>JAODTK010004999.1:0-1295000 GCA_026419785.1 Sclerodactyla briareus | reverse complement strand
GCCCCCTGAAAATTTGCACAAATTCTGTCTCATCTATCTATCTATCTATCTATCATCTATCTATCTATCTATTATCTATCTATCTATCTATCTATCTATCTGGCTGTCTGTCTGTGGTCTGTCTGTCTACCCATTCACCTACCTACCGTGTCAACAATTGCCTTTTTGGTCCACAAACAGTCATTCTGTGATGGATGTCGACCAAACTTGGAGACAATGGTTTATTGACCCATGGGACATGTTTGACTCTGTGAAGGTCGAGATCAAAGGTCAATAAAGGGGCAATATAGATCACTATGTGTCAAATTTCAAAAATGTAGGCTATCTCCTATTTATTGTGTTGCACAGTGCTGATGTTAGGTTATAGTGATCGTCCATTAGCCGTACCTTCGGGGTGCCCCAGGCATTTAGGACCCAAGGCCCAGAGTGGGCCTTGGGGCTCATCATGTGGAACTACGCAAAATGCTTCTGCATATTAGGAATTTTGGTGCACAAATGATTGTCTAAAAGCCGTACCTTCAGGGTGTTCAGGCATTTTTTGTTCCAAGGTCTCACTTGGGACCGATGGGACCCATGAGCCCCATTGATTTTAGTGTCACTGGGGGTCAATTTTAAGGGGGAGGTGAAAAGTTGAATATTTGATCACTTTATCTTGTAATCAAGCTAAGTTGGACATTCCTGGTCCGATCAAGGTGAAACCATGGTTAGAGTGTGCTTCTCATGATGAGAACGTGAACGCTATTAATTTTTGTAGGCATAGGGGTCGATTTGGGGAAACAAGCAAGACCGGCCTGGGCAGTCATATTCAAACCTGCTCAGGTTCCCTGAAGTTCTCAATGCTACTGATCTCGTATCCTGAGGAATTCACTAAGCCCTCTGGCTCTCTGGATTCAGATGTGCCTGGAAACCCGGCAAAATGCGCACTAATGGGCCAACAGATAAGTAAGTATGGGCATGCAAGTCGGAGAAGCGATTGGACCGAGGTCCGACAAAATGTCATGGGCATCAATCCTGGAGGGATGGGGGACATGCCCCCCACATTTCGATGGGTGGGGGACACAATATCAAATGCCCCCCCACCACGTTTTGGCGTATGAGGTCGCATGACATTGCCTCTGGGTTTTATGATATCTCCATTTAGGCGCGGGAATTGAAGCATTTAGGCAATAGCAAGATGATGGGCCAATTTAGGTCCTAAAACGCCCAATTTTTCATCGAATGCCCAAGTTTGTGCAAAAATTGCTGCTCGCTTCGCGCGCATTCGCTTGGGTGTGCAATTAGGTTTAATTTTATGTTTTCTGCCAATGGCTTATTCACGTGGGTTGAAACTTCTGAAATCAATCCTTCATTAATTTTCAGGACATGTGAAACTGCAAAATTATTTCTACGACCGGGGTGGGGGCGGGGGCAGCCTGCCGTACACATTTTTTTTTTTTTTGAGATGAGAAGTTCGTGGCAAAAATGAGAAAAAATCGTGAAAATTTGGACAGCGAAAAAGCAAAAGTAGAAAAAAAACAGGTCCGAATTTATTCGAATCTTCTGTCTGCTGGGCCAAATTTATGATAAAATGCCCGAAACATGCAAGAATTTCACAGCGCGTACCAGTCTTCCTGTTGCACCTACCCTCAAAATTTCAGTGGCTACTTTGTCGGCCCCCTATAAATAGGAATGTTCCATATGCCTATGTTGGTGGTCCGCTGTTAGGTAAGAAAAACACCAACTCCAAAAGAAGAGCTCACTTACTGTCCATGGAGCTCAGTACAATTTGGCAGCATAAATCAAGAGATCCTAGTAGCAAGTTGCATCTATAAGGACGTGAAAATACAAAATTATTTCTGGAACAAAGTGAGTGTTAAGGAGTGTCATAATGCATCAGACTGCATCTAACACCACCTGCAATGCAAACATGGTCTAAAGTGGGAGGAGAGGGGATTCAGCGGTCTCTGAAAAGTGAGATTTAGACTACATGTTACTGCCCTCGATTCGATTTGGCAGAGAAAGGCACAAGATTAAGGACATGTGGAAATGCGAAAATACTTCTGGAATGAAGTGCGTGTTTGGAGTGCTATATTGACCCAAATTGCATCTAAGGCCATCGGAGGAAAGAACAAATTGCAAGGGGGACCCCTCCCCTTAGCCCCTCCCCCAGATCCGTCATCAAACTTCATCCACCCCCCACTCAAAATTACGTTTCTACGCCACTAGGTTTCTACTCTACCCCCCCTCCCCCCCCCCCCCCCCCCCCCTCCAGCGCCGCCCACTGAAACAGAATACTACCTATACGCCGCTGGATTCAACTTTGGTGTACCGAAAGTACCGTTCCCTGCAATCTGGGTGTCCCGTTTTATTCAAAATTCCCTCAATGATCTGTTCCAAGGTACGCAAATTGTGAACCTGCAGTGGGTTCTTGGTAATATTTGGTTTGTAGTCTCTTACTGACATTTTCTTTCACAAACATAGAGGTCGTAGATGCGGACAAACTCTACAACAATTTTTTCCCTTTCAACTAAAATGCCCATTTAGATGTTTGCAATTAGGCACGGCAAGTGCCACTTCCGGCGACCTAGGAGGTAGTAACAAGCCAAAATTTCCAGCGTACGATACGCGCCAACCAATAGTGGCGCCCCGCTTAGATAGTGTATCGCAGTGCGCCTAGTCCCTCCCCCCCCCCCCCACACGTTTCAAAATGGATTGACGCCCATGCAAAATGTCCACATAAACCGAATGAACGCAAGGTATGCAGTGCTATTCATTTTCAAAACACTTCGATATTATCTTATTCATTTAGTATTACGTGGAACGTGATTCCTATCGTATAACTTCTCCATTTTTTACAGAATAGTTTTGGAGACTATCCCAATTTGCTTTATGGCCCAAACAATTGTTCAATAACATGACCCCGCGATAGACCTGTTGTGTAACAAGAAGGAACAACCACTGACCGTTAACACTGGCATTCACTATAAACACAGTAACTTATATAACGCAGCGGATGAACCGCCGAGCGTGAATGCAAGCACGAACTACTCGATTCTAGTTACAGCAATTGACACTTGGGCATCAAACAGACGATAGCTAGGTTGTATTCATCGAACTATTGCCAGGGGCAGATGCGGCGGGCGTATGTACACCGTGTAACCTGACAGTATAGGCACGCGACCGATGTAACCTTTACACCTTGGTTGAAATAACCTATTCAGGAAGAATCGAGGATGGCATCGGTGGCGCTAAGTTTATTGCCAAAGATTTTGCCTGGCTTTTTTGGCTTCTTAATTGTCATCGCAGTATGTGTGGATGCCGAGCCATGGGATCGTTGGTGTGGTGAGTGTCAGCTAATTTTCTGTTTTTACCAACATTACTTATTCATAATGTAGTAATCATTATTATAATATTATAGAATGAAGCTGCTATGACATTTGAAAAGCAACATTGGGGCGTAGCCTGCGCCGGGGTCGTGTCACACTTGACCTCCAGTGACTTTGAAATGCCCATACCTGTTTCGGATCTAACTGAAGTCAACATTCCCCAAGTTTGGTTTGAATATACGACAAAGTGAGAAAAATAGCATGATTTATGCAAATTTGACCTCCTGTGTCCTTGAAATGACCTTCATGTTGTTCAGAACTAACAACAGTCCACATCCACCTGTTCAAATCTGACGAAGTTAAAAAAAAAATTGCGAAAAAACACAAATTTGACCTCCATTGACTCTGAAATCACCGTCATGTTTTTCGGGACCAACTATTGTCCCCACCCACCAAGTTTCGTGTGAATCTGAAAAACTCAGTATTTTAATGTAAAACTGCAAATAGAGTGCAGAAGACATGCAGTGATGCCCACTTTCGAACTCATTCGAAATTTCACCAAGGCGGATATGTGTACCAAGTTTTAGATCAATCGGATAAAACGTTATTGCTCTAACGGCTAGCGTTTTCATAATATCTCCCACTTCAGTGTCGCAGGGATATAATGATGGAAAATTTCACTCTCCCTCCTGCACCTCCTCTCGCACTGAAACCTGCAATTTACTCAAACTTCATCAACTGCGTCAGACGCAATAGTAACTGTGGTTGTGGGCAGGCTGGCCATAAACACTTCAAAACTGGGGCTTTCCTTGACAGGGGTTGGTAATTCATTCCAGTCCTAATAGTTCGATGGTAGAAACTTTACTGGAAGGCTTGATATTTATGGGGGATTTGGATGTAGCGGCCACGCCTACCAAATCTCAGTTCATTTGGAACTGCCACCATGCCGTTGATAACTTGATAGAAGATAGGATTTTTCAGATGTTTTATAAAGATCCCAAATTTGTGAAGCATACTCTAGGCACAAGGAGGTATAGGCCAGCTCACGCACGTCTGGGGACTCAAAACCTAGATTTCTGTTCAGGAACCCAAGAGTTCGGTTCTCAAATATTATATATTATATAAATAGGCAAGTATCTGTAGATTGGAGAAGGAAGCATCCATCCAATTGTGTTGGAAACAATTCAACGTCGTTCAAGGTTGAACACGTCAACTTCCAAAATAGCCTGTGCTACATATCTGGAGAACGCAATCATTTGTCAAGTTTAAATTATAGGCACGTAGTTTCCAGGACGAACTTTTTGGTTTGATGGCCAGGGTGTTATAAATATGACAGTGAATCATTACACAACTTTGTTCATTGTATTATGCGAGCATATTCGGAGAGAAACACTTAGTCTCAGTATTCACCCACTACCACAAGGTGGGAATGTTAGGTTCGTGGTTACTCTGACCAACTAGCATGATATGAGAGCACATTTGTTGTCATTTGTTGTAGATATGTTCCCACTATCAAAGGGTGGGAAACCCACGCTCGTGGTTACAATTGAGCTGCCAGCATGATATGAGAGCAGCATTTGTTACATATTTCTACTATCGCAGGGTGGGAATTCGATGCTCGTGGCTACCGCGAGCCACCAGCATGATATGAGAGCAACATTTTTTTATTCCCACTATCACAGGGTGGGAAATCCATGTTCGTGGCTACCGTGAGCTTCCAGCATGATATGAGAACAGTTTTTGTTCTCGATATATGCAGCTATGATAGGCTCGTAGTTCCTTGACCTGTCAGCATTATTCGAAAGTAGCATTTATTTTTTATTATACCTCCACAGTCCACACCATCACATAGTGGATATGTACTTACATTCCAAGCACACTATTCCTATGAATTTCGTAGACCGGAATGTTAAAATACTTGAGCATTTGATATACAGATGGGAGGTCTGGACTTCGATCCCGGGTGGAGTCATATATGTCGTTTGGTATAATAGCTACGTCATTGTGGTGGTTTCGCTATACAATTATTGTTATTAAATAGTAGTAGCAGTAGTAGTATGTAGTAAAACCTCATCATTGGATATTAAAATAGCTGATCTCAGATGACTTGCAACCTGCCGTATTTGTCTTACAGAGGAGGGGCCAGAGGATGATTACGGTCAAATCCGGACCTCACAGGCCCGCCTTCTAAAAATGCTCCTGGACAACTACGGTCCCAAAGGCCCGAGACCGGTACTGAATCAAACTCAGCGCATTGTCGTCGGTCTGGAGGTGAAACCATCATCCCTCGTTAAATTTGTGAGTCAACTAGACATTGACTGACGGGGTGTCCTCACATTTGAGTAATTAGAAGCACCTGAAATCGTGATAAGATCAGTTTTGCGAAAAATTCAAGAAATCCTGTCGAATAGAGTCCCATGTCCGGAAACGCGCAAATCTGCGAAAATGTCGAAACTGTCGAAAGTTCAAGAGCAATGCGGTTACTTTCTAGTCATCAGAAATCTATATCTGACAAACATATGTGCAAAGTTCCAAATTCGCCAGACTAAGTGTTGAAGAGTTAATACGCCACGGCGGTGGAATAATAATTTTCGTTAAAAATCCTAAATGACCACCGTCTGCGTCGGTGGTGCGTCGACGCCCACTTTGGAACCCATTCGAGATTTCAATATGACGGACATGTGTGCCGTGTTAGGAAGGTATTGCGCGAATACGAACATTCTCCTGCGGTTGTTGTGCCGGCGGCGGCGGTGGCGGCTTAGTCGGCGAAACCAATACCATATTTCCCCCGTAGTGGGGGTTATTTTGAATTTTAAACTATTATAAATTCCAGTCGGATCTTAAAGGCGACTAAGACGGATGTAGGCAGGAGGGGCTACAGGTTTTCTCCGTTATTTTATAGGCCCGTGTGGATGTCTTAGTACTGAAGCGAAGGTGAGAGTCGCTATCTAATTCCAAATTTTTGTCCGTGCATTTTTTCAAACCTCATATCAGGGCTACTCGAACAAGTCCCTGCTAATATCCTTGTCAGAGTTCATTCGGGAGAATGGGTATTTTAGATCATTCCTTCCTCGAGAGCACAGCCATTGATTGTCGTCAATGGGAGGGACCTGTGTCGTTTTACTTTTTCTTGGTATGGCATTACAGGTTATCAGGCTCCGCCTCGTAACATTCTTTCCAATGATGGTCTTTGTGGATATTGAGTTGATCTCTCTTCTTTCGCCATTGTGTGTATATTGATGAGTGTGTTCCATAGAGCCACCAGAAGACAGCTAACGTCTGCAAGCAGCAGTGATATTTAGACTATTGTATTTTTTAACGTCTGGCTGACTCTAATCCACAGAATTTTGATAACAATACTGTCTTCATTTTCACCCTATATCAGGAGGAGCAGAGCCAGCAGGTAGCCATTAAGAGTCATATGCAGTTGGTGAGTATAGTACCTGAAATGTGCCGATGTGCACCTATGAGCAAGAGCATAATTCCTTATTGGGTAACGCTGACCGGCCTAACCCTAATCCCTGATTAAATCCTTAATCCTGACAGAAAAAAGAATGAATTCTATAACATGCGAGCGTCTATTCAGGAAACACATTGTTGGAGGTGGGGTCGATGTCTCAGAAAAATTTCTGGGGCCCTGAATTACTAGTTCAGTATACCGGCACTTCTATAGTAGGTCCCCATATTCGCAACTAATAGAACCAGATTTATTATTACTTCATTTGGAGTGGACAAATTAGGATATATATATATACAAATGGGAGAAAATTAGGAGTTTAGAAAATGGTATTAATACAAATTAACTCAAATGGAATTGACGTGACTGTTTTGCAAAGTGGTTTGTATTGTGTGGTTTATAATGTTGTATGTGTAGAATATAGACACTGGAGAGACCGTGTACTGTCTATAAAGGCTCCCGACTAAACGCTTTGAACGACAGCTTGACTGGAAGTACTTGTGCCCTGGTCATCAGGTCATACGTAACCTGAATAAAATACGAATCACCCGGGGTCCTACTTGTATGATCTGTACATCTGTTTGGATGACAGAGAGGTATTATCGTCCCGCATCACACGGCGAAAACAATGGAACGTGCCGTTTACATCACGTTGCGTTAAAAATCGTCGGTATATCGGAACCCAGTTCCATATCGACACATAATTGTGACGATATATCGTGTCGATATTGATTTGTACTGTGACGATTTTCATCCCGACGTCATGCAAGCGTCGATTTTGCCTTTTCGCTACCAGTCGATACCAGACGAGAGTGGCATGTCCCCACAAGGAACACGATGAAGGGACGTACTGGAATAGTGCATCTGGAGAGAGCATTCAAGAGGCGCGTGCGTATGGTGCGGGTATGACAAGTCATTGATGATCAGGGGTAATAATAAAGTTAGCTTCTTCCTATTAGCAACCCTATAGTTTGTGTCAATATCATATCAAATCGGAATGTGTGGTAGAGCCTATACGCGTGAATCTCCGGAAAAGTTGAGCTGGAACTCCAGTGAATGAACATTTTTTTCTCTCTGGTAGATATGGGTAGACGAGCAGTTGGTCTGGAATCCTGCTGATCACGATGGGGTCGATAGCCTGTCAGTCTCTACTGAAGACATCTGGATTCCCGATCTCACTATCCCAGAAAGGTATATAGACCTATCCACTCTCTATTCGTACGAACTATTGATAATTCATACGTTTGTATAACACCTCGAATTATACTTATTCTTATTATTCTTATTATTTTATTGGAATCGCTGGTAGACTAGGATTCCATACATACGGATACGGAGCGGCATGGTATCATAGTTGAGATGCGGATACGGATGCCGCATGGTATAGCATTACTGAAAGCTGGATACACTGGGGAAACATGGGAAGTGTCTGAATAAGCTGTAAATGTTTTGCAGCAGGTAAAAAAATAGGTTCATTAGCGACAGAAATGATCTCAAATAACATAGAACGAGCACGGGTAGACAAAACCACCAAGTGTATAGGCTAAAAATGCGGCATGGTGCCACACATATGCTATCATAAAGTGATTCAACGTCCATGTACATAAACTGCTTGGTAATTAACTTCCGAGCCATCACACTGTTTTACCTCTTCTAAAAATTATCGTTCCTCACAAAATCACGTTTTTCACATTTATGCCCCTTTCCGTATCCACGCATATCTGCCTATTTAACCTGAGCCTTGAGGCGGGATTCCATAAGAGTGGAAACAGAGATGGGCATACTCAACTAAGGTCAAATACACGTGACGGTAGAATTTTTTTTTTTACTTTATTCGATTTGCAGAGATAGTTTCATTGGGGCAAAATGTAAAATTCATCCCGAATAGAATGGAACGAGCACTGGGGTAGGCGAAATTACCATCTGCACCAATGTAACGATGATGCCGAATCACCGGATTGGAATATCTTCCTCATAAGTCAACTAACGTCCGTGTACACGACCTGCTGCATTTCTATCGCCTCTTGGCTTCATCATAAAGTTTTTTAGACTTTAACTGCTTCTCATTATGAACGTATTTTCTCTAGTTCATACCGCACCCCGCATTCGCACTTATGTAATTCTTCTTCTAGTAATATCTAATAAGCTATTTCACAGTTGCAGTATATATATGATAACAAGCGCAAGTCGAAACGTCTTGGTAGCTGCGGACGGCAAAATTCTTCTGGCGAATACACTGCATGTGCTACACCTTTCCAATGTTTGTATGTTCACATATAATTGACCTTAACTGACACCAGCCATAACATTGGAATAACTTTGAACATGTCTACCACATTGGCCTAATATTTGCTATATATATGTTGCCAAGCAAAAAATTTTATATGTACCACGCACAGCTTTCTAGGCCTTGTATATTTGCTAAATGTACCCATCACAACATTATGTTGTACCTAGCACAACTCATTCCTAAGCCTGTAGCAGTGAACCGTGGAAAGACATTGGAACTGCCTGTGAGTCCCCCATTGCCTCAATTCATTACACCATGGATTGTAGTTCCACACAGGGCTAAAATCAAGCCCGCACCTACAGATGAGAAGGGGATGACAGATCCTCCCACAGAACTGCCTGTAAGTTCCTATTGCCTCTATTCATTCCACTTGCTGACAAATAAATTATAACAGTCCCCTTCTGCTCTACAGAGATAGGGAGTAATGTAAACGAACCTCTCTCACAAAGGCTCAATGGGAATGGCTGTGGGGGAACAATAATTTGGATAATTGATTGGATTTTATTAAAATCTAATCACATTATGGAAAAAAAAAAAAAAAACTCACCCAAGCCAGTTACATGCTCCCTCCACCCACCAAGTTTCAAATTTCAACCTAATGGCATGTACGGTTTAAAAGTTATGAGTGAACGTGACGAACAGAACGGACGAACAAACGAACGAAGGACGGAGAGATATGAAATGACTTGTGGAGCTGCTCACCCGCAGCTAATAATATGCTGTTGGAGGTCATGGGGGTACACAGACAGTCAGACGTTGCACAGACAAGTGTGCCGAATGACGTTTCGTATCTCCCCTGGCAGAAAATACACATTCTGCCAGCTCCCTTATACTGCATGCATTCTTCCAACCGTGAACAGTGAACTGCCAAATACCATGTTCGTTCGAGGTACTAAAACGTCCATAACCACGAAATACTGCTCAAGGAGACAGGACCGTTTCTCACTTTGTGGTATCTCAAAGACGAACATTCACAAGCAGTGCTGATTTAGTCCAAATATCGGTTATGAAGCATGTCCCTTGTATAAGAGGTGCCTATGACACCCTCATGTTGATATTTTCCTACGCATTTCTACTTACTTGCCTACCTTTCCATCCATCCACCTTCCCGCCCGTTTATTTATCTGTCGATATACTTTTCCTCACTTACCGCCCACAAACCCACCCACCATTATACACTGCTTTTGCGATTTACGCCATCTTTGTTTTATTATCTGGATACAGTACAGGCGAGAGTTTCGAGACACGAAACAACATGATAGCTACAGTCGACTATGAGGGCAACATACGCTGGTACAGCATCGCAGTAACTAACACTTTCTGTAAGAGCTCGTGAGGTACGTCCCCTTCGATGTGCAACACTGTAACATCACGTACATGTCTTGGTTGTACGATAAAACTAAGGTAAATGCAAAGTAATGTGCGTGTGTGTGAGTGTCGGTGCGCGCGCGCGCGTGTGTGTGTGTGTGTGTGTGTGTGGTGTGTGTGTGTGTGTGTGTGTGGTGTGTGTGTGGTGTGTGTGTGGTGTGTGTGTGTGTGTGTGTGTGTGTGTGCGCGTGAGCATTTCTATTGCTACACATGCCTACAACCTTTCAACTAGTGCATCCAACACTAGAGGACGCTATGATAGTGGTTGTAATTCATCAATTGTCAGGACGATATGGGCAAAAGTCTATTGAGACCGATATGTCATCGAGTGTGCCGACAATGACGATGTCAGTGTGTGTCTGTGTGTGTACGTAACTCATTAACTCATTGTAAACACGACTAGGCTTGGAGGGTTGTATGTTTCCAATAATGAATACATGATTCCTGTTGTTAGTTAATAAGGTCATTGTAAACATCATGTTGTTTTTGGAGTGGCTCAGAAAAAATCTGTATAGGGAGAAAATGGGGAATTGTAATGGCATTTGGGCAATATCAGCTTGTAAAGTTGATGAATGCTTTGTATGATCGAAATGATATCTGCACTGATTTTATTGCAGTCACGGTTTCATGAAATCATTGGCTTCCTGATTCACTGAGGAAGTCAGGCAAAGGATCGAAGTCTCAGTAGGGGTACAGATGTGAAAGATCCATCGTCCCGTCAGCTGCGAACTTTCACCTGGACACAGTCTGGGTTGATGGTAATGTCTCAAGGTGACATGCCTGTAATGTGTAGTTAGCATGCAGAAGGCAACAACCCATCACGTCGTTAGAGATTGAACATATGTTGCTGGCAGTGATAGAATATGATGTCCTCAATTGCTACTGTTAAGTGACCTCAATTTCCCTCTGGTCTCAATACAGCTGGAAACAAATTTTGCCTATTTCGAAACTGAAGCGGAGGTCATCGAATCCTTCGAGAAGAACGGGATGTGGGAGCTGACCGGGATAAGGGTGGACGATTCCGTTTCCAAGAGTTGTGACGATTGCGGAGAGTACTCATACGTGACCTTCACATTCGAGTTGGAGAGGACAGAGTCGAGCTTCTTCATGTTGAATGTGATCGTCCCCTGTTTCCTACTCTCGCTAATGAACCTGCTCGTCTTCTTCTTACCACCGGAGTCCGGAGAGAAGATCTCATTCGTGATGACCAATGTCCTCACACTGGTACTCTTCCAGCAGCTCGTGGCGACTATGCTCCCTGCGTCTGGCGATGACACACCATTACTCAGTGAGTATTCACCCAACAGTAAACAGAGACAGAATACAAGAGGAAGGGGGACATACAGGCGCGTGTCGAGTGGGTAGTCCGGATTAACAAAGTTCAAGGGCCCTGGGAGTTTAGAGACTATCAAGTTAACATCCTCTCAATAAATCTGAGACTTGTACACGGCAACTCATGTTCCAGTGTTTCGCATAAGTAGTGGAATATTAGAGGGCGCAATGCATCTTGTGCCTGGGCTCCAGGTACTTCGCTACTCTCCTGAGGAGAGGGGAGGTTGGATGCTGGGTAAAATTCAGAATGAGGGGTAACGTCATGAAAGACTCTCTCTCTCTCTCTCTCTGAATCATCTGGGTCAAATGTTGACCCACATTGGGACAAATATAACTTATGTCAAATTCCGACCGCGAAATCGGTTTTGCTTCCTATCGACCCAATTCCATTGACCCAATTCTGGGTCAATCTGGGACCACCGCCACTTCTTGTTAAGCACAGTCACACAATGCGGGGCGCCGGAGGTGTGCACCTGTTGAAATTGAATTGTTGCCGCATCTGTGGGTAAATGACACTTATGTAACGCTGATTGGCGTAAGAAAGTGTCAAATTTAGGTGAACGAGGGGAGAGGGGGTGGGGACATCGTCGTTCCGGGAGAATGTCGCTGAATAACGTCTGGTGCTTGAAAGATTGTTGGTGTCTTTCCTACATAAGTGGAAAATTGGTTTGATAATACAAATTGGCGTCAGTATACCGTAATAAATATTCATGACTTTGATCGACAGGTACCCACATTGTGACGTTGATCATGTTCGGCTGCGTCGCTATTATCTGGACCGTCTTCGTGACCTACCTTTACTACAAGACCACGCCCTTTCCCAAGTGGCTATACAGCATCTTCACGTCCTTCCGATGCCTCTATCGTCACACACACAGTTTTGGCAAGCAGGAGGCGAAGGCACGTAAGGCGATAAAGGAGGAGGAGGTGATGACGTTAGAGAGGATTCTGAGGTACCGGACGATGGTATAGCTACAGAGGAGCGAAGCGCAGGATCCAATCTCTCTCCTGTTGGAACTGTGGCAAGACCACCCCCGTGGTTGCCGAAGAGGCTGAGGGAACCACGACTAAGAGGACAGGAAGCATGAAACCGAGGTTGAACTTTGACCCCGAAGATCAACGACTTTGGCAGGAGACGGCAAACTTCCTCGACCGTTGTATGGGATATTTGATGATATTCTGTAGTAGATTAGTTATCTTACTTCTTCCTTATAAAGAACTTTGCTGGACACGATCCGCAGGACTACCAAACATCGAATCACTGATAGATCAAACACGGGAGGGCCGCCGAAAAGGTAAAGGGACCTGGGGAAGTTCGCGGAATTGATTCAAATTAAGGGTGGCGGGTAGAGACTCGAGCCAGAGGAGGATGTATGTGTTTGGATGTCACTTGAAGAAGCAATGCCGTCTCGAACACAAACCATCCCACGGTATCTTAAGAGCAAATTCGTCACTAAATCTGCATTTGTCATAGTTTTCTCTTTTTCTTTCTCCACATATATATTTTTCTTCAATTCATTATATCGAATGTGCAGGCAGTAAATCATGCTCAAGTTTTTATATGGCAACAGCTGAATGAATAAAAATACAATAATCTTATTTTTTTAACTTTTAAAATTGCAATTATAGGAAAAACTCAAAGAAGCTGGCACGTTTATGTGAAGTACTGCTTTTTCTAATGATCAAATTTCCACATCCAAATTGACCGAAATTTTATAATAGATTCATAGCCTTCAGGAATAGCATTGTTATTTCTACAACCGAAAATGACATTTGACTGGAAAAATAATTTTTCGGGTGCAGATTCACCTCTTGAACGAGTATACTCGATCATCTCTGAAGTAAAGGGTTGCTACTTCTCTCCAGTGATTCCTAATGTGAACAATCACGAGTTGACACCCGGAATTCTATGAAGGAAACGAGTCTGAAAATACCTGACTGTAGCCTCTCGAACAGCAATATAAGGTGAAGCAAATATTTTGTCCCAAACAAGGTCTAACTTAAACGCACGAGTGTTCCATTGATGAATACGAGTCAGAGGACGACTGATTTTCCAATAATCTTATGATAAACGAGTCTAGAGATTTGAGATTTCATCATTGCAGTTACGAAAGTGATAGTTCCGTCGACTTGATGGGCCGTTGCCAGAGTAGTTAAATTTGTCTTCCAGACCCGATGAATTTGCATTATTAATATCATTGTAGGAAAGCACATTCCGTTATGTCAAAGACATTTCGCGTAAATAACATCTTTATCAACCAGATTCTCACAATAAATACTTTTCCACCGATGAGAAATATGGGCTTATTAAAGATAATCTCAATTACTCAAATCATCATCTGGAGTGTAGAAGCTGAATGTAGCCTAACTCTCACATGCTTCCTTACAAATAGGTTAACAACATTGGACACTGTTACATTCGCAGATTGCACTTGAAAAGGACTGCTTACCAAAGACTCGAGTATAACACTAGAAGTATTACTTCCACTCAGAATGTTTTTATCAATATACCGTTTAGCCCAGGTGCATTCCAAGCCTTCCACACTGATGGAACCACCTCTTCATGCCACCCCCCCCCCATTCATTGCAGTGTCAGTTTGCTGCAGAAAAAATTCGTACTGACCAAAATTAATAATGAATTAGAATTCAGAACAAACTATATTGCTCACATGTAATTCAAAATTAATTTGATTTCAATAGTTCACTCGAATGAACTTTGCTGACTTCAAAACAACCCTACTTTCGTCGGGTCGGACCCAAATATATTCCACATTCGTTAAGATCTTCAAAATCCGACAAACTGAAAAATAGCCTAAATTATATTAATTAGACAGTTGTAGCATTGGGGTCGGCCCCAATGCTACAACTTTGTGGATCGTGGTGGCCATAATTGGCTAAGCGTCGAGTTTGTAACCCAGAGGTTGGGGGTTCGAGCCCGCCACGTTGTACCGCCGAGCACGTTACTACTTTATTCCCGCTGCTTCTCTCACCCAGGTGTACAAATGGGACGTGAGGTATCAGAACACACTTCCGCTGAATTGTAGCGTCCTATATACCCTCCGGATTGCCCGGAGTGGCGTGACTGGTTTCCTATGATCGGGGTAATGTTGGTAAAGAGCTTTGAGCACTTCGATGGTACAGCGCTATATAATATTATACAGTTGTAGTATAATAGATATATATATATATATATATTTTATATAATTATATATTACTATATATATATATTTGACATATCATTGTCATTTTCTGAAGCCGGTTCAGTTTCTTCGATTCATTTCCGACTTTTGTTACATATCATATGAAACATGCCACCGAGGTCATTTCGAAAGCCAGAAATAGTAAAGAACCATGATTGATCCATAGACCCCGTTAGTTGACTGACTGCTAATCATATGGGAAACATAGGCTGGGTCACGTATCATAAAGTGACGAATTGAGATAGACTGGATAATGTAAATGGTATGCATAGAAGACAATTCATTAAACAATAACTACGCAAGTCGTTCTGGTTGCCAATGTCCATTTCATGTTGAAGCATGAAGGAAGAACATAGATGAAGAACATAGTGGGGATATCATAAGTACTATGTCCGTGGACAGTAACCGAAAAAAAAATCGTAGGTGCTGCAGAAGTTAACATTAGCCTAAATTATATCTGACTTCTTTTCTTTGAGAACCACACATACACAACAATGGAAAGTCATTAAAAATGATGTCAACAAATGTTGCAACGAAAGATGGAACGAGAAGGGAGGATAGCCTGTAGTCACAGTAGAGGGCATGATAAAACATAAAATCATCCCGAACACATAAACCCAATCCCCTATGTGCCATCATATCCTCTGTCATCAAGATCGCGTTTGAGAGGCGTGGAAGTAACGCGAACGACTGGCGAATTGAATAGTTCGTGAAACAGACGAGTCCCTTCGAAGTACGAATACCAAGGATCCATGATGCATGCAGTGGTCTCTCTCGGATTATACCTTAGATTGCTTAGCCCCTGCAGCATGTTACAATGCCTAGTTATAACGCATATACTCCTAGATCAACCTGCGTCCGTCCACTCGGGTCATTTCCGCTATGGTATACCAGACGTACTCGTGCACTGTTAATTCAGAGACAGTCATCATTGGCGCAGGCCCTGCGCAGGCGGGCGGGGGGGTCTGGGGGTGCTGCAGCACCGCCAGATTGCTACCGAAGATTTTCAGGTCATTGTGTTCAGCACCAGTAGATTTTGAGCTTAAAGGCTGTCATGGATCAATATTGAACGAAATTTTGGTTATCCAGGTTTCGATCAGCTGACTGCGTAAGTTGTTATTCAGTGTACTTGAGCAACTGAATGGAAGATATCCTAATATGACCCCAAATTCACTTGATTATTTTGATGATTGATCTGATGTATTGAAAAAAAAAATCTTGAAGTTTCCTTATAATTGTTTTATAAAAACCTCAAGGCACCTAACCAACTTGATAATACCGAAAGTGAATGTTTCAAGAGTTTTCATCTGTATATAAAAAATGTACGTATGTGTATGTTGGCTCGCAGGCAACCTAGCGTCAACATTCAACATTGGGGAGGGGTTGCACATTGGGCCCAGGCTTCCCCGAACGGTAGTGGAAGGTTGCAGGTGAAGTTTCCTGGACGAATCTCAGCAATTTGTTTATCGCTGTAGTTGTGCTCTGTTAATATTGTGTAATGGACGTGAACAGGTTAAGTCAGTTACAAAATGGCCTTTTCCGGTGGTGGAGGCCTATTTGTTTTGAAAATTTCTTTGTACGTTTCGCGCCAACTGATGACATCTGCTTTGACGGGCACATCACCATAAACCACCAACCAACCCCAAAATAGGCCTACTACGTTCACAAACCGTCTACGGATGTAGGACAATGGCTTACAGTCTGCATAGGGACGACACATGACGAATTTCCCCCTCCCCCGTTATTTTTGGTGGGGGGACATAGTATCAATACCCCCCCCCCCAATATTTGCGGAATGCGAAAAAAAAACTATAATCATAGAGTATGTACAGTACGGCGGCCAAAACAAAAATTTCCACTCATCTTTCTCATTGTTTCGAAAAATTGTTAAATTTTTTGTTGAGAAGGGCCGGAACTGCAAAAAAAAAAAATCGCGCTGCGCGCGCTGTATCCTATCTTTTCCGTGACAGGTACAATACATGGGTCAATGGGTCCACGTGTACAATAAATTTTTGTCCATACGTGCATGCTTTAAGTGTGGTTGAACACTATAGGTAGGCCACGCGTAGAATTTGGTTTTCAGGACTTATAGTTGCATCACCCCCCCCCCCTCCCCACTCCAGAATCCAAATGCAATTTCTCAAACACTGCACCACAGGTTTTTAGTCATTATGATCCCTATTGTTCAGATTGGCTTTGCCAGCCTGAACGAAAAAAACAAACAGGACAGGGGATCGTGCAAATTAGTATGAGGTTTGGTTTACGTGATGCCGTATGGAACGTATACCAGGCCGCGGAGCGGGCGACCGAAAACCCAATTCTGAGCAATGAAAATTTGGACGAAAAAATTTCTTTAAAGCAGGAGAACTAATCTGAAAAATGACCCAACGTCTGCTGACTGGCTCAAATCCATTCGATCAACGCCCGACGGAAAAATGCACACATTTTCATGCCAGTATGTTTCAAGCGAAATTTCCATCTGCGGCAGCCTCCAACCCAATTGGAAGGGTCCTCGATGGAATATCTCTAGGACATGACTATGGTGGGAATGGAGACACGATTTAAGCAATGGTAGGATTAACATCGATCAGTTTTCGGAAAATTTACTTACAATTTTCAGTGATCGCATACTTGCAATTAAGTCGCGCGAAGTGCCGCTCCCTGCAATCTGTGAGGGGGAGGGGGGGGGGGGGGGGTTTGTCCTGTAAGATTATTTGCTTGTTACGGTACGCGTCAACTGCTGGTGGCGCGAATTGTAATCGAAGAAAACGTAGATCAGTGCCTTCAAGATGTGTTTCTGAGATTATTAAGAAATTTTGTGTCAATTTTGGATGTTGCGTAAATGCCCATTTTACGGTCCGGAAATGCAGCGTTTCATTCAATTGGGGGGTCTTAAAAACAAAAAACATTTCTTGTCCTACGCGTCAAAACCGACAGGTGGGCGAATGGTACGGAATGAATATTGATCAGTTCCTTCGAGAAGGTTTCTTGAAATAAAAATATCGGGAATTTATTGACGATTATGGGATGTTGCTACTGTAGCGACCCCAGACGTGCCGTTTCTGCACTTGGGGGGGCCTGTGAACTAGAAATCCGTGACGCTCCGCGACAAGCCCATGTGGCGTATAAGCTTAGATGATGCTTAACCCTCATATGTCCCCCCCCACCCCTCCAATATTCAACCAGATCGCCGCCCCTGATCATTACCAAACTGAAAAGACATTGGAGAGTACCGTCGTCATATTATCAAGTGATAATATGAAAAGACAGCACAGTTTCGCGCATTGATCTATCTAGTATAAAAACAATCTTGCATCTTCGAAACAGCCAGAAGATTTTCAAAAGGGGACGATGGACACTCTCTTCTTTATACCCTCACTGACGGCGGTCCATAATGGGACCCTGAGTTAACTTTTCCCCTTACACCAGAAAAACTGGTATACGCCCGCTGTCACTGTTAATTTGCTCATGGGTCGCCCTTGCCTCGTGCTGCTAATTAACAGATTGGGGTACCGTTACAGCGTGAATGAGGGCATTTGTACGGTTAATCGGAAATAACTAAAAAAAAAAAGTAGTAAAAAAATTGCCAAAAGAAGAGAAATATGAAAAAATGAAAATGACGACATGTAGGTTTTGTGTAGGGGGGGTTAGGGTGAAGGAGTTTGAGGTGTCTTTTGTCAGGGAGCTCAGCACCCCCGTATAAAAATCGTTCGCGGGGCCTGGCGAGACAGCTCCGGATGAGAGCCATATCTGTGGGAGATGTATATACCTGGAAAAACACAGAGAAACGCACAATGACATATCACATGTTATGTGGATTTGGTAAACCTCGCCATCCCCAATCCTGGTCAAGGATATGTCGACGGGACTCAAGAACGGAATGTGCTAACAAGACTGAGTTTTTGTGACTGCTACTAGTAGGGAAATTGAACATAAGAAGTGCGCTGTTTTCCAAGGCCGAAGGGTCTGCGGAAGAACTGACGTGAAAGAGATAACAAACATGATGTCAAGATTACTAGTGCGAATGAAATTCCCAAACTAGGCAAAACAGGTAAAAACATACCGTGTTGACGACAATCAGCTTAGATGGTAATGCCGCTGATGCACAGATTACCTCAATTGTTCCAGAGTTCAGTGACATATTACAAAAAAAATCATGAGTGCCCGCTGCCCTTTCCTGCGAAAATTAGAGCCATTAATGACATGGCTGCTTCGAAATTGGATTTCTTTTTCAGCAATATAGATCTTCCATTGGAAACGATTTTGGCCATGGGACAACATTGTGAAACATATCCGTAAATGGTTACACTTGATCAAATCTTCCACAGAGACATAATTTTCATTCCGACTAGCAAGGGCGATCTGGGAATATTGAATCATATGACAATGTATGTAGCCCAAAAGCTATCGTTCTTGGTACAATCCCTCAATTCATGACCCGACAGACGAAACACGGTGCAAGATCTTCATCCCAACTCCCTATGGTGAAGAGGAAAGCGGTGTTTCTAACGCCCAAAAATGAAGGGTTCATCTCGCTTGGGGTGTATCAAGTTGATGGTGTAGGATGAGTCATTAAACGAGGCAGAGTCAATAAGTCTAAATCCATTCGGGTTCGGGTAGAATTTGATGAACTCTGCAATCGTTAGAGCGTTCGACTAGAGTTCAGTATTGAAACGCATGCTTTGATCGCTGAACAAGGGGAAATGTCGCATTGTTTTTTTTTTCCGCTCACATATTGCCTTCGCTAGCATCGGCATATAACAGAAGGGTCACCCGGTTATGTTACCTCGAATCACAAGGGTAATTCAGAATTGTAACAAATCATTATCCGCGGCGTATTTACATGTTCAACTACTCGTTGATGATGAATTCATTTTGTTCTATTCAGATCTAAGAATGGCAGTTATGTGGAGTGTACTCCTACTGCATAAATACTATCCACATATATATCCCAGAAAATTCCATATTTGTATAGTCCCATTAATGACTCTGTGTCTCACATAACAAACGGATGCATGAAATTTAGGGTAGTTATCAGCCACTGAATGAGCTGATCAATTTGGATACCCCGTTCCCCTGTAAAACTGTTGTGCTAATTATTGGCAGTCTAGTGTTTTTAAAACAGTCAAAGGCGAGTCATCCCAGGTCTGAAGTTACTAGGCCTCAGTTAAAAGAGAAGTAAGGTATTATGTATGTATGTATGTATTATGTATGTATGTATGTATTCTGTATGTATGTATGTATTATGTATGTATGTATTATGTATGTATGTAGTTGTATGTATGTATGTATGTGTGTATGTATGTATGTATGTATGTTGTATGTATGTATGTAGGTATGTATGTATGTATGTATGTATGTATGTATGTATGTATGTGTATACCTGCTTATGGCCGTCTTCGTGTGCCCGCAGACCATTGACATGAACTGTTGAGTGCAAACTAAATATATCACTTCACACCGACAATAGCGAACAATAGATTAACCATGGCACATGTGGGCTGAGAATGTGATTACTAAGAGGAAAAATGGGCCCTAAGATTTTATCGAAGATCCTGCTTAAATGAGCTCTGTTTTGTCCTGTGTAGAGTCTGATACACTGCCTATCTTATCGTATTCACACTGTGATTTTGGGGGAGCTGGCTGGGTCTCTTCTGCCGAATGTCGATTTCGATTTCAGAAATTGCCCCCCATAGCGTCATCAATGCCTGGATCTGAGGCCCCACCACTGTCGTTGACAACAATGTTTTTACATTCAATTCATCGGTATTTTCTTACATTATCGGTAAGCGATCATTTTTACAACTATCGGTAATGTTTTGTGCATTATCGTTCCAAGATTTTGTGAGCGGAGTGGTGTTCGGCATTCCATGCTATGGTGACTGCACATAATAGCCTGATCGTTTCTAATTAGATATCGTTTCCAATCCCGATATTCTGCGGTCACACAGTCAGCTCTCCCAGCTGGTCCCATGACTCACTCCAATGCAACAACGGTTCTCCCTTGTACGCTCTAGCTCATTTCCGTTCCTTCGGCCATCGTGGTCGGATTTTACGACAGTGGGTAATCCCCTCTAAGAGAGTGAGGCCGAAGATCATGCAGGATTTTATGTGTCGTATTCATGTCATGTTTTTTTTTCCACCTATAGGGCGTTTTTTTTAACATTATCGATAATTCTTTCTACACTATCGGGCGTTTTCACATTATCGGTTGTAACAGAAGTGTCCAATTGCTCAACACTAAAAAGTGTATAGAGTGTCTTTCGTGTTCTTGTTAACGGCTTGCTGTGATTCCACGGTCGGAACAGCATGCCTATATGGATTCTTATCTGCAAACAGTCTGTAAGACAGGACAATTACAAAGCCGAACACCGTCTGTTGCACTCTGGGAATGAAGCTTGAATTCTATAGCAAAATGCAGGCTCTTTGAACCATTGTGGGGTGCGTGTAACCGCAAAAAAGATGTTGGGTATAATGCACGCATTGATCCGCATCGAGCTCACAATAAAGCAACCTGCTGAGAATACGGTTCATTTGAGACTTTGACCCTGTTACTTGTTTTCAAACTTTACTACAGATTCCCCCGACTGTTATGCAAGGATACCAGAAAAAACACTGTGAGAAACGTAATGGCAGATATCTAGGCTGAGGACCCGTGTGCCAGTAATTCGCAGCGAAAATCCCAAGATGTCATCGAGTTTGGGAATCGTCTATATTTCGATTATTGTGGTGACCCGGTGGCAGCCTATACACACGCAAGATAACGGTACGGATCCTTGTAGGACTTATTATCCTACCCATTTTTGAATGATTGATTTCCATTGAGCCTCGCGGATTGAATCGTGCTATACTGGCTTACAGCCCGGACGTGTAGGTTGGAAGCCGACTGTCGGGACAGCCTTTTCCATGGTTGCGTCGTGACGTCGTGGATACCTCAGAGAGTTGGAAAACCATGGCGCCAGGGTGATTCCTTGGCTGATTTCTGATAACGTATATGAACAAACCCAAGAACAAATGAGATAATGTACTAGGTTATATTGGGCGAAATATATATTGTTCACAAATTTTTGTTTCCAAAAAATAAATAACACCAAACAAATGACACCAACGCAAAATGTTTCCCGTAGCACAATACCAAAATCATATCCAATGGACTAAGCACGGTTGACTCATTGTGTATATAAAGTTATATCAAACATTGAAAAGGTACTTTTACGAGGAAGCGAGGGAGTTTCAATCGGAATGGACCAATCCGCCTGGATCTATTGGGTTTTGTATGGGATTACGAACATTGACCTTTGACCTCAAGCGGGAAAAAACAGTAGGTAGGATGTACTCATCATGGGGGAATACATGATGAGTACCTACATGAAATACAACACCAAAAAACAATAGGGTTCTTAACGCCCTATAAAAAAAAGAAGCTGCACATTAAATTTCAGCTCGATAGGACCAAGCGTTCCGGACTTATCGTGTTTACAAGAAATTCATACTTTGAGAGGCTTGAAGCGAAGGCACACATATATCACTGATAGGCGAATTGAAGCTAGCACACGTATGTAAATGTTCGAAGAACTTTCCAGAAACACTTAATATTATTAGGTGCCATTTTCCTGGCATTTAGAATAAACATTTAGGACATTTGTTTCGCATTGCAGGAACAACGGTAAAACAGTGAATACCACAAGAGAAAGTATATTGCTTTGCAAAAATAGGAGGCGCGCCTCAGGGATGGCCTGGGGGATGTACCAATATCCAAATTCCTAACCTACCATGGGGTTTGTCGAAACACCGACCTCCACATAAAGGTTTAGAACACTGTTCCTTTTTGTCATTGTGGTGTAGAATAGTGGGTGCCGAAATCGATGATACCCCAATTGAAGAAGCGGGCGATTGAGGCGAATAATCACTACCTGCAGTTACGTCTGTACAGATACAAAACAGAGCAAAACGGAAACCTCGAACGATTCTTACAAATTTATCAATTATTTTGGTTTCGATGGGGTTTTCAAGAGCGCGCTCTGGGACGACTTCATAGAAGGGTCACTGGTAGAGCGGATTTCACATGCCATGTCTCCTGATGTATAATGTTGTTGGAAATGTTATGACTTTTTTAGTATAACATTGTTCGGTAGTTTTTAAACGAGTTTTGTGAATCGTTTGTATCCCACACATCTCAGGGGCTAATAATCGGAGGGACCCATGAAAAATACTTATAACTTATAACTTAAGTGAGTGAGTGAGTGACTGAGTGAGTGTAAGGTAGGCAGTCTCTTCTGGATATCTGCTGGCGCCGCCTCTGTTTCCTTTCCTTTAAAAATACTTTCTCTTTAGAGACAGTCACGACAACCGCAACTTTGCCGCAGACGACCCAAGGACTTCCTTCTGTAGATTCAAGCTCGGCGTCAACGTCTCTAATCGAGGAGGATGAGAATTGTACATCAGCGCCGCCGGTCGTGCTCAAGCCGCCTAACACTGGTCGTAGTTCACCCCAAGTCTCTATTGTATATCAAGTTGATGGACGAGTATGGACCAAGAACTCTACGGCCCGTAAAAGAACCAGTCGGATCAGATGCGTGTCGCCCTGAGTGCTCGACCAGCATCCATGATTGAAATGGTAGGTATGTTTACTGGTATTCATAATTTCATGATGCACCAATACGCCATGCAGTGAATAAAACCAATAGAGTAAGTGTGTTCATATAGAAGATTCTTTTATTATAGGACTTGGTGGCATTCTCGCCTCGAATTGTTCTAGTCTAACTCACTCATGGGAAGCATAGACGGGAAGGCACCTAGCCGCAACAATCCGCCCCTCCAATCGCCCGGCCTCCTCCGGGCAAGCGACCAAGCCCTGTCCTGCCCCCCCCCCCAACCATAAGCTACTAACGGTCGGCCCCAACCCACCGGATCCCGTTCCCACAGAACAAGTGGGCAGGGTCGTCTGCCAAGAAGCGCGCCATATGCACAAATAAGCGCAGTTCGCCACCGTGAATCAGGCAGCTAACCTTCACCATCCCCGCCTCCTCGAGAACTGTGGCATTAGATACGTCATCCTGCGGGAGAATACCGAGGATGCGGCGGAGGGAGGTAGTAAAAACGAAATCCAATCTCTGTCTCGCCAACAGTGAGCGTCCAAGCCTGACTGATATTGCAAGAGGGAGAACCATAGAGCCAAAAAACACGGAACACGGTTCTTTTGTTAAGATATTGCGACCGCCACGCATCACTATCCAGTGATTTCATGACTCCATATGCCAGTCCGAGGCGTCTACTGACCACGAGCTCTCGCCGTCACTAATGACATCGCCGAGGTAAACGAATGACTTGGTGACCTCCACGTTCTCGCCCAACACCTGGACAGACCCAGCAGCACTATCCAAGATTCCACCAAACGACTGAACCTTATTCTTGGTCAATGACACCTGAAGGCCCAACGGATTTGCCTCCCAATTAAGTGTTCCAAGGGCATCAACCAGAGAATTCACTAACTTGGAGAGTGATGCGGCATCATCCGCGAGTCTTGATCAGAAACACTGACTCCACCACAGGCGACACCGCAGCGGTGCTATCCAAACCCCTATCCCTAATCCAGTCCTATATGTTTTGGAAGGTGTTGGGAAAGGTTACACCCCTGCCTTACATCCGTGACAACGGGAAAAGAAGCAGAGGTGAATAAAGTCGATAATAAATATAACCTGTCTCAATGGAGGGCGGGGGAGAAGGGGGCATCATATAGGCACACCTAAATACATGATTGTTTCCCCATGGAACCGGGATGAACCCCCCCCCCCCCTTTGACCGGGCCGAAATGTGTTTAACATTCTGCAAGGTCAGGTATATTCGCTGGTACGCTCCAAGCTCACGACCTTCCATCTGCAGGTTTGCAAGAATCTTCGCTGACTAGACCGTGAATGGAAAAGTTTGCATCGAAGTTCTCCGAATTATACAAGGGAAAAATGCAAACAACAACATTGTGTGTGATGGGATCTACGATTTCTGCGATGTTGCAACCTGTGAATGGATCTTTGAAACGGCTGGACTAGAATCCTACTATGCAACAAATCCAGACTATGGTGTCGTTACCGTCAGCGGCCATTTGTGGAGAGGAGAGAGCAGGGGACTAAGCTTCAACCTTTCACCATCTGAGATGAGGCAATTGAGAGGATCGCGATTCTCTGACAATAAACGAATGAGAAAAACAACTCTGAAAAACATCTCAGAAATATTCGAAGGTTTAAGAAATCATCTAATCGAAACACTGGAACTGCCTTACTTGACCAAGTAGAGTGAAACTCTAAAAGAGATCTATTGTTACTTCATTTTTCGAGCTTTCAGTAACTAACTCCAGAAATGAACTAGAAATGTCGGGCGGGTAAACTGCCAGAAGTATATATCCCCGCATCTCTTATTCAAGAAATTTGATGAACATGAAACGGACAATAGTCGTGGAAAGAAGGACATTTATGACGGGTGAAGCGACAACGGGTACAGTAATCAAGGGCATTCCATGGCACTTGTTAATTGTATGGAGGCACCCCTACAGCCACGGGACAAGGGGCCTTAAATAAGCACATTTATCAGATTCGACCTTTAAACATGGCCACCCGGACAGAGGTCAAATTCAGGTCGAGGTCACACACAATTGCAGGTCAACAATTATTCACAATGGTGAACCATCCCAGCCTTCGCAGATATTCAATCTCCGTTATGCAAAAAACAGTTTTTGACCCCTAAGTGACCATCGAAGACCTTTAATGATAGAACCGTTTATATGAAAATGTACTCTCCAGTGGATACATACCAATTCCTAGGAGGCCATTTGCATTGATGAACACCTCAGTGCTATTGCCGAAAAAGTACTAAAACAGTTTTTGACCCCTAAGGGACCTTAATGACTCAAGACATGGCGGTTTTTATGAAAATTGTTAACCCCATGTGATGCATCCACTCCTAGTCGCATATTGCATTCCAATTAAACATGTCCAAAGTGATTGCGAAAAAGGTATAAATTGAACTTTGACCCCTCGTAACTACCACAGAAGTGTCCGATCGAAGCGGGAGTTGTTTCCCTCCATTAAAGCACACAACTCTACACAATCCAAAATAACCGTTTCTATTTTTTTGCCCGTAACTCCTGAAATAAGCAATTTATAAAGATTCGACCTTAACCCCGTGACACCGCCAGAGGTCAAAGTTCAGGTCAGAGGTTTCACCCACATGCAGGTCAACAAGATGATATCCACAAATGGTGAACCATCCAGCCTTCGCAGAGATTTCATTCTCCGATTATAGCCAAAAAAACAAATTTTGACCCCTAAGAGTGACCCGAATGAACTTTTAATGATGAAAATAACAGTTTTTATGAGAATTGTTACGCTACAGGTGATACATCCACTCTAGGAGCATTTTGCATTCTGCTGAAACCACACCCAGTGATATTGCGAAAAGTACTAAAATCGTTTTTTTACCCCTAGTGACCTTCTAATGACCTCAATGACATGGGGGTTTTTATGAATTTTTACCTTCCATGTGATGCATCCAACCCTAGAAGCATTGCATTCCAATGGAACATGTCCGATGTATTGCGAAAAAGCGAAAATGGTATAATAAAATGGAACTTTGACCCCTTGTACGTACCATACGTTAACGTGTCCGATCGAAGCGGAGTTGTTTCCATCAATAAAGCACACAAAGCTCATCACATTCCAAAAATAACCAGGTTCTATTTTTGTTAGCCCCCGTAAACTCCTCACTAATACGCAACATATTCAAAGATTCGACCTTTAACCTGACACCCGGACAGAGGTCAAATTCAGGTCAGGAGGTCACACACATGCAGGTCACAATTATATCACAATGGTGAACCATCCAGCCTTTGAAGAATATTCAATTGCTTCCGTTATAGCCAAAAAACAGTTTTTCGACCCATAAGTGACCCGAATGACCTTAATGATATGACAGTTTTTTAGGTGAATTGTTACTCTCCATGTGATACATCACTCTAGGAGCATTGGCATTCTGGGCAACACACCCACTGCTATGCCTGGAAAAGACTAAAATCAGTTTTTGACCCCTAAGTGACCTTTAATGCCCTTCAATAATGCGGTTTCTATTAAAAAATTGTTACACTCTCCATGTGATGGGTCCACTCCTAGAAGCATTTTGCATTCCCATGAACATCTCCAATGTTTTATTGCGAAAAATGGATAAAATTTAACTTGACCCCTTGTAACACCACGTATGTC
The DNA here is from genome assembly GCA_026419785.1 of Sclerodactyla briareus. Taxonomy (NCBI): domain Eukaryota; kingdom Metazoa; phylum Echinodermata; class Holothuroidea; order Dendrochirotida; family Sclerodactylidae; genus Sclerodactyla; species Sclerodactyla briareus. Next base: position 1,267,800 of record JAODTK010004999.1, on the reverse strand, counting down.
CGACCGAAGCGGGGTTGTTCCCTCCATGAAGCCACAAAGCTCTATCACTATCCAAAATAACCAGTTTTTCTATTTTTTTGCCCGTCACTCCTTAAATACGCACTTTTATTCAAGATTCGACCTTTAACCACATGGCCACCCGACATAGGTGCAAATTCATGTCGAGGTCACACACATGCAAGGTCAACAATTATATCACAATGTGAACCATCCAGCCTTCGCAGATATTCAATTCTCCCGATATAGCCCAAAAAACAGTTTTGAAAAACCCCTAAGTGCCCTCTAAATGACCTTTAATGTATGAACATTTTATATGAACATTGTTACTCTCCATGTGATACATCCGCTCCTAGGAGCATTTTGCATCTGATGAACACACCAGTTCTATTGCCGAAAAAGTAATAAATCAGTTTTGAACCCTAAGTGACCTTAATGACCTTCAATGACATGGCGGTTTTTATGAAATTGGTACACTCCATGTTATGCAATCACTCCTAGAGAAGCATATGCTCCAATGAACATGTCCAATGTTATTGCCGAAAAAAGTATAAAATTTAACTTTGACCCTTTTAACTACCAAAGTAAAGTGTTCCGACCGAAGCGGGATTGTTTCCTCCATGAAGCACAACAAGGCTCTATCACAGATCCAAAAATTAACCGTTTCTATTTTTTTGCCCGTCGTTAAACTTCCTTAAATAAGCACATTTTATCAGATTAGACCTTTAACCACATGGCCACCCGGACAGAGGTCAAATTCAGTCAGAGGTCACACACATGCAGGTCAACAATTATATCACAATGGTGAACCATCCAGCCTTCGCAGAATTCAATTCTCTCTGTTATAGCCAAAAAACAGTTTTTGACCCCTAAGTGATCCTGAATGACCTGTAAATGATATGACAGTTGATATGAAAATTGTTACTCTCCATGTGATACATCCATTCCTAGGAGCTTTTTGCATTCTGATGAACACACCGAGTGCTATTGCCGAAAAGTACTAAAATCAGTTTTTGACCCCTAAGTGACCTTTAATGCCCTTCAATAATGCGGTTTCTATTAAAAAATTGTTACACTCTCCATGTGATGGGTCCACTCCTAGAAGCATTTTGCATTCCCATGAACATCTCCAATGTTTTATTGCGAAAAATGGATAAAATTTAACTTGACCCCTTGTAACACCACGTATGTCCGACCGAAGCGGGGTTGTTCCCTCCATGAAGCCACAAAGCTCTATCACTATCCAAAATAACCAGTTTTTCTATTTTTTTGCCCGTCACTCCTTAAATACGCACTTTTATTCAAGATTCGACCTTTAACCACATGGCCACCCGACATAGGTGCAAATTCATGTCGAGGTCACACACATGCAAGGTCAACAATTATATCACAATGTGAACCATCCAGCCTTCGCAGATATTCAATTCTCCCGATATAGCCCAAAAAACAGTTTTGAAAAACCCCTAAGTGCCCTCTAAATGACCTTTAATGTATGAACATTTTATATGAACATTGTTACTCTCCATGTGATACATCCGCTCCTAGGAGCATTTTGCATTCTGATGAACAAACTCAGTGCTATTGCCGCGACAAAGTACTAAAATTAAAAATCCGTTTTTGACCCTAAAGTGACCTTTAGAACCTTCAATGACATGGCGTTTGTTATGAAAAATTGTACATCCATGTGAGGCATCACCATAGAAGCATATTGCATTCCAATGAACAGGTCCGATGTTATTGCGAAAAATTATTCAATCATCATTTTGACTGATCAGGAACAACTAAATATGCAAATTAGTCCACATGTTACCCTCTAGTGATTCTTTGATGCGCATTGAATAATTTCATCAGGACTGGTAGTAGGTCCTTTCACAAGTTTCGTCCAAAACCCCTGAAAGTTGAGAAAATCATTGCATTAATTATTCTAGTTTGCTAACGAAATATGTAAATTAAACACCATATGACCCTTCAGTCAGTTATTTCAACGCAATTGAATAAAAGATCGGGACTGTTAAAGGTCCTACTCACCAAGTTTCGTGAGAATCCAACAGTTGATAAATTTGCCTAATTGCTAATTGGGCCACTTTCATCAAATTAGTCATGCAAGATGACCTCCAGTGACCTCGGCCACATTAGGAAATTCAATTCCTCGGCACTGATCTTTGGCCATATTACACAAGTTTCATGATAAATCCAATGAAGTTTGAAATATCACATCCATTATGCTCATATTTAGCTACTGGCCAAAGAAATGCAAACTTGACCTCGGAGGACTTTGAATTGTCGCCATGTTTTTCGGCTTCAACAATTACCCCTAACCACCCACGTTTTCGTGTAAATCGCACGAACTTGAAAATTTTAGCGAAAAACTTGCGAAAATGAGGGCAACAAATATACGATATAGCCCATTTTCGAACTTATCCGAGATTTACTCATACGGACGGACATGTGTAACAAGTTTGGGATCATCGGATAAGTGTTAACGATGAGAGCGCTAACGCCTAAAGTTCCATGCGGCGGCGGCGGGCGGCGGTGCCCGGCGGCGGGGCGGCGGTGGAGCCGGCGGCGGCGGGAACGTCGGGCAACAAAAGGCCAAAACCATAATATCCCGAACACTTACAGTGTTTGGGGATATAATTAATGCTTCCTAATGTCAATATCGTTGGAATAATATTTTTTCTTTGATGCATCAGAGTATTTTTGTCAATTTGAATTCGTTTCGGTCTTTTATACAATTTTTCCATGAAGAAAGAGAGCAGATCCTCAGCTTACGATACTTTGAGCTTGGTGAGTCCTATAGCAACCTTTATAATATTTGTTCTCAGATGTCAGAGCAGATTTTTCTATCGATGGAATGAACGAGATTCACTCCTCTGGTCGATGAGACCACAAGTTCCTATCGGCAGTGGAATAATTTTGGTAAACCCAATTACCCGACCCGTAGGCATAATAGAAGTTCGGATCTATACCGCAAGTTGGAAATGTAACAACCATTTTACTAAATTGCAGAATTTATGTACTTAGGGTTGCTTGATCAAGTGGTTGCGCTATTTATGTATGGTGTATTAACAGTGCAGAAGGAGGCTGGTATGGTCTATACTGCCGAGAGTCTTCATCAGTGGAAGGCTCCCCTGACCCCTCGTGTTGACCAGACCAATCTGCAATGAATGGACTTCTAGGCCAGGTGGCAATGAGCTATTGCAGAATTCGCCTTGTGGCATCCTTCCTGAAGTAATGTGGAATAGCTGTCAATGCAACATGCTAGAACCTCACAATTTTTAGGTGTTGATTTTTGACATGTCCTCTTATCACCTGTGAGAGTTTGAGGGATATCCGCCGTTAATGATAAAACTGGAGCGATCGCACTATAGCGATATTGCGACATTCGTGATAGGACACTTCAGTAGCTACAGACAACTGTGGTGCAACCAAAACCATATAACATGTTACAAGTGGTGCTTTAGTTGTTCCCAAACTAATATTTCTTCGTAGGTTGCAGGTGCCGGCCGTCTCTACTTATGTTCCCGTAAGGATAGCAATTTGAAGCTACCGGATATGGCTCCCCCTTTTCACAAAATGTGTCTTTACTGCGACTGAGCACCGAGAATTTGGCCCACCATGTGACGCCATGCTTGTAAATCACGGAAACCGATTTGGTGCATGGTTTTCGTCATTTTAAGTCAGTTCGAAGGTCCAATCAGAGTAACATAACATTTTTTCGCGTACTTGTTCCCTTGAAAATACAGAACCCTGCTGTTGGTGTTCCTTTGCGGTCGTGTGTTTTCAATTTTAGATCAGCACCAATGAATTGTAAAAAGGGTTATAAACTCGGTAAGTTAACAATGACTGTGCGGATTGAAGTTACTCGAGTATGTATGTTCCCCTGAATATCTACAGGAGCCCTTGTTCAGTTCAGAGGTCAGGTTATCTGAAGTCAACAAGGGTCATAGTCTGAACACTACCTACACAGGACGATTATGTCATATGGGTACTACATATGAACCATATTTCTTACATTACAGATCGGCGTCATTGGGAAAATTTGAAAAATTTCTTATTTGAATAAATGGTTTTTAACTCTGGCCTGTTAGTAAACAGGCTAGTCATTTGGGTCATTAGATTCAAAGGCTAAACCTTGTGAAAATGGATCTCAAGTTTAGGAGGGCGGGATACTTTGGCTTTCGGTTTCTTTTTCATTACCATTCAGCAGTGGATTCCAAAGTACCCGATCCCTCTCAAAAGCTAAATCTGGGCTCACGAAAATATGTCGTTAGTTATCAATGGATACCAAGTATCTTTCCCTCACCCGTATCGAAATTGAAGATGAAAACTGGAATCCTGCCTGGGAAACTGAAAAAAGGGAACTTTCGCAATTGAACATTGAATTGGCCTATTATCATGAGTTTATTATCTGTCCCCTGCAAGATATTTTTTCCTTTAAATGGTCGTGGAACGACGGTCAGCGAACTCTCATTTCGAGCCAATGTGAGTGTCTGGGAATTAATCTGGAGACTATACCACTTCATTGTCGCCTTTGGCTCGGCGGTACTCAAAACCCTCCGCCTGTTCACGATGGCCTGATTTTACACAACCAATCGTTCGTATGGGGTACGAATTTTGATTCTGCGAATAACTCAGCACAATTGAGCAACTGTGGTCACGTCTCTTCTCCGTGTGTAGATATGGTATGACGAGAACCTAACATGGATTCCTGCTGACACTCTGCGTACGTCTCTGGTGATTGAATCGTCAACACAATGTGCCCCGTACGTGTACCTTATTGAGAGGTAAGGGAGTTTTGTGGCTCTACTAACTCACAGGGTGTCGAGTATTGTACACGTACACCTCTAATGGCCGATTGATCCTTCTTTAGGTCTCACTAACGACAGGTGGGTATAATGAAGAGTTTCTACAACCCACAGCGGAAGCAAATGCCATTTTATACATAATTCCATTTTTGATAAGTAATTTCCAAAATCTCCAGAGTTGCCCAGGATTCGATGGCTCTGCAGTTTCTGATACCCCAAAACACGCTTAAAGGATTGTGTTTCGTTCCTTCAGGAAAAGAAAAAAGAAAAACTGGCTTTTTTCGAGAATTGGAACAGGGCCACGGGTAGAGACCTACTGAACCACCAATCACGGTAAAGATGAATGAAAATAAATCAAAAACCGGGTTTGAGTACCAACTGTTGCCCTCGATGCACCCAAATGATAAATAGTGACTGCTTGAAAGACTATTCATAATAATGATGATATTGTTATGTTGTTTTCCCTCTTAGCATCGGCGAGACCTTCAGTGAGTCAACAACGTTTTACACTACCCGGTGGAGTATGACGGCACGGTCCGTGGTATAAACGAACATGGGACGACAGTTACCTTATGTAGCTTCTGATCAGATACTTCCCTTTCGACGTCCAGCACTGGGGGGTAGGCTTACGTTCACCATCCTGACCTTATACTTTCGAAGATCACGCTGGTTCCTTATCATTTAGGCTACTACTGACAGGTTTTGTATCCATAACAGGATAGACATGAATCCGGGTGTAGATGGGGCGAGGGGGGGGGGGGGGGCTGATTGGGTAAAATGTCGGATTACCGACCACACGAGGAGGATTTCCAGAACACTGGATTGGCTTTTCGAATCCCTGAATATGAAAACAAGTCAATAAAAATTTGACCCTAAATCATTTCAGAACATCTGCACACTGGACCTAGTCTTTCCCTCCAATAGAACGACATTCTACTGTTTTTATTTTTACAGATAGACTTCTTGTCAACCATTTTTACAACCATTGGTGAGCAACTAGAAAAATTCGTTAAAAACGGGATTGGGGCTTTCCATATAGAAACCTTCCCACCCTAGACCACACCTTTGGATGCGACGAGGACGAATGTCTCGATGGCCTTCCATAAAGTACGTTCCGAGTCTCAGGAACAGTCTACCGTCTACATGCTGGATATCTCCTACCCTGCTACTGTTGTCTCTATGAACCTGCTCGTATTTATCCTCCCTACCGAAGCAGGCGAGAAGATGTCGTTCGTGATGACGAACGTGCTAGCTCTAGTACTCTTTCAACAGTTGGTGGCGTCGATGTTTACCGCCCTCCGGAGATGACACGCCGATTTTCAGTGAGTAGCCACGCCCATTTTGATAATACGTATGAACACACATACCGGTAGCAGACATGTAGATTTTTTCAACAGGTGGTGATGCTAACACTACCGCCCCTGGGATGACACGTTCATTGTCTCAGTAGTAGTCACGCCTATCAGTCACGCCTCCTCTATCCTCAACACGTAAACATACAGTCGTTCAGGACCGCTGATGACCAGTTCTTGGAATTATCCACGATGAACAATGTTTTAGTCCACCGCCGCCACATGGGTGGTCTTTCCATTTTCTACAAGAACCCACTAACCCGAGATTTCCTTTTGCAGTAGCCTCTTTGATGCTAGCAATCGGTTGTACGGTGCTTCACTTTACCCGAGTGGTTAGCACAGTGGTAGAGCGTCCGCTTTCCACCCGTAGACCGGGGTTCGAATCCCGGTCGGGTCATACCAAAGACTTTAAAATGGACATGTGCCTTTAGCTTGCGATCGCACGAGGGATAGGAACAGGGCAAAAATGTGGGGTAGGCAATCTGTGAGTTAGCTGCCGTCGGCGTGTAAGTTACCCCCTCCTTCACATTAAGTACCGCAAAAGGGCATCGCCTTGTTCGGTGACCTGGGTGAAGGTTTCGCGGGACAATCGTGCGATATATCAGGGTCAGCACCTGCCGGGCCTAGTATAGGTAGGTTCCTATGTCCGGCAAGTGCTGAGTAAAAAAAAAAAAAAAAAAAAAAAACATTCTTCATATCTCACTCATAATACTTTTTCATCACTTCAGTGTAATTTCAAACAGACATCTATGTATCGTTGATGGTAGTCTTCGAGATAATCGCCATCAAGTGGAGTGTCCTTGTGATCGACATCCACCCCAAAAATACTATTTGGCGATGCACGTAGGGTTTCTTCAAGTGTAAAGGCTATAATGCAGGTGCCACCAGTGCTTCTTGATATTTCTCAATTTTTTTGTTCTTATACCTCATAAGGATCTCTTGATCGTCATCTACTCTAATGAGTAGGCATCTAGAGATTTTTGCAGGGTCTCTTCAAGTGCCTTATTGAAGGGTAGCAATGCAGTTGCCCTCACTGCTTTCTTTTCTCTCTAAAATCTCTTCGAAATATTTCTTGTTACTCGTATATTTTTCCGTTTTTTTTTCTTCAGTATCCACGTATTGGATGATAGTCTCGGGACCATTAGCAATACATGGACGGTCTCTCCTCGTCATCTACTTGCTAAGAAGCACTACCGAGCGACTCTCAGGTTTAGACCTCTTCAGAGCCTCTACTCTAACTTCAGTTTCGGGAGAAGGAGGCGAGCACGAGGGAAATACGTAAACCTCGTCGTTTCGCGCCACGTTCTTGATGATCTCATCAAGGAAGCGGAAGGCGAAGACCAACGCTTGGAAGAAATTGAAAATTCAACAGAGAATCGTAACGGCACGGCGAGGGCCAACGAGGAGGGGAAGGCTAAAACTATGGAGCGATGGACGGACGATGGGGTTAAGATCTACAGGTACAGTGTATATGATTAGGAAAGACATGGCGCAGTTATGTCCTATAGAATCATTCTTCAAAAGCTAGTTTAGCTGATATTGTGTGGCTTCTCACAGTGGTAACTCAGCAAAGTTGTTACGTGTGTGATGTGTGGGGTTTTTTTCTTCTTCATTTTAGCTCAAGATATATAGTGTTTTATACGCCTCAAATTATTCTACTTGCGCTTCTTCCAACTTGATGGTTCCCACGGTCATAGTTTTAGTTGTGAGGCATTATATTATTGATGTTATAAATTTAATATTATATGGTATTATAATCATATTATTTCAGTGTTTGTGTGGAACGCTAAGCACATGCGGAAGTAGGTTTCATCTCAGTTTGATATTATCCAGGCCCAGGGATGTAGCGAAGGAATGTTCGCTATATTAACGCCATTAAACTGATTTCCCCCCATTCATAAACTTAGTTTCAGACAAGACGTAGTCTTGTTGAAAAAAAAAAATCCAGCGCGCCCTCTTATTTGGACTTTTATTCTGTTTAAACCAGCAGAGAAAAAGACGGGAGTTGGAACGGCACTATGAAATTCAGAAATTAGAGGAAGCTGGTTACATACATATGTAGACATGACATTTTGCCAACCATCGGACAAAACATTTAGCAAGTCTCACAATGTAACTCAGTAGCGGATACAGAGGGGGGGGGGGGTCCAGGGGGCCCGGACCCCCCCTTTGGTTCAGAGCTTCTCGAAACACTGATGCATTCTACCAATAATGTGGATCCAGATGGCTTCTGGGGATTCGCCCCCCCCCCTCCCCCACTCCTTCCCACTATGTGATGTCTCTGTGTTGCTGTACCTCTTATAAGAACTACCCTTTACAAGATGTAAATGTTCCTCAAAAAATGTGCGCGCTTAGCGCGCAATACTGGTTGGCTCTTCTGTGCATGTCCTGCATCGCCCCGTTATTTGGTAGGGTTGGGATGAAGTGTATGTGATACATTATCTGTCGCTTCTAGGGCACCTTCCGTGTGAACCCCCGAGAAATTTGCGCGCTTCGCTCGCATTGCCGGCAATCGTTAACTTATTGTACATCACCCATACTGTCAAGTTCCCACGAGCAAATATGGGGGCGAAAAGACAGTATAACCCCGGCGAGATTCCGTGAGAATCGGTGTATAGTTGAGAAAACAGTGTTCCACACTAAACTGACTGAGGCTGATTTGAGTGATGGAAAGTTAATTTCAAATCCGTATTTGACCGACCTATTCATCACATTCTGTGAGTTCTCGCGCTAAGGCGGAAGTGGTGTTGGTGCGAGTCCATGGCCGCCTCTCTACGACCGTGACTCATGGCGAAGTATATACGTCGTATGTTAGTGTGTAAATCCAGTACGATGGACCTAACCAGCTCTTGTTTTACATATGCAGTGATTCATTAGCCCACAACTTTTGAACGAATTTGGCGGAATTAGGTGGGATATTTCGAATCAACGCAGAAAGCGACCACTGACATAGCACCAAATCGCATTTTAGGCCAGGCAAAAATGCAAGAGTATTTCCATAATAGAATGAGTGTGGAAGTTTGCTATATTGCCACCAAATTGCATCTGAGCCACCTGAAATGAAAAAATTGAACCCTCCCACAGCCCACCATTAAACACCACCCCATGAGGATCACCAGCCCCCCTTCAGTAAAAAGATTCCCTGGCTACAACCACGGTTGGATCCCCGTTCGAATCCTGCATCAGCCCCAGGAAGCAGGCTGCGCTTTCGTACCATTGTTTACGCCGATGGGTATTGACCCTTACCGATTGGAAAAAAATAGAGTACGCTTAAGCCTACCACACTGTGCGGAGTTCAAAGCTGCAATGCTTACGGTCACCGCTCGCGGTCACCGCATGCGGAGTTTTTGACCGCTTGCGAAAGCTTACGCTCGACTGCGCAATCATCCGTAAGCTTTCGCGAACGGTGACCGTATTGTTTTGTGATACATACTGGAGAAAGTCGCTGAAGGGATATCTTTCTTTTCAAAGGTATTGTGTGAACGCCTTCCAAGAGCTACTGAAGAAAGTTGTACACTCAGAAGCATAAACTGTACTACTTCCAGTCGCCCAACTTTGAATTGAATTATTGCCCTCACAAAAGTATGTTGGCCTTGCGGAATCCCTGAATTTTAAACTCGTTCAAAACATTGCAATCGAAGTTCGCAAGGCTTACGGCGGGTTGGCCGCTCGCGGCGGTAACTGTCTTGCGGTCATCGCCTCACACTTTGCAGTCACACGGAGACTATTGGCATGACCGTAAGCTGTCGCAAGCCTTGCGGAGAACGAATTCCGTACAGTGTGAGGCAGGCTTTATAAGATAGCCTTTGTGGTGTGGATGAAGCTGTAAAGCCATCGGTGGATGCTTATACACTTGAACTTCATATATTTGCACCTGGGTCCTATAAAGAATGGGGCGGATGGACAACAGTGAAAAGCAGTGAACGTGCGCAGTTTTCGAGGATTCACCACAGGAGAAGTCATATATTCCTTGCATCAAAAATGCAAGTTCTGACAGAGGGGTGGGTGAGGTTCGGATATCTTCGATTGGTCACTCAGGCGCGGATCCAGATTTTTTGGGGAAAATAAAAATAAAGAATGACATTCGGGAGAAAAAATGAAAATACAGTGAAGAAAAATGGTATAGACGTCGTGGGGGTAGGGTGAGGTAAAAAAGTTTGACTGTCATTTTCGCTTGAGCCAAGTTGGACCCCTCCCTTTTGAAAATCCTGGATACGCCCCTATAACTAGAACACCATCCTCATTCTCGTAATGTTAGATTTGGGTCAAAGGTTTGTCCAATTGAAAGCGTCACGTCTTTCCTTTTTTGTCTCCACAGGATGAATGACGATTCTCTTCCCGTCGACGCGTCCGAAGGAGAACGTCGAGGAACCACATGTGACCAAGAGGGAGAGGATGCGGATGATTTTCTGCGGCCACTGCGGCCAGGTCAACGCCGCCAAAATCAAACTGAAGGACGAAAACTTTACCTTTGACCCCTGCGGATGAGCGGCTCTGGCAGGAGACCTCCTGCCTACTGGATAAGGTCATGGCGTACACGATGGTATTCATGACCATCGTAGTATACTTCGTACTCGTCATCAGGTTCGCGACACACAACCCTCACGATTACCGGGCTGCCAAATTGTGATGATACCCGATATAGTGTCAAGAAATTGACCGCGGAGTATTTCCGATATAGTTTAGTCCACCAATAATTATTCCGCTGCCGTAAGAAATATATTATGAGCAACTTCTTCAAGGCGGGGTGTGGGGGCGAGGATCGAACCGGGATTCGAATTCGAGTTCGCTTTCTAAACTTCTACTGGCTACTACTAAGGCGAGTTTCGCCGGTGCTCATCCACGATCAAAAATTCGGTTAGGGTTCCACGATGAGTCAGATTGGCTTCCTGAACCCGTAGCGATCAAATCAAATCAAATCAATACTAAAGTTCGCATTATTCAGTACTCAGAGACGGCTAGGAGATTTCATGTTGGGCCCGGGTCAAGGGTCCCATCCCGTGTGGTCCAGAGATGTCCAGGGACGCCATCTTCTCGGAACAAACACTAGATAGGCCAATTGAGCTATGAAGCCAACTGGTGTCACGAACCCGAGGAACACGGTACTTTCACGTAAAGCAGAGGTTCGCGGTTCGAAACCAAGTGGAAGCATGAGCTTTTTATCACTTTCGATCTCCTTCCGACCTTCCGCCTCTCTTTCTTATTTCACGAATTGCCACTACAGGTTCTCATTTACGCTTCTTAATTATATGTTCTATTTCAATATTATTATCCATCTTAAAGACTATGTTTACTAACAAGAGAGTGTCGAATGAATTTGACTTCTACTACCAGCATAGTGGTGGCTTAGATGGTGATGCTAGGGAATACACAAGTGTACAGCGCCTCCGGCTCCTGAATTAGAAATGAAGAGTACAGTGGCGTACCCACGAGGGGGGGGGGTGAGGTCAGACCCCCCGATGACCCAAGTGACCAATAAATTTTTAACACAAAAATTGATTTTTCGCAGTTCAGTAGAGGTTTTGCATGGTTATTTAGCGATATTGCATCAGCATGTGTCAAGGAGGGCGCACTTTCCGATCGGGTTCCGACCTCCCCCCCCCCCCTCCCCCCAGACAAACCTCTCGGTACGCGCCCGGAAGAGTATGTGATAAGTAAGTTATGAGTAAGAAAAGAAAAATTTTATTTAATAGAGACAAAACCACTAAACTAATGATGGGTTATATCCAACATATGTTTGAACACTATACAGTCCGTTACGTTCAGTCATTCAGTTCAGTGTTGGAGCTTCCGTTTGATTCTTTAAACGTTTCAATGTTTCGGTTTAGCTTTCGGTAGCTGTGCACTAGGGGCGCATATATATTAAAATTGGAATCATTCTTGAATGCCGATCCAGAATTCACTGCCATTCGACCGGATTTGAGTTCATATATAACTGTGTTGATGTGACACCCAAGGTAATTGTCTTGATGGAAATTATGCGGAGTGATAGATTGCCGGGGTGGGAGTTGTCCGATAACCCTACCCAAAACATTAGGAATTATCAACTCTATATGGCCAATCCACATGTCAAGTATTACTCTCTACATCGTTTGCATGGACAGTTAAAGCTGCGTTAACTAGGCACGCGAATGTGCGAATACGCGACGAAGACTATTTTTCGCTCCTGTGTTTTTATATGGGTCTATTCATTGGCACGCGATTGGGCGAATGTGCGATTTTTTTGTCGCGGGTCGCGACAACACCGAAAGTCGTGTGACAATTCAATCGCGTGTCAGCTCGCGATTTATGACGCAATATGGAACGCCGAATGGACACCTACATTGGAATTTCATTATTTTGCTGCAAAATAGGCAAACCGTGTCACACACATCGTGCAATTCCCTTTATTTCGCCTGGTAAATAGGCCTACATAGTCTATTGCATTATTCTAACTGTGCAATATGTTCGAATGGACGGTATGATGGATTGTTTGAAGCGTCTATAACCTGATCGGTGTGAATTTCCCCCAAGGTCCCGGGAATCTTCCGCAATCGGGCTGGATAGATCTACTCGGAAAATCGACCAGCCCAGGAAATGATATTTCTAGCCTTCTTCTGACCCGCCCTTGGCATGAAATAATCGAAACTACTGAACAACGTCATCCCGGAAAATGTTCATGTCATGTCAGTATCACCATGTCCACTCATGCATGCTCTCTAAAAGCAAAAGAGTGCAAAATAGCAAAATCATTCTGATGGAGTAGTTACTCAGCAAACTTCGAATGTAGAGTGGAAATTCACTCTAAAGAGGGAAGTATCACTCTATAATGGGCGAAGATCCGTAATCGTGCCTCTATGGAAACATTGGAGTGGTCAGTCAGCATACTTCGAATTCGACTCTAGAAGAGTGAAGTATGTTCCATAATGGGCGAAGATTTTCTACATTGGATTGAAATGGAGTGAAATGGAGTGATGATCACACCGCACACGTCATGGGAGTAACATTCTCCCTTTTGTTCTAAGGTGTGTGGTCGCCCATTTCGTTGGAAATTCCTCGCAGGGACATCAGCCGCATAGCCTCATCGTTGTCGTCAATTGGTGACCTGCGTCTCTTCTGTATTTTCTTCAATGAGGAAGTATATCCTGTTGCAATATTGACATCGGACCTAATTGATGTCTTTACGAGCGCCGTGTTTCTTGTCCGTTTTCGCGCTAAATAGCCGCTCTTCTGGTTTCTGTTTTCCCCCTGCGAGTTCATTTCGCGAGTCGCGATTCGCGTGCCCAGTAAATACCCGCGCGACACGCGACACGCGATTTGCCTCCCTGGGAAATCGCCTGACGTTTCGCCTATCCGCCTATTCGCGCATTCGCGTGCCTAGTAAAGCAGGCTTTAGCGTGGTTACAATATTTTCCGACTTCACACACACACAAAGTTACGTACAAAATATATGAGACTATAACCTTGGAAGACCTCATACGTATTTCACCATACAGTCCGGGAGATTCTCCTGTTCGGGAGAATACCATATTCTCCTGTTGGAGAATTGACATCCGGGATCTAATTACCACCAAGCAACGTTTGCATATCCGGAGAGACAGAAGTTCAAATGGTTATAACCGTCTTGAAACCCATTTACGTATAAGAAAGTTTGAAAAAAGATACCAAGATGGATGTTATTAATGAGGCTACAAACAAGCTGTATGAACTATACCGTTCACATGTCGTTGCGGAGAAAGAAAACTAGAGATTGATTATCTTAATACCCGTAGAGGCGGGCACAGGCGTTGGCAAATTCTACCGTTGCCAGTGCGTGGGCTTCTTATATAGCTCGCTCTCACAGCAGCGGTACACACAATGACGTTGTCGGCCAATGCACTGAGCGCGGCAGATTCAAACGGTAGTAATTAAATTTCCAACCGGTTGGGGGGGGGCCCCCCAGGGCGTGTGTGTGATGCACACTAGGCATTCATTTTTGCCTTGAAGGGCCGTAGCGAAGGTTGTATTTTACAGCTCTTAGCAAACCCTTGTGAATCGAACTCGTGAAGGCGTGAGGCCTTTCAAAAAGGGTAGCTACATATACCGTAGGTGAAGTCTACTTGTTAATACAATTATTCTACGCAGGCCTAATAGCGAAAAGTATCTGGGCTGACTCGCTTTCGCTGGGTTCTGTTTTTTTCTTAAACACGGGCAAGACCGCTATCGGAAACGACTGGCCGTCATTCTACTCAGCATGGCGTGTTTACTTCATTTGCATACAGATTCTCCTGTTCGGGAGAAAAAAATAGATTCTCCCGTTTGGGAGAATCTCCCGGACTGCCATACGAGTAACAGCCGACGTTGAAAAAAAAAAGTCTAGAAAAAAGACACAATATATCATATACAAGGGCCTGTTTTGGTTTCTATTGCCACTGCAGTATTATCCACTGGATAAATGTTTTTATGCTTCGCGTCAATCCGTACTGATGAAGTGAGACCTCTATTATCATATCACCAATCTTACCTTGGTGTCACTTCGACTGTTCTAGGAGTATTCGCTCGAAGCTGCTGTCTTTGGATACTTGCAGTAAAAATGCCACATTGGCATACGTATATGACAACCCTAACTGTGAGATAATTCAACAATATCACGGATTATACACACATCTCATGAATGCACCTACCAGGAACAGAGTCTAAAATCGTTTACCCGGGGCTGCTTATAACCGAATAATACGTAGCATAATTGAAGGACTTTTGCAATGATCTCACATTATTTAACATAGTAGGTCGAAGATTAGCTGAACAATAGCGGTACGCTTACACACCGGAAGAATCCTTCTCTTGAAGATCTCTTCGTGTACAAGAAATAAATCATAGAGGGGAGCACCTGCCAGGCTTGTCTCCAGTGGCGTCGTGCCCGGGCCCCCCCAACAATTTTGTCAGTGGTGTCATACATTTTTGTCATGATTTAAATTAAAAAGGTATTCTCGAAATCGAGAAGTAGACTATATAGTCAATTGTTCTTCGATAATCGTTGCGGATTGACCCTCACAGACCTCACATAGACTATATTGAGAATAGTAATGCCATGTCTGTCCTAAGCTTCCACCAATTGACCCAACTGAGGTCCTTACAGATCAAGACATTTATACCGGCCGAGCAAATGCGAGCTAATGCATCAAAATTGATAAATTGCACGCCGAATCCCCCTGATATTATAAATTGTTTTCTGTTCTATTCATGTCATATGTTCGAACATACACGAACGGTCTCTCGGGGTTCCCAAATGGCAGTCCGCGGGCCATGATCGGCCCGCCAGAAAATGCAATCCGGCACTTCAAAAAATACCATCAAGGTTTTTCAGTGCTATAGGAATATTTTTTGTTCGATATTAATGCTTAGATAGATCACGACCTTGTCAGTGGCACACTAATTTATTTCACATATCTTCTGGCCCTCTGAAACCCATCATTGGGAACCCCTGGTAAATCATCTGTAATGCATAAACAAAAGGCCAATTGTAGCCAGAAGCCTATCAACTGAATATTTTCGAGAATATTTCCGGAATAAATTTTGTGAAGTTTTTGTAAATTTCAGGGGTGTTGTTGGGAAGTGTCTTTCTCTGTAATCTGACGAACATTTATATGTATGTTGCGCGCAACCAGTGGTGGCGCTCGGCTTAGTCATCACCTGCCTTGATTCCCCCTCCCCCCCCCTCTAATTCATTTTTTCTAACCATGGTCCAGGGGCTGTGGTCCAGGGGTGTTGTCCACAGGAGTCGCTGACAATGCGGTGACTGGCTCTACGCCCAATCGACCACGATCATGTCAGCCCCTGGCATGGCACCAGGGCACTCCTCCCTCTTCCCCGAGGACTCGCAATCAGTACTCAGCCCTCACACGGGCTCCCAGGTTATTCAGGTTCTCATGAGTTCAGGGGGCCAATCATCAAACGTCGTCCGGGGCACTGCAGGGAAGAAAAGCCTCATGCGGACTCCATTGGGGGGTACTGACTTCAATCCCTCATCATTCGTTACATTCGTCACAGTCGACTCACAATTCTGTGTTGTGTCAACAGCATGGGCAGACTGCCCTCTCCTTTTGGACCCGCTGACACCACCGGGGTCCCCACGTGACCATCTGGATTGTGTCTGGATGACTTCAGCCTCCCCTGCCATGTGGTACTCGGTGGATCTCGCCGCAAACGAGATCGGGCATTTGTTGTGGAAGTGCTCCTTGATTCGTTTCGAACACTCACGAGAAGATAGAAAATATCAGAAAGATTTTTGTCAGTAGTTACGTTTTAGAACCCCCATTATCTAACAAGCCACTGAAAGTGACATAGCACAAGTATTCTATTAGATATTATCTATTATTCTATCTATATTATCTATCGGGCCGAAGGGGCCAGATGAGATATTGGTAGCACTTTGCCATTTCACTATATTTACTTTTGCCGGTTGCCATAGCAATGGTTGCTATGGTAACCATAGTTGGTTGGTAGGTACATTAATGAGGGGACCTATGGTGGGTGACCATGGGTGCGGGTGGTCCAGCAATGAGGTGCACTTGCAAGAGGTGTCCGTTGTGGTGTGCGTGTGTGTGTGTGGGTGTGTGTGCGTGCTGTGTTTTTTTTGTTTTTTGGTGTTGTGTGTGTGTGTGGTGTGTGTGTGTGTGTGTGTGCGTTTGCGTTTTTTTTTTGGGGGGGGGGGGGGTTCCGTCAGATTTTTTTGATGGTTTTCGCAAATATCTCCACTTCCAGGTGGCCGAAACATGGTCAAAAATTTGCTCATACTCCTAAAAGTCAGAAACACAGGTGTACCTACCAAAGTGGACACATTTCTCAGAAAAACATTGGAATTCAGGGAGGTCAAAATGGCCATTTGGGGTGTGGTTGAAAAATCATTTTTGCCCATTTCTCAACTGTTTGTTAAAGATGTTCGGTGATTACGAAAGATACACGATTAATTTGAGATCTCATAAAAAGGACAAGGGGGGAAGTAACAAATATGACCTTTTCCTTGCATTCAAGCAAAATTGCAAAATATATAAATTCGAATTTGGAGAGAAACACTATTTGTCGGCCCAAAATTGTGGAGGTTTTCTTTGAAAAATTTGGTGGACTGCATGGAAGGACTGACATGGTTCATAAGTGAATTGTGATACACTGTAAGACAGAAAATCCCCAAATTACAGATTTCAACTTCATCTTTAGTGAATTTTATTATATATTGGGAAATGGGAGAGGAAAACTCATTAGATCCCCCTCCACTGGACTAGACCAGGCGTGATTGAGTAAGGGGGAGGGGGGGGGGGGGGGGGTTGCGGTAAGCGGGAGGGGTAGAGGCGAGAATCAGTGATTTTCCCATTGATTAGTTACCACGTCATTCAAATCGAGCATGACAAACCTGGAGCTGGAGATTCCTAGGCGGGTGTGTACACTCGGCTATCAGGCCACGCCTGGGCTACCGGCTAATTAATTTAGCGGTACGATGGTACAGTATATAGTATAGTACATGTGTAACTGGATGTATGAGATTACCTGTTTGAGGTAATTACTGTTAGGGATAGGGGTAGGGTTCGGAGGATCAGGGGTTTAGGTTCACCCCGGTGTTAGGTAACGATAAGATTTGGGAGTAACATCTGGAATCTGGCCCTAACCATTCCAACCTGAATAGGATAAATATTATTCAACCACCTGTGGTCATCGAGCCATTGATTCACACTTAAAAAGGCATGAAAATAGGTTCATTTGGGGACCTCCTAACTGCCCCATTTTCGAACCTTATATCACCATTTGAAGCAGGAAAATTGGAACCCAAACAGTGAAATTCAATGGTACAAGCTCATAATTACATGATTCATACAAGATTTCCATGTCGCCGTGCATGGCCACATTTTTAATCTCATCGGTCCGAAGGGCCAGATGGAGATATTGTAGTCACTGGCCAGTCCACCTATATTTACTGTTGCCGGTTGCCATAGAAACGGTTGCTATGGAACCATAGTGGTGGTTAGGACTATCCACTGAGGGGTACCACATGGTGGGGTGCCATGGGTTAGGGGTTGGTCGGGTGGGTCAAGCAATGAGGTGCACTCGCCAAAGTGTTATGTAGTGAGGTTCATGTTAGGTGTTGGTACCGAGAGATTTGGGTTTCTGGAATTGGAATTTAACCCCCACCCTAACCCCCACCCTCCTAATTCCTAAATTAATCTCTAAATTCAGGTAAAACATGGCGTACATTATACATCATGCCAATTGAGCCTAGCCTTGGCCTAAATGTTACAAGCTACAATTGTGAAATTTACCTCTTCAGACCACAGTCTAATAAGCCAAGGCCTAGGCTTAGGCTAGTCCGTAACCAGGACTGTGAGGACTATGGTTAGGTTTGTGAAGCGTACCGTACAAAGGATGACTGGGCAAGGACTAGCTTAGGCTATTAACGAGTATACTAAGCCTAGGCCTAGCCTAAGTTACTTGAAATCCACATTGAGTGTTTTCCCCTAGTCACAAATACTGTTATGGCCAAAAAATAGCATGGTAACCACACTTCACACAACCTTTCTGAGCCCAGAGCAAGGTATTCACAGGTATACTCACTACTCCGTTTTGAATCAACAACCAATTTCCATACTCAGTCTGGAGTCTGACCAGTGATGTTTCGTACTGATGACTGCCTGAAGATGCGTGAAGTTAGCGAAACTTTCAGACATGCAGTCACAGGATGAAATCTCAAATAATAATAGACAGGGGATGTTTGGGTAGAAAGAAAATACATCAAACTCGAGCCGATCATGTGAATGTATACAAATTGCCACAGACGAATGGTTTCTTGAATAAGGGCAGAATGGATCAAGCTAAGGAGGCTAAACCCCCATTTTGGACAAAAAGCGAAAACATTATGGGTCTATTTTTTGGAAGGGAAAAAACCTGGCGATGTACATAAGGTGTCAAGGTGGTGTGCTGCTTTATTCAGTGTTCTTCCTCGAGAGAAGATGAGAAATGACAGCACCACCCGGAGGTCAAATGAAAAGCTCAAGAAGGGGAAAGGGAAGAAGGGAAAAGCAAGAAGATATGGTGGAACTTGCCCCAAAAATCCAAGTAGTAAAGTTTGGAATAAAATGAATAATCTAGAATATGTAGGGAAAGGCTGCTTTTATGACGCCCTTATAAAGTTAGAGGTCACCTTGCTCCTCCCACTCCACCCCAGTGGGACGTCATCCTGTATACATACATATTCAACTTGAATTACTAACATCTTAAAGGCTGACATTTCAGGGGCGCAATTTTGCAATAATAAATTGCGATATTTATCGCTCTTAAGCCGCGTTTCCATGCACGCGGGCGGGCGGGCGTCTAAAATCGCTCATCGTTATTTTCAATGGAGCTGTTTCCATGCACGCGGGCGGGCGTGTCCGCGTGGTATTTCGTAATCAATTCTCGGGGATTTCCCTGCAATCTTACCGGCTTGAAGCCGGATAATGGAGAGTAGAGGACAATTTTAGGTTCAAATAATATTCCGCATATACACACTAAAAGTGAGAAGATGGTGCGTGACTCGAGAAAACGCCCGCCCGCCCGCCCCGCGTGCATGGAAACGAGTCTTCAAAACGCCCGCCCGCCCGCCCGCCCGCCCGCCCGCCCGCCCGCCCGCGTGCATGGAAACGCGGCTTTATATGCATACGTGAATACAGTGGGCCGAGCCGCTACGGTTTTTTTTTTTCAATATCGACTGAGATACGTGACGGATTCTCTGTCCGAAGCGACTAAAGGGGAAGCGTGTACAACTTCACTCACTGTGTAGGCCACATGAACGCATTTACCAAGCAGCCAATCTGTGGCGTATTGTAATAAGCCAGTTCGGAGTTACAGTTAATGAGATGATAATGATATTGTGTCAAAGGTTCATATCGGGAATGAGCGCAGTTCGACGTTGAACGTACAGTGTGCAGAACGATCTTTCGAAACTCCCCTACCGAAAATTACGAATCCTGTCATCACAAAACTACCATACTTATCAACAATAGGATCCGAAAACATGGGATGAATTTATTGGTCGCGTTTTCAATTAGTGGTGACAATTTAAGAAAAAATAAGCCGTAACGAAATTGCTAAGGGGGAATCTGACCGAATGCCGTTTATTCCCCCGAACTCTTCTGTGGTGAGCATGCATGCTCACCTCTAAAACTATTAGACTCAGCGTGAGTGAGTAGCATTTCAATTCACAGTAATCATGGCCTATGCCGTTGTGCCACCTATTATGTCCAAGGAATATCTTACAATTGTTACAATTCTCAAGACATAACCAACTTTGAGGCATAATCGGAGGCAGGACATAACACCGTCCTCAGTCTTTAATTGAGAGACACAAAAGAGGTGCACCACGGAATCCTCTGGTTTCGTAGAGTACAGTTCTGATGAACATAGGCAGCCCGCGACGGAACCAGGACAGCAGGTTGTGCTTAATGTGGAGGAGGGGAACCACTCGCAAACAGTAACACGACATTCACTGTGAGCAGTCGAATACTAGTACACTGGATTATCAGCTCAACCTCATGGTGGGGGGTAACAAAACAGCCAGTACTTCCCTCTACAACCAAGCATATATTTGCTTGTAGATGAGCCATGCAGTGGCGGACCCACGGGGGGTAAGAACCCCCCCCCCCCATGGACCAGCAGAATGTGTCTAGGGGCCCATGAATTGTATTAATTGCCAATAGGGATGGTGAGGCCATTCATGAGGGCGCATTTTCCCCCTGGGTTCAACTCCAACCCCCCCACCCACCCACCCCCCCCCCCCCCCCCCCAAGACAAATCTCTCGCTACGCGCCTGTAGCCATGTTTAATTGGTTTATTGAACTGATTAACGTCTGTCACGTCAGTTTCAAACCGAAGGATCTTTACTCGAGTTGGTGACGAATCAGTGACTTTTGTGCACTGGATCACGATTGCATGGACGAGCTTACTAACAGGACGTTTTGACCGTGTGACTGTCCCCGTTATAACGTCTCTCGCATCAGTCATAAGCTCCCGCTTTGCACTGCGTTTGCAGACGAACGGGTTTGACGTCGATTATTCAGGCAAGAGAATAGATTGTGCCTTATATGTTCCTATACATCTGTTCGTCGGTAAACTCTCTAAATCCCTATGGAGTGTATTATGGGCCACGCTGAAATTCAAGGTGAATATTGACTTCTTTCTCAGAGTGATTACCGTGATTGTCACTCTGAGAAAGAGTCGATATTCACTCTGAATTTCAGAGTGTCCCTCATTTCACTCCAAGGGACTTTAGAGAGTTAGGTAGCCTATTCGTCTTACCGTGAAGGCGATGCACGCTCAGCCACTATCACGGCGACCAGGAATGGTCCACAAAAGGAGATCAACGAACCAGTTCAAGGAGTATGAACCCAGGTTTGGGGATTTTCAGAACACGTTCCTCTCGTCTCGTGTGCCTCCTGGTTCTTCCCCTACTGATCTTCCACCCAGGAAGCGGCCTCAGGCGGATATTTCTCCTGCATGGTGACGATACTGGCTACGAGCTCCTCTCTAGCAGAATATGGTCTCAAGCAATTTGAGGACGCCTTTTGCCACCCTCCAGTCGTATCGCGAGCCTCCATGTTGAGGTGCGGTTCCTTACTCTTGTCGAAGAGCGCACGAGGTCCCCAGTCGTTATGTGCGGGGACGGCTGGGAAATGGAAGGAGACTTGCCTTTGAAACTGATCACATATGTCGGCATTAATGTGGTATTTTCTTCCCGGTTTGAGTGGCGAGTCTTGTGCTCTGCAAAGATATTCTTCCCGGGTCTTAGAAGAATGGACATAGCAAACATGTTGCCGCGGGAATTTCTCTGTATAAATGATGCAGTTTTCGACTTTGTCGTAACCATTACTCATTCTTCTTTCGTTGTTTGAACAAGAGAAAGAATGCCTTTCCCCACTCCGGGCCGTCAAACTGGAATAACATTCGATTCTCGGTCCGTGTTTGATGGTATGTGGCTCTTGTGGTCAGAACTGATATCCGAGCAATATCCATATGGACTATTCCCATAGCAGGCGTCCCCGGGTTTTGATCGGCAAATGGTTTTTCAGTGCCATTTTCCGTGTATCCGGTAACATTACAACCACTCCTACAAAGCTTCAACTCTCCTCATCGGGCCGTCACGTCAAACCGTGTCCAATACCGATAAGAGATATTCAACAGGCCCTGGCAGGCTATACCGAAAACCGCGTTTGGATGCTTCCGCAGGATATCATCACTTAACGGTCATTGATATGTGTCATTTGGGGCAGTTCTTTAACGTTACGTAAACTTTAGCCAATCCGCGGTATCTTCTCGATTCTTATTTCGTTCGCCGGTATTGTCGAGCGATGTATATCGTCCCTGAAGTTTGATGATGAGTCGAAATCGACGCACCCATTGCATACATCATGAATCCATAGCAAGGTGTATCGGTCCACGAGTGCGTACGGGGCCCCCCCCCCCTGTTGTCACCACTGGGATTCTTCGTCTATTTTTCCGCCTTCCGCTGTCGGTAATCGGCTGCTGTTGAAAAGGGTCGGGTCGCCCAGAATCTCCGTGCGCTTTCCAACCTATTAGACGTCTGGTCAGTCCTGGGGGTTTAAACAAGAAAGAGTTTTCATCATATTATTTATCAACAATCTTTGGTCTAATGCAGCGTGCCTGTGTACGAACGATGGCTATTTCACCCACAAATCGATTCATGTGAATACTGGCATTTACTGGCGACAAGCAAACCTAGCGATATGTTAATTGTTAAAACCTGATGTCAAAACCGTGATGGAAGTTAGGTCAATTGTAATATCCGTGCTGTGTAAAATAGACTATTTCGACTTTGTGCTTCATCACTGAACACGATCTGAAAGCGCTTCATTAATAACTCGCTGACCATTATTTACTTGACAAACCTCGAATTATGAAAGTATCGCACTTATTGGTTCGTCACACGGACTCCCGACAAACCATTGTCTATATTATTTTTGTTTTCATGC
This sequence comes from Sclerodactyla briareus, assembly GCA_026419785.1. Taxonomy (NCBI): domain Eukaryota; kingdom Metazoa; phylum Echinodermata; class Holothuroidea; order Dendrochirotida; family Sclerodactylidae; genus Sclerodactyla; species Sclerodactyla briareus. The sequence goes on along the minus strand of JAODTK010004999.1, from coordinate 1,244,673 downwards.
TATCGTAATGCCTATTTCCAGGCTAAATCAGAACGAGGAATTTAATTCTTGCTGGCTAAAACATAACTGCATAAAGACTGTAAAGTCCATTGGTTCATCCCCTCCCCCAGGTTTGACGTCCAAGGATATCGGCAGCTGAAATGAAGTGAAATGCATATTCCTACCACAGTTTTTTTTTCAGGATCCGATGTTTTCCGGTGTTTCCGACCACACATCAGCGATATTATTTGGGGGCCAACATAACCCTCTCTTTATAACTTTGTCGGCATCCCCTAATCAGGGGTTCCAACCTGTGGTACGCGTCCCACCAGTGGTACAGTTGGACGTTCACGGTGGTACGCGGGCTGGTACACGTGTAATCTCATTTTTCTTTCGCATTCTATTCTATTCTCCCTCATGCATCCCGCCCGAGAATTTGACTTCTAATGATTCTAAATTGCACTAGATTTGCATATTGCAGGTACTAAATTATTCAAAAAATGACAAGGGGAAAAATCCCCCTCACATGGACCCCCGTTTCCTCCCTCCGCGTCAACAATCTGGGCCCTGCCTTGTCGGCGACTGGGTGGTCATCAAGAACATCCCTCTGACCGACTGGACTGGCAAAATTTTTCTGATAAAATTTTTCTGATCCATACGAATTTAGAACAGGATGCCAATAAGAGATAGTTTCAAAGCAGAAAAACTTTCCTAGATGCAATCTCCTTGCATCTGGGAGCCTTTCGTGGGCCAAAAATTCCGTGTACGCCTCCCGCCACAACCTGATTTGGCGCTTCCCTGGCTTAGATACCGTATAATACATGGTACTCAGTGGTCACCACGACAATGGGAATGGTGTCGTCCCAGGTTGTGAAAAGGCTTGGGACAAAGCCCTGACCTTAATTATATTTTAACAAGATTCGTCGTGCATTGAATGCCGTGTTTTGATGCTTTGTGGTGATGATAGTTGCACTATGGATGATAGTTGAGTTCTTCTTAATTCCCACGGTAGGCCTTTACCCGAGGTCTAATCACTGATAGTATTCTTGCCGCAGTTTTATGAATACATTTGCTTCTAAAATTACTAGCATATACTCTGAGATGGCTGACAACTCACCAGACGATGATACGTCTGATTCATCACCCCCCTTATGTCAGTCTGATGATGTCTGCATGTCAGCCTTCGAACCACTCTCTTGTGCTGATGTACGCAAGATTGTCATGGGACAACTCCTAACAAGTCTTGCAAACTTGATCCGTGGCCTGCCTGGTTAATTAAGGAAAACCTAACAGTCCTCCTTCCAGTCCTGACTCGGTTTTTTTTTTTTTTTGTTATTATCTCACCCTCTCGTCTGGTGTTTTTCCCTACTTGCCTTAAGGAATCCATAATAACCCCTGTTATTAAGGAAAGCAGGTCTTAACGCAATGATCTCACCACTACCGTCCAGTTGCTAATTTACCGTTTCTTTCTAAACTTATCGAGAGAGCAGTCGTTGCCCAACTGAATGATTATGTCACTAGGAATAACCTTGGCGAAACATGCAATCGGCCTACAAGACAAATATAGCACTGAAACTGCCCTTTTGAAGGTGAAATGCGATATCTTGCGTCACTTTGACAACGGCAAAGCTGCATTCCTGGTTCTTCTGGACATGTCTGCAGCTTTTGATACTGTCAACCATGCAATCTTTATCCAACGCCTTGACAACTATTTTCACATACATGGTGCTCCTCTATCTTGGTTCAATTCTTACTTGGATGCCAGATCAACTAAGGTCATCATTAATGGGGTAGTGTCTGAGACACACATTTTTGATTAGTCTTTGCCCCAGGGATCTATTGTAGGTCCATGTGGTTTTGTCATGTATACTACGCCAGTGGGCGACATCATACGTCAGCATGGCGTTAATTTTCATATGTAAGGCTGATGAATATACACTATATACTTGAGTGACCCCCACTGGCCAGGATGATCGGGAAAGAGCACTAGTGAGATTAAGTAAGTAAGTGTGTATCCGAGGTTAACAAATGGATGTATAAAGACAAACTTAAGTTGAACCAAAATCGTTGTCTTTGTGTATAAGTGCATCCAGACGAATACTGCCCCTGTGTATCTTTCTGGTTTACTTGGCTTACAGCCCCCAAGCCGTTACAGCTTGCGTTCCTCTGCTGACCGCACCAGACTTTTTTGTTCCTCGATCCCACAGAAAGGCTGGTGATGATACTTTCTTCATCGCTGGTCCCCGCATTTGGAACACTCTTCCTCATCATATTCTGATGCGGCGACTATCAAAAGCTTTAAGCGTTCTCTTAAGTTTGGCTTAAACCTACGGTTTGGGTTTTTTGTCCCGGTAATTCCCTTTTTTCGTTTTCTCTTTCTTGGTTTATCTATCTGTGTATTGTAAGGCGGTGTGTTCATTGTAGAGCGTCATATAAATATTTTTATTATTATTATTATATTATTACGCACTGTAGTGAAAAAGGTCACTCCGAGGTCATAAGTCATCACTCTCATTCGAGATCGACGTATTGGATATTTTTCAACATTCGGGTCTCGAGGCGTGATAACAATTAACAAGGGAAAAGTGCCACCAACGGAAATGGTGAAGCGGTGGGTACAAAGAAACATGACGCTGTCGAATTTCCTTCGTTAAGGCGGAAGCATTATTGTTCTGTTTCTCCTAAATAAGATGCACTGTACATGAATGGTGTCTCACCTATCCTCCAGCTGCCCAAGTAGTGTCACACAGGTACAGCCTGCCGTCGATGATTATCTGGTTCCAAGCGTGTGAGCCGTATTTACTGTCACCCTGGTATATAGCCGACGCCCTTCGAATGACCTCTGATGATTTCACAGTGCAGTCCTGCCTCGCTTTGTGAAGAGAAAGTAAAAGTATAAATACCAATCACCATATGCAAGTTAATTGCCAGATATCTGTATATACACCAGTACCTGAGCTCCTATCATCAGACAGGTCAGCAATGGAGTACCCTATATACGGTACTTTGTCAAAACAGGTCCATTCATTACCTTGTTCCCCAATTCGGTATAAAGAACGTTGTCTGTAGTTGAATACCGCTGCAATACGCAACTAAATTTGTCGAATTCAACTTTCGCTAAGCTCACCCGGGCAGCATATGCATATGACGATTATTATTATTATTATCATCATCATCATTATTATCATTATTGTCATTATTATCATCATTATTATCATTATTGTCATTATTATCATCATTATTATCATTATTGTCATTATTATCATCATTATTATCATTATTGTCATTATTATCATTATTATACACTATCGTGGATACCACGAAAGTTATGGTTTCCCTGCTAATAAAAACGTTAAAGTTTATTGAGCAATCAAGCATTTCTCCTTATCCAGAATGACCGGCAGATATTTATGGCCTACGTCTACCGAGAAAATTTTCATATTCACCGATATGTTCTAGAGCTTTAACCAAACATTTTTCTATGTATAGTTTTATCGATGCCAGTGCTGGAGTCGAGGTCCTCTCAATCCGAGTCCGAGTCATCAGTTCCGAGTCCGAGTCCGAGTCCGAGTCATCAGTTCCGAGTCCGAGTCCGAGTCCGAGTCATCGGCTTCCGAGTCCGAGTCATCAGTTCCGAGTCGAGTCCGAGTCCGAGTCCGAGTCCGAGTCCGGTCCGAGTCCTCGAGTCCTTATGCAAATTTGACCTGTACTATTTTACAAATTCAGGGCAAAACTTACAAATATTTGCTATATATCGGGCAATGTTTTGAATGCAGCGGCTACTGATTCACAATATCCTGCCATAACGGAACGTGCAGGTACTGGGCTGTCCATACCCCATGCCGAATATCAGGGGTCTAATGATTTTACTCTGATAGGTCGGAGATGTACAGGGCAATAATGACTATACTTTGGGTGCATGAGTTGTCTTGTAGGCCTGGACTCCATGGACCGACAGGTACATTCCAATAAAATATGGCATTATGAATTTGAAAATCAAATTTGTAAAACATCGATTGGCCAGGCCATTAACTATCATTGAAAAGCATAGAGAATGGAATTGCTCTCTTCCACATTCTATGCTTTTTTTTTATGGGAGCTTTCTTCATCATTGACCCAATCCTCCCCTCCCTGTGAATCACTCTTTTAATTCACATACATTATCTATTCACTACCGGTACCTCACTATTCGTTTATATATGGCATGCAAACATGGATAAAATGAGCTGACGCATATCGATCAAGAGATATCGAAATTAAAGTGTTACTGCAAATGTTCGCGGGGGCAAAAGCATTGCACCCCAATCAGCCAATGAATTATAGAGAATTACACCGCCTCCTGGTAACTTCCGTCATGATCTATTCACATTGATTTACCATGTAGGCAGAAAAGTAGAATACCCACTGTCAGTTACGATAACAGAATGGAGAAGCACATAGTTGAGAACGTATCCTAACATGCATTGGCACAAGTTGAGGTGAGAGATAGGCTATAAATCTTCACGAAAACAGTATTTCCAGGTTGTGTTAATGTTCGTGTTATGTATCATTATAAACAGGAATAATGCGGTAACGTTCGGTCGGTTAGCAGGTATCACATCATTTGATTCGATTAAAAAAAAAATTATGGATATGTTTGTCCATGCTGATTTATAATGCAAACAGTTTTTTTCTAACTAGCAAACTTTCGGCACAATGTATAGTTTTCGTTAGCATGTATCTGTTATCTCATAATTGATTAGGTGACCGTAAAACATGCGAGCGTTTGAGAATGATGTAATTTCCCTCCTGATTTAGACATCGGGCAGTCGGAAGTACGTGGGAACAGTTCGGGCTACTTTTTGGTAGAGCGTCGTGCGTATTATTTTGATTGTCTAATTGTACGATCGTAAAAACAAGTTCTGTATTTGGAAAAATAGAGGACTCGGACCAGAACTCGGATCGAGTCCCCGAGTCCTTTGGGTCGAGTCGAGTCCTTTAACTTCGAGTCCGAGTCCGAGTCCCTGAAAAAAAAGGACTCGAGACCGGTCTCGAGACCGAGACCGGACTCGAGTCCTTCAGCACTGATCGATGCACATTCTAAATAGCGACTGCGAAACAACTACGGAAGTGTTGCATCTTGTACAAAGCGAATACAGTATACAAGCAATTTCATCGCTTGTAAATATCGTAGTGTGACTATGACTTGCCAATGGCTGAGGTATCAATTATTTACGTGAACTTACCAGCACATAGCTTTGAAGAGGGCGCTATATCCTCCGCACACTGCTAGTCTATTCTTCAAGACGGTATGTGGGTCATCCGAATCAGACATGCGAGCCTTCCGGTTGTAGAACACATCAACATCGTATGCGATATTCTCTGTGATCCACCGGGTAATAGATCGGTATTTCTGTAGATCGTCAACCGCCGGTTTGATTAAATAGCTGACCAGTTTCGATATATCGCCACTGATATCCTTTGGAGCCTAGAAACAGAGAACAATAAATTTCACGTAGCGTATTGCCACACTCTATCTACAACTACGGGGCATGAGCCGTGTTTAATGAATACGAAGCCTCAACCGAGCACGGCCTTCCAGGAACTTTCACCCCATATGACAGGCCTTTCTTTCACTGATGTGGATCATGACAGTAGGAAATCAATTTTATCGGGAGAGCTACAGCGACTTGTCAAAAAGAAAAAAAAAAAAAAACACATGCGAATGACACCCTTTAAATTTTTGGTGGCAGAATATATTTCGCCAGAATTTCGAAAGCTGTTCGAATTTCATCGTTTTATATCAGTTTCATGGGCTGCTAGAATAGATCGATATATGCGACTGTGCGCTGGACATACGAAAAGTACCGAACAATATTGGAACAATCTATTCAAAATTCGAGGGCACATTACACAAATTCGGCAAATGTTTGTATATCCTCTGAATTGTTAATTTGGTATGTTTTTTGTTTTTGGCTGTACCCAGGTCTAATTCATACGGATGTCAGACTCGCTAGCATAGATGTAATCTTATTAGGTATTAAGTAGTAGGTATGTCTAAATACATTACACAATTCGCCTAATTAATTTTCCGATATGCTCACTAAAACTTAGCTAAAACATGATTAATATTCACTCCAATGGTTAACATACATAACGGTAACATAAACTTGATACATATGTCCAGGTATGTAAACTCCTCTTTACGACAGCAAGAAATCTCCATTCCGCTGAGTGGAATTAGCAGTCAGTTTCCTGACCAGTCGTGTAGCTGCTTCGTGGATGTTATTCACTATCACTGAATACAAAAGGAGCCACAAATTATGACGACAATGGTGTTCTCTCGCTCACCTCTTTGGCATGTTTATCTATCCTTCTCATCTCATCGAAATTCGGTATCAACTGCCTCTTCCCGGGCCAGAATGTATCCTCGATCCTGATTGGCTTATCGAGGCCCTTGTAGATATCCGGCAGGTCCCCCAGACCTTCATCCGGATCCACAAACGGTATGTCATAATGATGACGCCATACAGGTTGATCGATCACGCCAACGCTGTCGTCTGCAGCAGCTTTACCAGCAATGGCTCTTTCAAGGTCAATTTTCATTTCACTGATAGGCCTATCATATCGAGTGGTACTGGAGGTCGAAATGCTATTGTCTTTTATAGTTGTCCTCGGTTTGTTTAGGTGTTCTCACCAATCTTCCCTGCTACCAATTCCCCATTCCTCCAAATTGATCCATCAGCTCTTCACCGCCTTTCTGCAGATTTTCATAATACTGACCGTCATCAATATAATTCTGAACATGGCTCTCTGTTTTACTGGTAATCATACCATCGCCAATCTTGGGTTTTTCATGTTCACTTGTCTACCACTATTTTGTATCTCTTTGAGATTCAATTCATTGTAAGAAGCACCGCAGCCGTTGATCTTGCCGTTAGATCCTCTCCAGCCGTTGGTCGTGGCGTCCGGAGCAACAGAGGACAAGGAAATCTTCGTATTGGTAATTTCAGTAACAGCGCTCTCGATTCTGGTACACTCGGCAGCAGGTTCTCTCAGAGGGATAAGCGGCAGTAGAGGAATAATTTGAGGACTTTCCGCTTCCTCTAGTCGCGGCAATAGAGGAATTATTTGAGGATTTCTGACATCCTCTAGTTTGAGAGGAGTACGAGTGTTGGAGTTACCACATCGTCGGTATCGATCAGAGGTTCACGCGTTACAGTCATAGTAACGACGATATCCTGTTGAACATCTTTTTAGTTTCGTCTCCCCATCCCTTCCGTGGATGGTCCTCGACCAGAGGAGGGTCAGAGGCTCTCGAACTACCACAGCCCATCCTGACATTTATGAGCAGGGGAACGTATATGCACCTCACAAAACTGAAAATTAAGAACGAGAAACGTAACAAGACAAAATGTAAAGCTGTCAGACATTCAAAACACAGTGCTATGAACATATTATCAAAAATATAATAATTGGAAATTTGGAATCAATCATTATTAAAGACCAATTGACATGTAACCGATCGGACGCGATAAATTGCGTCATGCAATGATAAACTCGCACATTTCTGCAAAGAGTATGGAAAAAAACTACAGCTAGTCAACTTTTACTGGTTCATAAACAGTCTCGACTCTGAATTTAGCCTAATAACGAACTCAGCTGAGTCTCGTCCTAGAGTCTCAACTGTTTATTCGCCAGTAAAATTTCCCCTGTCGCAGTTTTTCCTTAAAGTTTCATTCAGTCTCTCAAATATTTGAGAAAATAAGCATCAATGATATTGAAAATGGCGGCCATCGTTCGATAACCCATCTACAAAGAGAACTACAGTTGAAATTGCAGCACTCAGATAATTTCTATTCTTGGAGAAAATGGTGATCAGTCCGCGAATTTAAAAAAAAAGCCGGCTGGCGGCAACAGTTGTATATGTTTCGCCACAGAGACCTATTCCACGAAAATACGAATTTTACCTGATACATTTGTTTCAATGGATTTTTTTTCAATTGTAGTTCTTGTATCGGTCAATACAATAGATGCTACAGTATGGGTGGCTCCGTGGCTGGAAAGGAGGACATGAAATAAAGGCATAATATATTAGACTTGAACCTGATCAGTCTCAATGAAATAGGCGTACCACTCAATTGAAAACGAGACGGTTGGGACTACAGCCTACGGTATAGCTCCTCCTCAAACTCCTAGTTGATCTCCCTTCGGCACCACTTTTATGAATCCATTGCACTTATTCGAGTTCTTGCCAATGCTTGCTGAAACCGATAGAAATTTAGCTTTACTTGGTTCGTTCGTAGTAGTTTCACGAAATATACCTTGCTAAATTGACCACATTATCGATTTTTTTCTCTGAGTCGGTGGCACTTGTTTAGTGTTGCTATAGCGACATCGATCGTGAAAGCCCCATGGTCACCGTGGCCCATTAGTCTTTTCCTACTTAATTGGACAAGACCCCATTAGGAACAGTTGTTGGAATAGGTTCTAATCCCCGAGTCTGGACAGCCAGTAATCAGAACACATTAGACAGTTTGAAGTGATGATTCGGTCAGCATGCAGTGTGAACCGACGAGATGTGTTGTTTGACTCTTTGTATACTAAGTTATTCAATGTGGACCTTTCATTTTGAACTGAACTTGAGTACATTTTGATTAATAGGTAAACGGTTCACAGAGACGAAAACTTCTGCGAATACCATCAGATTTGAAAAGGATATTCTCAATTTAAAAAAAGTGGTGTTTGAAAGAAACAGTAATTATCCACTTTTCCAAACACTATCCTGACATCACATGTTTAGGTGATGTCACAATAGTGTCTGGGAAGTGTTCAATTCTGAATCACCGTTTTATAGTGTAGGTGTAATGATAAATAAATGAAGCGTTCAGCAGTTCAGGGTTGAAACATGTGACAAAATTATATATATATAAGTGACCAATAAAACACTTTCGAAATCGCTGGAATCCCTCAGATATTTAACCACTGCTTTGGCTGCAACACAGAACAGCATGATCAAGTCGGGTGATTTCACCTAAAGTCGAAGGCAAAGGAGCCTATGCAAGTATACCGTATGTATGGTGTGACGCCTGCTTGTAAACAACAAAACACCACTCCTGGATGGCTCATACTCCCCCACAATGAGCACATGATATGAACATATTGCTTTTGCGTTCGGTCACAGGTCATCCGAAAACCGGACATTTGGGGTCAGCAGAGGTCGAGGTCTTGTGAACCTCGTGAACAAGATATTCCAAAATCTTGGTTTGTTCAAGTTGAAATTTGATGTGTACACTTTTCTTGGAAACACAAGGACTGTTTTGGTGTAGATAGGCGGTCATTTCTGGCTTAAAAATTGAAGAATTGTAATAGATCCTTTATGGTCTTTTTCGCCAATGTTGGCTTGTAAACACGACAGTTTCAACCTTTGACGTAGATGGATGTAGCTCTGTTTTTAGGTTCGGAGATCACCTGAGGTCAGCAGCGGTCGAAGTCTAAAAGTATTGTTAATACAATAATTATTGAAAGTTGGTCTGATCGAGTTGAAATGTGGTGTAACAGTACCGCTATCTTATGGGAAGTCCATGGACCCAACTGTATTTTGTGGAATAAACGAGCTCTCTGTGGTAAAATAGAAAAAAAGGGACAAAAGTTGTGAGAGATTCACATTTTGGCCAATTACAGCAGGTAAACACGAAAAAACCTTGATGATTGAAATCTCACCTGGCACGATGTGTTTTCTTTTTCTGTTGTCAACAGGTGGGGGACGGGGGGACATGTCCCCCTCCCACTTTCAAAGGTGGGGGATGGATATCATATCGTTTGTCCCCCCCCCACTTTTCCGCACCATAATAAAAAATAACAGGTACATGCCCGAGTTTGTATCACTCTAAACTGATTCAATTTTTCGTCTAACCGAACAAAGTCCACTAATTCCAGGTGCGGACCCAGGTGCGGATCTGGACCCGACTAGAACCAAAGTTGAAGGAATACCCATGTTTCATACCGAGTTCTCGAATTTCAAATCGAATGAGCCGAAAGTGCATAATTTTCAAGGTTTCGTGCGCAATGGCGTTTTTCTTCCAGGCGTTGTAGGCTAAATATACCATGTGATGCTTCGAATCATTTGTTCACTGGATTAATTTCAGAAGGCTAGGGGCAGACTGCCCCCCCCCCTCCAATTTTTCTGAGATGAAGGAGTCGGGCAAAATTCGTGGGAAATTTAGGAAGGAAAAGGGCAAAGTGTAAAAATGCCCGAATTTTTTGCAGACTTTTTCGATAGAATGCCTGGAAAACATGCATAATTTTTTCGCGCGCTTCGCGCGCGCCGGTAGATTCCGGTGACTGACTTGTAAAATTCGGGTAGTACAAGTAGAAAAGGTGATAAAAAATACCGTGGCGCTCCGCTTAGATGGTAATTTGCATTCGATGTGACCCATAATCTCCGTTTCGTCTGTCCCTCTTCATTTCAACCATAGTGACCATAGCGCCAAGATAATGAGCTGATCTGCTGGGATTCCGGGATAACGGAGTCTGGTTATGAGGGACAGAAGTGATAGTCCTTGTATTTTCCCCCTTATATGTGTACTAAGGGCTGCATGGCTTCAAATATTTTTCCAGGAGTACGAACCTTCCAAAAAGTGGGAGACAATGTCATTAAACGAGTAGTTCCTCATATTTTTAAGGAGCTACTGGTCGCTGATGTGCTGTCGAGCTGTCCAGGTCCGCCCTATGGGCTGCCCACTCTATGCTGGAGAATAACAGAAAAAGTGATTTCACTCAAATTGGTAGATATTCTCTCCAATGGGGTGCAGTTTTCGCTTTCAACCCCCCTCCACCACCCCCTCCCAACACTTGGGGCCGAGCCGCACTTACGATAGTGCGTGACATCTTCTCTCCTCCGAAGTGTTTATTGGATGGCTCTGTGCGCAAACTCGTAACGATGATGTTACGTCACGCTCCAAACCGAGCGTCCTGATGTAGACCGCCGGTTTCGGGTAGCCAATTGTTTATGACGAGGGCCCACGTGATGAGAGATTGAGGTCCCGTGAAGACATCTCTCGAATGGCTGGGCATGCGAGCCCCATGACATGCAGATAAGCGCTTAACACACGCGGGCAGTGACCCTCTTGTCTTTTCAGGAATAACTCCGTAGCTCAAGGGTTAAATGAAGTCTGATCACTCAGTACACATCCTAGGAGTGAAGAGTGAAGATTTTAGGCTATTGCATTGCATTTGGATGTTAGGAGCAGAGGGCGCCTGGCGGTCATAATTTTTGTTTCCAAAGGGAACATAATTTCATGATTACCCCTGAAGGGATGTTGAACGGACAGCAATTCACCGTAGGTCCACTTCCTAAAAAGCTAGTGCGCCAACCAAAAAACTCCCAGCGTAAGTGGTCCGAATTGAAATGTGATCTACGCTCGCCCTCAACATTGTTGACATCGTATATAGAAATCACCACCAAGCCTCACACTCTGTGACAGTTACTACGACATGCCCAGCAAGAAGGCTGATGGCTCAATGAGCCTAGTATGCAGCGCTTCTCCCGTTAATGAGTGACGTGTGACGTCCCCCCCCGTGTATAATTTCTGATATTATCACCTGTTCTGTCACATGCCTTTATAAGGTGCTTAGGCTAGGATATAACAATAGGATGGGTACGATTGCACTGTGAGCAAATATCATGTCATGGGTTGAGAATGGAATGTTCCATTACCCGAGGCCTCAGGAACCATATGCATCATTTCTTCTATACACTCTTGGAAATGTTTTGTAGAATTTACAACAGCACTGTGTAACTTGCACACATATCCCGGTTGTGTAAAAGACAACAACGTGTGTACAAGGTTGTGTGACCACTTAAACATAAATGGGTTGCAGATTTTTCATATGATTGTGTACATTCTTACCAACACCGGGTTCGGTGGTGCTAGTTCCATACATTTTTTAGAGTGTACAGCAACCCCTCTCCAAAAGAGTTATTATTCGATTACAGATATGCCTCAGGTCCACAGGTCCATGCCTGACACAAAATCCGGAAAATTATGGTTGTTACAAGAGTAACACTAATTGCCGGTGTGTGTAGTCACTGGTCGGTGGGGTTCGATCCGTTTTGAAAAGGGGGGGGGGGGGAGGGGGGGGGACAAATCGAATGCAAATGACATCTAAGCGGAGAGCGCATCATTGGTTGGCGCGAAGAGTACAAAGGAAATTTTAGTTTAACCCTCCAGATCACCGGGAAACGGCCACTTGCAGACTCGATAGCACCCATCTACATGTGTGATTTGAGTAAGCGAGAGACAAAAAAGTGTAATTGTGCATACTAAGATGATTTACGAATACACACATGGTATTTTTTATTACCTGTTCTACTCTGGGCTTCGGTTGCGGTGGGATCCAGGGGTATGCCCAACGGTCCCTGTGGGATTCGAAGGGGAAAAGCTATAGGCGTACGGTACCACCAACGGGGAGCAGTAAATATTTTGCTGAATTTTACAAGTCAGTCATCAAAGACCACCAGTGCGCGCGAAGCGCGCAGAATTCTTGCATGTTTTCCCAGGCATTTTATCGAAAAAACGTCACAGCAGGAAAATTCAGGCAATTTTCACTTTGCCTTCGCCGGTCCAAATTTTCAACGAATTTGACGTTCGAATTTTTAATTCAGGACAAAATTGGGGGGGGGGGGGTGGGCAGTCTGCCCCCAGGATTCTGGAAAAATTATTCGATGTGAAACAAAATGATGAGAAGCATTACATCGCATATTCCAAACGCCGGGTAGAAAAAACGCCATTGAAAAATTTATGCACTTTGGCCATTCGATTCAAGATTGGCTCGGATGAAACATGCGGTAATCCTTCGACTTCGCCCCTAGTGGGGTCAGATCTTCATATGGGGGCCGCACCTGGACTTAGTGTCTTATAAATTCCAACGCGATTATTGTTCGGTTAAGCGGTGTCCATGCACGCGGGGGGCGGGCGGGGTCTAAAAGCGCTAATCGTTATTTTCATGGAGCCGTTTCCAAGCACGCGGACGCGGGCGGGAATGCGCGGACGCAGGCGGGCGGGCGTTTTCTCGAATAGGTCATGTAGCGAGTTTTCCGCCCGCCCGCCGGGTTCAGGTGGGTTCGCAATCAATTCCCGGGATATTCCCTGCAATCGTACCGACTTGAAGCCGGATACTGGAGAGTAGAGGACAATTTTAGGTTCAAATAATGTTCAAAACATTCTAGTTTCACCACTAGGGATGAGATTTTTACAAGATTGTGTCTATATTCAACGGCTAGACACCTTTCTTTAACAATATTTAATGTTAAAACCCATTATGTCAAGTATTTGATAATAAAATTCCAAAACCTGTCAATTGTGAAGTTATTTTCAAATGGTGGGCCGTAATCGGTGACATTCAGAAACAATGGTTTCAGGAAATGAACACTGGGGTTAGGTTTTAAACCACTAGTATGCGTCCGGTGTTGACAACAAACGTCAACGATAACAACGACAATGACAACAACGACAACAACAACAACACCGACGACAACAACGACGACAACGACACAACGGCAAAACTAACAACACCAACAAACAACAACAACAACAACAACAACAACAACAACAACAACAACAATAACAACAACGGCAACGACAAGGACAACGACAAACACAAAAACAGCAACATAATATAACAATATAATGACAATAATAACAATGGTACAATAATAATAATAAAAATATAATAAAGTAGGCTTACATCGGTGAGAAGCGGTGCGTGACTCGAGAAAAACGCCCGCCCGCCCGCCCGCGGCATGGAAAGGAATCTTCCAAAACGCCCGCCCGCCAGTCGCCCGCCCGCCCGCCCGCCCGCCCGGTGCATGGAACGGCAGTAAGACAATAATTGAATCAGTTAGACGATCATCAAATTATGATATCACTGTGAACCACCGAACACCCACTATATTAAAATGACGGGGTCACGGTACACGTCCACAGGTTCAGTAAATTGGGGCAGAACAACTTATCAGACTAAAAAAGGTAGTGGATCTCATTGAAGTTGTTTATATGCACAACTTTATATAAGTACTGATGCAGCGCGAAATTCGGCCACCAAATCCATAATTGAAAAACTTTTCGTTTTCGTTTTTACTTTGCCCAAATTTCTCCATTATTTCTCCGAAATTGGGTATTTTGTTCGTGTTTCACTTCTCAAATCATCCTGCAACCCGGCCCGCCCAGTCTCGGATATTATGAATGATTTGGTTGGTCTGTACGCATTCGTGATATACTTTACCATCTTACTATCTTGGGGCTAGATTTACAATATCACGTAACTTGGGGTTGAAAAACCTGAATGTTTACCAATTAGCAATATACGGTTTATCTGCTAGGACTATTTCCAATCCAAGGGCCCGCAGTCTCTGTGGGTAGTGCACCCCCCACTTTTTGGAGTCCTCCGTAATAACATATGTGTTTTCACTGTTGACTATTACGCAAAGCCAATGTAATGCCGGTGCCAGCTTGTTTATCGAGCACATCAGTGAAACAATTGGGTCCTCCATGCATTCGTAGTCGACTGCATAATTACAAATCGAAAGGAGAAAAAAGTGCGGATGACCTGGCTTAGTCCGTACGGGTACCTTCTTTTTGTAGCAGACACATGTTTTGCCCAACCGACAGAAAAGCAGCCCCGCGCCGAAAAATTTTGCATGTTTTTCCGGCGTTAGATTGAAAATCAGCCATCAGCAGACCTTTTCGGCATTTCCTTCACTTTGCCTTTTCTGTCCAGATTTTCCCCGATTTTGTCAATTTTTGCCTATTTTTTCATCTCAGAATAACTTTGCGCTCTTCAAGGGCTTTCAAAGGCTACTAAGTCAAAGCCGTTGGATTCACAATAGTGAATGTGAACAACTATGTGTCCAGACTGGGCGTAGCTCACATTGAGTTATTGTGTGAGGTATTTTCGTCCCTGCGAATTATAAGTGCCATTTGATTTCATGTTGCAGAAAGAAAGGAAAACTTCCGTCACTGCGGTCTAGAGTTTATGTTTCACTCGTGTCGGCAGCAGTGAACATCAGACAATTTCTTACTATGCGAGGGCTAACATTGATTAGGGCGCTGTGAGAGTGGTCTCAGGCTGTCAGGGTTTACCCTCCCCTTTGAAAGTTTTGGTTTTAGGTGCAAATTCATGCTCAAAAATGTGATTTCTTTTGTGCGAAATGGTGGCCTGTCCACCAGGGCAGTACGTTTCTCTATCTTGTTGGTGATTGGCCTGAATCCTACCTTCCATGGGACGACCCTATTGGTCTAGGGAGAAAGGCCTGGAAGTCAGAACCGGTTAGCCCATTCTAGAGAACCAGGTTATAATTTTTCAGTTTTGCCATAGTAGGCTCGTACCCGTTTCTTTCGACGGAAATTTGACCAACCTGGAATATCACACGTTTTTCGAATTTTGTGCAATTCATGAAGGTAGAAACCCAACAAAAGGCAAAGTGCTAATTTCGCACGTTTTCCTGGTATAGTCTATAATTTTAAAAATAAGGCTCTCTCTTTGGCTAGAATTAACATTTCTTGCCCGGTTTTTGTTAACAGAACATATTCATTCCTATATAGGCGCATTAAATGTGGGAGTATCCTCGACGCGCTCCACACTTGCTTGCGTCTCGTTTCGGATCATGGGCCCCGGACTGTTTTGTTTGAATTGAAGTGCAAGATATATAGTGTTCAAATTGGAGTGCTCGTCTATCGATCCTTCACTGGCTAAAATGCCGATTTCTAGAGCAATTTGTAAAAGATAGTCCCAGAATTACAAAATTGCACTTTAAACATTTTTTCACGAATCTTCCTAGCTATCGTGCACTTGGTCTACAGTACTGACATCGAAACACCATCACGATACCGAAACGGACGAATTTTTGCATATTACTTTGACATCGATTAAAATCACAACGTTCAAACTTGACAAGTTTGACAAATTTGTGCTCAATCATCGTCTTCGACAAGAGAACTCGGCAATCTGCTGACATTGTGGCCATTTATCCACTTTGGAAGGTTTGTATTCCTGAATTGTGCATATTCTCTGCCCACGCTGTTGTTCTTCGATTGCAAACTTGCTTTCACTTCCCATAATTTGTCGGGAACAGTCACTCCTCATCCGCCTCGTTTGCCAACGCTTCGTGTTGTAATCAATAAATTTATTGTGAATCTACTTCGTTTAGATTTGTTTACCTTTGGTCTCACCGTTTCTGAGTGAAAAACTTGCATAAAAGCTTCATATCACCAGAATATGCCTTCAACATGCATCGCTCACGCCACTATAGAAGCACCATTTACAGTCGTCTGCGCGCGTGCGCGCGTAAATTCTGGAAAACGTGTTCGGAATAAGGTCCATGTGGTCTTTGTGGGTCTGTTTTCTCCCTATTTTCCAGCCCACACAGCCCCTTTGATTGCTTTAAACAGCCAATGCTTTAATAGACGTGTTTTCTCTGCTCCTAATGCATGGGAAAAAGTGCTACGTAATAGTATAACCCATTTTTGTATTTCAAGAATCGAATAGAGCTGATTTTGCTTGCAGTCAACTAGCGATGCTAATAAATGGTCAGAATACAATTTAGGTGTTGCATAATAAGAGAGAGGTTCAACAACCTACACCATAGATAGGTTTGAGTTGTGTATATGAATTTTTGATACGGTTATCCCTTCAGTTTGATTCGGGTTATTTTTCAGAATTGCGGGAGTACCCTTGTGGGTATGCGGCCCCACAACGAAACGAGTTCCTGTACCATTTGTTCCGCGTAAATGGTTTAAGCGCTGTACCCACTTGTGCATACGATACGATACGATAAATTTATCGATGGAGTGTTCACACTTGTGCGATAAAATATCCTGTACGATTATTTGATCGGACGTCTCGGCGCTAACATAACGGAGAAGTGGTGGATTTTAGCTGAGAAAATCACAAGTTTTCCCTTTTTTCGCTTCAGGTGGTGGAAGCTGATCGGCTGAAATTCTTTAATACCAAGAATTGTAATTTCAAAGCAATGCCGAAGCTTTTCTTTCTAGTACTTGTTAGGAGGCAATGAACTAGTGTTTATCGACCATTTTAAAGGACAACTGAGGCTCGGGATACAACAGAGTGATCTTGTGGAATTGAAAACTGTATCGATAGGTCCAAACCCCATTTCAATACAATGTTTCCTATGTGGAGTTATTGGCCACCACATTTTGGGCCATTCGCAGAGAAATTGTGGAGGATCTCAATTGCGCAATAACTCATGACGTCACACATGGACAACACAGGAAATTATGTCCTGTATTTGATTGTTTCATTTTTTGCATCATCAACATTTAGCAGGAGTTCTGTTGTGTTTCCTCTCACCAAAGTAACCATCAACACCTACCAACCCCCACAGCATCCTCTCCCTTGTCTAAAAGCTTTTCGAAGTGAAAATTATATTTTGGAATTCAATAGGAAAACGGAGAATGTTTGGGGGTTGTGCAAATATGACACATTTATATTCATGATGGGATGGCATTTCGATCTTGCGCATACATACTGCTTCACAATACACAAACGTCACAATGATATACCTCCATAACGGAAAGTCCT
The DNA here is from genome assembly GCA_026419785.1 of Sclerodactyla briareus. NCBI lineage: Eukaryota > Metazoa > Echinodermata > Holothuroidea > Dendrochirotida > Sclerodactylidae > Sclerodactyla > Sclerodactyla briareus. Next base: position 1,227,114 of record JAODTK010004999.1, on the reverse strand, counting down.
ATGAACCTCCCGTTTGGACTGACGCATTCATTTTTTTCTCCAGCTATTAAATTTGTCCTCTGTATAAAATCGCAGTTGACCTTTAAGGCAACAAAAAACTGAACAGTTTACATCCTTCTCTCAGTCGTGGAGCATCCCGCGCAAATAGAAGCAACTGATTAAACCGTTTCTTGACAATACTGAACTTATTCCATACATAAATTTCCTCACGATCATTCTGGCCGCAGGCACAATAATATGGGAGCGCTGCCTGGAAGCCCTGTAGCTGCATCCACCCGCCGCTTCCAATCACCCAGCCTCCTCGAGCAAAGTGACCAGGCTGATCCTGTCCCCCTCCCCCCTAGCTTTCCGAGTATCGCTCGCAGCTGCGCCAACCATGAGCTATTTGCCGCCCCGTCGGACAACCCAACACAAGGGTCTCGTGAAACGTGGACGTTGAACGGGAACGTCCCTCCAGCGGCGCGCATATGCCGCGAGAATCGCATTAATGACACGATCAGGCAGCTGACCTCACCTCCCCCTCCTGGCCCGTCCGTTGGACACCCAGTCTTGGTAGCATCGGAATCCAAGAATACTGCGAAGTGATGTAGCCAAGAAAGCGTTCAATCAATTGAGTCAATTGAGCTGCAATTGGAGCTTTGTTACTCTGCTCATAACAAGCAATGTAAAAATAATGTACCCTACTTCGTCCTCACTGCCATAGTAGTAGTAGTAGTAGTAGTAGTATAGGTTGAGTCTCGTCTATCCGACTGCTCAGTGATCCATCTCCGCCACGTATCAAGATCTTGCGCAAGGTTTACTGCTTCCTCGAAACTGTTAATGTTGATGTCCTGGAATAGCGATTTGATTTTTCCGAGCAAATGTAGTCACAGGTCTCCCAACTGGCTTGTAGTATGGCTCAATGCTTCCTCAGAGCGATCTTCGCTGAGCTCCTTCTTGAGTCTCGCGAACGTGACGAAAAATCTCAAACTTCTATGTGCACTACGAAGACCGCGGATTTGAATTGGTCCCATCATATAGTTCATCGTTTAAGTATTCAATGGTTCATTGGTCCATCTGATGTTGAGAACGTTGCGGAGTAGTCTTCTTTTGAAAGTGTCAATTTTGTGAACAAGATTCTTCGTTGTACCCCACAGTTCGCAATTATACAGAACAATGTACTCTGTATAAGGGCATCGACAATCCGAGTTTTTGGATGCTTGGACTTACTCGTCTTGCTCTTGAAAATTGTTGATTAGAGTGTTGAAAGCGTTGTTGGTTATAAAAATTTATCCTGTTAATGTCTTCTTCTGTTCCCACAAATTTTCACATATTTACATTTTCTTCCAACTTCCATTGCCATTTCTTGGATTGCAAAATTTCTCAGTTTTCGTGCTGATTTATTTTTAGATTTCTTCTTGTCAGTTTCTCAGTCACTTGCCCGGGCTTTTCTTCGATGTCTTGTATATCTGACCTACAAGAACATTATTGACTTTGCTTTTTAGATCGACATTTATCCTCGCCCCTATAGCTTATTTCCGTGTGCTTTCTTTTCACATGGAGGGTTAGTGGTGAGTTCCCGTCAAGACGTCATACTGTGGATCGACGCCCCTCCGGGAACAGCCTCCTACCCTCCCCTCTTAAACAGCCACAACACCCCCTCCCCCTAAGCCCCATCACCACCAACCGCAACATATATCTTGCCTTTGCCTGTCACATGATACTTGGTGGAGGCCGACGCAAGATGATATCGTATATGGGGAGTGCATCATGGATTCGAACTAAAATAATGGTTTCGTCGGTCCCGTGCCAGCGGCAAATAGGCGAGAAGCTTAATCAGAGGGCCAAGGCTGCCCTGGATACGCACTACCAAAACATTAATCCGAAACCCCTGATTTTATCACTAAAACCCACTTTCCACGCCAACCTTCCCTAAGCCCGTGGCGTTCCATTATCTTCGCAGGAATTCGCAAACGTTCATCCTGTGCATTGCGCAATTTCCGATCAGATAAAAGTTGAAAATTTTCAACTTGGACCGTCCGATAAAATTTATCGTATCGTATCGCAAAGGTGTGGACACTCCTATTGAAAATAACATTTTTTTTTAACTCGACGTCCGATAAAAAAAATGTATCGTATCGGCCAAGTGTTACCAGCCCTGGGCTGTGAGGATACGATTCCATTATTAAAGGAAAACTGCAGGATGGGGATATACCAGAGGGTGATATCGTGGAGAATGGAAAACTCTATCTATAGGCCCAAACTCCATTCACGAGTTCATACGTGAGACAACACACAAAATTCAAAAAATTTAGGTCCATTATGCAGAAAAATTGGGGAGATTCCCAATTGAGCAATAAGCATGCGTCACACTTGGATAACCCAGGAAGTTATGTTAAGTATTTCATTGTTTCATTTTTGTTATATAAGTCACATTTAGCAGAATTTATGTGGTATTTCTGTCAACTCACCCAAAGTAAACGATCAACACCTAGCCCAAACCCACTACAGTACTCCTCTCCATAGACTAAAATGATTCTCAAGTGGACGTAATTGTTGAATTTCAATAGAAAGTAAAGATTGTTTGCAGGGTCTTGCAAGTATGACATCAATTTTTATGGCATGATGGAGTGTCTTTCGATCTTGCGCTATACACATGCAAAGGAACGCCCATCAGGGTCCCTGTTTGGGTTAAGGGCAGAGGTGTTTTTTCTCGCAATAAAATAATAATAATAAAATATATAAATAAGCTTATGCTACGGCTGGACAGGTTATTTGGAATTCCTTCAACCTCCCTCTCCTGTGCTCTAGCGACGTCACTGTCACGGGGTTAAGGAAACGCCAGCATTAGTGCGCCAGCTACAGTTCACGCAGTTTAACGTGTGAATAACATTTGGACACGAATATCCCCTCAAAAAATAAAGTGATGACTGGAATCGCTGATGTTCAAATTTCTGATGAGTATCTAAATGAAACAGTTTCGTCAGGGTGTGCGGCGAAGGGGGACTAAACTATATTAGCGAAACATAACAACAGTTCTTTACATATTTGTATTTCAAGGGCCTTTAAAAGCTGACAGATACTTATATAACTTCAAGATACAACTCGAGATTGCTTCCCGAAGAAGACATTAAATTGTGCTATTAACCTGGCATGTTCACTAACGGAACCTAGACAGCGATCATTTAGGATAACGAATATTGATGAGTAGTCTAAAGGAACAGTTTGTTCAGGAGGTGTGCGTGCGAAGGGGACCTAAAATTTAGAGCAAACAATTCAACAGTCTGAAAATTTGTATTTCAAAGGGCCTTTTTAAAAGCGACAGATACTTATATGAACTATATCAAATTTCCAGAGTACTACAGACGAGTACATAAATTGTGATATTAACCTGCATGTCACTAACGGAACCTAGACAGCGATAATTATAGTAGAACGAATATTGAGGGTTGCGTCAGCATGAGAGAGGGGGCCCCGTTAGGGTTCAAAGCCGGGGGAGCGTTGGTAAGAATGAATTGTTGTTAATGATCGTATAGCACCGTTTTGTTTCACCGTTGCATGACGTGACGATGAAAAATCGTCCCAGTGCAAAATCGATATTTATTGCGTTATATCGTCACTATGGTATGTCAAATTGTCGATACTATATTACTTTTACTTTCAATACACCGTGAGACGGGGGGGGGGGGGGGGGTTACGCATCGTGAACAGCCCCGGTCATTGTTTGCACAGTATTATAAGCTAGGCGTTCACGGTTGTACTGTAAGTGCGCATGCTCCCCTGCAATGTTTGTGCTGGTAGGTGGATGTGTAGTTTTCGTTAGGGGGTTCGAAAGTTTCGTTCTGTACATTGTTCGTGTTAGGTAAGCACGAGCCCCTATGGTCTCTGTCACCATGTCATTTCAACAGGCCTATTGCTTGAACTGCCAGTGCGCCCCCTATTTGGAAAGTAAGCAAAGTGTGGTTTGGATTAGGACTCGCTCAAAGTACTGACATTCTCAGGCTTACTCCGACTCCGCCCACTCCTCCCAATGGAGGTACAATTACACCACAGTGATACCCTCCGGGCCTGTTCGGTGAACGGTATTAAAGCCTGATGGTCATGTACAAGATTTGCTTTAAACTAGCACAGGTGAAAAAGGACATATCAAGACCCCTCACCAAGGGCGGCGATTTGTGTTGGCGAATGGGGGCGGGGGGGGGTGAGAAGAATACTATCTAAGCGGAGCGCCACCAGAGGTTGGCGCGTAGCGGACCAGAAGACTTCCGTTTGACGACCCCCTAGATTGCAGGGGAAACTGCACTCCTCGTGCCTTGTGGACAATAAGTAGCATTCCTTAAATTGAAAACGTGTTTTCGGACTCATCGCCCCTAAAGGGATCAATTTTCAGGTTTTGTGTTTTTGCTGTGACATTCAAATACGATGTAAGTGAGGTTACGGTCATGGACGGAGCAATGGAAATGGGCAATGTCAACAACCCCTACGTTCGCGCGACGCGCTAGATGTGCAGAATCCTATTTGACCAACGACATTGCAATGACCCTCCTCTCTACCTATCAATCTTCGACAGGCCTGGGTTTTTTCCTGAAAATTTACGGCCCCCATTTTTATCTTCTGCGACTACAGGCGCATGGAAGTAACACTTCCAATTGGGGGGGGCCCCAATTTGGGGTCACTTGAACTGTTGAATCATGGCCTGTTTGACACCGCAATTTGTGGCTTTCTCTGCCCTTTCGATGCCGCACCGTGTCCTCATAGTGATTGTATGTGCACCGTGCACCCAACTCTAACAAGTAGTCGCACCCATCTGCCGATGAGGAAAAATCACAGATCCCGCTAAGTGGTAGACCTACCGCCGTCGTCTCAAAACCCTCCACCTCGAGATAGCGATCTGTAGTTTTGTTTGTTGTTTATTTAACTAACTGGTTCCCCTCGCATGAAATCGACAAACGTCCAATGAGTAGCAACACACAAATCTGGGAAAAACCGTCTTTTGCAAACTATTTATAGGGATTGAAGGAGAACCCTTCTTTCACTGAGTATTTAGAACAACCCACAGTAGATTTGAGGCAGTTTTCCTGCTAATGAACATCATATGTCTGCACAGGCATCATATTTTTCTAACACCACCGGTCACATAAAACACCCGAGCGCGCAGCGCGCGAAATTTCGAAATGGAGCAACAGAATTCACTCAACTCGATCATATAGACCCATTATGCTTCGTTTCGACACGATACTGCTGGATATGTCGATCAATGTCAGTGAAATAGCAGTCCGGCTCAAATATTGAGGAGGGGGGGGGGCAAAATTCGTTGCGTCCCCTCAACCGAATATTTGGTGGGGGTGGGGAGCCCCCCGTCCCCATTATTGCCGCTCTTGCCCCTCACCTCAAATCTAAGCATGTTGCCTTGTTGAGGCATTTCCTTTACTTTTGATTATATTGATAATATTTATGCATCACGCGAAGGGAATGATGCAGGGCCACCCATAGACCCAACACAGTAACTGCGCGTTTCTGCGCATTGGAACTCTGATTTTTGTGAACGATTTTGTTGGTTTTTATTCGTATCCCACGTATGTCGTTGGTAACAAGCTTCTCAAACGTACTAGTCTAATGTATAGACCACTGTGTCTCTAATCGCCGTGGCTTACGCGGCCTCGGAAGTTCGCCTGTAACGTCCCTGCGTAGTAGCAGGTACGGTGGTATGGGGACGGAATTATTGGTTTGAAAGTTGATATGATGGAGCTTAAGTTAACGCCATTAGTATCATCTCCGCGTGTTTTCAAGACTACCGTAGGAAAGCGTTTTTACAGTCTTACAAGACTAGATGTCGGGGTCTGTGGGTGGAGTAGCTGTCGCTATAAACATTCGATGGTTGCTGGATCACCCGGATGATCATTCGAGGGCTTGAAACAAGACTACAAAATACATGTTTTACATCAGCCTTTGTATTATCCTGTGGTTGCTCCCGCTAGCTGTCACAGGCGCAATTTCGCAATAGTGACTGGGCCCTCGAATCGGCGTAATTCGGTCCGGAGTCTCGGCTGTCATAATGTAATTAAAATTAGGGTTTACAAGATCTTCAGGGTAAAAGAGAGGACATTCCAGAAATAACTGAATTAAGAAGGATACCAAAGGACAGCCGGTGGTTTACTGTAACGGTAACATATATTGTAGTCACGAATTATTAAGAAAGGAGGACATTACCAATTGAGCCTGGGAGGGCAGGCCATGAAAAACAGGAGGACATGTCCTCCTAAAAAACGTCATCTGGTAACCCTTAATGATAGAAAGTACGGAAAGCCTATCACATTTACACGGCCATGGCTCCGTAAACACTTTAGGACTGTCGGAACAATTATGTCAGTGTTGATAGTCGTTCAACCCAATCATGTAAATTCTGCTCCTTCCCATACACCTGGACATGCAGTAGGTAAGGGACACCAAGCAGAGGACCATAATACCTGTAGGTGAGTGTAGGACGCACAAGTGGTTGGCGCTTGGAACAAGAAAAGGTTTTCACAAGCACCCTCAGATCGCTGAAAAAACTCGAGCCTCCTGAGGTCTGTCTCGGAACCAGTTTGAACTGCATGAGATAAAAAGTTACATTGCCCAATTGAACCGCCCACTTGCCATATACACCCGCCTACAATCCCTACCCAGGCCTAGAGGAGCAGCGCCAAAAACGCATACCCACTTCAGTGATAACAAATTGAAGGTCATTTTAAGTCGAGAGAGGTAAAAAATCAAATATTTATGATCTGGAGATTGGAAGAATAAATCACTTTCAAATTCGGCCTGTCAGATTTGAAAATATGAAACGATGTGAAACGAAATGACGAAACGTGCCTCTGATGGTCATTTAGATATTCAAGTTTCGATATGAATCACAAGAACGAGCCATTCTTCAGGTCAGTTGAATGTCATTCGAGGCGTAGAGGCCAAGCTCACTCAATAATCTTGTTGATCGATCTTCGGAGCTGGACAGTCAAGTGGGCTATAGCAAGTAGCGTGCATGATCTTGACTTCTTGATGCATCACGGGCCGATATGTCCGTGATTATGCCGTTCTAGTCGCCGTTGAAAATCATCTATCACTATATAACAGTCGACTAAACGCATACAACGTAAACTATCCCTCCTCTCCCCCGAACTGCATGCCCATAGCATCAACGTCGCTCCCCCTCTATACCATCCCCTCGTTTTTCTCTATTTCAGGATCACGAGGAACGCGATCGTGTGTGGGTAATAGTGAATTGGTTTTATGTCATGCAGAGGGGGACAAAGTACTTCATCCAATACCCCAATACTGCGCCCTATGGCATTGTACCTCCGACCCGCTGCGCAAAGCGTTTTTCCTCTGTGCGCCGTACGTACCTGCACCGTCACTCCACCACACGTTATTTTGTGGATGACCGTAAGTCAGTAACGCAAAGAAGTGAAAGGCAGGCGCGACCCCGACTGCGCCGCCCGTCCCGGTGCCAAATTACGATAGACAGGGCTTCCGTAAACCGAGGCCTTCGGGAAACTGCGAACGTGCCGACGAAGTGAATGTTAGTAAATAAACTTGTTCTTCGTGCGCACAGCTAATACGTTTGACCCAAGTGTGTGTAGGGCTAGGCGAAGCGCGCGCGGATGGAGTACTACTCATAATCAAATTCAAACAGGACGTTAGTCATCGTAGGGTGCAGCGCCTTGGTGAAGGATATTTGCACTTGGATAGTGATCACTGGATTCTCGAGTTTCCATGCATGGACACGCCTGGTTTTGTTTGAAATCACGTGCAGTGCGATTTGACTGGAAAAGTATGATTCAAGCTCTACGTCCCAGGAATCTCATGGTTGGATCTAATCGGGTTCGCAGCAAATCTGACTTGACATTTCGCACATGCCGAACGAGATCGAACCGAGGCAGCGAAGGGAGGGGTAAAGGCGGAGCCAACATCGGCTGCAACGCCAAGAGGGACCAGCGCTGTGGGGGTAGATGGCTGTCGTAGACATGGAGGCTGAACCGAATAGCGTGGATTCAGATAAAATCAGCCGGGGGGATACCACATTCAGTTTGCTTCAAACTTCCTGACGATAGGCGCATCGACTATTTGCGACGGTGACACCTCTCAACACGGCCGGGACCCGGGAAAAAAACCTCTATCCGGTTTCATTGCTAAACTCGTATGCCAACACCCTAACCAAGAGAGTACATCAGAGAGCTAGAAAGAAAATACTCGTCACAATGTGAACAGCGCCAAAGACAGACTCAAATCAAGAATGAGTTTCAGGGAAAAGTTTACAATTTTTGGAGAGACCGAGTGGATGGAAATGTCGCATATCACTCTTTGGTGTGAGTATGAATCATATAATTTTTGGAGTCACAACCAATCCATTTTATATTTTATTAAGAGTTCATTTGAGCGCATCTCATCTATGGCGGTGGCTATATGACAATCATGCGCTAGCCTACCTATTTTATCAATATCTATTTGTCCACAGTTGATTCAAATTGCTTTAGTACTCCTACATCCTTCGATGAATCTGATGAAACTTAATTGGTCACATTGATGACCAGGAAGATTTAATCTAAGGTGTAAAAAAAATGATGTCAAGCCATCTACATCGTGGGAGCTTAGAGCCTGTGTTAAGGGCCTCCCTGCTTCGTCATTCCTCTGCGGATCTACCATTGAGAAGTGGAGGACACACTGCGACACAGGTAAATATGGTGGGTTCAAGAACCCTAGGTCCAAGGTCATCTAAGGTCATCTTATACAACACCTTCGTCGGAGTACCATGCCTGTACCCAGTGAATGCTGGGCCCCTTGTCGGGACGACATACCGAAACTGAAAGGATGAACGTTCGATGTTGAGGTGGCTATGGTGGACTGAAGCCTGAAGATAAGTAGCGATGGACTGCCTATCTAAGTTTTGAACCTCCCAAAGCTTGGAGACCATCTACGTAAGCAGGAGGCTTGACTGTACGGGCATGTTCAGCGTAGGATAGCTGTATTAAGACGATGTGAATCATGCAGTGCTGGTACGGGAGACCAAAGGGGACCTGGCTGAGCACTGGCCGGACGAGAAACCTGAGGATTGGAGACTGGACACCCACCTCTCTTGGACGGCACAGCTTGAGAACATCTGTGAGACTGCCAAGAAAGTCGCAAACCCACCAGGGCGGTGGCATTCATTCAGAGTGTAAAACAGATGATGAATGATGATAGGGGGCCTAAGGGTTATTGTATCTTTGCCAATGGGTCCTTTTTAGGGTCCTAAGAAAAGAAAATGCTTCTCCCACAGATAACCAGTGGATCATGACCGTTGGTCAGTATCAGATTGAACCGAATTAATTACTACCTGGTCCATAGGATGTGTTCAGGAAATTGAGGTACTAAAAAGTCATTTAAAAAGTCATTGGCCATTTTGTTTGAATGCCCAAGCAGCTTCTTTGTGCAGAATAATCATGTAAGTTGAATATAGCTATCATGAATGCAATGATATAATTGGAGCTGAATTAACGCAATTAGGCATCTCATCGCGTGTCTTCTCAATACTAACACCGTATTTTTTATTTTATTAAGAGTCATATGAGCTCATCTCAGCTCTGGCTGGGTGAGCTCTATGACATCATTCGCTAGGCCTACCTATGTTTATCACTATCAGTTTGTCCACAGTTGATTCAAATTTCTTGAGTACTCCGACATCCTTCGATGGAATCTGATGAAACTTAATTGGTCACATTGATGACCAGGGAAGATTTAATCTAGGTGGAAAAAAAATTGATGTCAAAGCCATCTACAATACGTGGGAGCTTATGAGCTGTTGTTAGGCTCCCTGCTACGTCATCTCTCTATCTACCATTGAGAAGTGGAGGACACACTGCGACACAGGTAAATATGGTGTGTTCAGAAACGCTAGTCAAAGGTCATCTAAGGTCATCTTATACAACACCTTCGTTCGGGAGTAAGAGTACCATGCTGTACGGCAGTGAGTGAGGCTGGGGCCCCTGGTCGGGGACGACATCCGAAGGAGGAAAGGGACTGAACGTTCGATGTTGAGGTGGCGATGGGGACTGAAGCCTGAAGATAAGAAGGCGATGGAAGCCTATATGAATTTGAACCTCCCCAGCTTGGAGGAGACAGCTAGTAGCCAGGAGGCTTGAATGGTAGGGCCATGGCAGCGTTCAGGATAGCTGTAATTAAGAGGAATTGTGATATGCAAGTGGTGGTAGGGAGGAGACCAAAGAGGACCTGGCTGAGCACTGTCCGGCGAAGACCGGAAGGATTGGAGACTGGACACCAAACTCTCAATTGACGACAGCTTGGAGAACATTGTGAGAGTGCAAAGAACCGTCGTGACCACCAGGCGGTGGATTAATTCAGATTAACACCGGGATGATGATGATGATAGGGCCTAAGGGTTATATGTATCTTTGCCAAATGGGTCATTTTTAGGGTCATAAGAAGAAAAATGCTTCTCCCACAGATGGCCAAGTGATCATGACAGTGGTCCGTATCATGACCGAATTAAGTACTAGCCTACATAGGATGTGTGCAGGAAATGAGCGCTTGTACTAAAAAGTCATTTAGGGGTCAATTTGGCCATTTTGTTTGAAATGCCCCAAGCAGGTTCTTGTTGTGCCAGAATAATTCATGTAAGTTGATCAGAAGGCTATCATGAATGACCACTGCTCTAATTGAGGGTTCATGACTTCGGGTCAGAGGTCATCTCGCAGCCATAGTCATTTTGACCCGTCAGAGACCACACAACTCAACGTGGGAGGAAGGAAACGCCCTATTGTGTGAACATCGTGAAACAAATTCCGTTTGTTTACTCTGTATGCGGAATTTCTTTTTATACCATATGCCCCGACATATACCTTTGTTGCCTTCATAGTAAAAGATGAGTATATAATGATGCAACTTCGATCTGCCAAAACATTTCAGTGAGTGTTCCCCGTTCAGGAACGCGGGAAGGAAAGTCAGACAATCTATTACGGAAAGCGGAAGACACAAATAAATAATTGGAATGACATATCGATTGCAAGAGCAAAAAAACACCATCTAGGCATGGATTTAAAACACGGAGCGAAGGATATAATTACCCATATTCACTTAAGTATGCCCTAATAGAAAACACATGTAATTGGCCAAGATTTATGGTTAATATATATGGGAATGGTATGGGTGTAATATAATAGAGGAATGCTTTCAAAAAATGGTAGAACACTATTCGTACAATGACAAAATATTTTGGTAGAAAAAAATGCAAGGAGTGATGTTGGAGGGGGGGGGGGGCAAGGCTCCAATCGGGACGTCAGCACGATGCAATTCACCTATAACCCAGTTCACAACTTGACAATGGCAGTGACCTCAGGGCTCGCTTTAAGATTTGATTTTGTTTTAATAATGTAGCAAAATTTATAAAACACGTGTACCAGTTCTGCGAGACAAGAGTTCCACGTAAATGCGATGTCCGAGACTGACCCTTCTTTTAGTGAATGTTAAAGCTGAATAGGGGGGGCTGTCGAATGTCATATTTGACAAATGTGAATCATGGCGCCCACTTCACAGTCACGTCTATCACACTAAGTCTATAAGTTGTAGGTGCTCCGGGGCTTAGGAAACATGGTTCCACCAATGGTTTGAGTGGCTTATGCTCTGCAGAGGAGCTCCAGACAGAATGTCCAGGGCTTGGGATTAACCAATTCAAGGTACATATGGGAAGATTGCTCAAGAATTTGAGGTTAAGCAGTGTTGGCACTAAGGGGAGGAAAGAGGGATTTCTCCTGCTAATTGTTGGAATCACTTCCAAAAGATTATGTCAGCGAGGAGGAATTCCCTCCCAAACATTGGTTTTGGGGGTGGTTAGTTTACTGCCTATGGAATTCCCTCTTTTCACTACTAAAATCTCTCCTAAAATGACTCATGAGGGAGAGAATTCCCTCCTAGATTAAAAAGCTTAGCGCCAACAGGGGATAAGGTCATCTAGGGATGCAAATTTCGGCCAGTGGTTCAAATGGTCAAGCCACTTCTACTTCTACAGATAAATTGGGCAATCATGGAAGTTGCTATATTTGTTAGCATATGCCTATGGTTGACTGATATGAGGGTGTTGGGAAAAACTAAAGTCATCCAGGTCAATTGCTGTTGGTTCTGTTGGACCATCGTTAGGTGAGGTTGGATGGGATGATCAGGCAAGATAGTATATAATGAACAGAGTGAGATATTGGGCAAAGGTCATCTAGGGTCACTTGGCAATTTTGTGAAAAAGATTCTCTTGTTACTCACTGACGGTTGGTACCTATACAATGAGCAAAGAATATTAATTGTGTATTGCTATATGATAATGAAGGTAGCAAAGCTGCATCAAGATCCCTTGCTGTACCTTTCAGGATTTTACACGCTTGTGGTGGTCATTTTAGAGAAAGCATTAGGAGCAAAACACTAACAACAGTAGGCCTTTAGGCTAAATGGGCATGCACACTAATTGATTGCAAGAAAAGTTCTCATTCTCATTGTTTAGGCAGAGTTTTTCAGAAACCGCTTAGACTTGACACTTGACTTGCCACAAATTCTTCATGTGTGCAATTGACTATTTGCCAATTTTCAGTCCAGATCTGTGTGTAGATTATCAAGGCTCATGTAGTTACATCGTAATAAAATGCATTTTTGGACAGTAGCTTGTGCGGAATTGTAACGTCAATGGAGGATCAAAGCTTAACCTACTGTTACCCTTTTGAATGTGCAAGAGAACGTGGTCAACTTAAGGGATCACGATGGCATATTCCCAACCTTGTTCAATAGATGGTGACGTTTCCTGTCCCAAATGCTTGCGTGTCATCGTCCAGAACTCCAGATGTCATTTCTGAAAAGTAGTAGCGTAAGTAGCGTACGCAGAGATTGGTCAGGGGGCCGGGGGGGGTTTGGCGGTTCGGGGTCGGAAACACACGGGGAATGCGAAGGCGAAGGGGAAATGGCCTCGCCTTCTCTATTGGCAGAGACGTACAGTTTATGGGCTCCTAGACACCATGTCAAGGTCACACAAATCACTTAGATTTGAAATTCAATCCCACCCGTTTATACACTGTACCTTGTCAAAACGTTGACCCTGTGTGACCTTTCCTCCATGATTTGTTTGCCTGTTTTTGATAATTCTTGCAAAGCCAAAGGGATCTATGCAGTCACGCGTTGCGTGTGTGTGGTATGTGTGGTGTTCTGGTGGTGTGTGTGTGTGTGTGTGTGTGTGTGTGGTGTGTGACACCTTCGTTCACACGCGATATCAACACACGCAAGCATTTATTATGTTCATATCAGGTAGATAAGTGTCACCCATGGAGGGAAGGACCCCTATTGTGGTTGGTACCAATCGATGGTCCCGTTCAAGGTCATGAGAGGTCATTTAAAGTGTTTTTCCTCCACACTATATCTAATGATCGCAAGCAGTATGAAATTCATATTTGTAGGTAGGTGTAACCCATGGCGGGAGAACCCTCTTGTTTTTGGTGCCAGTTCAAGGGCATTTAGGGACATCATATGGCAATCTTATATATCTTGGCAACGAAACATTTCACGAGTGATTCGTATGGAGAATTTTCTTTCGTCTGGTTGAATCCATCTGGTGACGACTTTGACCTCATTTGACCTTTACCTTCTGACTCATTTGACCTCTGACCTAGTGATTTTGCTGCTTTTTTGTATTGGCGGGAAACGTCTTGTTCAGACAAACAAAAAGTCAATGAACACTACCATACTACGATACTCTTATCACAGCTATCTCAATGAATGTGGAAGGTCAAGACAGCTAAAATCGTCATAATCTCGGCACGAAACATTTTGGAGCACTGTCATAATGGAAAGTTTCGTTCGTCTGGGTGAATACATCTGGTGACCACTTTGTACCTCATTGGCACCTATGACCTTTTGACCCTCATTTGAACCTTTTTGACCTGGTGATTTTGCATGCTTTTTATGTGTTGGACGGAGCGTCTTGTTTAATACCAACAAAAATTCACTGACACTACCATACTACGATACGCTTATCACAAGCCATCTCCATGAATGTGGAAGACGGTCAGACAGCAAAACACTGGAAATGTGGATAAATTTGGTCATTTGACATCCTGCCCTCAGCATGACATCCATGAATGCAGTATCTATCAAAGTGTCAAATTAAGTTGTGGATTGTACCATGATAAGAATCACCTATTCGTTTTTTTGTATAAGGTCAAGTCATTCCACTGTCACCATAGGACACTCCTTATAATCTCTGCAACGATTCATTGTCAAGTGAGACCAAGCCTATAGCCAACCAGAAATATTTCCCCCAGTGAATACACTACAAATTCTTGAATTTCAATTTAATTTGATGCCTGATATTTGAGTATTGGACACACAAATTTCCCCTAGACAAGACAGAACGAATTCTTGAATTGTCATTTTATTATTATCCCCAGTGACCAGGCTAATGTAACCCTCCTGACCAGAGTGGGTGTTGCTGCTACGGGTGGGCTGGTGGCAATTTTGGTCTTGTCACGCACCCCCCCCCCCCCACCCAGGTTTTCATAGGCATCTTATGAAAATTTAAAATTTAGGCCCTGTTTGAAGCCTGCATCACTGCATTCAGTGACCTTCCTATTGCACAGCCAGAAACGCCTCTTTGCTTTTTGCGTATACCCTCTCCTCTCATTTATGTTACATTTTCGACCCAAAGTGTTGTGTTGCCCTCTCATTAAATCTGGGTTGCTGCATTCCCCACCTCCCCTCCTCCTCTTCCCAATACAATTAGTTCCCCCAGTGGAAGACAGTACCAATCTTCAATTGTCATTTATTATTACTTCTGCTATGTCTGGATATTGACTCCCAGTGACCACCTATTATGTATGGTATGTACCTCCTGATCAAGTGGTCATGTTGCTATTGTGGTGCGTGGGAATTGCAAGCAGATACCCTCTTTCTGCATGCACCCCCCCCCCCCCCTCCCCCTGTTCATAGGCATGCCTAATGAAAATTGAAAAAGGTAGGTCCCTCTTTGAAGCTGCATCACTGCATTCATTGACACATTCCTAATGGCAGGCAGATTAACTTTCTCCTTCGTATATTCTATACTATACTGGAATCGATGGGAGGGGTACACAACTGGTACAGATTTCTTTGCATAGGCGTATATTATATTTACTCGAGGGAGAATGCCAAGTTTGTTGCTTTACATTAAGTGAAAACGGGTGATATGATCTTCAAATTTTCCCATTTAACTAGTTTATTACAGCAGAAATGACACCAGAAATGCCTGTCTGATTCATTTAGAACACCTATGTAGCCCAGCCATTATCCTCTTCCACCACTGTCTGCCTTGTGTTTGTATACTCTATAGCCTTCAGTTTGGCTGATCAACATTCCCAATCCTCAGACGGATTTAATCTCTCATCTGTGGTGTTGTGAAACTGCAAAGAAGTGAGAAGTCAACAAACACACATAATAAACTTAGACTGCCTGTCAGAATTCATGTGGGAAATGGTACCTGGCACTGGCATGCTCAGAGGATTGAGAGGTGGTAAATCCATTTTCTCTGTGTGCACTCAGTCTACTGATTATCTGATGATTACACTTCCCTACTGGATGCGAAAAGCACACTTCCAGGTTGTAATGACTGGACAGCGGACTGACCGTGGGTATTATTATACCTGTGATTCATAGACAAAAGCCCTAGTGTGAGGGGATTAACTGTGGCAGTGTGGTGTGTGTAAAGCATTGAGGTGGGAGAAAGAAGAAAGCAAGGGTACATGAAACTTCTGAAAGTAAGAAGGGCACACAATTTGTGGCATTTTTTTTTTTGCTATTCGAGCAAAAGTGAGGGCATACCACCCTGTGCCCATGCGCAAAAAGTGAGGCATTACCCTGTACCCCAGCAGAAATGGGTCAGGGTTTAGTTCTATAAAGTATCTCTCTTCTTCCCCAGTGCCTCTCTATCATGGTGGTTACTGTCCCATGATGGTGACTATTGGGAGAAGTGATTGCCAGATAATAACATGTTAACATTGCCAGAAGTCATACGGATCACTTACCTGAGCCCACATAATTCAGAATGTCTCACATGGGCTTATATATACTAAGAAAATTACAAGATCTTGTCCTGTTGTATTATCTTTGTATTATTATTCGTGCAGCCAGATATAAGTTGTTTATGGGAGGTGCTGCATGGGGTGGGTCCACAACCCCACCAATGTAGGATATAATATGGATTGGAAAGCATTGTGAAAAGTTTGACCCTAAAAATAGCAATTAGACATTTGATGGAATGCGTAAGAATGGCTATGATACAATTATCTGAACAGTTATGCACTT
Source organism: Sclerodactyla briareus (assembly GCA_026419785.1). Classification (NCBI taxonomy): domain Eukaryota; kingdom Metazoa; phylum Echinodermata; class Holothuroidea; order Dendrochirotida; family Sclerodactylidae; genus Sclerodactyla; species Sclerodactyla briareus. The sequence continues at coordinate 1,210,800 of JAODTK010004999.1, read as the reverse complement.
AGTCAATGCATGGAACCCCAACCCATGTAACCCAGACACAGGTGAGGCAGTGCACTTCAACAAAATGATGCACCCCCTCAGTCACTTGTGCCTGAAAAATAATGAAATTGATACACCCACAGTCACTTGAAGACCACAGACGCCTTGCTGTAGGAATTGGACACGATTGATGGCAATGACGACCCTCAGTCCACATTAAGGTGATTAAAGACATATGGTACAATGACCAAAGGTGGAGACACAGGCTATTGGACAACTGACTATACCTACATGACTCGCATTTGTCCAGGTAGTGGAGGATGCAATTGATAATATATAGGGCCTGTATGCACTCTCTTTCCCCACACATAGACCCCTAAAAAAGATATTTTTTACATTTGTTAATGATTTTGTCGTCCCGATTGCCAAATCTATCTGCTTGACCACACAGCACCATGAGAATGAATGTTGCTCTAAGATGATCTATAATTTAGCCTTGCCGCAGTATGCTGACTTAGTGTTACGGTCGATGGGGACTTCCCACAGTGAATGGAAAACATTGTACCTCGCTGGTTATGACTTCTGACTTTCAATTTTACTCTTCAAGATATACTTATTTACCAGGTTTAGTGTTCAGTATTTCATTTCAATTGCCCTCAGATGACTTTTTGACCAAGGTCAAAAAGCAACAAGTATCTCATCTCATGCGCTGGAGAAAATATTGCAGGTGATAGTTTTGTGTCAAGTTGTGGTTTGAGTTGGCAACACACATCTTGCAGGTGTGTTTGATATAGCTGAGTAAGGGGAACATGAGGAAAAAGGCAAGGAATCACGACGCAGAGGTGGCCGTTCTTGTAATTATCCAAGTTTTGGGCCTCAATGGACCTTAGTGTAGTGACTAGTGGACCAGTCCCATGACGGTACCAAGAAATGGGTTCATCTGCACCATATGACGCACTTAGGAGGCAAAATTGGATATTGTTGATAGTTCAGATGTTTGAGTTCGCTGATTATGAGCCAATTGGTTGACACACAAACCCTCACATACGGTCATAGCTACATAGATTCCTCTTGCAAGAAGTCAAAAATGAAAAACAAAGCAAAATGGCCAGCTTGGTTAGGTCACTGAAACTTAAGTCATTGCCAAAAAATGTGACAATTTGGGCTCCATTCAGCCAGAGATTTGAGATTCAGGTAATAGTTTTACTCACCCAAAGTTAGAAGGGTACATGTCTATGGTTAGTCAGTTGTCACCTGTTGTAAGCTCACTGTATTGCTGTATTGTAATTAGGTCTAACGATAGGCATAAGGTAATAAAGCATTACTGTGTTTTTTTGCCTGGGTGTTTTATATAAAGGCCTTGTCTACCTGCAAGGTCATATGCAGACGTTTCAAACCCAAGTATTGATTTGTATTGAATGAAATGCAAATCCAAAACTTACCCAGTTAAAAGTTGTAAATATTCAGTTTCCAATGGTGCTGCTGATCAACTTGGACCCTGGAAAAGGTATGCATTTTCATTCCGCCCGTTTTAGCAACCTTGCCAGGCGCATCAGGTAGTGTGGCGATTAGAGCCTACCATTGAAATGTTTACAAAAATCTTTGATGAAATTGATTTTCTGTGGCTGGACAGGGTCTAAAGCAGTGAGCTATCCAGAGAATGAGAGAGGAATTTGAAGGGGCCCAAGGACCAGGGGCCAAGCAATATGGGGGGGAATGTCGTCGGGCCTTGGGATGGGCCTAGTCTGTTTACTTGCAAATCAGCACTCTGATCCTCTATTTGATTTCAAGCACAGCCTGTTAGTTCCAATTTTAGTGAATGGGCTAATCCCCTCTATAGCAAAGATGGACATTCATGTAGACCAAATTAGCAGTGGTAGCCTGTGTGTCCCACATCGCATATTTCTTTTACCCCTGAAGTGGCCAGCTCGTTAGTTATAGATGCGGACTCATTCCGTCAGAGTTCTTCATTGGTATCAAAGAGTGCGGCTATTTGATGAATGTCAAATGGTAAGGTACATCACTAATAGATTACCATGTACAATGGTGATGGGTTCCAGGGAAATACTAAATTCCCACAGCCAGCTATTGGAAGAGTCTTCGGTTTTGTGCGAGGTAGAAAATAAGATTAAAATTTGATTGCTGCCTTCAAGATGTTGTTCAAGGGAGGGGTGAAGAAGGGGTGTTTGGTGTTTTTATTATGGTTTTGGCTAACCTTACCGTCCAGTGGTGGATAAGCATTGTAGCAATCTTATTAATGAAACTCTGTTTCTGATCGGTCCTGTCATCCTGTCACAGAATAAAATAATAGTAGTAGGGGCCTATATGAGTAGATGAAGCGTAATCGTTGACAATTAAAAAAAAAAAAAAAAAAAAAATAAAAAAAAACAAAACCATACAATGCAGGGTAATGGCTAATGGCAATTCATTTGACGGGCCCCTCTCGTCCCATTGATGGTGGGATTAGTTTGTGTAACCCAATGACATTCATGAAGGCAGTTCTCTTATTAGATCGAGTTTGTCACTTGCCATGTTGGGGCTTGGTTAAACTATGGAAGCACACAGAGTGGGCTCAGTGGGGCACCCTCTGACACCGGACACCCAATTCATCTTGTGTGCATGTCTACTGTACGTTTGTCTGAGTAATCAGTACTGTACACTAGGTAATCAGCTCCCAGTGTTTTAGGCCCTATTACTCAATTTCCTAAATTTTCCCATTCTTACAATGTCACAATGATCTACAGCCGCGAATACAGGCCCTCCATGTCTCCCACACTCACCCTACACTACATGTGACAACAAAGAGATTGGACCAATTGCAAGTTGCTGTATGGGTGCGATTACCCCCATTTCCCACCTTAAGTACTGCCAATATCATTGCCTTATTCCGTGTACAGTACCTGGTGAAGGATACATAGCTGACGGAAACATGCAGTATCCAGGTCTTAATACACCTTTGTCCTACCTGAATAGGTTGGATCCTCTGCTCAGCGAGTACATTATGAAAAAAAAAAATTCTAGTTAAGTAATCGACCTACTTGATCCCTTCAGCATGTAGATTAAAGCCTAAATTAGAAAGTAAACGGCTACTGATGAAATTTTGCTAAAATTCCACAAGCTAAACTTCCTCACACATATTTGAAAACATCACATTAGTACTGTATCTTGATGCCGTACACTGTCGGTTCAGGGAACTGAATGAAAGACTGTTAGACAGGCATTTAACATTCACAGCATTGAACCAGCAGACCTACATAACCCGTCTGATTTATTGCCTGTTCCTCTAGTTTCCCACACAGGTCTGTTGTTGTAAGATCAATCATTTCATGGTGTGGCATGGATGAGGGCAAGGAGAGATTGGATCGATTGACAGCGATGTCCTCGGTGCTTGCCGTTTAATCAGATTTGAAATTACCACAGTTCGTGCCCCTTCGACATTCGCTCCTAATCTCTGCCACTGAGTTGCGATCCACTTTGGGGGCACCTCTATGGAACTGTGTATCTGCTGGTGAAAGTTGAGTTTTATATTGATGTTTAGATTTGATTAAAAACTAGTAGTAGACATCCGCCGGTGGGTAAACGCCAACGTGTATATGCCCCCAAATGCGCAATCAGTGGGCGACTATGTCAATCTCATTTGATATCAAAGAGTATCCATGAGCCTAAGTTGTGGTGTGTGGAAAGTTTTGTCAAAAGTTTGCTATAGGCCTAAGGGTCTCCACGTTTGTGACAGGCCAAATTAGTAAGTAGGGTGTAGACAACTTGAAATGGAGTAAAGTTGACAAGGGTGGAATAAAAAGATGTAAAATTGAAAACGGTGTCTTTATACAGTAGGTCCTGTTGGGTCCAAAACACAAGTGGTCCAAGTGACTAAAATGGGGCGAAAACGAAAGTTGGTTCCACAATGATCGCCATGTTCCGAAAAGGCGAAAATCAGCAATAAAAAGTTTCACAATTTTTTTCTTTCAAAATGGCCACTGGGTGGAGTCCATGGGGGCGAACAAACGAGAGCTGATCTAAAAACAATCCACCAGTTCGAAACATGCAAAATCAGCGATGAAAAAGTTTCGCAAAAAAAAAGCCAAAATGACCGCCTGGTGGGGTCCCATGGGGCGAAAAAGAAAGTTGGTCTCAACATGATCGCCATTCGAAACGCCTGATCAGCGAGATAAAAATGTTTTTTGTCAAAACCAAGATGGCTTCCCTTGTGGTGGTGCGGCGATGCCCACTCCCAGACTCATTCGTATGTGTAAGTGTAAAGTCAATCTGACAATGGGTTGCGGCGCGGCAGAGACTGCCGCGGCAGCGAAAACGGTGAAGACAAAACCATAGTTGTATTGTTATGCCAAGGGTATGAGGGAATATCACAATTGATGTCTTTATTCATCATTCTTCAAGAAGGAATCACGGCCAGAATGTTCTGAAACAATTGCACACTGACATGAGTTATCTATTTCAGATATTCAACTTACCCCATATTGGACTATGCACCCCACCCCCACTCCATTCAACATCTGGCAGTAACACAAAAGTCCAGGTTGGCCACCCCATCGCCCTTCTCATCTCGCCAGACGTTTCGTCCACAATTGAGGCATCTTGGCTTAGAAATTCTTCAGGAATTTCACCGCATGATTCAGTCCTACGACTCTAATCTTCATTCTATCACTTGGATCAAGCTGTCTACAGTTGATTTCTACCTATTCCTACTCCATACGAGTATCCTTGCGGATTATGTCATTTTTGGAAGAATTTATTCTCTTCTCGATCTTGATTCACGTAAAGTCCTTATTTTTGGCACACTGATATGAGTAATTTGCAAATCTTGAACCAACTAAATAAATGTCTGACTTCCATATGGTAGCCACCAGCAACTTGATTTTAGTAGTTTACCCCTGTACGTAATGCCCTTAGTTATTATGTTGTTCCATGAATTTAGTACTCAGTGATTTATTCCTTAATAATACATATTCCCTCTAATTGCATTTCCATGTAGGCCTACTGCCTCGACGGTAACTGAACTTTCCCTCTGTAAATAAAGTTGAAATATAAGGAAATTCATTCACCCTTGCTATTTTTTCTGAGTCCTACTAAATGATTACCCCTTTTGACAGGCAGAGAATACCAAATTCTACAGATGATACCCTAGCAGCACACAAGGGCCCTAATCCCCTTATAGTACCAATAACATTATAGGGCTGAGTTAGGGAAGCTGTCTGTAACTATATCCAGCAACACACTGAATGACCTATCATGTCATTGACCATTGGAATGAAGTACCCCAGTTCCAGTTAAATCTTCCAATTCCAGTTGAGTTCCATTCCATGAAAATTGTTTCCATTATTCCACTGCTTGATAATCTCCCGTTGTTTGATCGTTGTTGAGTCCAGCTAAGCGTGCTAATTATGTCTCCGTTGTTGACTTTGGCCGGTGCTGATGGGTATTTTAAATAGGTCAAATCGGCATGTGGCCATGTATCGATTATTGGTCAAGCTGTTAGTGTATGCCTTGTAGCTATCAGTGGCTATTCATCCCTAGGATGCAACAATTTAATATCAGTCCCAATTATGAAGTTCTTTGGCTCTGTGGGTTTTGCATAAGTTTTTGTTACTCATATTTAATGATCATGTATAATCAATGTAAGTATGTGTCAATGGTCACTTTCATATGATGGGAGGAGGGGGGGGGATTAATATGTCTGTCCATTTGGTGTCCAAACATCTAAAAGTCAGTTTGTGTGTCTGTGTCGGATGCAAGAAAAATGCCAATTGTCCAATGAGACACTTACAGTTTATGTTGAAAGGTGGATCAACATTGATCATGATCAATCCCTCGAAACTCATTGAAAAAAACTGCTCATGAATGGATCTTTTGTCTTTGATCTCATTATGGATGCGGTCTTTCTGGTTATTGTACTGGGTTCATGAACCATTTGACAATGTCTGTACGGCAAGGAATCATATGACTAAAAAGTTCGCTTTTATAGCACAATAGGCCATTGTTCAAAAACTGCCTTCTTGGCCTCATGATCTTGAATATTTATCACGTAATTGTACATTTGTCTTGGTTCATTGATACAGTTTGCAGTCTGAGATTACAGCATATGGTGTTTTTTCTGATTATTTCGTTTTGCACAAACGGCACCGAGATGAGCTCCCTGATTCACATTAAAACAAGGAAGAGTGTAGTTCCACAATGTTCTCCCAGGTATCCTCTCGAATGGAATGTGGGGTATGATGGATGTCTTTTCCTCCAAAAGATGTATATTCCTTACAATATTTCCAATGCAAATGATAGGAACGGTAGAAGTTCGCCTGAACATAAAATAGTTATGAATTAAGTGGGGGGGGGGGCAAGTTGGCTCCTTCTGTAAGAGGGCAATTCCACCGCCGCTCGCATTACATTTTTGTACATTTTTGTAATATTATTGCTGTTAGTTGTATTCCTTGGAATAATGTTCTGCTTTAGTCATTTCATAACACCAGCGACTTGAGCTTTAACATCATGTGCATTACCAAATGTTTGTATGATCTTTTACTTGAAATGGCAATTATCGCGGAAATGCGTCACTCGCATTACGCAAAAAGGACATGGTAAAAATCCACTTTTTTTAAATCAGTATGTCCTCAAAAATAAAGTGCATTAACTGTGTCATCATATTCTTAGAAACTTCTACATTAAGGCATTAACTATGGCAATAGAAAAGGTAAGAGTAATAGTATTCTGAAACTAGAAAACCTGCACATGGTAAATCTGGAAATACAGTGTCACTTCGCATTTACGTCACTGCATTACACATTCTTTTCAGTAACGAAACATGAATAAATTTTTACTTTAATCATAAACCTTGGTATGGAAAATTATCATGGTATCTTACAATGACTGAGATACACAATATTAAAACTATTAAGTTGGTACTTTGACTACTACCATTGATAAAATGTGAGTTTGGGTGGATTTTCACTGCTATTTTACAAACATTTTAATTACCTTAACCTACTAATTGACACTTTTATAGTGTAATACACCTCCTTGTTTCTTGGGTAAAATATAGTTTTCATGTTCAAATCAATTTTCTTAGAACCTGCTGCATTATATCAGATCACTGGCTGATGAATAATAAGGCATGGAGTATTGTGTTTAAACAATAGGCCTAATTTAACCCATAATACAAACTTTGTATTTGCTAACATGATGTGCAAAAGTCCTAAATTCAATGTGTATATATAGTACCTAAAGGTATTAAAAAAGTGCCACACTTTAATAGCCATGTACCAAAAACAGTTGTTGTCAGTAACATTGATAAATACATTTCAGGTCATACATACATACAGGTCATATTCATTTAGACCGAGTGATTACTTTTACATTTTGAACATCACAACACCGGCCATTTTTTCTTCAAAATAAACAGAGATACATTTAAAAGATAAACTGAAAAGGTGAGAGTGTATGGTGTTATGATGTAGATGGGTTTTATAATTTCAGCTGTAGTATGCAATAAACAAGACATCAGCATTAACCAGATTTAAAAAAACTAAAAAAAACGACAACACATAAAATTCATGAGGAATAGTTATAGTCACTCGCATGACATCTGTCAGCGCATCCATGTCAGTGTCATTAATACTCACTATTATAATGTTAGGAGGTTTTATTCAACTGCTTCACTATATCTAGAATTAATATAGGTGGCTAAAGCAGTATTGAGAATAACATCCAAAAATTTGTAGCATTAGTATGATATAGTTTGACCTATATTTGAATTTTGTGTCACTCGCATTACACTACCCCTAAGCAAGCTAACTGAAAAAAGGATATAAGTGCAAGTGGTGCATGAAAACAATTTTTTCATCATGGACATTGTGGAATGTACACCAAGACATTAAATGCTACAACCCTATATTCTAGTGTTCTACTACAAGTCACAATATGAGAGTATTCCATGTTTTTAGTGATGTCACTCGCATACATGTCACTCGCATTACAGTTTTTATGCTTCCTATATGTTGTTGGGATGTTAATACCCAACAATTTTATCAATTTTCAGTAAGTATTAAGGATAGAAGGAAATTATGGAATGGCACCGAAAATAATTTATTTCCCGTTAGCGTAGTAAAAAAAAGTTGATAATTGTGCACTCGCATATTACACAATGGCCAGCGCATCAACGAGGCCACTGTACTATTTTCCAAAGAATCTTCAAAAAGAGAAATTGCTATTATTTTTTAAAAAGAGCACCTTGTATAGTTTTTAATTCCATATCACTTTTCTATGGATTGCTTGTTACTGGCAAAAGAGTGGCCTTAAGGAAATGACATATTACCATTTTTCTGACTTCTGTCAAAGGTTGTAACGAATCATATTTTTTTGCAAAATAGTTGAAGGATTAAGCTTTATTGCTTTCATTCTGATTATTTATTAGTTACAATCATTTGAAAGTGTAAAGGAAGTTACGACTATTTTCATATTTTGTGACAATGTCCTTGTTTGCAGGAAGTGCCCAAAACAGTTGCAGAACAGTGCTCGTTTCACGTTTCCCAACTGCTCCATGCAATGGGCCTGAAGCTGTGAGCAGCTTTTAACTTGCAACCCTATATTTTTTCATCCTAACTGCTCTATACATCTACATGTATTAATCTTGCACGCATTTTTCAACTTGCAATTACAGTATTCACCGTAGTGATCTAGAACAGAAGTTGCGAAAGATCGCATAATATGCTAAAGTACACTGGCATCTTGACTGTTTTCCTAATATATACATTGGTATAACTGTACTCCAGAATGGAAATGAATTGAGTTGGATATGAGCTTTGTTTACATAGTTACATTAGGTCTAGTGTACTTTTGATGGTCATTAAATTGCATCGCTGTATTGCCCGAGTGATCGCTGGTAACCACTCAGCATGATTGGCTTCATCTTTGGTTAGATACATGTACTCTATAGAACACTTTTCTCTCAAGGGCGGCTGTTGTCACTGAAAATTAGTCTTGTGCGTGATCGGGAATGACCAGTCACGTCTCTTGTGCACAATAACCTTGCAGTCTCAAAAGAATTTTGCAAGTCTCCGACAACAACATTAAAGGAAAACTGCAGGCTTAGATACAATAGAGGTTTAATCGTGGAGGATGGCAAACTAAATCTATGGGTTCGAACCACATTTCGATACAATGTTCCTCTGTGGAGTGATTGGCCTTATGCAAAGTTCCGTCCATCAGGCAGGGAAATTAGGGAGTATTCCCATTGTGCAATAATGCATGACGCCTGCAGTTTAACAAAACAGATAATAATGTCATGTGTTCCATTGTGTTGAATATTAACTCAACATTCCACAGAAGTTTTGTTGCCACACAACAGCAATCTTCTCTCATAGACTCATTATTTTTCTGAGTGAACAATTATGGGTAAATTCTGGATAGAAAGAATATTTTGAGGATGTGCAAGTAGGCCCCTATGTATGACATCATATTGCAGGATGGGAGCTTTTAATCTTGAGCAAAGCACCATGCACACACTTCAAAGGCCTCAAACTCTGTATAGCAGAGCAGAAAGTTGTATGAACTTTGGTTTTGACTGACGCATTCAGTTTTTTCTCCAGCTTTTATATTAACCTCATGCAATTACTCTTCAAAGCTCATGATTCTCATGGTTACCATTGTGAATGTTAATAATTTGTTCTTGACACTTGAGGGCTGCCTAGTCCGGTCGTTAGGACATTATTCTTCAATGGCTCTGGGGTGGATCACTCGGAAAATTGTGACGACTAAATAAATTTCTATATTAGCAAATGGGGATGAGATGTGAAAATCTCCCTAGATCTACACAATCAAGGCAACTGTGGATCAGCTATAGGGCAGCTGCATTGCCAGCCGTCAGCCTAGAGAGAGGGGGCATGTTGATTATTTTTCCTGAGTGAGACGAGCGCTACAGTGATAGGTTTCGAAGAGTATTGCCTCAGGCTACAGCCACACCAAACTTGTTTCCTGGGGTATGAGGGGGTGATATAACGTCAATGAAAGAGTTGGGCTACTAAGCGATCACCTAGGCATAATGTATATCGGTTGGCACGTGGGGGAAACTGGTTTACACATGCCCTGATGCCAGAAAATGGCACATCCTGAGTGTTTCAAAAAGCTGCATTTACATAAGCCGAGAAATTTTCCCTGCACAGCAATTTCTCAATGAGAGAATAATCAGTCTCTGGAGAATGTAAATATATGATAATGGCTTTTGTGTGTGCCTCTTCTTTCAATCTCCTATTGAAATTGCCTGTCATGCCTGAGCGATCTGATCAGATTTAGGACATGAAGTCATTACTTAAGTATTGGTAATTAGCCTATTTCAGACTTTCTGGACAAGTCAAGGGACACAATTGGACATGATCAATCGCTTTCTCTGTGGACAGTGTACTCACCTGAACCATATGGGCCTAGTTTTAGGTTTTCAAACATTTCATATTTAAAAAAAAAAGTACCCTATTTCATGGATTCTTAGTTGTGCGTGATATCTCTTGTGAAGAGGAGGGGCCCCACCAGGTTGGGGAGTGACAGCAGTTACAGCAGTGCTCCCCACACAGAGGGGCAGGGGCGGCGATCGGTGTCAAAATTGGGAGGGGACATTTGAGGCTGGACCATCGGAGCGGAGCGCCACCAATTGGTTGGCGCGGAGCTCACACCCCCCGGCGAATATTTCGTTGTACAGAGCCCCAGATCACAGGAAAATGCACTTAGGGTCATTGGCAGTAAGCCAAAAAATCCCCTAAAACTGACAATAATTCCCAATTTTTTTCAAAACATATTTCGAAGAAAACTGATCAATCTTTATTGCGTACAATTCGGGCCATGCACTATCGCTTGACGCGTAGGGTACGAGGCAAAATTTTCGTTTTCCATAGACTTCCCAGATTGCAGAAAATGGCAGTTCCCGATCCGTATGGCATTAAGCAACTTCCCTAAAACTGGCAATAATTTTCAGAAATTTATAGATCAAGAAGCCGCTTGACGGACCTGTTCGATGTTTATTCCTTACAGTTCGCGCCACCATCAGTGTACCGTAGGATACAAGGAAAATTCCCGTTTTAATACCCCCCAGAATGCCATGAACCGGCACTTCCTGGGCCGTATGGCAATTAGCAACGGCCAAAAATTGGCAATGAATCGCGAACTTATATTTCAAGAAACGTTCTTCTTGAAGGAACCGATCAAAGTTTATTTCCTTACAATTCGGGCCAAAAGCCACCATCGGTGGCCGTATGGTACGAGGAAATTTTGCGCCTTACGAACCCAACCACCCAAGATTGCCAGAATGACTTCCCGGATCTTAATGACATACCAACATCCCTGAACTTGACAATAAATTCCCGAAATTTATATCTCAAAAACGCTCTTGAAGGAACTTAACTATGTTTATTCGTTACATTCGCGCCACCAACAGTCTTACAGACCCCCACCCTCCCCCGAACCAGATTGAAAGATCGGCACTTTCCGGGGCTTAGCAGTACGCAGCAATACTGAAATGACGATAATTTCTGAAAACTGAATCGATGGTTAATTCTTACATTTCTTCATCGTGGGTTCCATTCCTACATAGCCCTAGCTTAGAGGTCGTCCATCGAGACCCTTCCAATTGGATGAAAAGTTGCTCGCATCTTAAAGATTTGCTTGAACATCACTTCAGGGAAAATGTATCATATTTTCGGGGGCATTTGATTAAAAGGCATTGAGCAGTCAGCAGTTTAAACTCGGTCCATTATTTCAGATTTGTCCCGTTCATCAAATTTTCTCTTCAAAAATGCCTCAAAATCTTTCGCCCCGATTGCGCCTTTATAACTGCTATACGTCATTCCACGTAACTCCATATTGCTGTGCAACAACACTTGCTCTTTGTTTTCGTTGTATATATCTTTTTATCCTCTAAATCAAGTCAGTCTGGCAAGCCTGCATGCAGTCTGTACAAAAAGGATCAAAAGTGACTAAAACGCTAGCCTATTGGTTGTGTGCATTGTGTAATAACATGGCAGTTTTTGGTTTCAAATAGATTGGTGGGGGGGACTTTGATATTATGTCCCCCCACCAAGAATATTGGGGGGGGACATGTCCCCCTGTCCCCCCGTGATCGCCGCCCATGAGAAGGTGGGGAGTGACAGCGTTACAGCAGTGCTCCCCCACACAGAGGTGGAGCCAGTAAACCTCAGGTTAAAACTAGTAATGTTACGTGGCAAACTCCATCTACAGCCTTTATCCACAGCTAGGACTTACAAGACGCATTTGAAGGATCAGGAGGTGCCCTGTTTTTCTCCAGCCTGGAATCAGTCATTACCGATATTTAGGTGCAGCACCCGTGTAGCTCCCGAAAAAGGTTTGGGGGGGCAATTATTCAAAATTTCTGTAAAATCGCACCCGACAATGTCCTTGAAAAAAGGATTTATGGCAACATGTTTCATGGCACCTTGGAATAATGTGGATACAACTCGTAAATTAATATTTTTTATCCACCTACATGAATGTCTGCGTTCCTCTTTTGAAAGTATTTCGATTGCAGTTATCACATTTTTCACAGTGCGTCGTACATCTTCCGCGCCTCCGGTTCTGAGAAAGTGGTCTGGTCCTGGAATTCACTGAGAGTCCTTTCGAATGGGGATGTAAAATTGCGGTCCTGGGAGCAGGGCATGGTGTCACTCCTGCCTCGATATCATTGAGCACTAGGTCGAGAAAGAGAGGCGATGTTGTCGCCGGTGCTCATCCACGATCAAAATTCGGTTAGGGTTAAACGATGAGTCAAATTGGCTTCCTGAACCCGTAGCAATCAAATCAAATCAACACGCCTAGCAGTTCCTGAACACACTTGTCTGTTGTTGTAAAGCACGCTTATATAGGCTTTTTCAACTTCAGCACTGGTTTCAATTTTGCGGTAACGTAGTGTTGGAAATACGTCATTGATTTTGGGTCACCTTGATTGGCCCTGCGCTCCACTGAGAACCTTGAGGGGAGGATCAAAGCTGTCCTGATGCAAACCATCTCATGGTTGATTCCTCGCTCAGAATCAAGGCTGAGTCACTGCAGTGGTTAGACTTCTTCATCAATCACCTTCCTGTGTATCCATTCCTTTTTTCTTCTTTTTCATTCCTCATTTTTCTCTTTTTCTCCTCTTCATGTTCTCCTCCCTCGTCCCAATTTCACACTCAAGGAAATATAGACTGAGATGATCTTTAATGTATCTTTAATTAATCATTCCACTTCAGAAAACTGCTATTTTTGTGCTATTCTGTCTCTCGATTCCATCAAGCATCGTTTAGCTCTTTTCGATGACCTTGTGTAACACACGTCATTCTAATGATATAATGCAAAGGTGTAAAGAATTATTACTCACACTAACCATTAGGCTGAGCTCATTGTAAATTAAACCGCGCCTGGACGACACTGGAATTAAATTGGGACTTTGATGAAATGTTCCATAAAAGGGGGATGATTCTGGGTTTCAAATGTCCAACCATAAATTCAAGGGGGTTGATGAACCCCCCGTGTAAGCAGTACATTTGCTTGTTGAGCTCAGTCAAGCGAATAAATGTGAGATTGAGAGTGTTACTCTGGTGACATTCCATTCATCAATGCAGTTTATGACACATGCCCTAAATTTATCATATTTTATTTCTTCCTGCATTATCTCTTCAGGTTGTTGTCAGGTTGCTCACCTGGACGTTTCTTTCAGCTTTATTCATGAAATTTAACTTTGACTCATACATCTTGATTGACTATGTTGTATTTTTTAGCTCAAACCAGCTATGCTGGTTGACTATATGGAAACTGCAGTCATCCTATATATCTGGTCTATCTATCCAGTGTGTCAACATTGCTTCTTTCCCCCAAACAGACCATCATTTTTCTTCTTGAACGAAGTTCATAGGATCTATGCGTCACGTGCGGGTGTGTTGTTGTGTGTTTTGTGACGCCCAGCTTGTAAACACATAACTTGATCAGGTCTTAGTAGGTCAGGCCATACTTGGTATGTGTTTCCCCATGATGATTACAAGAAGCCCTATTGTTTTTTTGGGTCAGGTCGAGGTCATCTGAGGTCACAAATGCCAAAGTCTGAAAACCTTGTAAACACGATAAGTCAGATGGGTTTGTTTGATCAAATTGAAAATTAGGTGTATAGCTTTCCTTATAGGGGAGTACAGGAACCCTATTGTTTTTGGTTCAGGTCGGGAGTAAATTTTGGGTGAAAATAGAAAATTTGTGAAAATTTGATATTTTGGCCAATTTTGGCTTGTAAACACGATAACTCGACCCCACCTGGATGGATGAAGCTCATACTTGGTATGTGTGTTCCCCATGATGAGTACATGAACCCTATTGTTTTGGGTCAGGTCAGAGGTCATCTGAGGTCACCAGAGGTCAAAGTCTGAAAACCTTGTAAACACGATAAGTCCAGAATGGTTGGTCTGATCAAGTTGAAATTAGGTGTATAGCTTTCTTATGGGGAGTACAGGAACCCTATTGTTTTTGGTTCAGGTCGGAAGTAAATTTTGGTCGAAAATAGAAAATTTGTGGAAATTTGATATTTTGGCCAATTTTGGCTTGTAAACACGATAACTCGACCCCACCTGGATGGATGAAGCTCATACTTGGTATGTGTGTTCCCCATGATGAGTACATGAACCCTATTGTTTTGGGTCAGGTCAGAGGTCATCTGAGGTCACCAGAGGTCAAAGTCTGAAAACCTTGTAAACATGATAAGTCCAGAATGGTTGGTCTGATCAAGTTGAAATTAGGTGTATAGCTTTCTTATGGGGAGTACAGGAACCCTATTGTTTTTGGTTCAGGTCGGGAGTAAATTTTGGTCGAAAATAGAAAATTTGTGGAAATTTGATATTTTGGCCAATTTTGGCTTGTAAACACGATAACTCGACCCCACCTGGATGGATGAAGCTCATACTTGGTATGTGTGTTCCCCATGATGAGTACATGAACCTATTGTTTTTTGGGTCAGGTCAGAGGTCATCTGAGGTCACCAGAGGTCAAAGTCTGAAAACCTTGTAAACATGATAAGTCCAGAATGGTTGGTCTGATCAAGTTGAAATTAGGTGTATAGCTTTCTTATGGGGAGTACAGAACCCTATTGTTTTTGGTTCAGGTCGGAAGTAAATTTTGGTCGAAAATAGAAAATTTGTGGAAATTTGATATTTTGGCAATTTTGGCTTGTAAACACGATAACTCGACCCCACCTGGATGGATGAAGCTCATACTTGGAATTGTGTGTTTCCCATGATGAGTACATGAACCCTATGTTTTTGGGTCAGGTCAGATGGTCATCTGAGGTCACCAGAGGTCAAAGTCTGAAAACCTTGTAAACATGATAAGTCCAGAATGGTTGGTCTGATCAAGTTGAAATTAGGTGTATAGCTTTCTTATGGGGAGTACAGGAACCCTATGTTTTTGGTTCAGGTCGGGAGTAAATTTTGGTCGAAAATAGAAAATTTGTGGAAATTTGATATTTTGGCCAATTTTGGCTTGTAAACACGATAACTCGACCCCACCTGGATGGATGAAGCTCATACTTGGTATGTGTGTTTCCCATGATGAGTACATGAACCCTATGTTTTTGGGTCAGGTCAGAGGTCATCTGAGGTCACCAGAGGTCAAAGTCTGAAAACCTTGTAAACATGATAAGTCCAGAATGGTTGGTCTGATCAAGTTGAAATTAGGTGTTAGCTTTCTTATGGGGAGTACAGGAACCCTATTGTTTTTGGTTCAGGTCGGGAGTAAATTTTGGTCGAAAATAGAAAATTTGTGGAAATTTGATATTTTGGCCAATTTTGGCTTGTAAACACGATAACTCGACCCCACCTGGATGGATGAAGCTCATACTTGGTATGTGTGTTTCCCATGATGAGTACATGAACCCTATGTTTTTGGGTCAGGTCAGAGGTCATCTGAGGTCACCAGAGGTCAAAGTCGAAAACCTTGTAAACATGATAAGTCCAGAATGGTTGGTCTGATCAAGTTGAAATTAGGTGTATAGCTTTCTTATGGGGAGTACAGGAACCCTATTGTTTTTAGTAAAGGGGCAGGGTGAATGAGGCTCATTCTTGGTTTGTGTATTCCCCGTGATGAGTACATGAACCCTATTGTTTTGGGTCAGGTCAGAGGTCATCTGAGGTCACCAGAGGTCAAAGTCTGAAAACCTTGAAATTTAGTGTGTAGCTTTTACCAAGGGTACAGGAACCCTATTAGTTGGTTGGTAAAGATAGGAAATTTGTCAGACATTATGTTGCCCATAATGAGCTGGTACTATCTCCCATTTGTCCTTGTGTCTGGCTATGGGTTGACAGAAACAGTCAAGGAATCACTAAGCCTTTTGGCTTTCTGGTTTGATAGATGTGGACCACCCTTGGACAAAATGTTTATTGACATATGAGACATGCTTGACTTTAAAAAAGGTCAAGGTCAATGTCAATAAAGGGGCATATGTATACATTATGTGTGAAACCGTTTGAGTTAAGGAACATTTTGGACCCAAACAGTCATTCTTTTTTTTTTGGGTTTTTGATTGATTTAATGGGGGGAGAACTTGGGACCCCAATGTTCATCTACCTCTGGGACAGCTTTGATCTGTGAAGGTCAAGGTCAAAGGTCATTGAAGGGGCACAATAGGCCACTGTGTTGAAAATGCCTTTGCCCCCATACTGCCATTCTTCAATGGATGTTGATCAAACTGGACAAAATGTACTCTACAAAAGTAAATTAGATTCCCTTGGAACTTTGTAAAATGTTCTTGTGGAGGTGCTCTTTTCAGCTGTTTGCAGATTTTGGATGCAACATCATTAAGTGCCGTTAGAGTTAAGAAACTAACATATGTTGGAAAGAAGCATTTACAGACCAAAAAACAGTCATTCTTCAATGGATGTTCATTAGAGACAAGAATTTACGGTTTTCTAAATGTCAAATTCCATTTTGTAATCTGTTTTTTCAAGTTCTCCCATGAAATAGTGTAGGGTGACTTCAGCAAATTTCGTTTTCTAATTTTACAAAACGGAGAACATCTTGCCTATGTTCATTCATTCTTGGACCCCATGTTCATTGACCTTTGGGATATCAAGGTCAAAGGTCATTGAAGGGGCACAATAGGCCACTGTGTGAAATGCATTTCTCATGGTCAGCTCATGAGGATGTTAACCAAACTGAGTAACCTGTTAATTGACTGCAGTGCTAAGACATCTTTGGCCATATGAAGATCAAGATTCTTCAGGAGCACAATAGACCATTATTTGAAACTGCCTTTTTCGCCTGATGATCTTGAACATTTAACACATAATTATACATCCCTCTTGGTACATTTGTGCAGTTTGAGCTACAGCACTTGAGCTCCCCTAGTTTTACATGAATCTAAGTTGAACTAAGCCAAGTAGCCGGCCACAAAAATTGTAGCACCATGTAGCTCCATGTACTGTAGATGGCATTAGGTTCTATTCTGTTTTTTACTTCGCATTTATTGTCTCATATGTAAACTTCGGGGCCTCAATATACCTATGCCGGAAGCAATGTTGCGCACCTGGCTAGTTATACTGTAGACATTATGTTGTATTTATGATTATTTATATAATTCTCATTTGATCTTCTGAATGATGCATGGCCTGTGTCTAAGAATAAGATAGAACATTATATTTGTTCCATGTGCAGTGAAGCGCGCTACTTTTTGTTTCATGTGCAGATTTGTCAGCCACCAATATTAATTTGTCTCGTTCATGTCAGCTCAAGGTGGTGAATCACTGATAATTCTCTGGAGGTGCAATGTTTATGCTGGCAGATGGTGCTCAGGGAGGAATATGAAATAAATTCATGCTCATGAAAAAGGGTGATATAACAGATTCAACATCCATCCATCCTTCCATTCATCATCCATGAATTTGGCTAACGATCAACATTTTTCCTCTCATTTCAACTAGCTTGTCCTCACTGGGCGTATACTATCAACAGAAAATTGCTATGGAGGATATATATTTTTTAAGGAAATGGTTGCTTCTTGCTTCCTTGTTACAACCTTCCGCCTCTCACAAGATGTGTAACCCAGAGCTCTGCATTCAAAGAACATATTGACTGAATCATCATTGTCAGTCAGTATATACCTAAAGGCATAATTTTACCGCGATACGGAAAACGGAGAAAAATCACGGAAATCGGCAGTAGAAAATGGATTTAACAATTCCGAGAATCTGTCCCAAAAATAGCATAATGTCAAACTGGATTATTTTCCATGAAAAATTCATTACTCGGATCAGTAAATTAAGCCAAATAAGACATATTTTTGACCACCACCGTGATCGCTAATAATTCCAGTCCTTAATCACAGAGTTAGTTAGAAACTCCCGTAGATGTTAATTGTGTGCGAAAAAAAGGTTGCGGTCGGCGGCCTGTACCAAGTCAATAGGAGTGGCCGACTTGGTAGTTGAGTAACGCACTGTACATTATAGGGGAATGCATTGTCAGAATGCTAGTCAACATAAGTAGATGATGACCACGTGTTCCAAACATGGGCGAGTAAGCAAGCACATATAGCTTTGCATGCAGTTTTATTATTA
Organism: Sclerodactyla briareus; assembly: GCA_026419785.1. Classification (NCBI taxonomy): domain Eukaryota; kingdom Metazoa; phylum Echinodermata; class Holothuroidea; order Dendrochirotida; family Sclerodactylidae; genus Sclerodactyla; species Sclerodactyla briareus. Next base: position 1,192,246 of record JAODTK010004999.1, on the reverse strand, counting down.
CGTTACCCTAAAGCTGCGATGTCCATGGCAGCTGGGATATTCGGCAAATAATGCAAGTACACAGCTCGCAACACACGTGGGGCAGTTTTATCATTTTCAACAGGTTGCGGATTGAGCTGCGATGTACGCGGCGGCGGCGGCGGACTTTGGATTGGCGAAAAACACATAATAATATGTGTTGGGCTGTAGGCATATAATATGGGCTCCGTAATACTGTACTTAGAACTTATACAGATTCAAATTGCGTTAGCCCGACGGGCATTTCGCAACCTGAAAACCAGTGCCCGCGGCAGAGGGGAAGCCCCGGACTACCAGCGCATAGGATTTTTCGAGCCCTGAAATATAGCACGCAATAATTGGCTACGTTGGTGTAGGCTTATCTCCAAAAATGAAAACACATGATGAGGAGGCACAGAAACCTGGTTGCTTTGTTTTTCTGGTATTTCGAAGATTACAAGTAATTGGAAAAATGTGCTCTTTTTTACAAAACGGAAAAAAAACGGAAAACAGAAAATTTATAAAAACGGAATTTACAGTTTACAAAATGGGAAAATTATGCCTTTATATATACCATACTGTTTTCTCCTTTCGAAAACCCCCAATTGTTCCTAGAAGGAAATTCAGCTTCTCTCCCTGCTACACCTCTCTTCCCCACTTGGGAACAATGGTCCCGAAATTGGGTTATATCATCTGTGCTCATGGTATATGGTCTATAGGTAAGAGAGAGAGAGAGAGAGAGAGGGGGAGGGTAACTGTTAAACACCCTCCCCCCCCACCGCAATAGGGCTGGAGAAATTTTTGTCAGTACCCCTTGTGCTTAAGATCTCATTTGTTTCTCTGTCCAGTCCTTGCAATTGGCACCAAAGTATTAGTACTACACACCCCCTGTTCTGGTCATCAGTTAACCCCTAAATCCATCCATTCTCATATTGGCTATACTAAAAATAACTGAATGTTGACTCTATCATCACACCTCCTCGTCTCTTTTTTTGTTCTGACTGAATTCAGTAGCGGGCTCCATCATGCTCTACCTAGCCATTCCACATCTTTCATCAAGCTTTGCCCCCTAACTCTCCTTCTCGGTTCCCTAATTCTGATGACAGGATTTCGCCTGTGGCCATTTAAACCCAGCATTGGCATTTCTACGAAGGGGAAGCATCCCCCATTTCCCCACGCTCAGCCTCTTCGACGAAAGAATCCGTCATCGTAATAAACGCACTCCCCTCCTCATGGGATCTCCTACTATAACTTTGTTGGACATGTCCAGTACGTAGTCGTGGCGTGTCTCTTGCATGCTGCAGCCACAGAAAGTTTCAAATCTGTCTCAGCATGAATAAAATATGGCGGAAAATGTCGCCTCTCACCAGGATGGTCTGTATGACGTGGGTGTGTATGATGTCATAGTTGGCAAGCACTGGCCGTTGATGATGTCATAGTAATCTCGCACGCGGCACGTCCTCGTGATGTAATAAGCATCTGTGGGTTGTGTGAGTGTGTATACATGCTGGCAGTTAATTCAATGGAAACCTATATCACACAGTGGTGGGCGTCAACAGGGTGATGTCACATGCATTATTTTGATTACTTGTAAACATATGTTACCTTAACATCATGCAATGTGTACATACAGTCTGCAAAACAAATGGGCTTAAAGACCAATGGTCATGTGAATATGGACTTTTGGTACTTCATATGAATTACATTATGGCGGCAGCTGAATTTCAGCCAATTTGAATGATTTGATAAGGCACGATCACCTACTACAACATTTGCCTTGTGACATCATGGGGTAACCACAGGAAGCCCCTATAATACAATGTCAATGTAGAACATGTCTGTACCAAACAAACTATAGATGAGATCTGAATAAAACCAAAACATTGAAGTATAATTTCTTCTTAGCTGCGGGTAAGCCGCATGCGGGTGAGTCATCATGTCTCTCTATCTATCTATCTATTTCATCCATCTCTCTGTCCATCCATCAGGTCACAATGTCCATCATGTGAGGGGCATCTTCGTGTTCAGAAATTTGGGCCCGTTGCCCAATGTGGCCCTGGGGCCCATCATGTGGAATCATGCAAAATGCTTCTCCTCCTACAATTTTGGTGCAGAGTGCTGATGTTCGCTCATAAGGTGGTCCAACAGCCGTACCTTTGGGGTGTTCAGGAATTTTGGTCCGAGGTCCTACTTGGCCTGACAGCCCACTTTATTAAATATCGCAATGATAACTTGAAATGCATCTCCCCCACAAGCTTAAATTATTTTATTCGAAGTTACATGTAATGGTCCTTGGGATAGAGGGCTATGGGGGTGTTCGTGACATAAGTTTGGGCCTTGGGCCCATTAACTAAAATACCACAGAATCTTGTATCTCCTAAAAATTTCGTTTCACAGTGTTGATGTTCGGTCATAATGATGGTCCAATAGTCATCCATACCTTTTGAGTGCCCAGGGATTTAGGACCCAAAGCCCGATGTTGGCCCTGGGTCCCATCATGTGGAATTACGCAAAATGCTTCTCTTACGCAAATGTTGATGCACAAGTCAGTGCTGATGTTCGGTCATAATGACGGTCTAATACCCGTACCTTCAGGGTTCCCAGGAATTTTTGACTTGGGGCCCAGTGTAGACAATCACACAAAATGCTTCTCCTTCTACAAATTCGGTGCACAGTGCTGATGTTCGATCATAATGATGATGTGATAGCTGTACCTACGGGCTTCTTGAGATTTTTTTGTCCATGTCGTACTTGGGCCCTACGGCCCGTTTTATGAAATTAAACACAATGTTGCATGCAATGCATTTCCTCTAAACAGGCTTGATTTTCTGCAATGTTACTTATAATAGTTCTCGGGTAGTGGCCATTGGAGGTGTTTGTGTATTTCTGCAGGCCCAAGAGCCCATATATGAAATCTCGCAAATGCTTCTCCTACAATTTTGGTGCACAGTGGTGATGTTTGGTCATAATGATGCTCTAATAACTGTTCCTTTGGGTGCTTATGATATTCTGGTCCACTGTTCCACATGTACCCTATGCCCCATTTTATGACACTACACATGATGGTACCTGAATGCATCTCCTCTCACTTACCAAGGTCCACTTTCGTTCCTAGGGCCCATGTTCATTGTAAAATATGGAAATTCCATGTTTTGGGGCTCATAAATAGTTATGTGCTTGAGGGATGTTGACCATCCATCGAAGATGGACACAATGTTCATCGATTCCTGGGTGACCATGAAGCCTATACTCGAAGGCCAAAGTCAAGAGAATCAAAGAAGCCAATTTAAGGGTCATGATCGGCGACTCTTTTCAACTTTGTTACTTTCGTGCGGCTTGAGCTACAGCATATTGGTGCTCTAGTTGTTTGCATACTGTGATCAGGATGTTAATTAAATCCCATTGGTTACCCAATTATTCTCCCACAGTCATTCTCATAGAGCTCTGTCAGATATTTCTGTTTACATTTGTGCCCAATCTTCACAATTTAGGAGGGGGGGGGGATATCTGTCATCACCTTCTCAATATGTAGGCTCTGCACTGTAGCCCTGAGTGAACCCTGGAGAGATCTGTCATCACATTTCTCATTAGTTGGCTGCTGTACAAGTCTGCACACTAGGCGATAGAGGCAGGCAGTTACAACTTACAAGTTTTTTTTCCATTGTCCACTGCTGCCGGTCTAGAGAGTTGATTGGACTAAGTTGCGGTAAATTGCTATTGGGGTTGTGCTGGGTACATAGCAAACAACTAATCAGAAGATGGGGGAAATGTCCAAGGTTCCAGGTTCATTATGAGTCACTGATGGTCGAATTGTGTGACATATTGGTCGGAACTAAATAGGTACTGACCAGTGGCCAAAATGCTCTGGTCATTCAAAGATCAAATGAATTATCATTTCTAAAATTGTCTGGTTCTGTAATCAGTTGAGAACTAATGCCTATCGTATTTATAGCATACAGTATTTTCCCGCAGCTACCAATTCGATTGCGATTGCGCTTGTTTCTCGTTTTCAAGTGAATTTTTTCTGTCTTTTGTTATTGTAGCGCAAAAATGCAGCATATATTGTGTAGGTTCTATGACGGCTCTTGCCGGCATAGTTCCCCCATGATGTCATAGATTCCTCATATTTCTCCATAGTAATTGGAAATATTTCAGTAATGCAACATGCTAGAACCTCAAAATTTAGGGTGTGGGGTTTTGATACATCTTCTTTTCACCTGTGTTAGTAACATGACCATTGCCCTTCAAGGGGGTATATGTTGATCAGAAGAATAATCCCTATTTGAAGTAGGGAGACAGCAGAGTGAGCCTATATTCCCGTCACCGTCCGCCACAATGGTAGCTCGCCCAGTGTCGCAAAAATGTGATTATATCGGTATTGGCTTTAGAATTGATTGCATTCAAGTTGTGTGTTCAAAAGGTGCTGTAATTTTGGCCAGAGTAGGCTTGCGAGAGATGACAAAATGAAACTGGACATGTGCAGGCGGGTAAACCGCCGACGTGTATATACCCCAGAGAGGGCCTTTGTTGACCTCGTTTGAAGAAAGCACATTGAAGTTCATGTCCATTTGGACCTCTGGTGACTTTGAAATGCCCTACCTGTTGTTCAAGACCAACTGTAATTCACATCCTCCAAGTTGGTTTGAATCTGACAAAGTTAGAAAATTCTCGAATAAATGTAAATTCGACCTCTTGTGACCTTGAAATTACCATCATGTTTTTCGAGACCCACTCTTGTCCCCACTCAGCAAGTTTCATGTGAATCAGACTAACTCTATTTTCGCAAGAAAAACAACAAATTTGACCTCCGGTGACCTTGAAATCACTGTCATGTTTTTCGGGACCATTTTTCGTCCCCACCCACCAAGTTTCATCTAATTCGGACCAACTCTGTTTTTCGTTCAAAACCTCAAATAGAGGGCAGCCCACATGCATTGACACCACCTTCGAACTCATCCGAGATTTTGCTAGGAGGGACATGTGTACCAAGTTTCAGATCGATCGAATTAAGCGTTAAAGAGTTTAATTGCGCTAACGCCTAAAGTTTCCGGAGGCGGCGGAGGCGGAGGACGGAGGCTACACCCCCAAAACCATAATATCCCCGCACACTTAACATGTTGCGGGAATATCCATAATGAAATGAAAACAATGTATTTAGGATGCCCAGTATAGGCTAATATTTAATACTCTCTCATTTACCTCTGTTAAACTCTTATTGGTATTATGATCTGAGGTGTTGACTCCTGAGTCTTCAAATAACAAGTTGAGTCAAGAATCTTGTCTACAAACAATAGCTTAATAAATAGAAGGTTATATGTGGTCGATGTGATGAGAAAATAGTGCACTCAAAGATGTGGTGAACTTCTGCAGCAGGGAAACATCTAATAATACCTCAGTGGCGAGGGGCAATTGTTAATTCCGGTGCTATTTGTAGCGATCGCTGTTGAGAGGTATGTAGTGCCAGCAGTGGTCTGAAGAACAGGCCCCTCTATAGGACTAGTAAGGGAGAGACAATGGTATGTCAACAGCACATACTAGTCTCCATCTAGGCACTTCAGACAGAGGAACTCAAAAGTACTTCACATCCCATTGTAGCTCTGCTGAATTTTTTAACACATTCGTAGGAATTCAACAATTATGATTGGTCTAGCAATATAAAGTGCTGAGCAGGAGCATATAATATACTAAGCACACTCAACTTACCCAATATTGCAACATTCCACCCTGATTTACCACCATCTAGCAACCCTGGCAAATTTGAAGTGCTCCATCTGGCCACACCATCCTCCTTTTAAATTTGCCGGGTCTACGCAACTCAACGCTATTTGGAAACCCGGATGTATTATACGGATAACGTTTTTTGTGGAGGATTTCGGAGATTAGGGTGCAATGTTGCAATATGGATAAGTATTTGTAGCTTGAAAATTCAAGAACCTGAAACTGTGGATTAGGCATAAAAATTTACGAAAATTGGGTTTTGTTGTCTTATATATTATAAATTTGACAACCACACTGTGATGTCAGTGAATTGTAGTTAGTGGTCTGATTCACTTGAATACTGCAAAAATGAGCATATATTCCAGCATATTCAATGAACTGTTTCCTCCCAATCAATTAAAGGAATTGGCAAACCTCAACTACCAGTGGTCAGTTGTGATGTCATCCATCATTGTCACCTGCCCGACTCAGTTCTCACGTCATCCAAGGCGAATAATCGAGTGGCTGGTTTATGGGTGCCGACTCAGCCTCTGGCTATTATCTGACTGCTTCTGACAATCAAATTTCAGCGGAAGTCAGATGCTGGTATACATTTGAAAGTCTAAATAGGATGCGGGCTGTTTCTGGGTTCAATATTTCATCTTTTGCATCAGGCAAATATTCTCTCGTATGTGACTGATGTCACCATTCCTCAGTTTCCAGTGGGTAAAGCTGCGGTCCCGAACCATTGGTATGCGGATGCTATGGTAGGCACAAAGAGCTCATCTCTGGAAATGGAGTCTCCTCGGAAAGTATCGTTTCCATTAAATTCGCCAGTGTGGTGGAGGGTGGAGGGGTGGGGGGCAGTGGGGGGGGGAATTGGATGACCAATCTCCTAAAGACGGTGGTATTGCACTTGATTTGAGTTTTTCCATTATAATCAGAAGCTGCACAGTTCCAGGGGTGAACAGCAAAGTTGTTGGTATAGTGAGCCCAATTGACAATTAACTCAGTTGATTAATTAGCTCAACTAACAATGGAAAATCATGCCACGGTATATTGTCCAAAGCATGATATTCATTTCCCAAATCTTGTTACTGTGAAAAAGAAAAGAGCAATTTCTTAAAGGCCAAAAAATCCCCCAAATGAATGTGCAAAATTGGTTTAATTATTTCAGCATTTTATTGAACAAATTGTGAAGTTGGGGTAATACATCTGTTTTGTGGGAATAGAATGAGTAGCAATAACAAGAAAAGGTCCAAATAACTCAGGATTCTTTGATGTCCTAGTCCTTAGTTACGCTATTACTGAATTATGGATTTTTGCTCATGCAGTATTGCATTATATCTAACTGAACCAGCGACATTTGTATCAATTCTTTCTCATTAAAATATGAGTGATTTCATTGCGCCAGCTTGGTGTGACACCGTGACTGTCTGCCCTGCGAGGCCAGTCGCAAACTCCCTCCCCTCCGCCTCTTGTCAAGAATAGAGAACTTATCTCCTAAGTGTATCCACAATTTCAATGATTTTGTTGCCGAGCTTGTTTGACCAACTCTTACATATTTTGATTTTTCAAATTAAAATGAAAAATGTCCTTCCCAGGTTGTCATTTTGAGAGACCTCAATTAGGAGATGGCTTGTAAATTCCCAGTAGGAGGAGATCTGCTGAACTAACAAACATGACGTCTTATTAAAACCTCTCTTTGCGGGCTGGAGATATTGTGATATGCAACGGAGTTCTCAACTCAAATTTATTGCTGATTTTATTTCCACTGACTAGCTGCAACCGCATATTTAGGCCTTTTCAAGAGGGTAATCCTAGAGTGGCTTTGAAATACCTCAAATTGTTCTGTGCCAGGTAGATTTGCCACTTCATTTTGCCAAGCAATTTGTTATGTGTGTGAGAGTGCATGGGTGTGTCTCACCTCGTCATGAGCAGGATTTTGTCCAATTCTGATGAAATTCTGTATCGGGGTTGGATGAACTCAATCTGATTAGACTTTGGGTGTAAAATTTATAGGGTACAGCAACCTATTCAATGTAATTCATTGTTCAAAACTCAATGTTTGCAAGATTACAGATGAACCGTAGGTGTTGTGATGATCTGGTTTGACATATAGGAAAGAATCACTTAAGTAATCATTCTCAGCATAAAATATGCAATTAGGTCATATTAATGCCAATCTTTTCGGGTTTGTTGGGTTTCTAGAAACTTTGGTTATTGTTTACCTTTGGTTCTGCGAAACTATGCTTTCCATGGTCCGCCTCGGCCAAAATGGGGAGGAGGCACTTCATAGTTTTCATACACATGTGACACAGTGGCGTACCCATGGGGGGGGGGGGTTCGAGGTTCAGACCCCCCATGACCCTAAGGTCAATGACTGTTTGTAGCAATAACTAATTTTTTGCAGTTCAGTAAAGGTTTGCAGATGTTATTTAGCCAAATCTTGCAGCAGAGGTGTATAGTCCCATAAATGTTACTTATTTGCCAATAGGGAGGGTGAGGCCATTTATGAGGACTACCTCAAAATACAAATCAGACAAATCTCTTGGTACGTTGCGCCTGATGTGACAACTTGTAGACAAGTTACCTTCATCTCTGATCTGTCTCTTAGTAGCATGAGGTTCACTCGGAGAACATTTCTCATATTCACTCTCCTGCATATCTCCTTTGCCAAATACCTCGCCATACATGTGAAGTTGAATCATGGACCATGGGGAGTTGGGAACCAACCATGATACGAAGTCAATTCAAAATAGTGTACCAAACAACTAGAATCTAAATTGAAACTCACACAACTGTTCCTCAGGGTAATGGAAGAAGAACTACTCTATTGAATACACATTTTTTCCCTGCTCTCCCTGTCCACCCTTAACCAAAATTGCAGGCAGCATCCACCATGGGTCTGCGATAGTCTGCATGCTTCAGTCCTTCGCATCACCCGCACTGTACAGGTAACTTTTGCCTTTAAATTGACCTTTCTTAGCCCAAACCAGCTATGCTGGTTGAGCTGTTGTGATGCCCATGTCATTCTATCTATCTATCTATCGATCTATCTATCTATCTATCTACTAGCTATCCATCCATCCATCCACCATCCATCCATCCACCATCCATCCATCCACCATCCATCCATCCATCCATCCATCATCCATCCATCCATCCTCCATCCATCCATCCATCCATCCATCCATCCATCCATCCACCATCCATCCATCCACCATCCATCCATCCACCATCCTCCCTCCATCCCTCCATCCACCCACCCACCCACCCACCACCCACCCACCACCATCGATGTTGACTAAGTGAGTAAAATGTTTGTTTGAACTGCTAGACATTTTGGACCTTATCGAAGATCATTGTCAAAGGTTGTTACAGGGGCACATAGGCCATTGCTTGAAACTGCCTTCTTGGCCTTTTGAACATTTAACTCATGATTGTACATTCGTCCTGGTATATTTGTGCATTTGAGCATCAGCACCATTGGTGCTCCTCCTTGTTTTACTTTGTTGACAAAAATTTGAATCGATCAAATCTGCAATAAATTCTTGGCAGACACTTAAAAATTTGGTACAACGAAAAGTGCCTCAGATGTGGATTTTCCCCCCTGAATTTCACACTTTGGTGATATTTTGGCCAATCTTGAAAAGGAAATGTGTGATCTGTGTTGATTTAGGTTGTGTAAAATTTAAAACTGTTCGACCCCTCCAAACTGGAGATAATTGCAAAAAACCACATGGGGAAAATGGACAGACATGCACACACACGGTACTTCCATCACACCTTGTACCCGCTCCCAACACTGTACTCACCAACTCCACACACTTGTCTTCACATCGCCACTAACAACATCTTTCGCAGTTCTCGTCAGCATTGCTGCCCATCTAGCACCTCTGATAGATGCCCCACCAAGGGTTACCCTTCAAGTGATACTCTCAACCCATTACAATTACCATAGCAACGGTGCTATGACACCAGCACAGGAGTTAGGTGAAATGGTGCAACTTTACAAAAGCTCATCGGCTCTTCTTGACATGCATGAGATAATCACTTGAGATATCAACATGTTTTTTGAGTGTGGGGTTCCGACATAGGTGGGGAGCACCAGTGGCGGCGGAAGCCTAACAATTTAGGGGGACGCAGACCAAACTTATGATGAATTGATGTGTGTTACTAGCTACGCGAGCCGCCACCATGGTTGAAAAGTTGGGTTTTACAACCTCCCCGATGGCCGAAACGCCACTTCTCGACGTTGTGGCTATTTTTGTTTTTTGTTTTTTTTACCCGTTATAAACTGGGTCATTCTGCCAAATGGTGTTATTAATAATATGGATGTATGAAGATGATACTGTCATATCACCTGGGTTTGATACAGCAACTTCCCGCTGAGGGAGAGCCCGGGAACGGGATTTCACACACACTTCCTCGATCATTACAGTGAATTTCCAGGTGGCCATGATCGAGACTGGGGGACTAGTAAATGAGGCCTCACCCATGGGTAGCCCCTTTCCCGCCCAGTTGGCCATCCCCACATTGGTCCACGGGTTTAGCGTATCGGACTTGCAGCTCTGTTTAATAGGTGTTTTGTCGACTCCCGTAGGTGTTTTCCTCGCATTTTACAATACTTGACCAACTAAGTGAAAAATTTATTACGTCCGTTTGAGAAGACACCAAAATTGGTGTCCTTTGAAACGTACGTAACCCTTTTTCCTTGGTGATGAAGTGTTTGTAACACAAGGGAATCCAGGTTTCAAAATTGTTATTGTTGTAAGTCGCACATATCGGTAAGCAATTTTACAGAATCATTTCGATACCTAAATCTCTGTTTTCGGTGTCTTTTTTATTTGTAAACGTCGTAACCCTAAAGCCATTACTGCAAGATAGTAATGATAAAGTCATTCACAGACATGTCATTTGGGGTATTGCTTCATGTTCATCATAAGCTGACAAAAAATGCAAGCTCACTTTTTTATGTTTAATCTAAGGAACTATTGTTTTTTTTTTTCGAATGTCCCACTTTCGTTTCCGAGTCTGTGCTTTGTACGTGATACAGCGGTGATTATGTCCATCTTGAATTCTAGTTACGCGGAGGTAAATATTTCCCATTCGATTACAGATTTCGCTAACAGCTGCGAATATCGCAGATTGGCGGCAACGGGTTCGGTAATGCAAACATGTGTTGAACTTATGAAGGATACTAGTTTCACATTTATTTAGGGCGGTTATAATCTATTTGTCCAATTCCTCTTTTCCGCATATCGATAATGATAGTTTAATTGTTGATGTTGTTGTTAATTTTCAAATTTTTCCATCTGGTCAATTTTAGTGGGGAACGAACCCCTCCCCCCCACCTGAATTTGGGGAGGACGCATCCCTCCCGACCCCTCCGCTGGCGCCGCCTATGGGGAGCACTAAACTGCAAAAGTAAAAAAACTAAACTGGACATAGTAATTTGGTCGACGCTGCCAAAAGTTGCGGACCCCTGCTTCCAAACATCCTGCGTTTTAATAAGGACTGCTTTTGGCTGCTGTTTCAATCTGTGTCCCTTGGTCTTGGATTTTGAATGCATTTGCTCTCACCTGATCACTGTTACACACAATTTGCATTCTTATTAGCTTTGTCAGTATTTGTTGTCCACAAGTCACAAACCCATTCTTTAATTCGTGATTTAGAATTGTTATCTATGTCAAGCTGGACATGTGTCCTATCTCTAAGTTCTTTCTCACCTTTCCCTATGGCCCATATTGTATCGTCGAGTGAAAACAAATTGCGCTGTTATGTGCATAGAAGCCTTGGATCCTGGTTATTCAGTCTCCTTTATCTCCTCCAATTAGCTTGTTGAGCAACAGTGTCAGTCTGGCACAATTGCTCCTCACCTATCCATGACCAAATAAATTGGCCACTTGACTTGTTCTGTTGCCATGGATACGTCTAATTGCACTCCCCGGCCTGATGGTGCATGGGCAGGTGATTGTCTCATAAGCCCTGATTTATTCCTTCTCACCAAGGGCACCTGTTGAATGTTAATTTATCTTAGAGGAAGAGGTTATCAGGTTCTTCATTCTTGATAAGATGCAACCGCAGTAAACTGTTCCGTATTAGACCTCATTCGGACTTGCATGTTTTCCTCGTTGTCAGATTTGACATTTTGCTGGTAGCAGCCACATGCTGGAGGTGTGTGTCCTGAGCGTAAAAACAAAAATTTTTTTCTCATTGCTGAGGTGCAAAGGAGTAATGAGCAACATTTGGTGTATTAAAGGTGTTATGGGGGGGAGGGGTCACAATCCCCCATGGCTGCATCCGTGATAGCAGGAGTCTGTTTGAACAGCTTGTTCATAGCTGCTATTTCTGGCACGCAAATCAGCGAAACCTCCTGTTCTTCATTTTTTGTGATTCCTTAGGTCTAGTTACTTGCACACGAATATAGGCGAATATCGTGAATTGGCATTTTTACGGAACTTGGTGTATATCTAATTTAATCATTTGTTTTATACATGTACTATATCATAACATTAACCTGAATACATGTGAAAGGAAGTGTTCTGAAAAGCAGCTGAAGGGCTTACCGCTTAATCAAGTTGTGACTCAAGTCGATGACTTGAGACTCGAGTGGACTTTAATCACAATTTCTTAGCTCAAACCAAAGTAATGCTGGTTGAGCATTTGTGATGCCCATGTCATTCACTCCATCCATCCTCTTCTGTGAACTTCTGCCTTCTTTAGCTGCCGGGTTACCATGCTCTACAAGTTCATCATTTTCTCTCTCCATCCGTTCGTTTGTTCGTCTGTTAGTTCGTTCATGGTAACTTCTGAACTGTACGTGCGTTCAGGTTGAAACGCGTGGTGCACTCAAGCAGCCACTGGCTAGGCCGAGTTACATTTTTCTTTGTTTGCAAAGTGTGATGAAATTTCAATTAAATCTAATTATTACCCCAATAGGTCCTTCATTTGTAACGTCTGAACAGTACATGCAATCAGGGTTGAAACTTGGTGGTGGATTAAGCATGCCACCATTAGGCTGAGTCACACATTTTTTTTTGGCATAGTGTGAATTTAAATTTTGGTCTCGGCCTGATGAAATTCAAGAAGAGACTTAGTGGTTACTATGGCGTGTATGTGTGTGGTCGCACTTTCTCGTTAGCAGAATTTCTCACCAACTCGCGGAGGGCTATTATGACGAATTTTGTGTGTATCACCGGGGTTGGGTGTACAAGATCTGATTAGATTTTGGGCAGCAAAGTCTTAATTAAGTTGGTAATTAGCGTTATTTATGTAATTTATTGTTGAAGCTTGTTTAGCAAGATTATGCAAGAACCATATGTGCTACAGTGATGTTTTGGCATGTAGGACCTGATGACAGGTAGATGAACTGATTAGATTTTCCAGCAGGATATATGCTAATTAGTGGTCTATTTTGCATATTTTTATGCACATTTTCCAAGTTTGTCGGATTTTCACAAACTTGTGGATGTGTCTACCATGGTTCCCGAGAATTTAAAAGTGAAGTCGGGGTCATGGGTCATTTAATGCGTCTAATTGCTATTATATGCAATTTTCGAATGTGTTTTGGAGTTCCATGAAACTTGGAGGATGTTGACCACCTTTGATCCAGATCATTTTGAAGGTACAGCGGGTCATTGGAGGTCATTGTAGTGCCTAATTTGCATATTGTATTCCAATTCCAACTTGGTAAGAATTTTTGCCAAACTCAGTAGGTATGGTCCGCTAAATTTTCTGAATCTGATTGTTTGATGTGAGGAATTTTGCATTCCCTCATATAATGCTTCTGTAGAATAAAGCAACTAAGGAACAAGTAACATAGCCCCTGTGACAATTTTGCTGTTGTTATAAGCTCATTGCATGTGCCTAATCTGCATAAATTATTCGAATTCCACTTTGGTAAAAATTTCGCCAAATTCAGTAGTATGGTCTGTTAACATTTCTTAATCAGATTTGTTCTATGCTCATGAATTTGATTGAATTCCATCATATAATAGTTCTGTTAGAATAAAGCACTGAGGACAGTAAAACATAGCCCCTGTGACAATTGTGCTGTCATAGGCTGCCCACAAGCCAACCTCTCTTAACCACCAATTGATTAGGTTGATTAAGACATTCAAAAATACTGTAACACTTTTTTCTTTCCTGAGTGATCTTCTTGCCTGGGGACTAATGTGAAGGTTTCCTAAGATCCATTTGGGACATCCTTGACTACTCCTCAGTGGGGATAAGTTTGTTGGTGTTGGGGCGGGGAGGGTGTTTTGGCTACCTGCCAGGAGGGGGGGGTGCATGTCCTGGCTGCTTTGGAAATAAAGGCAATGAATAATGAGGGAATGATTTCAAAAGGTCAGACGCCTGGGCTGTGAGAGGATTTAGAACATTCCATTGGATTTGGGTCAAAGAAGTTAGTTTACTGCGGCGATAAAAACTTCATAATTTGGGTATTTATGGAGAGAAAGGTGGGGGTCATGAAGTATAAAAAACATTAAGGGACTTTTGTAATAAGAGTCAACTTATTGTCAGTTATTTTGAGGAATTTTTAGAAATTTCTATGTGTTATATGTGACATTATGTGATGTTCGTTTTAAATGACGATGCTCTGCATGACGAGTTGGTTTGTGTATAGTGTGTAGTGTGTATAAGAAACCACCGTTCGCCAGGCGCGACACTTTTTGGCGATCGCCTTGTTACTTTATTTTCACCTATGTTTTTCTCATAAGATTAAGGTTTCATTTACCTTGCGACTCCCAAATATTTCTTATTGGGACCCGTGGAAGCCTCTGTTATTCTGTCAGTGATAAAGTTGATTATTTGAAGTAGCACATGTGTATGGACATGATTTTACCCTTGACAGTATGCACACATTTGTAACCATAGGGTTATTGATGAGTACTTATACTGTATGTAAAGAAATGTGAGGGTCCACCATTCAGGGAAATGCTACGCTTATACGCATTCCCTGCACCATTAGCCTCTGTGTATGATGCCATGAACTGTAAGGACAGCGCAACACTCGACTGGCTTCCTTCATATACAATTTCATTAACCAGCTATCTCTGGCATTTTCCCATGTGTTAGTCTATTAGTCAGCTTTGGCTATAAAATTCTATAAATTATTTCTCTTTGTGGAGGGATTAATGTGAAGTACCCCAGGCCTCTAGGCAGATAAAAAAGTAATCCCCCGTGTTTTCTTGGATGTGGTGTCAGGCATGGTGAGTCTTGTTTATCAGGGGTAAGTAAATGTCACAGGGAAAATGTCCGTAATCCTTATCATACTGGTAAAGTTCTTGGAACGCCATTTAAATGAAGCCGGTTTGAGCTGTTGTTTGTGGTCAAAAATTATCAGTGAAGATGATTTCAACTCACACATTTCAAATCATAGCCAGAATGCTCTACCTTCTATGGTCACCTTGTGCAAGCAGTTACCATAACAGGGAGGAGGGGGACGGTTCGGGTGGATGTAGCTTTCGTACAGTTTCCAACATTGATGTACATATGAACCCTTATTATGAGCTCTCTCGTGGACAACATGGGTGAATTTTTATGGGAATTCCAAACTTGTATAGTACAGGGGGGGGGGGAAGGGGGGGGAGGGAGCATCAGAGGGACTAATTGCTTTTCTGAAATTCATGGAAATTGACAAATTTTGGCAGCGAATTAAATGGCTGTAATACTTGCAAAGAATGGGTCACATTCTTACTTGTGAGCAGAATTGAAAGAATTGCCGATTAAATTTCAACCACAGTGCCATTTGGTTCCCTTGAATGCCAGAAGAGAGAGGGAAAAACTTGTATGCTCAATGTCTGCACAGCTGTATATTTCTGGTTTATTTTATATGCCCTGATCTGCAATTAAATTAATAACTACGCAAGAGTGGTCTAATTGGAAGTCACTCCCATGCCCCTATGGAGAAGAGTAGCATTTTCCAGCAGAATCATTCATTTGAAAGATCTCAGATTTAAAGGCCAAAAGGACGTCCCAAAACAGCATGGGGGAGGGAGGCCGGCCTTTTTTGAAGAAATTTGATTTGGGGTTATGTTTTCAGTCTCTTACAATTGGAGCAATAGGTAGCGTCATGGTGTGAATAATGTCAAAATTTTATACAGGTTCTAGCTACTGAATGCTGCTCATATTCCAAAACAGCAGTAAAAAGAAACAGACCTCAACGGAATAATAAACTTCTTTATGTTTGAGCTGCAACCACCGCAGGGAGGCCCTTCCAGCAGTGCCACCAACATCCATGGAATTGCGGGGAGATCGTTAGCATCTGTGCACAGTGTCATGTATTATGTTCAATCCATTGTTGGGTGATGAGTCCCCATAAAATAGAGGCCTACCTCACTTTGATCAGGGGGAGCAATCTCTCTCGACTCGACTGCTGCCATGTAGTGAGTCCTGTGTTTTCCTCTGACAATAGAATTATTTTTAGATTCCCTGCTCTCACATGTTAATGTGTCGTTAACTTTGATTGACGCTCTGTAATCTACAAATAGAAATTTAGGATCAATGTTGGTAACCCTATCCATCCTATGTCTGCCTTAATGAAAATGCTAGATAGCTTCTTTGAGATATTAAAATTAACTACTGCAGTTTCAACTTGAGCAGATGGAATGAAGTTTTCATTTTTTGGCCAATTTCAATTTCTGTTTTGACACATGTGACTTGATGGGTTGGGATTGGATCCATGGTTGGCAAACCGAGGGTTACAATCCTTTGAGGGGTGAAACAATTTTACATTATTTGAAACATTTTTACATTAGTTATCATTGGCCCATACAGTATGTTGTGAACAATTTTCCAAATCAGGAGGTTGATCATAATACTTTCCCACTACCTGGATTAACTATCTGGTGGGGGAGGGGTGGGGGGGGGGGTTGTCGGTTGCCTACATGGATTGAAGCTTGGTGAACTTACGTTGAAGGCCCACTTGATAAGATTACTGGTACGATAGGCCATAGATCTATCTGTCTGTTTGTCTGCTCATCCGTCCGTCCGGTGTAAGCTTTCTCGCCAAATGTTCATGCTTCGATGGATCCTGACCAAACTTGGTCACATGTTCATTGAGTGTTGAGTCATTGTTAACCACCTGAAGGGCCAAGGTCAAATGGGCCATTATGTGGAACACTGCAAATGCTACTTCTCTTGCGGATTAGGTCTGTATGCATAATACATGACCAGTTTAATCATTGACAAGTGGTTCGTATAGGGTCCCACTGGAATTGAAGGTGAGATTTTACAGGGGTTAGTAGGCAATTATGTGGAGTTATTGGCCCTCAAAGTTCGAGCCATTAGGCGAGAAACTGGGGAGAATCCCAATTGCGCAAATAACGCATGACGTCACACATGGACAACACAGGAAATGATGTTATGGGCCATTATGTGGAAAACTGCAAAATGCTACTTCTCCTGCAGATTAGATCAGATTGCCATGATACAGTATGTGACCAGTGCAACCATTGTCTAGGGGTACCTATAGGTCCCACAGGAATCGTAGGTGAAAGGTCATTAAAGGGTATAGTAGGCAATGCTGTTCAATTGTAGAATAAGTTTGTAAATTACCATGTTTTTTGGCCTTTAATACTCATTCTTTGAGATGTTGGGACATAATATAATTGTACTGTTAGATGCATTTGACCACCTGAAGGTCAAGGGCAAAGTTCATTAAAGGGGCAATTATTGCCATTATAATGGAACTGCAAAACGCTACCTAGTCTCCCCCATTGTGTAGCAGTATAACTGAAACCAATGCCCAACAGTCCGATAACGCTTCATATCAGTCCACTACATAGGAACTATTTGTCTGGTTTGAGCTACTGAGCCATACAACTTTATTAGCTGTGTTCAATTCATCTATTTTGGAAATTGCCAAAAGAGACAAATTGTACTTCCAAGCATTTGCAGGATATCCTGCCTTTTGAGGCTTGGTCTGGGCTTTCAGGAAACTGCTATAATTCATGGCACACACCAGAGGATTACCATCACTGCATCATTTCAATTATCGCAGCACTTTGTAGAGCTCTACCAATGTCTGTATTGTGTGATTGTTTCATGTAACTTATTCACACAGTTGCGCAGTGATGCCTCTAGTTGCGATGCACTTGAACTTTGTGGGAGAACATCGGTTTACAGAATCTATCTATTGTCCGCATCCATTTTCCTGACTGGTTTAAATTGCCAGGGGAGTGAAGAGTGCCTGAGGCGATTTGCACAGTAGCCTAAAAAAGTCGCTCCTGAGGATTTGCAAATAGAATATGTGAAATTTTTAGACGCCAACATTGGGGGACGGCATACACTAAAGCTTTATACTGCTGCAGAGGCACTCCTTGATCCTACCACAACGTTTTCTGAGCTTGGTAAGTCAATATCCCATGCAGCAGAATTATGCAGCTTTTACCGCAGTTTAATGTGTTATCATTTTCAGGGTTTTTGCTAGGAATGGTTACTTCTGAAGTTCCACAGTCCGCAGTCATGCATGCCCCTCATTTGAATTACTTCATTGTCTTTTTGCAGCATAGCTGTATCTGTTGTCTATGTACCTTACTACTCAGTTGCAGATGGATCCCTGCAGGTGAAATCCACTAACTCGAAAGGCAATTGCTTTCCCAGACCTCACTATTACCATCTGCATTTATTGTCCGGACTCGTAATTGCCACTGGACCGATGAGTGCCTGCAGCAATTTGTGATACTCAGAATAAAAATTACCGAGCGCAAAGTCCATGACTAAAACCATGCTCATTGTGTAGAACCTTCTCAGCGATTGCTCTTGACTCTTTTTCAGGCAGGATTTGTAATCCAAGGAAGGTCACTTTAGAGATTGCATTCAGCTGGAATTACCTGTCTTCAATCAGCTAGCTTGTATCTTTCCATCACTGATATTTCATTCTGCCGACCTGATTGGCTCTAGGCCTTTGTTAGATATGAGATGACCAATATGAGAATTCATTTGAATTGTTTACGTTCTGTTGTTATGTTTCAGTTGGATGGTTATCTCTGTGGTTTCTAGATCTGGGGGTGATTCATCCATCGATTTGATTCCTTGTTGGTGGCAAAATGAGTCTATGCGATACACTGGTGTGCATATGTGCGTGCGTGTGTGTGTGTCCGTTACACCCCTTGTGAACATGGTATCTGTATGATACATATATGTAGAGAGCTCATACTTGGCAAGTATGCCAGCCATGCGGAATAGGTGACCTCTATTGTTCTGGAGCAGCAGGTCACTTGGTCAACAGCAGTCAAAGTATGAAATCTAGTGATATACTGACGGGCCATTGAGGGGTTTGCTTTCTGCATTCCCTCAATTAAGCATAAAAGTTCAGTGTAGGATGTATTTGAACCTAGCTGACATTAGCTCGTTTCATGCAAATGAAGCAATATTTATCCTTAAAAAGGTCTTTTCTACACTTAGCAGTATTTTTTTTTCTTTTTTTCACAAGGATAAGCCTTGGAAAATCTGTATATCCCTGTGGCATGGAATGTACAGGGATAGTATGGTTAACTCTGGGGTCATGTAGCCACTGCCAACATGGAATGCACAGGGATAGTATGGCTTGGAGCATGTGGCCACTGCCGACATGGAATGTACAGGGATAGTATGGCTTGGAGCGTGTAGCTGCTGCCAACATGGAATGTACAGGAATAGTATGGTTTGGAGCATGTAGCTGCTGCTGCTGCCAACATGGAATGTACAGGGATAGTATGGCTTGGAGCGTGTAGCTGCTGCCAACATGGAATGTACAGGGATAGTATGGTTTGGAGCATGTGGTCACTGCCGACATGGAATGTACAGGAATAGTATGGTTTGGAGCGTGTAGCTGCTGCCAACATGGAATGTACAGGGATAGTATGGTTTGGAGCATGTGGCTACTGCCCGCTACTGCCGACATGGAATGTACAGGGATAGTATGATTTGGAGCATGTGGCCACTGCCGACATGGAATGTACAGGGATAGTATGGTTTGGAGCATGTGGCCACTGCCGACATGGAATGTACAGGGATAGTATGGCTTGGAGCATGTGGCCACTGCCGACATGGAATGTACAGGGATAGTATGGTTTGGAGCATGTGGCCACTGCCGACATGGAATGTACAGGGATAGTATGTTAAGGGCGTGTAGCTGCTGCCTACTATGGTTTGGAGCATGTGGCCACTGCCGACATGGAATGTACAGGGATAGTATGTTCAGGGCGTGTAGCTGCTGCTGTCTCCACTGCTGCCGTAGAAAACTTGCATTAGTGCAATAACTCACCAATCCTGTAACCAATTGACTCAAAACTTTGGTGCACATTCCCGCCATAGAGAAATCTTGGTTGTGGGCATCAGCACATGACTGGTGCATACTTTCTGTGATTTTTATTCCCTGACAAAATTAGGAGGAATCTAGCACTCATGTCAGTGTCTGTGTGTGTGTATGTGTGTGTGTGTACATGCCCCTCGACAACAGTGGAGTCATTTGAGGTGCGATCCTACGTGAATTTGCATAGTTCATGCCATTTAACAAACCTTCACTGATATGAACAAAATTTGATGGATGGGATCTACATTGACACCCACTGATTGATCAAATGTTGGGATGAACCATGCTGGTGGTTTATCCACATGCTGATCTTGATCATGTTCCATTCTGTGAACCTGCAACAGATATAAATTCTGTCTGAATTCAGGACAATGGCTTTCTCATACTCCATGTTGCAGTATGTTCATGCAATAATTGGATATCCAGCAGGCTGCAATAACAAGTCTGGTAGATGGGCCGCTCAGAGCTGTCCTTGGAGGATTGGTTTTTGCCTTGCCTTGCCTTTCAGTTTTTAGGCACTGTCACAACCTAATCCTGACAGTAAGAAAGCATTCACATCATGTCAATCTTTATGACAGTGCTTTCAAATGCCAAAGATCAGCTGCAAAACTTTTTTGCAATTTATCTAATTGGACTCGGGTTGGAGACGACTAGTTTAAACACTCTGAACACTGCTTTGGTTGGCTGCGATTTTGACCATTGTCAGTCTTGCTTTTCAAACAGGCAACTTGGTCGGAAGGATTCAATGCCCTTGGGATTAATTGTTAGTGATAAATATGTCACTCTCTCATGATTTGATCAGTTTCTGGCCAGACTAAAACGGGAGTGACTGACATTTGTATTTCTGTGTGTGATAAAAGGGTCTGTAACCAATTTGGGCATGGCACAAAGATTGTCAGCCTGCTGTTACACAAAATTAAATTGACCTATAATGATAAATTGTATGACTAAATAAATTGTATGACTTTAATTGTACAGTGCTAACTATGTCAATTCACTGCGCTCCCAACTCACCTTCTTAAGCTCCTCTGGAATTAGCATTACCCTAGTAACCCATCTTACAACGGGCTGCTTTGCAACCCCGCCCCCAACTCATGCATATTTGACACCTCGTCCGGAACATCGCACCATTCTCATTTGCCTGTTACGGTAACGAGCACGTCTTTATCTTTCGTCTCGACTTTACTACGTTATCGTTCACGATTCTGGACCCAATACCTGGATTATAAGGATTTTATACGTCGACATTCTTACGGTATATTCCTTCGCACCGGTGAATCTTCTGAAGGATATCGATAAGCACCTCTCTTTTCTAGCCGGAATTTATCGCCAAAATTTCACGCGTTCCAATATCGCTAGCCTAGCGTTGAGTTTAGTTAGCGTAGTGGTCGGCCTAGCTTAGGCGTTCAGATTCGCCTGAGGCCTTTAGAAGCGAGCGGAGAGTTATTTTGGTGTTGATTAGTTACGGAGGTAACGTAATTGGTCGGCCTAGCTAAGGTTTTGGCCTTGTTTTTTGGCCAGATTTTCACGTGTTTCAGACCCGCTAGCCTAACGTTGCTATAGTTAGCGTAGTTGGTGGGCCAATCCTAGCCTAGATAGGTCCGTCTTAGGCCTTTGGAACGGAAGTTTTTGTTAGGTTCCGACCTATTACGGAGGTACTCTGTGGCGTAATCGGTCGGCCTACCTAAACTTTTGGCTAGAGGGCTTTTTGGTTTAGGCTTCGTGTTCGCGTGTATTAGTGTCCTTCCAGGGGGTGATTTTACTGAAGGTGGAATGGCTGAGTTGGTATAGCTACAGACTGTTGATCAGAACATCTGAGTTTCGAGTTCCCAGAGCCCGCAAGGGCCCTTTTTCTGAATCATGAAAGTTGGTGTACAAGTAGTTGTACTTTTCCTGTCATGTATGGCATTTTTGCAGCTCATGAGCGTCCAACATCTGCTCTCTTCCAATTAAAACCACCCTTGGTTCTTGCCTTCTTCCTCCCCCTTAGGGTGCCTCGGGGCTGTTGATTTACATAGTTAGGCATGGAGCGTGCGTTTCGCCGCGGTTCAGTTTAGCGCAGTGGATCAGAATATGCCTTGTCACTGCTTTTCCTCGCTAAGATTTCCTTTACTACTAGCTAGGCAGTGTTTATGGCCTAGGCTATGCCTGTTTATGGAATCCTCATAGCTGGGGCTTCGCAGGGTGAGCGCTGTAGGGGATACAGGAGGGCAAGGCTAGTACTATTGGTAGGAATTATGTGAACACTGGTATCGGTGTAAGTACGTCTCTACTGAGGTGCCTTGTAGGGTTGGGGATGACTTCGTGAAGGGTGGACCGCCTCGCAAGGGCGGTCCCCGGAACCGAGTCTGTCTCCGATCCTGAGGTGGGTCCGAGCTCCGTACTTGTGCGGAACGCCCACTTCGGGATCAAGGTTCTGTTGGGGTGTGGCGTCTACGGATGTGCACACCCCTGGACTCTCCCAACTGTTGGTTATGCCTTCAGCTGGGGCACAGGGTCCAATACTTCACAGGGGATCGTCCGATCCCGGCGAGTCTAAACGTTTCGGCGTTTAAAAAAACTGTTGGAGCTAGAGAAGCGGCCCCCACTCGGGGGGGCCAACTTCAGTACCCAAACCAGTAAGTTTTTGGGAATCTTTGATGATTGAATTACTTTCTTCTTTCTTGACCATGACAATTGGAGCCGGACTTTGTATAGATTTCTATGGTATAGTAGGGAAATTATTAAACAAGAATGCTCCCATTGCATAGTGATTCCTTGCCTTAATTTACATTACAAAAATTTCAGGTGACTTCGGACCAGACCCATGGCGCTATCACAGGTCAATGTATGAACTCTCACATACATTTTTCCAACTCTAACCTCTTTTGACCTCAGATGACTTTGTACCAGACCCACATTTACAATATGGGTCATGTACTTCCACATAGACAACTTAAATTCCTAGATACAGTTTAAAAGTTTTCCCAAATCGCTCAGGAGGAAATGTTCAATCCGAGTTCATTTTCAGGTAATATTTAGGAGTCTCATATAGCTGTGTGCAGCGATTGGACAGCATTGTTTATTTCCCTTGACTCGGGTATATATTTTTAGTCTTCAAAAAGTGTCTCAAGTTACCCAGTATCAGAGTACAGTGATTTGAGACACCCAGAATATCCCCAGTATATAGTAGGTCAGACACCTATAAATCAGCTCCAGACAACTATTTATTTAGAGTGGGACTTGGGACCTGTTTCTCAAGAAATCAGCCCCTAAACTGTGAATTTTTACAAAAAATACGAAATTGACTTCACCGGTGGAAGTGTGGCAAGGAACTGTAGTGCTAAATGTATGGGGAAATGTGTATCAAGGCAGGAAGGTTTTTTGCATTATTTGATGTAACCAAGGATTCAAGGGGAAATAGACATGTGCAGGCGGGTTAAACCCACCGACGTGTATATCCCCGCAGGAATTGCATTTTTGGACTCGCTTAGATGGAAGCATCATCAATATATATACATCCATTTGAGATCATCCTTCCCAGACTAAGCAGGGCTCCGTCCGGCGCACTTAAGTGGTATCTTCATAGGATCCATCACTTTCGGACCTCGTTTCCGTCTCTTCAGCTTCCTCGCAATCCGCTTTACTTCGCACGTCCCGAGCCACATTTTTCCGTGGCTTGTACAGCTAATCCGTCCCCACGTCCAGGCAGACGACGCAATCCGTGTCTATGACGTCCGTGGCCCATGCTACCATTTCGCTCGACGACATCATTTGGAAGCTGCGGCATGGATACGCCTGCTACCTTACTGTCCCTGTTACCTGACGTATGCCTCCCAGGCGGAGGAACGTTTCACCCGGGCTGTACTTTCTTCCTACTTTCCAAAGTTGTGATGTAGCCTCACGCCCCATAACTCGTGCCCTGCTAATCAGGCATATGGTGTGCGGTAATGGCGACTGCAGTGAATTCCGCCCAACTAAGTGGGAGGGAATTAACTAAGGAGGATCTTTACCTGTACACCAGTCCCTCCTGCCGTCCCCACTTCCGCGTCCCTAACGATGTACGTCACCAAGTACTTGCACGACACACAACTAGCCAATAATGGTTCTCCAAGTTTTTATTCTCCCGACATACCTACTAACTCGGCGAACAATGCCAGACCATACACGTCCTTTCCAAAGGGGAGGTCCTACTTAACTGTCATTTGCGTGTATAGTTGTGCACATTCATTCCACTCGCTTAATCCCCACTCCGATGCACTTCACCACGTCCTCCACGACCTTCTTCTCCTTTCCTTCCCTTTGCTGGCAGGAAATCTACTGAAATGTTGGTCAAGTGGGGTTGCCAGTGGCAACTTTAGTTTTTCTGCCAGATTAGGAGCTAGGAAATATGACTTAGTCATATGGTGTACAGGTAAGTATCCTCCTTAGTTAATTTCCCTACCAATTAGTTAGGGGGAGTCTGTCTTACCTCATGAGGGAGTAACCTCACTGCCAATAAAATTCTCTGTTAAAATTGATCTAGTTAAAAAAGCTCTAGGCAAAAGGAGGGGGGGGGGGGCAACAAGTCTCTCTCCCTAGGTTTGACACCCAAGTTATCCTAGAGAGCCCTAAGCTGTCCCTCCCCCTCGTGGGATACAGACATCAAACTCACATATGGACATAGCTGCCTACTTCATCAGAAATGGATCACATTACCAGACATCTGACCCAGATATTAGACTATGCCTAGCCAGTAGCACTCTGGGAAATTCCCCTATCATTAGCCAGGGGCAGGATGGAATGGGACAAACAGTTGGGACCATAGGAAATTATGAGAGGAATTTAATTAGTGTCCTCTTTATTTAACACATCAACATCATTGAACCGAGGGGGATATAATCATTGTTCTCTTTATCTAGCCCTGTAACCAGATTTCACCTGTCAGAAGCTGCTGTGAAAAGTAAACATGGGCTCGATACTGGGGAAACCCAACTGGGCCATGGTTATTGAAAGTACTTATACAAGAGGAATGGACCCTCTGCATAGTTTCAACCTATACTATTTGCTACTATGATTGTCAGTATGCATGAATTCAGAACTGCGATAATGCAATAAAAATGAAAATTGTATTTTCATGGGGCTAATTATTTTAGCTTCATGGTATAACAACCTTCCTGTAATCGAATGTTAGTCATTGTCAAATCCAACATGTTCATATCTCCCCTCCAGCTGATGTGGCACTTTCGGAAGGTATATTCTGATTTGCTAGTGGTATTGTATTGTAGCTACTATGTTAGGGTTGGGGATTGGGGCTATGGATGGTTATCGTATTGTAGCTACTATGTTAGGGTTGGGGATTGGGGCTATGGATTAGGGTTAGTATAGAACCACAGAAATTTCTCTGAGACATTGCGCATTGACTCCCTCCCCCCTCCCTCTGAATTGCTACTTTTAACAAATGATGATTTACAGGTGACCCAGGGGTACATGCATACTAATTATCACAAAATGGGTCACTTGGCACTGGTTCATGGCTTTCATTTGCACGGATATGGGAAGCAACAGTAATGGCATACCAGTTCAGTTGATTGTCTGATAAGCTTTTATTATCCCTGCCTACAAGAGGCAGCTCAGGTTAGGGATGGACTCAGCATTAATAAAGTACGAACTAATGGATACTTACACTCCCCCTAATTAAGTACCAATGACGTTGTATTTATTACATGTTGATTATGTGAATAGATTGCATTGGACAGTATTGACCCCTATATGTGTGCTGGTCACTAAAGAGAATTGATTGCCTAATACTGGCAATAGAGTAGGTAAGCTGGTTTCAAAGACATGGGTTTGGGGATATGGGGCAATTTTGTTGCAGAATAATTTTGTCAATTCCATAACACACCACAATACTCCTTCAAATGTGGATCAGGGTCAATCTAAATTGATCACATAGTAGTGCATAACTTGGTCAGTCACACACAGCTGACTCTGAGGTGGGATAATGTAATCCCGGCACAGTGGAAGCGTCAGGGATAAGGGGATATTATGGTTTTTGGGTGTGTAGATGCCGCCACCGGTATCCCAGGCTCCGCGCCGGAAACTTCAGGTGTTAGCGCAAAACTTTCAACGCTTCATCCCGATTGATCTGAAATTGGTACACATGTACGCCCTAGGGGATGATGTTTGATGAAAAGTGGGCATCACTGCAAAGCTGGTGGGCCGCTGATTTGCAGAATTTTCGCTAAATTTTTAAGTTAGTCAGATTCAAACAAAACTTGTGTGGGTAGGGACTATAATGATCCCGAAAACTGTGGAGGGTCATTTCAAGGTTATTGGAGGTCAAGTTTGAAGAATTTAGGCCACTTTCCTGACTTGTCAGATTGATCGAAAAATTGTGGATGGGCACATTGTCTGACAAAGTTTAAAAGTCTTTCAAGGCCATCGTGGGTCATTTGTAATCTATTGTGACTTTCGGCAACTTCAATGGATGCAACTTGGTGATGAAGGCTAGTTTCCTGACCAAAATGGAGGTCTTTATGGGGTGTTAGGTAAGTCTTCTCAATGAGTGCTCAAAAGCCGGGGATATACACGTGGGCGGTTTTCCCGCCTACACATGTCTGTTAATTGATTGAATGTTGGGAGGAAATAATTGGACGGCTGCCATATAGTAGGGCATTTTAATAATTTGTTGTTAGTCTTCTAAGTTACTGAGTGGTGTCAATGTTCAAGATCTGTATGTCAGGATATTTACAATGATCACCTGTCAAGGTAAAGGGGTTGCATGGCAAGGCAATTCAACCACAGGAAGTTGCAAATGGAAAGATATTTCCCCTCTGAATTCCTTGACATGATCCTGACCTAATTCAAGTTTTGTTGTTGTTGATTTGATCCTCCCTTGTGGCAACTTGCCAAACTCATCGTCTACTTAACATGTTTACGAGATTTACATACTAAGAATTAGAAATTTGCCTGAAAACAATGGTGGTCAGGGTTATGTACTCAGCATAGGCAATCCACATAGGGCCTATCGGCCCATGATCAACAGGTGGTGAGAGGTTTTCATTTTTACAAGCCAAAATTACCCAAAATAATTATTTTCGCATTTTCCAATTTTGTTCACCAAAAATGACCCCCAATCTAATAAGAACAATAGGTTTTCTTGTACTCCACATGAGAAAGTTGAATACTGAACGTAAGCATTGGACTATCATGGTAACAAGTGTTTTCCAGGCTTTGACCTCTGGTGACACAAAAATAATAGAGTTCATGAATAACCTAGGGGGACTCACATTGTTTTTGTTTTACCACGTATGAGCATTCTAGGTGGGGTCGAGGTAGCGTGTTCACAAGCCAGAATTGGCCACAAATACCATTGTTCAACAATTGCCCAACTTCTCTCAGAAATGACAACACCAATACACACCAGAAACAATAGGGTTTTGTACTCCATTAGAATGACTGCATACAGTTTTCCGCTTGATCTGACTAAGCATTCCTGGCCTCTAATATCATGTTCACAGGTTCTCACTCTGAACCTTGAATGACCTTTGACTGACCTAAAACAATAGGAAGGAATTTACTAATTATGAGGAAAACCCAACATTCCAGTACCAAGTTGAGTTCATATAACGGTGGAGATGCCCAGGATGAAAATAAAACTAGGGCCGCCTCATACACTGCAAGTAAATGCAGCAGGAATGAACAACAACGACTGTAACCTACCTGGGCTATATTCCCACCTACCCAGAGCAGGGTCCTGATAGCGTATTGAGCATGGAATCCAATTAAGTAGGTTGTAGGCAACAAAGCCACAGAACACCATGTCTCATGCATGTTCTTCAGGTCCTTTGCAGTCAGGAAGCCCCGACCTTGTAAAAAAATTGATGCATGTAAAAATCAGTTGTAAAGGGATTGATTTAGGCCGTAGGTACTAATTACTGCAGAAGTTAGGTGGAGTGAGTGGTAGTTAAGAAGCTAATATATCATCCCCATATTATGCCTCACACATGATATCAGCTATGTGCAATACAGTATTGCCTGTTGTGATATATGCCTGATGGGAGTCTTAAAAATAAACAATTAGGACAAAGGTGAGAGAAGAGTGTAAAATTCGATGGCTGGATCACATGAACACTCCTCGCTCTGGTGACACCCACCCCCTTCCCTTTATATTACTCACTCACTCCCACCCTTACGTAAATAACTTCAAAGCCTGAACACACAAATTTACATTATTCAAATATATGTGTTTTAAAAGCTTGTCGCATCTCATGGACCCTCAGTCTAAATTTTCTCAATCCTAATCAGCCTGCATTGCTGGATAGTTATGCAAGTAAAGGTGATGTCAATTCATAGGAATAATTTTCAAGGTTCAAAGAGGAATTTCATGTCTAATTGTGCAGTGGGGCTCTTATATTGAGCCTAGTGCACACAGATGGTCGAAGATGATAACAAACTTGTTTTTGCTCCTCTCCTGTTTTTGTCTAATGCATGCAAATGCCCAATAATGTGTAGCTTGTTTTGGGTTGCATGTTTTTACAGGTCTGTGTTGTGCGCTTTAGGCTGATGGGCACCTCAAAACATTCCATGTGTACATATTGGCATTGGTTTACTACTGACCCAAACATTATGCATTCAGAAATCTGTTACCAGTGGGTGCTGAAATTTTTGAATATGACAAAAAACCGATCACTGTGGGCACAGGAAGGAAGCGGGTCGTGAAGCAGCACCCGAGGTCACAGAATGATTTCCCAGTCTCCAGCATAGTCTCACCTGATCCAAAATGTGTTGCCAAGTTAACGCAAATGCCACACTGCCAGCTTGGGCAGCTTTAATTTTTTTTTTGGTAAGTTGGCCTAAACTGAATTCAACGAGACCAATTAGTGAATCCTGCAGCACAGAGGCTGAGGCAGACTTCCATCTTTATGATGATGCGAGGATGTAGGTGCTCACCGGAAAAATTACCGTACTTTTGTACAGCTATTTTGCCTGAAACATTTTCCAGACACATAAATGGGTGTGTTTTTTAATCATATTCTGTGCTGCTGGGATTCTAGAGAAATCTTTCATCCACACTCCAATTTGACAGCTTACACATTTAGTAGCCTGACGGCTGTTAGTCAAAGACAATGACACAATTAAAAACATTTGTCTACTCTGACGATTTCATCCTGGATCCTCTCTTCCGTAGTTCGACTCCCCTCAAACTTCATTACTTACGCCGCCATTTCTCCCTCCGTGAACCAGCTGGCAAAATTAACTTTCACTCACCAGTAGCTGAAAGTCGGAAATACCTTAATCGCAATGAACCGCTACAACAGATCGATAGATGATTGGAGCTTATATCACAGGAACCAAAGTGTATCTAGGTCTGCATACTTTGTGAATAGTCAAAAGTTACCTAGCATGTGTGAAACTGAACCAACATTTTGCGACTTATAATTACTTTGAGATGATTGGCAAAAAGTATTTAATTTGCATTTTAATGGACATATCAGACATTTTCCTGCAGCAGAAGTTCTGGCAACCACAGAAAAAAAACTGCAGAAATCTCGGCATGTGGGGTTCAATTGCTCAAAGGTCTCCAACACGCTTAGGACATGGACCAGTGTCCGGTTCAGTAGGAAATACAGGGGCATAAAGGGGACATACTAGACTCATCAATCAGTGTCAAGATTACACTCTACCAACGCATGCTCTAATCCTTCTACAAAAAGCAGTTGTTTGCATAGGGACGTCACATATCTATCATAACCCCCCCCCCCGAAAAATTCAGATGGGATTTCATGTATGGAAAATTTCAATATGGAGGGGGGCAAAGCACATGAATCCCGCAAAATGCTGGTTGCCTAAATACACTGCGGCAAGTTGATAGGATTTGATAAGAACAATTGGAATTAAGGGGTCAATGGGAACCTATATTCATGACAGTCTGCCTATATTGATCACTCGATGTGTTTACTCCCTACTCTTGCACAAACTGCGGTTGTGAACCTACCTCCTCCAAAATATTGGGGGTAGCCAGTACCCCACCTCTCATGTCTATTGACGGCATAAAAAGGCCAAGCAAAAAATGAATGCAGGCATTGTCTTGTATGTATTATGCACCAAGGGGGAGGGTCAATATTCACATTCCTTCATTAAATAGTTGGGCTGACATCACATTTATCAGCAGTAAGCAATAATAAAAGCACAAAATAATACTGAGATGCACAAGTTCCTTATTTTGTGCTGAAATAATACAGATCATTAGCAAAACTGACGGCCCAGAATGCATGTCTGACTCAAGCGGTTCTACCAGCAGGTGTGACAGTAATGCTCCTCTTCCTCGGTACGACATGCGCATACGTGCCCTTCTGCTGATCACTAGTCTCACAGGTTCAAGGAATGGCCTGTTTGGTCCATTGAAGAGGTCCTGGCATCACGGGCCGGGGCATCTTATGAGCGTCCAGCAGACACACCCCTGGAGGCACTCACACACAAGACAATGGTTCTCAAAGTATGCTGCCCTCACACAATGTTGTGGTCTAGCTTCATCCGCTTTGATTCAGGGGGAGTTTATGCCGTTTCACTTTTGTCCTTCCAAACTCAGGACGGTCGGGGGTGCCCCTGTTTGTGCCGTTCATAGATCTAGCACCTCGAATGGACCGACTTTTCATACTTTCTCCTGATGTGGTCTCCTCCTGTGCCTAAAGACAGGGCTCTCTCGTGGGAAAGGTGGTTTTTTTTTTTTTCCTAGAGCACATGTTCAGGGCATAACTACTTCACTCACGTTGTTCAAAGGGGTTTCCCAGAACGATATTATACGGGGCAGCATGGATGCTAGGAAACCCCCCATCCCACATATAGCAAGGTTCCTTATTAAAAGGCAGACAGGCTCAAATATAACTGATGGATAATCAATTAGGTTGGGTTGCAATGGATGATTTCCAATCTGACGGTTTAGAGCTAGGAAATATGAATTACAGATAAGGATCCTGGCTAGTGAAAACCCATGTATACCAGTAAATAATGGGGAGGTCTTCGCAAATCTAAATCACATCATAATATTGACAACCCTTGGGGGTTATCATTTGCAAGTAACTATACATCAGCTTATATATAGGAGAAATCATGGTCATTTTTTTTTTTTGCAATGATACAATTTATGTGTAAGGTGTATGTTTGCTATGTATGCTGAGCAGTTGGTAGGAGTGCGAACAGGTCTGTCCACACTGTTTTATGCACTTCAATCCCTATGTGCAAATCCTCTTCTTTGGACAGGATGAGATTGTCAAATTTTCACAATCAAAAGAATTCTGTCAGCTTGGATGGTCTACAATTCTTTGAGAATGACCCACTGTAGCCGTTTAGGACCTCTATTATTTCTTGGATCTGACACCACACAAACCCCGAAGTCAGCTTTTGACTGACCATTCAGGGAAAGCAGGCGCGTACCGAGAGATTTGAGGTTGGACCCAGGAAAGTGCGCCCTCAAAAATTACCTCACCCTCCCAATTGGAAAAATAAGCACGTTTCGTCTGGGCCACGGAGACCACATGCTGCATTAATATTTGCTAAATAACCAGCTGCAAAATAAAACCTCTACTGCACTGCAAAAAATCAGTTTTTGTGTTGAACTATCTATTGGTCAACATTGGTCATACGGGGGGGGGGGTTCTCACCCTCACACCCCCCCCCCCACCACCCCCCCCACCCATGGGTACGCAACTGAGGTAAAGTGATACACATGTTGGTCACGTTCAATTCGATGTCAATACGGCATGGGTTGTGTCATGCAAGTGACTAGTGCATTCGGTAATAATATAAATAATATATTGTTCTGTATAGCACTTTCCAGCGTTGAAGGACGATGCTCAAACGACTTAACAGATGTTGCCCCTGATTCATTAGTGATTGTCAACCCCTATAAACAGAATGCACTTCTTGCTTGTTTTCAACTCTCTAATGAGGTACCATTTTTTTTTTTTTTTCCAGTACTTCACTCCAGTCCATCATGTCCGGGGGACTTCTCAATAGGGCTGCACGAACGGCGCTCACTATCTTCACAAGTCACCTTGCAGAATACCCACTTTCACATGTGGGTGGCGGGAACATTGCAGGAGACATGCCTTGTCCAACAGCCTCATGGAAATGTCATCAGGCTTCAATGGGCTCCGAACTCAATCAATCATTATTGCCTCCCCCCCCGGATATCAAATCACTCTGCACAGGCAGCACACACTCTTTAAGAACTCCATTTGTTTTTGAGAGATTGCGTTCTATCGCTGGCACATCTAACTTGACGGCGACATCAGGGGCATAATTTGATATCTGTCACATTACCACAAGCAAGGAATGAGGCTATTTCTCTGTAAAAGATAACGGGAGAAAATACGTACGTGCGGTCCAGTGACATTTTACGACAAACTGTCAGTTAAGCTAAAGGAGTACCTTGGACACAGAAACACATCGTAAAAGCTCTGCTTCATCGCAGCGGCTATTGGAGTTTATTAGAAAGAACGTAGTCCTGTCAGTGCCAAGATCACGTTGATGGAAATATAGTCCCCTTATCATTTTTCCAGGAGGCTTGTTCTGCCAAAAACTGATAAAACCGTGCGATAATATAACTGAGAATCAGACTGGGATAACGTCACTCCACTAAAAAACTGGCAGGAGAATATGATCAAGATTGGCTTTCTTGGATATTATGGTTGCAGTCTTCAGAATCTGATTGGCTGGACCTGGACGACTGACTTGCCATGGTCTTCTCATCCCACAGGGATGTTCTAGTACTACCTAATCAGAGGCAATGGTTATCAACTGGGGCAAAACTAGGGAAGCGAGGGCTTATGGGTGGAACACAATCAAAGGGTCAAAGTCTGAAAACCTTGTGAACACGATTTAAGTCCAGAATGGTTGGTCTGTCGGGTTGAAATTTGCTGTGTAGCACATTTTTATGGGGAGTACATGGACCCTATCGATTTTTGTATAGGTCGGGGTGAATTTCGTTTAAAAAAAATTAAATTTGTGAAAAGTCAATATTTGGCAAATTTGGCCTAGGAACAAGAAAACTCGGCTCCACTGGATGGGTGAAGCTCATACTGGTATATGGGTTCCCCAGGATGTGTACATTGACATATTGTTTTGGGGTTAGGTCAGAGGTCATCTGGAATCACCAGAAGTCTGAAAACCTTGTGAACGCGATAAGTTCAGAATGTTCGGTCCTATCGAGGGTTGAAATTTGCTGTGTAGCACATTTTTATGGGGAGTACAGGAACCCTATTGTTTTTGGTATATATGTCGAGGGTGATTTTTTTTTTAATAGAAAATTTGTGATTTTTGGCTAACTATGTACTTGTGGAACACGATAACTCGAACCCAACCTGAATGGATGAAGCTCATACTTGGTATGGTGTGTTTCTGATGATGAGTACAGGAACCCTATTGTTTTGAGGGTCACCCAGGGCGTCAAAGTCTGAAAACTTAGAAATTTAGTGTGTAGCTTTCTGAATATCAACAGTTAAAGTAAACCCTTCTGGTTGGTTAGAAAATGGGAATTTTCGATCGTGTTTCCATAATCACTGGTACAGTCTCCCATTTGTCCTTGTGTCTGGCTATAGGTTTGTCCAGAGAGAGTCAAGGAATCACTAAGCTTTTGGCTTCTGGTTGTCCATATGATAGTTTAGCTCAAAAAGGGGCATGTTTTCTTTAAATGAGCCCCTGGTTATGGTATCCAGCACTCATGGATTTCAATCAACAGGCATGGCCGTTTCTGTAATTCAGTAAAAGAGAAAATGTTGATTGCGTAATTCACTGCAGCCACATTAAGGTACACCCCCATTTGTATAAGTCATATTCCCTAGTTCCCAACCATTGTTAGAGTGCATTTTGTCACCACTCCCCCCCCCCCAGCAACCTATGATGTTTTCTTTTCCCTTGAAGAAGATGTAACTTCAAAATGTTCCATTGCATAATCATCGTTGATGTCACACTGCCCCACTATGTCCGCCCATAATCAGTGACAGCGAGGCGAAACAAAGTCTCACAGGGGTTGTTTAGGCAAATCACTGATCGTTCATAACGTCATCCTGCTCATGAGTGAATCAGGCTGATACCAGGTGAACAAAGTCTGATGCTGTTTCAACAGACTACTGGCAGGAGATAAGAGAGACTCAGTCTCCCGACACCCTCAACTCGAAAGGATCAAATTACGGAGTTGTGGATGACTGTGATATGAGATGGAAAAAAAGAAAATGATGGAAAGGGAGTAGATATGCAGGAAATAGGGACATTGGAAACGAAGGTGCTGCATGCAATCAGTGACAATGTTTGTTCTCCATAAGTCATTGATGGATCGACGGGAAAGTGTTCATTGGGCATACCCTTTTGCCCCCTTGACTGAGGACCCCAAGATGCACACAAGTGACACAATTCACCTAACCATATCCTGGCTACTGCCATGCTATAGGTTTGCAGCAGTAAATTCACCCTTAATTTTGAATGCGATCAATGAGATGAAACGGTGCCCACCCTGAAGTGCACTACACCAGTTAAAACTATTGTTTGTCATCAATCTGTGATCAGTGATTCCACCAGTTGACATTAATTGTCACATAATGATGCCAGAAGTCAATTTGTGAGAGGATCTCTTTGAGGGATTGTTTCTGAAACTTGAGTGTTTTATTGCACTTGCCTACTTCCTCTTGTGTCATGTGTGTGTGAGTCCTGAAAGACGTGGGTCAGGTGCAGTTGTCCCTAAAGGAAAATGTATGCTCATGTACCTATATTTTCTTACTATAGGTGGCACACGCATATTAATTTCCTTTCCCATTGACTCACACACTAAATGGAGGTACTTTCTCACACATCCAGGCACCCCCAGAAGTTTTACCATGAAAATCACCCATATATACTGGTGTGAAGCAGAGAGTCTACCCATTTCAACGATGTGGCAATTCGATGTACCATGTAGATTATGAGCTAGTAGGGGTCTATTTTTAGCATAGTATTTTAGACTTTGTACTTTAACTAACCTCCTTTCAGAGAAAGTCGAAAGCACATCCGCATTTTCAACCCACAAAGCAGCAAACAATATTATGGACTCATTTATGAAGGATAACCTTTTGGCGGATGAAGAATCGTTCAAGCTAATACCTACGTGCCACCTATACCAACAGTGTGTCTAGCCTATTGGCTGAGTTTTGTCTGGCATATTTTTTAGCCCAGAGGTGGTCGGATTGCTGGTACTTTGTGTCTAGATTTTTTGCAGTCAGCGGGAGTTCAATTCCACTCACTACTTTAGTTTTTGTACAAACATTTTTGGTGGGTCGTCTTTTGTGAAACCTGCACATCATGTGCTTCCAATTCTTTCACTGATTATTCACAGCAAGGAGGTAATAAAAGGGACGTGGAGGTCAACGGAGGTTATAAAGTCTGCATGAAAAGTTTGTGAGCATGATAACTGTGCTAAGTTATACAGAGCTCATACTAGGTAGAAGGGCTGTCTTGTGGAGCATAGGATCCACATTGATTCATGGTCTGGTAAATGTCACCAAAGGTTAAACAAGATCTGAGTCTAAAAACCTTATTTTTTATTTAAGTAAAGATGCATCGAGTTCATACTTAGGACATGTCCCCACCACTTTTCGAAAAGGAGGGACATAATACCAATCGCCCCCACCCCACTTTTTAGTGTGTGAGCGAACAAAATTGCATGCTTCCTGCCTGTTTCGTGATATTTCTACTTTGGTGCAGATGTTACAGCGATGAAACAACAGCAAAATGATAGGCCAATATATTTACTCGAGTGCTCGGTTCACGATTGAATGCCTAGAAAAGGTGTATTTTTTCCATGCATCGCCCTACATATGTTGGTTATGCCAGTGAGTCCAAAACTGTAAAACTATACTCTTGACTCAGCGTTTCAAGAGTAGAATCAGCAAGCTGGATCTCTCTATTTTTGTAGTTTTGTGCTTGGGGTTGCTTTTTTTGTTTAGGCAATTATGGGTTCGCCCTTCCTCATATCACTTTGTTTAAAAGAAAAAAAAAAAAAGAAAAAAAAAAAGGGATGACAACAAAAAATTTGGTCAGAACGTTTTGGGAAGGTCCTGTTCTTCTGGAGATATCGCTTGGTGAGTGGTTTTACAATTGCATTTTTTTCACAATACTAGCATGGAGTGCCATTTGTGCATATGGAGCCAACATTCATGAACGGCTCCGATGATATTTCTGTATAGTTTGCAGAAATGCAGTCTGAGTATACCGATTTTACACATATAGTGACAGCCATAACAATTATCTGGCTCCATAGAAGTGAAGGTCATTCTAAGTCAAATTTGCATGATTATGCAATTTTCCAAATTCTGTCAGATTTGAATGAAAAGAACCTAATATCAAACAAGATTGGTATCATCAAACAACTGATTGATTGCCTCAAAAGTGGGGATAACATACTGTCAGTGGTTCACTTGTTGGCTTTTTAGCTGAAACCTGCTATGCTGGTCGAGCTATTGGAATCTGCATGTCTGTCTGTCTATCCATCCAGTGTGTCAACATTTGCCTTTTTAGCCCCCAACAGTAATTCTTTGATGAATGTTAACCAAACTTGAACACAATGTTCATTGACCCTTGAGACATCTTTGACCATGTGAAGGTCAAGGTCAGAGGTCAGTGAAGGGGCCACAATAGGCCGTTGTGTGAAAATGCTATTCCCTGCCTCAATTGGTCATTCTTCGATGGATGTTGATCAAATTGAGTAACACTTTGTTAACCGACTGCCTAAGACATGCCATATGAGGATCGATGTCATAGGCAGCGTTTGGAATAGTGCCCAACGCTTGTGTAGCAATTTGGGGAGGAATCATAGAAAACCTGTATGATGTCTTTAGTTTTCGATACTGCCTTTTTGCCTTGAATATCTGAACTACAAAAACAGACCCCTATGTACATTTGTCTCGGTACATTTTTACAGTTTGAGCTACAGCACCATTAGTGCTCTAGTTGAGG
Source organism: Sclerodactyla briareus (assembly GCA_026419785.1). Classification (NCBI taxonomy): domain Eukaryota; kingdom Metazoa; phylum Echinodermata; class Holothuroidea; order Dendrochirotida; family Sclerodactylidae; genus Sclerodactyla; species Sclerodactyla briareus. The sequence goes on along the minus strand of JAODTK010004999.1, from coordinate 1,155,300 downwards.
TATTATGATTTGAAGGACATAGGCACACTTTGATTGGTACTGTACTTGTTGTGGCATCCCTCAGCCAGTAGCCTCATCAATTTCATATTCTTCTCAGCATCTGTTAACATTCCCAGTAAAAATGAGTTGAAAGAAGGGGAAATCTTACAGCTTTTGTAGAGGCATCGTTGTCACAACCTTGTTTTCCAGTGGGAATTGTGAGACAGTACTTCAATTCCATGTTCACTTTGAATAGTACTCGTATTAATCTCTGTAGTTTAAAGGATGTATACACTGTCAACATGTTGCACAACAAGTTGCCAGACACTGTTGTCCCAACAAACCTGACATAATCCTTTTGTACACTGATATCACATTTAGAGCTTGGGCATATGTTGCCAATAATTAGATTGTGAATTATTAGCAACAAGTTGCACCACATGTATCGCAACATGTTGCATGTTGTCTCTAATGTTTTCTCTTGCTCTCTGTATACACTGTGAGGAGGCGTTTCGGCAAAATATTGCACAACATGTTGACAGTGTATACAGACTTTTATGCAATATAGCCATTCACTTTTAAACACTGATCAAGCTGCCCCGGCCCATTCCACTACGCGACGTCATGCGTACAATGATGACAGCGATTGCACGATATGACAATCCAGTCAACCTTTTAAGGTTAGGTCTTCTTACAGGTTTACTGTTTCCAGTAGGGTGCCTCGGGGGTCATATCCTTCTACGGTTGCTTCAAATTTGACCACATGTGTTATCATAACTTCCAGTTATTGATGCTATTGATGGCAGCTTCGCTATTTGCAATTGCGTAGCCAAGCAATCAGCCATGCCAGACAATTGGCTGAATTCTCGTTTGCAGTTTTGAGGAGTTGGTTAATATTACCTGGTTGTTTATTACCATTTTTTCAGTTGGTTAACCAGCTGTTTTGGTTGATTAGCCACAAATATTGCTGCTCATTCAAGGAATGACTTGTTATCTCCCATTCATTTTCTATCCCCTGAGTTTGATCGTCGTGTATCACATACTGATATCAGATTATTTAACACTCCTTCATCCACTCAGTATCAGAAGCATGGTAGCTTATATCATGCACTTCCTCAGCACTGACTTAACTTTGGGGATTTTCCATATATGCTCAGATGCTCACAGAGCAGGCAGGGATGGTGGATGGACAGTGTGAGGTGGGGGACCTAGTGATTGTCACTGCTGGTGAGTTTAATGTCCACGGTGAACAGTTTTGTTGGGTTGTGTCATCGATTCACTAGTGTATTGTATGACATGCCACTCTTATACCTTTCACTTTTTTAGTATCACTTTGAAATGTTTGGCACCTACCCAATTGTGATGTCTAAAAATGGGTAGTAATTCTGGAGGGTGGTGGGGATGTGGCCCCCAAAATTTGGGAAATCTCCCACTTTTTTACAGTGTTCAATCATTGAACTGTCATTTTGATGTATTGTCTGCACTCTGCAGACAATACAATTTCTTGTGTATTGAGTTTTGAGCATTCTGCTATTTTTACCTCTATAATGCTTCATAGAGTGTTAATTCAATTTATTTAAGATGTTTGGGAAAAAAAAACGTACAGGTAATTAATTGTTAAACATTCATCACATAGATATTTACTGTGAATAATGGTGTTGACCCACTCTGATAATTTGATATGATAGAACTGCTGCATCAGTAGAAAAACTCATCTCGTTTTGATGTCCACTAATGGGTGATCTCTATAGTAGTTCAGTACAGTGGCGTGACAGTACATGACCCAAGTGAGCATTGAATTTGTAACACAAAAACTGATTTCTTTTCTTGCTTTCAGAAAAGGTTTTGCAGCTGTTATTTTTTTTTTTAGCAAATATTACAGTAGCATGTGTCTAGGGCCCATGAATTACTTACTTGCCAATATTGAGGGTGAGGCCATTCATGAGGGCGCACTTTCTTTGGGCTCCAACCTCAACCCCCCCCCCCCCCCGCTCCCCAGCCGCTCTCTCGGTCCGTGCCTGGTTTAGTAATAATACATCTTCCCGCAATGCCTTGAACAATGTCAATCAAGTACCAGTACTTTAGCTTCGCAATTCACATGAAGCAACTTCAAAGGCCTCTAGCTCTGTAACGAAAAGTTGTATGAATGTAGGGTTTGGACTGATATGTTTAGTTTTTCTCCAGCTGTTATATTGGCCTCAGTTGATGCAACTTATTAGGTTTGTTGGATTTCCATGAAACGTATTGAGCGTGTTCACCGCTGAGAATGGGTAACTGGGAGTCAAATAATGTGCTAATTTGCATAATTCAGGCAATTTTATTCACATTTCCATGAACATGAAACTTAGTACAGTCCTTTGGTTAAACTTGGTCACCCATCAGTCCTAATGAATTTGAAATTGGTCAAAGATGAAGTTGCTATTTATAGGTAGAACACTTGGGGGGCTGCTAAAAACTAGATACACCTCTAATTATGATTTTAGATTTGGCTGTTATTATAGATGCTAACTGGCAATTTGCTCACTTCCAACCTCTAAGATCAGGTGGGTTGGAACATGCTAAACCATAAAACAACCATTGATCACGAAGAAAGCGGTTTGTGAACCTACTTGTTATCAAGTATAATTAGTTTGGGAATTACTGTGAGACAATCTTGGATGTGACATCATCGAATGGTATTTGCATTATTCAACGAGAGTTTGCGAGCGACAATGCCTCCTCAATAGTCACTTGACCTCATTAACTTGTATTAAATTTAAAAAATGTTAGGCAATAGGTATCACAGGGATGGTGAGTGAGACAGACAATAGACACATGACATTTGAGCCTGGATGACAACAATGAAACATGCAGTGAACTTTTATGTTATCCCTCATTTGGAAATGTCAAATCAGTTTGTTGCATATGCCTGGGGCAGCTAGTCAGTTTCTTCTCCTCCGTTTCACAACTGGGCGATTAACTGAGGGATTACCCCGCATGGTTATTTCTGGAGGTGGCGCTCCATTGATTGCGACATTGTGTTAAAGAATCAAATTAACCGGAGTTATTTTATCACTCCCAGTACGGTAGCCTGAGTTGACATTTTGGTTTGTGTAAATTACACAAGTGATGCAGATCCAAACCCTCTAATGGGCAATCCTGATACTGAATTGGTAATTCAAGTTGCATTAATAGTCTGCATGTCTTGTCTGGAGCAATATAGGGGCAAGATAGGGGATGCAGGCTCTTCTTTTCAAATGGGCAACCCTGCTCTTGTGTGAATCTCACTTATTTGTTTTTAGCTCAAACCAGCTATGCTGGTTGAGCTTTTGTGATCTACTTTCCTGTGTATCCACAATTGACTTTGGCTTTTTTGGGGGGGACTTTTGGCTGCCAATCGATCAACTTGATGATGTTGACCAAAATTGAACATAATGATCATTGACCACTAGGACACTTCTGACCTTGGGTTTGAAAAAGGTCAAGGTCAAAGGTCATAATAGCATCACAATTGGCCATTCTGTTCACAACTACAAAATGTATCTTCTCCTACAAAAAGCATTAGATTGTCTTGAAACTCAGTCATGATGTTCATTGGTAGTAGCGCTCCTTTCAGATTGTACAAAGATTTTTGATGGAACATCATATATGGCCATTAGAGTTAAAACATTGACCTCCTGGTTGAAAAGAAATAGGTCATGGCCCTAAACGGTCTACTTTGATGAATGTGGACCGAACTGGAACAATGTTCATTGACTTCTGGAACAACTTTGACCTTGTGAAGGTCAAGGTCAAAGGTCATAAAGCATTCACAATTGGCCATTCTGTTCACAACTACAAAATGTATCTTCTCCTACAAAAAGCATTAGATTGTCTTGAAACTCAGTCATGATGTTCATTGGTAGGCTCCTTTCAGATGTACAAAGATTTTGATGGAACCTCATATAATGCCATTAGAGTTAAAACAGTGACATCTGGTGAAAAGAAATATCATAGGCCCCTAAACGGTCATACTTTGATGAATGTGGACCGAACTTGGAAAACAATGTTCATTGACTTCTGGAACAACTTTGACCTTGTGAAGGTCAAGGTCAAGTTATTGAAGAGGAATTAGGACTATTTTGTCTAATATACAAAATGAATTTTCTGCTATGAAGGACTGGACTGTTCTCAAATGGCATTCTATGTTTTCTCAAAAAGTGCTTTTCCATGACATGTTCACAAAATTTACATGTCATGTTATCAGAGGTAGCTTAAGGTTGATTCCATGGAAAAGTTGACATATTTCCCCATGATCCTTTTCATTTCTCCCATAATCACTCGGAGATCTGACCTCGCAATTTATGGTGCGTCCTTTCGAAGTGGTGACTTTGGTAATTACCAGATAGAGAGAATACAAACCGTACGGGGTTCCAAAGTTAGTGACGCAATAACAAAACCCCCTCGGTTTTTGTCCGCTCTACGTGGTAGATACGGTATATACAGTATATACGAGGTCCGAAAGAACGCGGCACTAGTGAGTTCTGACCTTGCAATCCAGCTGTACTGTTAGAGGTACTACCGACTGCATATACCGTACCCACGTACGTACACAGCCGAGCGAGCGATTCGCGCAGTCAACTCAAAATCAAAGAACATTGAACCCAAGGATTTCTGAGCAATTTGCAGCGAAGGTTTGAGGCAGAAGGTTTTGTACTTCGTAGCGTTGAACAGTATAAGCTATATAATACTGTGAAGTACTAGGCCGAGTATTACGATTACTACAGCACAAGTCAAGTAGCCTACGAACCTGTGTGTTTGACGCGGGTGAGCATCGGAACGGTCCGATATTTTTGCGTGAATTTTCTAACTCACCCATGTTATACATTAAAAAGTTTGTCAGATCAGATCCAGACAATTGTATAATTATATAGGCCTATTAGCAGTTCCTTAACTTCTTGTTTCATTAAGTAAGTTTTCTCGTCCATTGTGTCAGTAAATACTTCGTATTGATTTATACAAGCTAGGTCAACCATCCATAAACTAGTAGCCTGGTGGGATCTTCGTAAGTGATTACGATCGCAACTACTGTAAAAAAGTGAAAAGAATGTCAGTTGGTCGGTAATTTACTTCGTATTTATTTATACAGGCTGGGTCAACAATCCATAAACTAGTGGCCCTGGTCCGATCTTCGTAAGTGATTACGATCGCAACTTGTCAAAAAATGACAAATAAGGTCAGCTCTTCTCCCGCTCCCTTTAATAATTCAAGAACCTATTGTAGGGCCTAAATTTAGGAACTTCCCTTTCCAAACGAGGTCTTCTTCTTTTAGTTGATATGGGGTACATCGGAAAGCAGAACATTTTTTGAGCCTGATTCGGATATAACAAGCAACTAGATCCGAAAGCAGACAACATTTTTTTGAGACTGATTTGGGATACATTCAAGCAACTAGATTGTTATATTCCGAATGCCGAAACAAAACAGGGAGGCATAGTGTGGTCAAGGACTGCAATACCTATATGACCTTTGGTAGCGGAATCGTCAGCAGTCCTCTTACAAGTAGACATAAGTAAGAGTATGCCCCCCAAATAGAGATACCTCAATCACAGCAGGAGTCTGATAGACAAATTTTTATGTCGTATCGGAGTGGGGGAGTAAGATCTGAATAAGATTTTGGGCAACAATTTCACATAATTGGAGTGGTAACTGGCTAATTTTTAGGTACTTGATTGTTCAAGGTCGTATAACAAGATTCAGAGGACCTATAGATGTATGCGTGATTTTATTGTTACATAAGTCCAGGAAATGATGTAGAGTACTGATTAGTTTCCGGCACCCAAAAATGCTAATTCAAGTTGTTATAAATGGTGACCTCCTGTCCCAAAATGTTCAAACAACGATCCAAAAAGTCAGTGAACGCCATTCAATGCAACTCTCCCAGCTCCACATCCCGCACCCCCTGAAAACTTTCCCAGAAATCTCTGAAAACCTAGCAATTATGTTCACTTTTAGTTCAATTTGTGTTTGCCAAACCGGATGCAGGGTAAAGATTTATTCGGACGGTAGACTGATTTCATGTGAGTTAGGCTCGATTTTTACTGGCGTCCGATCGTCAGAGCCGACTAAAATTCTGAACAGACAACCATTTTTTGACAAGATGGTTGTCCATGGACTACCACTTTTTCGTTACATAGTTTTGACAAGACGGTTGTCCACTGGACTACCACTTTTTAGTTACAATTTAGAACAAGGGAATTTTGTTCTCATCGCTTGTAAAAAAAAAAAAATTCGTGCAAGATATTTCAATGTTATTAGCTTCAAACAGCTAGGCTGGTTGAGCTATTGTGATGCCATGTCATTCTATCTACTAAGTCCTGGGGTCCACAATTGATTTTTGGCTTTTTTTTTTTTTACTTTTAGCTGCCAATCGATCAATCTTTGATTGATGGTGACCAAAATTGAACATATTGATCATTGAAACCACTAGACCATTTTCTGAACCTTGTGAAAGGTCAAGGTCAAAGGTAAATTAAAGCACACCATTGGCCATTCGGTTCACATAAAAAAATGTATCTTCTACAAAAAAGCATTAGATGTCTTGAAACTCAGTCATAGGTTCATTGGGGTAGCAGCTCCTTTCCGATTGACACAGATTTTTGATGGAACGTCATATAATGCCATTAGAGTTTAAAACAGTAACATCTCTTGAAAAGAAATAACATAGGCCCCTAAACGGTTATACTTGATGAATGTGGACCGAAATTGGAAACAATGTTCATTGACCCTGCGGGACAACTTGCCCTCCCCCCCCCCCCCGACCCCCTGTGAAGGCAAGGTTCAAAGGTTATTACCAGAGGAATAAGGGACTATTTGTTTAAATCTACAAAAATGCATTTTCTGCTATAAAGAGGAATGGACTGTTCTCAAAGTGCATTCTAATGTTTTCTTAAAAAGTGCTCTTCATGACATGTTTCCAAATTACATGTCAGTTATCTGAGGTCTTTAGGTTGATTCCCAGGAAAAGTTGACATATTTTAACATGACCCTTTCATTCTCCCATAATCACTCGGAGATCTGACCTCGCAATCTGGCTGTACTGTATTCCGCCGCTTTTTCGGACCTCGTAGATACGTATATACAGGAGAGTGCACAAACCCGAGGGGGATTGTTATTGCGCACATTACCCTTTGAAAGCAAATACGGTTTGTATTCACTCCATTTGGTAATTACCAAAGTCACCACCTCGAAAGAACTCACCATATATACTGTACATGCAATACCGACGTACGTAAACAGCCGGCGCGAGCGATTCGCGCAGTTACTCGAAAGTTTCTCTTGATTATCGTTCCACGGAATAATCCTGTAAGACTCTTCTAATAGTGAGATGTGTTTGTACAGATATAATATTAGCAGGTTCACGCTAAGCAGGTCCAGGGTCTATTAGCCCCCTAAAATTCCATCAATACCCCATTTCCCTGATGAAAGGTCGAGACCAGGTGCTATTTCTGAGGGGCAATATCCCATGGGTCATCAGTTGGTCACATTTAGGTAGGCCCTAATAATAAATGCTGCAAGCCCTATCAATGTTTCTGTTGGCAGACGCACTTCAGTTAGGATGTTTCAATGCTGCTTGGCATTAAGCCTCTTGGGTTATTTTCTCATTTGAAGCTTGGTCCCTCCTCAATGCAGAAGTCGAAGAAAGTGATCAGAGCCCTTGGTCCTAACAAGATAACCCCTGGTCCAATTGCCCATATTCCATGAACCAGGTTTCTTTCTTTTGAAATTATCCCTGGCTCTTGATCCCTTATTTCGATCCCTGAATATCAGAGATAATTCAGAAATTTAATGGAAGATCAGGACCATAGATTCTTTGAAACGGAAGGATTGGAGCATTGCAGCAATGTTTTAGCAGGGGTTTCCGTACTCGTAGCGTGAACGTGTAAGCCTATATAATACTGTTACTACTACTGTAAGGCCCTAGCCTAATTATTACAATTACACGGCAAATCAACGAGTCCTAGCTACGATAACGTTAAAATCTTCGATCTGAAAACATTTGAAAATCGTCAGATCTGAAACAGGCATGTAGATGGGTGATACTAACACATTCACCAACAGATCGAATCATTGTTGATTTGCAAGGTGTTCGTTCAGATAATCACTTTCCTGATCTAGGCTAGTGTGGTCCCTGTACAAATCGTAGCAAGTTAGGCCTAAGTAGCTTAGGCCTACTGCTGGCTACCATGTGGAATTAATAGAGCCCTTGGAGATTACCATTTTTATTTTTTCATTAATTCACACAAACAAGTTTTGCTTGGAAAGAACATTCACTATGCCAAGAAAAATGTGCCATTGAAGGATTTGCCCTCTCCGGCGACAGTCACGTAGCCTATGGGTGGAAGCAGGAACAGTTGGCATGGTTGCATTATCCCCGTGGGCATGTACCCACTGTTTTCCGTGTACTTGTGTCGCAGTAGTTTGCAATGCACTCCATTGGCGATCAGGAAACAAACTTGGGCTAAGAATGAGGCTGTTGCGATTGGTATTAGGGGTGGGTTTTTTTTTTTTTTTTTTTTTTTTCCCCCCCCCAAGGGGGGACAAAAAAAAAAAACAGTTAGGAGGGGGTGAAAAAAAAAAAGTTTACGGTAGGTTAGATGTTGGTAACAACACGATTTTGTGAATGACATCGTGCAATTTGATCGACTCTACTCCTCGGCTCAATCCCTGGCAACTGTGTAACACTAATTTAATACACCCAAGTACACATGAGTACATTTCGTATGCAAATAATGCCGTTTTTTGTTCGCCTGAACTGCAGGATTTCTCTGAACAGGTGAGGCATTTTTGACGAATTGTTATGTAGTATCAATGGTTTGGGTGGACACAACCTGACTATTCTTGGGCAAAAAACTCACTATAAAACCTAGAGGAGGGTATTGGCCTATTTAAATTTTATTGTTTTTTCTCGTTAGCAAGATTACAGATGAACCGGAACTGCTAGATGGGACTTGTTGCACAGGAGGAGTGAGGTCGATGAACTGATTGGGTTTTCAGCGTAAAATGTGTTAATTAAGTTGTCTATTTTGCATAATTATGTGAAATTTCAAGGTTAGTAAGATTTTCCTCAAAACTGGACAGTGAGTATGTCTAAATCCAGTCCTGAAATATTTACAGAGATCAGGGTCAATGGAGTCATTCAACTGTCTATTTGGTCATAATTTATGCGTAATGCTAAAGTTGCCCGATTCCCATGAAACTTGTAGGTATGGACTTATCCTTACTTCCAACATTTCGAATGAGGACTGGAAGTTATTATTCAGTCTATTTTGCATGGTTCATTCCAAATTTCAAAGTTGTAGATTTCATTGAGGATGATGCGTTATCGGTTCTACCTTCAGTTCCTTTGAGTTCAATTATCATTGCTTCATTCATGTAAAAATGTTCAAGTTGGTAAGATTCCCATGAAATGTGTGGTCCAACATTGGTCCTGACATATATAGTTGAATGAAGAAAATGGGTCGATGAAAGTTGAATATTGGTGTCTAAGTTGCATAAGTTATGCAATTTCAGTCAGATTTCCAAAAAACCTGTACTCCTTCGGACTCCGGTAGACATGGTCAATCCAAGTTCAGTGAATTGAATTGGTTCACTGGTTATGAAGCTGTTCCTATTAAAATGCTAATACAAAAATCTGGGAGCTCGACTGGAATGCCTTTGAATTGTTTGCATTGTGACTCATAGAAAAAACCATTGGATCGTGCAATCCGTGGAGACACTGGGGGTGATGCCTGGTACCCCTTGAAACATCTTTCGTCAATGAACAAGGAAAGTTTACAAAATAATACACAATGTCTAAATTTCCCGAAATAGCGGGAGGGACGATAATGTGCATTTATTTTTACTTTGCCTAAGTTAAGCCGGCCTTGCGGCTGAAGTTGGGTACTAAATGAGAAACGGATGAGTTTAAACTAAAGCAGTCAGTACAGGGTAATACCTCAATGACTGACTGGGTGTTCAGTGGGTTACACACACGTCCACATAACAGACATTGTTAACATTGGGAGTATTTAGTCCTCTGTTGAGGACTGGTAAATAGGCCTCAGGCCAAGGGCATATGGCCCCAGGACTATTCTTGGGTTTGTATGCTTGAGTTCAACCTACTACTTTCTACAAGTTTTAGCCAACAACTGTTTCAGCAAGTACCCATTCAGCTACCTTATCCATGGATGTTTAGGCCGACCACGGCTGGATGTTTTGGCCGCGCTGCCTTACATATAAACAAAAATTAAAAAAAAAAAAAAAAAAAAAAACAACACTCCTAATATCAATTCATGATACCGGCGATAAGCAATACTGTGGGACCTGTTCAAACCATAGAACAGCTGAAGATGTCTCGATACAAACGACACTAAGAAAGAAGGCCAAGCAGGGTATTTGAGCCCAAAAAATTGCCACAGCCTTTAAAAGATTATTTATTAACATTTTTTTAACTTGACGAAGTCAGAGAAATCAATGCATTCATGCCAGTGTACGTGTGTGTGGTGTGTGTATTATGTATGTAGGTGGGTGTGACACATGGCTGGTGAACACAATAACTCAACCCCAACTGGATAGATGAAGCTCATACTTGGTATGTGTGGTTCCCAATGATGAGTAAATGAACGCATTGTTTTGGGGTCAGGTCAAGTCTGAAAACATTGTGAAACACGATAAGTCCAGAAGGATTGATATGATTGGTTCAAATTTGGTATGTAGCTTTCTTATGGGGAGTAACAGGAATACGATTGTTTTTGGTATAGGTCGGAAGGGAATTTTGGTCAAAAATAGAAATTTGTGCAAATCAAGAATTTGGCCCATTTTGGCTTGTTGAACACGATAACTCGATCCCACTTGGATGATGAAGCTCATACTTTGCAGTGTGTTCCCCATGATGAGTACATGAACCCTACTGTTTTGGATCAGGTCAGAGGTCTATGAGCGTCACCAGAGGTCAAAGTCTGAAAACCTTGTGACACGATAATTCCAGAATGCGGGGTGGTTTGGGGGGGGGGGGGGGGATGGTTGATCGGGTTTCAAATTTGGTGTGTAGCTTTGTATGGGGAGTACAGGAACCCTATTGTTTTGGATAGGTCGGGGTGAATTTGGTCGAAAATAGAAAATTTGTGGAAACGTAATAATTTGACCAATTTGGGCTTGTGAACACGCTAACATGACCCCACCTGGATTGGATGAGCTCTACTTGGTGTGTGGGTTCCCGATGAATAGTACATGAACCCTAATGTTCGGGGTCAGGTCAGAGGTCATTTGAGGCAACATTAGGCCGAAGTCTGGCAACACGTGTGACACGCAAGACAGAAATGGTTGGTTGACGAGTTCAAATGTGGTGTGTAGCTTCCTTATGGGGAGTACAGGAACCCATGTTTTTGAGTATTGGTCAGGGGTGGAATTTTGGTCAAAAATAGAGAATTGTGAAAATTCAATAATTTGGCCAACTGGCTTGTGAAACACGATAACTCAACAACCCTACCTGGATGGAGGACAAGTCATCTTGACATGTGGTTCCCCATGATACGTAGTACATGAACCCTATCGTTTTGGGGTCAGTTCAGAGGTCATTGAGGTCACTAGAGGTCAAAGTCTGAAAACCTGTGAAAAACGATAAGTCCAAAATGGTTCGTCTGATCGGGTCCAAAATTTGGTGGTCGCCTTTCTTATGGGGGGATTACAGGAACCCTATTGTTTTGTATAGGTCGGGGCTGAATTTTGGTCAAAAAAAGGAAATTTGTGAAAAGTCAATAATTTGGCCAAATTTGGGTGTGAACACGATAACTCGACCCCACCCGGATGGATGAAGCTCATACTTGGCAGTGCTGTTCCCCATGATGAGTACATGAACCCTATTGTTTTGGGGTCAGGTCAGAGTCATATGAGGTCACTAGCGGTCAAAGTCTGAAAACCTTGTGACACGATAAGTCCAGAATGAGGTGGTCTGATCGGGTCCAAATTGTGGTGTGTGCTGTCTTATGGGGAGCAGGAACCTATTCTTTTGGTATAGGTGAGAGGTGAATTTTGGTCAAAAATAGAAAATTTGTGAAAATCAACAATAATTGGCAATTTGGCTTGTGAAAACGATAACTCGGCCACCTGGATGGATGAAGTTAATAATTGGTAGTGTGTTCCCCATGATGAGTACATAAACCTATGTTTTGGGGTCAGGTCAGAGTCACGAAGGTCAACCCACTGGGACAAATCTTCCATTTGCTCCTTGTGTATGGCTATAGGTTGTCAGGAAAGTCAAGGAAAACAGCCTTTGGGCTTTATGGTTTTCTATAAACTCAGGTGTGTATGAGTCTGAGGTGATGAAATAACAAAAATCATTGACCACATCGAGGCTAGGTCAAAAGAAATAAAGAATCAAACAGCATTCACATGAAGTTCCGTAAGTCATAATGCTCCGTAGTCATAATGCCTCATGTTGATCATTATGAAGTGAATATGAGCATTTGAGTTTGAGCTACAGCACCATTGGTGCTCGTGTTGAACAGTGTAGGAAGAATTGCGAAGGGTTATAGCAGTATGGAGCTCCCTAAACTCTCAAATTTGGTAACCCAATCCTATACTCATACTTAGACTTGCAGGAGTACATTCTTTCAGACCAGGTACCTGCTGCTGTTAAATTGGCTTGTCCGTATAATCAGGCAGAGCCAATATTTGCGCGAAGATAGTCTGCCTCTGTTCGGGGGATAATTGCTACAACCTTATATCGTCATGTTTCCAAATGCTCAGGACACTTATAGCATTGCCTGTTGAATAATGAAAAAGAAGAGATTGCATGAAAAACAAGAGAGGAGAATAAATTGGTCTGGGAGGCCAAAGTCGGTTGAGTAGACAAGCTGCTTGATACTCGTTAACAAAGAATATGGCAGAGGAGAAGTGTATGAACAAAAATGGAACAAAAAGCAGGTTTAAAGACTAGTAGTCCCAAACAGTTCAGCTCCACACTTTAAAATTTGTGTATAATATGCCATTGTTGACATAACCAGTTGCCTGGACGGATGCTGCCTAACAGTACACATTGAGTCAGCAGTTAGTATATTGACATCTAAACATTTTAAGGTCCAGGATCCACTTGCCCTAAATCTTCAAACTCGAACTTGAAGCGGCAAATGTTGCTTGGGAGCACTTAAGATTACTCCGTTTGCATGGAATCGCAACAATGGATTGTCCTGGAACATGTTGACATGTTCACGGTTATACATGTCCCCATGAACATCAATCAAATATAAGGTTTGATATTCCGGCGAGGGATGTTTGGTTGGGACTCAGGAAATGATGCTATGTTTTGCAAAGACAATTTTGGAGGCAATATTAATGGCCTTGAGCAGTTGCCCTAGTAGTAACACCAGTTGGCTGATACCAACCCCGCCCTATCACCATCGTAGGGACTATGGACCCATTTAAATATTTCTGTTGATTAAATATTCAAATTGATATATTTAGACTCAGTTGATTTATTCATTTTGAATCAATATTTGAAATCACAAATAAGTCTGAAGGCCGAGTTAGTAAAAAAACAGCTATTCCATATCCGTGTCTCTGCTGGAGAGAGCCTTTCTATTCAAGCATCAACAATATGTACCACGTTTCAGTGCCAATCAAGAAGCGTTGGAGAGTATTGCACTATTGAACATTTGAAGTTTCTAGCAGCAAGAGATGAAGATGGTGACTTACAAACCCAAATTTATTCCCGACTAACATGTACCAATTATTGCACTACTTTGCACCCCAACCCGCGCCAGGAACATCTGGCAATAGTTTACCAGTAGTCCGGGCATGGAACCCTACGTCCTTCTTATTTCCAGTTGAACGTTCAAGTTCTTGAGCATTTTGGCTAAGATTCTCGATTTTTTCATCGCCGAAATCACCCATCTGCGTTCAATCGACATTTTTCAGAATCGTGCTAGGAAGCATTTTTCTTCCGACGTCATCTACCAGGATAAGTTTATCATTATAGCGGTTTGCGTGATATTGTTTGGATTTTTTTACTCCCGCTCGATCCCGTTTGGCGTAAGTCCATATTTAGCCTAGGCGCGACTAGACGATAGGGCTGTGCATGGCTTCCGTGAGCCTAGCACACGCGGGTGTTTAGGGTCCTATTGTGTTGGTTCAGTAGGGGCGAATGTGGTCCGGGGTGCTTTCCCTAGATGAGCCCCCCCAGCCCGCCCTCCCTCCCTTCCTTGGATTTTTCCCCTTCCCTCCCTGTCCCCATCTCCCGGGGGGGGGGGGGGGGGGGGGTGTGTCCTCTCCGCGGCAGCGCTAGGGAAGGTTATGCAAGACGGGTGAGAGCGGGGAATGGGGATACTTCGTTAGGTACTGGCGTGGAGTCTAGTACTCGTCTGATCGTGAGTTCGTTACGGCCGATTACTTGATATTGTATAGTCTTATACTGCAATACACTACGGCTATGACATTTGCATTCATGTCGGAAGTGATTCCTTTCTTGTGTATTGCTTGTATTTTTTAACGTTCGTATCGAAAAGGTTTGTATTTGTATATATTTTTTATACGGCAATACACTCTTACTATGACATTTCGCATCTCATGTCGGAAGTGATTCCATTGTGATATTGTTACCTTGATATTTGTATTTTGCATGTTTATACAGCAATAGAATGTCTTATGACCATAATCGCATTATCACGTCTGAAAGGATTCCTATCTGTTGATATACTAGGTATACCGGTCGTTATAGGCTGATGTTTTGTATTTTGTATAATCTTATACTCCATAACTCGTATTAGGACATATCCACATATCATGTCGGAAGTGATTCCTATTTGTGAATATTGTTAGTGGAATCGTTCGGGAGGGGAGGAGGTATTACTCCGAAGGATATTTCCGTAGTGGGACTTCCCTCAGATACAGGAAAGTGGTCGGCGCTAACGGACCTTCAAGGCCATCGCACTGTCGACAGAGGAAACGTGCTGGAGGCGCCGTCTTGTCTACGAAGCTACCTACCGACGGTCAGAGAGCAGAGAGACCCAGGAGTGATAGGGCGGGTCGAAGGAGAAGAGGACATTCCGAGCTTCGTTAGCACCGTGAGTCACACAGGCAGAGAGCTCTGGGTCAGCATGACCCTAAAGCTGGCGGGGCGGGCCGACGGTGGATCGTCTCGCACGGCGGGAGGCGGCTATGCCGGTCCTTCCTCGCGCCGGACCAGAACGGGTCGTTACACCTCAGGACGGTCGGAGGTCCCGACAGGTGAGGTCGGGGCCGACCCAGGAGGGGCGGGCCGAAAGTGGCTGTTTTGCCTGGTCCATGGGGGGGGGGCCGACCGCTAGCTCGGGGCCGGCCCTGCGGGGTCCGAAATTTGTGGGGTGTCGTGACACCTCGGGATGGCCCGGAGGTCCCGCCAGGAGAGTCGTGCCGGGCCCGTACGGGGTGTCGTTACACCTCGGGACGGCCCGGAGGGGTCCCGACAAGGAGTCGGGGCCGGCCCAAGCAGGGTCCGGAACGGGGTTGTGTACACCTCGGGACGGCCAGGGAGTCCGACCAGCAAGGTCGGGGCCGGCCCAGGGGGTCGATCGGGGGTGTGTTACACTCAAAAAGGCCGGACGGTCCCGACGAGGTCCGGTTCGATGATAGGTCCCTCTGAGCCCGCGGATCCGGCGGGCCAGTACGGCTCCGGCATCAGGCCAGCGCAGCAGGGGACCCCAGGGATCCAGGACCAGGGATCGATCCAAGCCCCTTACAGGCCACCGCCTACAGCGTCAACATTTCCCAGGACGAAGGTTCTGACCGGATTAGGATAGGGCTAGGCAGAGAAAGTTACATTGGATTAGCCAAGCCGCAGCCTGGCGGGCGGATGTTACAGCGACAGTTTCGCGGTTTTCAGACAGTTAGAGCGGCCGACGTTCCTGGGCCCGTACGGCTTGACGCTTTTTGACCCTCACGGCCTCCTCGTAGGGGAGGTTAGGCCGCAGCGGGGCCCCTCAGAAACTTCAGCTGTTGGGTTCCGGGCACAAGGGGGGAGGAAGACAACAAGACGCTCCCCGATACCGAGATCTCTCGGGAGGTCTCCCGGGGGTACGAGGCAGTCCGTCGAAACAAGCCGTAGTGCCGGGAGTCTCTCTTGTCAGGCACTGCGACCAAGTGGAGGAGCAGTGGGTTCTACGCCAGGAGAGGCTAGGTATTACCGGCGGTTAGTCTAGGGGGGGATGGACGCATCCTTGTTAGGGTGCGTGATCCCCGTCAACTAGGGCGAGATTGCGCTTGGCTTCTTTTCGGAGAGGGACGTGTGTTAGGGTCCCGAATTCGCAAGAGACTGTGCACGTCTTCTATACATAGTTACTTCGTTCGGACAGACTTCACTACGCTGACGCTATACAAGTGACTCTATCGCGCTCGTTGTAAGGTGGCACTCCTCATCCTTTGCCAGTCTTCAGATGAGCGCGGGTGATTAAGGCCGGCGTACGGGGACATCGCACAGGGCCTAGTGACCAGCCGTTCAGGTTAAGAGTTGCCTTCAGTCAAACCATCCATCGCGGGCCGGGGGGCCTATAGAGGGATATTTGAAGAAGTGCGGCTAGCGGGACTGACAAAAAAAATTAAGTCCCTGGAGGGAGCAGACTGGAAGGAGTCTTCCACCCGGGTATACGTCAGGACCGTCTATAGCCTCCTCACCTAGAATAGGGAGCCGCTCGGGTCAGGGGGGGTTTGCTGCGGCAGCCCAGGAGCGCCACCCCAGCCAGAGTAAGACTCTTCAAAGAGAGATCAGCTGGCTCGCGGAGGCCACTGTTGCTGGAAGACTACTACTGTTCGCAGGCAAATGGACTCCTATCTAGCCTGCCCCCCCCCCGGGCGGAACGCCACCGGGGCGGAGTTGCAGGCGCCCTATTAGAAACAGTACAGCCGTTGCCAGTCGAGGACCAGGCCGTTATTCCGGTCAGGGTAGGGCTTCCAAGCGTACTGCTTCCGTGGAGGAGACTAGAGTGGCTACCTTCCCTCGGGTTCTTAACAGGCCCACTCTCGCTCACATCCGTAGACAGGCTCAAGAGGGCTCGCCTACATAGACAGCTTACGGAAGATGCAGGGACTCAAAGACAGGAGGAAGGAAAGGAAACGGCGGACATAGGGACTGCCAGAATTTGGCTGGCGGGCTACGTCTCACCTTGTTAGGCCTACTTGACCTATAGCCAGTCTCGCCGTGTCCTGTTCTCTGCGGAGTAGATCTCGTCCGTCTCTTCTTGCCGTACTACTCCGTGGACCCTATTACTTCTTTTGCGCAGTTCTCACCTTCACGTCGCAACGCTCTTTCCCCGAAGCCAGCCGTCTCGCTCGATTCGACCACGACCTGTTCGCTGAGAGACAGAACCATACGGGCCCGGTTTACGGAGAGGCACCCGGCTCACACCGCAAGGGAAGCCGTGCTCTCTCAGCCGTCTCTGCCGTCTACTCCGCTGGACCCCAGGCTTACTTCGACGCAGTCATCACATTCAGTCGGCCGTGCTTGCCCTGGAGCCCAGCACGTTTTCGCCTCGATTCGACACGCCTGTCTGCTGACGAGCCAGAACCACGGCCCGTTTACGGAAGAGCCGGGCTCCACCCTCGAGGTAGCCGTGCTCTCGCAGCCGTCTCTGCTTGTCTACTCCTGACCCCATGGCTACTTCAACGCAGTCATCAAACTTAAAGTCGGACGCGTTTTTTTCCTGAAGTCAGCACGTTCGCTCGGAACGACCCGCCCCTGTTCGCTGATGAGACAGAAAACCGTCCGGTACACCATTTACGGAGCAACTGGCTTACCCCGAGGTAGCGGTGCTCCTACCAGCCGGCCCTTGTTATAGACCGGGCTAGGCCGGAGCCCGCTGACAGCGGAGTGTCACGGTGGTGGGGCGTTCCGTTTTCCCAGCCGGGGGACGTGTCTCACTAGAGACTCCAGAGCAGGTCTGATCTCTCAAGAGCCGTTGAACCGCTCTTCCGGCCTTCCCGAACCGGGGCCCTACGGGCCGTGGGGTGGCTCTCCAGAGCGGTGAACCGTCTCTGTCGGCGGTCTCGAGCCGTGTGCCTGTTGTCGGACCCTCTTCCGACCCGCCAGAACTGGGGTCGGACTTCTTCGGCCCTCTGTTTAGTTGGGCTCTCCCGAGCCGAGGGTGGCTTTCCCGGTTTCCAGTTCCGTGGTCGGACTCGATCAGCGCAGGGGCCAGACGGCCAGTACCTTATCCAACTCTCCGACTCTCCTGAGTCAGATCGAACCTCCCGAGCCGCGGTTTTGGACTCCGACCAGTTCTCTCCTGGAGCCGCGGACCAAACCGAATCTCTTAACGCAATCGGAAGCCAGCTCCCCTGTGCAGTGCTTCGCTCATCCCGGGCGTGCCATAAGCCAGAGCCAATCTCCTGCCCTCCTGGTGAGACGGCACTATACGAGACGAGATCGGACTGCCGACTCACAGAGCAGTGGTTCAGACCTCTTCCGGCCATCGGTGAGTATCAGCTCTTACCGTGAGCCGGGATCGAGCATGCGCTTCAAGACACTAGTGGTCCACTCTTTCTGCCGGCTCCCTGAGCATCGATTCCCCTGGGATTGGGTTCATTCCCGAGCTTCCATAGCGTAGTCCGGACTCTCCCTGCCCTTCCTGTGTGAGGTCGCACTACGAGCAGAGGATCGGCCCTGACGGACTATCCAGAAAGTGGCCCCGACTCTTTCTGCCCTCATGACGCCAGATCGAATTCTCCGAGCCGATGGTGGCTCACCGTGGATCCGCTCGGTAGGACCTCCAGGGCCAAGATTGGTACTCCCAAGCTCTGCGGTCGCAGCGCGCACCTACTCCTTTCGACTTCCGAAAGCCGATCAGCTTTCGAAGGCGGGTGGGTGACCCCACGGCAATCCTGGGTCGGGTTCAACGTCGAGAGGACTACCTCTGCACAGTCGGGAATTCTATCCGGTTGGAGGCGTCATGTTGGGTGTCCGGTGCGGACACTGGCACGAGTTAAATGGGTGAAAACGAAGTTGTTCGTCACCGCACTCAACTCGTCTTCCTAGATAGTCCAGCTTTTTCTCCGGATCGAAAGGCTTCTCATCCGTGGATAGAGAGCCAGCGCTAAGCCGGGATATCTCTGAGCAGGTTTTCGCTGGTTCACCAATGGCCACTACCCCGTTTTGCACCGCGAGGCCTGGAGAGTCGGCCTCCTCGTTCTCCCGAGCTACGCTTTCGCGAGACAGTATGCGAGCAATCGTGGGGGTTACCAACGACATTCGTTTCATGCGGCGTTTCCACAACAGTCTCGGCCTAGCCGGTACGAGTTTGCATCGGCACTAAAACCGACCACAAACCTATGTTCTGACGGCAACGGACCCGCCTCAGTGCCCTGTGCTAGTCGCCGTTGCAAAGTTGCAAATATGGGGTAAGTTGAGAAGTGAAATAGATCACAAAACTACTGGTTTGGGAATCGGTGAACGACGAATATGTACCCCATTTGACGTACCCACCCTACCGTCCCCCAATTCAGGCCATCACGGGGCATCCTCCTTCGTCGGATCGAGGGGCATTCGCCCCTCATCCCTTGGACGGGCCTCTGCCTAGAAAACTAAGACGGACGTAGGGGTGCAGCCCGGACTAGTAAACGATTGCCAGTCATTGGCGCGGGGTGGGGTGCAAAGTGCATATGGGTAAGTATCGTAGTTCACAGATTCACAAACCAGTAAGTTTTCTGAAAAACAATTAATATCTTTTGGGCATTAAGTGTCACAGGTAGGAGGCGGTCATTGTGACCTCTCACCTGACTGTAAAAGGGTTTGAAAGAGTTTAATTGCTCCTACATTTTATAACTGGTTGGTTGCTGGGAGAGGTGTGTTGTTACAACTGAATACCTAGTCACAGCAGTCGGCCTCAGCAAGGGAGATGAGTACTGCAGCCCCCCTACCCATTCATGCTGCACTTTAATAAACAGCCGTCCGCAGATCTCTGCGTATATAGAATCACATTCTTACCAGGAAGAGGGCGGGTCGCTTCAATCAAAACTCGAAGAGATGCAGGGACTGGGATGTAATAGAATCTTGGCAGATAGTAAATTCGATTGACCTCCTAGAATGTGTGGGGCAGATCATTGAACTCTGAAGGCACAAGGGTTGAGGTCAAAAAACTTGCTTAGGTAACCTCCCTTCATTTACTTGTAACAGAATCATTGTATTTTAATAAAGGCATAATAAACGCAGCAGAGACTTTTACGCAGGGATTAGTGAGAAAATATGAAGGCCTGATTGTTGCAGAATTATAACCGGGATGGGTCAAATAGGAGGTCAGAAAAAACAGAGAGAGTGGCCCCTATTATGAAATCAGACCTGTTTTAATTCATGAACAAAGGTTTGGTATCGTGTTCTATTCCCATTAATCATATTCCACTCTATTTGCTGAAGAACATCGGGAAAATGACTGATGAACAACCTTCTTTATGTATCATATGTTTATTCTTCTAACAATGTCTGAATGACAAATCATGTAGGATGTGATAGCGCCCCTTTGAATCAGTTTGCAAGCACCTAGGCAGATTGAGAATGAATTGGTTATTGACCAATCAGATTCAGTTCAAAAGGCTGTTTTATGCCGAACTGCATTACAGACTTGCATACTGGCCCAGAATAAGATTACTCGAAGCAGTTATTAGATTTATCAAGTCGGGGAAGGAGGTCATTGTGACAGCACGTTTGCATATTGAACATGCTTTTTGCCTTGCCAAGTGAATTGCTCCTTGGGGGTGATTTTATTATGTCTCTGTAGGGTGCAGATGTGTGAAATACTCTACCGTGATAAGATGAGACATTGAAATGGAGGGGGTCATTTCATGTGAAGCTAATAACCCTCCAACAGGGAGATTTTTCTATATTTTTCTGAGAGGCACATTCTTCTCAGAAGTAGGACGGTAGGCTCATTGACTCGATCATAAGATTAAAATCCTGGAGGGTGAGGCCAAGTCTTAAACCTGATGATTGATAGAGATTGGTTTCACGACACACTGGAACTATTGTATCTTCCAAGATGGAGTTCGATCAGGAATTCAAATTAACACTTGTGCACTGTATTCAAGTGCAGATTGGTCTGTGTATTAAAGTGCAGGGACTAGATAATCAACCTATCAGGAACTTACGTCCGTTCAGTACCGTCCACCACCTACTACCTACCTACAATTAAGTCAAATTTTGCCTTCTCCTGCAGGGTGTGGTCGATTATGAGGTAACTTGGTCACAATGATTCACTGAGTGAAGGGGCATCTGGGGTGTTCAGGAAATTGAGGTCAAAGGTCATCTAGGGGCATTTTGGCCAAAGAGGCCTTCTTGCAAAAGGATCTGTCCATTATTCACCCCCCCCCCCCCCCCCCCCCCCCCCCCCCCCCCCCCCCCCCCCCCCCCCCCCCCCCCCCCCCCCCCCCCCCCCCCCCTGGTTTCAAAACAATTTCTTCTCACATGAATATAACGAAGGTATGAGACCGAAGAACAGTCTATTAGAATTTTAGTAACTGTATGATTCCAGAGAGTATGACATGTCATAACAAATCGTTCTGATTGACTTGGAATGATTCAATCAAACACACATGCACATGTATAGCATACTATCAGTAACATATAGTGGCAGGTGTGCTATTATGCCATTGGCACTCTTGTTCAAATTTTCAAAAGGGGATTTTGAATCTTGGGGAGGGGGGATCTCAGAAACAAAAATAGCAGTTCTCTGAGACCAGCATACAACCAAAAATTCCACATTCGCCAGTTGTTAACAAAGGGAGGGGTGTTTGATGAGGGGTTACGATATCCTATTGGCCCAAGTTTGTCTCCCTGACTCCCTCCCTCCAATGGACCGCCATTGCAAACTATGCTACAACAAATTGTTTAGCTAGGCAGTGGGTACATGGGGATGATGCCACCCAATGCCTCCATTCTGCCTGCCATCCCATAGCTACAGTCTGTCGCCCGGACGGCAATCTCCAACGGCAAATTCTTCTGCCTCATAGTTGAAGTTTCTTTCCAGGCAAAAGTTGTATTTTGTGTGAATGAAAAGAAAAACAAAAATGATCACTTTCACTAGCTTTACTGATTTCCACAATGTAGCCAGTAGTAGGCCTAGTACTGAACTCGCATGATTTTGTAGCAGGGACCTACACTTAGCCTAGACAGAGAAGTGAGCGTCTGAACATAACTGCTTTAATCTTTGTGAAATGTGTTGGAATCACTACTACATGCCTGTTTATTATTTGATGATTTGACAGGTTGCAGTTTTCAATGGTATTTACAATGGGAATTTGGCCATTTACATGGTAACTCGGAGTATGTACATGCATAGTTGTTGAACATGTCGATCACAAGTTACCGATGTACTGGCTCGTAGTAAACATAGAATAGTGTTTTCCGTTCATGCCCTGCAGGGTTACGATGTCTGATACACAATATAGCGTATGTTACATTGTGGCTACATCCCAAGGATTGTGACTGGTGAGAACAGGGCAAAATTTGTATTCTGTTGGGAAACCAGTGCGAGGATTCCCACATAAATAATTTTTGTGGGGGTTCTGGTGCGCAATCGTGCAATCTCGCCATTAGCGGGAATTTCCCCCCCCCCTCCCCCTCCCTCCGAAAACTGATATCTCAACAAGGCAACATGTCTGAATCTCCAAATTTAGGGTTTGTGGTCTGGATCATGTCCTCCTCACTTGTACTGATTCAAAGCAAATCTGTACATAAACCATTCCGGTCTTATAAAACGATATGTGTGACTCCAAGGCTTCTACATAAAAAGTTTCTTTGACAACTGAGGCCATTCACACAAAACTTAATAACCTGCGTCAGTTAGGACGGCTAGCACTAATTGCGTGGATCTCCTTGGCTGTCTTGTCAGAGCTAGTGGCCAGATTATAAAACCTGTTAAAGACCTGAAATAATGTGTGGGTCAGATCATGAATCTTCAATCAAATAATGTTCAACAAACTGATTTATCAGAGGCATATGGAGTATTTCAATGTTAACGGCAGAGGGAAAATCAGAAGAAAAATTTTCCTCTTTCATTTGGCATTCAGCCAAAAAAAATCCATTTTCTTTTATCGATGCCTAATTGGCTCTATTGGTTGCCAAAATTTGAGTCATTTTCTGCCTAATTTTTAGGTGTCAGTTTTTTAGGGGGCTAACCTTTCCTTTCTCTTGGCTTGCCTGATTGTAATCATTAGAAATTGGTCAGCCATTTGAGCAGGAACTTCCAACCTCCCAAAGTTCTAATCTAGAGTCATGTTACATACACTAAACCTCGCTGAGCATTTGCGCATACTGTCAAATTAATCACAAACGCTTAGTCGCTTTCACTTGTTGGATGGCGTGAAGCAGCACACGAGCTGCCATTTATCGTGTACATAACCCACTTTCCAGTACATGATCGATGGCTGATTCAAATGTATCAGTCTCTCTGTAATTGAAATCACTGCATGGGGTTTATCAACATTTTTAAAGGAGAAATAGTCGTAAAAATCTTGTATTGTGAAGAGATTGACATTGTCCCAGACTCGAAGTCTGTCCTAAACTACTACCTTTCAAGTGTTTGGACAATTCAAGTCCTCCCCTTGAAGTAGTCACTTCTATTAAAGAAATTAGTAAAGGACAAGGCGGATGAATAGAAGAGCAGGGCCGTAGCGAGTGGGGGGGTTGTCACACCCCCCCAATAAGTTCGGCCGTCGGACAAATTTTTGGTCTGTCGGCAAAAAGGAAAAAGAGAAAAGGGAAGAAGCGGAAAGAGGAGAGGAGGAAAAGAGGAGAGGGGGAGGAAAGAAGAGGAAAAGAGGAGAGGGGGGGAAGGAAAAGAGGAAAGAGGGGAAGGGAAAGGAATAGGGGAGTAAGGGAGTGAAGAGGAAGACAGGGAATGGAAAGAGGAATAGAAATCAAAACGGAAATCAGGACTCATCCGCTATTTCAGGGGCGTAGCCCAAAAGGGTTGATAATTGGGGGGAGGGGTGTAGAGATGATGTTTTCCCAACGGATCCGGCAATGGTGACTATATGGGGGAGGGTATAATCGGCCGATTGCATTCAGCGTCGGCAAGAGAAAGGACGTCGGCAAACATATATGGTGTCGGCCGTCGCCGTCGGTGTAATTGGAAGTGGACGAGTCTGTCAGCAATGCCGCAAAAAGGGGAAAAAGGTGTTAGCGTTTGACATTTTTAGTTTTCATGATTTTGACAGTCTTTGACAGTTTTTGTTTCTGTTTCATATATTCCAAAAATACATAAAAAAAATTAAAGCCATTTTGAAAAACAATCTAAACACTGAAAACAAGAAAGAATTTCCCAGAACTTAACATGAAACAGTCGGATTTAGACAGGGAATCATGCGAGCGGCATAGGCTAGAGTAACAAGGCGAGATAGGGCACCCAGTTTTTTAGATCGCCAATAATGCGGCAGGCGAACTACCCACTTTGGGCCAGAATAAGTTAAAATTGGTTAGAGTATCATAATAAAAGTGGAAAAAATATGTACTAAATGGCCGAAACTTTGAACAATTGCACCATTGAAGTGTCAAATTTTTGCGCCTTCGCGCGCCGTGGGTATTGATGGTATGCTTCCACTCGCGAGCTTGCAGTCAAAATCGGGCTTTGTTTGGGCAAAAATTTTCGGCGTCCAAATTTGAAGGGTTATGAGTTCGTAGTGAGCGTGGGCAAGTAATTTACTGGTGCCCAATTTACTGAAATTTTGAACCAGATTGCATCTGAGGACATTTCAGATCAAAATTTTTCCAAAGGCCAGGGGGAAACCCCTCCCCTTACACCCCTCCCCCATATCAGTCACCATTGATATATCCCGTCCGCAAATCATCATTCTTTCCCCCCCCCCCCCCCCACCGCCGATTATCAACCCTCGTACCCAATGATTAAAAGAGGCTGATATGTTAGCTGGAGAAACTGATGCGTCAGTACAAACCCAAAGTTCATCGACTTTCGGTATGGAGGTAAAGTCCTTTGAAGTTGGATGGTTATTGTGCAAGATCGAAAGCATCCCATCATGCAATAAATGATGTCATACTTGCACAACCCTGCCCAACATTAAACAATCTTCAATCTTCAAATCTCAAAATTAGCAAAGCTACACACAATTTATGAACAAGACTTTTACACCCCGTCAGATTCACTTATATTCACTGAAAAATCGGATCTAATTGCACTATAAAATGTAGTGCACTTTATGGAATGAGCTGCATATTATATCAATTGATATTCATTAGCCAGTTTTAAGAGGTGCAGTGTCTTCACTTTCGTAGCGTTTGCCGCGCGGGGTGGGGATAGAAATACTCGCTTACATGGAGCTGGACTCCATATAAATAATGTGATAATGATATTCTATGTATGCATGAAAATGAAGTCTCAACAGTGGGAATGCCTCATGCCTCATTTCGAGTTGCTAATTAGGATCAGATGTGGCAGTGGGCTGCTAATTTATCGAAGCAATGCCTCGCTCAGATGCTCTCTAGCAGAGTACTATCCTGAGCCACAACTACTTTTATACCTTTGTGCTACTGAATGAGCCCGGGGATTAATAAAAAATGCCAATGTTCCCCATAGGTCTCAATAACCACCTGGTAGGGTGAACTTGATGATGCCATGGAGATAATGTGTCTTACCAAGAACACACTCAAACAACATAGGGGACTAAAATCCTAGGACTGTTTATTGTCTTATTCCTAATCCTGGAGCCTAAAATTGTATGATCTCCGCTTCAGCCAAGATAGGTAGATTAGTCAGATAGATAGACAGACAGGCAAATAGTAGAATTAACCACTATCAACAGTGTTATGTACGTCCTATCATAACTTTTTTGGCCATCACCGGAACTTGGGGGGGGGGTGGCAAAAAGCAAAACAAAGATCACAACATTGATGGTTCTGTGCCTATACATATTTTGTGAACTTAGGTCCGGATGATATAAACTAGGCCATGCAGCAGAGGCAGTGATTTAGACAACTGAGGAGCAGCACTCTGGGGCTCATATCACCACCAGCCCTTGAAATTGGCAAGGTTGATATCAGGCCTGTCAGTTTTCATGAGAATTTGTTATTCAGTATGTTCACATCCTAATATTATACTCTACGAAAATAACAAACTCCCCAACTCTCTTCTTTCCGTCTCGCTTAAGAAGTTCGAAAGAAGACGTAGCGGGTACTTCGGTGCATTGTGTGTTATCCTTCTGTGTGTTTGTTTGCCTCGTGTCTGTGTGTGTGTATGTTGATACTTTCTCCGTTAGCTGGTTTTCTGAATGATGAACAGATTTTTATGAAAATTCTGTATGAAGTATCAGCTGGGTGACCTGTGACGTCTGAACTGATTTTGGGCATGAACGTCACTAATTGAGAGGGTAATCAGCCTATTTTATGTAATTTATTGTTTGAGCTTGTCTAGCAAGATTACGGACAAGAACCGGTAAGGTGTTTCGGTGGATTTGGTTGCAGATAGGAACAAGATGTAAGCTGAACTGGTAGCCTTTGCTATACCAGTGGTTATGGGCATTTTGCCATGCTGCCTCCAGGTTTCAATTGCCAGAGTATTGTACTGTGATTAGGATCATGAAGCAGTTACTGAGTATATAGTGCACTTTTTAATGTGGGTTAATCAAATGTAGTATGTATTAGTTTCTTAGGGGACACACATTCTTTAAGAGCTTTTGAGGCTTTTATGCCAACAATGGTAAAATGATCTCCAAAAAATTTGTGTACATCTGCTGCGTTGTGGGAAAGGAATGAGGATTTTTGTTT
This sequence comes from Sclerodactyla briareus, assembly GCA_026419785.1. Lineage (NCBI taxonomy): Eukaryota > Metazoa > Echinodermata > Holothuroidea > Dendrochirotida > Sclerodactylidae > Sclerodactyla > Sclerodactyla briareus. Next base: position 1,128,590 of record JAODTK010004999.1, on the reverse strand, counting down.
TACTAAAAAATCTGAAGAAGTATTGGTAAACTACAAATGCTGAGAATTTCACTCCTGATTCCAAAATTTCTGGACTTTATCAGGTAGCAAAAAACAATCTATATACATGGTCTTGGTATGCTTTGCAATATATGGATTGCAACCAGTGACATCATTTGCTTGGTGACACTGGGCTCTATTTGTAAACCCAACCAAACTTGGCTTGTTATGGGAATAATTACAATTACACTATACTCTAAGGCTTGGAATATCAAGTTCTGACGTGTTGCAAAGTGCAGGTCACTTCTATCACAGTGATATTCGCCTTTAGTCAGGCGAGGACTCAACGCATGATATAACAGGCATATCTGGGTGCGTTGTCGAATTACCTCGTGATCATGGACACTGGACCGACCATATAAAACCCTTAGGCAATTTGGTGGACCGTGTAATGAGCATAGACCTTGCCATTCACATGCGTGTGAATCTCTACTTGTCTAATTCTGCTGGAGGCACTGGGACATCCTGAATCTCTGAGGACGCTTCTCCTCTGTTGCAGGAAGGCGTAATCTCGTTGATTGATTTCATTCTGCAGCAGCACTTTATTTTCATGGAATTGATTTCAACAAGCACAACAGCCGGTTGTCAGGAACAGCACGGATGGTGGTAGTGCGAATCCACATGGCTCAGACTTGTTGCATGAACTTTTCCTTTTCTTGTTGGTATTACAGTGACTGCACTGAGGACAAACCATGGCCATATTAAATGTACAAGGTTTGCAGCGGAGGTCCCTATAACGGCTTGGTGTCCGTTGACCCCATTCCCCCTTCCCACTACCTGGGGATAACCAGGCAAATGTAAAGGTTTGGACCATGACAGGACTGTGGGTATTTGCATGGTGGAAAATAGGCCAGGATTTTCACCTGGGATTTGCTTTTGGTTCAATTGGGTATGCTGGGAGGTTTGCATGAGTTAAGGGAGGAATGTTCACAGAAACAGTTGCCTCTGTGTTTGGTGTATTGCTAATTTTGCAAGATGTGGCCACCTGTGGTAGAGTTAATAGGAAAATATTACATACGAGCCTGTACAGTCCTTATACCGGGTATGGAGTGAATTACTCCGTGCAGCGGGAGGTCCCACCTCTTGGTATGCATGCATGTTCAAAACCTTGTGGTGTACCCTAGGTGACTGTAGAGACCATAGTCCCTCTCCATCTCTGATTAGTCCCCTGTTTATTCTTGAATCATCTCATCAGCATTGGACTGGTGGTTGCTGCTGGCCGCTGCTACAACCCTGTGTTGTATGGTAGGCGCAGCTTTGAGGGTCCTTGGGAGGGATGATCAGGCCATGGCCTCGGTCACTTTCCTGCTTAGTGGGAAGGGGTGTGGGGGACGAATGAGATAGAGACCAATGAGACGGGAACAATGAAACGGAGGACCATAGACTTATAATATCCTGAAAAGAAAGAATGATTGGATGAATCTAATATTGAGCAACCCCTGAATGACGATGGAAAAGTGATTTGGCAGTCTTTCCAGTTCGTCCCTGAGCACGGTGAGGGCTGGTTTTACCTCGCTCTTAGCAATGGTCCTCCCCACGTCCCACCGTCTCGCTTGATTTGGAGCGTGAAACCTCGCGAACCAGCCCTCTGCATCTCTCCACCTCCTCTTTCATGTCAGCTTGGGTCGTCTTCGCTTTATTGGGGTCCATCCACTTTGAACTCCAGTGCCTAATTCACCTGGCACATGAGCACCATCCCTTCTCGGCACATGCCTGTATGATGGCACTCCATTCACCTTTGTGCAAAGGAACAGGTAGGTGCTGAGGGGGAATTACCGCCTCCACCGTGCTGGCAGTTGAATATAACTGAAGGGTGGTCAAGGTGGGGTTGCCAGTGGCATTCTGGCATTTTCCGCCAGATGAGGAGCTAGGAAATATAGACTGTATTATATATATATTGAAGAGTAAGTACCTCCTTAGTTATTCCCCCTACCAATTAGTTAGTGGGAATTTCTGCTGAAGGTGACACATATGCTGTGTGGTCCAGTTATCATGGAGGCCTCCAGTACTGTGTAATGGAGACAAGGCAAGGTTGTTATACAATATACAGCTAAACCAGAAAAATGAAATCCACCGAAATGCATCAATGTTGTAGGCTTTGACATGTCGTGCAGATAACCGAACTATAGCAATACCAGTCGGTGTCATGTTTCATTTGTGTGTGTGTGCCTCTAATGAATGTATATGCTCTGGGTTAACGGCGACAAATATCACGTTTGCTCCGAACTGTGTGTATTGTCAGTTTTGTTCGATCCTCCGTTCGTGACATGACAGCTCTTATTGTTGTTTCCTGCTGCCGTGTTTGCACTCACGATCAGTTTAATTAAAAGAATGCATCTCGGCTTTGAGCTCATCCACAGGAATTGGATGCCACACATAAGAGAGACAAATATATTCCGTATTTGTTAATAATTGAAATGATTCTTTTTAATCACACAGGATTTCAATGTTTGCATGACCCACGACATGCATGCGAATGTTGTGGTGATGAAGTAGAAAAATATGAGCACAAGTATTGCCATCAATACAGCCGCAATTCCACTGTATGAGTGAGTGACGAAAAAAGTCCTGGTGGGTTTCACACTACATTTCATCTCTTGGCTAATTTGCTATTTCCCAGATACTAATTGTTACCGACTGATATATTTTTTTCCTAGTCATTATGTATCTGTTATCTGGTAGATTAATATGAGAAAGCTATATGTCAGTATATAAGAAATAAAAGTGTGACATCAGGTATGATCATTATAAGTTACTGTGAATTAGTGATTAATAAGTCAACAAGGCACAAGGTTCTTCAGAGTCATCAGGTTCTCCCTGCGCCGTTTGGAGGTGGAGTTATGCCCCACGCTCCAGTTCGCCAGGAGTAATCCCTGCTAGTACACACAGTCATGACAGAACAGCAGCCTGGTTTTCACCGAACGTTGAAAATATACTGTTCTTAATTTTTTTTTTTTTTTTTTTTTGGGGTGGGGTTTCACATCGGTACATGGTGCATATTCTCACTGCCTACCGCTATCAATAATTTATATGATTTTGCACTTGTTCTTTGTCCTCAGATTCCTCGTTGGTTCTATCTTTCGGTATTTAGTGTTTCTTTCTACTTCCCATCGAGCACAGCTGAACCAAGCTGACTCTTCGTACATATTGGGTGGGGCCTCCAATTTTATACTTTTGGTGAGTGTTTTGAGTATATTGCCTTGCTTTTTTCTCATGATATAATCTCCGCAACGTTTTGCTCATGTACCCGAAACAACACATGAGAACCTCCACAATGAGTTGGTATTCTGTCCTGCTTTATACTGAGCTGTGGTAGGAATACAATGAGAATCCGGCCATCTACATGAACTGTTCTACTCAGTGTCTGCTTTAGTGAGTTCTGGTAGGATACGATGAGAATTAGGCCATCATCATGGATAATTCTATTTTGTGTCAGCTTTACCGAGCTTGGTTACGGAATACAATGGGAATCAGGCCATCTACATAATGGCTCTACTTTGTTTTCTGCTCTACTCTACTGAGCCAGTGTAGGACTACCTGCAATGAGAATCAGGCCACCAGACACAGACAGTTTCTTCTCTGTGTCTGCTTTCACTGAGCTCTTTGAAGAATATGAGTTAGAATCACGCCAGGACCTAGCTTTTTAAAACAGTTTTTACTTTGTGTCTGCTTTTACTGAGGCATGGTGGGGACTACATGTGATTAGATCTGGCCATCTACATACCAGTAGAACTGTGTCCTACTGAGTAGGATCGTGAGAATCAGGCCATCTACATGGCCAGTTTCTATGTCTTTGTCTGCTTTATTGACTATGTTTGGATACAATGAGAAATCGGCATCTCCAGGCATTACTATTGTGTCGCTTTACGCGAGCTGTGGGGGAGAAAACTGAGAGTTGGGTCATCTACACACAGTTCTACTCTGTGGTCTACCCTCACCGAGCTGTGTAGGAATCAATGAGAATCATTACGACTCCCATCTACACAAACAGATCTTTTTTGCGTCTGCTTTACCGAGCTGTGGTAGGCAGACCAATGAGAGTGGGTCATCTACACAACAAACGTTCTTCTCGTGTCTGCTTTAAGCGGAGCATGTTAGAATACAATGATAATCAGGCCATCCCATGACGTTCTTCCTATTTCACTTTACACCGCTAAGGTAGGAATGCAATGAGAATAAGGCCATCTCCATGAAAACTTTTCTATATTGTGTCTGCTTTCACGAGCGTGGGTAGTATGCAATGAGAATCAGGCCATCTCCCCGACCGTTTATTTGTGTCTACTTTACCGAGCTATGGTAGGAATACAATGAAGAATCAGGCCATCTCCATGAACCTTCTTCTCTGTGTCTACTTTATATGCATCTGTGTAGAATCAATGGGGAACTCAGGCATCTACACAAACAATTCTACTCTGTGCCTGCTCTAAACAATCTTGTTAGGTGCTTTACATGATAATCCATGCCATTATGAGATCATGGTGTGACCATTGGGGAAACTGGCAAAAAACCATTTTCATCAATGAGAAGAGAGAACTCACATACTAGGTCACTAAACTTGTATAACCAGTTGCAGCGTTGTAGTCTCCTCTTACTGAAAGTGGTTTTTACCAAAGCAGTTTTCCCGTGACACCACCGATTTCTTAGATAGCATGATTCTTCTTGGGTGCACTTTGGCTGATGGCCCAGAGTACAACATCAGTATGGCTTCACATAAGCGGTCTAACAATTTGCCATACCATTTTTTCACACTCTCCGATTCACCAGGACTATGTGGCGATGGACGTAGTAAGCCTAATTGTAACAGCGAAGCGCAGCATGGTACAATCATGGTGTGGTCTTATGGGTTGTAGTAGAAGCGCAACGACAACGCAGGAGCAAGGATTGTGAGCGTGGTTCCAGTGTGGCTCAATCGTAGTAGACTCGAGGTTAAAATTCTTGCTAACCATGCCAGGCTCTCCACCCACTGGCGTGCACTTTACTTGCAACTGCTCTCATCTCCTGTGCGTCTACATGCTGCCTCCACAATTTTTCGCCACTACCGCATCACAATATCATTGTACAAAATTCTCCACGATCATGCCCACCCTGCTCCGATTCACCGCAAGCTTATTACGTGTTGGATATCTCACCACGAACCTACTAAGGTTAACCATGATTTGGCTCTTTTTTCAGGTCTTAGTGCAATGTGCTCTGTTCAAAGGGATTTGAGCTATTTTCACTGGGCTTGGAATTCAATCTTTTCGAAGCCTTAGGGAATCCACTAGTTGATTATGTTTTCAGACTCACTTTCCATTCCGCAGACACTTCATGCACTCCCCTTTATGTCAATGCCATTATCCATGGAAGCTACATTTTCGATTCTGGTGTGCCATCAGCTATTAAGGTGGTTGTTTTGGCCTGGGTTCCTAGCCTATGAGTTTCTGTGGCAGTGTGAAAGCTGAATGAGCACTCTGGTAAATGTCATTGACTTGTTTGCCCTCATACTTTTGCTTACAACTTGATAAAAAATTACATCAAAGCTCTTGTGAGAGAGCTAGCTTTCCGGAGAACAAATTACATGAAGTGACTTCAAACTGACTGCTTTCCCCCTCCCGCCGTGCCCGGCAATAGCTTTGTCCTCAGTAGCTAGTGGGATGATTTAGGTTGTAAGCGGCAGGCCCACTGCTGCTAGAAAATTTATAGCACAATAACTCTCTCCAGTGCTTCGTTCAATTGACTGGAAAGTGGGCGTTAATTACAACTTGACTGGACCTGCTAATTGGATTATTTAGTTGGATTTCATTGAAACTTCAGTGTATGTAGACTCCTCTAGTCCCAACAAAAGTGAAAGTTGTTACATGGTTATCAGAGGTGAAATTTGCATAATTTATGCAATTTTTCAAGCTTTGTCAAATTTGAGTGACATTTGCATGTGGCTACATCAATCCTAACAGATTTTGAGGTCACTTTAATGCCTGGAGTGCCTCAAATTCTTGTCTAGTTTCAGGCTTCCTGTTTCCTGTCATTCACGTACCTTGGCATATTGTTTCTCCTTTCATCCTCTTCATGCAGGAAATATTCCTAGTTGTCTTCTTCAGTTTTGAATACCTTGTCAGACTCTGGTCGGCTGGTTGTAGGCAACAGTACCAGGGCATCATAGGACGGTTAAAGTTCGCCCGGAAGATCATTCTCATCATAGGTGAGTGAAAATCTATGTCTAAAAAAAAACATGAATCATACTGGCTCCCTGCTCACGTCAGAATGCTATCTCACTCATTAGATTCAAGAAGGCTTAGGCTTAGGTGTCGGTGTGAGCTAATTTTTGTGGGGGTCTGTGAGAGTTCATTCTTGTGGGGTTTGTGAGAGCTAATATCTGTGGGGTCCGTGAGAGCTAATATTGTGGGGGTCTGTGAGAGCTCATATTTGGGGGGGGGGGCTGTGAGAGCTCATATTTGTGGGGGTTGTGAGAGCTAATATTTGCGAGGGTCTGTGAGAGCTGGTATTTGTGGGGGTCTGTGAGAGCTTATATTTGGGGGGGGGGCCTGTGAGAGCTCATTTTTGTGGGGGTTCTGTGAGAGCTAATATTTGCGAGGGTCTGTGAGAGCTGTATTTGTGGGGGTCTGTGAAAGCTAATATTTGTGGGGGTCTTGTGAGAGCTAATATTTGCGAGGTTCGGTGAGAGCTATATTTGTGGGGGTCCGTGTGAGAGCTAATATTTGGGGGGGTCTGTGAGAAGCTAATATTGGTGAGGTCTGTTAGAGCTAATATTTGTGGGGGTCTTGTGAGAGCTAATATTTGTGGGGGTCTTGTGAGAGCTGATATTTGTGGGGGTCCGTGAGAGCTAATATTTGTGGGGGTCTGTGAGGCTAATATTTGTGTGGTCTGTGAGAGCTAATATTTGTGGGGGTTCTGTGAGAGCTAATATGTGGGAGGGTCTGTGAGAGCTACTATTTGTGTGGGTCTTTGAGAGCTGGTATTTGGGGGGGTCTGTGAGAGCGTATATTTGTGTGGGTCTGTGAGAGCTAAATTTGTGTGGGTCTGTGAGAGCTAATATTTGTGTGGGTCTGTGAGAGTAATATTTTGTGGGGGTCCGTGAGAGCTAATATTTGTGGGGGTCGGTGAGAGCTAATATTTGGGAGGGTCTGTGAGAGCTAATATTTGGGAGGGTCGGTGAGAGCTAATATTTGTGGGGGTATGTGAGAGCTAATAATTTGTGGGGGTTCTGTGAGAGCTACTATTTGGGTGGGTCTGTGAGAGCTGGTATTTGTGGGGGTCTGTGAAAGCTAATATTTGTGGGGGTCGGTGAGAGCTAATATTTGGGTGGGTCTGTGAGATCTAATATTTGTGGGGGTCTGTGAGAGTAATATTTGTGGGAGGTCTGTTGAGAGCTAATATTTGTGAGGTCTGTTAGAGCTAATATTTGTGTGGATCTGTGGGAGCTAATATTTGGAGGGTCTGTGATAGCTAATATTTGGGAGGGGGTCTGTGAGACTAATATTTGTGGGGATCTGTGAGAGCTAATATTTGTGAGGGGGTCTGTGAGAGCAATATTTGTGTGGGTCTTTGAGAGCTAATATTTGTGAGGGTCTGTGAGAGCTAATATTTGTGAGGGGGTCTGTGAGAGCTAATATTTGGGGGGGGGGGGGGCCTGTGAGAGCTAATATTTGTGAGGGGGTCTGTGAGAGCTCATTTCTGTGGGGTCTGTGAGAGCTGATATTTTGGGGTCTGTGAGAGCTAATATCTGTGGGGTCCGTGAGAGCTTATATTTGTGGGGGTCTGTGAGAGCTTATATTTGGGGGGGGGGCCTGTGAGAGCTCATTCTTGTGGGGGTCTGTGAGAGCGAATATTTGCGAGGTTCTGTGAGAGCTGGTATTTGTGGGGGTCTGTGAAAGCTAATATTTGTGGGGGTCTTTGAGAGCTAATATTGTGAGGAGGTCTGTGAGCGCTAATATTTGTGGGGGTTCCTGTGAGAGCTAATATTTGTGGGGGTCTGTGAGAGGCTAATATTTGTGAGGTCTGTTAGAGCTAATATTTGCGGGGGTCCTGTGAGAGCTAATATTGTGTGGGTCTGTGAGATCTAATATTTGTGGGGGTCTGTGAGAGCAATATTTGTGTGGGTCCTGTGAGAGCTAATATTTGTGAGGAGGTCTGTGAGAGCTAATATTGTGTGGGTCTGTGAGCGCTAATATTTGGGAGGGTCTGTGAGAGCGTAATATTTTGTGTGGGTCTGTGAGAGCTTAATATTTGTGTGGGTCTGTGAGAGCAATATTTGTGGGGGTTTGTGAGAGTTAATATTTGTGTGGGTCTGTGAGAGCTAATATTTGTGGGGTCTGTGAGAAGCTAATATTTGTGAGGTCTGTGAGAGGCTAATATTTGTGGGGGTCTGTGAGAGCTAATATTTGGGGGGTCTGTGCGAGCTAATATTGGGAGGGTCTGTGAGAGCTATATTTGTGTGGGTCGTGAGAGCTAATATTTGGGGGGGTCTGTGAGAGCTAATTTTTGGGAGGGTCTGTGAGGGCTAATATTTGTGAGGAGGTCTGTGAGGCTAATATTTGTGAGGGGGTCTGTGAGAGATCATTTCTGTGGGGTCTGTGAGAGCTAATAGGTTGTGCGGAGGTCTGTGAGAGCGTATATTTGTGAGGTTCTGTGAGAGCTAATATTTGTGGGGGTCTGTGAGAGTGATATTTTGTGGGGGTCTGTGAGAGCTAATATTTGTGGGGGTCCGTGAGAGCTAATTTGTGAAATCATACTGGCTCCCTGCTCACGTCAGAATGCTATCTCACTCATTAGATTCAAGAAGGCTTAGGCTTAGGTGTCTGTGTGAGCTAATTTTTGTGGGGGTCTGTGAGAGTTCATTTTTGGGGGTTGTGAGAGCTAATATCTGTGGGGTCCGTGAGAGCTAATTTTTGGGAGGGTCTGTGAGAGCTTATATTTGGGGGGGGGGCCTGTGAGAGCTCATTCTTGTGGGGGTCTGTGAGAGCTAATATTTGCGAGGGTCTGTGAGAGCTGGTATTTGTGGGGGTCTGTGAAAGCTAATATTTGTGGGGGTCGGTGAGAGCTAATATTTGTGAGAAGGTCTGTGAGAGCTAATATTTGTGGGGGTCTGTGAGAGCTAAGATTTGTGTGGGTCTGTTAGAGCTAATATTTGCGAGGTTCTGTGAGAGCTACTATTTGTGTGGGTCTGTGAGAGCTGGTACTTGTGGGGGTCTGTGAGAGCAATATTTGTGGGGGTCGGTGAGAGCTAATACTTGTGGGGGTCTGTGAGAGCAATATTTGTGAGGTCTGTTAGAGCTAATATTTGTGTGGATCTGTGGGAGCTAATATTTGGGAGGTCTGTGAGAGCTAATATTTGTGTGGGTCTTTGAGAGCTGGTATTTGTGGGGGTCTGTGAGAGCTGGTATTTGTGGGGGTCTGTGAGAGTTAATATTTGTGTGGGTCTGTGAGAAGCTGGTATTTGTGGGGTCTGTGAGAGCTAATATTTGTGGGGGTCTGTGAGAGCGAATATTTGTGGGGGTCTTGTGAGAGCTAATATTGTGAGAAGGTCTGTGAGAGCTAATATTTGGGAGGGGGTCTGTGAGAGCTACTATTTGTGTGGGTCTGTGAAGCTAATATTTGTGGGGGTCTGTGAGAGCTAATGTTTGTGAGGAGGTCTGTGGAGCTAATATTTGTGTGGTCTGTGAGAGCTAATGTTTGTGAGGAGGTCTGTGAGAGCTAATGTTTGTGAGGGGGTCTGTGAGAGATCATTTCTGTGGGGTCTGTGAAGCTAATATTGTGAGGAGGTCTGTGAGAGCTAATATTTGGGAGGGTCTGTGAGAGCTAATATTTGTGAGGAGGTCTGTGAGAGCTAATATTTGTGTGGGTCTGTGAGAGCTAATATTGTGTGGGTCTGTGAGAGCTAATATTTGGGAGGGTCTGTGAGAGCTAATATTTGGGAGGGTCTGTGAGAGCTGATGTTGTGAGGAGGTCTGTGAGAGCTAATATTTGTGAGGGGGTCTGTGAGAGATCATTTCTGTGGGGTCTGTGAGAGCTGATATTTGTGGGGTCTATGAGAACTCATATTCGTGGGGGCTTGAGTGTGAAGGATGCGTTCTTTTGTATCAGTGATTTGTTATGAATTTGCAACATTCATTCGAGGGAAAAACCAGAATCATGCCATGAAAGCAACTAGTCCTACTGTATGAGCGAGCCCACATTAAGGAATAATATTTTGGTCTGTTCTATTACCACCAGTTACCACCTCTCAGATGTAGCCTCTAGTTTAATTCATCTCAAATTACATATCCTACTGAAAATATTGCCTCTTCTCTCTCTCTTGATCCATAATTGTTTTTTCGAGTGCTGATTTTCATCTTTTAGTCCCACAATCTAGCTAGCCTCTTCAAATGTCAACTTTGTTTGAATCCTTCGGTGCTTGGGTGCTCCCCGTACCTCCCTCAGACATCACAGAGCAAATGCCTATTTCTCTCGCCGAGAGATTGCGACATTTTCTCGCTCTAAATTTTCTGAAGTAGCTTTCCACTCTGCAGTAAAAATAATGCCCCCCTTGGGCATCGATGCATGATGAGGATTTGACATTTTGCATTTGAGAACAGCATGGTGTTTTTTTGTTTTTTTTGTTTTCAGGCAATAAAACACTGACAGCAAAATCAGGAAGCTGTTCAATCTGTCAATCATGCAACCCATCAGGAACACTTTAGAATTGTATTTCATGGAGATTAGGGTTTGGGCTAGGGTAAAATAACCTTTTCACACACTTGGGTAAAAATCACTGAATAATATGCAAATTATTCCAGATAGAGGCTCATGATTGTATGTGTCTCTCTATAGTTGAAGAAGACATGTTTAATGTTGCCATTTCCAGGGCCTTCCTTAACTGTTTTTTTTTTTTCACTGCCAAGGTGCTAGTTGATCTCAATTTTTTGTCGCCCGCAGACTATTTTCACTCGCCCTTCAAAAGGAAAGCATATTTACTACCATTGTCTAACTAATTGCCTACTGTACGATGCTGACAGTATTATAGTGGAGCTTTGTACAATGATCAGGGTTCCAATAACCAATATCTCGTCCAGGGCTATTTTACTTCACCCCCGGAATCTTTCCCCTTCAACCAATTTTTGCTAACCAGCATTCGAAAAAGTATGGCCAAACTGTACTCTAAATAACACAAACTTTATTTTTTTAAATGAACATTATCAATTATATATTAATCATACTGAATGGCAGAGGCAACGATATACTAACCTGCCTCCCCCCCCCCCCCCCCCCCCTCCCATGCTGCAAGCACCAGTAATCATTAAAGTGTACGTGGTGTGTGACTGCTGTTTTTACCAATTAGTTTCTTTCTTCCATAGATTGGAAAGTTGCATTCTGCATAATTTGTGTATGTTTGGGGAACCTTGTTTACGCTAGGTTTCAAAATGTGGGGGGGGGGTTGTCCCCCCACAATTTTTCAAAGAGGGATTTTGAAATCAAGGGGGGGGGGGGGGGTTATCAGAAAATAGTAAAGCGAATCTTGGTACCATGCATACCGATCGAACATTGCCACATTGCCAGATTTTTACTCTCCAGACTCCCTCTCTCCAATCGACTGCATTGCAAACTATTGCTTCATAAGTTACACTGTAAACAGTGGGTACATGGGAATAATGGGCACCCCCTGCCATACCATTCCTACTTCCATCCCATAGCTACATGACTGTCGCCGAAAGGCAAATCCTTCAACGGCAACATTTTTCTGGCCCATAGTGAATTTTCTTTCCAGGCAGAATTGTATTTTGTGTGAATAAATAAGAAAATAGAATGGCTTTAACCAATTCCTCCCACAAGGTAGCCAGCGTAGGCCTAAGCTACTGAACGTGCTGTGACTTTGATCAGAAAGTTATTATCTGAAACACCTTGCAAATAATATGATCAATCTTATGTGAAATGTCTTTGTATCAACCAATCAACCATGCCTGTTTCATTATTTGATGATTTAATGTTTTCAGATGGATAGCAGATTTCAACGTTATTTTACAGTGAATATGCTCCCATTCACATGGTTAACATAGAATGTGTACATGCCCTAGTTCTACAAATCATGTCGATCGAAAGTTATCGATGTGCGGCATAAAATAGTTTTTTTCTCCTCATGTCCGGCGTGTTACGATGTCTGACACACAATGATATGAGTATGCACACATTGTGCCTGAAGGTCTGACGATCGTGACTGTTGCAAACAAGCAAATATTGCTCTCCGTTGTGGAAATCAGTGCGGGACTTTGCCGCACATGAATTATTGTTGTGCAGGATTTTGAGCTATCATGTATACTTGCACCAAATACTTCGAAAGAACTGTGCAGTGCATGCTAACACAATCAAGTCAACTGTGATTTGGACTGAGGTTTGGATCGATCGTTCGTCAAACCAACATTCAGTGGTTTGTTTATCTCCTACAAAGCTGACATGCACACTTTTCTATCAATTTTTCAGCCACCTATTTCTTATTCCGAACCCTGAGGACGATGTTTGCGTTCAGGCAAAATTTAATTCCACTCGCCAAACGTGCTACTGAACAGTAACATTTCACTCTCACTCGCCCGCATCAGTTTTCGCTGTTCACATATAGCGAGTGGGCGACTGCTTATTTCGAGCCCTGATTTCCTGATTATATCAATGTTTTCTAATGTTGTCAAACAAATCCGGAAGTATTTTAAAACTTTTTCTAATCGGACACTTTGGCCCGTACTTTCCGCATATCTAGCTAATCCATGTCTTAAAACAAATGCATATTAATACGTTGAATTCTTCTTGGAAGTTACATTGAAGCATCCATAGTATCCTGTAAGATAAGTAAAATAGTTTGCTCGACCTTGAACTTGGAGATATTGGCAAAGAGAATATGTTGAAAGAAAAACTTATTCCTGTAGTTGTTTTGGCTTTTTCCTCCTTGTTAAATATGCAATCGCGCTGAGGCAATTGGTGTTCTATGTTACTTACAGAAACCATCTTTTGTTCAAAGGACATTCCCATTCATGGATCGAAAATATCACTTAAAAATTGCTGAGTTGTTCAGAATTTTGGTACATCCAGATGGAAGTGTCTAGCTTTATACATGCTCCTACTGTGGTGCATGTGTGAGAGAGGAATATGTTTGTGTCATTGACACTACCAACATTTTATATCACACAAATTAAATGGACCCTGACCCTGTCTGATGCTTAGAATTCAGTCAATTTTTACCCAATTGCCACTTTGTTGACACCTGACAACGAGCAGGAGATTTTTATAGGAAGGTCGACTGTGTATCTCCCTAGCTGGCAGAAGGCTAAAATCGATAGCCTGTATTATAACCAAGAGCTGCATTTAGGGAATTGCAGGTGGGGTGCATATTTTCGGACAATGTCCTACTTTCAACACTGCATGGCACCATGCCTGGCTGATTCTAGTGTTTCACAGAACCTATCTATATGTAATTTTTCATTGTATACTTGTCAGGTTAATGATTAATCTGCTTCAGAGTTAGGTGTTTCGAGGTCCAGCGCTCAATCGTCACAAACTTGATATATTTCTTGTTATTACTAGTGAATACAAGTGAGTGAATTGCCGCAATGTTCATGCCAAATGAATGGATCAAACACATTACTGGCTGATATACCTCTATACTGGAGCTATTAACCTCGTTCAATGTTGTGGCTGTGCGCATGTGGGAGGGATTCAGATGCGGGGAGGGGAGTGGGCGGGATTCAGATGCGGGGAGGGGAGGGGGGGGCGGGATTCAGATGTGGAGGGGGGGACACAGCAAAGGTGCTGCAAACTGCATGGGACAATTTTCTTCACTCGATCGCAATGTGAATGGAGCTCCTGCCAGTGAAGCCACACTTTGGAAAATTGTGAAGTCAATGGAAGTATTGTCACAAAGTGAGGGGGAAACAACCCCCGCACCCTCCACATTTAGTGACAACCTCTTCAATCAACATTCCAATTGCCTTCCCCTTATAGTGGGCGGTCAGAACAAAGTACTGTACCTTGCCTGAAGAGAGCAGTGGTCTGGAACCCACTACCTCAGTGAGGCCAGGTATGCTGCACTGATGATGAATGCCAGCCTATGTCCCACATTTAGTATGAAAATTAACAAAATTTATGGCCTCTTCTTTCCATTGTTCCTACTCTACCCTCAACATGTGTTGATTGTCAATTTGCCAACAGACAACTGTGTAAACCGGGATCGATGACAAATTTAATATCGAGAGAGCAAGTCTGCCTCTGTGGCCGAGAACTGGATGAAATTCCTTGGCCATTGAAGAACAGACATAAACATTCAAATGTAAATAATGTAGTGAGGTCTATGTACCTGTTTCCCCCCTTCCAGCCCCCTCTCCTGGGGCATTCTAAGAATTGTTAACACTAAATAAGGTCATTCCAGTTGACAGTGTCTTCTGGCCCTCTCTTGCTCTATATCATCAGTACAGTTGATTTAATTTTATAGGAAGTGAACTTCATATGTTAGCCCGGTAGAGTTAGATGGATAGATAAATTAATGAAAATTATTGCCTCCTCAGAAAGAGAATTAATGTCTGCCAACATAACAATCATGGGACAGAGTTATAAGAATAGGACGATGAATAGAATCACTGTGGTTAGAAACATAGAATGTGTAAAAGACCAATAAAAAATGCATAGGAATGGTGTATACATAGGGACTCATCAAAAAACATAGGATATATGAATTCTGGGTTAAACAGTCTGATTGCACTGCCTAGGAGGAACAGTGCTAGAAAAAATGTGAATTTCCCGTGAAGGGAGAATGTATTTCCCAGTATATGACAACGATATACCCCCAAAATTGAAAAAATTCCCCTCAATATTGCAAGATTTCCCCTCCCGATGCAGATTTCCTGGGAATGAGCTTCCTAATTTCCCAATTTTTTTCCACCCATGGGAAGGAAAATCGATAACGGTTAGTATGAGAAACAACAGGTCTCAGACCACCACTGCGTGGGATACGACGATCGTTCACAGCGCTATGGCGCAAATTTTTCGAGTCATTCCATATTGACCTCTGCTTGTTCCGAACACGGGATGGATCCGTATACCAAATTAACAGTAGTTTTTTGCACTATTAGCCCGTTCGTGGTTGTAAGTGCGCATACTCACCACTGAACAGTTCCGGGGAATAAACAAGATTCCCCCCATACCAATATTGTTACGGCTATTTTTAAACTGTCATCACTATTTGAAAACGCAGGCAATTCATCCAATGTTTCTGGATGTTATTGTTGATTAGTATGGGAAGAAATCTGTAAAGTGTTGTGTTGGCAGAATTTTTAATTTTCCAAGTCAGAGGAGTTTTGACAGATCGTTCTGCACACTGTACGTTCAACGTCGAACTGCCGTCGTTCCCTCATGACCCTTGATACAATATCATTATCATCTCATTAAACTGTCCACTCTGAATTGGCTTATTACATTGTATTTATTATGCTATCCTGAAATAACTGGACTATCATATACAGTAATTGTGATGGTATGTTGGAACATGGGGAAAGTGTAACCAATAATATCAAATAATTAATTATAAATAGCAGATTAGGTGATAATAGGCTAAGCTGAATTGGCAACAAATGTGAAACACACATACAAATACGCAATTGTGCAACTATAAAAACAATGCATTGTTTCGATAATAATATTTAAACAGATGAAATCATGGTTTGGGTGAGAGATGTCCCACAGTATCTCAGAGAGCTTTTGAATAAATGATACAAAACTCAGCTGGCTTGTGCGAAAAAAAACATAAATTTCTATTGCACACTTGACAGCTTGGTTGAATACACATGCTTGCTTCATCAATTATGATGCCTTTAAAAAATGGTTCAGCACATGATCACATAATGCTGGCCAGCAGCAGCTAATAGAGTTCAACATCCACATGTTGTCTTTATGGACTCTTTCATCTTTCATACTTGCTAAATCCATCAAGCGTGATTGTTGCATGGATGTTCTTCAGCACTGTGGACTATCTTGGGTGAATGACATGGAGTATCAATCACTGTTTACTTGAGAGAGAAACTAGGGGGCCTACTGTGTTAAAGATTGCAATCAAGACACAATTTTTTACTCATCCAAATAAGATGTACCACAGGAATAAACTGCATGTTCCTAATGGATCTGTTTAATATTATTCTGTATTAACATAACTATATATATGGTCTCAGTTTTGTTGTGAGTGTATTTGTGTTAGGAAACCTGCAGCATCTTTGAGATGCATGGAGGAGGGACCACGGAGGAGGGGACCATGGAGGAGGGGACCATGGAGGAGGGGACCATGGAGGAGGGGACCATGGAGGAGGGGACCATGGAGGAGGGGACGGCAAAAATAGGTTTTTTTTGCCTCGAGTCTTTCCCGAGCTTCATGCAATTATTGTTTTGTGCATATAGTCCCGATATGAGACAGATTAAACAGATTTGCCTAAATTCTCTATGAAAATATAACAATTTTTGGCGGACTATTCAAGTTAGGTAGTCTTCATGCAAGCCTTGACGCAAAAGATGTCCATGCCTAAATACTGTACCACATACATAGAGAGGTTATGTAAAGGTTACAGGACAACTGCAGGATAAATTAAAAAGAGGCTAACTTGCTAGCTGCAGGAAAACGACATGTGTCATCCAGCTACAAGTTCTCAAAAAAAACTTTCCTTTTAAAGGAGTTTGTGCGGGTGTTATTTTGCAAGATAAAAAAGCATGCATCATGATAAATGTCATACTCACAAAACCCTGCAAATATTCCTAGTCTTCTAATAAAATTTTACATTCATTTTGCATAGAATAATTGGTTCATGAGAGAATTGCTATAATAATAATAATAAATACCGTTCGTATAGAATAGCGCAATTCACATAGCGCAGTTTCATTGCGCATTCCCACCCCCCCCCCCAAAAAAACAAAAAAAAAGGAAATAGGGCTATAGTGAGTGTTGGTTCTTTTAGTGGATAGAAGACAACCAATACACTTTTTTTTTGGAATGTTATTTTATAATACCAATGGAACAATGGAATACATAAGTCACTTCTGAGTTTGTTCATCGGGTTATTGCACAATAGGGATTCTTCTCATTTCTCTGCTGATGACCATTGTTTTAAGGCAATAACTCCACATGGAACATAGTATCGAAATGGTTATCGGACCTGTAAAAAGAAGATGGTTGGGGTGGCCAGCCCAGATTTGTGTAATTGCCGATATTTTGTCCCATAGTGGGGGGGATGCAGGTTGCCGATAATGGGTAAGTCATCATGACCGTTTTCTGTTTTTGTGAATAATATTTTTCATCCCACAATGGTTAACCTCCATTTTTATTCATCGACTCTGTAGTTGTTCCTTCATTAGGCAATTGATTACGAGGAAGCCGGAGATCCTTTATTGATTACACAACCGATAATGATATCATCATGAGGGCCCAGTGAGGGGTCTCTCGTGTTTTAGTATCCCCGATGAAAGAAAATGTGTCATTCTTACTATTGATTCCAACCAGCAGCGAAGGAGAGGGCATATCTTATGACGGTACTTGTAACTCTCGAAATCAGTGAGAAACAACACACCCCAACAAGGTCACTATTAGTGTTGCATTCTTAATGTTCTCTTTTTGTCCCAATTTCCAGTCTGGACATTTTTGAAGCGATCACCCCACACCATTCATGCCATTCTGTTCATTTTTTTCCTTCTATTTCTGCTTAAAAAATATAAAAATATCCCATATTGGTACATTTGCCTTATAACCTCGCATCCTGTCTGGTGGTTGAATTTTTGGACAAGATTTCAAATGCTGAGCTATGCTGTTGCCCTTGCGTTAAATAAAGTAGGGCATGTGGATAACGCTCTCTTGACTGCTGAACCAGTTAATGCCTTATATAGATGACAAGTCCCATGCTAAGGGGCAAGGCATCACCGATCCAAAGTTCAACCTGTCCTCTCTCAGCTGACTTCACTGGAATAATCCTGAAGGGGACCAAAAGCAGAATGTCATCAGGTGGCAGCACCTAAATGGACACTTAATAATTACTTCATTTCCCTTAGTGTTGTGGGAATTGCTTCCTATAACTGATATCATTTAACTCAAGGGTATTCCTGGACAGGATAGTCTGTCTGGGCATTTGATAACTTGCAGAAATTGAACTTCCTTTGATGAGCAAGTTCTTGTGGCTTGTTGTCTATGGCAGGACTAACAAACATGTGTTGTCCTCTTCACATTTTCTGACCTGTATTATTTGGTCCATATGGGTAACAGGGGTAAGTGTGGAGGGGTTCATCTACCCTTTGTATTTCAAATGCCCCCATCATTTGAAAATGAAAATTTTCATGGGAGTTTCAGCATGCAAGTTACTCCTACTTGTTCGGTACTATAATTTATGCTAATAAACACGACACCTACTCAAAGTGGATTCTTCTCTAGCTGTCTTGAATCTTCTCTTGGCCTCATGTATACCCCACTTTCGTCAGGGTTTCACCATATTGAATGCTTGCTAAGCTGTCCTCTGCAGACAGATCGATGATGGTGAGAGATAGTTGGATGTGACGATTCTGATGTCTGCCTCTTCTGACATTGGTGAAATGGCTATCTTGTCAACATTTTGGGGCCAGAAACATTCCTCTCTGTGCATGTTAAGAAGATTGTCTTCTAGTCAGTAAGGCCATTATACATGCTAGTTTCATGTTACAGTATATACTGTCATCGTTGAGGGGCCATTCTCATGGGACATGCGAACGTTTCACGAAATGGCAATCAGAAGAAAAATCCTCCAAATATTTAGCGACAATTAACCCACAAACTATTCGTGCACAATTCGTGTGTAGGTCTCATGACATTTGCGTATATTTCGCATGTAGAGTTGCCAAATATGGTCAGTCTCCATTCACAAAGGAAACACAAATTATATATATAGCCTATGCACACTATGAACGTTGGAAACATTTGGGGCAACATTTGTGCAAACATTTAAAAAAAAAACAAATGGTACAACATTCTTGTGATGTGACGATTATCGTTGACGTATGTGCCGAGTTAGGCCGATAGTAGTTGGAAGGATCGGGCAAGTAGTCGTTTGCTCATATACCAAGGCTTCCGTAATGTTTCCAAGAATAAATCACAAGCAAATTACAACACAGAAAGCAGAGGAGGTTCTCCCTTGGAATTTTCCTCACACTCATCTTTTGGACATTTGTATCTTTCGCAAAACATTCACATGCCCTCTCAAAATGGCCATTAAGATGGGATTCCACTGAGCATTGTTTTGGGCTTTCTCCTTGAATTTGAGACTGAATCTCAAGGTTTTCCCCATTGAAAAAATCTTTATAATCTCATGCATGCATGCTCACTCAAGGAGGAAATTGACTTTTGGGTGGTCAAAGGATGATTTCCCAGCATTCGATAAATTTAATGATTGATGATCCGTCGTCTCTACAATCGCAAAGCCTCGTTTCACAAGTGAACCAGGAATACAGAATTGTGACAATTCCTCTTCAATATTGCAAATCGTGACTGGTGGAACATGCCAGCCCCCCCGTGCTTTGCTTAAAGGGCAGGTCCAGACGAAAATATTTAATATCATATGATTGTGTATTGAAAATCATGCCAATCAAATTTTGTTGAAAATGTCATAGACCTGTTCGGTGATAAGGTACAAATTTTTAAAGATTATTAATTTATCACTGCTAAGTTGGCAATTTAGCAAATTGGCAACATTTGATGATGACATACTACCATTTTAAAGAAAAATATGTCCAAACATAATTGGAGACGTATGAACATCATAAAAGTGTTAGATATGGAAAATAAATTTCCAAAATTGTTGTTAATGAGGTTAGGATGAGGTTTTCGTGTCTGCAGGTCTGCCATTACAGCTTCGTATCCCAACTCCCCAGACAGAGGCTAATGTGTTGTGGAAATTAATGTCAATTTGAGTACCATATTTGGAATTTCGCTCCTCAACACACAGACAAGATGTTGTTCCTTTGCTTAGAATCTTCAGTGGTTTAACTGTGGCACATTAATAGGCTGGGTTTCTCCTCTTTCTCTCCTCTCGGCTTTTGTGCATGGGGGTTGCCCCTCTTTGCGGCCCCTCTCGTGTCACTTTGTTTTAAAAAAATAATCCTGATGGATAGCCATGCCCTTTTGATGGAAATGCACTTGTTATTTTTCACCTCTCCAGTGACTTTAAGTCCTCCATAGAAGCACTTGAAGATCTCTGACTTGTATATCTGGCATGGAATAAAGTTGTGGTCGTCTTTGACGCTCAGATACAAAATATTGATTCTTGATTACATTAAAGATTTGTCCCTTAAAGGTGTTTTCGTAAATCCCTTCTGCTCCAAAACATTCTGTTGGTACATTGTGCCTTGGACATTGTTCCGCGAATCAACTTTCTGATAATCGTCTATTCTGAGTCTTGGCATTCGATCATGCTCTAGAATAAATACAGTATTAGTAAAATTCTGTCCAGCTGTGATGTTAGGATTCAACCCCAGATTAGTTCGAAGCCCATGTCTAATCTTTCATAATATAGAGGACAGATGGATGACTTCCTGTTTCGTCTTGTGTCATAGGTGTCATAGTAGATGTGTGCTCAGGTCATTCAAGGTATAGGGATGAACTGCCAATCATCTTTGTATTAGGCTCAATAAAGGATTAACTTGCATTGTTCAGTCATTGCCAGTTTTTCACGTAACACATGCCTCACAAACGAAGGCGCTGTATTTCATGTGAAAGGCTCAGGCTCAATGTCATATGGGTCTAGTCACTGTTCTCTACTTTGCTTGCTTTTGGAGAGGGATGATGACATGAAGGTGAACCGTTTATTTGGGCATGAGTATTACTTTACTCCTCCCATTGTTTTGTTGTTCTTGTCCTATATAAGTTTCTTCAGGTTTGACTGATCATTTGAACAGGACCCTTCTCTGCATGTCAATGGATATGTCGTTTAGAATTCAAGGCCCACAAGGAGTGGGTTGGTGTTTCTTTGTCTTGGGACGAATGAGGATGAGTTTTAAAGCATTGTATCCATACTTAATCTATACCACTTTGGGGATATTTGGCTTTGCCATATCTACTGGAAGAAGTTACTGGTTTTTGTGCAACAACTCTCCAGCAGTTTGTCCATCAACTTGAAGCGAAACACATGTGTTAGCCATAGTGACTTGAATGGGTTTGGTTTAGAAATTCAAGATCAACTACTTCTCATATTCATGGAGCAGCAGAAGATTCATGTCTGACTGCTCACCCCCAACCTCAAGAGTCTTTATGCAAAAACCCCTCAAACCCCAAACGCAGTACACTACATTTACAGCCAATCATAACGGGAAGGCCAATTGGGAATATGCATGGCCAGTTGGCCACTTAGGGGAAGGAAACTCTGAATATCAAAACACCACCCGCACTGTGGTGGGATGGTTGCTTGCAAAGTGTACACGATATCACCCTGCCCCTCTCCCGCCCATATCTTATACTACTTTAGAGATTGGTGACAACCACTTAGGCAACTGTTCATTATGCTGGTTGCTCTTTTGTTAGCAGTCTCAACGGTCATATAACTATTTAACATTAAATGTAATGAACCTTAGTTTCCATCTCGTTCAAATCTTCTTTATTTTTCATGATCCTGTGGGTGGCAAAATCTTGACCTTATAGCGGCCTCATTAACATCTGCCCTCTTATGCCGGCCTTGACTAAGTTGTCTGTCTTGTCCCACAACTGCTTCTCCATGATAGGTTTTTGTGACCGTGCCTCAGATAGATTACAACAGAAACAACCGCATTCCCAATCAGGATCCTGCAGATTCCCAGGGTTCCTATTATGGCCAGATATTGTTTAATTGCCCTGTGACATTTATTCTATGTCCGTCTTTGCGAGGCTGCATCCTTCAAAGAAGCATAACCGGGTTTTGCTGGACAGATGGGAAATATCACGAGTTACAGAATGGCCTCATGTCCTAGCCTCAGAGAAAGCAATGTCAGTTAGGCAAGTAGTATTTATAATGCCCTTGCTGTGCCAGATTGTTTTCCATTTTACTTTGCGATTCACCATGTAACATTACCACCGGAACGTTACATGGTTGAATCATTTGTTAAAGATTACTTTTCATTTGTCCTAAATATACAATCCCAGTGTTCTCTGTGGGGTTTCAAGGACAGCGGCCAAAAGCGGATGAATAACCAAGAGCACATTCAGAAGCTGAACCTCCCAAACTCAACAGACAGCAGCAACTGGAAGTGTAATGATAGAACAATCAGAAACAAAATGTGCTAATGGTCATTGACCGTCCATAGTTATCAATAGAACTGCAACAACACATCAACATCTCCTATCCTACTATATATATCTCAAGCTCATCAATAGACTGCACACCAACCATGAGCATTCCATGTCCCTCCATACCTCATCTAGAGAATGCAACCCCCAGACCATCTTCTGTCCTACTATATCTCATCAAGCCCTGCAACACACCATGACCAATTCATGTCCTCCATATCTCCTCAGATCCTGCAACAACCATCAACATCCTCTGTCTTACTATATCCATCAAGAGACGCAACAACCAGACATTCCATGTCCCTCCATATCTCAACAAAAAGACTGCAACAACCATCGACATTCTCTGTCAGAATATTCTCAAAGAGACTGAACAACCATGAACATTCCATGTCCCTCCATATCGCATCAAGAGACTGGTCCCAGCATCATAAACCCCACACTTCCATATTTCATCAGAGACTGCAACAACCATCACATCTCCCCTGTCCACTATATCTGATCAAGAGACCCTGCAACAACCATGACAATTCCATTTCTCCATATCTCACTCAAAAGACTGCAACAACCATCAACAATCCCATTTCCATCCCTATCTCATCAAGAGGACTGAACCAACCGTGAACATTACATGTCACTCCCTATCTCATCAGAGACTGCTCCAACCATGACCCTTCCATGTCCTCCATATCTCAATCAAGAGACTGCTCAACCATGACATTCCATGTCCCTCTATATCTCATCAAGAGTACTGCTCTCCGACCATGACATTCCTGTCCCTCCTATCTCAATCGAGACTGCAACAACCATCCAACAGCTCTGTCCTACTATATCTATCAAGAGACTGCACACCATGACCATTCTTCCCTCCATCCATCACGAGAACTGCAACAACCATCGACAATCTCTGTCTTACTATATCTCATCAAAAGACTGCAACAACCATCGACATTCTCGTCATACATATCTCATCAATAACTGAACCCAACCCTGACCATCCATGTCCCTCCTCCATACTCATCAGAACTGCAACAACATCACAACATCCTCTGTCCTACTATCTCTCATCAAGAACTGAACCAACCATGAACATTCCACATCCCTCCATATCTCATCAAGAGACTGCTCCAACCATGAGCATTCCATGTCCCTCCATATCTCATCAGGAGACTGCAACAACCATCAACATCCTCTGTCCTACTAATCTCATCAAGAGACCTGACCGATTCGAAACATTCCATGGTCCTTCCCTAATCTGATCTCATCAAGAGACTGCTCCAACCATGAACATTCCCTATGTCCCTCCATATCTCATCAGAGACTGTCCAGCATCAATAAACCCCACACTCCTATTTTCCTCAGAGACTGCAACACCATCACCTCCCCTGTCCTACTATAATCCTCATCAGAGACTGCAACAACCTGAACATTCCATGTCCCTCCTATCTCATCAAAAGACTGCAACAACCATCAACCTCCCATGTCTCATCCATACCATCAAAGCTGAACTAACCGTGCAACATTCCATGTCACTCCATATCTCTCAATAGAACTGCTCCAACCATGACATTCCATTCCCTCCTATCTCATCAGAGACTTGCTCCAACCATGGAACATTCCCATTTCCCTGTATATCGCATCAAGGAACTTCTTCCGACCATGAACTTCCAGGTCCCTCCATATCTCCTATAGAGACTTGCAACAACCATCAACATCCTCTGTCCTACTATATCCATCAAGAGACTGCACCCACCATGAACATTCCATGTCCTCCATATCTCATCAAGATACTACACCCAACCATGAGCATTCCATGTCCCTCCATACTCATCTAGAGACGGCAACATCCATCAATCATCCTCTGTCCTACTTATATCTCTTCAGGAGACTGCACCAATGAGCATTCCATGTCACCTTCATATCGCACAAGAGACTTCACCAACCATAAACAATCCCCCTGTCTCTTCCTATCTGTCAAGAACTGCAACAAACCTCAACATCCCCAGGCGCCCTCCATATATTATCAAGAGACTGCAACACCAAATCAACATCCTCCTGACCCTCCATACTCATCAAAGATACTTGCATACCATCAACCTCCTCTTGACCCCCATATCTCATCAAGAGAACTGCCACAACCATCAACATCCTCCTGACCCTCTAATATCTCATCAGAGACTGCAACAACAATTACCATCCTCCTGACCCTCTATCTATCATCAAGAGACTGCACCAACCTTGAACATCCCCATGTCCCTCCATATCTCATCAAGAGACTGGTCTCAGCCATCAATAACCCTCCAACCCTTCCATATTTAATCAGAGACTGCAACAACCATGAAGAGCCCCTGTTCGCCTCCTATCTCAATCAAGATACTGGACCAGCCAACGATACCCCCCATTCCTCTATATCTCATCAAGAGACTGCAACAATCAGAACAGGCCCATCCTGCCTTTCCATTCTCATCAAGACTGTTGACCAGCCATCAATACCCCCTCCCTATTCCTCTAGATATCTCATCAAGAGACTGCAGCAACCATCAACAGCCCCGTTCCTCCACTATTTGTCATGAAATGAACTACCTCACCCCCAGTTTCTTTCGGTGTAACTTGGAGGCTGATTGTGGTATAATTCTTCCTGGTATCTCTCCGTTTTCACATGTACTTTTTGAGTGAGGCATATTAATTCTCATCCCTGGGAAAACCGCGATCAAATCCCTTGTTGGGGGGAAGAGAAGCAAATTCATTACTCTCTTATCTCTTCACTCAACCTTCTCGGTTGTCCTTTTTCCACATTCATTGCCATGTTTGGCGGGCGAGTTCTTAGCAAGTGTAAGAGCTCATAACGTGAGGCAGCAATAATATGGGGCATAATCTGAGTGATGTCAAATAGGTGAGAGGATGTGAAGATAATAACAACTTGCTGCGCTGATTGAAGTACCTATACTAGGCGGACCTTTGATGTAGCTAGCTGCGCGAGCAGAAGTTGTCGATCCAAGGGCATTGCCTCCCTTCAATGTTCTGTTTATTCTAATTGGACGTTATTTCTGGGGTAGCCACTATGCCACGAGTGATATTACCATTGAGTCCAAATACTGAATGTAGGGGACAGGAGCAACATGGTCAAGATCAAGTATTATTAAGTTTATTAGGAACACAGAAAGTGTAGTGATTTTTGTGTGTGCCATATTTGTAACGATATGAAACCGTAACACCATAACTTCCTTGAAGACTTGAACTGACAGAAACAATAATGCTCTTCCTCTTCCCTCTTCATTTTTTTGCAACCAACACATCTAATTTCCATTGGTTGATGTTTTCATTCTTCAGATATCTAGGTGATGACTTGAAGTTTTCCTAGAATTTCTTGGCCTTGAACTACCTGGCCTCCAAACAATCGGTCAATCCTTTCAATTTCTTAATTTTCTTTCAATACTTAATTTCAACTTCATTATTGTTATATTTTGTTGTCCTGATGACCTTGAACAGGCTAAAAAAAAGTATCAAGGTATCTCAGGACTTCCTCTTCATATCTGCAACATACAAGCCAAAAATTGAACTTTTTTTTGCATTCTCTAAACTTTGTCCTCTTCCGACATTGAATGGTCTTGAGCCAGCATGGCTCTACCTCTGCAATCTACAAGCCTAAGTTGATTGATGCTTACTCACAATCTCCTTGTATCATATACTCACAAGCATTGTTGGATTTTTCTCTGGTCAAATACAAAGGCATGTGGGAGCAACACCCCCTTGAAAGTCAATCTCTGAGTGCCAAAGTTGGTTTCTTGCGTTGAATGTCAGGCAAAGAGAACAGCTGTAGGCTACCCTCCTAAACCAACCCATTCTCTGATCCCTCTAATAGCTGAGGTCCCATCTGCTAGTTGGGAAAAGGTTGCAATTTTTTTTTTTTTTTCGGGGGGGGGAGGAGATTTGACGATGGGCACAAGACTGGTCACTCCCTACCCCTCATTGGATAATCCCATTGTTATCCTGAGTGAGTTGTTAATCCCAGGGATCCTGAGTTGAAAGCCCCACAACAGGATGATACAATGACTATATTTTATTGGTGGGCATACCTGCTGATGCCCACCAAAGTATTGTTGATACCCTCTCCCACTCCTCTGGAAGCTATCACCCCCCCCCCATCCTCACCATGTTGGGGGGAATTATAAGAGCCGCCTCGAGGATTGCAAAACACTACATATATGTGTTAGTTTGTGGATTGAACAAAACAGTTAGGCAGCTGGCTGTTATAATTTATATACAGAAACCATTATTGTGCAGAAGAAAAACGTACATTAGATTAGGGGGTTGGGGTGTCATCTTACCCCATAGGATATGTTTTGGAATCATGATTGGAGGGATTAGTGTTGTTTGGCAACACACATGGTATCTTTAAGGCCAACGTTCATCAAGGAACAAACCCGCTCAGTTGCTCGTACGATTGCGGCAGCCCTCCCCGCGTCGTATTAATTTGTTGCAATCAGACGCAGCTCTGCTCGCCCCTAAGGCAAGAGGAATTAGGAAGGAGAATAAACTTACTACTGAATCAACTGATAGCCACAGCAATCAAATCACTTTGGGGAGGATTGGATTTCTGTCTGTAAGTGCGTTCTGTCATATTGACGTCATAGTGGAGAGGTGAGGTGGTGGATTAGACAGCTCATATTGCCTTAGGATCTGTAGCTGTGTCAGTAGATATGAGCATGTGGGAAAGCTTGTCATGGTCCTTTGTACATATACTGTATAGAAGCAGTGCTGTGGTTGCAGAGGCCTGCAGTATAAGAGAAATTGCTCCGAGAAATCATCTGCAGCTTATTTCGTTTCTTTCGCATGTTCAAACATTACTCAATCCCTGCAAATCCTCGAGTGCATTTTTGAGTAAATCTGTTTCTACTTCAATAATTTAAGTATTTTTCTCAGTTTCTTACCTTGAGTCTATCCTAGCCGATTACGACCCTAACTGACATTTGATATACCTGCTCAATCTTGCCACCCAATCTGCCCGATTCCAAGCTAAATCCCTCATTCCCTTAGCCGACAACATTATTGCAACTCTTCCAACTCGGATAATCTGGAAGGATGATCAGTGATTCCAGGATTTGACTTCTGTCTTGGAACCGCCAGTGGAGCAGGAGGCAACAAGACTGCTTCCAGCCAGTAGGAAAGACTTGATATTGCAATCCCAAAACAAAGGAACCGAGAAACGCAGTTTTTCCCTGACACCGGAAAACGGTAAAACCAAACTGGTGAAAATCAATCGCCATCAGCCCATAATTACATTATTCATACAATATAATCTCATGCTAGCTTTGGCCACATTTCTCTTGAAATGGAGCTTGACAAGAGCCTACACTGCTGGCTCACTGCTATTTCTCAGCCCCATTGACTTGCACAATAAACAAGGCCAATTCTTCAACAGATATACACCATCCACTGTTTTGAACCATCAACATCCATCACGGCATATCCCTAGTCCATTCCCTGGCCAGTGAGAAGTTTAAGGGGACATGTTTCTAACTATCACTGAATTAAATCCCATTTCACCAACAGGCAGGGAATAATTTAGGAGAAATGTGAAAGTACAGCCGGGATCGAATAAAAATTTAACCCACGATGCACTATCGAATGCATACTTCCAGATATTAAGGTCAGAATCATTATAGTATGCTAAGACATCTTTGGCTATATGAAGATCAAGGTCAATGGTCACTACAGGCCTCTGTTTGAAAACTGTCTTTTTGGCCTCATGATCTTGACATTTACACATAATTGTACATTCCTCTTGGTACTTTGTGTGTTTGAACTACGCACCATTGGTGCTCTAGTCTTTGTGACCCATCTCGGCTGGCTATATTGGGCCTATTTGGCTTTTTTGTACAGCAATCAAGGAAGCTCCATTCCCTGCAGTAGTAAGTACACCGTAGACTGAATTAAATTTCTAGTTTAAATTTAGTGGAAAGACAGCATGTCTGTCGCAACCCTGTTTGACCATGAGCCTCTGGTTAAATTTTCACCACTGCAGCAGAGTTGGTTTAAGTGGCTGTACATGTTCATGCAGGGAGGTGTTTTTTTTCTTCCTGTTCTGTGTCACTGCCCGCACAGTTCTATGGACATACATACCCCACAGATATTAACATGCTTTTGCTTGATGTCTAGGCAGCTAATGGGACATTAGTGGCAGCTAGTAAAAGTTACAATGCCCCTCAACCGAAATGCAAATTTAAACCTTCTTCCCCATTAGGCATTACTTCAGCTGAATCAAATGATTCTCAATTATAAGCTCTGGTGCTGGCTGCTATTTATTCAGAAGTGTCTCCCTTCCTGCAACTATTCGCTAATTACAGACTTGGGGAATCTCCAAAGCAATCCAGAGATATTTTACCATAACATACTTCAATGGTTTCTGGACAACATTTGACATTTTACAATGGTGTTAGTTCAGCCTCCACCCCAAGGCTATCTTTGATAAGCACTTTTTCGGTTGTTGGTTTACCTTCGTGCTGAAAATTGATCTGAGTATGGATTTGTTGATATGGCGTGAGCAGGCGGCGTGACCAACCTGCCAAAGACTGGCTCAGATTCTTTTGAAAGCTTCCTGTGACCTTTTAGGCGGAAATCCATACACTACCACTTTGGCCATGAGCAGGAATAATTTCGAAGCCTTTAATTACATTTGTTTATTCAGTCAATTTACTTGAATGAATTTTGGATTTTCAAGCCTAACTTTCTTTAAGTTCAAGTTTAGCCAATGGCTACTACTCACTAGTGATTGCATGTGTATCCAGGATGTCTAGGGTTAGGAAAACATATTTTGTTTGCTAATTTCACACCACTCCACCATGGGAAACGGTAAGAAAGAACAAGGGTTGAATTTTTTTTTCACATGATGGGAAAATCTTATCATGAAGACCTCAGTGAAAATGTACAAATGTCAATTACCATTCCAACAGGTGAACCCTGTACAGTCATTGTGTCACTCCACTTGGTAGCTAACGTAATTACGAGTGGAATAGAACACAGCATAATGTACAAGCATTTGTAACATTTGATTGGTGTTTTCTGCTGGGTGGTCCAGACCGAGGTGTTGTATCCGAAAAATGTTTGCGATCAATCGAGAACGAGAGTTGAATACAGTTGGGGACATTGGCAATCAATTTGGAATAATCTTCCCCCTATGATATGTACCATATTTCACCCTGCCCACCCCTCATAATACTCAGCCCCCTCCCCTTTGTGAAGGTACTGGGGACATTTCATCTCCAAATAATGATCTGACACCTCACTACACAAGAATAGCACTATGTGTGAACAATATCGTTTTCTTTCTGAGTGTCACAGTCAGGGGTCTATGAACTGGTATAAGAACTAAGGAGAACACCATTAGAGCTTTATTTATTGATCTTCCTTTCCTTAAAACATTATAAATGCAGCATTGAGTCTGAAAATCCAATTTCATGCTGGGCATGCTGCATGATGAGTGCATGGGGAATTCTTTTACTCCTGCATTCATACACGGGCACACAAATCATCAACAATAAATTAGGGAGGAAAACAAGAAAAATCCTCACAGTGATCACCTAATTGGACGGTACGTGTCAGATTTGGTCTAAAAATAGTCTGCAACTGTCCCTCGCAATGGGTGAGTGTAATTATTTTCTTACAAGTCTGCATTGATGTATCACAGAGATAGCACGTAGGTGGGGAGAGGTGGCAAAAACTGCAGCTGCATGTGCCTTTGCTCACTGTGTATCGCCATAGAGGGTGCCGCTATTCAAAACATGTAAATCATTCATTTTCATGTTCTACTACTTTTGCAGATAATTACACTGTCACTACAAAAAGAAAAGAATCTCACATTTGGAAAAATGATACACCATTGGAATCGCCATCTCATACTCACCGAAATGATATGTTTAATCAGGTCATATTGCCATCCCAATTTTCAGGGAAAACGTTGAGAATCAATTATTTCATACAAAACTGACCCTAGTTAGTGCACTCAGCAGTATACTAAAGCAATTGGACTATAATGGGTGAAAAAAATGTGTTCTCCTACAGAAATGTGCACATTACCTGTCAAAAAGCAGGACGGGTAATTTGTTTTATCTTGGACCCTAGTGATTCCCTGCCATGGTTGTGGTGTGGAGTCACTACAGCAGCTTTCTTATTCATGAGAAAGTGTTGTCCACTTGTCTAGCTCTAAACACCTATCGTTGCATCGTTGCAAATTTTCGGTCTGTCGGCAAAAGGAGAAAGAGGAAAGAAAAGAAGAGGAAAGAAAAGAAGAGGAAAGAAAAGAAGAGGAGAAGAAGAAAGAGGGGAAGGGAAAGGGAAAGGGAAGTAAGGGAGTGAAGGGGGAGACAGGGAATAGAAAGAGGAATAAATAGAAAGTAAAAACGGAAGCCAGACTTTATTATCGGCTGTTTCAACTCTTGACTCTTCATCTAATTGGCCGATTCAGCGTTTGCAAGAGAATGGCACGCCGGCAAACATAGATGTGACGCCGCCGCCGCCGTGGGTTATTATTGGACGATGTGACCGACCCCCCCCCCCCCCGGTCTGTCGGCAATTCGGCAAAAGGGGGAATGAAAGGCGTTAGCGTTGACATTTTATTCTCCATGAGACTGACAGTTCTTTGAAAGTTTTGTTTCTGGTCCTATATTCCAGAGATACATAAAAAATTCAAGCTATTTTGCTGAAAACAATTGAAAAGGAATTTCCAGCTGAAACAATGAAAACAGTCGTTTTTAGGCGGGGGAATCATGCGAGCAGCAGAGCTAGAGTACAAGGCGAGATATAGAGGGCACCCCTCCCCCCAGTTTTTTTTAATAGAAAATTCGGCAGAAACTAACCAACTTTGGGCAAAGAATAAGTTAAAATCTGGTTAGAGATACCCTAATGCATAGTGGAAAAAGGAAGTTACAAATTGCCGAAACTTTGATCAATTGCACCATTGATTTGAAAGTGTCAATTTTTTCGCGCTTCGCGCGCAACGTGTATTGATGATCCACATCATATACTCACGAGCTGCAGTAAAAATCGGGCATTCTTTAGGAATCGGGCAAAATTTCTGGCGTTCCAACTTGAAAGGGTCCGCGTAGTGGTGGGCGGGATCTAGTAATTACTGAACGCCCAATTGTACTGAAAATATTGCACCAGATTGTATCTGAGGACGTTTCAATATTAAAAATTCCCAAAGAGGAGGAAACACCCTCCCTAAAGGGCCGGTCACACTATAACGATATCGTGTCGTGCACGATCCGATATATGTTCAGGGCCGATTATAAAGGGCCTATAATATGACGGATGAATCACCCTGCCACTGAATGGAGGATTGATTCGCTATTTGCCAAACCATTCCAATGTGGAAAAGCCCTCCCGGCGTTTTGATAAGCACATATTCCTATTTATACGTTTAGCTCAACAGTCATCGTACGACTCTTACCATTTTTCCATATGACGTCATTTAGGAATGAGGTTTTTTCGAACACTTCCGATCTTGAGAAGGTATTGTGATAATGTACTAGTATTCATGATAATTGTTACCACACAGACCTTCTCCTTGCTGGTTCAGCCTGAAATCTAAAAGAGTGTAGCAGAACGATAGCAAACGTTATAGTGTGACCGGCCCTTTAGACCCCTCCCCCATATTAGTCACCATTGTGAGATCTGTTGGCAAAACATAATCTCTACAACCCCCCCAATCATCAACCCTTCGCTACGCCCCTGCAGTAACATATCACCCTTGGTTGAAACCCTGGTTAAAACCTTGGTTAACTTGGATGTTTGTTATTCGAATTGTCTGCGACCATGCCCCAGCCTGGACAATAATATACTGACCAATCCTGTGACCCCTCATTACACAAGTGATATTGCTTGACGCCTCACTAGTGAGAAATTCAATTAGGAGTGGTACTGTGATGATAATCCTTGGACCATATAAGACAACCAAAACCCTCTTTTACAATTTCAATTAAATCTTCTTGATGCCTCCAGCCCTAGGGATTACCTTGGCATTAGGAGATGAAACACATCTTGGTCAACAGATGACTTTATGGCAAGTTTACACTGATATGTCCCCCTCAGGAACCAATCAATTCAGGAGAACAAAGCCCTGTTGTGGAATTGAAAGTTGTTAAATCCCAGGCCAACAAGGCCAATCAGTTTTAGGACTTAGTTGAGCAAGGAAAAAGGAAACATGAGCAAGGGGTAATGAGAGAAGAAATTGAGAGATGGATGAAGAAATATTAGTGAAGAGTGCATATGTTGTACACTCCTGTTCAAGCATGGGGTTCAAGCATGCATTGAGATGGGTTTGAACCCCCTAGGCTTCCAATAATGCACCCGCATATGTTGTACACTCCTGTTCAAGCATGGGGTTCAAGCATGCATTGAGATTGGGTTTGAACCCCCCTAGGCTTCCAATAATGCACCCGCATATGTTGTACACTCCTGTTCAAGCATGGGGTTCAAGCATGCATTGAGATTGGGTTTGAACCCCCCTAGGCTTCCAATAATGCACCCACATGTGACATTACTGATCCCTCTCTCTGGAGTCTGGACCTTGTATGGTGATGATGACCAATCGAACTGAGTGGTCTGTTTCTTCAAGTGGTCACTTTGGCGTGTGTGTGGTGTATGTATGTCACACTTAGTGTTAGCAGGATTTATCACAAAATCGTGTGCTGATATTACAAAATTTTGTGTGTAGCACCTGGTCTGGGTGCACACAATCTGATTGATTTGGGAGCAAAGTCATGTTTATTT
Source organism: Sclerodactyla briareus (assembly GCA_026419785.1). NCBI lineage: Eukaryota > Metazoa > Echinodermata > Holothuroidea > Dendrochirotida > Sclerodactylidae > Sclerodactyla > Sclerodactyla briareus. The sequence goes on along the minus strand of JAODTK010004999.1, from coordinate 1,095,520 downwards.
TGGGTAACTAGACGATTTATGTAATTTATTGTTCAAGCTCATTAGCAAGATTACACAAGAACCTTTTGTGCTACAGTGATGTAGTTTGGCATGTAGGACCTGGATGACAGGTACATGAACTGATTAGATTCAGCCTTATAGCTAATTTAGGGTCTAATTGCATTATTCATGCAATTTCCTTAAGAACTGGTTGGATGTGGTAAAATGGTTCCGATGAATCGGAAGTGGAAGTTGGGTCATGGAGGTCATTCAATGTGTCCAATTTGCATTATTAATGCAATTTTTTGGTAGTTTGTTGGATTTCCACAAAACATGGTAAATGTTGATCCACCTTTTGATCCTGTCATTTTAAAGGTTAGCTGGGGTCATGAGAGGTCATTGTATGTGCCTAATTTGCATAATTTATTCCAATTTCCAACTTGGTAAGAATTTCGCCAAACTCAGTAGGTATGGTCATTAACATTTTCTGAATCTGATGTGTTTGATGTTCATGAATTTGATTGAATTCCATATATAATAGCTTCTGTTAGATAGAATAAAGCACTGAGGAACTAGTAAACCTAGCTCCTGGTACAAGTTTGCTGCTTTGTGGGGGGGGGGGGGGGGGGCTGCCTGGAGATTGGAATTGTCATGGGGCTGCTTGAAAAAATGAAAAGGCAATGAATATGAAGGAAAATTTTGATTTTGAAAGGCAAATGAGCCCAGGCTGCTAAGGGGATCTAGAACATTTCAAGTTGGAAAGTTAATGCGGGTTAAAAACTGACTGCGTCAGTTCAAAACCGGAGGAAGTTCATAGGACTTCGTTACGGAGTTATAGTCATTTGCAGTTTGTGTATTGTGAAGCATGGGTATTGTGCAAGATCGAAAGCTCCCATCATGCCAAACTACGGCTGTCATACCTGCACGACTTTGCAAAAACATTATTTGTTTTCTATTGAATTCAACATTAGTTTCACTTGGAAAAGCATTTATTCTATGGGAGAGGATATGTAGGGTGGTAGGGGAGGTTGCTGATGTAGGGGCTGATGGTTACTTTGGTGAGAGAATGAACAGCAGAACTTCTGCTAAATGTGAACTACCCACAAAATGAAACAATCAAATACATAACATAATTTCCTGTGTTGTCCTTGTGTGACGTCATGTATGCGTTATTGCGCAATTGGGATTCTCCCCAATGTCTCTGCTTAATGGCCAAACTGAAGGCCAATAACGGTCACATAGGAGCATCGTATTGAAATGGGGCTCAGACCTATAGATCCAGTTTTCCGTTCTCCATAATATAACCTCTGTTGTATCCAAGCCTGCAGCGTCCTCTAAGAGTCAAACTTCATGTTCCTGGAGTTATTTTAGGATTTTTTATATGTTATTGTGAAAATATGTGATGTTCGTTTGACATGACAATAGTCCCTGCATGCTAGGTTGGTTGTTTGTGTAGTGAATATAGAAACCACCGATCGCCGCAACCAGGCGAGCCACTTTTTGGCAATAGCCTTGTTCTTTCAACTGGGAGGCATGCATGGCCACAACACAGAGATGCCTTAGTAGAGATGCCTTACTTACTCTAGGTATTCCAACCTCTCACATTGGTCACCATGTTGGTGCAATACCTACATCGAGCGTTCAGGTAATAACTATTTGGCTTTTCATTTTCTCAGGAGGGGGGGGGGTCACATCTCCTAATTTTATGCACCATACCATCTTATCTTCATTCTCTGAGAGCTGATGAAAGATCTCTACCCTGCACGAAAACAATTTAGCCAGCAGCCATCTCATCTGGCATTCGTACCATGAAACATTGCCGTCTTGTTTAAATACCGCAATTGCGACGCAAGTAAACACTTGTCACACCGGCAGATTAGACTGTTTTCTCCTCCATACTATCCGCCATCTATATAAAGATGTCGCCAGACATCCGCATTCCACTTCAGCTTTTCTGAGAGGAAGCAGGGGAACTGTTGATCAAGCTGCCGTTGTTTCGGTTTCAACCCCACCAGATACTTTTCATCGAAGTCAATTAAATTGCCATCAGAGAGTGTTGAGATCTTATCTTGTGTTACATGCCGTTAAGAGGTTTCCCCGTAGAAACTTGAGTGGAATACCCAGATACAGTTTCTGGGATGAGTTAAAGCTCTTAGGTGCTTGACTGGAGGCGTTAGGCACAATTGAAGGCTCATCAGTTAAATTTTCAACTTGTATTGAATTCATTTGAGGTTCTGTGCAACCATTCGCCGGTTATATTGCCCAAATTTCGAAACTGTCACTGGTTTGAAATATAAAAAAAATGTCTCAATTTGAATCATTCAGAATTTTATACATGCTCACTAGGGCAAGAGCTTCCAGGGCAAGTTTTTCCCAGTAGTCCAATTCGTATATCTTGTATATCAGCAACCTGTGGCATAACTAGAGATTTGTCAAATGGGGGATTATCAGGTCGGGGGACAGAGATGTGGCTATATGGTGGTGGCATTGGGCAAGCCACTCGGGTAGTACTCAAGTAGAATTGGAACCATGTTGCTCCGCACTAGAATATTATTTTTTTGGGGGGGGGTGCTATACTGTCTAATGCATTCACCTAGCCCACAGGGTTGGTGATTTTTTTTTAATAAAAAAAAAACGTATTCATTTGATTTAAATCGATTTTTTAATTTTTTTTTAAATCCACATTTCCACTTGGTCTCAAATGTTGCCTAAACCTTTGTAAAAACACCCATACACAATTCTGGGCATATACCCGTTATACACTGCACTTCTAATCTTGTATCATGAAGGCTCTGAGGCTTGTACTTCTTTGAATATTCAGAACATATACACATTGCATCATATGACAATGCACACATAGGCACCTGCAGTGTCAGAGTTCCCATCCATGCAGGCCTACATGTCCAATTGGTGGTTCTTGGTTTGGTATTCACCTGGATGGACCCCCATTGTCCTAATTTGAACTTGAATTTGAGAATCTTCTGAAATTCAAGACCAGTGTGTGTATCGATGTCACTAAATTTCAACCATATCTACACAACAATATGTACATCCCACGATGAAAATTATGGGGCGGGAATATGCCAACCCATGCCCGTACCATCATTAGGTTACTGGAGGTTCAATTGCTGTACTGTAATTCTTTCATTTCTTGAATAGTTCTTGAAAGTTTATCTGGATTGGGGCATTGCTTCCTGGCCCGAATGCATATGCAACATTGAACACAAAATACATTTGGAGTACACCTGACCTAATGTTTGTTGACTATAACGTAGGTAAACAGGCACAGTGGCCAACAACAGTTGTGGATCATTGTTTTGGAATCATGGATATATCAGTCATCTCATATATTTCAGAAAATTACTGTGGTGGATAATATGCAAACATTTTTAAGTGAAAAGGATACTGCCATCATTCAAATTAGTTCATTTTAGTACCTATGGCTATACTGCCCATGGGGTTTTCATCATAATAAACTATATTATGAAAGGACCTTGGCATACAAGTGAGAGAGAGCATAGAATTCCCTCCATCAGAGCATTGAAATTCCCGCTAAAAAATATGATAAAACATGTGATTTGGGAGCGTGTAACCTAATTCTTGAAATGCTGTTGAGTTATTGAATGTAGGGGAGGGAATACCTCCGTGTTTAAAATCCATTCTGCAGTGTATCATTTTGGTGTTTATACTTCATTTCCCAGACTTATTTCACTTTAACTCAACTTTTCCCGTCAAAGGAATCTTTGAAAGTGGTTTCAATTTCATGATTTAAAAAAAAAATTGTTTGATTTAAATCGCGATTTAAATCATTTATTTAAATCAACGAGATTTAAATCAACCAACCCCTAGCCCATGATGACAAAATTTGTTATTTAGTCACAAAATAGTGATAATGGCCCCACTGGTTCATTGAGGGGCTGAATCTTCGGAACCTTTCCTGCGCATATGTCACACACCCACTCATTCTTTGGTGATATGCTCATAGACCTACAGTGGAGAACATAGTCTGAGAGCAAGCTGTCCAGCAGCTATTGAAAATTTGTAGGTCAAAATGTTGGACAGGTTACTAATATCAGAGGAGGTGATTAAGATTAGCTCTGTCGGCAGATTCCCAGACATTTGATCGAAGATAGTGAGTTTGAATCCCACAAAGCCTGCAGGCTTTCTTCATCGGCCCTAGGACAAGACAATTGTCTCAACTGTAATACGTTCCCCATGTCTAAAAATGGGGACCTTGAAGGGTGACTTGTGATTAATAGGCGTGCATCTTAAGGTGGCTGCACCCTAGTCCCCCGGGGACACGATGAAGTGGTGCATTGAAATGGTGTGTCGGGAGTGAACAAGGAAGAGGCGCGTGCAATATATGTAGTACAGGTGTGACAAGTCACTAATGATCAGGGGTAATTTCTGTGAAGTGCTTTGATCACGTCAAAAAAATGCTATATGAGCACTTATATCATATTTACAGATGTATAGAAATGTGTCAATTATTAAAAAAACACTCTTCAGTTATCTTTGCATAATACCATCAGTATGCGACTGGGCACTGTTTCCCCCCACAAGAAAAGTCATTTCCGATGGCAACAAAAGCAGCTTAGGTCTTGACCATCCATCTTTTGAATCTATCTTAAGATGCCTTACTTGCTTGGGCAGCTGGGGTAGCCTGTAGATTCTGTCTCTTATATGTTTCAGCCTGTATCTGCCAGCTGATAGCTTCTGTGTGATTCTTCGTTAATCAAATTGCTCTCGTAATTCATTACCGGGTTTGATGAGCGTTTTGGCTAAACTCATCAGGGTTGCCAAATCAAGGGAGGCATGACTCCATTTCGCACTCTTCCAGGAATTTTCCCACAGTAAATGATGGGGACAGGTTATAATATGTTGCTAATTTTGCTCCAGATTGGAACTGAGAGGCATGTACCAGATGGAAATGTAGCAGTCTGTATGTAATAGATGATTGCATTGACATGTAACACACAAATGTTACATTTGTTTCAGCTGACTTTGATTGGATTTCTACTCAAGGGCTCATCAATTAAGAAAGCCTGATTGTTTCTGCCCATGATTGAGCCCCGGTGGATAATTCGCCTTCACTTCTGGCTCTTGCTTAGATCAGTGACGTATGCAGAGGTGGGTTTGGGGAGGGGGTCAGAAATTCAGAGCCCCCCCCCCTCCATGATGCTTGTGACCAATAAATGCTCAACCCAAAAAACACTTTTCACTGTTCATTAGACACTTTACAGCTATTGTTTATCAATTTTGCATTTATCCTTAGGCTCCAGGCTCATATACCCCCCTATACCCCCCTACCCCCCGCCTCAGATGATATCAATTCACTGTGCTCTACATCACCTTCTAGCTCATCTAATTAGCATTTGCCCTAGTAACTAGTAAATTCTTTTCAGGCTGCTTTTGCAACTCCGCCCCCAAATCATGCATAATTGACACCTCGTAGGGACACTGTTCATGCCAGAGTCGGGTCAAACCATTTCTAAGCTGCTTCCAGAATGGCCCATGTCAAAGGGTTGACATTTCAGGCCACTAACTGGGAGGTTGATAGTGTATTGTATCATTCTTAGTTCTCGAACCCCACAGCCTAGCATTAGACTGTATATAACCTGTGATGTACAATCTGTTCATATCCCTTCTCCATCTTACACATGGATATAAGAGGAGAAGGAGATGGTACTTATTTCTATCATCCACATAACCTGCTCTCCCGCCTGATTTAGTACCTGGAGCACTGCTGACCAGTAGATGTAATTAACATTGGACAGGTCGTAAAAATAAGAAGCTGATGAATCGCATAAATACACACTGACAAAGCTTCCCTCGAATAAAACTGATAGGCTAACAAACTGCTCGCCAAGATACAGATGGGACACATAACATTCCTCTGTACTTTTGTAATGAAAGATGGCTTGGGTGACTGGAGCACTTTTACCATGTCCCTCTTCATTGAACCTCATGAAACTAATTCAGCTGATGGGCAAATAATTTAAATTATGTCGCCTGTTTGTTTTCCCAAAACGGTAATTAACACAGGTATAATCCTGCATGTAATATTTGTCAGATATTCGGACTGGTTGTTACTATATAATCATACTTGGGATACCCAAGTGGTACTGATTCCTGCTCGTTTTTATGGGAAGGGTCCCACTGAGGTGAAGGCGCTGGACTCAACTCACCAACTCGACCGTTTCAGGGCAGTGATATTTCAGGGGCAAATTATGCTCTGGACGCCCCCATCTTTTGGGCGCATCGCATGTAGGAAAATCTCTGGAAATTAGGACCATCGGATCACTGGGCGACGGGTTTTCCAGCTGCAAAACAGTGTCAAATATGTGTCCTAATTAATCTATCAATTTATTGCACAAATTATTTACCTTTTACCACCAACATGCAGCATGCCAATCTAAAGCTATCTATTTTCTTCAAGCGTAGTGTCAAGCGTCACTGTGCCATTCCAAATTATGCCAGCCAAAACTTGTCATGCTCCTAAAAATTAGGGCATCTTCTTTCGGCTAGTCTCTTGACTTTAAGACCTGACTTTTTCCTGAAAGATTTTTTCCAGTGTTCTTTGTTTAGGGTTCTTCTTCTTCCCTAGGATTGGGTATAATCGTCGACATTCATCGAGGCTTCAGGCAAGAAGCAAAAAAGAGATTCTTGTTCCTATTATAGCATTGTGAGAGAGCCTGGTGATCAAGAGGTGGCTCCCTTCAATGAATCCAATTACTAAACATCATCCCTGTGGCCAGGTGCTTCATCCCCCCCACCCCACAAATTGAACTGTTAGGCCCACTCATATTCGTCCATGGAAACTGATAAAGGCTCAAAATTATGAAATTATTCAGTGCCTTTAACACCTTGAAAGGCCTTTGCTGGTGAATTATAAGGAGTTTTCTAGCCTTGTGCAAACTGATAGTGGTGCTCCATTTAGATGGTCACATAAGAATGATCCTCTCCCCCCCCAACCCACAAAACAATTGCCTCTCTAACAGCACGCACCTGCATTTCAGCAATTATTCTAATGTTGAGGCAGCAGCTCACCTCTAAACCTGTTTCTGCAATCCTTGAATACAGTCCTGTCATTTTCTGTTGTCCAGCTGTAAACTCCAACCTATCTGATTGCTTTTCCTAGAACGCCTTTCTGTTTTTCTTTCAACTATTTCTTCATGTAATAGTATAATAATTTGCTTATTTACATAATTAAAGTGCAGGCTTTCTCTCACATATATACGCTCAAATGAATCAGGCTCTTAGTGGGACCTTGTCCTGCACTATTGTGGGCATTTATTAAAAGGCTATATGGTGTTCCAGTGATGGCAGCTGTCCTTAGAGGTTAATCATGTCACTGTCCTGGCAGAGGGCCAGTCTTTGACATGTCCTTAATCTGACATGCAGCTATAGATCAGGCCCAAGAGGAGTAGTTATGGGGGAGTCTGCTTAACTATAGCAACCGTGGAGTATGAACTGATCTCGGAGCAGTACACATACTGCATACCAGGAGAGCTTCCAGAGGGTTTCTCCTTTCCAAAAATTCTCCCAATTCTTCATATGCAATGTGAAAATGACAAATGCCTCAAATAAAATGAGCAAATTAACACCAGTGTTCAGCAGTAGAATGTTCCGGTGATCTTTTTCTTGCACGCCTTGCAAGGCAATGGCAATGATCGATGTTTAGATGGTTTACATTATGATGGGACCCCCTCACCCCCCCCCCCCCAAAAAATTACCTCGAAAAAACCATGCATGTTGCCCTAAAGCTGTTCATAACCCCTCTCAGTTATAGATCTGAGAGAGCAATTGAATTATGGGCATGGCAGTTAAAAATCCTGGAAAAAAAAAATCATGGACAAATAGATGGGACAAAGAATCGGCACACATTGGGGACTAAATAACTCAGTTTTCTCCCTTGCCCCTGTCCAATGTTGAATCGAAACCAATTCCACTCCCCCCTCACACCCCCTCTCCTCTAACCCCGGCCAGTTAGTTAGCCATTGCCCATATGCCCCAAATGGTAGGCCATTGTAAAAATTGCCATTCTCTAATGGCAAATGATGATTGGTGTAATGCCAAGATCACTGTACGAAGAGTGAATAAGATCATTAGCAAAATTTCCCCAAATGCCATTCTTCCTGTCTGTTTTACAGGTGGGTAGTAATATCACATTCACATGGGCTATGTAGATGAGTAATTTCTCATTCATTCTTTTCAACTCTTCAGGTCTCTGAATAGCCCTTGCACATTTTGAAATTTCATTTTAAATTTCTCATCGAGTAAATGACAGATTTCTGAGAACTCCTGATATTTCATTACACTGTGTGGCGTCAAGTTGGATCCCATGATTCCATCCAAATGTTCATGATTCAGTACTACCCGCAGGTTGTTGCAGTTAATTTGGTACTTAGCAAACATTTCCTGTAACATCAGTAGGAGTGTGGAATATAGAAAGAATATAGAAATAAAGAATGATCACCAAATGCCCATTCAGACTATAACCCCAGACAATTATCCCCAAATGTTAATTACCCCTAACCCACTTTTAATAAACCCCCAACCCTATTTTTAAACTTTATGTTTTGTGAGTATGCAGCTAGCTGATCAAACCTTATTTACATTCAAGTGATCATCATGGATTATGCAGCCAATATTTGATGTTCTGTCAGCGAGGGGAACCACTTAACCAAAATAAATAATGTCTTAGTGATTTTCATACGTTTCCATACAACTCATGACAATATTTTGGGGACTGGGACTTTTTGGAAGGAACATGTGATCCTCCTGCCCATTCTACCCCTACCCCCCTCTTGGCGATGCTGCTACAGGTGTAACAAACTCCTAGTCCCAATAGGAACGTGCCCGCGACAATTGTCTGAGGCACCTTTAGGGTTAAGTCACACAAATGTGATCAACTTGGGCTATGGAATCAAACAGGCCTTCACCAGCTGTGGCAGCAGTACAATCTCTGTCCTCTTCTCCAGATCAATATTGAATAGCTTGTCTATGCATGTTCTTGGTTGAAAGTTTTACAATATTTTTTTTTTTAGCTGGGGAGGTCAGTTGCAGGTCCTATCCTGCTTCCATCCCCCTTCCTCCATCCACACCCACCCAGAGGTTGCACAGTGCTCTTTGTCATTCATGTAAAAAAAAAAAAAAAAGACATTAAACAACTATTGAAAGCTTACAATCTGACACATTTTTGGCAAATATTATTATTATATTTTTCATCATTCATCATTATCATTTGATGGGCTTATTCATTTATTTTGGATTGATCTACTTGCTGGCTGTATTGGATCAGTCGTTTCGTGATGATGGCATGTGACTGTATTTGATCCCCGCCTCTGAATGAACTGAATCAGGGGCCAGATGCTTATGGGCAACATCACCAGGCCCAGCATACCGTATTGGGTGATATTCTCCCAACATTACGCTCTGCATGCCTCACTCAACATTATTATAGCCGTTTTTTCTTTCATTTACCCAGTCTTGTTCCCCCTGGGCCACAGTCGAATTTAATGATGGGTCGGAGGGCGGCTTCATTCCTCCCCAGAGGAAAACAGGTATATTGATTGGATCAGATGACTTCCAGGACGATATTAAGAAGCAATCCTTGATGTGGGCGATGGGGTTGACATCATCATTTTTGGGCATTGAACTTCACGGTGCTGTCACCCCACAATTTGCGGGCAATAAATAAGTTCCACCAGCGACATACTCAGCAGAATTCTCCAGGTGGTCTTGGCATGGCAATCGTAGTAACATGCTGATCTGTGTGTACTCGGTCAGTACAAACTATTTCTTGGATGAAACTGGTACAGGACCCCAAAATCTATAAATGCAGCTCCTATGGCATATCCATTATCATCACCATCCGATCAAGTCTGTACGTCAGCATTTTCCAATTTCCTACCCAGTCTTAATGGTTACCTTTATATTGCACTTGTTTTTCTCAGTTTTGGCAGCGTCTGATATATTTCTACATCTAAGATCCTACTTCAGATTGCTAGTGAAAACAGGGCTTTGGTACGGCTGACATCGGATCAATACGGCCCCCAATATCATGCAACCTCACGTGGCCCTTGGTAAGAATTTACAGAATATAAAAGTTCCAAGTACCTTCATCTTGTAAAAAAGTGAATTAACACCACTTGGAATGCCCAGTATGGGCCATTCCTCTGCCTCCTGGAGTCTTTAATAAAACCTCCATTGATATGTATATTATTTTCTCATCATTTGAGAAAATGCAGACATAGACCTTTTTTTTAAGGTGTGTACAAATATACGCCTCCTTTCCTGGGTAGGGGCCTTTTCTGGCCATCTGTAGGTTTTGTAAAACAAAATCATTAGTTGTAGGATAAATGCCTACCAGCAGAGTCAATGCAATTTACTCATGGTAGTGGGCTCCAATCATTGAACATTGCAATTTTTGAAAAATTAAAGTAATTGAATACCATATTAATTCCTAGACACCCAGGGTCTTTGCCAGTTTCAGGGAGGGAGTCACTACAGTATGTTAGTTTTAGATTAGTTTCAGAGAATGAGAATTTTTTTAATGATTTGGGGTTCTGAAAGTTCTAGTTTCAGCCTACCACACCCTTGTACTGTATTGTTGCCTATCCCAGTTGTTGTCAACTCATTCAACTTGATTGTTTTTGACCTTCATTGCAAAAAATTAGGTGGGCACTTACGAGAGAGAGGCCCTATCCAATGTGCTATATGCTCTGGGTGGGTGGCCGTCCCCTGTGATATCCATACATTTCCTCAAATCAAATTACATGAAATAACTAAACAAGGCCAACATCTAGAACTTGGATATGCTGTTTTGACATCCCTTTCCATCGATGCTAGTATGAAGGAACTCTGCCAATGAACTTATCTCTTATGATTTACCATCAGCTTTTGTGTAGGGTACCTCACAGTATCAATAATTCAAGTGTATTGCTTCCTCATAGACAACAGTGGATTTTAACTTCTTGTTTTTCATTGTTTCTCACAGATTTGATCGTTGTGGCAGCTTCCTTAGCAGGCTATGTCGGGTCGCAGGTCAGGTTTTTTTGCAACATCCTGCAATAAGGTGAATTTAGGTCTAAACTTCAGCCAATACCATATTTTTTGTCCATCTCTCCCCATAGCTCCTATATCTTCTGTGCAGAATAATGTTCCCCAATTTATTTAGGTCAGATCGTATGATTCCGTTGATGTGATAGGCATATGTGTCTATTGTAAATGTTGAGAAGAAGTTTGGTCTTATTTTATACACCCCCACATAGACTTGATGTTTATGGGTATGTGAAATTTCATCTAGTAGTTCCAACATTAGCTTATTGTATACTGTCAGACTGACCTCAGCCTACAGTTTTATGTCAAATGTAACCTATAAAGCTGAATTATTTTAGGGGAACCTTATTGAAAGTTTGTTCTACAGGAGTGCATCCTTAGAGGCATATTGCCTTGGAGACCATACAAACGATTTGGGCATGAGTTGGCTGATTTTTTGTCATCACAAACTGCAGGAAATGGCTGACCTCACTTCTGGGAGACCTTTTCGGTCTGTACATCATTGGTTGCATTTTTTCCGGAAAATCTGGAAGATATTCTGCCAATTCCGGTCCGATTGATATGTTTTTCACAATTAAAAGTCAATTGTTCTAATATTCAACTTTTACGGCAGATCCAAGAATGGGGTACAATTCAATGTTTGAAATGTCTTTGTCAACAACCGTAATAGGAAGCGGACCAACCACTGAATGTGGGCACCTGACATTAAATTCCTGAACCAGGGCAGACAAAATTTGTCCCTCTTCAAGGGACAGTAATTCTGTCATGAGGTCATGGCACTTTTATGGAATGAAACACTAGGCATATGATTGAAACTCCACCACCATCACTGGTTGTCAAAATATGCCCCCGCATGATAAGTGAGTCGGGAAATAATTTCTAGATGCTAATGATGTTTTAGTCTAGATTCAGTGTATATATATTCCAATTAATGATTTGTTAATTATCACCGTCCCTTTATTGCAGGGGCGTAAGGTTCTCCAGATACTACGGATGCTCCATGTGGACAGACAGGGTGTGTACTGCGGCGGTTGGGGTCTGTGGTGTTTATACATCGACAGGTAAGGACAGGTCATCAGTCTATTGCCAGGTAGGACGGTCATCATTCTATTGCCAGGTAAGGACAGTCATCAGTCTACTTGCCTGGTAGGACAGTTCATCAGTCTATTGTCCAGTGTCCTCCCAGGAAGCACCCAGCCTTCTCCACTACCTCCCTGCCATGCCCCAATAAGCCATTCGTAGTCTAATGCGCATGCTCACCACAGGACGGTTCGGGGAAATAGCCGAATTCGTAAGCTTCCCCCCATAGCAATATCGTTACGGTATTTTTAAGTCACCCCTATTTCAAAACGCAACAAATTCATACCATGTTTTCGATGTTATTGTTGGTAAGCCTGGGGGAAATCTGTAATTTGTGTGGCATTGTATTTTCCAGCAGGGGAGTTTTGAAAGATGTTCTGCACCCTTTACCTTCAACCTCGAACTGTGTCATTCCACCCTGCCCTTGACCCAATATCATTATCATAGCATTAACGGTAACTCTGAAAATATTAACTTATTAACATAGAGATGTCCGTGTGAGTGGTGACCTGATGTTTATTTTTCACTCCGAAACATGTGGTTCAGAATTATCCACGATTGATTCAGGTCAAGTGACCCAAACAAACTTTGGTGAGTTCTTGACCCAAATTGCGTTAACTTTACCTCGATTTTGATCAAAAAAATTTGGTTCGGTTTCTGTTGAACATCAAATGTTTAGAATGAAACAGATGTTGTTAATAAGAGTGTGTTGTAGCCGAGAATGGGCCAACCCAATCCAGGAATTTATGCAACATATCATGATCAGCATTAGGATACTCAATCAGTCCACTCAAGAGCCACAATCCTTCCCACCTGCTATGAGACACTGCTAATTAAATAGCGATCTGTAAAACCCCTGTCCACTGCCACTGTAAACTATATGATATGCCCGAGTGATAACTGAAGATGCAGCACCCCACCCCTAATGTTTGATGCTTGTGTTTTTCACCAAATTTGGAACAAACTTCTTAATCTCAAGGGGGGAGGGGTTGGGGTTGAGGTGGAACCCAAGAGTAGTGCGCCCTCATAAGGGCTCACCCTCATATGGCAAATAAGCACATTTAGGGGCACCTGGAACATGCTGCTGCATTATTGCTCGAAATAACAGCTGCAAAACCTCAACTGAACTGCAAAAAATTAGTATGTGTAAATTTTTTTCGATCACCCGGGTCATGGGGTTCTGCCCCTACCCCCCCCCCCCCCCCCCCCGGGTGGGGTACGCCAATGAGGCCTTACAGATTACAATATCACTGTGTGGAGGTAATATTTTCTAGCCCGGAGGGAGCGTTTAGATTATCAGAAAATGTCTGGAGCCTCCTCCACCCCCCCCCCCCATGACAAAAATATTGCCTAAGCGCCCTGCCCATGCCCAATTTGAATAAGTGTGCAATTTAGATGAGTCCTCTTGCTTGCAATTACTCTAGGTGAGTGATTAAACTGTAGCTGGACCCTATTCTCTTTGGTGTGGGATGAGAGCAATATTGTCTCCTTGAAAAATGAAAATAAGGATTGGGCAACTGACACATTTGAAATTGGTGATTTTGGGAGGAATGGGGAAATTTTCATTTTAAATGCCAGTCTTTTTAACTACACCAAAGTCCAGGCAACTTTTGAGTTCCATATACGCTCGTGCCTCGTGTGAATTATCTTAACATGTTTTGCGGAGCTAATCACAACCTTGTACATCGGGGTTCCTGGTTCTTCATCTTACCTCATATTTTTGTCTATCTCTCGGAGAAGGACTTTATCGACGAGGAGAATGATAACAAACCAGGCAAGTTCAAGACATACGCGATGACTCTGGTGGGGTGTGGTTGGTAAGTCAAAAGGTATAAGGGACTTTTGATTTATTAGGTATTTTGGGTGATAGAAGTATAGTAACGTATAGGCCTGATTGTTTTAGCGCCACACCGAATGTTGCTGAGTTAAGCTATTGTGATACTGCATGTTTATATACCTATCGATTTATTTAGTCAGCTATCTGTTCACCATGATTTGAAATCCTACATGTGTAGGATCATGACGACGGAACTTGGCACAATGTGATCACTGGGTGTGATGAAAAGGCTCTGGATTGTACTTCATGAAGTTGAGGGTCATATGTACTTCTAGGGGTCGGCTTTCAATCATTTTACCAAAAAAGAGAGAATTTTTCCTTTACTCCTACAGTTAAAATCAGATGTTCAGGAAACATGGTCAGTATTATCGGTGACCAATGGTACAACGAGATGTTCATGAATTGGGAGTCAGTGGTCATTTAGGGTCATTTCCTCCACAAAGTACATTGCACAGATGGCACTAGACAGACTTTTTACCACTGCAGTTTTGCCACTCTACTAGCTTGCTATATTTCAATTCGGGGGTCAAACAAACAAAAATGCTTCTCTCAGACATTGAATTGTATGACCACGATAATTGGTCAATTAAATACCAATGGGTACATACTGTCTTTTGAGGTTAAAAGGCTGGATATACCACAATCTGATTGGATTCGGGCATGAGGTCTCTATCAAGTAGGGTTATTAGCCTGTTTTTTGTGTAATTTTATTGTTTAGGCTCTTAGCAAGATTACGAATTATGAACCGTAGGTGCTTATGATTTGGACATGGGTAACAGCTTATAAGGTATTATTGACTGCTTAGAATTGAAGCATCGAATATGCTGATAAAGTTGTCTAATTTTCATATTCACTGAAAATTTCCAAATTGTTTTTTTTTTTCTCTTCCTACAAAAACATATTTAATATGGTCTAACTTTTCGTGCTGAAACGTTTCATCAACATTTCATTGGGATACCTGGAGGTCATTCAGTTTGTCTATTTGCAAACTTTTTATGCAAATGTTTCAAAGTTTGCATGATTTTCCATGGAACTTTGGTGGGTATATGGTCTATACCTTTAGTTCCCCAAAGATTTAGTATAGATTTGGGTCACTGGAGGTCCATTTAATGTGTCTACTCGTCCTGAATTAATTCAACTCTTTTGGGTAGGTTCGATTTTCCATCAAATGTGTTGAGTGTGTTCCACTATTTGGGTCCTGAGATATTGTAAGTAGAATGGGTCACTTAAAAGGCAAGTAATGTTGCATAAATTTAGGCACTTCAGTCACATTTCCATTAAATTTAGACCTCTAAAATCCGGTTGGTTGGAACATACTGAAGAAAATTGCAAATTATACCACCACTGATCGTGAAAAATGCAGACTAAATGGTTCATGAACCCCCTTGTGCCATATATTATTTCAGAATAATTTGTTGTTCCGATGCCATTACATTTCACATTTACGCACCACTACAACTACTACTACTCCAAAAGATCAACT
This sequence comes from Sclerodactyla briareus, assembly GCA_026419785.1. Taxonomy (NCBI): domain Eukaryota; kingdom Metazoa; phylum Echinodermata; class Holothuroidea; order Dendrochirotida; family Sclerodactylidae; genus Sclerodactyla; species Sclerodactyla briareus. The sequence continues at coordinate 1,080,077 of JAODTK010004999.1, read as the reverse complement.
AAGTAGAACCTTCCCATTGGGAAGTTAATTCTTGATATGAACTGGCACTAAGAACAATAAGGTTCATTTACACCACATGACTGACCTACAGGCTGATTTGAACTTGATATACACTCACGTTCTTTGAAGATAGTTCTGACAAGGGTTGTCACACACACACACACCACCTCTATACACGCCATACTTGGGGGCGCATAGATTCTTCGCCACTATCGTCGAGAAATGAAGAAGACAAAACTAATTCATTTATATCCATAAGTTGCCAGCTATCCCATTCAACTGTTGCTGTTGTTTCTCTTGCACAGGTTACTGTCACAACAGTGTGTTAACGGGGACATGCACCGCAGACCTGGCAGGGCAAGATGATCGCTTCCTGTTTCTCTCCTTTGCAATATCCTTCTTTGCTCTTCTGCTGTAGTGTGGTTTTTTGTTAACGTCAAACCATCCTATGTTGCTGGAACTATTTGTGCCCAGTTATCTATCTATCTAATGTATCCATCCATCCATCCGATCCATCCAGTCATTAAACTCTTTTGCTTTTTTGGCCACCCAAATGTTTGTGCGTGACCAACGTGGTCATAATGTTCATTGACAGATAAGTCCTTTGTTGTCTACCTGTAGGTTAAGGTCGAATGGCATTAATTGGGGCCACATGGTGCCATTAAATTTATGGAACACTGCGAAACCCGCTACATCCTGCAATTAGGTTGGATTATTATGAATACATAACCGTGTAATCATTGACCTATTGGACCCTACGTCCCACAGGAATTGTAGATGAAAGGTCATTGAAGGGATAGTAGCAAATCGTTCAAGTTGTAATACATGCAAATTGCAGGTTTTCGACCGTTTTTGGGCTGTTTGATTCCGCATATGCAAATTGCAATTTGTGGGCCTTTGATTACCTCATCGGGCTTCTCTAACGTTACCAAGTTTTGGACATAGTATTCATTGATTTCTGTTGACCTTTGACCACCCAAAGTCAAGGTTAAGATCTTACCGGAGCCCAGTGGCCATTGGGTGAAAAACTGTAAAATGTTTCTCCTCTCATGGATTGAGTTGGATTCTTCATGAATGCTTTCTCGGGTTCATCCACTGACTTATTAGTACATTTTGGGGTGTTTAGGGGAATTTCAGTTCACGGGTCATTGAAATGGGCCTTACTGGGCCACTAATGTGAAACAAAGAATTGCCCCGATAAAAACTTGAACACCACGTCTTCTGCTACAGAGTTGCTTAGAGTGCCATATCTCTATATCAATATACTTTCCTTTCTAGGAGGTTGAAGGGGGAATTGAAGGGTTTTCATGAGGGTCGGTGAGTCAGGTTTGAACACTAGAGCGCAGCATTCACACCTATCTGGTAAAGGCAACGGCCACGGCAAAACATAATCACATACATACAGTGTGCAATCTTATGCCATTGCGGCCTGTTACTGGATAAGTATAAACGCTGCTCAAGCTCTCTAATTTGAAAAAAAAGGAAAACTTACCACATCAACACCCTCGACCATTGTTAAAATTATTTACCCTGCTGCCCCTCCCCCTCTTTTGACTATTGTAAGCACCTGTCAGTGTCACAAGTAATAACATCATAAGCTTCATGAGTCCTGTCTCAAGAAAGACCTCATTCGCTGAGACATTAATTCTTGGACCCTGTTACAGTGAATTCCTCTATCGTTTGAATTGGCCGTGTTTGGAACTGATCACGCGAAGAGTGATGCAACTGCAGAACTGTGAGACCGTGAAAAATAATATAGGCTATATATAGAAGTGATATCCATTTTCTTGGAACCTCTGTCCATAACAAGGTTACATTTTTGCTTCGGGTGAGTGAGTTGCAAAGTATTAGTTTCAGTGTGTCACAAAATGGGGCTCGATAGAAAGTGGCACTGACGAGACGGATGACAAGATCAAATAGCTTGATATATATGATAATCCTCATCAGGTTGCATTTGCTTGCATGAGGTGGTGAGAAAGACCATTGGTGTAAAAATGATGATACTTTGATAGAAGTGGCACTGACAGATATTGTCATGATAGTGACAGAGAAATCAAATAGACGTGGATAAATCTGACTAATCCTCAATCAGGTTGGCTTTTTCTTGGCAGACGGGTGATGAAAAAGCAATTTAGTGTGAAAATGTATGACGTTATGAGAATAGTAGTGACAGACACTGTCTGAGGATGACAAGTCCAGCTGGACTGAGTTGCATCTGAGTACTCCTTGGTCATATCCCTTTGCTTCATCAGATGGAGGAGTGGAGAAATGTTGTGTCGAATAGAAGTGTAGAGGCAAATATTTAATAAAATGACAAAATCACTTAGACTTGGAAGAATCCGACTTCTGCTCAATCACACCACATTCACTCAGGAAGGAGTAGAAACATATTTATGTGCAGTTAGAAGGCAATCTTGTTTCTTGATAGATGAGTCTTGTATGACATGACCATGTTGAGCGAACTCTCACATCCGTCTTTCCTGGAGAAACACTTACATCTTGAAAAAAGAGGATCTCTCATATCATAGGAATGGTACTTCCCGAGGCAACAAAATTATTTTCTTATGTCACTGCATTATATGCATACATGGACCAATGAGGGGATGGGGCATTGGAGATTTTATGCCCTAATTTGCCTGAACACCCCTACCCTACCCTCGGTTGACTGTCCTACCCAACAATTTTTTACAATTCTCAAAAAATCACTTTGTTTTGAGTCTGGCCAATGGAACCCCTCAATATTCTTGATCTTGAGACTTGGTCTTCAATTCTAAGGATGCAGATTCAGTGTTCCCACCCTGACTGTTCTATTCTTGCCAGGTCACTGATGGTAGGACCCATACCGGGGGCTCATTACCATGACAGACTGCCAACTAGTACGCTTTTGCTGTATTTTGTACGATAAATCATTAGGAATATGGTTTGTAAGATTCCTTTAACCATTGTTACGATTTTGTGTATCTTAATTATATTTTTTATATGATTTGGCCTACCGTACCCGACTACACGTAGGGGGTTAGCGCCACCATATTCAAATTAACTCTTTTTTTTGGTCCCCTCAAACACACGGTCGTATTGAGATCGTCCTGCCCTTTTTGCGTGATCGTTCATCAAACTCAAATTAGCTTTCAAGCTTTCCTTGTGGAAATCCGGTGATGTATAATTTTCTCTTCATTTTGGAATATAGATTACGTTGGACAGTGCGTAGCACCGTTTCCCGCAGTGCGATCGAGTTCTGCTCGTTGCGAGCGAGCGCCATTTTTTCGCACATTCGTGTGTTTATATAGGCCCCTCCCGTGTCTGCAGTCGAAGCCTTTAGCTAGCCACTGGGCTCCCCCCCGGTCCTCGCCTCGCTTCGTACGTGGCTTCATTCTGTCCCTCCATCTTTGCCGGTCAGTTTTGAGCCCACTTCCCATTCGTACGCTTGTGCGCCCTTCCCGTAGGAAGTTTTTTCATTTTGGGGTCTTTGCTCGGGTGTCACTCCGATCCTTCCATTGGGTAATCGTTAGCACTCTCGCACACTGTACATACGGGAGCAGCTCTCCCGCTTGCCTGTCACGGTGCGGGTATGGGAAGCCTAGCAACGTACAAGCCCTCATTTGGCTTGTGTTATCGCTCGGGCTAAGCATCTGACCGGCCGCCATGAGACCTCTTTTCCTATTGTTTTGTCATGCATATATTACTGTCTGCCTGAATATCAGTGTATTGTCTACTGATGTCTTGGGTGGTCATCCAGTACATGGTTTATCTATGCATGATTTTGCCCAGGCCTCTATCTGTCAAAACCCGTTACACACCTACAACCTGGAATTCTCCCACTATCTATGCCCCGCACACGGATCTTCGGATGCGAATTCCGAGGGTCCCCTAGTAGCAAGCCCCAAACAGCGACCGGGATGTGTCCATTCGGTCGAGAGTGGCCAGAAGCTAAACGAACCCGTACGCCGCTCTCTCAGAGAAGGGAGGCCAGAAGCAGATCCCGACACAGGTCGAGATCGAGAGCTAGATCGTCCAGACATTGCACTCACAGTTGGAAACCTACCGTTCTAGGGAAAGGTTCCGAAGCAGATCGAGAGTTACGACGACCGATTATCAAGCCATCCTCCGACGGTCCCTCACTAGAAGCTCGTACCGTCGCCGTGCTCATACCTTCCACGCGGGATAACTTACGCCCCCCCCCCCCCCCCCCCCTCGTCATGGAGGATCGTTTGGACGCTTCGTCCCAACAGCTTTCCTCTCTGGTCAAGACCATGGGCTCGCAGGCACAGCAGTAGCATGCCGCACCCGACACGCCCATAGTACGGTGATGACACTACCCGGTTACAGACACAGAGGCAGATGAGCTTGCACGTATACGCCTAAGACGAGTAGAAGCGGAAGAAGCTGAACAATTCGCCGGAGGCCCATGAATCTGCTCTCTATTTCGCTTCAAGCGCTTCAACCGGAGGACCCCACCGCGGGCACACCGGAGCCAAGCCACGGATCCGCGGAAAGGGATGAAAAACTCTATTCATCGTCCATGATAACATCCTTACAGAGGATACTTTACAGAAATCTGCCAGCTTCCTCCTCAGTCATTACAAGCGGCCAGTTTACCGCAACCTTCCGCTCGGAAGCTTTCCTACGCGACGCGCCTGGCACAGTATTATGGGTTCGAGCTCGAGCAAAACCGAGCCAACAAAATCCGCCCTCAACTGCTCTTTGACGGGGGAATTGCAAAAAAAGCTATTTGAGGGTATGGCCAGGCAGAGGGCCGTCATCATTTCCACTCGCAATGTGATGGGCACTACACTTCACGAAATCCCAATATCAGGCGTCTACATTCGCCGCCTGTTCCCCAGCAGGCGTGGGAGCGCCTTATGATAAGGCAAAGGTGCATGTGCAAGTTGCACGGACACGAGTTGAAAAGGTGTCGTTTACGAGGGGTAACAACCCGCGTGAAAACGGACCTGAAAACCTATGCAGCTTCGATAGGGCGGCCCGCTTCGGGCTCAAATCAGCGGCGCTACAGGTCTTGTAACTGATGGCTACCAGTCCTCCCCACCGACACGCGGGAGCCAGAGATGACCACTCTGAGGTGGAATGTTTCTCGGCGTTGTCCGTATTCACGTGAGCATATTCGCGGGTGGCAACATTAGGTACCAGACTACGTGGGCAGGCATTATTCCTATGCTCGGGTTGTCGATATAGCAGCTAGGTAGCACAAGACTCCACCTTCAGGGGCCGGACCTCCTCGGCGGGGGATACCCCGCCGTGGTCGCTGCCGAAGTCTCTAGACGAGACGTTTCAGAAACGAAAACGATGTTTACGTCGCAGGCGCCCCTTCGGGGTAGGACAACTGCCAGGGAGGGCGGCACGCAGTCACGGGGAAGATCCCGGGCAAGAGGGGCCAACAGGTCGTCGAGGGACGCAAACCTAAGGCGACAAAGGGCGACCAAAAGCGCCCGGTAATTCCCCTTTCAATCTCGCCAGGCCCATTCCCGCTCCTTACGCGGAGCTGCGAGGCAATCCTCGCGGGAGGGAAGCGTGGAGTGGCGGGCAGTTCACCAAATGACCTATCCCAGCTGCCGCAGTCTCCGGAATCCGGACCCCCCAGTGGGAGGGAGTAATGCGTTCCATGCGAGGCGTGGACCTCTCCAACGGAGGATCGCTGGGTCCGGTCAACGGTGCTGCACGGGATGATATTCGCTGGAGTTAACCTCCCCCCCGGAGTCGGGAACGACGGCGACAAGTGACCCCGACCCCAGCGGGGAGGGTCCGAAAGCGCGCAAGGGCCTACGCTCGGAGATCCGGGCCCTCCTACACAAAAAAGAGCTATCACGGAAGTGGAGGACCCCTACTCCCTCGTGTTCTCGTCCCACTTATTTCTAGCGCCAGAAAGAGGGCACATGGCGCCCCATCAATTTGCGGCCTCTCAATCGCCATGTTCGCCCCCTCCGCTTCCAGCAGAAGGACACGCTGTCCGTTATTTGTCCCAGTTGCGGCCAGGACGTTGGGTGACTATATGGGATCTACGGATGCACTCATCACAATACCAGTACACGAAGCGGAACAGCCACAGCTGGGGTTTCTTCTAGAAGGTCCGGTCGTTCCAGTATTAAAAGCCCTCCCTTAGGCCTCTTTCTACGGCCCCGAGAAACATTTACACGCATCACCAGAGTGAGGGCGTGCTATCTCCGAAGGGCAGGGGTACAGATTTTCATGTCATGGGACGACTGGCGTATCTTGGCCTCCATTCAGAAACGGTCTCTGACGGGACACCAACGGGTACTCGACCTTTCAGGGACGGGGGTGGTTAATAAACACACTGAGTGCTCCCTGAATCGGTGCCAGAAAGTGACCTTTATGGGGCGAGATAGACTAATCCAGGGAGGGCGACCCAAACGAGGGCCAGAGTCAGCAGTTGTAGCAGGGATCCGACTCCTGCAGGAGTCTCCCTCCCTACTGGCAGAGCATGGCTGGTCTGCCTGGGCTACCTGGCGAGTTTAGTGGACATAGTCCCCTGGTGTGACTGAACCTGCGTCCCCTGCAGTTTCACCTGCTCGCCCACTTCCGCCCACGGTTACCTCTGTCTCAAAGGTTTCCCGCGGCCCCGTTAATCAGAGATATCTTCCAGTGGTGGTCAGATCCCGCAAATCTGGTAAGAGGCGTGTCGTCCCCTTACCTCATTCGCGGACGTGAATAGTGACGACCAATGCGTCACTCTCGGGATGGGGAGCCATTCTGGGACCAGAAACGTTGGCTCAACCGTGGGAACCCCCCTCGCGTCGGTGGCACATCAAGGCCCTCGAAAACTCATAGCGGATTTCTGTGCCCTTCGGGGATTCCAGCGCCAGTTCAAGGCAAAACCGCGTTGGTCCGAACGGACAACACCACGGTAGTGTCGTATCCAACCCGAAAGGACGAGACACGCTCGTTTCACCTGTGGCGAATAACGTGGGAACGGTTTTAATGGGTCGAAGCCCGACAGGTGCTCGGTCAGGGACGGAACACATTCCAGGGGTGGAGAACTCCAGGGCGGACTGCCTATCCAGAGTTTTCCTGGGCCATCCGAGTGCGTCACTTCCCCTTGTCAGTGACGGCGCCATCTTCAATCAGATGTGGTTCCCAGAGTAGAACCTTTCGCGTCGCACCTCAACCACAAACAGCCTCGATCTTGCGCCGAGGGGTGTCAGGTCAGGGGCGCGAGGCGGTAGACGTCTTCGCACAGGACTGGTCGTACCCCAAAGGGTAGTTGTCCCCCGTTCTTCTTGTTGTGTTTTTTGCGCTGATCGGCAGAGTCTGTGAAGAGAGGACCTCGGCGAAGGCTGCCGCCGCCTTCTACTAAATCGGCTACTTTTGGCCGTCCCAATGAGGGTTTCTCCCACTCCTCTCGATGTGGGAGGATCTCTCGGTGATTACGGGTGTCACAGGAACCTCCTCACCATCCTCCGGGCAAGATCCGCACGCCCCCACCGGAAGTAATCCGTTGACTGTTTGGAGTTCTCCCGCCGGCGTTCCGAAAGGAGGGGCTTTCGAGGAAGGAAGGCTAGCCACGCTGGCGGCCAAAGGAGGAGAGCTTCACGAGACGCAGTATTCTGGGAGACTTGGAGTGTTCGAGGAATGGCTGTGCAGATAGAGCGTTATCCGGCTAGGCCCCTATTCATGCCATGCGGGGGGGGGGGACTTTTTAGTATTTGTTTTGTTGGGAACAGGCCGTCAAGTCAATACTGTGAGGGGGTTCCGGTCAGCTATTGGTTATCATATGACCGACGAGGATTTGCCAGATAGTGAGTCTCTTCTCTTCATTTCTCTTCTTTAACGAGTTGGTTGCGCTAGGCTCAGGAGCGACCCCGTATCTGTCTCTTGTCCCTCTTGGGACTTAGGAGTTCTGAAATTCCTAGCGGCCCCACATTTTTGAACCAATAGCTCTTGCTCGCTTATGGACCTTTGTCAAGACCGCCTTTCCTTTTAGCGGGAAGCTCTGCCCGCAGCAGAGCGCTATCCATGCGCTATCGGTGGCCAAGGACCACCTGAGGTTTGAATCCACAAGGGGTCAGGTGATTGCCAGACCCTTTTTTTATCAAAGGTCACGAGCAAAAGAGTTATCGCCCTCGCCACATCTTAGTGGCTTCTATAAACTCTGTGTCTACAGTGGAAGAGGATCGACTCTGGTGCCTAGTAACCAAGCGCGAGACGTATTTATACGTAAGTTGCCACTGGCGAGGTGAGTGTACTTCCTTTTTGTGACATCAAGGGGTCCACACAGACGAGCCTGAAAGGATTACCATTCACGAGGATCGTCCAGGTCATCATTAGAGCTTACCCCAATGGCCTTCCGGGACAAGTCCCAGAGCACATGATGTCCGGGCCCTGGTTTCATCTTGGCCCTATAGGAGTGTTCCTTCAAAGAGGGGGGGGGAAAGATTCTAAAGCAGAAGGTTGGAAGTCTCCAATACGTCATTTCGGTGTACCTACGTGACATATTATTAGCAGAGTCGGGAAATGTCTCCTCGTCCGGGCCAGCTGCCAGGGCCAAGGGCGTGGGAGTGTTAATCTGGGTAAAACTGCCGATAGCCGGCTCGTCGCCTCTCGTCGTCGTTGGAACGAGAGTAACGAGCAGCCTTCGAAGCCCCCACCGCCAGAGCGGTGGTATTGCATTGATTATGATTCCCAGAAGGTAGGTAGCTTCTGAAGTGAAATTAACCGACTCATGTTAGGGGGCTATTCGAAGAAGCGCTAACATACCTTCTGGGACCCTCCGCCACCCCCCGCGCTTCTTGGGATTTCTTCGGTGGGATATGTATTTAATGAGTTAATTGCATATGGTGGCGATAAACGCGCTCGTGTAGCTGGTACGGTAGCGCCGAATCCCAAAGTTTTGTTGGTGGTATTTAGGTCCGTTATTTTGGGCAGTTGATGCCAAAACGCATTAGTTATGATTCCCAGAAGGTAGGTACGCTTCTTTGTATAGCCCCGCTAAACATGAGCAGGGTTAATTTATCATTCCAAGTTTTTAACAAAACTCTACACGAGTTGAATCGTGAACTGAGGAGCTTCTATCAATCTAGACCCCCAACATTAAACCAGTTTTCTGAATCCAATGTTGCATTATGTTACCCGTGGATGGTTGGCAGACTACCTAATCCAGATACACAACCCTTATATGCCCTGTCTTGTCAGGGAGGGGATGGGGTGGGGGGCTATTGTAATTGCCAATGGTCGAGCAATAGCTGAAGACACGATCTGCCTTAATCGGCAATGGAAGGGTCAGTGTCCTCACACCTCTTTATCAGTGTAGTTCTCGCTTTTTCATCTTTAGACTATGTTATGATGAAGTACCATATTTGTTGAACAAAGTCGGTGTCACAGTTTGCTGTCATTGTGTGGTCCTTGTAGATACACGCCTCTTTGGTTTCAAAGTAGATGTCAATACTAGTTATACCTTGCAAGAACCTCACATAGTGTAATCAACTGGCCCTTGTCTGGAAGTTAAAAACAAATTATCTAATTCATCCTGGTTCATGTGGAGGGTGGGGAGAACTTGGATTCTGGAGAGATAGATTTTTACCCATTTTGGACTCTTTACTATTTATTTACCACTTGGACTCTTGTGATTTCTGTATACTGGCAAGGCTTCTTTTTTTTCTGTTTGATTGATAACAGCTGATGAGGCCCACAGAATCAGGCTTGATGGGTCCAAGAGCATATTATGACATGAATATTAACAACACGATGTTCTGGCTGATGGATGTTGGCAAATCCATCATACAACCTAACATTGCCTCTTGACATGCTGGGCAGATGTGCTACAAAGTCTTGGCTGTAGCAATGATGCGGAGGATTGTTGCTTTGTTACATTAGGGGCTGTGTCAAGATCTGACCCATGGTCACCAATCATTGAGAAGAAAATGGAGTCTATAATGAGCAGACTCCATGGAAATAATGAGCTGGTGGTAGCCTTCTCACAATCCCCTTGTGTTAAACAGTTAAATTCTGTCCAGGACTGAGCATGTTAACCCTTCTTACTGCTGAGTGTTACTATGCAAAACTCATCAATTGACTTGTAAACCCCACAACCTTCAAAATACACTTAATTTAAAGAGAAGTGTAGGGCTGCAAGAACCCATAAAAATTAGGGGTCTATGTGAGGAAAAGTTGGAGGAAGAATAGTATTGAACTGTGTGCATTGAAAAAATTACCCAAAATTTGGACGTCTTTCGACCTTGATGCAGAAACTTCTCACAAGAAAGTTTACAAAAATGTGGATATCCAATTCAGAGACCCTCTACATATGTATTGAAGTAGTTTCGGTAGCTAGAGTTGATTATCCTGCAAAGCTTACACTGAAAAATCCTTAGCGCTACACTGAAAATTAAAGCATTTTGGGGCCCAAAAGCCACAATTTTTTTGCCAGAGTTCCAGAAAACTAGCTCCACGTAGGCTACATTGCTATGTGGCAACCATTGCAAGGCAGTGCCACCATTTATGGAGGAATGGGGAGTGGTAGCTGTGGAGGAAAATGGGTGGACCCTGCAGTAGTATGTGCTGATAGTCCAGCATGGGTGCAGCCACTAGGGGGGTCAGGGGAGTAATAACTAGACCCCACCTGGATAGATGAAGCTCATACTTGATAGGCTCCCCATGATGAGTACATGAACCCAATTTTTCGAACATCAAGGCAGTCAAGGAATCCCAAGCTTCCTGCTCATTCGTTATTCTTCTTGGGTCATTCATGAGGAATCAGTTCCTCCCTGACCCTTTCCTAATCAACTTGAAAAATCTAAATCTTGCTTGATTATAACTGGTCCTGGGTTTGGTGGGTGCTATTGGTTGGGCAAGTTTGCAGTTGTTCATTTTCAGGTTAAAGCATAGGGTTAGTCAATTAAGGCATCCTCAATTAACATGTCAGTCATACTTATCTACTTTCAATGGGTCTTTTGCAGTTCATCTTAAATGACACTTTTTATATTCTAACATTCATTGAATTATTAGATTCAATCATTATAAACTGTATTTGTAAAACATTTCTAAGGTCATCTTAATAATAATGTTCAAGCCAAACAACAATGATACATCCTTTTTTCTCTCAATCTGACTTAATTTGGGTTCTGGGATCACTCATTATTTTTGCCCAATAGAGAAGTGGTACTGAATAATGCTACTCAATGTTCAACATTTTGTTTGAAAGTTGAAATAAACCAAACATTACAAATTAGATGTTGCTTGATCGTGCTACACATACAAAATGGCAATTGCTTGTTCTTCAGCACAGGGATATTTTTTTCCATAACAACCATAGGCTGCCTTTGCTTTTCCAGTATCATACAAGATATATGGGCAGGTTCATGTCTGGCCACCAATCGGTTGGCAAATCTTGCAATGAAGCTGATGTTGTCATTTCATTCCTCTTCCAGGGTATTTTGGGTTCTGGGTTTGCCCTCAAGGTCCAGCACAAGCAGCGGCAGAAGCACTTCAGTCGTCAGATTCCTGCTGCCGCTACTCTTATCCAGGTAAAGCAATGTTATCTTGCCAGAAAAAAATGACTCAAATGTGTCAGCATTTCTGCTATACAGTGGGTATGACTTCTACAGGTTTGTCCAGTGACAAATATTTCATATTTAATTGTAGTTTGGCTGAACAAGTTTGATAATTGTCTTATCCTGAATACACAAGGAATTGCAGAATGTTACCCCTATTTTCAAACAAATCACACATGGTTTAATTCAAGCCAATAAAAAAACAAAAAACATATTCAGTCCTACTCTAACATTTTGTAACCGTGGAAAAATTTGAAATCTAGTAAAATCTCTATTTCAACTTATCCAATGTCATATGACAATAATTTCATTTGATTCAAATTTATAAATGTCATTCAAATTTCCTACTCTGTATCACAATGTTCTGTTGTATTCATGTAACCTCCACTGCTGGTTATATGATAATAAGATATGTTTGGTGAATAGTATGTTATCATTTAACCCCAAGTCCTTAGTTGACCGTTCAGGTTTTGCTAGCTATATCTATTCACCAATGGGCCTACCTCCTGATTTCCTATTCTTAGTCACTGTTTGAGCTCCACTGTTCTCTCTCTCCACTACTTCCACTACTCCCCTGATGGTGGTACTCTTTGTTGATACTATTTATATAGAAGCGAAAATAGTGTGGAGCCAGAGGCAAGATGTGTGGCTCAACAACAACTTCACATAACAGGAGGAGGATTTTGTACGAGCTTGACGTACCAATATAAAGGAGGGGCTTTGACTTCAGATACCTCATATTGGAAGCAAATTTTCAGGCGATATGCGTGTGATTTCAAGCACCATATCAACTTCGAGACTATCCCATGTAATGTCACGGGGAACTGCAGGAACCTCTATAATACAAAGTGAATACAAAATACATACTTGAACCCTCTAACAGGAGTACATTGGGCTACTGCAAAATTAATCTGTGAACTTACCCAAGTTTAGAAATAACCATTGCAATCCCCCACTGCCAAATTATCATGCCATTACTCTGCACAGTGAATGCACTCTGTTAACAGAAAAAAGAGTGCAGTATTCTTGCAATCCTCTTGATAAGACTCTAATGGGAGCGATCCCATCGTAAGATCAATATATTATCATTGGCAGAAGATAGGAAAAATCTTACATTCCAGAGATAACCAGTTATTATGAGCCTTGTTCTCACAAAACCTTGGTTGAGACAATTGTCTTCCATCATGACTATACAAAACCGCTTCTGGCAAACATAAAACAACTTCACCCAAAGGACTTCACTTGGATTTCATTTAGTTCTGAATCTCTCTGGGTGTCCAGAAGTGCATCTCCTCATATTGCATATTTTCAAACCAATCTGGGCAAAATCCACATCAAGTAGTTTAATGTCTTCTTGATTTCAGGTGTACTTCCAAGTTAATGATTATCAAAGTCTGATTCATTCTTCAACCAAATGGAATCCTCCTGATTGCCAATCGTGACCCAACACCCGGATTACCAGGCTAATGCTTTCCTTAATGTATTGCGATTTTGGATGCATGGAACTGCTAATTTGAGTGATCTGTGTTCCCACATTTCAGGCTTGAGAATTGTAATGGGGCTTCTTCAAACCCGCAAAGATACACCGAATAAAGATGTTTTCAAGTCGGATCAATAATGATGCCGACTGATATGCCAACAACATCAAATAGGTTCACTTATCTCTCGCTTTTTAGTCCATGCCAACAATGCAACATGAGAATTAATCATTTCTAACTGCCGTCTGTCTGGTCTTGATTAAACACTGGTTGCATGGAAATGTTGATGTTTTTTCTTCATGGAGGGAACATTACTTTTTTCCTAAGTCATTTATCCTAAGCATATAGAACTAACCCCCAGGGAGTCCACTGAGAGGTTCTGTTCTATTTCAGGAACACTCAAGCATATCTCGTAGGAGCTGCAATGCCGTGAGCAACATAAAAATGGTACTGTTGATTTAATGTGCGTATTTCAAACCTCATTTTCTGGGTAACCATGACGATAGACTTGAGGATGCATCACCGTGTTCCATGTCGGAGAGGCTCCATGTTACGAGGCATATTGTTCAGAAGCGGATGTTCAGAAGCGGATGTGGTCTCATTATCATTGAATCCATTTTATTACATTCTTAGGCTCACGCTGTTATGCCTCTAAATAGCCTCAAAATATCTTTCCTCTGCCCAGGGGGAGGAGGTAAGGGGGCTACATTCCCCATACCTCAGAAACCAACGTCCAAAACTAGTTTCTGTGTATGGGCCTGCCTCAGTTTGCTGGATGAGGTACCAGGACATGGGAAGTGGAGCTTACATGACACTTGGCTTCAAACTCAAAATTGAGCCAATTCAGAGTTGCAGTTAATGAGATGATAATGATATTGTGTCAAAGGTCATAGGGGAATGACCGCAGTTTGCATTGAACCTACAGTTTGCAGAACAATCTTTCAAAACTCCCCTGTCGAAAATTATAATCTGCCATCACAAAACTTTAACAGATTTCCCCCCATACTTATCAACAATAACATCCAAAAACATGAGATGAATTGGTTGCATTTTAGATCGTGGTGACAGCTTGAAAAATAAGCCGTAATGATATAACTGTGGGGGGGGGATTCGGAACGAATCTCGTCCATTCCCCGAACTGTTCTGTGGTTGAGCATGCGCACTTAGAACTACAACTGCTTATTGCTAGCAGTGTTTGATTCTATCTACAGTGTGCCTGGCGATGCTTTGCAGGCAGACCCCTCCCTTCAAGTCCAGAGGCCACTGCAGGTCCACCTGTCCCCCTGTACGGACCCTGTGAACACGAACACCATGTCAATGCTCTACTCCAACCTCTCATCAATCAAGCCAACGGCCCACCTTCTCAAGCGGAGGCAAGCTCAAGCTCAGCCTCCGGGACGCAGTCTTCTCACCACACGGCTCGATCTTCAATACACCACCCTGAGCACGGCCCACCATCAGGTCCTCTCAGAGCGGGGCTCGGTCCCCACTGGGGGCGCTGTTGCAGATATGTCTTTCTACATGGAGGAGCCTACGGCAGGTTCGTAGCTGTTGCTGTCTTTCATTCAAAGTAACCCATAGATCCCACTGTCAATCACACTTCAACCTTCACAAGATACTTCCGATCTATTCACATAATTCAACCACCCTATAGCACTCTGCACCCACCCCCTATGCTCAAGCTTGGCTTCTGGCAATAAAACCCCGGACTGGCCACCCCATCGCCATCACTTCCTTACTAGTCATAAGAAGACCTTGTCCAATCACAGAAACCACAGCTGAAATTGCAACCATTTTACACACATTCTGTGTACTTACTGTTCATACCTGACCCACTTCACCAGTTTGCCACTTCTTTGTGTCCAAATCTGCAAGTCCAAAGCCCTACCAACCAAGCTGATTGGTCCCTATAACTAACGGGACGATTGGCTCTGAATGCAAACAGCGACAGGGGTACTAGGGTTGCGCGGTACTGTTATTGCAGAAACCGGTAGTAAACCGCTGCCTTGTCAGAACCGGTATCGTGCGGGTACCGATTATTCAACGTATGTCCTAGAAAAACATCATGGATCGTTATTTTTACTTGTTTATACTGTCAACACCAGCTGTGTATCACGCAGTTTAATTAAACTTTAAGCTCTCCTTGTATACCTCCCTCCTTGCTCTTTTGCGCTATATGAAAATATTCTGGCTGAAATGTTCAAATTGTCTTCATTTTACAATGTTCACAAAGCAGGGGAATAATATATAATCTGTTTTCTGCTACAGCCCACGACCACAATCTTCATATACCAATGCAATTACCACATGCCTTGCAGGTCTGTTAAAAGCCTTAATTTCACGCAACTGGTATATGGTTGTTTGTACCCGCTGTGCGCTAGAATCTGACCACCAACAACTGATCAGAGCACTGCATTTCATCACATGTTTAAAACTAACCAATGAACAACCCTCACGCTACTCTGGCCGACCATCGATCGCTTCGTGTCTCTGAACCGTTGATGTCTATTTTGGGCAGAAAAAGAATTCCCATGTGCTTGATAGGACAATCCCGTTGTTTTCGTTTGCCCCTCAAATTTCGGAAAATATTCATGGCAAATTGGATTGATTTGGCGATATTCTCAGGGCTGACGAGGGGAATTTTTTTTTTTGTTCCTGTTCCTTAATAATTTTTTCTTCCCCAGTGGTTAATGTAAGAGGAATTTATTTTTATTGTGAAATGTGAAAAACTTCTGTAATGGAAAACCAACCACATAACTAACGTTGGTCAGTTAGTCCCCCCAGGATACTTAAATTAACGGAATGATCACGCAGTCCTTAGAAATTGGTCACATTTATTTACACTGGCAATGAGCAAAATGGTTATTTTAGTTCTAGAGAATTTATTTTTATGGAAAGGCATTTGTTAATGGTAAATTTAAGCTAAACCACGATTTGTGCTGCCCCAGCCGAAATTGACGCTTACTACAAGCACCAGTGATTTTTGCCAAGTAACCGGCTAAATTTTTAGCCTACCGGTAATAGTGGCCTGTTCATACGGCCGTCGGTACTGCGAGTAACCGGTGCCGTGAGTACCGGTACGAACATTAAATACCGTATACCGTGCAACCCTAAGGGGTCCTTATTGACTGTGGGAGGAGTCTCTTGGAGTAAATCTGGGGTCTATTCATTAGTCATTATGGGCCCTGGCTGGAACCCCCTCTCTCGGACAAATCTCTCTTGCCTACCCCACTGTGTACGAGTACAGTCTGTCACATTAAGACCTTATGCTTCATGAATTTCAGTTTCACTTTCAAAAGCATAGAAGGTTGTTGTCGTTTGCCAGGCATCTACAAGTAATCTGTCAACATGCAGTCTGATGCAAATTAGTCCAATCATGTGTGGGTTGTTCTTATGGGGGTCCAAATATTGTACTGTCTTTCTGTTTGTTTGTTTATTTTCGCCCCATACCTTTCAGGAAATTGATGTCATGTGTATTCTTGAGACAAAAATTGGACTACTTTAGAGAGCTCATCTGCTCTTGTTAATGTCTCACACATCCATCTCACTCATCCTATGAGATAAGCCCAATAGGCTTCATTGAAGTACTTTGTGCAATGAACAATAACATGAGGCACATGTCTCATCAAATTCACATTCTGTCATGGCTTTCATCAACACCTGTGAATAAATGGGCCAAAAAGGGGTTACTTCTCTTTTGTGTGGGGGTACCATGGGCAACTAATTGCGTAGGTGGAGAGAGAGCAAGTTGATATTCACTGTATGTTTCTGTAACTCCTATGTTGTCAATCAGGGTTTTGTTTTAAACAGTTTGTGCTTCTCAGTTGGTGAATACTGACGAGGTACATGTCATTCCATGAACAAAACAAAGAGCAAAGTGGACAGGTGGAATTCTCGAAGGATCGGCCCTTGAATTCAAGAAGAAAAAGAATGAAACATTATGAAAACCTTCGACACAAAATGGTGCAATTCTTGTGAGATTGAAATCTCCCTAATTCCTTCTTAATATAGTTTTGTGTTGATGTCTGTTTTTTTTTTATCCACTGTCTTTCTTTTCTGGCAGCCCTCATTCTGCCCTCAACTGTAGCTGTATGCCACTGCCTGTATTCTGATATTCATCTTCAATTCAGGAGGGGTGAGCGCTGATGTTGGCATATTCACTGCGCTCCCATTCCACCATTTTTGGATACAAGGTATCGGGTCCAGAAACCGTAAACGATAACGTAGGGAAAGTCAAGACGAAAGTCGTTATGCAACGAGCAAACTAAGAAAGATGTCCCTATGATGTGTCAATTATGCATGGAGTCGGGGCAGGGTTTTTGCAAACGCAGCCTAATACATGGATTTACTTAGGGGTAAACTGCTAATTAGATGAGCTTAAGAAGGTGAGTGTGGCAACTAGTTAAGACCCAAAAGTTTTGGGGAATTTCTGGCAAAGCAAGAGTGAAAGCTGTTAAAGAGATTGAAATTGGAAATTGCTTAAATTTGGGATGAAATATTGTGTGCTGTATTCATGAAAATGACCTGCATATGCGCTTGTTTACTCAAGGCTTGACCATGCCTGTTTTGGATGTATTTTAGACCCCTTCCTGCTATCGTTAATATAGGTTTTTCTCTCCTACTTCAAAAAATGTTATCCTCCTTTCAGCTCACCAAGGCGGGCCCCGGAGCGTTCACAGCGGGTTCTGTGTCTTCAGATGGTGGGCGCTCTAACCACTACGTCCCTTTAGATGTCGAGGAGAGTGACAACTGTAGTCTAGGCGATGTGCTTGAAAAACAATTACACGTAAGAGGGCATTCTCTGGGATTTTTTTCTCTGGTTGTTCCAACAATCATTTTGTGGGTGGTGGAGGGACTTGTCAAAAAAAAAAAAAAGGATCAACATCGGAGTCAATTGGTGGTTCATTGCAAAAAACTACTCTAACAATTCTCTCATGTGTATATAACTATAGCTAAATTCGAAATTAACTGTCTTGCAATAGACTTGTGTGATGGTAAAAAAAACTCTTGCACATCTTGTGCATGTGTCTTCTGTCTTGCAAAAACATTTCATTAGCGGGAAATTAGGGTTGAAACAGGTCAGGTTATGGAGAAATGCTATCTTCAACTCTCCCCATACTTATAGTGTGGGGAGAGTCTAAAAATTCTAATTGCTGGAACTGCTCGAAAAAAAATACGCCTATATCCTTCAGTGTGCAGTATTCATGCCAAAAAGTTCCAAGTTCCATTTTTCAGAATGAGGTCCTGTTTAGGTTTGTATTTCAGGTCAGAATTAGGCATGTTTTTCCTTAGCTCAGTTAGAGGTCAGTTTGGGTTCAATTGGAATCAGAAATAGGTCAGTTTCGGGTACAAACATAAGGAAACTGACTCCTATGACTGTTTCAGCGACAAAGAAACTAAACATACCTAATTCTGATGTAAATTCCCAGAAGGGTAGGTTAAATTTTAATTAACTCTTCGATAAATGATGTGCAAAGCACTTCTCCTTGGTTTCATGAGGGAATTTCACCATGATTGATGATGTCAATTAAGGGCCACCTGAACTGTGCAGTAAATTTTGGTATTCTGCACATCAACAGGCTGATTCATGGAATCAATATCTAGAATGGAGCAACAACAACTGTTGCACCATTAGAGGCACTCCACTTCCTTACTAGATTACATTATAGCCATCACACAATATACCAGGTATATTTAACTCTATGGAGTCACTATGGCCGATTCCAGGGACACTGTCAACCCTTCACAATCAATTTATTTTGAAGGTCTCCTGTATGTTCCACACCCTTCAAAATGACCTTATTTTTAGAATGGGAAGAATGAGGCTTTCAGATAGGCATTAAACCATTGAGGGGTCTGTGTGGCCAAATTGAACTTGAAAAATAAAATCATGAAAATGTTTGTTTAACATTTGAAAATTACCGGAAATTTGACCCTTCGACCCCATTCGCGGAAAAAAATTCTCAGGACACCCCCAAATAAGAAAAAACAAAAAACACCTTTTCTTTCACCCCTAATTCTGATTGGTGGGGGTTCATGAAAAAGATAGTACACCCCATCCAACATTGGCATTTTTGTTGTGTTTTCAATGTATTGTGCCCAACATTGTGTGAATGAATATGTAGCCGGCATAGTGATAAATTCCTAATAATAGAGGGCGGTATGCAGTTATATGTTGTTCCCCGCGATTTGGCGTTGGCACCATATACGCTGGATTTGGTACCACGCCCACTACACATACAAAGAATTTTTGTGTATCAAATAGTATTTCATCAGGCACTTTTCCCATGTTTGGTGCTTGCTAATCCACCTACTTATTGTGGAATAGGTGTAATGTGAATAGAACAGTCGTTCGGGAACTTGCAAGCAGGCGCGGTTCTAGAGGAAATATTTTGGGGGGGCTAATTGTTTTGTAGACTATCTAAGCGGAGCGCCACCATAGGTTGGCGCATAGCGTACAAGAATTTTTTTGAAAATCTCGGACTGCCAGAGCACCGGAAACGGCCTCTCTCGCTTCCATCTGGGTGCTGGATAGTCCTCCCATTTAGAGCAAATATCAATTATTATTATAATTAAATTAAGATAGATCACATCGAGAATTTTGAGGGGACTTGGGAGTATTTTGGGGGGCTGAAGCCCCCTCTAACCCCCCTGTAGAACCGCGCCTGCTTGGAAGTGTAGAAATTGCCTACAAATTTTAAAATGAGGTGTAATTGGACAAAACATCATTTATTCTTGGAATGAGCCACGCATGGAAATAAAGGGATGGTCATTCCATCATATTCGATGATTTTAATATGGTCACAATATTCCTCCATGTTGTACAAACTTTAGTAGGTGTCAAATGAGCCTGATTTGCATATCTGCAATACATCAATTAGCGTGAAGCCCTTTTTGTTCTCATCTCCATTGATATATATCCTATTGACAATATGCTTCTTCTAATCATTATTAAAATTCCAAATAAATGAACTACATTCTGAAACACTCCATAACATTCTATAGTGTTCTAAAGGGTTAGTAACCACAAAAAGTATATCTACAAACAATATACAGTGATTGTTTATTGCAATAAATATTGATCTAATATTTCAATATTCATGAGTTTTTCAATGCTGGAGACTCGCAGTAGTACGTAAACATACATATATCCACAAAATAAACAAACCTCCCAATGGTTATACTCTAACACAGTCCAACATAGAAAACCGGGACATGAATATATGTCACCTCCTTACATCTGCCTCTTGGCTTTGGAAGGAGGAGGGGGTACCTCTAGGACTTTAAGGGCTGTCTGAAAGTTGGGGGTCAAGAGCAATTAGGGGTTCCAAAGCCGTGATGGGAAACATTTTTATGTGAAAAAATCATTATGTATGGAGCCTTCCCAAAAGTTGGGGGGGGGGCATTACCCCAACCCCCCTAGGGCTGTGCCGTTGCTAGACCCCACTAAAGAAGCATCCATTCCATAACCCTACAATGCACCACCCCACCACTAGTATTCTGGATTCTCTCTGGAGCTGAAAAAACTAAGGACATCGCTGTGGTCAAAAAAGGAGGATTCAAAAAAGCACCAATCCCATCTACCCCTTATTGCTGCTGTAACCACTTCACACCTATAGCCATCCAACAGCTTTCAATACTGCTTCCAACTCTTCATGGCGAAAGGATTTTTCTGTCACATATTGTTCGTAAATGACAGGTATAGAAGTATCGCAT
This sequence comes from Sclerodactyla briareus, assembly GCA_026419785.1. NCBI lineage: Eukaryota > Metazoa > Echinodermata > Holothuroidea > Dendrochirotida > Sclerodactylidae > Sclerodactyla > Sclerodactyla briareus. The sequence continues at coordinate 1,059,364 of JAODTK010004999.1, read as the reverse complement.
TTGTATCAGGCCACAGCCATTACCATTAGACTGCTTCATGATAGATAAGATATTACTGAGAAATCATCATGTGGGGATGGTTATTATGAAAAGATCTTCTGAATTAATTGGCCATTTCCATCCTAAGTGCTGTTGAGGAAATAATAATCCCCAACATTCATCTTTCTCTATCTAGTGAAATGTCTAAATGGGCCATAAAACTATTGTACCTACTGTACTAGTTGAAGTAGTTTTATTGTCGGTTGAAATATTCAACTGATGAAGCTGTTCCATTCACACTGTTGAAGGAGCATCATCCAGGCTAATGATGTGCTTAGAGGGTTTGAAGGGTTTATCTTCACCAACCTGAGGTTCAGTGATAGTGTCAATCATTTTTTTTTTTCAGAAGGCGCAGGATCAAAATAATAGTAGGCAGAAATGTGCAACAACCACTGCATGTTTTTCACATCTTGTTCAGAGGAAATGTACCCCTGGAACTGTGACACCATGTACATTCATGGAACTGTGAAACCATGTACATTCATGGAACTGGGACACCATTTACATTCATGGAACTGGGAAACCATGTACATTCATGGAACTGTGACACCATGTACATTCATGAAACTGTGACACCATGTACATTCATGAAACTGTGACACCATTTACATTCATGGAACTGGGACACCATGTACATTTATGGAACTGGGACACCATGTACATTCATGGAACTGGGACACCATTTACATTCATGGAACTGTGAAACCATGTACATTCATGGAACTGTGACACCATGTACATTCATGGAACTGGGACACCATGTACATTCATGGAACTGTGACACCATGTACATTCATGGAACTGGGACACCATGTACATTCATGGAACTGGGACACCATGTACATTTATGGAACTGGGACACCATGTACATTCTTGGAACTGGGACACCATGTACATTCTTGGAACTGGGACACCATGTACATTCATGGAACTGTGACACCATGTACATTCATGGAACTGGGACACCATGTACATTCTTGGAACTGGGACACCATGTACATTCATGGAACTGGGAAACCATGTACATTCATGGAAATGGGACACCTTGTACATTCATGGAACTGGGACACCATGTACATTCATGGAACTGGGACACCATGTACATTCTGAAAGATATGTACCCACGGCACACTGTACCAACAGCAAACCCACCAGGACAGACTAGTGTCTACATGGAATCACAATCACACTCCCATATGAAGGTTAAATGTTAAAATGAATATTGTTGAATGAATATGGTATCAATGTTTATTCAGCAGGCTCAGGTTGTTTCTATTAGAATGAATATGATATGATGTAGGCTAGGTAGCTGGGTCAGTTCCCCTGAGCAGTCCTCATTCAATGGGTTTGGGTTGCGCTCCTCCTCCTTCCCTTTCATCGCCAGAGATCATCAATGAGATGATGTAAGATATAGAATCTTTAATTTGACCATAAAAGGAAATGAACTTCACTTCATCTCATACATACAACATTAAGAATATGAATAGTACAATTCATAAGAATACAAAACTACAATGAGACTAACACCCACTCCAACTTTTTGGCACATGCACATACTTATTTCCTAAAAACTCATTGGCAAATTTGAAATAGACCTGGCAAAAAAGAACTGTCCCATACTCTCGGTTTGCATTTAATAACCATCGGTCTGCCTGTTCGACTGCTGCATTCAACCTGACTGCTCAACGGGTTTAGACAACGTGATTGACTTAATTTTCTTTGTGTTGTCATATGCGCCAACCTGACTCCAACACTCTCCAATATGTGTAGTGACACTGGATAATGAACGAGGGTTGTTGCGGATTATTACTGAATGTGGGGTAATCATTCGGGTGGTCAGGATTTCGTTACTGGACTTCACTGATGATGCCCCATTGCTTGCCATGGATTTTCTGGTTGATGCCCTTGGAACACTTAGTCAAGAGGTGAATCCATCTGGCCTGCAGATTTCTTGGACTAAGACTGTGATCCAATCTTTTGGCAAAATCTTGGCGATGCTGCTGGGTCTATGTTGTGCAGGGACATGGACAGTCACCAGCCTTTATTCAACAGTTTCATTAACTATGACTGCCCTTCTTGCAAGCCTTCATGAAGTCAGTAGATGTCTCTGGCTGGCAAATTGAGTCATGGAGTCATTTGATGGTCATTTGATCTTTTTTGTGCTTTCCGCATCCTAGCTATATTCTAGTGAGGGTCGGATACTCACTGTTGGGCTGAGAGTGGAATGGCAATTGCATTTTTTTTTTACTACCTCTCTTCACCGCATCCTTGGTTACCGTTGGCTGTGTATCTAATGCCAGGTTTCTCGGTGAGGCGGGGGATTGTGATGATTGCTGCCTGATTCTCAATTGTCAACTATGCTTCTTTGGCCAGACCCGCGCTTCCTGGTATACGATCTTGCCCATTGTATTCTGTGTGCTCAGGATCTAATGGGTTTTGGCCAACGCTGGGATAGCCACCCATAGTAATGGTTGGCGAAACTTAAGGGTACCTCGGGGAGTTGGGGGGGGGGCAATGGGCCAGGCCCAGGCCTGATCCCTTGCTGGGAGAAGGCTGGACTGGGAGTGTTGGGTGGATTCAGCCAGGTGCCTTCCAGGCATGTGTTCCCATGAGTTTTGTGGTAAGTGACGCTAGTTTTCGCCTACATACTACACCCATTCCAAAGAGTTTACACTGGTTACCAGTTAAATTCAGAATTCATGTTAAAATGTTTAACCCTTGTGTACAAACCATAGCGATATAATGCATTCCTAATTCTTTCTTCTTTTTCCAAGACTATGTAACATTAGGTAATCACCTTTTTTCCTTTTTAAAGTAGCACATGTGGGAAACCTACCTTAGTTACTCCACAGATAATAAAAAAAATAACACTAACACTGGGCCCGGCAGGGCTTGCTCAATTATAGTGGCTCTATGTCTATGGAACAACCTTTTTGGTGTCAAATTGCTTTCTCTTTTTCTGTAAAACCCAACTGATCAATATTGTAGTAACTGAATCAAATCTTATTATTTTTTTTTGTGAGAACCATTAGCGTCCCCTATGGACCTAGCGGGGAAAAATCTGTTGACAAATCGCCTACGAATCAGAGTGTATTGAAAAATAAAATCACAAAAGTATACTGCAAATGATACAAATTTCAACCAGAACACTCCTCTGCCAGTAACCATATGTAGTGTTTCTTTGACATTCGAAAATGACAGCGAGACATTCCACGAAATTGATTACCTACTAGTTGATTTGATTCACTACTGTCATTGGCTGGCAATTTCCAGCAAGATTTATCACTCTCAGTCTCTGCATGCTCCCCTAACTAGTATTATACTGTCTCCATCAGTAATAGCTAGTACCTTTAATACCGCCTATAGCGATCTGTCAAAGAAATGTCATTTGATTGTGGCTGTCCATCCACCATATGGATCTGACGTTCGCAAACCATCATTCTACACAAATTCATGTTATCAGCTAACGTCAGCCATGATTTGATAGATCTTGTATACGGTCCTACTTTCTCTCCCGCAGATAACGGATACAAAAAAATAGCGATCCGAGCAATTAGAAGATTAGATACCTCGTCGCTAAGAAAAATTCCAGGTAAGTTCATTTTCAGAGGATTCATTGCTCTTCTAGACCTGAGAATCTAAATGTTCAGTCAATTTCGTTGTTGTTGTGATCATCACTCCATTGTTCATCAGAAATTCTGTGACTTTGGCCCCAGAAAAAGGGGATTGAAATATGGGTCATTCCCTATATTTACTTCTAAAGAAGTCACTTTTCACAATGAGTTCTGGTATTCTTCCCTTCAGACCATCTGTTACTCCTGTGGTCTGAGTAGGTAGATATTACAGTGGACGTAGTGGGGGGGGGGGATGTTGGATAAGTCCTGCCCCCCCCCCCACGAACAAATCAAGAGGGCAAATCAGGAAATTGAAGGCTCAAAAACAGGAAAATGGTTAGAGGAGGGAAGGGGCACAATCAGGAGAAGTAGCAGAGGAAACCAGGTAAGTTGGGAATAAATTGAATAATCTTGGAGGGCTGGCTATGCAGTTAGTGTCTGGCTACGGGGGTGTGTCCAGTAACAACTCAATACAACTTAGCAGACGTGTAATAGTTAAGGCATCTGTCTCAAGACCCCTGTAGGTCCATGTCTGCTGTCACTGTCAGAGTACAACATTCTTCAATTTGTGTAGGAGAGAACCTGATATTCTGAAACAATTGATATTGGGGGAGGGAATATAGAAATCCAATCCATGCAGTGAGGGTTGTTTATTCTAACCTAGAGGCTCTGCCAAACTAGCCCAATTAAACCTACTTACCCACTGATCCATTACTGATAAGAGTATCTAGCGATGTTATGGCTGTGGCTCTTGAAGGCAGACATCTCTGTCTCTGCCAGGAACTCAACTATCTGACACGTGATTCATCTGATACTTGTCACAAAACTTGGTGGAATGTTAACTACATTTGGCCACAACGATTATGGACATCATTTTGGGGTCCAAAACTTCAGTTTTAAAGTTGTTTGTTTGCATTCGCGGTCCTAGGGGAGGGGTCCACGCGAGTTCTGAACGTCCTGACATTTTTTACTGCAAAAAATAAAACAAATGTAGAACCACCTTGTATCTGGGTTCGTTAATTATTCAAAAAGTTCCTCTTAGAGTCCCTCTTCCAATTGAGGGTATCAAATGAGCCTTCTGCAATATCAAGCTGACGTCAAGATTTTCTCCTGATAAAAAATATTGGTAAAGCTGAGTTTTCATACCCCCCCATTCAGTGTGTTGGAAGGAAACACCCGAGAGGCTTTTTGTGGGGTTTGCCACACCCATCCCCTCCCCCGTTCTTGGAAATGCTACTGGCACTTTGCTAAAACTCGGCAGTATTGGTAAGCTTTGCAGACTTCACCCATGAAACCAGAAACAGTTGTTCAAGTTCCGCAGCGTGCTGTACTTGGTTTTCTCGGGGGAATTTAAGGAGGGATTGGGTGACATTGTCCTACTTGGAAAGGACTCGATATGATGCTGCAATTGACTCTACGACACACAAGCACTGCAGGGTACCATAAGAATAGCTGCCAGCTAGCTAAATGTGATAAATTGTGAATGTCTTCCTTTTCTGGCCGTATTTCGGGACCAATTGGAGTTTGCAGCTGTCTAGAAAGCGAGGTCATGGCTGTACATTCACATGGTCCTGATATGGGTCTTTATTAGAGAGGTGTCGGATCTCTGGTGTCTTGACAGGGACAGCATGGATTGCTCTTCTCTTAAAATCACTTCAATTGATCGTAACAACTGGCAAAATAGGTAAGTATTGTGAGAGGCTTTCTTTTAGGTTGGATGATTCCATGCAATTTCCCGATCAGTTTAAACAGCTGTGCTAAGCGCAGTCTACACAGAGACTAGTGGGTTCAGCCCCCAAAGTCTGTCAAACCTCTCAAAGGTTGTCTATGAAAGGTATGGGAATGATAAAAGGCCTAAAGTAGCTAAAAAATTACCATCTTTACAGCTGGAAATCGCCTTCGGTAATCTGAGCGTCCCAACTAAAAAACAAAACTTTAGGCCAGTTCGTGTTGCACATGCTCACCAATGAACAGTTAAGGGGAATAGACAAGATTCACCCCATAGCAATATCGCTACGGCTTTTTAAACCGTCCAATTGTCGAAAAAATGCAACTAATTCATCCCGTGTTTTGGTATGTTATTGTTGATAAGTATTGGGAAAGTTTTGGTTGGCAGAATTTGTAGTTTTCGCAGAGGAGTTTTGAAAGATCATTCTGCATGTATGTTCAACGCGAATGCATTGTTTCCTCATGACCTTGACACATTATTATTATCATTCATTAAACAACTGAAAACCACGAACAAGCAAGACTTTACTGCTCACTAGTGGCTGGTAGCACCCCGATTCGACAAGTTCAAATCCTAATTAGCCCCTCTAAATATTTTCTCTAGAAGCATAAAATTGTTTTTATATTCCTTTTGAGATAGGAAGAGTAGGGGCTGGTAGCACCCCCGCCCGCTTGGGGACAGCAAATCATAATTGCCCCTCAAAAAATATTGTTCTAGCAGGTAAAATTGTTTTTATATTCTTTTGAGATAGGATTAGCGTATGGGATGGTAGCACCCCGCTTAGACAGTAAAATATTAATTAGCCCCTCAAAATATTGTCTCTAGAGCATCAAATGGTTTTTTATTTCTTTGAGATAGGGAAGGTAATGGGATGGGGGTAGCACCCCGCTAGACAGTCAATCATAAGTTAGCCCCAAAATAATTGTCTAGAGCATTTAAATGTTTTATATTCCTTTTGAGATAGGAAGAGTATGGGGCAGAGAGGAACTATGAAAATTGTGAAAATAAACTGTCAAAAGCCCGTTTTGACAAAAAAAAATTCAAATGTTTGACAATATTTGTGGCGTTTGGAAATTTATTTTGTTCAGGTTGACAAAAAATGTTGTTGGCATGTTATTTGTTTTCATTCAGTAAAGAATATGATCGTGTTTGACAAATTATATTTTGCCGTTTGAAAGGTTTGTTTGCGGCGATGGGAAGTTCATCAATGGGGTTACCTGGGTTTTAAAATTTGCACAGTAAAACGATAGTTATAATATGTTAGGGTGCAAATGATTTGAATGATTGCAATGTAGTCGTAATCATTCCACATTTTCAACTCATCCAATTGGGCCCCATCTTGAAAGGATATCAAGCCAGAGCTCAATAACTAAGACAATAAGCTTGGCCAAAATCCCAGCTACGCAGACTTTTGTGTTATTTGCCAAAGGTTCAATGTCGCCTGGGGTGGGGTTCAATTGGGGTAAAGTATTCATAGTTCAACAGATTCATGAAACCAGTTGAAGAGTGGATTTTTCAAGAAAATCTAATGATAATAACGACAACAAAATTCTGTTCGACAGCAAGCAAGAAAGCCTATGATGTACGAGATGGTAATAGAGCAGGATTATCAGGGACACTTGACAGATGGTACGAATAAAGAGTTACAACGAAGGCTCGACCAAACATTGGGAAAACCCGGCGCTCAATACATAATTTAGGTATGTAGTGGTTTGGTCTTTATGGAGCCTATGGCTGGCTAAAGGCCCGCATGATAATTCCAGCATCAGTACACGTCAATAGTAGGCATTGTTGTTCAATTAATGGGTTTTTTCACAAACAGGAATCTTAAATACACCCATTAAATTTTCAAAAGTGGGAGGGGATTTTAGGAGGGCAATCAGTTTTGCAGAGTGTTTTGGTAATCCACAAGTGCCGCTAGGATGTGCAGGAAGCGGTAGATTGCAGGAACTGTTAGTTAACATTGCTGCAATGGGATTAGAATGGTTTAAGCTATGATTACTAAAATAAGGGAGGAGCTATGCTAAAAGCCATCCAATGTTTTACATGTCTTTGCCAAGCATCGATAATGGATCCTTTGCAAAGATCCCAGATCTCTCCTTTTGTAGTACAAACAATAAATGGATATAACAGTTCTATGTCATATGGAGTAGATCAAGTTGTTGGCTCTATCATTAGAGGGACACAAGTGTATAATATAATAATAATATTTCGTTTAATATAGCACTTTTTCACCTCAAGGCATGCTCAAAGCGCTTCAAGATATTACCTCTGATCATCAGTGATTGTAAACCATACTATAGCACACATCTCTTGCTTGTTCTCTCAAGATGCACTATTTCGGTATGTTTCTTTTTTTGTGTGCCCTGGGGGGACGCCCCACTAGGGCGGCCACATAGGGGGGCTCGCTATCTTCAAAAGTACCTCAAGGTACCCACTTTAACTTGTGGGTGGCGTGGGACATTTCAGAAGACATGCCTTGTCAACACGGCACTGCGGAAAAGTCCTCGGTGGTCAATGGCTCCAAGGTGCCGTCTGGAGCTTTACCGAATGAGTTAATCGCCTCCCTGTATCTCCGTATCCTAGGAGTACTTCCTAGCATCGGTTGTAAAAGTCCGTCGGTAACCAGTGATGGCAACCATTTTTGGCCCATATTCATGGCCCATATGCAGAATGGAGGATATATATTGACCCCCAATCGACCTAAGGGAGGCAGGACCATCAGACACAGAGCGCACCTCTCAGGTCATAAAAATCCACATTCGGGAGCCTTCAATGAATGACACAATAAACAGAACCTGGTCACAACCAGGAAGAAGCTCCAAGACCCACTCTCTGTAGGTGTTCACACTATTACTGGGTGCCACGGCCAATGGGGTTGCTGACCATTGGTTTATAAGCATTGAAAACCAAAGTGGGTAGGGTGGCCTCCTTTTTATCTCACCCGAACAAATGTTCAGGAAGATGACTTGTCGTGGGTGTGATGTTGTGGTGTCCTGCTATCGCGTTAGCATGATCACTCCGCAAGGAATGGTAGACCATTTCGATGAAATTTTGTAGTGTTTAGTATCGGGTTTTGTGAAGCGATCTGTTAAATTGGGGCAGGAAGTCACTAATGTAATGTGTAATATTGTTCAAGCTCATAGCAAGAAGATTACAGATGAACGAGACGTTAATATGGCACCCTTGGATTGACACATAGGTACAGAATATGAGGTAGATTAACTTTTCAGCATGAAGTAGCCAAGTGACTTAATTGCATAATTTATGCGAGTTTTGTCGGATTCCACGAAGCTTGGTGATATGTCTACCTTCGTCCCGAACTTTTTTTACAAGATCAGGGGTCACTGGAGTCATTCACAGTCTGATTTGCATATTATGCATAATTTAGAAGTTCGCGATTGCACGAAAATTTGGTGGTATGGTTCAGTCCCCTAACATATTTAGCTTATATAGACTGGAAGTCAATGGATCAAGGGTCTCAGTTGCACGATGTATCCCAAATTTTGAAGTTTGTTCAATTTTCATGAACCTGTGGATTTTTTGGGGATATGGTGTGGCTCTATTCCCCAAAAATTTTAAACATAGATACGAGTCACTGGGGGTGATTCATGTGCACAAGGTAATTTTCTTCATTAGGCAAATTTTTAAGTTTGATGGATTTCCATGAAACGTATAGGTGCGTTCCACTATTGGTCCTGAGTAATTAAAACTCGAAAATGGGCCACTGGAACTCGAGTATCATGTCTAATTGCCATGGCTATAGGCAAAAAACTTTAGTACTCCTTTAGTTGACATAGACATGGTCAACAGTTAGTCCTTATGAATTTGAAATGGTCACTGGAGTAGTCAAGTAGTTATGGTTTAATGATAATACAAAAATATGAAAGCAACATATGGAATGGCTTTCAATGTTTGCATGGTGATTGATAGAAAGAAAACCATGACTGATGTGCAACCCGGGGAGACACTGCGGGAAATCAATCGCCTTGTCAAAGTAATCGCTTATGGGAGAGTCAATTGTCAACCATGCATCATATGCATATACTTTCTCTCTAAATTTGCAAAGTTTTTCATAGTTGAGTTATGGATCCTTTTTCTTCAACAGCAGGAGGATCCACACACGCTTTCGCGAGAATGACCTCGTGGAGGATAAGTAGTACATCTTTCATACGGACATTCATCCTTAAAGTTCCATGCAGTCTTTTTCATGTCCCTCCCTCTCCAGCCACAAAGCTACCCATACGGTGGGATTATCTATTTTATTAATGATAAAAAAACTTCAATCAATTGGAAAAAAAATCTTTGAAACGATAGTAATGGGTCAAAATTTGTAATTTCGTGGAGTAGTTCCCTGTGGCGAAATCAAATGTATTGTAACAGCCGGCCGCTTTTTTTTCATTAAATTTTGTGGACTGATCACCATTCTCTCTCCGGAATAGAAATGATTTGAGTGCTGTACTTTCTCTTGTATTGTAATGATGTATTGACAATGGCAATTCATTTTCCATATCATTGATGCTTATTTTCTCAAATATTTTAAAGACTGAATGAATCTTTAACAGAAATGAGAATCCGGAGAACGTTTCGCAGTACTGTTGGACAAGGCATGTTTCCTGGAGAGGTCAAGGGTTACCCACTTGTGTGAAAAAAGATGTTAGATGGATGTGAATGAGATGTGGACTATAGAGGCAGCTCCTTGGATTTTTCTTCATCAGGGGACATCATGAAGTGGCACACCGATATGGTGCACAGGGTGTGAACTAGCAGGGGGTGCGTAGTGTGACAAGTCAATGAATGATCACAGGGTTATGTCTGATGTGGGAAAGTGCTACATAGGCACCGTGATATGTTTCTCTGACCACCGGAGGTGCCTACAATTAACCTGTACCACATCCCAACCTACAATCTTGGAAAAAATGCTTCGGATCATCCCTTCTTCTTTGTTTGTTTATTTTTAGGTGCTGTTCTGTGGGTACTGGGTTGCATAGGTACAGTTCTATGGGTGGTGGTGGATGCTTTGGACCCCCCTCCCCCTCTGTATAGGGCATAGAAGGCAATGCACCCAGCTACAACCACAGCACAGCCACATAGGACTAGCAACAACACTGACAAAATGATCGGAACCTAACTGCCAAGGAAGTGCCAAGAAATGCCCAGTCAACCATGGGATGCCCCACCCCATTACCCTTTTGCATTGTCCTCCTATTGTGCTTCAGTGGTTTTGACTCAACTTTGTTAGGGGGAACAGGCTTCATTCCATTGCTTTTGATAATTATTACAGACCCAAAGTAGCATGGTCATGTCTGACTCGCCTCTATTGTCTCTTTTGCAGGACAAGAACTATGGATGCACGTTGGGACATTGTACAAGGATGCGCCATCTCCTTCTCGAACAGACTCGCCAAAAGGGTATCACCCTACGGACGCTCTCAGGGATGAGTGGGAAGGCGACACAGTGGAACAGACGGGGGCACCAACATGGATCCCAGGCGGCGACCCCATCAGAGGCCAGTATGGTTGAAGTTGACACATGATCTTCGCTACAGTGTCCTCTACTGACTGGACAGTGCTATGACCGAGGAGACTCCTGTCATAGCGCCATCTATTAGAGAATCAGGTAGGCGACTCCAGTGGACATGACGGGCCGATAACAATGGTTCCCAGGCTATGACTCCATCAGAGGCCAGTATGGTTGAATATAAATTGTCACATGATCTTTGCTACAGTGTCCGCTACTGAGAGGACAGTGTTATGACCGAGGAGACTCTGTCATAGCGCCATCTATTAGAGAATCAGGCAGGCGACTCCAGTGGACATGACGGGCCGACAACAATGGTTCCCAGGCTACGACTCCATCAGAGGCCAGTATGGTTGAAGTTGACACATGATCTTCGCTACAGTGTCCGCTACTGAGAGGACAGTGTTATGACCGAGGAGACTCCTGTCATAGCGCCATCTATTAGAGAATCAGGTAGGCGACTCCAGTGGACATGACGGGCCGACAACAATGGTTCCCAGGCTACGACTCCATCAGAGGCCAGTATGGTTGAAGTTGTCACATGATCTTCGCTACAGTGTCCTCTACTTAAGAGGACAGTGTTATGACCGAGGAGACTCCTGTCATAGCGCCATCTATTAGAGAATCAGGTAGGCGACTCCAGTGGACATGACGGGCCAACAACAATGGTTCCCAGGCTACGACTCCATCAGAGGCCAGTATGGTTGAAGTTGACACATGATCTTCGCCTCAGTGTATTTACTAGAGGCAGTGAGTGTTTATGACTGGGTTATTCCTGTTGTCATAGCAATATCTACAATGAAGAGCAAGCTGGTGACCCCAGTGAACATCTCAGGCTATGACTCCAACAGAGGCTAGTAGAGTGCAAGTACACACATGATCCTCGTTATAGCATCTCCTACCAACAGGGACAGTGTTACCACTGTCACAGTGCCATCTGTATCAAGGAGCACAGACGTAGGTCATAGTATTTTCTGGTTCAGAGCCCTCATTCTGCCCCCCCCCCCCCCTCCGCCCACTTTTTTCACGTGGATGTGCTCCATTGTAGGACTCCATCAAAGGCCAGTACAGTGGAGATAGACACATGATCCTTGCTACAGTGTCACTACTGAGGGGTTCCTGTCATAGCGCCATCTTTAATGAGGATCGGGCAGGAGGATCGGTTAATATTAGATAGGTGTAATTTTCAGATATTCATCCTGAATACCCGATGAAAAGAAACCCTCTTACACCCCCGAGTCAGTCATGGATGGTGAGTCATTGTCAAAGGTGGGCCATAAATAATAATAAATGACATTTGTATAGCGCCTTTTCTAAAAGATACGAGGCGCCATACAATTCTTGTACATTGATGAACCCTTAATTAACTGAGAGGACTCGAAGAAATTCATGAAAATTATTCACTAGGATTGCGTTATCTGAATATTCAACATCAGCTTCATTTTTGGGTCCTCCTTGGGCAGACAGGGTTCTGTCAGCATGGGTTGGGGCGGCTAATGGGAGGAGGGCCTTGTTACCACACTGCTCTGTGGTTACATCAGGAGTTAGAGGGATTTGGTTCAGGACCAGGCCTTGTTGCCCCCTCAGAGGCCAGGCAGTCAGTTGAATGTGACCAGGTGACTTACGAGCATATTCCCATGGGAGTGTGGAGGTGTAGGGCATTAAAAAATGTGCTGTAATCATAATATGTTAGCTACCAGTGGCTGATGACACCTATACATTTAGGACCTCTGTGCAGTGGATAAATGATGAGACCTGGCAAAAGCCAGCTATTAATCTATTCAGGGCCAGTATGATACAGGCCAGTATTTATCATAATAGACAGTCAGGTTAACAGAAGTAAACAGTAGACAAAGATTTGTTAGTTCACAGGACCTGAAAATCTTGTTCCTGGGCTGGATGTTGATAGCGCCCTCTATTCAAGACAGCCAACACTTTGTGATGTTGAATCTGTCCATACCAGGTGAGTCTTCCCACTCATAGGCTAAACTCCAGGGTGGGAATATTAAAATCTCTAGAGCTGTCAAGTCCACTTTCATCCTCTGGTTTCAGAGTAACGTGACCATCTCAGCATGGAATGCTCATTTCTCCCCTTTTTCTAATGTCTTCCATCTTAGGTGCCCAACACTCACATGATACATGGAGCTACGCACACAGGTGTTGTAAAGAAGAGCCACAAGTTTTCTAAAGACAGGCTCTTGCCAGCAGGACAGGCAGCATTTCTTTGAAATTCTCCACCCAGACCCTGGTCTTGCTAACTCCTTCGGGGCATTTGGTACACCACACAAGGTAAGGACGCTCAATCCCTCCCACCCCCCCTCCCGGGGTTTAGGGGGTCTCTGGTGATAGGGTCACCTGAGACTATTCAAGGCACAGGAGTTCACAACATTGGGGTACCTTCAGTACCCACACCCATGGAGTGTAACACACTCCAAAGAGAGAAAAAGTGAACCATAGAATGAGGTGGGGTGAGTCTCATAGCTGTAGTAGGATGGATTAGAGTACTATCAGTCACTGTCGGAATACTATTAGTAAGTTATTGCCACTGTAGAGATTTAGCCTAGACAGTTGTGGTGAAAAATTTGCTGATACGTATTGAGGTACTCGGGCTAATGTCACCTACCATGCTCATGTTTGATAGAACATCTCTGCAAGATAACCTGAAGGAGCATAACTAGAGGCTGGGTCACCCTTCAATTGTTAGGTAACTGACAAGTTTAAAACCAACAAACCCATTGTGTCAATGTTGATAGGCGACTATGGTGACATTGCAGTTGGGTGCGCAAATTAATAGTTTGTGGATATTGTCGCACTCCGTATTAGGACTTCCACAGTTGCAGAGATCGCCAAATAATCTTTTTAACCATTTGTAATGAGGTAGGCAGAGGGTTACAATTGAAAATTCTGAGAAAGCATGCATAAAAGTGGAAACCAGCCAATACTGTGTTTGGATGGCATTGGGAGGAAAACGGCTCTCTCTGCAGGGGTAGATGAAATTGGATGTCTTAGGTCATATAGGAAAGAGCTGAACTGCATCTATTTTTGACAAGCTTGGTACAGAGAACGAAGATCTCCAAAGTGGCTTGTATCTAAAATAGGCAGCCCTGGAAGCATCTGGTGTGAAAGACTAGCTGGACAAAGTTTGGGATAATAATAATAAATATCAAGTTGATATAATACTATATCACTAATAGTATCAAAGTGGATACTGTGACAATCTTGTTGCAGACCTGTGAATGTATGAGTGATTGCACATTGATGGCAGCTGAATACATAATTACATTTAATTAAAAGTTATAAAACTAGGATACTAGCATAAGCAGCTGCAGTACAAATACTAGAATTTTCGGAATAGTGAGTGAAATACTGAGATTATTATTAGTGGTGGCAGTTGAAATATTAACAGTATTTCCAAGTTGAAGTGGTGAATACTAGTATTTGAGCATAAGGGGAATGAGATTATTTGTCCTCGCTGTCAACCTTCCAAGTGGACTATGCAGGGGATAGTAAGAATAATTGATATGCTCAAAAATAAAATATCCTCTGATTATTCCTGTCATCTAATTGACAGTTTTTTGTCACAATCACATGAGTGAAGAGTGCAATTAACATGATCATAATTTTTTTTATTGCAAGCGTCCCAGCAACATAGTGATGCAAACTGGGGGTTTTTCCGGTGAAGTTCTTTTCCTGTGTTAGAATGTTCATGTGGAGACCATGACATCAGGTGTTACCCTTACAAATTTTGTGAGTTTTTCTAGTAAATCATACATGTTTTTATAGGGCATCTGTACAACCTATATCATCGGACAAGTTTCACTATACAAAACTCACTATAACATCAAGAAGTCTTTAAACTTTGGTTGTTGGTGTTCATTATAACACATTTTTCCATTTCGAGCAGTAGCATGATGTGTTAATTTTGTTCAAAGTTAAACTTGTTCGATTAACCCGTCTGAGCCTCCTCAATAATGCTGATTAATTTCAATTGACTAATGAACTACTCTCTACCCAAACATTCATTACCAGTATTACAGACATTGAAATGACTCGCTCTCCCTGTCAGTGTGCACTGTAGCATATACACATGACATTTATTTCAGTAATACTACTAGACCCTTTCTGTGGGTGTGAGTTGCATCCTAATATTACCCTATTTATCATGAGCATAGAATGGCAGAGTAGTAATAGTGGACGCTTCGCAAGCAAACGTTTCGGGTTTGAATCCCAGCAGTCTCTGGAGGCTTTCCCTAGGCGGCTGTACTTGCAGTTGCGATGGGTGAAGGTCTTGGTCCTTCACTTCTGGTTCTGCTGTTGCTTTGGTAATCGTGTGTTTAGTTGTGAGCATGTCACATAGACATGAATATTCTGATTCCCCGGGTCAGAGAAATTAGTTGGCTCCCCCGATAAAGAGAATCACGATTATCCCTTCGATCCTTCCCCCTGTGTGTGTGGGGTTATATCCTATGGGAATGACTTAACCTCCCTATGAGTGTGGGTTATATACTATTGGAATGACTTACCCTCCCTATGGGTGTGGGTTATATACTATTGGAATGACTTACCCTCCCTATGGGTGTGGGTTATATCTTATCTAATGACTTACTTTCCCTGTGGGTGTGGGTTATATACTATTGGAATGACTTACCCTCCCTGTGGGTGTGGGTTATATACTATTGGAATGACTTACCCTCCCTGTGGGTGTGGGTTATATACTATTGGAATGACTTACCCTCCCTGTGGGTGTGGGTTATATACTATTGGAATGACTTACCCTCCCTGTGGGTGTGGGTTATATACTATTGGAATGACTTACCCTCCCTGTGGGTGTGGTTCGTATCCTATTGGATTGACTTACCCTCCCTATGGGTGTGGGCTATATACTATTGGAATGACTTACCTCCCTGTGGGTGTGGTTTGTATTCTATTGGATTGACTTACCCTCCCTGTGGGTTTGCGTTAATACTCCTATTATAATGACTTACTCTCCCTGTGGGTGTCGGTTATATACTATTGGAATGACTTACCCTCACTTGGGTGTGGTTTGTGTCCTATTGGTTGACTTACCCTCCCTATGGGGTGGGTTATATACTATTGGAATGACTTACCCTCCCTGTTGGGTGTGGTTGTATCCTATTGGATCGACTTAATCTCCCTATGGGTGTGGGTTATTACTATTCCTATCTAGCACCCCAAGCATCCGTTATTTGGGCAAATTACAGGATTCTGATTGGCGAATCCCAAGCCCTTAATCGGACTATTTATTTTTGCAATAACAGGCAGCTGGCCAGAGTGGCACAACAATCGAATACTTGCTCGATTTGCTGAGTTTTAAGTGTCAACGCAGGACTCTTTGAACGCGAATGTAAGGATGCGTGAGCCTTTGGAAGTTTAATGTTACAACGCGCCGTATACCCGGCTTTCAGTAACGCGCTCCCCCAAAAAACCACAAAATTCAGGGCGTACTGCCTCCACGGAATACAAACAAGCGAAAACTACGCGTCGCTCGGTTGCTTGGAGAACGCCATAATGTTCACAAAGCGCAGAACCCTCTGGTTGGCACGCGTGGTTTGTGTTGGGTCTCCGCGAAGTACGCACAGCACGCAACTGCCAATCTTCGGTGCATGGTAACTCAATGCAATTACCTTGGTCGATTGAACGCAACTAACGTTTTACCCTAGCTGTTTTTTTACTGTTTAGAGATAACAAGATATAGATCTAGAGATATATAATATCTCTAATCGTGTTGGATATTTCTTGATTTTCGGGTTGTAGAATTAGGAATAGACTACAGCAGGTTGACTTTTTCTGGTTCATAACAGTCTCAAACTCTGAATTTAGCTTAATAACGCACGCGTCTGCGCCTTGTCCGTTATTTACCTTAATTCAGAGTTCTTGACTTTTATTTTCCACCAGTAAAGTCTCCCATTTGCAGTTTTTCCTTAAGTGGATTGACTTACCCTCCCTGTGTTTTGGGTTTATTATCCTATTGGAATGACTTACCTCCCTGTGGGTGTGGCTATATACTATGGAATAGACTTACCCCCTGGGTGTGTGGTTTTGTATCCTATTGGAGTGACTTATTTACTCCTCCCTATGGGTGGTGGGGTTAATCCTATTGGATCGACTACCTTTTCCCTGTGGTGTGGTGTGTAATCCTCTTGGATTGACTTATTAACCTCTCCCCTCTCCTGTAGGTGTGGGTGTTTATGCTATTGGAAGACTTACCCTCCCTGTGGGTGTGGTTTGTATCATTGTAATGACCTTACTATTGGAGATGCCTTACCCTCCCTGTGGGTGTGGTTTGTATCCTATTGGAGAGATGTACTTACCAATGACTTACCCGCCCTATGTGTGTGGGTTTTATCCTATTGGACTGACTTCCTCTGTTGTGTGTAAACCCATGTGTAACATTATGTATTAACATTACCCCACACTTTCTAACTAGCACATTGATGAAGGGTGGATTAACTCAGTCGCGAGCTCCGACTTGTGAGCCGAAGATCAATGACTTTGAATCTCACAAAAAGCCTGTGGGCTGCAGTTCTGTATTGCCCTTAGACAATGGCATGCCCTTCATACTGCGCCATTACCCAAGTGTGAAAATGGGACCTTGTGAGGTGACTGTGATTTGTGATTAGTAGGCGTGCGTCGTATGTGCCTGCACCCTATAAGCTAGTTCAGGAGATAGTCACCAGGGCATTGTGCAATTTATCCCGGCCGGGAAACCTTCGTCAACAGGGAGACTCCGCTAATTACGCTTTCTGTGGGACCTCTCATTCTCGTTGCTTAAACAGTGAAAGAAGTTGCGATGACTCTGTTAGAACCGCCTGAATTAGACATATGATCACGAGAAATATTCAGAATTACCATACACTATCAATATGCCAGAAACATCAGGCCGCTCCAAACTAAACACAATTTTTAAAATACCTACAAAGGACTGATCGAAGGCCGACCAATCACTGCGACCTGCGGCCGAATCAGCGTCGAGTAGTGACTCGCTATGCACTAAACAGTTGAGGAAACTATCCATTAATACTGCGGGATACGGCTGGGAAGCCATTAAGTCAGGACATACCGCGCGTGCACTGCGAGTGAAAAGCATGTGAATTTCTTGGAATTTATTACTAAATTGGCACATTGTAATCACGGAAATTAATATACAACGTGTTCTCGCCATGTGAAGCTAACTTGAAATTCTTGTGAACAAACAGCGAGAAACGAAACGAAGCTTCTCACAGATCACTGCCGCTCCATTGAATTACTGTGGCCAGCTAACCTCGCAGTAAGGAATTGTCCCGAAAGCCAGTGGGAGAAAACAATGACGCATGCGTAGAAGCTATCTCCGAACTAGCTTATTGGGATGTCCCGGAACACGAAGTGGCGCACTGGAATGGTGAGCTGGGAGTGAACGAGGAAGAGATGCGTACTATATATATATAGTCAGGTGTGGACAAGGAACTAATGATCAGGGGTAGATCTGTGAAGCGCTTTTATCACGTTCGATATATAAGACCTAGATATTATTATGACCTTGTTGAACCTCTGATTATGATCCATTGTTAGTAAAATGTTAACAATTTCTGTTCATAGACTTGGAGATTACATACAGAGATTTTGTAGAACTTTCCATCACCACAATTCATCAGGTCCGCTTATTTTGATGTCTGTTCAAAGGGTGTCTAACCTGTCATTATATCTTGCCAGTTAAGGTATTTTTTAGTTGGATTTTATTTCCCCATAACCTCTCGAAACCTTTTCTTGCCATTAAATGCCAGTACATAACTGGTATTTATCTCATGTTCCATTCATTTACCTAAGTATATCCTCAAATGTAGAGAATGCTCTCTACAGCTTTCCGTTGTCCATGTGTAATTGCCGTGATAATTCAGGGAGCAGGCAGTTTTATCCCAGGTGTGGACTTGTATTTGGGGATTGGGGGGGGGGGTTGTATAAAATTTTGGTAACTTTCTTCTCTGTAACTGTCCTACATCTAAGGTTGTTCATTGAGGTACAAATAAATTCATACTGCTGGCGACTCAAACTGTCATCTTCAGTGTTATATACTACTACTACATCAAGGATTTCGCTACTGCTCGCGTGATAGAATAGGCATACAAATGGTATTTAAAAGATGAGAAAGACCTTTCCACAATAATAATTTGCCCTGTCAGAGTTTGCCAATAAAAATTTTAAATCTTGGGATTGTAAACCTAATGTGTTCCAGGTGTGATAATTTTGTCCTTTGACCATGCTTGATGACTTTTCATGACCTCACAATAATGTGTTATGCTCCAAGACTCATCGTGCATGGTACAGTTTAGGAGACCAATTTGTGGATTACATTCTTAAACCTAGTTTGGATTCTTGCTGATATTTTTATGTTTTCTGGCACGACTGCCTCCAAACTTGGCCTGGAAACATGTCCATGTATTTCTAGAAGAATTCTTTGTTACTCCATTTTTCACTTCACTTTTCCAACTGGTTATTTGCAAAGAAAATGCCAATGCTCTAAATTACTTTTTCAGAGTTTCATTATATTGTGGTTATGAGATAAATTCTGTCCCCAAGACAGTTTTCACACAAATCTTTCTCAGCCGGCTGATTATATATTTTCTACAAAATTATTGGGTTTTCTACAAAATTATTTATGATTTCGTGATATTTTATAATTTTCATGATTTTTGATGTTCTATTTTTGCAAAGGATATGAATTCAACCCAAATGGTCCAGGCGAAAAACTTTTGCACAGTAGTTGGGAAAACATACAAAACCAATCCTAATTTTCTGACTGAAGTGTGGAATATTGATAGACATTACTGTTGCCATACATAACCACTTCATTAGACATTAGACAATAACTTACCAGTGATTGTTTGTCATGGTGCCCAATGTTTTAGTCATTCATAAATTGAATATGGGTGTGTTCAATATAAGGGAGAAGGGCAAACTGTTATAGAGACCCTAAATGTCAATTAAAGGACAATATATGATATGCTAGTGACACAGGTACGTAGACATCTCCCAAACGGGTAAGGGCAAGGAAATGTGTTTCCCCCATTTGACATTTTTGGTCTCAGATTAACTAAAGTTTCCCAGTTTTTGATCTTTGTGAATATTTAGAGAAGGTCTGACACTGAGAGAGAGTCAGCCTAAAATACATACATAACAGAGCGAGTCAGCCTAACCAATACATAAAACATATAACACCGAGAGAAAATCCAAATAAAATGGTCATGCCCCTCTGTTGTGATGTTTTGAACATCATCTGAAAAAAGTGAGAATTGAGGTGGTAAATTCAAATTTGAATTTAGCTGAAGTAAAATTGTGACTAGCTAGCTTGAAATTTGTTTGGCCGAGAAATGATAAGTGATGAGCCCATGACCCTCTAGTCACCCTGTCGTGTTGTTTGTCTGTGCCATCCCATTTTACGTGTCTATGAGCTTTTTGATGGGACTGTATAGGGATTGAAGGTATCAGATACAAAACATGTTCTTGTGTATGTTTTACTAGTATGGATTTTGGGTTTTGTATACTGACAAATGATACCCTTAACTAAAGGATAATTTCCCAGTTGGGTAAACTTTGACGACATTAAATCCACAGGTTTCACCATTACATATGATGGCCATGTCCACACATAATTGCTGCAGAAGTATAGCAACACCCCCCCAGCAAAGTTAGGGACAAATATGAAACTGTACTATAGAGGACGACTCTATTAGATGCAGTATGATTTCATATTCCTTATGCGAAAGTAATATTTTCAAAGACGTGGGTGGCAGTTGTTTTTATCAAAAAAATCCCTTGCAAAATGCTTTGCACATTTTGTAATGAGTATAGGATAGCTGTAAGGGGTGGCTGAGTATAAATTCAACAAGAGACTACATACCAATAAAAGTGCAATTTTATTGTTTTCAATAGTGCATTAAAAATATACTACTTCAAAACATACCTAATGCAACTGTTCTTGTTGTTCATTGGCTTAGGCTAGAGTGGGGGCATGTCACCAGAATCCGTTAAAGTCACATTGAATCAAAGTATGGTGCGAAATTGGTCCATTTCAGGCAAGAATTGAGTCAGTTTCCAGGCAAGTTCAGTTTTTTTTTTGAGGTACAACCTCAATTGGAAGCAAGTCCCCCATTATGGGCAAGTCACCAGCTTTTTCAACCTCGAGGCCAAGCCAGACTCTCCCCCACTCTGCTATAGGCTAACATGCATGAAAATAAATCTAGTATCCATAGAAAACCCAAATACACGAATTTATTTAGCTTGTTTGTCAAGAATGTATTAAAAGTCAGAATTATGGACAATGCTAGAGATCAGTGTCCTCACCAGTGGCTAACTACTGGGTGCGGAGGCTGCCGCCCCTCCCCCACTTATCTTTCGAAATTCTGTCAGTACTCTGCGCAAAATCCGTCAATGAACTTGGGCAAAAATTACTCAACAAGCATAGGGACACGTCCCATCTTTTGTGAATGAATCTAGCGTTCCTAGCTCGAGCAGTTTTTTCTTAGGAGAAACAATAAAGCGCCCTCTTTTGTGATTCTTTCGTAGCATTCTTGCCTGACAATTGCACGTAGTTAATAACCAATACAGTACAACACCCATACCGAAAGAAGCAATATTGTTGTGTACCGGGCGTTTTGCACGAGACGGAAATGTAAGCTCTCTCTACAGTAAAATACCCATAATTATAATCGAATAACGCGATCTGATAATAACGCCCCTCGATTGGTCGCACCAGTAGTGCACAGAAGCGCATGATCCATTGGAACTACCGATGATGCTAACGACGTAAATCTCACTATTCCAAAAATCAGACCAAACTATGCGTAGTGATTCCTTGCCTTTTTTCCGACATGCTTCCCCCTACTCAGCTATATCACACCCAGCAAGAGGTGTGTTGCCAACTCCAAAACCACAACTGACACAAAACGACCACAATCACCTGCAATATTTACTAACCGCAAGAGATGCTTGTGGATTTTTGACCTTGGTCAAAAAGTCATCTGCGGGCAATTGAAGTTAAATACTGAAAAATGAACTTGGATAAGTAAGTGTATCTTGAAGAGGGAAAGTAAAGTCACGAGTCATAACCAGCGAGGTCACCGTTTCCTCAGTGTGGGAAGTCCCCGCGACCGTAACACTGAGTCAGCCGACTGCCGGCCCAAGGATAAATGAAGAGGATCACTTTAGCGAAAGTTATCACTCATGAGTGACTGATGTGGTCAAAGAAGATAAAATGAATGAAGTGGCATTCTTGAATCGGACAACCAACATCATCAAGAATGGAAAAAAATCTCCCTTTTGGGGGGATATGTGATGGGGAAAGAGAAAAAAAAGTGCATACAGGCCTATAATTGTCAATAATGCACCCCTACTCCCCCGGACAAGGTGAGTCAGTGTAGGTACATTCAGTGTCCAACAGCCCTGTGTCTACATGTTGGTCATGGTACCATATGTCGTTAATCAATAATGTGACCGAGGGGTATGTCATTGCCAGTCAATAGTCAATTTGTACCAGCAGAGTAGTCTGTGGTCTTTCAAAGGACTGGAGGGTGTATCAATTTTCATTATGTTTCAGCCACAAAAGTGACTGAGGGGTTTCTGCCATCATTTTGTTAGACCCACTAAGTGCAATGGACTCACCTTGTGCGGGTAAAGGGGTGGGTCCTGACAATTGACAATTCAATATAAATGTTTCAAATACTGCTATCACTAAGCCATTTTACCAGGCCATCAAATGTTTCATTTCCATTTGTAGAGTCAAACTTTTCACCAGGCTTTCAAATCACATATTCTCTCCTACATTGGTTTGGGGTTGGGGAATGTCTCTCTATATGGACCACCACATGCAGCAACCCAATAACAAATATATCTGGCCTGCATGGTATGAATAAAATAGATAATAGAACAGACAAGATCTTTGGAATGTTCTAGTGTTATATATATATATATATATATATATAATATATATATATATATATGATTATAATATCGATGATATAAGCCAATGTTGAGACATTTCGAATTATGTGGGATCAGTTAATGTTGACCCAGTATGACTTCTGGCCAATTGTGTAAAATGTATTATCCCGGCAATCCTTTTCCCAAATAGTCACATCTGTGATAGTCACCACCAGATAGAGATAGAGAGGCACTGGGGAAGACGAGGAGGAGATACTTTTCAGACTCAAACCCCTGACCCATTTCGGCTGGGGTACAGGGTAATGCCCTCACTTTGCTCAATAGCCAAAAATGCAACAAATGGTGTGCCCTTCGAATTCAGAAGCTTCCTTGACCCTGCTTTCTTTCTTCCTACCAACTCATACCCCTATCATGGCTTCTACACACACCACAGTTAATCCCCTCATTAGGGCTTGTCTCTGAACAACGGGTTACTAATACCAATGGTCAGTCCTGCCGTGCCTGTCAAGTAATTCACCTCCTGGAAGTGTGCTTTTTGCATTCTCAATAGGGAAGTGTAAACAATCAGATAATCAAGTAGACGAGTGCACACAGAAATAATTGGATTACAATCTCATCCTCGAGCATGCCAGTGGGGGGGGGGTCCCCCAAGGACTTTCCACACTGAAGGTTGACAGGCAGTCAAAATTTATTATGTGTTTGTTTACTTGCAGTATCACACACACAACTGAGAGATTGAATCCTTTGAGGATTGGAATGTGACGAGCCAAACTAAGGGCTTAGTATAGTATACACAAACAAGCAGCAGTGGTTTGAGACGGATAATGGTGGGCCACAGAGGTGTTCTAATTGAATCAGCAGGACATTTCTGGTGTGCATTTCTGCTGTAATAACTAGTTAAATGGTAAAATTTGAAGATGCAATCCAACCGTTTTCAATAATGTAAAGCAACAATCCTGGCATTCCCCCTCGAGTAAATCGAATATAATGCCTATGAAAAAATTGCCGTTGTTACCCCCCCTACTCCCACCCACCCAGCGATATCCATGGTTACTAATGCCCAACTTTTGTACCGTCCCTGAGAAAATGCCACTGGGATTAATGTAAAATATAACACTCTCCAACGAGCAGGAAGTATAAAACGCCCGAAGAGCGTTCCTGTTCCTGCCTTGCAATTAGGAATTTGTTGTCAATAAATGCAGTGATGCAGGCTTCATATGGCTACAATTCTTTCAATTTTTGTGATCTGACTATGAAACCTGGGAGGGGGGGGGGGTTCGGTGCAGACCAAAATTGCCACCGGGCCCACCCATAGCAACACCAGTACTGATCAGAAGAGGTACCTATAGGCTGGTCACGGGTTGCTAGTCCAATACTTTAACATATCAGGAATAATTATAAAATAACAATTCAAGTATTTTGTGTACTGTCTTCTCTGGGGGAAAATTTATTGTGCTAGTACAATATCAACATTCATGAATACAATAAAATGACAATTCCAGAATTTGAACTGTCTTTTCACTGGAAAATATTTGTTGTGGTTGGCTATATGCTTGTTCTCACTCTGTACAATGAATCGTTGCAGAGATTAAAGGATTGTCCTATGGTTACCTGGTATGACCGGCACCGAATACCAGAAACAATAGCGTTAATCTTCATCATGTGTACAATCCACACCTTTGTTAATTTGAACTAATAGATACTTGCATTCCTTAGTTTATCATGCGGACGAGCGGAAGTCAAATGCCAAATTTTATCCACATTTCGTTTTTAGCTGTCTTGACCTTCCACATTCTCTGAGATAGCTTGTGATAAGAGTAATCGTAGTAGGGTAGTGTCATTGACTTTTTTGTTTGCTAACAAGACGAAGCTTCCAGCCCACCAAAGCATCCAAATCACCAGTCAAAAGGTCAATAGGTCATGAGGTCAAAGTCGTTGGTCAACCAATGTATTTTACCCCAGCGAATGAACTTTCCATACGACAAGTCTGTCCACAATGTTTTCGTTGGCCAAGATATATGCGATTTATGCGTCTTGAAGTCTTGAACTTCCCCATTCATCCAATTGAGATAGGCTTGTGAGAAGAGTATCGTAGTATGGTAGTGTCAGTGACTTTTTTGTGTGTCTTAACAAGACTCTTCCCGCCAACCCAAAAAAGCAGACAAAGCCACCAGGTCAAAAGGGGTCAAATGAGGTCAAAAGGTTCAAATGAGGTCAAAGTCAGTCACCGAGGATTTATTTTCACCCAGTACGAACGAACTTGTCCAATTTACAACCGTGCTCCAAAATGTTTCCCGTTGCCCGAGATATATGACGATTTCCTATGGTTACCTCAATACCTTGAACCTTCCAAAGAGCCAAAAACAATAGGGTTCATCCTCACCATACAATGCTACCCACATACCCATTTGAACTTGATAGATACTTGCGTTCGCTATATCGTTTCCTGACAGCTTTTTGAACTTTGCCGCTCGACCTGAATGAACTTGAACGGGGCACCAAAACAATAGGGGTCATCCTCCCAAGATGTGCAACCCACTCACCTAATTTGAACTTTTTACCAGTTTGCGTACGTTAGATATCGTGCTGACAAGGGGGTTCCACACACACCCACAGACACACACACACATACGCACGGTGCATTACTACTGGCATAGATTCCTTTTGCCTGCCTTCGGCAAGAATCAATACAGATTTCAAAATGACCTTGGTAAACAATATAGAAACCAACGACTGATGCAAAGAAGCCCTTGTGCCCAATGTGGCCTTGTCTGCCACAAGCTGTTATTTGTAAAAGGTAGTCGTGTTCTTTTACAATATACCATGGTTCCGACAGGTTTTCGAAAATTTGGACAAGGTACTGAGTAGAAAAGATAACACAACATGAACACAAGTGTACACATTGTTCCACCAGCGATCGCATTTAGGAATTTCGTTGTAGCACAAGGGTCAGCATATTTGATAAGATCTCGGACTTAAAACGAATAACAATCCGAGAAAACCCGTGAACTCCGCCTCTAAGAACGGCTATTAGACATGTTCTCTCGGCGAAACCGACTGTCTGGCATTGAGAGAGGACACGAAGCGGAGTCTCGACTATTAACGGGGTATTTTATGAGCTTGTTATTGCGCTACTTGCAAAGTATGATGTCGGTCTTCAGAGTCCTAATCATAGTGGTTAGCGGAGCACAGTGATTGAGGATCAAAGCGGCGGGAGGTACAGTGGTTACCCAGACCAGTGCAGGCGGGAAACCGCGACGTGTTATCCCGCAGGAAATAGCCTCGTGACATCGTTAGAAAAATCACTTTCGACCTCCAAAATAACCTACATGTTGTTCAGGACAGCTGTAGTAAAATCGCATGATCTATGTAAACTTGACCCTCCTGTGACCTTAAAATGACATTCAAGGGTGTTCAGGACTAACAAAGTCCACATCACCTAGTTGTGTTAAAAAAAATCGCGGGAAAAAAAGAGTAGGAACCAACAGAAATAGAGGGACAGCAGACATGGAGCGATGACCAATTTCAAACTCATCCGTAGATTTCATCAAGTTCACTTCCGTTTTCAAAAGATCAAGGAATAAAGCGGTGGAGAGTTATTGCGCTTGACGCCTAAAGTTCCCGCGGGCGAGGAGTCGGCGGCTACTCGCACAAAACCATGATATTCCGAAGTGTGCGGGGATTATAATTTATGGACACGAAACGGACATCATAAGGAACAGGTTCCTATTCGTATTCAGTTACGGTTGGATGGAGAGGTTTTTGTCGCGCCTGAACTTTGTTCAAGGAGGAGACTGTATGTATGTCTGTCTGTCTGTCTGTCGGTGTCGTTGTCGTCTGTCTTCTGTCGGTTGTCTGTCCGTCCGCCGTCCGTCCGTCCGTTCCGTCCGGTCCGGTCCGTCCGTCCGTCCGTCTGTCCGTCGGTATGTGCGGTAATGTCTACTGAACAGTGGAAAGAACCATGATGGGACTTCTGTGGAGGTGCTCGGTGAAGAGTTGACGATGTGCATCACTTTTCGTCCCAAACGGACCATTCTCATTGCCATAAAAATTGATTTAGTGAAAACTGGCCTGGAAGCTTGTGTACAAGATATCTCTTGAGCGGTAGATGCATTGGTGATGCCGTCAGGGTATATAACAATATGAAGAGTACACGAATCGATTCAGATCTGGCATGATATCTGTAATCAAGTAGTCTAATTTGCATTAATTCTGCGATATTTTTGAAGTTTGTGGATTTGACGAAACTTGGTGGAGATGGTTATCTATAGTCCCAATGAATTTTAACATAGGGATGAGAGGGCCCCAGAGGTCATTAATGTTACTATCTGTCATTAAAGGTACCTTAGGGGTCACAAATGTTTTCGGCCATAATCGGAAGAATTGGAATCCGTGAAGGCGGAAGGTTCACCATTGTGATATAATTGTTGACCTGCCCCCACATGAGTGGACTCGGACTGAATTTGATCCTCTGTCGGGTGGTCATGTAGTAAAGGTTGATCTTGAATAAATGTGCTTATTCTAAGGAGGTAGGGCAAAAAAAAATAGAAAATGGTAATTTTTGGATATGTGATTGACCTTCGTGTGCTTTATAAAGGAGACCAACTCCCGCTTCGATCGGTTACTTTGGTAGTTACAAGGGGTCTCAAAGTTAATTTAATAGCTTTTTGCAATAACATTGGGCGGTTAATTGGATGCAATATGCTTCTAGGGAGGGATGCATCACATGGAGAGTAACACTCCTCATAAAAACCACCAGTCATGAAGTCATCAAAGGTCACGAAGGGGTCCAAAAACTGATTTTACGACTTTTTGGCAATAGCCCTGGGCATGTTATCAGAAGGCAGATGCTCATAGGAGGGATTGTACACATGGAGAGTTACAAATTTTTAAAACCTGCCATGTCATTAAAGGGCATTCAGGTCACTTAGGGGTTCAAAAACTGTTTTCTGCCATAATGAGAGAATTGAATATCTGGAAAGGCGGAAGGTACAATTGTCATATAATTGTGACCTGCATGGTGTGACCCTCTGACCCTCAAGTTGACTCTGTCGGTGTGGTCATTGTGGTTATTAAAGGTTGAGTCTTGAATAAATGTGCGTATTTAAGGAGTACGGGCAAAAAAATAGAAAACTGGTTATTTTTGGCAATGTGAGAGACCTTTGTGTGCGTTATAGAGGAAACCAACTCCCGCTCGATCGGACTCTTTATTTGGTTAGTTACAAGGTGTCAAAGTTGAATTTAATCGCTTTTTCGCAATAACATGGGCATGTTCATTGGAAGGCATTATGCTTCTAGGAGTGGATGCATCACATGGGAGTAACATTTTTTATAAAAACGCCATGTCATTGAAGTCATCAAGCGTCACGTAGGGGTCAAAAAAGGATTTTAGTACTTTTGGCAATTAGCACTGGGCTGTTCAGCAGAATGCAAAATGCTCCTAGGAGTGAGGTATGCACATGGAGAGTTAAAAGTTCATAAGGGAAAATGCCATGTTCATTAAAAGGCAGTTTCAAGGCACTTAGGGGTTCAAAAACTGTTTTCTGGCCATATCGGAGAATTGAATATCTTGAAGAAGGAAGGTTCACTTGGATAATGTTGACCTGCATGTGTGGACCTCTGACCTCAATTGGACCTCTGTCGGTGTGTCATGTGGTTAAAGGTTGGAGTCTTGATATAAATGTGCTTATTTAAGGAGTTGGGCAAAAGAAATAGAAAGAAATGGCTTATTTTGGGATATGTGATAGACCGTGTGTGCTTCATGGAGGAAACCAATCCGCTTCGATCGGATGCATACTTGGTAGTTACAAGCGGGTCAAGTTTAATTTAATAGCTTTTCGCAATAACAGTAGGCGTGTTCATCATAATGCAAAAATGCTCCTAGGAGTGGATGTATCACATGGAGAGTTTCAAGTTTTCATAAAAACTGCCCATGTCATTAAAGGTCAGTCAAGGTCACTTAGGGGTCAAAAACTTGTTTCCTGGCCATAATCGGAGCATTGAATATCTGTGAAGGCGGGAAGGTTCACCATGGTGATTTAATTGTTGATCTGCTGGGGTGCCGGACCTCTGACCTCAATGGACCTCTGTCGGGGGGGTCATGTGGTAAAGGTTGAGATTGAATAAATGGTTATTTACGAGTTACGGCAACAAAAAATAGAAACGGGTTATTTTGGATTAGGGATAGCCTGTGCGCTTAATGAAGGAGACAAACTCCCGCTTCGATCGGACGCTACTTTGGTAGTTTACAAGGGGGCAAAGGTTTATTTAATAGCTTTTTTCGCAATAACATTGGGCGTGTTTCATTGGAATGACCATAGGCTTCTAGGAGTGGGTATGCATCACATGGAGCAGAGTAACAATTTTATTAAAACCCCCGTCATGTGAAGGTCATCAAAGGTCAGTAGGGTCAAAAACTGATTTTACTACTTTTTGGCAAATAGCACTGGGCATGTTCATCAGAATGACAAAATGCTCCTAGGAGTGGATGATCACATGGAGAGTTACAATTTTTCAAAATAAAAATGACATGTCAATGAAGGTCATTCAAGGTCACTTAGGGGTCAAAAAAAGGTTGTTGGCCATAATCGGAGAATTTGAAGATCTATGAAGACTGGGAAGGTTCACCATTGTGATATAAATGTTGACCTGCATGTGTGTGACATCTGACATTCAATTGACCTCTGTCGGGTGGTCATGTGGTTACAGGTTTAGTCTTGAATAAATGTGCTTATAAGGAGTTACGGGCAAAGAAATAGACAAGGTTATTTTTGGATATGTGATAGACTTTGTGGCTTCAAGGGAGGAAACCAACCCCCGCTTCGATCGGACGCATACTTTGGTCAGTTACAAGGGGTCAAAGTTAATTTAAAGAGCTTTTTCGGCAATAACATTAGGCATGTACATTGGAATGCACTTATGATTATAGGGTGGATGCATCACATGGAGAGGTAAACAATTTCATAAAAACAGTATGTAATGAGGTCATCAAAGGTCAGTAGGGGTGAGAAAAAACTGATTTTTATAACTTTTGGGCAATAGCATGGGCATGTTCTCAGAATGCAAAAATGCTCCGAGGAGTGGAAGTATCACAAGGAGAGTTCAATTTCAAAAAATGCCATGTCATAAAGGTCATTCAAGGTCACTTAGGGGTCAAAAACTGTTTTCTGGCCATAATCGGAGAAGTGAATTGAATATCTGTGAAGACTAGGAAGGTCCACCATTGTGATGTAATTGTTTACTGCATGTGTGGACCTTGACCTCAATTTTACCTCTGTCGGGGGGGTCATGTGGTAAAGGTTTGAGTCGGAATAAATTTGCTTATTAAGGAGTTACGGGCAAAGAAATAGAAACCGACAATTTTTGGATATGTGATTAAACCTGTGGTGCTTCATGGAGGAAACCAATCCGCTTCGATCAGACGCATACTGTGGTAGGTCAAGGGGTGTCAAAGTTTAATTTAATAGCTTGTTCGCAATAACATTAGGCGTGTTATCATAATGCAAAATGCTCCTAGGGAGGGATGTATCACAGGGAGAGTTTCAATTTTAATAAAAACTGCCAAGTCATTAAACGTCATTCAAAGTCACTTAGGGGTCAAAAACGTTTTTGGCTAAATTCGGAGAATTGAATATCTGTGAAGGCGGGAAGGTTAACCATTGTGAAATAGTTGATATGCTGTCGTGACCTTGACCTCAATTTGACTCTGTCGGGTGGTCATGTGGTTCAAGGTTGGTATTGAATAAAATGAGCTTATTACGGAGGTACGGGCCTAAAAAAAAATAGAAATGGTTTTTTTTGTGTATGGGATAGACTGGTTGTGTGCTTAATGGAGGAGACAAACTCACGCTTCGATCGGACGCTTACTTGGTAGTACAAGGGGTCACCCTAAGTGTAATTTAAATAGCTTTTCGCCATAAACATTGGGTGTGTTCATTGGAACGCAATCTGATTCTAGGGAGTAGGATGCTCACATGAAGAGAGATAAACAATTTTGATAAAAACACATATGTAATTGAAGGTAATCAAAGTCACGGAGGGGTCAAACACTGATTTTACTACTTTTTGGACACTCGCACTGGGCA
Source organism: Sclerodactyla briareus (assembly GCA_026419785.1). NCBI lineage: Eukaryota > Metazoa > Echinodermata > Holothuroidea > Dendrochirotida > Sclerodactylidae > Sclerodactyla > Sclerodactyla briareus. The sequence continues at coordinate 1,028,444 of JAODTK010004999.1, read as the reverse complement.
TGTTCACAGAATGCAAAGCCCTAGGAGTGGATGTATCAATGGAGAGTACATTTTCATAAAAACTGCCATGTCAATGAAGGCCTTCAAGGTCACTTAGGGGTCAAAAAACGTTTTCTGGCCCTAAAATCGGAGAATGAATATCTGTGAAGACTGGAAGGATCACCATTGTGAATAATTTTTGACCTGCATGTGTGTGCCTCTGACTTCAATTTTGACCTCTGTCGGGTGGTCATGTGGTTAAAGGTTGAGGTCTGAATAATGTGCTGATTTAGGCGCTAACTGGCAAAAGAAAATAGAAACTGGTGATTTTTGGATTAGGGATAGAAATTTGTGTGCTTCATGGAGGAAACCAACCCCGCTTCGATCGGACGCATCCTTTGGTCGTTACAAGGGGTCAAGTTTAAATTTAAAGCTCTTTTCGCAATAACATTTAGGGCTGTTATTGGAATGCAATATGTTACTAGGAGGGATGCATCACATGGAGGAGTAAACAATTCCATAAAACCCGTCATGTCATGAAGGTCATCAAAGGTCACGTAGGGGTGAAAACCGATTTAGTACTTTTTTCGGCTATAGCCCTGGGCATGTTCATCGGAAGGCCAAAATGCTCCTAGGATGTGGAGTATCACATGGAGAGTACAATTTTTTCATAAAACTGCCATGTCATAAAGGTCATTCAAGGTCACTATAAGGGGTCAGAAACTGTTTTCGGGCCATAAGCGGAGAATGAATATCTGGAAGGCTGGAATGTCACCATTGTGATATATTGTTGACCTGCTGTGTGGGACCTCTAACTCAATTTGACCTCTGTCGGTGTGGTCATGTGAGTAAAGGTTGAGTCTTGAATAAATGTGCCTTATTTCTAAGAGTTAAGGGCAAAACACAAATAGAAACTGGTTATTTTGGAATGTTTATGTGATAGATTTTTGTAGTTGCTTTATGGAGGGAACAAACTCCCGCTTCGATCGGACTCTTCTTTGGTTAGGAAAGGGTCAAGTTTAATTTAATAGCTTTTTCGCAAGAACATTGGGCGTGTGTTAATTGGAAATGCAATATGTTTCTAGAGGGAGCAATACATGGAGAGTACAATTTTTTATAAAAACCGAATGTCATTGAAGGTCATCCAAGGTCAGTAGGGGTCAACATCTGATTTTTGTTTCGACGGAACTCGTTCAAAGAGAGACATATGGTCCTGTGTCAGGTTTAACCTGCAGTAGCTCTGGGTTGTGAGATAGCTGGGGGGGGGGGGGGTGGGGGAGTTAGTATGTAACTCACTTGGGAGGGCTGGTAATACAAGGAATTTGGGTGGACACTTGGGATATACAGACAAACTTATTAGAAGGACCAGTTTCACTATAAGCTGTGTCTACCTTTAGTTCTCGCCAAAATGTTAACAATTGAATCAGGTCACTAGGGGTTAGCAGTGTTTATAAATTGCTTCATTAATCAATGTTCAAGTTTGTTGAATTCCAATAAAATTAGTAGGTGTGGTTCACAACGTGGTACGAGATAAGTGAACTGATCATGGGTCAACAGAAAGTGATGATTGTCTAATTTGCATAATTTAGGCAATTTAGTCAAGTTCCACAAAACTTATAGGTAGAAATGGCAATAATAAGTCTTAGGGATTTGAAATTGGCAAGGATAGTTAGGTGTTTCTGCTCAAATGCTAATACAAGAATTCTTAAAGCAACTCATTAATGCCTGATTGACACCGTCATTGAACTGGAGCAGGTACAAGAAATTATGAAAGACATCGACCTCGACGACGGGAAGTCCTTCCAGGAGAACTAGCGGAGGATGAAGTAACAGGACATGTGCAGGCGGATGGAACAGCCTACGTATTAGCCCCGCAGAATGGCCTTGTGGACCTTTATTCATTTTTTTTTTATAAATCATAAATGTATAGCGTGCCTAACACTTGCAGGGAAGGGGTTGGGCAGTTGCTGAATTGCCATACACTATATATTTTTCAATCACAAATTTATTTCCTAAAGTGTGGAGGAAGGGGGTGGGTAGCAAGGTATTCTGAAAATTGTATTATGTTATACTTGTATTTTTTTAATTTGTATCATATTGAACAAATGCTTAGCAATATTCCCATGAGCTGTCTGCTGTAGGCAGACAATATCCGATGAATAATTTGGCTGGATGCTGTACACAGATGTATTATACTAAAAGGCTACTGAGCACTTGTCAGTCCCGACCCGGGTTAAGGGTGGATGTGTCTGGTTGGCGGAGTTAATTTTTTATTGACGACAATCAATATTTTTAGAGGGGTCGTTTTTCATATATTTACATTAGACACAATAAATAATATTAGGTGCACATATTATTAGGTGTTCCAATTATTCATTCAATTTTTCTAAGGCTATACTTACTGCTTTCCTCATGTGTTGTTGTGGTGGTTTTTTCTCAATTCTATTCTCTTGATGTTAATACACCTTACTGCTTTTTTCTAGGGTTATCTTCCTGGGACAATGGATTGTATTATACATTAAAAGTTATCGACGGTCTACATGATTGCGTCTCGTGACGGGGCCAGGTCATTCTTATTTATTGAACGAAAACTAGCACGAAGACTGGACCTTGTGAGTCACCAATGGATTTGCTGCCAGACGACCCGAAAATAAGTTGTAGCTAGCAGACACGTATACGGTTTGCGTTCCGCCCCAGTATTTTAAATACTGGGTGAGGAGGATTTTTAATTTTTTGTATTCGTTCACGCACTCGGCCTAAAGTATATGTTATTATGGTTAGAAGACATTACCGCATCGTAAGGAAGAGAATACATTGTTCTCATTGATGCCTAAATTAATTACAAAATAATAGTTATTGCACGATACACGTGGTTTGGGTGTATAGGTAAGCCCCCCCCCCCTCCCCCCCCCCCCTGGTATAAGGCTTGTATTACATCGTGTCAGTCGGAATGCATGGTCACGGCGGTGTAGATCTCTTCCGGGGCTGCCTGTAACGTGCCATGGTACCCCGTAGCCCTGTTAGGAACGAACTACGGATTGGATCCAAATGAAATCAATGATTAAACAAGTGTTTGGAAACTGCTCTCCTGAGTGAATACCTGTTCTGCGTTCTGTTTCGAGGCAAAAAAAGTAACCTCGCTGGTAGAGCTCATGGGCGGCCTTCGAATCGTACCCCCGTGACGTCCTGGATTCTCAATCCCTTTTCCACCCAAACGAAGAAATTTGTCCGGCCAGGGAGAAGAATGGCATTTCAAGTTGCGCGAATAGATATGTCTATGGCTGGTCGAATCTTATTACTAGGCTACATTGATAATACTTGTGAATACACTTATAAATTGTAACTTAAGGGAAGAAATTCTACTTAAATGGAATTCAATTCCATTTGATTCGAAACATGATCAATCCATAAAATAGCATTAAAACAAGTCATCTTTAGCTTGATAATTTGGGTCAAGGCCGCGATCAACCCACTGGGCGTTCCTAATTCTGTGACAATAGAATCCTTCAAACATTGGTTATTGTTAAAGGCCAATGATCATGTAACAGAATTGCTTCCAAAGCTAGCACAAGTGAGAAGAGTACAATATAAAAAAACCCACCACCCCAAATTTGGATATTCTAATTTACTTATGAGAAATTCGAGGAATCTATGACATCACGGGTGGAACGATGCAAAGGCCGGCCATGGGACTACACAGTAAATGCTGCTTTTTGCACCATGATAACTGGAAAACAAAAGAGTGTATACACTTTGAAATGGATGAAGATTTGCAATAATTATCTGCACAATGTGTAGTTTTTCATTGGAATCGATAGACAGTTTGTTCGGTACCATATTCTCAAAAGACATGTTTACATTCACTTTGATATCGGGGACCCCGGTTCCCCCCATGATGTCACAAGACACATTTTGCAATAACTGATTGGCCTATCGGTACACTACAAAAAAATTTTTTCGGCTGAAATTTTGTCTGGGGTTTCTGCTGTCATAATGTGATAAATAGAGAGTATCAAAAGTCTAGTCCCAATGAAGACCATTGGCCTTTAAAAAGTTTAAGTCTCACACAATGGGCTCCGTTCAAACTTTTCAACTTCAAACTAACCCCCAATTACATTCGAGTCCTTTTCCTTTTTTCAATAGACAGATTTACCACAATTATATGTAATAATTTATTATCCTGTCAGTTGCCCTAGCAAGGTACTGTTTTCCGAATACTCTACTTCATGGTATGTTAAGAATCCCCCACCCCCCCCCCCCTCCACCCCTACTGGCTTCAGTTTTAGTAAATTCGCTGATGGTACTGCCGTGTGGCACACCAGCCGTGATCGTAACTGCTTTAATTCGTTCGGTTTTCGTTTCTTTATTTTTCCACAATTAGCTCAACACTACACAGAGAATAATTTCTGAAGAATAGAAATGTGAAGGAAGTGCCACTAGAAACCTGGTTGGATACCATTCCATCAAAATTCCCCTATGGGGGCCGCGTTGGAGTATCATCATGGACGAGCATGCACATTCACCTCTTCGATTGAACTTATCAGAACATTCATGAAACCCCATTGCCAATAGCATCCACGGAAAGTCCAACCCCGAACCACTCCTCCCCAGTCCCAACATATGTATTATCCTTCTTCTAAAACAATACGCAAGTATGCGTAGCGATTCATTGCCATTCATTAGTAAATATTCAACCTATGTAATGAAAAGGAGACTTTCAAGACACCTAATATCTGAACAATATACTAAGCAGGCAAGTAGAAGATAATTAACTTACCACACACCAATGTCTATGGTAACTGCCTTGACCTAAATATAGAAAGATTATGAATTTTGTTCGTAATTGCTACGAATATCATTTAGTGGTTTTAATAGTATAAGCGGATATTTTCGAAATCCCTGAACACGACGCACACCCGAGACCTTTCGAGACACTAAGAAATCTACAACAAACCTAAAATCTTGCATAATGCGGCACATTTTGCAACCGACAGAAAACACTTATCAATGAAGAATGAAGCATATGAAGAGGATCACACCCTAACTGACAGGGGCACCAGGATTCGCCTGATGTCTGGATGTGGGTGGGATGATCAATGTTGCCCGATACGCAGACCTCCCTCTCTCCCTCCTCATTTTCCCACTTTCAAAGAAAATTCCCTATTTAAGGAAAACCTTTAATCTTTCACGTGAGCATACTCCGATCGGGCTCGTCCAACAAAATCAGACAATAAATTGTCGGTGGTGGTAGAGGGGATTTGGTTTTGGAGTGTGGGATAGCTTCATGGATTCTTCCTCCCCCTCCTAGGCTCATGCCACCCACTCCACTTTCTCATTTTAGCACCAGGAAGCTGTACCAACTGATGCTGGGTAAAAAAATTAACAGTTTTGTTCACAAGTCTACCATAGATTGAGAGAAGTGAGTGAGGCTATAGGCCTCCACTGAGCTGAATGAATAAATAAACTTAGCTTAGCAATGAGCAGTTCAAGTATATTTGTGGGTCCTTGACTGGACATGTGGTAACAAAATACCCACAGTAGCTGGCTACTGGGACATTCAGGGACCCCAGTGAAAGATTTATTTGAACAGGTTTTTTAAATACTGCTATTACTACTGCATTGTCCACGTCTGTGTGCACCTGAAAAGTTGGGTCACAGACGAACAGAACTTCCCTTCACGCTAATCCTCCAAAATGTTCCAAGTGCCTGGAAGTCAATGTTGAACATGGCATTCCCTAGGCTTATTGGGAAGCTGTTCCATCACTTTTACAGAGGACATAACTGGAATAGCGTGTGGGTAAGGAGTGTATATACTTCCGTGCAATTGGACTCAAAGTCATTAGATCAAATGAGGTCAAAGGGTCATGAGGTTAAAGTAGGTCCCATATCACATTTCACCTAGACGAAGAAAACATTTCCGATGTCACAACATCGCTTTGGAAGTTTCGTTGCCCATATAGAAGGATGCCCCTTTAGTGACCTTCATGACCCTTGACCTGACCACCAAACAATAGGGTTCATCCTCATCATCGATATGTGCAACCCACATAGCTAATATGCAACTAATAAGGACACCTCGCATCAATTATATATCGTTCTGAAAGTTGTGGAATTTTCCCTATAGTGACCCTTGAGATGACCTTGAACTCGCACTAAAACACAATAGGTTCATCCTCACCACATGAGCACACTTGGCCAGTTGAACTTGTTGCGTTGTTAGAGATCGTGGCTGACTAGGGGGCGTCACACACAGACACAGCGAAAAACAGACACACACACACACACCACACACCACGCACACACGCACACACACACCCCCACACGCACACACAACACACACACCACACACACACACACACACACAACACACACACCATACTACGCACATACATGACTGGTATATATTCGTTTGCCTCCACGAGGAATAGAAAAGATCCAGAAACGCGCCAACACAAAATCGGTCAAAAATGATTCCCAAAAGCTATTACTTCATTCGTTTCCTTCGTCTCCTTCTTTCCTTAACCCCGTACCGGTCCTTCGGCATGACGGGAAGTTTGGTGCACGCCATTGTACCTGCAAAATTATTAGTGGATAAGGAGGAAAGTCAGTGGTAGAAAGGTAAGTAGTATATTGCCATAACAGAGTGTTCTGTAGTGAGACTGTCACTGGTTATAGTGGCCATTCATATGTATGTATATGCTTTCAAATTGTGTTGTCAATTTATTGCTAGAAGCTATCAACTTGCTATCTTCAACCTCTGAGCTCAAAATGGTCGAAACTTACTAAAAACTCAAACAGAAACAATAACTGACCACGGAACAGGGCCATACTGTAGGCTCGGGCACACTAGTTTAGGCTTCTTCTCTTTCTTCTTCTTCTTTGTGGGGACTGCCCACATCCTAAGGACAACACACTCGAGCATGGCCTGGGTGTGTGCTTGCGATAAACGGGGGGAGTGCTAGTCCCGATGCTGAATCCGTCAGGTGTCCGTTCAACAGCATCTTTGAAGTTCGCTGGGCTGACGATACTTGTTATCCTCAGGTGGCAAGTTGTTCCAGTCCCTGGTGGTTGATCAATAAAGGAATAAGGAGTTTTGTAGCAGTCCCGACGTGTGTGATGCTCATTATAATTGTTCGCGTTGGGCGGGGGCGGGTTTCTACTGGGCTGGCGGAAGTGATCATGAATATGATGGCAAGGTGACCCCCTAATGGCTTTTTGCAAAGTAGAGAGGCCTGTTTGTCCCCTCCTAGTGGTCAATTCATCTCACTGAAGGGTTGAAACAAGGCGATGCACTGTGGTCCCAATCATCGTTGTTGTGTAAACCATTCTGACTGCACGTCTCTGAACCCTTTAAAGCTTCTGAGTGAGCTGTACAATGTACGGGTCCCAAACAGATTAACCTTATTAATGCTTGGCGGATTAGGGTCTTATAAACCTCTGCTTTGTTGTCTTTAGTACAGAAGTTTAGGTTTCGACGAACAAAGCCAATTGTTTTGTTAGCAGCAAGTGTATTCTGTTTATGTGATAATTCCACTTCAGATCATGTTGTATTTCAACACCAAGTTCAGTATCGAATCAGTGTCTTTAAGAATGGTGCTAGCTAACCAAGGTGTAGTTGTAAACTAGGGATCTATTAGCAGGATCGAGCACTTACATTTTTCATTCAGCATGAATTTCATTTGCCATGTTTTGGTCCAGGCTGCTATAGGAGGGTCAGATCACTTTTTAGGCAGATCAGAGTCTTGTATGGAATTAAATGTTTCTATAAAGAACACATCCCTCAACACCGCTAACATTGAGTGTAGGTGTCTGGCAAATTCATGTATTATAGATGTTCAACAAGCAATGGGCCTAAACAGTACCTTGCGGAACACCATAAGTCAACACTTGCTCATTGAGAAAACTCTCCACCCAACACCACACCTGTTTGTTTGCGGTTTTTGAGAAGCGGATATCCACTATCCATTGTGCCATCAACCCCATAACTGGATCGAGTTTCATCAGAAGAGCCGGTTGTGTGGAACGGTGTCAAATGCCTTCGAAAGTCCAGATGATGACATCATGTCGTTTGCTCCTCTTTTAGAGAGCAGCCAGATCATGGTACGTCGGATCCGTTGAGTTTCACAGGAATGTGTGTCTTTGTCCTAAACCGTGCTGTTTGTTGTGAGAATACGATGGGTGTCAAAATGAGCCATTATGTGCGAATAATCAATATGCTCTAAAAGCTACTCGTGCCTCAATCAAGGATTGGGTCCGTAATTGCATGGCTTTTCACGAGGCCCCTTCTTATGACTTGGGGAAATGTTTGCCACCCTCCATTCAGCGCAGGGAGTTCGCCTGTTCCAAGGACTTTGAAAATAATGGCCCAACATTGGGGCTAATTCAGTGGCTACTCTTTAGACCGTGGTGGTAGTTCGTCAGGGCCAGTAGCTTTTTTGGATTTAGGTTTTGCAACAGTTTTTGCCACCCAATTCACAGTAACAAAGATCAGGGGCATGGGATGGATATCTATCAACACGTTTGGCAGGTTTCCATGTTTTCTTTATTGAAGACAGAAGTGAATTGTAGGTTCAGAAGCTCGGCCTTCCTATAATATTGTCAGAGACCAAACCTCCCTGGTCCTTCAGTGTGGGAATGCCAGTTGTGTTTTTCTCTTTCCTCAATTTGTTTACAACGACCAACGACCAGAATTTCTTTTTTGAGTCCATGCAAGTTTTCAATTTCATATATAGTTCCGGTATGCTTGTCTGGTGGATTTTGTGGGTAGATCGCCTAGATTCTCTAAAAATTTCCTAATCCTCAGGATTTTGACTGACCCTAAAGCCGTTGTTGTAGCTTTTTGGGTGTTTTCCTACAGATCTCTGTATTTTCTGATCAGCCATGGATGCTTTATTTTTATACGTGATCATTTAAGTTGGGATGTTAATATTCATTATCTCTGGAGCTTGTTTTTGGAAATCTCTCCAGATATGCTCAACATTTCTCCTGGTTGGGGGTATGCTTTCCTATAAAGTCATGACTGAATCTGGTCAAAGAATCATTCCTCATGTTTTCAGTGTTATCTTTCTTGTAGAGGTAGACTTTATATGGTTTAAGATGACAGAATTTAGGGTTGACTGATGGTAAGCATTGAAATTCCATCATGGTCACTCCGACCAGGAATTAATGTAGACTTTTCAACGATGGAGTTTGTTTGTTAAAAACCAGTCAGACTATTGCCTTCTCTGTAGGCCTCAGTAACAGGCCTGGAGTTAGATCAAAGTCTTCCACAATCTACCAATTGTTGACTCAGTTTCTGTGAGTATGGGTAACTGAGTGGGAAGTCCAGTCAATTCCAGGAAGATTGAAGTCTCCACCCAACCAAACAGTATCGGAAGCAGTGATATTCAATTGAGCAAGGATTGTCTTAAGTTATTTAGACAATCAAGATCAGTTTTGTTGGTGGGCGTAAAAGGCACATGTAGCACTTTTTTGCCACCAAAAAGCTGGATTTGTGTCCAAACAATTTCACAGTCTGTATCAAGGTTGACCAATTCGGTGTATAAGAGATCCTCGTTGATGCAATCAGAATACCACCATAGCCGTCATTTCTATCCTTCCTAATCAGAGCATAGTCTTCGGGAAATATTTCATTATCTGTGATGTTAGGGTTCAGTCAAGTCTCAGTACCTATCACATGCCGGTTTGTGCGTTCGAGGCCGGCCGTCCAGATCCGGTCACCCTTGTTTTTTCACGCTCTGGAAATTCACAACCATGGCCCTTAAAGTACGTGTACATTGTTTCCTCCCATTAGTTCTTATAGACGAGTGTTACGAGGCTACCGTACTTTTCCTCCTCTGCGCCGATTCATCACTGAAGGTTTTCTTCGGCATCCGTAACCCACGTAAATGAGAATTCGCTAGTGAACCCGTGCCCATCGAACGCCGATCGTGTCTGCCTTGTCAACATACATCTGTTAATATGTAGCCCGGTCCGCGTGACACCGATGCCCGAACTGTTATATTACGAAACGGTCTACGGCCTTACCCACGCTCTCTTCGATTTTAACTTATCTTGTTACATTGCATAGTTTTATGTACTATGCTCATCTTCGACTTCCGTTACGGGTCGACTCCATGTTACCACATCCCCATGCCAACCATGAGTCTGTTACTGCTGACTACCGTTATTTACAAGTACAGCCGCGTTCGACGCCTACTACATTTCGACGCTTAGTTCGACGTACGCTGAGTTCGACGCTTTCTACAACTACCGCCGGGCTTGACGCCTCTACAATTATAAACAGCCGGGTTCGACGTCTCCAGCAGTGTAGCACCTTTCTCGCGACCGCGCCGTGACGAGAGGGATCTACTACCGGTCCGCGCCATCTTTGACTCCTCGTGGGAACCGGACCTGCTGGCGACTTCGGACTCTCCTCCACTCCCACCACGATAAGTTTATATTTATATCTATGTTTCAGTTCACATGTATGCAAGTGTCGAGATTTCTATACCGAAGTAATTTTTCCTTTATAATCTAATCCATCCTCATGTCCTATGTTGCGTGTTTTTCAAATCTAAAATGGCCACCACCATGTTAGAGCACTTACAACGACGACTGCTACCATTACTTTTATAATTTCAGTTCCCGGAAGGCGGAATATTTGAACATTCCCATTTTTTCCCCCGCGGTTATATATCCTTCTCAATGACGAATCTGCCCGTTTTTGGTCTAGTTCAGTTTATCGCTCACAAATCTTCAAAATGACAAAAACTGTCACACAGGATTTCCAGACACGTAATGCAATCCCCGGAAGCTGAAACCTGGTTAAGATGTGGCTGGACGGGATTTTCTCATATCGGAAAAAGAGAAAACGTATATTAGCAGCATATGAACTAGTGGGGGGGGGGGCACCCCCTTAACGCCATGTTGTGGAATTGGAATATCGCCACTGACCTCTATCTGTATGATATGACTGTTTTGATATCTATTGACGCATAGACCAGGTGGTGACTTCTTCTGTTCCTTGACTGCTGTTTCGCTCTTAACGCAGCCATCATTCGGGTGGAGGGGAGGGGGGGGGGGGGGCTGGAGGGGGGGGGGGCTGGATACGAGTCTAGAAGCTGACTCGTATGATGAATACCCTCCTGTTGTTCTGGTTCCATGATCCTATACAACAGTAAAGAGTTCGATCAATATGACATAAATTTCCTCATGCATTTCCGCCCACTATTACTATTGGTTCCCGTCGATTACCTCGGAATCTTAGAACTCCGTAAACTTGATCGGTTTCATGGTCCAATTTGTAACCTTCTCGCGGTGACCACGACATTTTTAATTGTGAAGAGCTATAAATTACTTTACCATCCCCGTTGTATATGTTGATAACCACGCCGAACTACAGCGAGTCTCACTATAATGCTGTCCAGCCAGCCAGTTATTAAAACCGAAAGAGGTGTCTTTTCGTCATCTCATTTTTTACTTCATTCCTAGATAGAAACTTACATGCTATTATTATTATTATTTTTTTTCTTTCTCCTCCTTCTGCTCCTTTTTTTGCCTTCTTCCTCCTTCTTTGATTGACATGCATATATAAGGTGCTTGACCATAGAGGATAAGGAATTCATTGGGTCGTTCAATAGTAAGTTTATCATAACTAGATAAAAATCCCTTTCGTGGATAAAACTGTTCCTCAAAGAGTATTATCATAATTTATGATAAAATTAGAGGTGGAGGCAAGTGACAAATATCTGTTCAAGTCACATTGACCTCGAATTCGTGCAGTCATTTCAGGCAAGTCCCTGTACAAACTCATAGAAGCAAGTCACCCACTCGTGGGAATTCATCAGATTTTTCAACCTCAGTCAAAAGTGCGACTTGTTCCCATCTCTGTAAAATTGGATATAAATTGGCAATTCCCATTTCAGTGGTTTCAACTCATGGATCTATGATTATCAACTTTTAGAGAAGGACAGTCTGGCAGTGCTAGCTAACCCCAGCATGGTGGATGGTGACTATGGTGATTGTACAAGTCCATCAATCTTTATCTGTCCATAGTGATTTAAAAATTGCTACTCCTCCTTCATCCTTTGATGGATCCTGATGACCAGGAGATTTTGTTTACCATTTCAGAACTCATGCAGACTAAAAGTTACTCCAACGTTTCAGAAACTATTTTTTTTATGGATATCATTTAAACAAATTGAAGTACATTCACATTATGTTACGAGAGACCGTCCGACTGCTACAGATAGGTGTAGGTGAGCTACTGGGCCATTGGTATTGGCATATCACAGAGTATAGTAGAGAAAACGATGGAGACATTTAAATTGGAAACAGTGAACTTCTAAGGATTGTTTTCCACTGTTTGCGGGAAGGGGAAAAAAGTATGGAGTGCTAGATCGATTATCAGTACATGCATATCATGAGATGACACGTAGAATTTGGTTAACTAATCGAAATACCTTAGCAGTACCTCACCAGTATACCTTAGGACATATCCTCAATTTCAGCAACGTTCAAAGAACCTTTACCCAAAGAACAAACCCATTCACATCATGCACTGTTTTTTTTAACCAGTAAAACTACTCAAAATAAATGGCACCCACAGTCCCGTAACAATTGAGGGTTTATTAAGATGTAACTTGCGGCAAGGCGGATACAGTCGAATGTCGTTTTCCACCCACTTCCCTTCATATTGCCTTCAATCGTCGCTCTCCCCGGCAACAGTTACCAGGAAGGGAAGCAGCTATCACTCCTATCAGTGGAAATATGTGGATAATAATTCTCCGGGGCTTCTCAGCAACCCAGTGTGAAATGAATTAAACGCCCTCGTGTATTTCATGGGGTTTGGGTCATCCCCAAATATCGACACTTTCTCACTATCAGTAAACAGGTAAAAATGTTTCTGAGAAATTGCTTCCTCAATTTCAGCAGTTCAGCTTAAGTATAAAAAAGTATTGAGAAATAGGTCACATCGTCGGATGGAGAAATCTCGGCTCCAGATGGCACGGTAACTACTTCATACTGCCAAACTAATGGCAACTGATTTAGGCGCAGTGCGAGGGTGCCTTGTGTAGTAGATAATGTTCAGTGGCTCTGAGGACCCGAGGAACTCGTGTCGTTGGAACAAGATGATTTTAATACAGTCGGTATAGTGGTATGCAACCAAAGACGCCAGTGTTTTCATATATAGGCCTACACTTTCACATGCAACCATAGAGACACCCATATCAGTGATTATTTTGGTGACTAATTTTCTCAAAAGTTGGTAAATTTCCGGGATGAACATTGCCTGATGGTGGTGTGTTTCCAGATATCCGCCATGACCATTGAACTGGAAAGTTGCCTGAGCCAAAACTCACTAATAACGTCTACATCCAAAATGTGCGAGGAACAACTTTGTAGTTTGCTGCCAATTGTCGGAGGGAACGACAGAGTTGTACGTTCTCATAACAACATCCTTGAGCCGCTCAGTAGCCAAAGAGTTTATACCCCTCATATATTCTCCTTCAGGGAGCCCCCCCCCCTCAAAAAAAATATCGGAGAATTTTGGTCGAAAAAACAAATAAACAAACAGAACAAAAACAATTTGAACATGTTATGTAGTTCCCCAATCCGCCCGACGCTAATCGAAGAGGACTATACGTGAGGATATACACGTTTTGACTTGACAAGTCCCTCCTCCTCTTGGAACACTGTCGTAAAATTGGCGCCTTTATTACCAGCGCCCCTGATGCCTTCACAACTGTGGGCAAAAAGAGTATTTTTGTTGAGGCAACATCAGTCAGGCAGAACTTTGGAATTACACCTCCATGAGAAACTTTGTCAACCCACAAAAGACAGGCACACCATCTGGCAATTCCCCTTCCTCACGTTTTAGCTACACTACTCATGTGCCCCGGGTAGCGACATAAAGGCATCAGAAATTGTCTTAGTCCCTACTGTCCCCGACCAGCGTATTCTTATTCTCTGGCTGATGAATACTGAATAATTTGGGATGCAAATGCCTAAAATTCGTTTAAATTTCCATACAGTCGGCCTGAATATTATGTTCAATACTCGCTTCCGTACACGTTTCTCAATCACCCAGAACCCTCATACCTCATCTTTGTAACCTATATAACTAATAGCATCTCAACGTGTCAGATCATTCATTGTACGCGTGGTAGCTGCTATAGCAGGTGATCACAGATGAAGTAGATATTTTTCTTGGTCATACATTGTTGCTCAATCTCTGGAATTGATCGAGTTCAAGCGGGCTAGTGCAGATTGTCGACGAGCGAAGAGAACACAGAGTCGTACTCTGAATCAGCATCAAGGTAAGTTAAATCCACTTCAAAGCCACTATTGCGCGGGGAAGAACATTCGTATCTTTAGACATTCATATTTGTTCGAATATTACCTATATTCTTTGTCCGACTTTATGTAGTTATCTGCCTAACTGTAAAAATGGTTAGTATATATTGTTTGTATGACGTCCGATAAAAAACCGTCCCATGGTATACCGGTAGATTTACTATTTCATTGGTTTACTAAATTGACGATATACTGTAATCTATGCCGGTGTAGGAGTGCACTAAGACGCTTCTTCGTCGAAGCATAAAAACGTCACCGTCGCTTCTCGCCAGTTACTCCGAGATGGTAATACCTCTCCAAACATCTCTAATAGGGCTAATATTCGATATTTGCAATTAGAAAAAAATTTGTCCTGTTTAGGCCAGAGTGTGTGAAATGTAGACTCAGTACATTTGGATCGCTCGTTCGTTTTTGCCTAGTAGACTTACTCAAGTCAGTATTTGGCAGGCCTCACAATTGTGCCGTTATGGTTGACAAACACCCTCTATTAATACGTTCCCTGACTAACGTGAAAGCGCCCTAACCGTCCCGACCCATGAAGCAAGCTGGTGGTCTCAAACCGCGGAAGAAGAACACCGTGGCATCAACAAATGGAACTGACATTGTTCAGGTACCGGTATAGATGCCGAAAAAACAGGATGAGTTTGGAACACTAAATTTAGGATGGGGTTAAGAAATAAGTCGCTTCGTGGTTCCGCCGTTATGCAGTGGGCTCGTGGGTTTCCAGATTTTGGTTCGGAATAGTTGCATAAGTCTCTTCGATCGGCTGTGAGCAGTCACGTTGGGTGTGAATTTTCGGCTCCTCTAGGTTCCGAGAAATTGGTCGGATCCTGGGATTCGCTGATCGTCCTCTTTGGTCGCAGACGTAAAATGGCGTTACCTGGTGAAGGGTCACTCCGCCTCGATGACACCCGAGCACTAGTCGAAAGGAAAAAAGCAAGTGTTCGTGGGTGCTCGTCCACGTTCAATACGGCCAGGGTTCCTTCATGAACCTCAAACAGGAAATTTGACCTCAGGTAACCATCTGAATCCCACACCCACCAAGTTGATGTAAATAGGACAAACCTAATTTCTTTCCCAAATTTGACCTCTGGTGACCTCGAACTCATCGTCATGTTTTTCGGAACTCTACACCATCGGAACCATTTTTTCGCATGAAACCTGCGAAATAAAGGGCAGCAGTAATGGCACGAGGCCCACTTTCGAACTCATCCGAATATCAACTCAAGGCGAACATGTGTGTCGAGTTTCAGAACGATGGGATAAAGATAAAAATCTTCCGGAAGAGGACGCGGCGGCGCGGACGCGACGGTTACGGCGGAGGCAAAACCATAAGTTCCCCGTAGTGGGGATATAATTAGGGGAATGGAATGCCTGGGCCAGTAACAGCTCAGCAATTGTTGAGTAATTTTGAGTCGATCACTGTGGTGAGTTGTGCAATCTGCTGCTAAACATGAACAAAATTCGACAGCATGAAAATATGTCTAATGAAATATGTTCTTTCCGCATGGGATTTTTTTCAGCGGATTACTTATGAGCAGGTCTACATATATTGGTCACATAAGTGCATGTGAAATGTATATGGGGAGTATGGTAGAAGAATGTCGAATTTGGTGAACGCTTTGTGTTAAAATTACGAACGGACGAACAGGCTCAAAGACTGACGGGCAGGGAAACATTTCGAATAATTGAGCTGATTATACCCGCATCATTCTAATAGTACCATTCTTATAAATTCGTTAGCTCATTCGTTTAGCTGCCACGGTCCAATGACTGTGAGCACTGCTTCCGTATGACTGTATTCAGAGGACGTGTACCATTTTCACGTAGGTGACACAATTTTGTTGTTTGAAGCATCGATACCAATCAGCACCAATATTTTATAAGCTTCTTCGTAGTTTGAGTTTGATCTTGTCAAATAATATCATAGGGCAATAGTAATTCGCTGATTGTTACGATGCCTCTGTAATGGCTTGTCGCCCGTTTCCTCTCTTATCCATGGGTGGGGCGTTCTGGAGTGTCACAAATTTTCATCCCATGTTAAGCATTATATCATCATGTTGTATGTAAATATTTTAGAATGTCTTGTTCTAATATACCGTCGCCAAGCTACAACATATAAATGGCAAAGTCAATAAAAACGTCATGAAGCTTTACCCTAATAACTAAGTTGCCATGGAGTCGACAGTGTTTGTATAGTATCTCATCTCCATTGAAGAGAGGAGAGGGGCCGTGTGTGACAAACCGATACCTGGGGGCGTTCATGACGTGTACTGATTACAATACCATGCAGCGAACCCAATCACCCACTCTGATTGGAACGATCGAAAATGAATACGAGGGTTATTTAGAAGTGTTACGCGGATGTGTAATGGTTTTAGGAGGTTTACCGCCCCGTCTCCGTCTCCGCCGGCCGCCACCACCGCCGCCGGAAACTCTAGCTGTTAGCGCAATAACTCTTCAACGGTTTATTTGAAACTTGGTTACACCTGGCCGCCCTAGTTAAATCTCGGAAGAGTTCGAGAGTGGGTATCACTGCATGTCTGCTGCCATCTATTTTGCAGGTTCCACACGGAAATACAGACTGAGTTAGTCTGATTTATACGGAACTTGGCGGGTGAGGACAAAAGTTGGTCCGAAAAACATGACGGTGACTTCAAGGTCACCAGAGGTCAAAGTTGTGTTTTTACGCGATTATTCTGTCCTCGTCGGATTTGAACCAAAGCGCAGTGGATGTGGACTGTTGCTAGTCCAATGAACAACATGAAAATCATTTCAAGGTCACATAGAAGGTCAAATTCGCATAATTCATGCAATATAATTCTAATTTTGTTGTATTTAAACAAACTTGGAGAATGTGGAATACATGTTGGGGTTTATGAACTGTGTCAGCACGGGGCATTCTGAGTCACTGGTGGCCAAATAGACAACTTATGGTGATATGGGGATATACACGACGGTGCTTTACCCGCCTGCACATGTCTAGTTCTACTAACGACTTGCAGCATTCGCAGAGGGCTAAAGGAGGGTCGGTCCATTGACCCCAATCAAACTTGGGGGCGTGTGCTGATTACGATACCATCAGCTAATTCATCTTTGGCAGAGTTTTTGTCCTAATGTTGTCGTATGTTCAATGTGATCGACAAATATGCTAAGACGATTCATCTCGATGCGAAGAGAATCATGAGAGTGTAGCACTGAGTACTGATTGATGAATGCATGGACAGTGTACTGATTGATGAATGCATGGATAGACACGCGTACTCGGAGGTGCCACAGCAGGAATTCAAAGAGGAACTGATGAGACGTCAATTTGCCTGCCTTGTGAGTGTGAACTGAAGCTGGCGAAATGACATAGCCTTGACAGTTATTTTCGAAAACTCGTTAAATAATTTAGCAGCAGCGTAGGATGCCGTAGGTTGTTCATTGATAACCCATCGATCACGAATGCGTCATGCGTCTATCTCGATACCATACTAATATTTATTATGCTTGTTGCCTGTGACACAGAGATGATGTAAAATCGTTCAATACAGACCTTGTATCTGCATGATGTACTGTAATAGACGTGGGAGTGACCTTTGAGGGAAACGTTAATATTTTGTATGCCAATTGGTGGGTCCGTACTGAAGCGACGAAATTAAACTGGGGTATGAATCCTCTGTATACAAGAATAAATTACTTTAGACTTTGTTAAAGAAGGTGCGTGGGTGGTTCACTGATACCCGATCTAGATTACTCGAGTGTGTGCTTTCAATGAAAAAGCTTTAGTTGTATTTCTTATACGTCTGTCATCCTGATCGGCAATCACATAGCGTCATACCTAATGTTAAGAACAAATTGTTCGGGCCTAAATAGCCACAGGTGAAAAGTCATTATTTGACTCTTACTGGCTATAGTATTCACTCTTTAACCTCTCCAAACACCGATTGACATATTAATATTGTTATTATTGTTATTAAAGTTATATATAGGCCTAGTAATTCCTGGTACGTCTAGTTCTATACGGTTATCACAGAAAAGGTTTGCTTTGAATGTAACAGGCAGCGAAACATTCTTAGAAACAAGGCTTAGAGCTGATTATTAAACGATGCAATCAATAATACCAGCAACTAATAGTTCCAGTTTCCTGAAAAGGAAAAAGGTATGGGTTTATCGGGTTTCAAATCAAACAGATGACGTATTGGAAGATTCGGAAATACTATTAACTCGTTGGACATGATCGTCCCACTCCAAATATAGCAACGGCAGGTTAAATATAGGAACTACTCCAACGTGTCCAATCAAATGTTCGGAGTATAGTACAGGGAAGGAAGTGCTTTAATCTCAGATAGAATACTACCTAATTCATAAAAAAAAAAATATGAGCAATTTTAGAAGTACAATTCCGTCAGGTAAGCTACAACTTTTCAACGCGTCTTTTGTTCATCCCATTGCTATTTTTCACTAATTATTGTAAATCATGTAATTCGTTCAACTCATGATAAATGATGACTTGTCAGAAGAGAACCAATGACAGAACTCATATAGTTCAGTTGAATTCATCCAGGCAATACAAAGAGTATAATATCTATCTGCATCAGATACACAACAAATATCATTCATATAAATAATGAAAAGTAGTGGACTAAGAATTAGAACGTAAGGTAGCACACCGCTAATACACTTGATGGGCGAGAACGCAATTATGCGTAGTGATTCATTGCCGAATATCCAATTTCTGTAACGTATAAGGAGACTTTCAAGATCACTTCAAATCTGAATATGTACGGTATTATAAGCATGCACGTAGCAGTATAGTTAACTTACCACACACAGACATGTCCGAATTGTGCTGTCAAGTTGAGTTCCAAGTAACACATCCCTTACTTTGGTCATGAACTACATGCTGCTAATATCATGTGCCTATAACCCCTAGTTTCCCGAAATGGTATAGGGGTTTCTATCTGCTTATGCTGGTGATGAGCAATCACAATACCACTGAAAAGTGTGGGAAATTGTTACGTGAGATAGAAGTGTGGTTCAGTAGCCGGTACGTCTTGTCCCGTTAACCTAATTGGTTTGTTGCCAACACGACGAGTCTGGTCTTACGAAGAACTAACCCAGAAGGCCACAAAGGCATTAGGTCAAATGAGGTCGAGAGTCAAAGGAAGTCAAAGTAGGTCACCAGATGTATAGTTTGCACAGACGGACAAAATTCTCCATTACGCTAACCCCTAAAATGTTTCGTTGCGAGAATATATAAAGATTTGAAATTTATCTGTGTCTCAGAGCCTGTTTATTTTACCCTCGTACAGAGGACATAGCTGCAGATAGCGTGTGATAGCAGTGTTTTAGTACATCAGTGTATAATTGACCTATTGGTTTGCTGCAACAAAACGAGTCTGTCGTCGTCCAAAAAATGGCCCCGATGACTCAAAAGGTCAATTAGGTCAAATGAGGGCGTGGAATGATGTAACGGGGTCCCCAGATGTAGTTCACATAGGCGAACGAGACTTTCCATTAACCATTGCTCCGAAATGTTTTCGTTGCCAAGATATAGAAGGGTTGTCCACTGTGGTGACCTTAAATGACCTGGCCCTGACACCAACTTGAACTGTTATGAACTGTTGCGTTCGTGGGATGATGTGCTGAACAAGCGTGGGTTGTCACACACAACAAAACAACACACAATCACAGACGTACACGGGTGGTAACACCGGTTAATGTCAAAAACGGCAAAGAATTTTGTGGGCGCATTGCGGTGTGGAGTTAATTGCCCCCTTCTGTAATATGGTCAGATCAGAGGTCACTTGTGGTCAAAGTCCGAAGTTATTGTAATAACATAGTATAATATTACTTGTCAGCTTGTCCTAATCTGATTGTTGGGAGGTACATTCTCACGATTATTCAAAATGCTGATGTGTTTTGGTAATCCCAGGTTAAGGTGGGGTGAAAAACAATTTACCTAAAGTTGCTTTGAATATCTTGAGAAACATACAGTTTCGATTTCATTGCCTGAAGGGGAGGGAGTGGGACTCCTTTAACAGGAATCTAATTCTTTTTTTTTGTCTTGCCTGAAGTTCAGGAAGATCTTCATGATCACTTTGTCTTTCGTGTGTGCGTAGGCCTATGTATGAATGTGCACATAACTACAATATGTTGGTCGTCATTCTCGTTAGCAGGATTTCTCACGGTCCAATAGTGATTGTGGCAAAATTTTGTGTGTGTCACCGGGAGTTCATGATCCAATTATATTTTGGGCACTACATACTCTACTTACGTTAGTTATATATTTGGCCAGTTTTTGTAAATGCAAGGTGTCGATTAGCGCTAAGCCCTGCTGGACATCTTGATGAGGCTGCAATTACAGCATGTCCCAAAAAATCCTGAAAATATCATACATGCTGGAACTGTTGTTGTCGCTGCAGACCCGAAAGCCACATTTCGAAACAATGACCTGTCCTATTTGCAAGTTTTGCTGAAGATTAACATGCCATTGCAACACTTTGGTTAACAGACCAGTAGGCCTACATAATCATAGCCTAGGTCTAAACCGAAATTTGACTAGGCCTACGAAAATATCCGGTACTACAACATGGTGGTGGTATATAAGCACCAGGTGTAGCTCAACACTCATGTCCTAGAGATATCATTATTATAGGCATACCAGGATATAATTACATTGACTGAACTGCCGTGAGCAGTTGAAGGGCCGGTGGCCATGGTTACCGTAACATTAACATTAGTTACAACTGGTGCAAGCAAGCCTAACGTTTGGCCAAAGCACAGAAGTTCCCAGCGTTTCAGTGTTAGTAGCAGTATCCGGTATATTATTAGGTAGGTAATAAACACCGGACCGTTGAGAACGTTGGGTGCCTTTTGCCCCTTCCGTCGACTACAGCCAACTTAGGCCTGGCGCCCTGTTTTCATGTGTCCGTAATTACACCAAGCGCAATGGGTCGCGTAAACACGATTATTATGTATTTCAACGAGAGTGTTCCCATATGTCCGTATCGCGTGATGCGCAATGCGTGATGCGTAATGATAAGAACGCTAAGTGTTTCCGGAATACGCATAACCGCAGCTATAAGGAGAGGAAAGGAGGGACGTCCCGACTAGATTATGGGCCACTTACCTAATGATTTACTTCCCGAGTTGTTGGAGCTTGGACAATAGTTTTGGGTTGAACTTAACATACTGACAAAGTTTAGTTTTACATGGTGGACAATCTTGACGTCAGTTCTTGTTTTAGGCATTGTGTTGAAACAAATGAAGAACACTTTTATGTGGTATTCATATCTAGATATGCCATTTGTTAATACAAGTAAAAAATTGTCTTGCTTCTTTTCTTCCCGACAGTAGGTTTACTGTTCGTACGTTTTAATGTTCTATTTACGTTTTTTGATGTTGAACGATATCAGGAACATTTTTATCTGGTATTTATTTGTTTGATTTGTATTTTATAAATAAAGAAAGCTTCGAATCTGTTCACTGTGCATATCCTTACTCACCTCAGACCAATTGCCACTAAAGACTGGCAAATTGCCAGTATACCGGGTTCGCATCTTGGTCGGGTCATTGAGATTTGGAAATAGTACTGGTGCATTTTCGCTGGTCGCAAAGCATTGGAAAAGAAGGACAAACGAGGATAGTCACGGGATCGTTAGTTAATGGCTGAGGATGAGCAGTCATATACAACAGAGTCAGCGGAGTTTGTAGGTTCAA
This sequence comes from Sclerodactyla briareus, assembly GCA_026419785.1. Taxonomy (NCBI): domain Eukaryota; kingdom Metazoa; phylum Echinodermata; class Holothuroidea; order Dendrochirotida; family Sclerodactylidae; genus Sclerodactyla; species Sclerodactyla briareus. The sequence goes on along the minus strand of JAODTK010004999.1, from coordinate 1,006,421 downwards.
TAACAAGTGTACTTCTTTAGTTATTTCATGGGTTCATCGCTCTCCACGAACCCTCTATTATAAAACACCACCTAATGAGTCTATGTTCATTATCGTACATATTACCACAGTCACGTTGTGTTTGTAAGTTGACGTCAGCCTGTGATCCCCCCCCCCCCCCCCCCCACACACACACACACATTAAGGTAAGCATCGCCTTCTTCCGTGTGCCTGGGAGGGATCCGCAGCGGCTAGGAATAAGATATAAAAAGAAAAGCTGCTGGGATTGCTCCTTGCTCATATCATGCGGGAATATGTTTGAAATTCAGTCGAGTTAGTTCCTGTTGGTGGCCAAAAATGTTTCTTTCGTTGCAATACGTCACGGATCCACGAATTTCACTGAAAAGGTAACATCCGTCCCGCCATAAAATTATATTTGCCCATGCAGAGTACATGGTCCCTGGGTCTGGTCCAAGGACATCTGAAATTTTTGTGTTGCAAAATAAGTCAAGGAATTACTAAGCATTTTGCGTCCTTGTTTTAATACAGAAGAATTATTATTTTCGATTACCTACAACGGTTTTAGTAGGAAACACAAGCAGGTTCTTGAATGATGATCATAACCTGCCCCAAACTGGAATATTGAAGGTGTGAAGTTGTAATCTTCATTCCTCTTCTGAAGAAACTGGAGATTCAGAAGAAAAATAACTGACGAGCACTTTCTCTACCGTTAAGATGGGAGATTATCCGTGTTCTAATTTGAGTTATCATTTTCTGTAAAGACGGGTTGTTATTAAAAAATAAATCATCATGAAAATTGCTGCTCATATCAATCTCATTACATAGGCCTTGTCGATTATTGTCACCAGTTTTGAGAAAATATATGGCTAATTAATGTCTTCTCGCTTTCCATGCAAAATATCATCGATAATTATTTTGTGCTTTTTGACATCGTACGTCACTCAAGCATTTATTGCAGACGGACATGAAGTTGTATTTGAGGGACGATTAGTATGATTGATATGTTACGATTATTCCTCTTACTACTGGTTGTCATGAGAGGAAGACCTAAGGTAGAGCAGACGTTTTTGAATTATTAGTATATAGAACCACACATTTACAATGCCGCCAATCCATATAAGCATCACCCCTCCAACCAATCAATCCCATCTTGCCAAATATTCACTTCTTTAACAAAAGGAGACTTTCAAGATCATTTAAAATCTGAATATTCATTCTAAGCGGCAGTAGCAAAATGATTAACTTACCACACACCAACACGTCCGGATTGTGTTGTCAATTTTGATTTCTAAGTAACACGTCCCTTTCTTTGTTCATTAACTACATGCAAATATACCTTGTGCCTATAACCCTGAATATCCCGAAACGGTAGGGGATTCTGCTTATGCAGGTAATGAGCAGTCCACAATACACTGTTGGATATCATATGTATGATTCAAAAGCTTGGCTCACTTCAGGATTGGAAACAATATGGACAGAAGTTAATGTTTAAAGTTTATGTCCACTACCAAACCATATATTAAGTGGGTACTCAGGGAGGGGTCAGTGGTAGCCACACAAACAACAGAACTTCCCTTTACGCCTTCCTCTGAGATGTTCAGTGCCGAGGAGTCAATGTCGTACATGAAATTTATCAGTGATTTAGAGCTGTTTCACCCGTATACAAAGGACATAACTGGAGATAGCGTGGTGATAGAAGTATATCAGTGTAATTGACCTATGGTTTGTTGCAACACGACAAGTCTCGTCGTTACGAGGAACTGATTCAGATGGCACAAGGTCATTAGGTCAAAGGAGTTCAGGAGTCAAAATAGGTCAAAGGGTCACCAGATGCAGTTTGAACAGACATACAATTCTCTCCATTACGCCAACCCCTAAAATGTTTCCTTTGACAGAGGACATAACTGGCATGGCAACTGTTTCTCGTCACTTGCCTAATTGCTTCAATTCGCAGAAACAGAGGCGTATACAATAGACGACTATCGCGATATGACATTGTATTAGCAACAACAACTAATACAGGTGGTTTATAGCACACATGGGATTAATAATTAGAATGATTCTACAAAATGACGTGTGTGACATCGCAAAAGAAGCACATTGAGCGTGGGTGTGCAGATCAGACTATAGCCAACAAAACCGGGACGCTAGAGTTGCTGGCGGGAAAATATAAACGTCAGCTGGGGGAAGTTACACGTTCCCTCGTTGTATTCACCAGAGGCGTATAGCTAGAGTTATTTAACTGGAAGCAACGCAAGCCCAACGACCAAATAACAAGCACCATTCCCTGGAAAACAATGTGAGCTGACGTAGCTGTCGGGAACCGCAAGGGAGAGGAAGTGGGCTCCGCCCTCCTCGTGGCTATGCCGCTGGTGATATTCCATACGAACTACCAGTGGAATGTGAAGTACTACGGTAACAAATTATTACATATCACAAGATAATTGATAGGCCTAATCACCGGGAACAGTTAACATTGCCTTCGTACGTAAGAGCGGAGGCGTATCAGTATTGAATATTTCTCCCATTCTGCGAGCATGTATGTGGAATATTTTATTGCAAAAAATTCCCAGTGCCGGCAGCTAATCAGGGTGTGGTCGTGGAAGTTTATAAACTGGACAGAAACTATATCTGAACTGAGCCTAATAATTTTGGATAAATTTTGGAAAAGTGGAAGATAGGCAGAAAGACCGTAATGAGTTTGTTTTGTAGGGAAGACTATAGAGACCAGAACAAAGGTGTTCACTTACGGTAGTCGGAAGTGAACCCAGGAGTCCACAATTAGACAATAGAGAGTCCGCTATCAGATCCATTTAAGAAGATAACAACGTATCATTGCTGATGTATGTAGGTGGGCTGGGAGTGCCCGCCTATTGGCGAGGAAGGGTAGGGGGGGGGGTACAATGTGGTCCGACGTTCCCCCATTCCTTTTTTTGGGCGGGCATAGTTGTTATATTCAGACAAGAGGAGAGGACCAGGTTTTATATTTCTTGACGAAGTCAGAAGGATATATGCAGTCATGACAGTGTGTGTGTGTGCGTGTGCGTGTGCGTGTGCGTGTGCGTGTGCGGTGCGTGTGCGTGTGCGTGTGCGTGTGCGTGGTGCGTGTGCGTGTGCGTGTGTGTGGTGTGTTGTGTGTGTGTGTGTGTGTGTGTGTGGTGTGTGTGTGTGTGTGGTGTGTGTGTGTGTGACGCCTAGTTTTGTTAATAGATAACTCGACCCCACTGAATGGCTGCAGCTCTTACTGGTATACGGGTTCCATAATTGATAATAAAAACATATGATCCCTATTGTTTGAGAGTCAGGTCAAAGGTCATCTGAGGTCTCGAGAGGGGTAAAAGTTCAAATATCTTCCTAACACGATAAGTCGAGAATGGTTAATCTGTTAAAGCTAAAGGGTATGCAAAGTTGAAGTTTGGTATGCAGCTTATTTACGACCAAAGGCCATTTTTGGTATAAAAAAGGTATATTGTTATTTCAGCCAATTTTCCCTCGTTAACGATGATACATGATAACTTTACCTGGATGGATCAATCCCAAGTATCGAAGTAAGTAAATCTCGTAAGCATGTTAAGTTGACAATTGCTTAGCTTGATCAAGTCAAGATCATTCTCTCTGTAGAAATTGCGTTGATCATGATGAACTCGTTGAACATTTTTCTCGTTGTTATGGGTTGTGGAATGAATGTAGAATATTAAAAGCCATAATTACATGGTGGCCAAAAACGCTTGTTGGACAGTTGAAGGAAATGAATGCGTTTTTCGGGAAAAATCAACCCGCAAGTTAGTTGAACGACTATGCAGCTGTTTTTCGAGTGACGTGAACAGGAAATCAGACAATCCTGTCGAAACGTGTGCATTGGCATTCCATTCTGTATTTTTGTAAATATGTTTTGAAACAATAAATATGTCCTATTATAATTTTACAGACAATTGTTCATTGTTTCCCCTTGATTTCTTTGAATATATATTTTAACTACCGGTGCACGACGCGACACAATTTTCGCTGAAGCAGATGAGTCTTGAGGCCACTCTACATTTGTTGTTCTGTGACGATTTCCGAGTTGCAAAAGTAGCTTCATTATCCAAGTTACTCAATAATTCTTGAAAAAAAAAACATAGTTACGTATCCAATTTTTTGTTGAATTTTACGACTGGCCACGTTAGATGGAGGAACCTATCACCCTTCAGCAAATGTGTGTTTAAGACAGATATTCCAAGCGTTTAGATGTTTTAATATTGTCCCATTGTAGTAGTAATTCTAGACGTTTCTGCGGCAATTTAGCTGTAATCTTACTGATTCGCTATGAGCAAAACACTCACATAGTCACACTGACTCCCCGAGCCGCCAACGTTATAATCACCATTATTTGCTGGCGTTGCCTCAAGATTACAAAGACTCGCCCTTCATATCGCGGACTTCGAAATCATAGATAGTGGTTTGTAATCCCATTGTCACCCAGTTTTTTTTTTTTTTTTTTTTTTTTGCTGATACAAGTGTCCACAATTTCATAATTCATGTTTCACTTGGATTTAGGACAGTTGGCTGGTGATCTGAATATTACTGAACATTCTTTAAAGTTAGGTCTGACATCTACGCTCTATTTTGAATTTTTTTTCAGAATCCTGCTAGATAAGAAATAGGGACTAATTATCGTTTGAATCGACTACCAAAGTGCTCCAAGCTCTTTACAAACATTAACTGTGCCTCTTATGTAGGCATGTGAATACATGTACATATTTTTTCAATTTTGAAAATCATTGGCGAGTATCAACTTTCTTGAACCAAAACGAAATACTTGGTATTGCTAGGCCCCACAACCGTATAACCATCGTACATACTAGCACTGCGGGGAAAAAGTCCAGGAACCCGGGTATAATATACAATACATACAGTGAAATGCTACTGTTAGAGCAGCATTTCCCTGATATATTTATACCTACATCCATAAAGGGAAAGAAGAGCGAGAACGCCCTCAAGCTGGACTGTGCATCGCACACACGGCACAGCTCCTCGGACACATTCGTCGAGTAGACTGCGCCCGACATAGGCAGATAGGTTATAATTTGTCCGTTTATGGTCGTGAGTGCGCATGCTCACCACGCAACAGGTCGGGGACGAGATTCTCCCCGGAGCTCTATCATTACAGCCTATTTAAAATGTCACCACTCTTCGAAACTAACCAATTAATATGTTTTTCTAGGGGGAAACCTCTGGTGAAGTGTTGGGATGTGTAATTTCCGTCAAAGATGTTGCGAAAGATTGTTTTACTTACTGTTCGCCGAACAGCCAGTGTACCCCTATAACTTGACACATTCGAATGATAATCTCACTTAACTGTAACTGTAAAGAGCAGGCGCGTACTGAGAGTTGGCCGGAGGGGGGGGGGTGAAGTCGGAACCCAGGATGTGCCCTCATCTTCACCCTCCGTATTGGCAAATATGTACAATTTATGCCGCCCCTAGACACATGCTGCTCCGTATTTGCTAAATATTCGCTAAAAAACCTCTACTGACTTCATTACCCGTGTTAATTTTTTTGACCTTCGTCACCGTGTGTCTAAGCGGGCTGCAGCATATTTCCGAGTCAGGAAGACCAAAGAGCAGTTACAGCAGTCGAGTTTGGATGTAAAGAAAGCGTGGACCATTTGGGTGATACGCTGATTTATCAGATGTCTGATTCTATCAATTCTATAACCAGACCAAAAGTCGTGTTGCTAAACACTTGGACCTTCAGCTCCAGTTGAGGATCGACATTCTTGACCATGATTCACACTCCCTCAAATCGAATGACACTCTTGGAGACTGTCAAGAGTCCCTATCGGAGCTAGCGGTTTTGTTCACATGTGTGATAGCTTTCATAATATGGCACGCACCGACTCGATCAAGTTTGGTACCAGATAACGCCTGATCGGTTCGGAAGCCTGATGCCTTGAAAATTCTAATGGAGAACGTTAAAACGATAAAACAGCACGTCTTATGACACTGGCTAAATTATTGTTTTTCGGACTCCAAACTTGATTTGCTGTCATTCAGAGAAAGACAACAGTTTGAATACGCAAATACATTACTCTTCATATTTGGCGGAGAGATCATAATCTTCGCTACCCTACCATTCCTGGTAGCTATCTAGTATAGAAATTGCAGAACCTCTAAAGGGAGTCAGCTGAAGTTTATGTTATCAGTATTTTCGTTATTTCAGACATTAATCCAAGACCATGACAACTTTACAAATCGATTCATCTTTTCATCACTTGTTCATCGCGAGGATGAATGCCTGGCATTCTGGTTCTGTGATTTGCTGTAGTTCGCTGCTTTCGAGTTCCAGGCACTTGAAGCGAGAGATATATTATAACGGCCCATTTCAACAGCAACCTCGGGTTTGCTATGGCTTTTTGTGATATCTCTGTAATTGTTAGTATATGCTGTTAAATTATTTTTCCATTGTTAGATTTGGTCTTTGGTACGTGCTCGTTCTAAGAATCATGGGCGTCGATCCGTTTCGAAAAGTGTGTGGGGGGGGGGCACATCGAATGCAAATGACCATCTAAGCGGAACGGCACCATGGTTGGGCGCGAAAGGTACAAAGAAATCCAGCTTTTCATACCCCCAGATCAGCCGGAATCGGCCCACTTTGCCAGGACATTCGATAGCACCCTCCTACATGTGTGATTGAGTAAGAGACAGACAAAAAAGTTGTCATTGTGCATATTAAGACTATCGCATATCACACATGGTATTTTTTATTACCTTTTCTACTCTGGCTTCGTTTGCGAGGATCTAGGGGTCCACCCAACAGTCCTGGTGGGATCGAAAGGAAAAAGCCATAGGTGCACGGGACCTTTCCAATTGGGGAGCGATAGATATTTGGCCGAAAGTTTAAAGACACCAGGCGCGCGAAGCGGGCGCGCGGAATTTTTTGCATGTTCCCCGGGCATTCCATCGAAAAAATCAGCAGATAAGAAAATTCAGGCATTTTTTCACTTTGCCTTTTTCCTTATCAAATTTTCGCCCGAAATTTTCATCCCAGAAGAATTGGGAGGGGCAGTATCCCCCCAGGGCTTCTGAAATTATTCGAGTGGACAAAATGATTCGAAGCATTACATTCGCTGTTCGATTAAAATATTCGAGCACTCGTATGGAACATGGGTAATCCTTCGACCTTGGCCCTAGTGGGGTCCATGCCTTCACCTGGGCCGCACCTGATTAGTCGACTTAGACAATTCACGCGATTATTGTTCTGGTAACATATTGAATCAGTTTGAACGATCATCAAATTATGATTATCACTGTGAACCACCGCACACCCCTGCAAATAAAATGAACCGGTGCACGGACACGTTCACGTGTTTCAATACATTGGGGCAGAACACACTTTCCTTCCCATTCTAAAAAAGGTTAGTGGATTAATTGCAGTTATATGCACAACTTTATCAGTACGGATGCGCGCAAAAATTCAAGCCCAGCACCAAATCCGATAATTTAAAAAACGTGTTTCATTTACCTTCGCCCAAATTTCTCCCATTATTTCTTCGAATTTGGGTATTTTTCGTTCGTGTTTTCACTCTCAAATTAGGGTAGGATTCCATAGATGCAGATGCGTTATTGCGTACAGAGATACAGTACGGACGGAGCGCGCGGATGCGGCCTGTTTTGATTCCATTATCCGGACGCAGATAGGTACGTCACGACTACAACTCAATCCCCCTTGACAAGAAAATGGCGCCCAACACTCTGGTTGGAAGATGAAGCGTAGGCAAAACTACAAGGTGGACCCGGGGGCGCGCCACAGGGGGTAAGGGGGTGGAGGGGGTGTCCCCCCCCCCTATGGGTTGGGGCCCGAAAACAATAAAATCGACAGAATGAAGTTTTAAGGCGCCACGTTTTCGTCGGGGGTGGGGTGAAGTGTCAAAATCGTGATCCAAATTAGGTTATTTCCCGTCTATTCGCTCCTCATGAGACTCAAATCGAGACTCAATATGTTGCTGTAATAAGCGTTCGCAAATTGATAGCGTATGTTACCAGGGTCGTAGCGGAGGGGGGGTGGGTGTGGGGGGGGTGTCACCCCCCTCCCGATATCATGCCGTCGGCAAATTGTCGGTTTGTCGCAAAAAGAGAGAGGAAAGAAAAGAAGAGGAAAAAGAGGGGAGGAGGAAGAGAAGAGGAAAGAGGAGAGGAGGAAATAAAAAAAGGGAAAGAAAGAAGGGAATGGAAAGAAAAGGGAGTGAGGGGAGTGAAGGAAGGCAGGGAATGGAAAGTGGAAATAGGATAAGAAAAAGACGAAAGCCAGACTTTATTATCGGCTATTTGAATTTTGGTTCTTTATCTAATTGACCCATTCAGCCGTCGGCAAGCGAATGGCACGGGAAAAAATTAGTTAATGTGACAGCCCGTCGATCGCGGCGGTGTAATTGACGAGTGACCGAGTCTGTCGGGCATTCGGCAAAAGGGGAAATGAAGGCGGCGTTAGCGTGTGACATTCTATTTTTCATGAGTTTGTAAGTTCTTTGACAGTTTTGTTCCATTTGGTCCTATCTTCCAGAGATATATATTTTCGGAGCCATTTTGCTGAAAAACAATTAAGAAAGCATTTCCCAGACCTTAACAATGAAACAGCCCGTTTTAGGCGGCGAAATCATGCGAGTGCGAAGTTGAAAGATTGTCTGATTTGATACTACTAAATGACTGAAATTTGATCAATGCCCATTGAAGAGACCAAATTTTCGCGCGCAATGTGTATCGATGGTCTGCTACATATACTCACGAGCTGCAATTAAAACCGGGCATTGTTTGGGGACTCGGGCAGAATTTTTCGGCGTTCCAAAATGAAAGAGTCCCGCGTACGTACGGATGAGCGGGTCGAATAATTACTGAAACGCCCAGGTTCACTGAAAAGATTGCCACCAGATTGCATCTGAGGACGGTTCAATATTCAAAATTTCTCAACCCCTTTTTTTGGACCCTTCCCCCATATCAGTCACCATTGCCAGATCCGTCGGCAAAGTATAATCTCTACACCCCCCAATCATAAACCCATCGCTACGCCCCTGCTCATGCGTGACTACTTGGCATGCGTGATCACTCCGACCCATGCCGAAATCGATAGTACCAAAATGGGGGCAAAGTAGCCCGCCTACCGTGTCCACAACGTAGGTACAGGTTAATAGGTTTATTTTTGTCAGGTGTATATCAATGAATAGACCGGACTGGAAAAATGTCATGAATTGTATTTTCCAGAAAGTTATGGATTTTTGTCAAAACTCGTTGACGTAGAGTACACTCACAAAGTGGATCAAATGTGGACCATTTTTATATAAGAGTATTAATGACTCAAAAAATCCCAAGGGGAGGGGGACAACCCCCTCTCTTAGACCCCTCCCCCATGTCAGACAACAAACCAAATCTGCCCCCCCCCCTATCGTAATACCCTGGCGCCGCCCCTGCATATACTCAACCAGGAAAAATCAAAGACCTTGACCTGACCCCGAAAGAATCATGTACTCATCATGGAAAATTGCCCACACACCAAATTCCATCCATGTGGGGTAGCGTTATTGTGTTAACAGCTGATCGGACTGGGCATTCTAGACTTATCGTTAACAGAATTTTCAGACGTTGACCTCTCTTGACCTTTGACCGACCCCAAAACGATAGGGAGCATGTACTCAATATGCGGCATCCATATACCAAGTATGAACTTTCATCCAGGTGGGTCGAGGGAACATGTTAACAAGGCTGAGCGCAACATACACACACGCACAACACACTGTCACGACTGCAGAGATTCCTCTGACTCCACGAATCAAAAAGATGTTATATTCATTATTGCACTACAATCTTGGTTCTTGCAACAGTGAGAGATGAAGAATGAGTCAGTAAACCTCGGAACTGGTTGGTGGAACTCATATATTCTTTTATTCTATGACTTCCTTCTATATTTACAAATTTTTAAATTATAAATACTGGAAATATTTATCTTCATAATAGTGTAGTTGTTGATAAAAACTAGCTACAGTGGTTAATGAGATTGTAATAACACGTTAATGCAAAGACTAGGAAGTTCTCCTCTTGTCCACTAGTAACCAATGTGCCTTTTCTGATCTGCATATTTCATACCTTAATCCTCAGTCATATTGTAACGATTCCTGATCCCCCTCCCCTGATTAAGATCCTGTGAAAAACAAATCAGGATAAGAGCGATCACACTATATATAGCGATGGAATTGAACAATAAAAGTTGTTGGTTGTATGCTAATTAGGTGCCGTGAGCAGCCTCCGAGCCAGGGAGGGCAAGAAGACCTATTCCGATAATTTGGACATTTCTTCCAGGTTCGGGGTTTCCCTCCAGCCGGACGAAAGCGATGAGGGGGAGGGGTGGTTTGAGCAGTGACCGCTCACTTATGAGGGCGGCCCGTGGAAGCAGGCTTCCTTGTACCCCAACATTTCCCCATTAACCTCAATGCACTTATTCAATTGATTCCAAAGTTTACTGGATTTTTTCATGATTTTGTATGTTTTTCCCCCATCCCCCCTTCATTAGTTTTGCTTACCCCGATTTGCCCATTCGATCTTTTTTTTTTGGGGGGGGGGGGGGGCTAGGGGGTGACTAGGCCTACTGGATTTTTTACTTTGGGTGATAGCGTACATGTACCGATGAATGTACTGTCCAGTACTTAAAGTACTGTACAATTATATAAACACTAGGATGCATTTCAATATATTAGTATGTATTTATGTACATTTTTATACTGCAACTATCTAGATGTATGAATGAATTGTGGCATCATTGTAAACATTATCCTGATTGTCTATCGAATCTGATCACGTGACCGATAACCAAATCACAATACCACATCAGGATCAGGATTTGTTCAATGTGATGGAAAAAGTCAACATATTGAGTTACGGCCACACCCATTGTTGCCTGTCTGCAGATTGTTATAGAGTGACAAGCTTTATACATCCAAACAAAATTCAGAGAGGGCCAGCATAGTCCTACAAAAATGAAGTGTAGTATGCATTGGTTGAAAATGTGATATGCATTAGCTAATCTAAATTTACATTTACACATATGGTAATCCATGAAAGAACATATTATGTTTACTTATTAAATTATCTTGATTTAAAATTCCTGTGAACCATGATTACCACTAATATGAAACTAGAAAAACGTATAAATAAGGCAATTATTCCGAATCCGAATCATATGCACCACATGCTCAATGATGTGATTGACTATATAGTCATGGTTATCAACCAAAAGCCTAAAGGCTTTGTGATCCTTGACTAAAATCTGATTATGAGCCAAAAATGAGAACGAATGCTGCTTATTAAGAAGGGACATTATACATACAACTGTATTCAATTCAAATGGAAATACATCTGTCAGAACCTTGCTTCACGGAATAGCACATCTGACATGTAAACAAAAATTATATGCATTTTTTTTCAAGTGCTTTATGTACCAGCAAATGAAAGGGCAGAAGGTCTCTACACAGACAATGAATACATATTGCATTTAATGCAAATAGGGTCCTCAGTTTGATGTCGTTTGATTGCCAAGCAACCAAAATGTTGACAAGTTGCAGATCTCTAGTCCTATTTTCATTGTATGTGCTACAGTGTATATGAGGGTATGAGCTTCTATCCGCATGAGTACGGTATTCATATTTCTCACAAAGCTATAATTTCCAACAAAGCTGACAAAAATAGAGCTTCTTGTGCGTAACATAACATATATCATGTTCACAACGAACTATCACATAGACAACATACTGTCATGACTGCATGGATTTCTCATAAATCAAAAAGCACTTCAGCAAATTCCAATCTCTGGGAAGGGGTATTTTAACTTGATTTTACTTACATAAGCTTTGAAATACTTAAATTCTAGTGACCCCAGAACCAAAGGGTTTACGCACTGATTACGGTATGCCTACACAGAGTATGTTTTCATACACCCAGGCCTGGTCAATGACATCTTCACGAGCCATCATTGTTACATGGTTTGGTAAGTACCTGCAATGTGTCACAGAAATAACATGGTAACAAATTCCTCAACTGAGTTAAGGTGGCTCAAAAGCGTTGTAGGCCAAAAGCTACTAGTAAGAAGAATGTCACTAGGGTACCCCTAGTAGGATCGCAAACTGCCCATGCCCAACTTCTAAGGCTCATGGTGTTTGAAACCTGGTCTAATCCATAAAACCTGTGCCAGACAAATATAATTTAATGCAATCGCAAAACACGAAGACAGACTTGTGAACAGCAACCAACCAACACAAGAATAACTGCAACAACATCTTTACAATGGAACAAATGGTCACTACTTTCGTACTCAGTGATAAACACAACATTATGGCAACAAGCAAGGATGCATCTATCAAGGGTTTGAGTTGTGAAATCAATGACTGCAGCGTTGAAAAAATATGTCATCAGACATCAGGGGTGGTTTGCGGTTGGTCAGTTCTTCCATTGTTTTTTGTTGGCCTGATCAATCATCACTTTAAGGAATCTTCATGTGGTCTTCTTCGATAAGATTTGGTGTCGGCGACAGGTGTACTGCGATGATTTTGGGATGGGTCTCTGGTGGATCGGGGGTGTGGTAACTTCGGTCTGAGAAGATGACTGGTGACGGGTGGCCCTGGCCAGTTTTGATAACTCAGACGGTTGTATTATCTCAGGTGAACGAAAGAACAAAACAAACGGCTAATTCAAAGTATGCTACAAGAAAAAATAAAACACGTCCATATATAATCGTTCCACTCCCCCCCCCCCCCCCCCATCAAAGGATGTATGCAGAAAGAATCAGGGTTCTTATTTAATCAAATTATTTTCTGTTTCCCCGACTGGGATCAAGAAACAATAGGGATCATGTACAGATGTACACATTCTCATTTCTATTTACCGATATGTGCAACTTTTGAACTTCTTGTAAAACACAATCGGAAGGGAGATGTAGGCTAGAATTATAGTAAAAGAGTCCCTAATACACTAGGCATGGGGCCTAAATCCCAAAACACACCTGGAATTTACAGTCATTGGGCCATCAATGTGAACATCAGCACTGTTCGAAACATTTGTAGGAGTAGGTCCAGGTCAGATTTCCAAACACCCCAATGGCTCTTACCCAAGATTCATTCATACACTGTGAAGGAAATGGATGAAAGCTGTGGGAGGATATGCATATATTCAAGCCATTGTGTGAAATTCATGCAAACGGGCCCACAGGCCCAGTGGGACCTTGGATCACACAAGTTCCTGAATGCCCCCGAAGGAACGATGTTGCACATCAATATGATCGAACATCAGCACTGTGCACCACATTTGTAGGGATAGAAGATAAGCTAGATATTAGACAAATGATGTATGCAGATTAGCTCAACCAGCATTTATACCTGGTTTGAGCTCGATGTTGGCTAGAGGTAACAGAGAGTGCAGTCACTGATATTTTCAATTCACAACAGCTCTGCCAGGATCCGCAGACTTTTGTTGGATCATTTCGCAAGGTTCTGACAGTATTTGGATGGAAACAGAAAAGGAATATCAGGAGACTCCAAGATATACATCTAAGTCTTTCATGACTGACTTCCATGATTTTAGGTCAGAGTGAGCCATTCCATTCTGGTACTTCATGATTCTAAGGCCTAGACTTAGAAGTTATACTTTCCTCACGAAACCACCCACTGATGGCCAAAACTCAATCAGCCGTCATTCAATATGAACATTCGGCTCTAATTTAGAATCAGTGCCCGGAAGTGACGTACCGATCTCCCTCATTGTTTACATTCTACACGGTGACAGGTTATTTATCCAACAAGGTTAGGGTCAGGGGGACACCTTGTACTTGGGCACTGATTCTAAATTCGTACCGAACCTTCAATCTCATTATTTTGCAGAAAAAGTAATCGACTCATTCGAGAGTGTATCGCCACAAAATAATAAACATTTCTTCACAAAATCCACTCATATGAATATTAACACAGGACATCTGAATATTTGATGTCTCAAATCCAGCATTAATTTTCTGTGTATCCTATGGCATTCCATGAGGTTTAATAGGCTCCACTGTTATCTTATGATCCTGAGGTATGTAGGAATGTATTGAGATGAGAAATGCGACCTCTGCGCGGCTCAGGTAAGAAATCTAGTCCCGACAGGGGATGTATTGACAGTGGATTACAACGAACAATACTATGTAATTGTACAATTCTCTACCTCCGCTGTTGCCCATGAAGACTGGTTTTATGGAACCCCAATCTAGGCTGGTGTTCGCTGTCCTGCCAGAATTCAAAAAAATAACAATATGGGAGAATGACCCAGAAGAAAAAACCTATGAACGGATGCATGAAAAAGAACCACATCGCACTCTACTCTGCGATGCACAAGGCTACTGAATTGAGAGTTGAGATGGATTCACGATTTAATGTAGTCTATCCTAGACATGGCCAGGATATATTAGAACATTCTGTTATTACAGTTAAGTTGACACAAGCTATACATCTGATATTTAAAGGCTATTTGGTCAGAAACTGGTTCTGTCACTTTTACCCTATACTGAGGTCCCCAGACACGGAACGAGGAAGATACATGAAATTTCCTGATTACATTTTTTATTGATGTGAAGCTACCATCCAATTCTGGTAAGATGGAGAATTTTCCTGTAAGAAGAGACAAGGAACTTGATTCAATGATTTTCATCATGCTCTGACTTGCATGCAGAGTTGTGTTACTGTACTGTAATAATATCTGGTGCTACAGTTAATTACGGTAGCAATTTTTATTGTCGGCGGAATTAACTAAAAAACAGGATGCAAGTAGGCCTAGCCTAGTCCCAGTTAGTTTTGGCTTATATGGGTCCCATGAGGCCTAGCCTTTTCCTGTTCATTATGGTAGGCTGTGTTCGGAGGTTAGGAAAACAGCCTATTTTAGTTAGAAAAATCGGATTCAATCAGCAAAGGGTTACTGCAATTTTATGTGCCCCGCGCACCCCCCCATTAGTCACTCCCTCTGTGTACCAAGAATGGAGATAAAATACTTGAGGAACCCCTCCGCCCCACAGTAGTGGCGATACACCACAAATGAGTGAAATCTTATTTTGCTAGCTTGCGGATACATTGGACTGATACCCAAAGGGCCCTATGAATTGAGTTCTGTCTGTGTGTGCCGTTATAGCATCCCAACAAACGTTAATACTTGGCTAGACGAAACGTTAGTAGTCGTAGTAGTAGTTAGTAGGTTGAGTCTCGTTCGCATGCCAGTGATCAATCTACGCCACGTATCACGATCTGGCGCAAGGTTTATTGCTCTCTCGAAACTGTAATGTGATTGTCCTTGAATTGATTTGATTTTTGCGAGCAGAGTAGTCACAGTTCTCCCACCTGGCTTAGTAGTATGTCTCAATGCTTTCTCTCAGAGCGATACTTCGCTTGAGCTTTCTTGAGTCTCGCGGACGTGACCAAAAAATCTCAAAGTCTAGTGCTACAACGGAAGACCAAGGGATTTGATTGGTCACATCAAGAGTTCGTCGTTTGGTATCCAATTGTTATCATGTTCCATCTGATGTTGAGAACATTGCGGAGTAGCTTCTTTGGAAAGGGTCACTTTGTGATCAAGATTCTTCGTTGTACCCCACAGTTCACAATTATACAGAAAAATACTCTGTAGAAGGGCATCGAAATCCGGAGTTTGATGTTTGACCCTACTCGTCTGCTCTTGAAAATTGTTGATAGAGTGTGTTGAAAGCATTGTTGGTGTACCACTTCTTATGTTGAATGTCTTCTTCGGTCCATAACAATTCCTACATATTTTACATGTCTTCCAAAGTTTCATGCCATTTCTTGTGATTGAGGAAGTTCTGCAGTTTGCGTGCTGTTTATTTTAATTTCTTCTTGTCAGTGTCTCAGTCACTCGCTCTTCGATGTCTGTAATATATTGTTTCTCCAGTCGATGACCAAGAGATATCATCAGCGTATTGTTGAGTCCACGGTGAAAAGTTGTCGGGTGTTTTTTTTTTTTTTTGGGGTTTCTTTTTTTTGGGGTTGATATTTAATATTTGCGTGTAGTCATGATTCAACTAACTCAGATGGTTGGATAACTGCAGCAATGTCATTTTCAATCTGATTTCAAATAGTTGGCCAGGTATGTTATAAAAGAATAATGCACTCGCACTGTCAACCCCCCCACCCCCCCCCTTGGGGGGATCTTTTCACTCACTCGCGTCGTTAGTGCTGAAAGGATTTCCTAGTTTGCCGTCTTAGTCTCGTTTGACCGTGTATGAAACCATGTTCAGTAATAGTGAAAGGAGAAGAGTTCGTCGCTCTCGAGGATCTGGTGCAAATCATTTATTAGTGGGACTCTTTGAATGGTATCGAACGCTTGCTCATGTCAAGCAATAGAAGTGATGTTGGATGATTCCTATTGAAGTTACGGCTTTTTCAGCTCAAAATTTTTGGAAAGCGAACACGAGCGCTGCAGTGCATTCCTACCTGAGGTATAGGCTGTTGGGTGACGGGGAGTAAGGTTCATCATGAGGGGGCGGATTCTCATTGTAATACAAATTGCGGGATTTTCCTAGGGTTGAAAGTAAGATCCACAGGTCTGAAATTTTCTGGTGGGCCTTTAGTTTTTCATGGTTTTGAAATGGTGGTTAAGATTCCTTGTTCAATTTCTATTGGTATTTCTCGGGTTTCAGTTATGTTATTCAGTATATCAGCTAGTATTTAGGGGTGCAGGGGGCATATTTGAGATGTTCAGCTGTGATTGGTCACAACCTGGGGATTTATTATTCTTTACTGATTGCAAACCGCCTGTTTAATTTCATCTTCATCAAATGGTTTGCTACGTTTCCTGGGAGCACCGTTTGGTTTTGGTTATTGGGGTGTTTACAGTGAAAGTGTTTTCGAAATGTTTGCTGATTTCTTTAATTTTGCATCTGTATCTCCAACGATTTCATCATCATCTAATTGAAATGGATCCTTCTACTTTTGTTGACTCATTTATTGCATTAAAGAAGCGAGAGAGTCATCCCC
Source organism: Sclerodactyla briareus (assembly GCA_026419785.1). Lineage (NCBI taxonomy): Eukaryota > Metazoa > Echinodermata > Holothuroidea > Dendrochirotida > Sclerodactylidae > Sclerodactyla > Sclerodactyla briareus. Next base: position 989,395 of record JAODTK010004999.1, on the reverse strand, counting down.
TAATATTTTCAATTCAGTAATTTCGTCAATTAGTTGTTGTTCATGTGCTGCTTTGACTAGTGAATGATGTTTTTGATTTTTTACTCCTTTTAGTTTTTAACTCTCTCTTCGTATGTATGTCTTCAGTTGTCCATTTGAAGTCTGGGATCTTTCTGTTTTTTGGGTAAGTCTGCTATTTCCGTATATTGAAACGACTTTTCTGTGGGTGGGTTCATTTTTTCAGCATTTTCTAGGCAAATTGATGAGAGGTTATTCCAGTTAGCTTGAAGGGGCCTCAGAAAAATTTGCTTCATTAAGAGCCTTGTTTACACTTTCATTGAAGTCAATTTGGTTTGATTTAAGTTGACTTGAATTACTACTTCTACACCATTATTGACTGGATAAATTTCCTTCCGTTGAGCTGTTTAGGGTGAAACTACTTATAATGATTTTGTGATCAGTGTTGTATGAGGCCATTGTATGCTCGGGCGTCGGTGTTAAAAGATTTGAAGTTTAATGGGCTATGATTACGCAATTTGACTTCTGATAGGAATTCTGTGGCTATTTGGTATGAAATTACTCGTATAAGGTTGATATGTCAAAGTTTTGGGGCTTGTAGAAAGTATAATAAGTAGAGATTGGTTCGCACAATGAGATCTGTTAACAGTTCACCATTTGTATTGGTTTTACCTGGGGTATATTTTCCGATGTGTTTTGGAGGAGGGGGTTGGATGAGCCGACTTTCGCGTTAAAACAACACATATTATGTAATTCCTTTTTGTGTATTGTATTCACTAGGTTTCTAGATTGTGATAAAATGTCTGTTTCTTCAGGATTCTGTGGTGAACACCGAGGTTGGGGCATATGCATTATAATATGTAGAATGGACTTTATTTTGATAAGTTCTATAAATTGTCAATAGAGCAAGGCGATTGATATGGTTTTGAAAGAAAATCAATTCCTTTTTGTTTGTTTTTTTACTCTCTTACAAAGAAACCTAACTCGGTGATAGGATATACAGGCCCACTTTGGCAAAAAAGTATATGAAATGGGAGGGTCTGACCTTGCACTGCTTGTATATGATCGTCTGTTCCTTTAATTTTTGTATCTTGGATGGCGGTGACATCGAGGTTGTATTTCCGAGGTTGCAAAGTACCAGTTGTTGTTCTTATTTGGGTAATTCCACGACAGTTTAGAGTGCCAAAAATTGTGGAGTTGTCCCGCATTCCATAACGATAGAACGATCCAAAACAGATGAGAAAATACTCCCCTGGTTATTCCTAATAATGTCTCTGTCGAGATATCGAATACAAAAAACAAGTTCTTGAGATGTCGGAAAATTCCGTTGCAAATAAATAGTCGTTGCGAGAAATAATATGATCCAATCCTGAATATACAAACTACTGTGGTAGGCTATAGTATAGGTTCGTCGATGTGACCGATAAGTTGGATTTCAAAAATCGAGCGACTGAAATTAGCTCGCGACTGGAATAGTACTGTGAAAGAGGTAATCCAAATATTTGCGTATCAAAATCCGGGGAGAAGAAAAAACCTTGGTATAGAGTGAACGCGATGGGATTCACACTAAAGTGAGCGAAAAAAACAACAAATTTTCCGAGGAAAGATGAGTGACAACACCCACTGTGGTCTTCCGGACGAACGTTATGCCCTGTTTGAATTATAGTAACAACGACCATGCGGATATGCCAGCCAACGTTACTTAACAAGACAGCTATACATCGCGCCACACTCACCATCTATTTCATCTCTTGCATCGATTTGGCGATGGTCCTCCCACGTATTTCTGCTGAGCAGCGCGTCCCTGTATTCACGCAATTTGAGGTTGTATAGGTGCTGGTTTATACTCACAAGCTCGATCAATCTCCGTTTCTTTTGATGAAAAGGTCGTGCTTGGGCCGAGGCATTTTGCTGCAAGTTGCACTCGCCCGACTCGAACTGCAGTAGTGCAGTGTGGTTCATACCGGTATGCATGGGTCACGTTACGTCTGTCAGTTCTCGCGGAATGTCATCGAAAATTACGTATTTCCTGTGTGCAGTGGTGCGGAAGGGCTTTCGCAGGCCGCTACCCAATCGCCACATGTAGCGATCGGTTTTGCCGGATCTGCATCAGGACGGCCAGACCGTGAACATTCGCGCCGGTCGTATCTATGGAATCACACCATACAAAAGACGTGAGCGATTGTTTTTCGTACGCCGTACGCGGAGGCCGGATTGCATACTGCATATATGGAATCCCACCCGTATCCGGCAACACGGCCCGGCCCAGCTCGGATATTATAAATGTTTTGCCCTAAGTTGGTTCGGTAGTCTGACGCATCCGTTGATATACTTAACATCGTACTATATTGGCAGTGAAAAAAATTAATGAAATAAATGTTTGTCAATTAGCGATATGTGCGGTAGGGCTAGGACTATTCCAATGCAGGGCGCAGTCTTGGGGGGGTCGTGACCCCGAACTTGTCGGGAAGTTCCTCCGTACGTGGGTTTTCACTCTTCACCACCTGGACCTCAACTTTCAGCCAGGAGAAATGCCCCCTTGACTATACGCAAAGCCAATATGATGCCAGTGCACGGCTGTTGAGACAACATCACGTGAAAATTTGTCTTTGCATTCGAAGGTGACTGCGAATAAGAAATTCGAAAGGGGAAAAAGTGCTGATGAGGCTGGCCTAGGCGTACGGGACCTTCCTGATATTTGGCAGAACATGTGTTGCCTAACGACGGAAAAGCAGCCCCGCGCGCGAAGCGCGAGAACAATTTCAATGTTTTTCAGGCGTTCGATTGAAAATTCAGCCAGTCACAGACATGTTGGGCCATTCCTTCACTTTTGCATTTTTCTGTCCAGATTTTCCCCGATATTGTCAATTTTCGCCGATATTTTCATATCCGAATAACTTTGCGTCTTCCAAAGGGATTGAGTCTGAAGTCAACTTCAGTATGGATTACCATTAACTGAATTGTGAACAAACTATGTAGCTAGTTACTCTGTTCTACTGGGACGGAAACTCAATATTGATTTATTGGGTGAAAGGTATTTTCGCCCTGCGACATTAGTAAGTGCCAGTGATTTCAGTTTGCAGAAAGAAAGGGAAAAACTTTAGAAACGTCACTGAGGTCTAGATTTATTGTTTCACTCTGTCGGCAGCAGTGCCTTACGACATTAGGCGAGGGGCTAACATTTATTAGGGCCCTGTGAGAAGGATCTTAGGCAGTCATGGTTACCCGGCCCTTTGAAACGTTTTGGCTTTAGGTGCAAATTCATGCTCTAAAATGTTATTTTCTTGTGGAAAAATGTGCTGATCACCAAAGGCGTAAGTTTCCTCTTCTTTTGGTTATTGGCCTGAATCCTACTTCCATGGGACCATCTCAGGGGTCTAAGGGAGAAGGCCTGGAAGACAGACCGGTTAGCCTATTCTAGAGAACCCAGTGTATAATTTTCGTTTGCCTCTTACCCGTTTCTTTTGACGGAAAATTTGACTGAAAATCACAAAGTTGTTCGAATTTGTTGCAATTCATGAAGGTAGAACACACAAAAGTCGAAAGGTGCTAATTTCTCACGGTTTCCTGGTATATTCTCTATGAACAAAAATTGCTCCTCATCTTTGCTAGAATTATACATTCTTGTCTGGGTTTTGTTAATATAACATATTCATTCCTATATCAGTATATAACGCATTACAAGTATGGAAATTCTCGACGCGCTCCACAATTGTTTGCTGTCTCGTTTCGGATCATGGGTCACGGACTGTTTTTGTTGAAATTGAAATGCAATTTAAGATATATATTGTGTGCATCGTCTATCGATGCCTTCAGCATAGAAATGCTAGAAATGCAATGTCTGGGAAGCAACGTGTAAAAATATAGTCCCAGCATTACAAAATTGCACTCAAAATAATTTGCACGGAATCTTATAGATATCGTGCATGTGGTTTACAGTACTGACTGGCCGAAACAACCATCAGGATACCGAAACGCATATTTCTGCATACTTCTTGTACATCATAAAAATCACAACGTCAAATCTTGACAGATTGATGAAAATTTGCTCAATCATCGGCAAGACAGAGAGACAAGAAATACGACAATCTGCTGACATTGGGCCATTTATACCACTTTGGCAGGTTTGACTGCCTGCATTGTTGCCTATTCTTGGCCCAGCGGTTGTCCTGATCTGCAAACTTCTTTGGGTTGAGAACAGTCTGACTCCTCTTCCGCTTCGTATGCCAACGCCTTTTCGTGTTATAATCAATGGAATGTTATTGTGGAAATCTACCTTTGTTTAAAAACGAAACAAATAGAATAGTCGCACTTATGTGCTGAGTGGAAAAAACTTTGCATAAAAGCTCATGATCGCCAGAATATGCCTTCAAAAATGCATGCGCACGACACTATAGAAGCACGTTACAGGTCGTCCTTTGCGCGCGAGCACGCGGAAATTTGGGACAATGGGTTAGGAATAAAGGCACTGTGGTCTTTGTGCGGCTGCTGTCTCAATGTTTTTCAGCCCACACGGCCACTAACGGATACGTGTAGACGGAAATTTACTTTCGTCTTCATCGAGAATAGGATAAAAAGTGGATGGGGGGGGGGGGGGGAATTTGAGATGATGTCCCGACTTCGAAAAGTGGGGGCGGGGAACGGTCCCCTGTCCCCCTAGGATCGAGACCATGCTGAGAATGGAATTGGGCAAATGATATTGGTCAAGAAATCTATTCTTTTATTAATTGCCAACTTTTCGTCCCAATTGAAATTTCTATGTCTTGTTTTCACCCACGCGGGTTCCGGATAAGGGGGTTGGTTCCCCATTCAGATTTCAGGGTCATCGCAGCTTAAGAAGGTTCGTGATGAGAACGCTCGGGGATGCGGCTATAACAACAAATCAGACTTGAAATGTGGACTCCCAAAAGTGGTAAAAGTTCTAGTAACGTGTAGAAACACTAGAGAGTACGATAAACAGAATAGATTGACTTGCTCTAATAAACACTACAGTCGAGTATACTAATCGGCAGGGGTTCGCTTTCTTGGGTTGCTACAATACATGACACTACATCATCATATCGTGCCATGGGTTGGACACGAGTGCATCTCTTCTTCAACCACATATGTCCCCTAGCAAGACCAACAACTGATACCTTCTTCGGTAAATATTTCATAGACAAACCTCATTCAAGTCTCTCGGGTCTCCCACGAACTCTAGAACCAGCGATCTCTCTATAATATATCTGCAAAAAATTACTGCCCAGTTAGCTTCTTCAGCGTCTCGTGTGACCGAACCATCTCAATCTTCCCCTCTGCACAACAATAACCATTCTTTAAGAGCCTAAGCCTATTTATCAGCTCTTCTGAACTATGGACCCTCACTAGCTTCACACGCATATCTAACGAATAATACGCCTATTACTCCTCTCTCGTTTTACGGAGATCTCAACCCTGACTGCCCAGGGTTTCACTACCGTAGGAAAAAGGACACCCCTAAACCAGGATCAAACAACCCAAGGAGTGTCTACTTGTAGTGGAGCCAAAGCTCTCTAAATTTTCTTCAAAGCACTCCTAACTCTGGCTGATGAAACACTATAATCTGCCCCGCAACTACCTCGATGTCACCAAGATAACAAAAATCCTACATAAACATTCCCACCATCACACAAAACTGTTCTGGATCATTCTATCTCCCTAGTTCTCCACAGGGTTACTGCATTTCTTTGCATTCGTACTGATATCTCTTGTTGAACCCAATGTTTGCATGGTATTTATAGAAAGTAGGATAACTACCAGCACCCTTTATTAAATCGAGAAAGGAGGACACTACCAGGCCTTGCTTAAAACTATCAATACTGCCACCACTAACACAAAAATCAACTCTTGGTTCTCAAGTGCTAAAAAACACGTAAAGCCTTTGGACGCATGCCCATGTCACCCAAGTATAAATTTTTTGATGGACTCATCCAATGACACTCTGACCAAAACAAGTCATCCGAATATAAAGCATTCGAGAAAGGAGAACCAGTTCTAAAATCTGAGACAAGGCTTTCCACAGGAGAACAGCAAGGAACTCAAAACTGAACACTAACCTTTTTTTTCAAACTACATTGCATTGCAAACAAAGCTTCCTCTTAGCTGAAAACTTGGAGCTGCCTCAGAACTAAAATAGCATAATGGTTTCTAGGGACCGGGCATGAACCAAAACCGAATCTGATCTAGACAAAACTTACTCGAAGAAGCTTTTCAATGATTCTTTCAAAACTTCCATTACCTGATCTATCATCAGATCAGCCCACGAACGGCATGCCTCTTTCCGAAGCATCACTCTTACCTTGAACAGTTACTATGGTGCTACGCTGTTCAATCTACGGAATAGTTCCTTCGCAAATGATTGTTAGCTCTGTCGGTAATCCTGTCCACACATACCTCACCTACAGCTTTGTTCAACATGCCTGCAACAATACCTGAGGGCCTGCCACTTCACCAATTTCATCTAGCTGACTGCCTCCCTAACATGTTCTTTCAATTTATGGCTGACCTTCAACTGGACAACATGTGGCAGATTTCTGTCCCAGTTGAATTCAGCATTGAACAATCTCACACAGTAACTCTTCCAGGCCTGCTTGATATCATCGGCCTATAATCGCCAAATGCCATACTCATTTCTACGGCACCTAGCTCCAATCAAATTCTTAGGACGAATACGAGCACGAGCGTTATTTTTTTTACTTTTTCGTGTTTTCGGTATTTGAGTATTAAACACCAACTCGCCTCAGAATATCGAATATGCCAGGTCAACTCCAGGAAATAATTAAGTTTCTGTTTTTCTGAGGGTTAGTCTGTACACCATTTTTTCCTGCTGGTTATATGTTGGCGATCCGGGCAAATTAGGCACATCGCGTGTGAGCGCGATCCGCGGAAGCCCAGTCGGCTGTGTACATTGTAGACCGAGCGTTTCAGCTATACAGCAAATAATTGCACAAACACTATAACCCTGCAAACTGAAGACCCCCAGTGATTGATTCTGACATGGACAGTATTCTTTCGTCAGACAAAATGTTAGAGCACAAGACACCAAATTCTATTTCTTAGTTAATGCAAATTTGACCTCGATGACCTAAAAATATAAAGTTACGGGACTGGAGGGAGTTCCCGTTCACCAAAGTTTCGTTGATATCCGATTGTGAACTTTGAACAAATCAATTAGGTCTATCAGACAGGCGTTAAAAGGTATTGTGCTAACATCTCAAGTAACTGCGCAGACAACGGCCCGTTTCGTTCTTTTGGAATTGTGATCATCGAATCTAGTTCACTCACTTCGGAGGTGCATGGTTTCATGAATTGCGCCTCCGTTGGACACAGAGACATCGCCGAATAGAGGGAAAGGTTTGCGAATACACATGGCTCTAGTTGATTTACAGGATTTTGACCCCGCTTTTACACTTTAGCCGAATACAGTAAGCCTGTAAATTTAGGTCTGCCGGATGGGAAGGTCGCTCAATTGTTGTACACTATCCATTCAGGTAGCTGGGAGCTGAACCACGACTGTGAGTCACCACAGTTCAGTTCTATCAGAATCTGGCAAATAGCTTCTACAGATATTGATGTTTCCAGATTCACCAGCGTTTCAGCTGTCGTTATCTCGGCGTCCGCAGGTGCAGGCCTGATCGGCCACCCTGATCGCCCACCAGACAGAGGATGGTCGTTCACCCTGATCGCCCACCAGACAGAGGACTGGTCGGTCACCCTGGTCGCCCACCAGGCAAGGCCAGGCCTGATCGCCCACCAGGCAGCGACTGGGGGTGAGCCAATGTGACAATGTGAGACAATGTGACAATGTGCCAATGTGAAAGGGGAACTGAGCAACGGGAACATTATCACGGGATCCGCATATACCCGCATATCTTGTATCCTGTTATATCCATCTGGCCTGTCACTATTGGTCTTTTCGATTTGTTGCATGGTCTCTCCTCCGTTGTCCGTTCGTTAGTTCGTCGTCCGTTAGTTCCTTCCGTTAGTTAGTCCATTCTGTTCGTCCGTTCATTCGGAAAATTCTGAACCTATACATGCGATCAGTTGAAACTTGGGAGTGGAATGAAGCATGCCAACTGGCTAGGATGGTAAATTTTTGTTTGCATAAATGTGATGAAATTTTAAATAAATCCAAATAATTACCCCAATAGTCTTCATTCGGAACTTCTGAACCAGACATGCAATCAGTTGAAACTCGGTAGGTGGATGAAGAATGCCACTGGCAGGCTGAGTACATTTTCTTTTGCATAGTGTGATTAGATTTTAATTGAATCCACATAATTACCCCAATTTGTCTATCCACCGCAGCCCTTCCCATTGAACTCTCTGTGAGAATGGTTTGTATACATTACTCATTGGAGCTGCAAGGGCGGCCTGCTGGTAGAGCAGGGACGGTTTACTTTGTCTGTCAGCAATGAGGTGGCTGGAATACAGAACAATGGGAGTGGGAAGAGCTGTCATCACCTTGGTGTTGGCTAGACTCTCCATTGTGGATCCAAGTGTGTTTCCACTGTTCACTGCTACAGGACTAGGCGTTGTTGCTGGATGCACCAAAGTTTTGTTGGGTTAACATATAGCTAATATAACAGGCTAGAATGAGTGTTTAGTTGGTACTTGTGCTGGCCCTGATAGCAAATATTTGGAAGATTTGACAGATGTCAGTAGAGGTCAATTAATGTGAACCAACAAAACTGGGGATTGGTGGAGAGCATGCAGTGTATTCGCCCACAGGAATTTTGCCGTTACTCAGCCTAGCCAGTGGCCCATGCCTCATCCACTCACCAAGTTTCAACCTGATCGCATGTACGGTTCAGAAGTTACGAATGAACGTGACGAACAGAATGGACGAACGAACGAACGAACGAACGAACGAACGAACGAACGAACGGACAAACGGACGGAGAGACATGTTGCTTGTAAGAGCCGTTACCCGCAGCTAAGAACAAAGCACACTAGAGGTCATAACGAGCCATTGTACGAAACATTACGACATGCACCATCTACAAATAATTCTATTTCCTCTAATTCATGTCCTAAAATTCTTGGGTGGTGCTTCTCATAGGCCGGTTAACAACTTCCGATGCGATGTTTCCTGGGGTCATTAGTTGTCAAATATTGTAATCGAGTTACGAACATAGGCGACCCGTCCCTAAAAAATACCCATAGAATGACGAGACATGGTAATCCATATACTATACAACTTCCATTTTACTATAGCATGACTGTTGTTTAGCCTCCCCATCGGCCGCGCGAGACTATTCCATTCTCTGTAACACTTTCATTGAAAATAAGAATTGATTGTTGAAGCCTGCTTTTCACTACTTCAATTCGGTAATGGTGTTGTAGCTTCTGGTGATACTGGACAGATAAGCGTGTTGTATAGACTACATAGCTCACTCTGACCGAAACACCGCGCAATGCAACGAATTACCCCACTTCGTGCCGTATCAGCTTCATATCTTCCTAAATTTTGGCCCATCTCATCACAAAAAATGACTCACTGGGATATAACGGTCAGCTGGCTCAGTAAGGAACATGTTTGATTCGTCAACGAAGTTCAGATAGAAAATATTCCGGAGATTTGATTAGCTCAGTCGCAGAACATCACACTGTTGATCGTGACGCGAGTTCGAATCTTATGAGAGACTGGTCGGCTATTACGATCTGATCGGCCCTGAGGCAGAATGACTACTTTCAGTGTCCGTCTTCACCCGGGCGAATTAGATACCATGAGCAACATGAGTACGACTAGTCGGCAGGGGCGGCGCCAGGGTCCGATGATTGGGGGGGGGGCATATTTGTTTCTGACAAATCAGTCATTGGAGACGAATATGGGGGAGGGGTCTGAGAGGATGGCGGTGTCCCCCCGATTTTGATGTTTAAGTGTCTTACAGATTGCAATATGGTGCTATCATGGTCGCTTTTCTCACTTCGGTTATTGTTAATTTGGGAAAAACACTGTGTGTGGCTGTTACATATGCCAATTCTCGCAGGTTACTCATAGCTTAAAGTGCGAAGACACCCTCAAAACCAAAGTTATATATTATCGATGTTATATTATATTATTCAGGACAATCACTCCCTGGTTTTAAATCGTTTCCGAATATTCACACCTCACCCCACCCCCCCTACAAACATACATTGATACGTCTAGAAGCATTCATCAAAAAATATTTTTCGGCTCAAAGTCCGATTGGGGAACCCCCTCCCGTGCCCCCCCCCCCCCCCCTCGTGGTGGGCCCACTGCAGTGGGTGCTGTATTCTGTTGCCACACTCTGCATGCAATATTTAGGAATTTAACGTAATAGTTTGAAATCACTTCCGATACACGGTTATCTGGCAGTACGCGTCATATTCAGCTATTATCCAACATTATACGATTTCGAAAAAACAAAAATCGAGATCGTCTTCAGCAATTTGGATACGCTTCACAAGGGGATCGAAAGGTGATTATTATGATTGCAAAGACTATCTGAAATTTATTGGAGTTCGTATGAACCAATTCCTATCATCAGAGTAATGTCTATAAGCGTTTCAAGCGCATCGTCAATGTTGGGCAAGCGCCGTATGATCACCTACATTTACTTGGCATTTGGGTCAAATAACCACCGTTATTGCGGGAAACACTCTAATTTAAAACATTATAACAAGAATTGTATTCATGATCTCGGCTCCGTCTCGGGTGAACGCCTCCGTGTTTTTTTTTCTGAAGTACCGTATGCGTAACTAAGACATGTGCAGGCGGGTAACCGCCGACGTGTATATCACCGCAGTAAATGGCAGTGTTGACCTTGTTTGAAGAAAGCACATTGAAGTTTAGGTCGACCTCTGGTGACTTTGAAATGCCCGACCTGTGGTTCAAGACCAACTGTAGATCACATTCTCCAGGTTTCGTTCAAATCCGACAAAGTTAGAAAAATCTTGAACAAAACGCAAAATTGACCTCTGGTGACCTTGAATTACCGTATGTTTCCGGGACCAACTTTTGTCTCCACTCACCAAGTTTCATGTAAATCAAACTGTTAGTTTTGCCATAAAAAATCAAAATGGCCGCTGTATGTGGTCGCATGAGGCGAAAACGAAAGTTGGTCCCAAACGATCGCCATGTTCCGAACGCGCAAATCTGACGAGAAGTCTTATGTTTCAAAAATTCAAGATGGCCGCCAAGATGGCCGCCATTGGTGTGGTGTGGCCACATCACCGACGTGTGGGGTCCAATGGGGCGAAAACTAAAATTTGGCCCTAAAACGATCGCCATGTTCCGAAACGCGCAAATCTGCGAAAAAGTCAGTTCGTCAAAAAATCCAAGATGGCCGCCGTTGGACGGGTGTGGCCACGCCCCCCCCCCCCCCCCTTTCGAACTTGTTCAAGATTTTTACATGACGAACATGGGTGTCAAGTTTCAAGTGAATCGGACAATGCGATGGAGAGCTAGAAGCGTTAACGAGAATAAAATGCATTTAGTCGAAAATCCAAGATGGCCGCCGCCAGAGCGGTGTGGCGACGCCCACTTTTCGAACTTGTCCGAGATTTATTCATGACAAACATGGGAGCCAAGTTCTTTGGTAGAGTAAATTCGGACAATGCGTTGAAGAGCGAGAGCGCTAACGAGAGAAACGCGGCGGCGGAGACGACGGCGGAGACGCAAACGGAGACGACGGTGCAGCCAAAACCAGTAATACCCCCTGGACACTACAGTGTCCCGGGGATATAATAACGTGTTTATCATTCGAACGAGTTTAAAATGTCAATGTCAGTGCCATGTTCAGTTTCCTTAGGCCTAATATCCTAATATATTATTTGGAGGCCCGACTAATTGGTTAAGGCCCGACAATTGGGGCCTAGTGGTTAAGGCGTCGAGCTCGCAATCAGTGGTTGTGGGTCCGAGTCCACGTTGTACCCTTGAGCAAGGTGCTTTATCTCGATTGCTCCACTCCACCCAGGTGTAAATGGGTACCCTGTGAGTAACTTATAAGCGTTGCGCGGTATGTGGCTGCATCCTACTGGGAAGTCCCCCAGGGGGACACAATGATGTGGCATGAATGTTCAGTGCGCCAGGTGCGAACAGTACGGGTTGGCACTATATAGTGGGTGTGAAAAGTTACCGATGAGCAGGGGTAATGATTGTGAAGCGCTTTGAGATGTGGTGCCTTGGAAGGCGATATACAAATCGAAATCACATCAATTGAGGAGGGAAGGAATTTTTTGTTGGCTTCCCTTCCCTTCCGTTTATTTCCCCTTCAAACTTCGCGAACTGGAATGGTAAAATAGGGACTGACGATGTGCGTATATAGTCATCCACATAGGTATCGGGGGGGGAGGGGCGAGATAATACAGTCCGTGGGCCTTGGGTTCCACTACTGTTAGACGGAAAAAGTTATAAGTTCGGGGTAGAACCACATGTACCTTATCTTTTTTACAGCCTTGGAGTTGAGGGGAAATCCCTAGATGACTATTGATTTCCTCTCTCGTCGCTATTTAATCATGCCTGTTATACGTGGTGATGAACGTAAACATTAGCGGAGGGGAAGCACTACAGGGCCCACACCAGGAAGATGACCTATGATAGAATGCACCGTGTTCTAAATATAACTTAACTCGTCGTTATATCGCTGCATGAGTTTGGTGTTTTTCTATTTAGTTTTTTTATGCAGCATGCTTCTGAGCATATATAAATGCTACCGATTCTCTGTTAATTTCCACAGTCGACCAGAACGACGAATTAGAGTAGATACATACCGTACTCTTCAGGAACTTGAGTGAAGTCCCACTTCACTTTACAGATGGCACTGAGTGGCCCCTAGTTGCTACAAGTAGTGATTTGAGTGTCTGCAACCAGCACTTGTCCACTGAATATCGGTGAGTATTGGCTTTCAGGGGTTGTATCGAAATCACACATTTATTGAGATATCTGTATTCAACTACCAAAAGTATGGCTCTGCAAATTGGTTTTGGTCAGAAGCTCCTGTGACCCACGGGGCCAGGTTGACATTACCCACGGGCCTCCTCCTCGTTTAAGACTTTCATTGAAGGTCTATACACGGTATCAAGAAAAAAAATGACATATGTTTCAGTATATGAATGAGTGCCAAAAGTGGAATGTCAAAGTGAGAATTAGTTGTTTCTTCCGGTATATAGAGTACATCGTATGAACAGTGACCCGTCAGTGAGACCTACATTCTCTAATGATATGTAAGCTAAGGAGATATGTGAATATTATTTACAGTAACACCCAATAGTCATCATAATCAGCTATTTCGTAACAGTGGTCTGCCGATACGTGTCCTATAACTATAGAGGCAACACTTCACCTATAGCCTAAGCGGTTGGCCTTATTACGGATATCATCTATTACTTCAACATCTGGACTCTTTTCATGGTTTTCATTAGCAAAATCGCACTCTTATTATATATTGACCTGTAACAACAATTAATTGCTTGAAAAATCGTCAAAATAGTTAGCGAGAGGTCGACCCTACCAGCTACTGCCTATTTATAGTACGCAAATCAGTCAACCAGAATTACCATTATCCTCCTTCCCAATAATTTTCCTGAACCAAGCAATATGAACCAACATACCATTTTGATGATCACCAAAGGTTGAATCCGTCATGGTGTATACCTTCTTTTTGAATATGAATTCTCTTGTTGCAATACATGTAACCTCCGTACACTGCCTTCCGTCTTTTTACTATGGTTATCAACCATTAATTTAAAAATATGAGGAGTTAACAAGTTCATTTTTCACTTACTCGAATAAAAATTCAGGCATGAGATTTGGGCATTTTCTGACATGACAAAAATATAGGTATATATATAGGTTAAGTCTTTCCCATCAGTAATCCTTTGAAGATTCCATCCCCAATTTCCCAAATACGTCTCGTTTCACGTTACACGTGCCGAGAAAGTAGCACGGCTTCACACGCTCCATGGTTTGTGCACTCAGGAGCCCTCAATATACGCTCGTCATATGGTGAGTGCAATGAAAAACAGTGGGTCAGAGAATTATATGAAATGCTTGCGCACGAATATTCCATTGCCCCGGCTCGGTTGTTTGTTGGTTGTGGTGTTTAGAATATAGACAGAAAAGCCTCGGACAATTTGTCACTCAACCAAACAAAGATGATACTGGTGCCGATACAGATATCGCTTGAAAGTTGAATGTATGAGGATTTGTGTGGATGTTATTGACACATCTGAGGCCGTCCTTCTAGAGCCGTTAAGGGTATTTCTGCGTATTACAATGATTTTCCCGACCGGTTAGCAGGAGGACTGTGTTACGAGTATATTATTGTGTTTTAGTTCGCCACCTTCAGTAATTCTTCCCGACATTTCCAACTTTTCTTCACTGTGTCAGTCTATCCGGGATTTAGACCCCCCCCCTTGGACTTTCTCGTTAGCAGGAATTCTCCGAAACGGTAAGACATTTAAATGAAATTTGTATGTAGTATCAGATTTGGGGCATAAAAGTCACTGGATTAAGTAGGGTAATTAGCTTTATTTTATGTACGTTATTGGTCAGGCTCGTTAGCAAGATTACGGATGACCGTTTATGTGTTATGGTGACTTGGTTTGGCACATAGGTGCAGGGGATTATAAGGGTAGATGAACTGATCAGATTTTCAGCGAAAAAAAAAAATAACAAATAGGTGTCTAATTAGCCAATTTATGCAAAATTGCGAAGAGTTCGTCGAATTTTTACGAAACTTGGTGAATATGAATACACTTTCATACCCAAAATTACGAGGAATCGATGTCAATTGGAGTCATTCAATGGTTCCAATTTGAAATAATTGTATGCGAAATTCGTTCCGTTTAGTGTGTATGTGTGTGTGTGTGGGGTGTAGGTGTGTGTGGGGTTGTGTGTGCGTGTGTGGGTGTGTGTGTGTGCGTGCGTGTGTAATTGTGTGTGGGTGTGTGTTGCGTGGTGTGTGATGTGTGGTTTGTTGAGGTTGTGTGTTGGGTTTGTGGGTTTGTTCTGTTGTGTTGCCTGCTGCGTTGTGTGTTGTGTGTCTTCCTGTTTTTGGCCGGGTCGTGGGTGAGGACTCTATTTGTCAGCACGGTTATCTAATGGGCAGTATCTATTGAGTTCATATTAGGGATTCGGTTGAACAAATGTGAGAAGGAAGGGCCTATTTTTGTTTCAGGTCAAGCCATTTAAGGTCGCCATAGGGCAATCTAAATCTTGGAAACGAAACATTTCAGAGCGTTGTTGTAATAGAAAGTTTTGTTCGTCTAGGTGAATTATATCTGGTGACCTACCTCATTGACCTTTTGAACCTATGACCTAATGCACCTTGTGACCTTCGGCGTAAGTTCTTCGTAACGACGAGACTCGGACCGTGTTGCAACGAACCAATAGATCAATTACAATGAAATATTAAAACACATCTTTCCAACGCTACTCCAGTTATGTCCCTCTGTAAAATAGTGAAACGGCATTGTTCGACCCTGACTTCTTGTAATGAAGCATCTCAGTATGGTGTCTGTGTGGCACCACTGGACCCAACTTTGCATGCACCCACTCAATATATAGGCTTTGGTATTGGACATTGACAATCATTGACTTTTGTCTCATATTGTTTTCAATCCTGAGTTAAAACCAAGCTGTGTTGAAAAATGACGTAATGAAATCCAACAGTGTATTGTGATTACGGATTAACAGCCTAGCAGATAGAATCCCCTACCATTGGTAATAAAGTAGTCATTAACAGCACAATCGGGCGTGTTGGTGGGTGTGAGTTTTTAGGTGATCTTGACAGTTTTCTGTTGTTACAGAGGTGGGATATTGGCAAGGAACACTACGGAAGTTGCGTGATTGTTATACATCATACACATACACATCATGAAGCCCCCAGCTTTACTACAGTCACCTAATATAGCTGAACACATGTTGCCGGTGCAAGTAATTTTTACTCGATTCTTTTTTTTTTTGGCAATTTATAGGGGTGCTCGATCAACTTGTACTTACAGGCGTGGATTGGCGGCTCGAACTTCATGCATTCTCTGCTCAACATGCTTTGGGTGAAGAGCCAGCCAGCACGCTAGAGTCATCGAAACCCTTGAAATTGCGTGACAATTGAACGACGTTTCGTTTTTTATATTCCTTGCCGAAGGCAAAAGGAATCAAGCGGTAATGTTTTTGTATGTGTGTTGGGTGGTATGTGTTGTGTGTGGGCTGGGTGACGCTGGATTGTATACACGATAAGTGGAAGACGCAAGTCGGAATATAGGCCGACTCATATCTGGTTGATGGATTACCCGTATTGAGTAGATGTTCCATGTTGTTTGGGGAGAAATCAAAGGTCAATTGGGATCAGCAGAAAGAGAAAAGTTTTTTTTTCGAGCAGCTCTAAATCGGTGGCTGTTTGTCAAACTGGGATTAATGTTATGATACGAAGAGTAGTAGGAGGTGGAAATCTGGTGATATTACTGACTAAGCCGAAAAGGTCGAGAAAAAGGCAAAAGTGAATCTCCTATGGATATTTAAGAATACGAAACATTTTTGGGGATGTCTAAATGGAAAGTTGTGCGTATGCGAAATACATCTGATGACCTCTTTGATCTCAGTGACCTCGTGTGACCCTGGACCTTTGCCTTTGGGACTTTGGCGACACCGACTCTAGATTTGTCTCGCAGAGCGAATCAAAGAGGCAATTTACTATACTTCTTACGATTGCTCATAACTAGGTTATGACATTCTAACGAAAGGTCATGAAAGGTCACACCTCCAAAAGGGCTCTGATTTGAGATCAGAAGATCCGGTTGACTTGCCATTTAATGTTTTGTTGAAATATGTTCGGCGACCTCTACCTATTGACCTTTGCACCAAGGTAGAAATGTCAGAGGTCAATTTCTAAAAAAAGGCAAAAGTGATCTCCTATGGATATTTCATGAATGAAACATATTAGGCGGATGGCCTGTCCTGATGGAGAGTTTGTTTCGTCTTGGGGGCGAAATACATATGATGACCTCATTTTTTGACCTTGTGCGACCTCCGTGACTTTGACCTTTGTGTGGACTTTAGGCGACGACTTGATTCGTCTTGCAGAGACAAGGCAATTATATTACCCTTTCACAATGCTCATAAGTTTTTCAACGTTAGATAAGTTATTGACGTTTTAGCGAACAGTAATGAAAGGTCACAGCTTCTGACGGATCTTCTGACTTGAGATCAGAAGATCCGGTTGACTTGCCATTTAATGTTTTGATATAGGTTTGTCGACCTCTACCTATCGACCTTTGCACCAAGGTAGAAATGTCAAAGGTCGAATTTCTATTAAAAAAGTGCCACCATTTTAAACATATTAGGGGATGTCCTAATTGAAAGTTTTGTTCGTCAATGCAAATTGTAACATACAGTTCCGTTCAGGTCTCTGCAAGACGAATCCAGTCTCTGCAAGACGAATCCAGTCAATACGGTAGGCCTACTCAAAAAAATCCATACAGTAACAAAAACCCCATTACTATATTTGTCTCGAATTTCCTGCTGCTAAACACTTTTGCAGTTACTTGTGGAAATCAGAAGACAGGATCACCAGCCAGGTCCTCCCGTTAGCTATGCTCGTACCATCCAGGGCCCACTTCTGGGTTCACTAGACTGTTAGAAAGCCACACGTACATTTTCTTACAGGAAAAAAGGACATTAGATATTCAAATCCAATCTGACAACACCTACTTCCTGAAAGTCAAGTGTCAAAAAGTTACCAAATATATAGGAGCGGGTCTTCGATGAGTCGATCAGTATAATTACTACAAACAGAGTGGCGCTGTGAGCTGTGTGTGTTAGGCCAAAGATAATTTGAAGTGATAGATACAAATCTATATACCTACACTGTTACGCGAAATGAAGACCATGAAGGCCATTTTAAGATTGGACTCTATCCATTCTATACGCTTAGGTGTTAGGCTACTTAGTGGCACGCACACTTTTGCCAACAATATCAGGTCCCAACACTTAATTTTCTGTCGCCCCAAGCAGTATGAGTATGAGGCATTACTATGGAGGAGGGCCGTGGTTTACATCACGCGGCGTAGTATGGGACGGAGGTACATCCCACGCAGTCCCAGTATGGGGAGGAGGTACATCCACGCGGTCAGTATTTTTTTTAGTGTGTTCGGGTCACGAACACACTTAAAAAAGACCAACGTATACAGTGTTTCCAGAACTAAAGATAACCTCGAGCACAAACCTCCAGATTTCTTGAAATTCTGAAAGGTTTGCCAGGTTCGTCGACAAATAAAGCCAACATTTAACACCACGAAAATTGTTAAAACACTTTTAGAGGTCATTGAAGTCATTTTCCATATATGCTTTAAATATCAGTCAACACGCTGATGCTATGGAATATACTACATTTACGGACATAAAAAATAGGTCACGCCCGCCGCCGCTAATACTTCAAACAGTCCCCCCCCCCCAAAAAAAAAAAACAAGAATCACTACGCAGTGTTGCATTCTTTAATTCCTTGACGAAAGTCATGCCAGTATGTGGGTGTGTGTGAGCGTGTATGTGACGTCTGATTCAGAATCAAGTTAACTCGACTCCATCTGGACGGACTCACGCCATTGATGGTATGTGAAACTTCGTGATGAATACATTACCTCATCGTGTTGGGGTCCGGGCAAAGGCCATCTGAGGTCAACATAGGTCAGAGTTTGAAAAACTTGTGATTTCGAAAGAGTGCGTGATCTGACCAAGCCAAAATGTGGTATGCAGATGCATGAGTGGGAACTACAATAACCTGTTGTTCTGTGTGGACTGGAGACATTTTCCTCCTGAAAAAAAAGGGAATTATGAAAATAATTATTTTAGCAATTAAGCTTGTGATCACGATAACTTGGCCCAACCAAGATGGATGAGGCTCATATGTGGTTTGTGTTAAGTGGGTTCGCTATGGTGAGTACCATGGACCCTGTTTTTCTGGGGTCAGATCAAAAGTCATCTGAGGTCAATAGACTGTCTGGGATCTTGTGGACGCGATCATTCCAGACACCAATGAGCACACAAGAGGGTAAATTTGGTATGCAGCCAAGCGGGAGTACAAAACCCCACTGTATTTAGTTTGGAATTGAAGGTTCATTTTTGTAGAAGATTAAAAGAAAAACGTGGTAACGTCATTCTAAGCCCCTCCCCTCAAAATGATTTCCTAACGACTCTAGAACCGCGCCCCCATGGACAGCATTTGTCGGCGCCAACCAACCAACCAGTTACGCTTAGATACCCCAGAGAGATACTAACTATAGGAGCTATAAGCTAAGAGTTTTCCTGGATATCCTCCTAAAAGTTATCCACATACTGTACATCATTGCATTATTCCTCAGTCACCCTACAGACAGTCAGAATTCTCTTTCTATTCGGTTGGAATTTTCTACTACTAATCTTCTGGCCCTAGAGCTCCGTTTCTGCCTGCCGCTGGCCTGTTAATGAGGGTCCATTCTATAGTCCCATGTCTCATTGGTCCCATTTATTCCTTTAATCATTTTTTAATCGTCAGCATTGGACCAGTGGATTGGGAGGGGGGGGGTGGGACGTCTCATCGTGTAGGGTGGGCGCAACCTTGCGGGTATTTTCGCGGGGAGATGTGGTCAGGTCCTGCCGTATTGTAGGAGGCCCGGGTTTTCAGTTTTTCAGTATAAATTCAGGCAATTCAATTATAAATTGACCATGACGTTGTAACAGCACTGGGGAGTAACAATGAATTCTAGAGCATCGGTTGATATACAAGGATAAAATTCACTTATAAAAGGTTCAATCCTGAATCTTGGAGTTCCTACTACTGCAATTCCTTTAAGTTATATTTGTTTTATTGCACAAAGAACTCGCCACGAAGGAAGGGGCATCTCCCATGCCGGCGGATGTTTTTCAGCAGCCTTTCAAATTCCTTTTCGCGCAGCGATGTTAACCTTATCTTCAACTAGGTTATGATTGAGGCAATATTCTCCCATGTGCTCTAATATGAACTCTATATTCCTCCTCTTGTCTTTCATGTGGATGAATAATACCATACTGGAACATCATATATAACGTGTGGCAAAATCGTGGTTCGAAGACCTTCTCGCGTGTTCGGACCGGAAAGTTTGGAGCAATATACATGATTTGGAAACTTATGCCCCTGTCACACCGAGCTTGCAATACGACCTACCTGCGAATTAAAAACGTGTAATGTGGTTCAATCGTAATAAAAAGGGCACGATTGGTGGTATTTTGACGAAGACCAAACCGGTCGAAGTAACGTCGTTGATCATCAATAAGTTTTACACGGTCATACCATCAGCCGTGCATCACTGTACCATCAGTCGTATATGATTCGCAGGAAGCCCAGTCGCGCGCGACTGATCGTGCAACTAATCGTACCACATGACGACTCTTAGTGTGGTGCCACCTGTCCTATCTGCCTACGAATATTAAGCCAATAACTTTGAAAAATGATTCGACGGAGCATGCACACTCCGAGATCATTAGTATGAAGAAACCAATGAGACAGGGAACCGTTGACTGAGACGGGGGACAATTGATAGTATCCTACTGAATGTACCCAGGCATGCTACCATCATTGCAGCAGTGTAATTGATACCCCTAAGGGTAATGAAATTGTCTGAGACGGTTACGCTGACAAACCCTTAAAAGCAGCGGGTCGTAAATGTAACGATCTGAAAATTGACGCCACAGAGAATGTTGAGTCGACTCCTAATGACGTTATCTGTAACATTACCGTAATCACCCAGAAAGAACGGCATTTCCCACATTTTATTATGATGTAGAAATCAAGTACTGTTGGTTACAGTAAATCACTACGCTCGCGAGTATGTCGAGAATAATCTCGAACATGGTTCAAATATTAAATACCGGTACTGGTATATATTGTAGATTTTTGGTGTTTGAAGAGGGTCATTTCAAACCCCTTTCTGGGCACCGTACGATCCAATTACCATGAGTAGTTCCACGTTGTCGCAGACCCCCAATTTGTGCAGAAGACCTAAAATCGTAACAGAGAATAAATATTGATTCCCGATATGTTGCCTATGTCCGCAGAGATCACACAAAACGAAGAAGAATTGAAGGGTTCGTTACCCCACATGTGGACAAGCGGCCAGAAATATCTTGCACCCAACCTACTCGCACATCATAGTAATTTCTCAAAGAGAAAACTTAGGTGGCACCTGTTAAGAGGGTATTACTTTTTGGTTCGATAACTCTAGTACCTGCAAGCCTCTGAAACTTTTTGTTCTCAGAGAAATCCGTCGTTGAAGGGATGAGCTTTACTCTGAAAGGTCATATTGCCGGAATACCCACAATAGTGTCTCCCAGGGTTGGTATAAAGACGGCACATCTAGGAGAGCGGTCGTCAGCTGGACTTACGCCTACACGAAGTGTGATCAACGCGACCACCGATCACAGTGGCCGTTAGGGTGGTAAAACGGGCGGAAAAACGTCGGTGAACGAGACTGTCGCAACGACAGAAGTTATCGTCGGAGTGAGTATAAGAGTGAAATTGAACGTGTCATTGTCAGAACTATATGTATGCATAAATAATAGTGATAAAAAAAAAAATTAAAAAAAACAAAAAAAAACAAATAATAATATAATAATAATAATATGAACTTTTATGAAGCGCTCCCAGAAATCTCGAAGCGCTGTACAAGTAAAAATGAGTAGTACAAATGCTAAAAGCAAGAAACCACTTCACCCAACAAAACACGAGGGGTGGGGGGGGGGCAAACGAGTGGACACCAGAGTACGGAACATACACAGCATAAATTATACCAAATCAAATCAAGAGGTTAAAACAACGCGTAAAAATTACAGTTAAAAACAGCTAAACAAGTAGGTTAATTACTCTTAAAACGATTAAGATCAGGTATTCCATGGATATTCACTGGAGCTGACCGACTGAACACCTGTCTCTCCGCAGAACTTGGTATTGCAACCTGCGAGGACGGCTGTGGAGGGTTTGCTGATGACGAGTAAATACAGCGGTCCGCGGGGATAGGGTTCGAGTAGCCTGAGGTCTGTCAAAACTTGGGGGCTGTGTCGTGTAGAGTTTTTTTTTTTTTTTTTTTTAATATCACACTCCGATGTTGATTCCAGTTATAACCTGATCATTAAAGCAGCATCCTGAAAATCCCAGGTCTCCTTATTTTCCAAGGGGACGGTTTAGACAGCTATGCGTCGGCAGGCCTGAGGTTAGGTGGACTGGGGCGTCTGTATGAGTGACAAATGGAAAAGCCCAAATTATCACAAATTTCCTAGAGCAATTTAGAATCTCGATTACAATTTCGCTGAGCATTCTGTGAGCTGCAGAGGCTGAGTGGGTTAAATAAATAAGGAGATAGGAGAATTGATGATATTACCTTATTCCCAGAAGGGGAGATGGTAAATTAGCCTAATTTTGACCATAACTTCGAAACAATCTTTCTTTCAACAACACCATTCATTAAAATCATTAAATTATTAACATCTCGCGGGATATGTAATGATGAATTAGAAATATCTGTCAAACCAGGACCCATTCGTTTATGGGGATAGCACGTTGCCATAAAACCATCAGGTAGATATGATTGCCCTGTCCTGAATAAAGTTAGGTCGACACCTCCCTATAGGGCATATGGTTGGTATTTACGTTTTTTGATATTCGTTCTGTTCTTGGTACTCTTTGCAAGCAACGTGCACAGAATAACCACGCGCATTTCTGGGTGAAAGGTATTAAACAAATAAAGGACGAAAAGTGAATTATCTCCTTCTGACACCTATGTAAAACAAATTTTTATTCACTCGTCCTCTCATAATTTGTGCATGTGATTTGCGAAATCACTATTACGTACGAAAAGTTGACACTCTGGAATCCCGATTGAATTGGTGGTTTCAGGCACATTATATTAATTATATTATATTATATTATATTATATTATATTATATTATATTATATTAATTATATTATATTATTATATTATATTTATTATATTATATTAATTATATTATATTAATTATATTATATTATATTATAGTATATTATATTAATTATATTATATTTATTATATTATATTATATTATAATTATATTATATTATATTATACTATATTATATTATTCAAGCAGAGAATAGGGGCAGTTATTCAAAGTTTGATTTTATTGGCAATAGGCATGATGAGCGGAAAGAGCATTCAAGTAATACCCTAACGTCCATGCGAGGAAATCCAGTCACCGGTGGGAAAAGTACATCTAAAAAGAATTGAAAAAAATGTGTATCATTTACAAAGTATACGGTATATCCCTTGATTAAAACTGGGAAATAGAAAAATTTATATCGCGAACGTCCTACCTTCTACAATCATAGTGCAGAATGTTATCTTCACAATAGAATAAGAGTTAGAGTAATAGGCCTGCCCCCAATTACGTCTGCGGGTGGGAAACAATGACCGGTTGGAAAAGTACATTCTTAAATAAAAAAAAATAAAAAAAAATTGGTGTATCGAATATTCCAACGTATATACGTATATAAACTGAAAAATATAATAATTTATATCGCGAACGTCCTACCTTCTACAATCATAGTGCAGAATGTTATCTTCACAATAGAATAAGAGTTAGAGTAATAGGCCTACCCCCCAACGTCTGCGGGAGGAAATCCAATGACCAGTTGGAAAAGTACAATGTTGGTAAAAGAATAAAAACATTTTTGTATCATTCACAAAGTATGCGGTATACCACCTTGATTTAAAAAAAAATATCTAATAATTTATATCGCGAACGTCCTACCTTCTACAATCATAGTGCACAATGTTATCTCCGCAATAAAATAATAATTACCACAAGTAACTATAGTGAGGATACTCACATTACCCTATGTGTATTCTCTGTGAGTGGCTCGGATCACCGCGCACATCTACTGCAGAAGATATAAGATTGATCGGTTCGTTGCAGGCCATTCAAATTGCTGTTCCAAGAAATTAAATTTGTGTAGGCAACGAGTAAAAAACACAGTTATTCTGACAGGTATACCTTCAACCCGTGTGGGGAAACCCCATGATACAAATTGTGTACAGGATACAAAATTAGTAACACATGTGGATAAACCCACTCCGACGTCGTCACACAATCAGTCCCCTCATGATCCATCACAGAACAAAGTATCGCCGGTTGCAGCCGACGCATCTCTCTGTAGTTCGTCATTGCTAACCCTCCTGCAAACAGTAGTATTCGAGTTTTCTGTCCCTCAAATAAAAATATTCCGAATAAGTGGAGGTTCGTCTCAAAAAATACATGGAATGACGTCACCAAATCTGAGCGTCCGTTGTTCACGTGCACGATCTCAAACCTAGCGATCTATCTGAGCGGGGTTCGGGGAAACGGTATATAGTCACTATGAGGAGTCGATGCAAAATTTGTTCGATATATTGTGAGGGACGATTGTTTTTGCGAAAGCCCACGTCCATTATCTCACCGGGTGTGTGAGACAGCTTCACTTTACGAGAGGTTGGTATAACAAGTTGTGGACAGAGCACATGAACCCTATTGATTTTTTGTTTTTATCACTGTTTTGATTTGCGTGAGTATGATATGTCATGGCTGCAACAGTGGCGTTCCGAGGTGACATTGGACTTTGTGAGATCACCCAAACGGCAGCGTCGATGATTCGACTGGGACTTGTGACGATTCCACTCGTAACAGTTTAATAACCTTTGGGCATGCCGATGTTCTTCGATGGTTCAAACATGTTCAAACTGAAGTGAGCCCGATACCCCGCATGTTATATGACAAAAACATAATGCCTATTCAATTCACATCGAAGACAATCAAAATTTGAATGAAGCATTATTTCACGGCTTGTTTGGGAGAGTTGTATTGTACGGGGTATGCAACTAAGCCTAGGAAGTTCATTCATAATGTCAGGACAGTCAGGAAATGGACACAGAAAAACCCTATGCTTGAGTTTCTACCCAAAGTTGTTTGTCGGAATCATAATGTTTACAACTGAAAGGTTCTTGACGATTATACCTTTCGGTTTAGGTTCTGCAAGTTGATTATATTAGAAATAAGTATCCATGTAAATGCCAAGGAGAATTCTCCTACGAATCAGCTTATAGTCGTTGGTCTAGCCACGGTCAGTGTGCTTAGCTTTATCCGTATATTGGTACTGACGGAGCGTTAAGGGCGGGGAAGGAAAAGACTATCGCCCAGAATTATCTGGGCATCGCATTCTGAAAGAAACGAAGGAAAACAAATCAGGAACAATATAGAGGACATTTCATAGCAGATGTGGAGGGTTGAACTTGACAAAAGGTTGCGTAAAATTTGTTTTTCTGAGTGCCCTATTTATTTATTTTTTATGCTCGAAAATTAGAAAATTGTGCAAAAATTGCTGTTGTTGGGGGCCTGTGGTGGCACATTATGTGATGCACCATGGCTAGCCTAAAAGAAATATTGGGAAAATATATTGAACTATCGGCCAAGAGCACCCCCTCCCTCATTCTGAGATGGTTGAGATGTCCAGCATATTTCGGATTGAATTTGCTTCATCCTTATGGCGCGTCCAATATATTAGTTTAAAAATATTTCCGGCTACCCTCCTTGACTGGAAAACACATTCTGGAGCTTATTCTCAAAAGCGACACATTTCATCTCCAGAAAACTGATGTCTGAGATGCGATTCCTTCCTTTTACCTGCCTCTTGTAATTGTAGTGCACTTACTCCGCCTCTTGTTCAAGTTTTCAATTGCTTAGAAAAAATAAAGGGTGATATCTCTGCAGGCATCGGCATCATGCCGGGTACAACTTTCGATGGGAATGTCCATCTGTTCGTCATCAACTGATGCGCATGCTCGTAATATCACGTGGACGAAAGAACAGGGGAATTCTCCCGGCATGGTCGGGCATTCCTCGCTTGGTGATTACTGGGGAGCCCAGTTCCACGACGGTGGTTGGTACCTACATGTGTAACGATACCAATAACACAACGAGATTTAATCTCGTGGTTGGAGGTAAGTGTTTTGGGGTAATTTGATGAGCCTACTCATCATCCCAGCCCATCAACTCTGGTACGTTGCGTAACATCTTCATTTCATTACAACCTAAGCGTTTTTGTTTTGACCTTCAAGTACTCTGGGACCTCGGTGACTAGTCATTTTTTCCAACTCACTGCCTACGATAAAACAAACTATAGCCAACTAACTTTCATATGAATCCTAACAGTTTCAATTTATTTCAATTTATGCAACTGGCTTATGATGCTCTGATGAACGCGGAATACATGTTTTGTTTTTTCTAGCATTTTCGCCTATTCGACATTTACTATATGTCTCAACCTTATATTGTAAATCCGCTGCGGAATCATTAGGTTATATTTGAAGTCAACCAAAATACATTTTTTGCTAAAACAGTAAATACAGTGGTGCATGTTCCCTGTATCCGGCCATATGATTAAGCAGGCTGCCGGTAAGTGCAACACTGCTCATCACCTGCATATCACATGACATAGTTAACAGTATTCCACGTGATAACTGCGATGTGCCTATATTGACCGACAGAATAGCTGCTCAATTAGAAGTCATTGGATACTTAGTGCATATATGATTCTTAGAAGAGATTGTTCGCAATTATCCCCCCACCGAGCAAATGTTATTTAGAGGCCAATAAACCCTCATAAGTCATATCAATGATCTATTTCTATTATCCCTAAGGTAGTTCGATCACCTCAAAGTGAATGATCATCAGCTGTAAGCCTAATCGCAAATACTGTACTTCAATTACTTATTGCAACTGATCACGTCAGCGATGCGAAAATTAATGTCACATAGCGAGCAGCCACGCAAAAACACCTAAAGGGCTCGTGGGTTTGTTCAAATTGCCTGACAAATCGGGCCAAGAGACGGTAGTATCAAACACGTTTGGCGGAGGAAATATTATGGACATAAAATCAATCGGCTATATACATGATACATCTAATTTCGTTTCTGGGAAGGCATTCAGGCTGCTTTACATGAGGGGATGATTTTTGTTTGTTTCGTTGTGTTAGGAGGGCCGGGAAGGGGGGGGGTAAAAGTGAACTAATCAATGTTCTCTTCGAATGGAACGTTACCATCACTTGGTTTCCTTTTCCGAAACTACTTTGAGCCCTGTTCATGACTGTTGCGGGTCTATGAATCACATATTCGCCCCCACTGGAGTACGGTTCCCCCGTTTTGTGCGAGAGCCCCTCCGACAGTCATTAAAATGCTCGATAAGATGGGATGGGACGATCCCAACCTGGTAAAGATTAACATTTTATTAACACTTTATTTCCTCGCATTCACAGTTTTGGACCAACTTAAGTGAAAAATTATTACGTACGGTTAGAAGACACCAAAAGTGGTTTCCCTGAAACGTACGTACACCTTTTCCACTTGGTGATGAAGTTTGTAACAACAAGGGAATCAAGGTTTCAAAATAGTTCTTGTTTTTCAAATGTCCCAACTTTTGTTTGCCGAGTATTGTGGCCTTGCATACATACAGTGGTGATTATTGTCCATCTGAATAATCTAGTAGGCCTAGTCAGAGACTAGGCCATTAACAGTCAGGCGGTCCATCACTTGTGTTGCCCAAAATGCTGACATCGTTTTCTTCTTGTCTAGTTTTTTCAGGCATTTTCTCTACGAGGAGGTGAATATTTCCATTCGATTAAGATTTCGCTACAAGCTGTCAATATCGCAGACCGGTGCACGGGTTGGTACGGCAACATTTTTGAACTTAGAAAGGACTACGTTTCACATTTATTTAGGCGTTATAATTTTGGTCTATATATATATATTAGTTTATAATATAATATATATATATATATATATCTATATATCTATTATATATATATATTCCATCATGTTTTCCGCATCGATAATGATCGTTTAATTGTCGCTGTTGGTGCTAATTTTCAAATTTCATTTGGTCCAAATTTTAGGGCGGCGGACCACCCACTCTAATTTTTTGGGGGGATGCGTCCCCCCCCCCCCGCCCCCCCCCCCCCCCCCCCCCTCTTCGCTGTCGCCGCCTATGATCAGACTTATTGGTAATGATTCGTTTGAACTCTTCTCTGGCAAAGTATTGCGCACCATAGGATGATGTCACAGCTATCCTCCCGTTTTCCCTCGCTACAAACATCTTTGGGCAATTGCTCCTGCCGAGCGAACTCTATTCGTGTCCCGCGGGCACCCGTTCTTTGCATCATCGGGTACTCAGCAGCTGGCAGTAGCAGGTGCACCTTAATACTGTTTGCATTCCTGCAGCCTGCTCTGTTTTTCAATCTTCCTCATTCGGGTTTATCAGAGTCTCTCGCCTTCGGAATGATTTGCCATCTGTCTTGCTTTCCCATTCCCTACAGATTTTCAGCTTTTCAAGTGCTAGACGAAGTCACCAGCTGGTCTCTCACTACCTCTCATATACTCCCTTCGAATCCTTTCTCGATCAGAGCCTCGTCATAGGGTTGTAAGCCTTACCCGTCTTGCGCCAAGAATGTTTCAAATGTGCCTGATATTCTCATGTAACTGATCTCGTCTGTAACCTTCTGATCTTCTAAATGTAACTGATTCTCGTAACCTTTCTCTGATCTTCTAAAAGTAACTGATCCTTTAAACTTTCTTTTGATATCATAAACTGTAACTGATCTCGTAACTTTCTTGATCTTATAAGGTAGTGTAATGATCTCGATAACCTTTCTCTGATCTCATAAATATAACTAATTTTCCCTGATTCATAGGAAATTCACAGTTTTTTTTTTTTTTTTTTAATTGAGGCTAGTGTTGCCGTCGCTCTACCGTATGAAAGCATGCAAAAACACTCTAACAAACAGTGATGGAGAATTGAACAAATGCTTGAAACTATCGTCTAAGTATTTGACAGACTAAGTGTCAGAATAGACGCCCGGATGAGCCTTCAAAGCAAATAGTTCTAGAAATAGTGTTAAGTTCTAAGTTGAAGTGTCAGGAAATAGTGCTGTTGTACTTCTCGGTGCTGCTAATTTGATTGAATTTTACAATACCTGAATGGAACAGAAATGCGATTTAAATAGCGCCTCCATATGGATATAATGCGGTCGATCATGCGCACAATTCTAGGTCTTGCCTGCACCTACCGCGCTCACTAGCGTGACAGCACTGCGGAACAACGGAATACAAAACCATGGCTGAAATGAGTTTCAAATCTTTGAGTCAGTGAAGGTGTATAGTGTTTACCCACTGAGATCCGCTCTGAAAATACCAATAATCTACATCACCACAGCTATCTACTATGCAAACTGTATTCGAATGGTCGAATGGATAGCTCCAGACTTTCGTAATTTTTGCAATTATAGTCAGCTCCCGGTCCCAGAAGAACTCCACAATTCGAATAAATACTTGTTTAGAAGATATCTTCAGTGATGCCGTATTTTCTAGAAAGAGTTCTGTTCTGCCATTTTGGGGTTGCAGAACAGAGTAAAAATAATAGGCAATTTTTTCGAAATTCGATCGTGGTCATGAGCAAGTCTCGACCTAAAACATGTAGACTAAAGAACGGATTCGTTTCCACTTCGTCCGTGATGTACAGGATGTCGAGAGTCCAATTGTTATTCCACGGTAGGAGTCTCACAATAGTCGCTTTATCCTTAAATAAATCCTTGCAAAATGCAAGTGTAAACAGTCGTATGAGTTTTTAGGTGTATTCACTCATTCTCCCTATCAATGTAGATCTACCCGTGAAAAACCAACACATCCTGAGTGGCTCGAAAGTATTCACACGACGAAACCTGCGTCTTTATTCGGGCTTTAAACGAAGGGAATTCGACCTTGCTGGAAGATTTTAACGTAGGTATCTCCCCCCCCCCCCACTGGCAGAGATCCTGGGAGAGACGAGTGGGAGGGCACTTCCCCAACAACTTGGTGAGCGGGCGGAATGATATCGAATCTCCCATGCAGTACATGCGGAGAGATGGAAAAAGAGGGACAACATTCTAAAGGCGTGTTACTGCCTTAACCAGATATTTATCTAATCGATTGAAGCCATTTGTTGTCCGAGCATTATGCACATCTTGTAATGCCTCATGTATGAAATCGAGATTGTTTGTATTTTCTACTGATGGATGGAAAACAATTGTATTGGTGCATTTACCTTTTGCAAAAATATAAAATTCATCAGCCATTTGAAACAGCCAAATTCTCAGAAACTAGTGAAAAATGTTCGTAATAATAAAAAAAAGGGGAAAATGATGGGGGGGGGGGTTCTCAAATGTAGCCCTCCACTCCCAAATTCCACAATTTTGAGGAAAAAAAACCTCATTTTATGAGAAGACGTGTGGGTCTTGAGACTAATCAGGCTTTTTTGTTTTAATTTGACTATGTTAGGCCACTACCCCAAACGAGAGAAATTTGCGAAAAAACATTCCAAACCTGACGGAAACGCAGACGCAGACGAAGACGCAGCACACCATTTCACACACGCACACGCAAACACACGCACTAACAGACATTTCGAGTGCAGCTTATTGCTGGACCCCACTATATGATACTCCTTAGTGGACTTTTTACCCACTGTGAGAGCAATATTAAATATATGATTATGATAAAGGCCAAACTGACAATAATTAAACCATTTGGGCGCTATCCCGTCCAGGGGGCGTAAAGACATCTTTGGATTTGACATTTTGTACAGAGCTAAACGCATTAGTTGCGGGATTGCAGTTATGTTGGTTTGTATTAGGAATACCTGGTGTTGGGAGCTGTATTATACTCATGTGTCCTTGGCTTTTCAGGAACGTAGAACACCAGAGGTTATTTTATTTTATTATCTCATCGGTTCCCGAAGGGCCAGCAGAGGACGATATTGTAGTCACTTTGCCATGTTACCTATATTTACTGTCGCTGGGTGCAATAGCAACAGTGCTATGGTAACCAAAGTGGTGGTTAGGTACTATCCACTGAGGGGTACCCTATCGTGAGGTACCCAAGGGTGCTGGGTGATCCAGCAATGAGGTGCACTCGCGAAGTGTCCGTTTGGTGGGTGTTTGGGTGTGTGTGTGGTTGCGTTGCGTTCCGTCGGACTTTTGATGGTTTTTCGCAAATATCTCCAGTTTGGAATGGCTATGACAAAGTCAAATTTTGCACCACACTTGAGAAGTAAAAAAAAAAAAACGCATCTTTGTTCTCAGAATAGAGGTGAAACCTCAAAAAATTGTTGGAATTATTTAGAGGGCAAAAAAGAATTTTGGGGGCACGATTTCTCAATGGACAAGTTCTCATATTTCTAGAGATATTCGCGGATTCGAGGGGCTAATGATTTGAAAACTGTAGCCAATGTAGAAAGGCACAAATTACAAATTTTCCCATGCAATCAGCCGAAAATTACCAAAAATGTTGATTTTAGGAGAGGAGGGAAAATGGATTTTTGGCCAAATTTGGAAAATTGTTCTGTTTTTAAGTATATCAGAAATTGGGAGGTCTGAATGATCCCAAATTCTAGAGAACCCAAGGTAAAGGGTATCAAAAAAAAAACAAAGAGTTTATTAGCATTATGCTGAAAATTTACTGAAATTCTATAAATATGAATATTTTGGGGGGGAGAACAGCGGTTTCCAGACTTATTTTGATAAATTTTGTCTAATTTGTAAATCGCGAAAAGGGCTAGTAGGTAGATTAGAAACAACTGATGAGTTCCACATTGCCATGAAGATCCTTGCAAACTCTGGGGATTTCCCTCTTGTTTTATTGTAATATTCATGCAATAGGCTTTTGCTTTTAGCTGAAACTAACTAACTAACTAACCAACTAAATATTTTCATTTTAACAGCTATTCATATAGGACTGGTTCTAAGGGATGTTAGCGAGAATTAAAATAAACAGAAAAGTTAGTGTCTCGTTCAATTAAACTCCTTCAAGGGGAGGACTCACTACCACGGTTCAAATGGATCGGGCAGAGGAAGCCACCCGCAGTTACACATATCAGTGAGTATAATTATATACTAAATAACATATATACACTCCCAAAATAGTGTTCAGAAATAAACGTTTCTGGCCACTGGCTTTGATTCAAACTTATAAAACGATGTTTCCATGCAACATGTATTACGGGTGAACACCGCCTCAAATTACGAGGGTAGCCGCCGTCGGTTTTTGCTCACGTATGCTCCACACATGTTTAGAGAGAGAGTACCGTTTAGTAGCAACCGACGAAAGAGCAACGGCGACGTTTGTATGACGTCACGACGACACTGACCCCCGTCTAATCGATTATTGGTCTTGGTATATCGTCATGATGATTTCGGTATACGGGGGCGGTGTTCGCTCATGACGCCAGGATAACGATACTGTCCACTATAAGTAAGGTATTTCCGAAACGGAGTAAACAGAATCTATGTTCAAACCTTATTTAACGTATAAAACGTAGGAATATGAGGCGGCCCATGTTGAAGACTGCCCTAATTTGGGCCCCTGGGCTGGTTGGTTTGGATTGATAATTTCTTCCATATCACCTGAACAGGATTTGTTCAATGTTGGTATTTCAAATATGAATGTTATATGCTTCTTAATAGTTCGACCAGACCCACCCAGTATAGCCAGCCTCGTGGCCATCAACTCCAATTCATTACAAGTGATGTTCTATCCCGAGACCTGGGGAAACCGGATCACCTAAAAATTTGGCGGAAATTACACCCAGAATGGAAATGCAGAGAAAGTCAAGTAACGCCTTCCATTTTTAACGAGACACGAGTAACGAGAACAGTTGATTGATTCCTTGCGAAGGGAGGACAAAAAGAATTCTATGCCAAGTCACCGCCGGCCCGGTGTTGTGTGTGTGTGTGTGTGTGTGTGTGTGTGTGTGTGAGTGTGTGGTGTGGTGTGTGTGTGTGTGTGTGTGTGACAGTCCCCGGTAGCACGATATCTAGCGAACGCAAACAGCGGTAACAACTTCAAATTAGGAATGTGGGTGCCACATATGCTGAGGTTGACACCTATGTTTTTCTGTGTCAGTCAAGTCAAGGTCAGTCAAGGTGACGAAAGGGCATACTCGGAAAGCTGTCAGCAAGAAATCTAACGAACACAAGCATGTATCAAGCTCAATAAGGTATGTGGAGGTATTGGTACCTATCGAAGCCGGGGAGAATAGGGAGAATAATAGCCGTTCGAGGAGGGAGTTATGATGGTTTCTGGCTGGGTATTTGGA
The DNA here is from genome assembly GCA_026419785.1 of Sclerodactyla briareus. Classification (NCBI taxonomy): domain Eukaryota; kingdom Metazoa; phylum Echinodermata; class Holothuroidea; order Dendrochirotida; family Sclerodactylidae; genus Sclerodactyla; species Sclerodactyla briareus. The sequence goes on along the minus strand of JAODTK010004999.1, from coordinate 956,220 downwards.
TGGGTAAATACATGTGAGAACACATGGTATTGCAGTCGGGAGCTGACGAGGGCATGACCGTTGTTCATCCGGATCTCATGTTTACCTCCTACCCCATGTTATCCTTCCCAGACACGATAGTATTTGGAGAGGATCAGGAAGTTGCTAGACGGCCGTGGAGGCAGTTCACCTTTGAAGTGGAGGAGTCGCCTTACTCGTTAGTCTGTCTCATGTGGGTGCAATGCGGGATTACATCTAGCGTAGAAAAAGGGACGTTACTCCCCGTGGAGCAACTTCTCAGAGCGGATCTGTGTGATACACCCATGGATGGTAGAAATTACCTCCATTATACCACACCATAAGTTAGTTCCTACCTGGTAGGCCCTTGGTTGACTTAGTAATGATGCAAACTGGTGTGAAATGTTCGGGGAAAGCAACAGCATTTACATGCATTCACGGATCTGATTGTCACGTGGTTTGGTTTGGGTGGGGGGGGGGGTATAAACTGGGGACAACATTGTCGAACCAAATATTTGTTTTTCACTCGGTTTTCAGCACCCGCTCTGGCCCCAGGAATGTGACTGTTACAGAGTACAGAACAGAACGTTACATTGAGCTACAGGACATGGAGATATCGTGGTTGGTGAGTGGTTGTCAAATTTCCGTACTTGCCTCATAACCTGGGTGCGTCGGTTTTATTTCTAGCCTCGCTCTGAAAACACCCAGGAGTTAGCATCAAAGAAATGTTAGGTAGAGGTCATCTGGACTATTGGGCATAGAATTAGTTATGAAGTCTGAACTTTCCTACCCATGCACCTGTACATACAGCTAAAATTCTACGAAATAGACATACATATTGAGAGTGATGAACAAGGGAGTAGTATTATCTCAGGGGTACAGTGGGTGAACTACCCTTGACCGTTGATTGACCCCGTTCTTCGCATGACGTCATATACACGTTAAAATAAAAACAGGGATCCCTAAAATAGCTTTCCTTCCCGACATTGTGAAAACTTTCATATGTGCGAAATGAAGTAGGCCAAGGCCTGAATATTTAGCATTGAAATGAATTTCCGTGAGACGTGAGCGATGGAACCAATGTAGCGCCGTGAGTTGAGGGCGCTGCTCTTATGCAACAACCACGGCTCTGGCAACAACGACGAAAAAGAGGGTCCCTATAAACACAAGAAGCCAATTAACTTTTAGCACCGTATACGCGTTCACCAGTGACCTGCGAAGAAATTTCTCTTTACTTGAAGAAATCAGGTGAACCGTTGCTATCATGACAACGCGAGTGAGTGCGTCTGTCTATCTGCGTGTGTGTTTGTGGAGCATCTGCCCTGGGAACATGATGTTGTACCTGTTGAACCTGTTGTTTCATGGTTCGGGTCACCGTTAATCTGTGGAACAAACACACGCCCAGGTTGTGGGAAACCTGCAACACAGTAGCGTCTTACATTGCTTCGCTTGATTCATGTCGAATTTACGTTCATATCTTTAAGGTTGAAGGTCGAAGGTGATCTGTGTAGTTGTCGTGGCACACCACTAAACTGTATTTTAATTAACATTCAGATAAAAAAGTCCCAGGTGAATGAACATTAGCTAATTGATCGTATGTCTTCGTTCCCCAGCCCCCAATAGAAGAAGATCAGAACGGCATAATCGACCACTACGAGCTTCTTGTGAGAAATGTTTCTGACCTGTCTCAAGAAATCAGACAGGCAAACGTTGACGGAAATACGACGAGTTACGCCTTTAGAGGTGAGTTCTGATAGATAGATGCGTAGTATTCGCTTTGTTACAATATTAGCAGTGAGTTACTTATGTTCAAGAATCGTCCATGTTGAAGTACCGTCACAGTTTTACCATGTTTGAAATAATCTCCAGCAGAATAGTGATATCAGTTATTATTTGTGGGGAAACCAATCAATTTTTAGTTACCAATTATTCATTTCTGTGTGCAATGGTGGTTCAATGGGTCAGTGTCTACTCATTGTCCGGTAACATCCCAGTTAAAAGTTATACATATTTCCATGGCATTTGTTATGGACATCGTGCCGATACACTGACTCACACCTATACATACATACATACATACATACCTACATACATACATACATACATACATACATACATACATACATACATACATACATACGAACGCTAGCCTGATCTGCCGCGTCCTTCCTCCGCCCCGGCGAGCAATGAAAAAGACAAATTCACATTTACCCCCCTATTGCTTCTCATACAAGCTGTGGATTCAGCTTTTGAAACAAGTGTACTAAATAAAACGGGGAAAATGCCATATTAAAGAATAAAAAAAACGTATAACTTTATAAACTATGATACAGGAGGACCTGTCATTCACAACTTCACACTACCGAGTGGACGACAAAGTTAATGGAACGTCGGTTTCCGCACGGGAGAATTGGGGTTCGAATTCTGGTCAGTCCTGTCGCCTTCTCGCTGAGCAGTGGGGCGCTCGGCTCAAGGGATCGGGGCAGGTCGACGAGGGTATGCAAGTGCCTTCTCATTTAATCACCCTCACCTAGAGGTACCAGCTGACCAAAAAACGTTGCAGTATCCAGGTATGCCCCCATGCCGGGCCTTGCATTCGGGATGCATATCGTTAAAAAAAATGAATTAAAAAATAACGTTCTCTGTTTCTGTGCGATTTGTATTCATATGAGTCATACCTGGTTGACGTCATTGCTTGGACATCAGCAGGACCTCAGACCCCTCAACGGAAGTGGCCCCCTCCCACGACAGACCCGGTAGGTAACAAACACATAGGCGTATGGCGGGAATGACCTCTAGAACAGTGGTTCCAACCTTCTTAATCCCCCTACCTGTCTACATGGCTTACCTAGCCCCCCCCCCCCCTCATGATATTAATTAGAGTTTATCTAGAGTCAATGAGTGTGGAGACATGAGAGATTCGAACTCCACTCAACAGTCCCGAATCTTTAACAAATCGAGTGCAAAGACAAGCCTTATTACGCTAAATCTGCAGCGAATGAAACACTGGCGTTGCCAGACTCTCAAGTTGGGGGGCAGTGATTAAACAGAGGGACATTGTGTTCAAGAGAGGGGTATAGGAGGAAGGGTTGTTGAATTGGAAGCTGTATGGTCCCAGGTGTAATCTGGGGCTATATCTCTCTGTTTCAGTCAGAGTCCGGGACTATAAAAGATAATTACTATGGACGAGTTGGCATTTTTCCACACCCAAATTTAATTCGGGGGCTCTGCGGTGCAACCAAACACTTCGTTATGGGTGAGTGCGTGGTGAACAAAAGTGAGTGTTCGGTGGGGGTTCAGTAGGACAGGTTGACTTAGGGGTGATTGAGTGAGGACTAGCGAGTGATTTAGCAGTGTCGAGAGTTGCAAGGGCGCGCAGCCAGGTATGAAGGTTGGTGGGGGTGGGGGGGGGGGGGGGTCATGAGCAATGGGGGGGTCCGAAGCAGTTGATGGGAAACATTGGGCGTGAAAAAATCAGTAGGTACGGAGGCCTCCCCAAAAGTTGGGGTGGTCTCATGATCCCCAGGACCTCCTGTGGCTGCGCTCCCTCGAAAGTGGGTGAAGTGGCGTGGAGGGTTATAGAAGGGAGTGATGGGTGTGTGATTGGGTCAGGGTAGTGGCCTGAGTACGTGGAGATGAGCGGATGGGGAGGGGTGGGTAGGTAAAGTGAATGAGTGGATGTAAGTAAAATGAGTGACAGTTGTGGATGGAGGTGATCGGTTCTGAAAGGAGAGGGGTGGTGGGGACATGGGGTTCGATCCGTTTGAAAAGGCGGGGGGGGGGGGGGAACACATTAGAACAATGGACCATCTATATGGAGCGCCACAATTGGTTGGCGCGAAGCGTACAAGAACATAGAACATTTTGCTTTTCATACCCTCCAGATCGTCGTGAAACGGCACTAGCCAGACTCGATAGCACCTCCATCTACATGTGTGATTGAGTAAGGACAGACAAAAAAGTTGTTATATGTCATACTAGATGATTTACCGCATATCACACATGGTAGTTTTTAGTGCCTTGTCTACCTGGCTTCGTTGCCTGGATCCAGGGGTATGCCCGACAGTCCCCTGGTGGAATCGAAGGGAAAGGCCAAGGGCGTACGGGACCATTCCAATTGGGGAGCTAGGGAGCAGTAAAATATTTGGCCGAATTTACAAGCGTCATCTAACGACTACCAGCGCGCGCGAGCGGCGGAATTTTTGCATGTGTTCCGGCATTTTATCGAAAAAGTCAGCAGCAGGAATGGAAGAAGAAAAAATCAGGCAAGTTCCATTTCTTCACCCTTTCCAAATTTTCCACGAATTTCATCTCAGCCAAATTGGGGAGGGGGGGGGGGCAGCCTTCCCACAAGGCTTCTTAAATTATTCGAGTGAAACAAAATGATTCGAAGCTTAATCGCATATTCACCAGCCGATCTATAACAACGCCAGACAATTAATGCACTTTTGGCCATTCGATTAAAGATTCGAGCACTCGGTATGAAACATGGTAATCCTTCGACTTCGTCTCGGCCCTATTACTGGGTCCATATCTTCACTGGGTCCGCACCTGGATTAGTGGACTTAAGACAATTTCGAACAACATTTCTAACGCGATTATTGTTCGGTTAGACAATAATTGAATCATTTAGAGATCATCCAATTATGATTATTACTGTGAACCACCGCCCCCCTATAATAAAATACCAGGTGCACGGTACACGTTCACAGGTCAGTAAATTGGGGCAGAACAACAACTATCCAGAATAAAAAAAGGTTAGTGAATTTCAACATTGCAGTTTTTTAATTCACAACTTATATAAGTACTGATGCTGACTAAATTTGGGTATTTTCGTCGTGTTTTCACTCTCCAATTGCCTGCAACCCCGGCCCGACCCAGTCTCGGATAACATGGCTGATTTGCCCTAAGTTGGTTCTGTACTCATCCGTGATATACTTAATCATCTTACTATATTGGGCACAGATTTACAAAATTGGGGTTGAAAAACTGAATGAAAATAAAGTGCCACATTAGCAATATACGTGTGATCTGCTAGGACTATTTCCAATCCAAGAGCGCAGTCTTTAGTGGGGTGTGACCCCCAACTGTTGGGAAGTCCTCCGTATTTATACATATGTGGTTTCACTCTTGACCACCCTGGACCCTCACTTTCAGCCAGGAGCATTGCGCCCTTGACTATTACGCAAACCCACTGTGATGCCAGATTGCCAGCTTGTCTGGGAGCACATCAGTAAACAATTGGGTCCTCATGCAATCGTAGACGACTGAGATAAAAATTCGAAAGGCGAAAAGAGTGCTGATGAGCTGAGCTAGTCGTACGGGCCCCTCTGTTTTTAGCAGAACATAGTTGGCTTAAACGACAAAGAAAAACAGCCCGCGCCACAAAGCGCCGCGAAAAATTCTGAATGTTTTACGGGCGTTTTTGGATCGAAAAATTAAGGCCAGTCAGCAGACATTTTGGGCATTTTCCTTCACTTTGCCTTTTCCTGTCAGATTTTCCCGAATTCTTGTCAATTTTTGCCCTAATTTTTCATCTCAGAATAACTTTGCGCTCTTCAAAGGGCTACGCAATTGGTAAGTCCTAGCCAGAAGTCAAGCAGTTTGGATTTACAATTAATGATTGGGAACAAACTATGTAGCCTAGTGACTCTGTCCAGGACTGGAGTGTAGTTCAAATTGATTTATTGGGGGATGGTATTTTTCGCCATGCGAACTTAGTCAAAGTGCCATGTGGTTTCATGTTGCAGAAAGAAGAAAGGCAAACTTTAATCCGTCAATGAGGTCTAGATTTAGTTTCCTATGTCGGCAGCAGTGAGCGTAAGACATTTCTGACAGGCGAGGGGCTAACATTCATTACGGCCCTGTGAGAGGGGTCTCAGGCGGTCAGGGTTCACCCGTCCCCTTTGAAAAGTTTGGTTTTAGGTTGCAACTTTCATGCTCAAAAAAATTGCGAAAAGTGCTGTCCACCAAGGGCAGTAGATTCTCTTCTTTTGGTTAAATTGGCATGAATCCTACCTTCCATGGGAACACCAACTGCAACACCACCGACAAGTTCACATTTTGCAATGCTCTGTTCCTTACGATTTTCTGCATGTTTGTGATGATTCGTAATATTCTTGTTGTGATGATAATTTGGTGACCTAGTTGTCGGGGTTTCTCCGACATATATGGTAATAGGTGTGATCGCCGGTTGTAGTAAAGGAGAAACTGAGAAAGAAGCTCAAAAGTGATAAAGCTATGGTCCTGACGGAGTTTATCTTCTTCCTAAAATCCTTTGCCGACTAGTGTCTGTTCCATAGCTATATTTTCAATACGATTCTGCAGGAGGTATTGTTCCGGATGATTGGAGGAGAGCAAAATTTTCTCATATTCAAGAAAGGTAGACGGTCTCTTCCTTGTAATACAGGACAGTGAGCCTTACTAGTGTTGTCTGCAAGGGTAATGGAATTCAATCATTCGGGTAATATGGTTGATTATTTCAAGGCATAGTATGTTTAGGGATTCTCAGCATGGCTTTAGGAAAACATCGTTCGTGTTTGACTATCTAATCGCTGGGAATTTATGGAAGATGTTTCATGTTCTGTTGACAACGGCAATGCTCGTGTGATTATAATTTCCTGGAACTTCAGAAAGCTTTTGACAAGGTTCCTCATGAGCGTCTCTTGCTCAAGTTGGGAGAGTTTGGCATGGCGGGGAATGTCCTTAAGTGATTCGTGAGTGGCTTCAAAATAGGTAACAACAGTTGTCATTAATGGGGCGGTCGTCTTCTTAGGCAAAAGGTCACTAGTGGTGTCCCATGGATCGGTTCTAGGGCCGGTTACTATTCTCTGTGTTATATTGGACGATCTTGAAGGTTCGTCATTCCAGGGATACGGAAGTCGCAGAAGATACAAAGTTGTATCGGGAGGTCGGTTTAAATGATGATGCGCAAATGTTAAAGGATCTGGCATATAATTCCAAATGTCTTCCCGACTGGCAAATGTTTTCAGGTCGACAAGTGCAAGTTATGCATGTTGGTTTTGACAATCGCAACGCTTCCTTCAAGTTAAATGGCCAAAATATTCAGAGGTGGTTTCAGAAAAAAAAACCTTGGGGTTTGTTTTGATTCTTCTTTGAAACTTCCAAGCAGGTGTGCACGAAGCTGCAGAAGAGGTAATTGGATTCTTGGCTTGAATAGACGACTTCAGTTTCCTTGATAAGGCTATTGTTGTCAGGCTGTTGAAGCAAACGGGTGGAAAGCACCTGGAAAGTCTGTACAAGTGGGAATCCCTACTTTGCAAAAGCAAGCAGGTTATTGAAAACGTTAAGCGGATTGCTACTAGATTAATTCATTTCCTTAGAGATTTACCTTAAATCTTACGAGGGAAGATTAACGTGTCTCGGTCTAACTTCAAGGGAGCTGAGGCGAATTCGGGGGTGACTTGATCCAGGTTTCAAAATTGGGTCCATGGATTCGGATGGCCTGTCCTTCCAATACTCTTTGAATTTCCAAATGTTACTGACAAATAGAGGGCCACGGCCCAAGCTCGTTGGCAAGCGCTGCAGATTGGAATTCGTAAATATTCTTTCTCGCAGAGAGTGATCAATGAGTGTGGCATGGTCTTCCTGAAAATGTTGTGCTACTCTAAGGTGTGACATGAGTTCAAATGCACAGTCTTGATGTATTGTTCAGGAATACGGGCGAATTATTATGGTTGGTTCATGTTTCTTCCTTGCGGTGTTGTGGCTCCGGGGTGGTTGTGAGGATTTTTTCTTCCTGACCTTATTCACTAAACTAAACTAAAACCTTAGTGGGGTATAGGAAAAAGGATGGAAGCAGACCGGTTACCCTTCTATGGAGAACCCAGGTTATAATTTTTCGTTTTGCCCGTAGGCTCGACCCGTTTCTTCGACGGAAAAAGTTGACTGGAACTGAATATATCAAAGGTGTTCGAATTTTTGTTGCAATTCATGAGGTAGAACACACAGAAGTCGAGGTGCTAATTTGCACGGTTTCCTGGTATACTCTATGATTTAAAAGGAATGTTCTCATCTTTCTAGAATTATACATTTCTTGCCAGGGTTTTGTTAACATAACATATTCATTCCTATATAGAGGCCTTTACAATGTAGGGGCATATCTCGACGCGATCGTGGTGGCGACATCCTACTTTCGCCGCATATGGCTATTTGCCTGGTAGTGCACGCGTAGTTGCGGCAGTGCGGCCCTCAATATTCCCTGCGTGTGATCTGTCACCTGGCGGAGCCCATGTGAACGGAAACGTTCACTAATCCGTTTTATTTAGGAGGATGTCAGCGGAGCCTGTGTTTTAGGTTTTGGTTGCGCTGGTTAGCAGTTTTTCCTTGTTATTTATGTTTGATTTTCGTGTCGCGGCGATCGAGCATGTCCGTTGAACATTCGGGGGTTAATCTTGCACGCGACTGGCTGTAATATACAGCTCTATTGCAATGTTAGGATTGATATCACTGAGCCTAGCTACGCACAGCTGAGGCGGCATTTGTGTACTAAGTTAGGACTGCAATCTTTTTAGACTAAATCAAGCGTTTGCGCATAGTTTATTTTGGCGTACGCCAGCGGCATTTAGCTTCATTTATTGCGGTTGTTTTTTACCTTGTGGCTGTTATAAGACTAAGAGCAGCGTTCTGTGAAGCGCTGTTCCCGTTATTGTGTATGGATCACTTGGATTAGGGCCTTTGCCCACTCTTTAGAGAAGTCGTGGAGGGTTAGGTTAAAGACATCATTTGGATTTTGCTTCCTATTAATCTAGGCCACTCTAGGGTTTGTTGTCCTATGGTCTTAGCGCCTAGCGAACACTTCAGCTCCACAATTGTTTGTGTCTTCCGTAGGATCATGGGCCCACCCACGGAACTGTTTTTGTTTTGAAATTGAAGTGCCAAGAATAATTGTTCAATCGGAGTGATCGTCTATCAGATGCCTTCAGCTGGCTAGAAATACGATGTCTAGAAGCCATTTGTAAAATATAGTCCCAGAATTACAATTGCACTCAAAATAGTTTTTTTCACGGAATCTCAAGCTATCGTGCACGTGGTCTTCACTACTAAGCGAAGCAAACCATCAGTATACCGATCGGACGAAGTTTTTGCATCGATTTCTTGGACATCGATTAAATCAAACGTCCGATCTGACAAGATTGACAAATTTTTGCTCAATCATCGGGCTTTCCGACGAGGAAAAATCGGCATTCTGCTGACATTGTGGGCCGTTTATCCACTGTGCAGGTTTGTATGCCTGATTGTGCTATTCTCTGCCCAAGCGTTGTTCCTCGATCTGCAAACTTGCTTTTACTTCCAAATGTGTGGAGCCAGTATGACTCCTCATCCGCCTCGTATGCCAACGCCGCTCGTTGTTATAATCAATGGACATTTTAGTGTGAATTCTACCATAGTTTAGATTGTTTACCTTTGTCTCTTATGTTTTCTGAGTGAGGAACTTGCTTAAAAGCTTCATATCGCAGAATATGCCTACCAAAAATGAATAGCTAACGACACTATAGAAGCATAGTACAGGGGGTTGCGCGCGCAGAGCGCGAAAATTTTGAAAATCGGGGTTCGGAATAAAGGCAACTGTGGTCTTTGTGAGGGCTTCTCAATATATTTTTCAGCCACACAGCCACCTACTTAACGGATACGTGTGTCTTAAAACGACATGTCTTTCGTCTGTCACGAGGATCAAAAAGTGGGGGGGGGGGGACATTTGATATGATGTCCCCCCCACTGCGAAAAGGGGGGGGACGTGTCCCCCTTACCCCCCCCCCCCAGGATCGACGCCCTGGGGTGGGAGAGCACATGAAGCGTGAATGAGCAGCAAATCAGTAATTCATGAGAAAGTGGGGTAGTATAGTGAGTAGGGTAGTGAATTGGAAGTGAGTGAGTGTAAAATCAACCGGTGCATAAATCCATGACTTCCATCAATCTTTCCTTTTCCCAGTGAGATGGGAGCAGTAAGTTAAGCTGTCAATGATCTCTGGTGGCGATATCTTTCACTCCTTGGTCGCTCTCGGGTCCTGTTGAGGATGCTGGCTGCGTGATTGAAAACCGTTAAAGTCCTGGCCGGATGATGATCTCCCGGAGCCGTATATCTACGTCAGCTAAGGTTCGTGCCTATTGTACTCGGTACGAGGATGAGAATGCGCGCAACCAACCGTTGAAATTAGGGGTCCCCGAAGCAAGCAAGCTGGGGCTCCCCCGCACGGGACCGTTGTGGAACTCTCTGTGTTGCAGCTAAAACGTTTATGTATGAAGGCTATCATGGACGTTGGTCACGACCAGGTGTAGTCGAGGCGCTGCAATCGGGCCAGGCCGAGGGCCGAAGCCGAGGCCGCCACCCCCGAGGGCCGAGGACGAGGACGAGGCCGCACCCTCGAGGCGAGGCCGAGGCCGAGAGGCACACCTTACGAGGCCGAGGCCGAGGCGGAGGCCGGGCAATAATATAAAAGCATACATTTTAAATTACCGTGTTTGAATACATAAGAACTTTTTTTTGTATGCCCCATGGCTAAGCTAGTCATTATGATTAATAATTGGAGAGACAAGAAGGTTTGAAGTCCTGAAAATGAGGACTGAACAAGCAAAAATTGATGTGGCAACCAATTTTATTCTTGAAGTCCGTACTCAGAATGAAAAAATATGAATGCTTAATTATACCATCACAATAAATACACTGTTCAATATGACTCTTAAAAGTGGCCACAGGCAGACAGTACGAGCCTTAGATGCTAGGACACGGCAAGCAATTTGAAAAACATCAGTATTCCAGCATCTGTGGAGAGGAGAAAGCAGAGACTTGATTTTGGGTGCACCATCTGGCTTCCAAAATGAAAGGGCTGTGGATTTTAATCAGCAGAAGACCGAAGACATGCACTTCCAAATCAATGTGTGTAACGACACCTAATTTTTTTATACTAGAAAAAGTTACATTTAAAACTCCATTTGGCTGAGAAACATTATTCATACAATATCAATCCAAAATATACAGTGATTCAAATTAAACAACAAAAAAACTAAACCAGAGAGCCAAGAGGTTAGTGATACATCGATTGCCCTGGAGTTTGTTGACCTCAGAGACCTTAGGCCTGACCCGAAAAAACAATAGGGCTCATATACTCATAATGGGGAGGAAACCACATACAAGTATGAGCTTGATCCACCAAGGGGAGTCGAGTTATCGCGTTAACAATCCAGGCGTCACACAAACACACACCACACTCACCACCACACACACACATCAAACACACACACACACACGCACACTGTCTGACTGACATAGATTCCTTCTACTAAAGTCAACTATAAACGACACATCGCATGGCGGTTATTAAACCAGGCAACGTATTATCCAATATTTGAGCAATCACTGGGCGGAGAGATAGATATGGCGATCTCATTCGATAACGACGAGATCGGTGGGGGTCTCATGAGGCTACCACGAAAGTTAGTTTTAAAAAGATCGCCATGTTCAAACCGCGCAAATCAGCGATAAAAAAGTACGTCAAAAAGACAGGGAGGCCCGCCCTCGTGATAGTGGGGCGACCCCCATTGCTTGAACTCATTTCGAGATTTTTATTCGATAACATGTTTGCAAGTTTCAAGTCAACCAGACAATGCGCTGGAAGAGTTATCGCGCGAACATGAAAAACTCTCCGTCGGGGGCCGTGCGTGGCGAAGACAGAACCATAATCCAGTGGGGATATAATGCATGAAGGAATCAAAATATATTTTGGTGTGATTTTCTCATGTAACAAGACAGGACTACAGGGCAGTTAATAAATATAAGTTTGTATTGAATTATAAAATACATTCACGATCTGCCAAACAGACCATATTCTTCGATTGTGGTTCCAGGCTCACGCACAGTTTTTCGCAACTCCTACTACGACATAAGGGGGGGCGATCAGTGAAGGTGAGGGTTCACTCGTGGCCGCGCCTGTGCAAGATTCGCTGCTTTTTACACAAGCTTATAATATGCGATGTGGCAGTTGGCCAGTTGCAAGTGCATCAGTTCACTGGAGATGTACATGCCAGCGAGCTCGCTAGGCGAGGCCGGCACTTCTAGCACTGCCATGGGAAATTGCCACGGCGCGGGAGCGCCGCAGCGCCAGTACTTTTTATCGGCAGTCTTTTGGATGATACGAGTTGCTACGTTAGTTAAAATTGTCGCGAAATTCAAAAAATTTCTGATAGCATCAATTGTGCATCAATTTCATGTTCTTTATTTTAATAGCAAAAAAATATTGTTCCGGCCTCGACCCGGGCCTCGGCCCAATTCCGAGGCCGGAAGCTCCGGGCCGAGGCCGAGACGGAGGCCGCAGCCTCCGAGGCCGGGGCCAGGCCGAGGCGCCCCAAAAAATCTATGGCCTCCGAGCCGTCCTCGAGCCGAGGCCGGCCTCGAGCCCTCCACCTGGTCACGACAAAAACCCCCCGGCTCCGACCCCAGGGCATGGATGCTCTCTTGTAATGGGGTAACCCAGTGATGCAGGGATTGTCCTTCAATTCAGAAACATCTAGATCAAATTGACCCAGGATTGAGTCAGGAAAGAACCAATTTTTGGGTGAAAAGTTGACCAAAAGGTAATTTTTACTCTAAAATACTCTATAAATTTGACAAGTTGATAGAACGGATCTACCAGCCACTGCCATACTAGATATTATATTTAAAATAAATAAAATATAACTACTGTGGCAGCTTTACATCACACACAGAAAATTTCGCATTGTGTGCCTGTTCCATATAAATTTGAAGCTAGTCAATATTTCTTCAACAGTGGTAACTTGATAATAATTTGAGTACGAGTCGGTATTAACCGGTACCTTCTAAAACAGTTACTTTATTCGTATTCTCTTTGACAAAAGCTTCTCTTCTACTCTTAATTCAGTAAACCAGTACTATAGGCAAAGTCTCCGTCATCCGCCAAAAGAGATATTCGATGAACTAAAGTCACCATCCACCCAGCAATACCCACTCGTCTTGGGGAAATGACGATCTGCTAATATCCAACCTCATCCCTTTTTCCCTCGGGGTCAGACAATCCACCAGGAGGTCACAAGTTCCTATTCTTTCCCTACCATCCCTCCTATCTGATCCACCGAAGGTTACGATTCAGCCTCCGCCCCCCACTTCCCCCACTTCTCCCACTTCCCTCCCCCGAGAATGCCTCAGGCAGCGAGTACATAAAACTACAGAGACAATCGATGTTCCGGTAATGGTTAGGAGAGAAGGGAACACGGCTTCACCTTGTTCGGGACTCCTCTGGGTTCGTCTCCGCCACTACCGAGTCGGACTCTGAGAGTGTCGGGTCTGGAGGGGCTGAGTGTTATGTCCTGTTCCCGCAGACGAGGGGTGATGTCGAGTGTACGCCCTTCCTTGAAGCAGGCGACACTCTGTCCTCGACCAATTTCGGGCCATGGACATGGTTACGGAGCCAGGGGCCTCAGAGGCGTCGTTAAACAGACGACTTTCTAAATCCGATCCCGGGCTCCAGAAGGCCTACCCCAATTTGTTTATCCCCCCACCCTGCCTCAGCAGACTCTCAAGTAAGCCAGGACAAATACCTGTGATCAACAACGGATATCACGTTGATGATATAAGGTTGTGTGATATGAATGCATACATCACCGATGATAATGGCGATTCCCTGTATTCCCATGCACCGAACGTCTGTGAAAACGTTCCCAACTCGTCGACAAAGCAATCGTCGAGAGGGAGATAGACAACGCGAACTCCCGAGAAATTTGTACTCCTCCAATCGTTTCAGAATCCTGGAAATTACTCCGATAGGGGAGAATCATGGGGAGAACGAAGGTACCTCAGAGTCATCTTTACTCGAAGATGAAAGTACGACGACTGGGGAAAATTTTCAAAACAGAATCGAATTACCTCGCAACCCCGGGAGAGGAAAGAATGGGCAGGGAACCGGATATGCTATTATTTACCATTTTATAAGTAATGTTCAATGAAAGGAGGTCGAGTTGAATGGTCCTAATAATGTAGGCGATTATAACGCACTATGTATTCATCATAACTCATCCCATTCCTATTAATGGTAAGGGTCACCCCTTTTTATATATTTGTGTTAAAACAAAGATAAAGACAATAATGGTACTCGAGAACCGGATAGGCCGAGACAATACAGGTCTCTCCAAAAAGACCCAGACCGGGCAATTGAAAACTTGGACGCGACACCATTGAACCAAGTAAAAGGGGTCAGTTTTGATAGAATATTCAGGTTCGGGGTCATATAAACTATAGCATTCTCTCTCCTGTTTCATCGGCAGTGAAAACGTGAGTCCTCTCATTTCAAAATAATATATCGATATTTTCTCTTCAACAAACTAGACGATCGTAAGATTCTCCTATACGTTCCTCAAGTTGCGCTGCGAACGTAAACACATTGTTGTTGTTACTTGTTCGGTGCAACGCATAAAGAACCCGGATGGAGGCTGGTTATTATAGTGTGCTGGCGATTGCTATACCGTGGCCCGATATAGTACCCACAAGAACCGTTAACTTGACGTGTACAACGTTGGAGATGTTTTAAACTTGAATCAGTTTTTCTAGATGGAACAAACAGTACAAGGTTTTCAGCGAGAGTGAAAGGCCGTATTAATGTCACGTGACGTGTTTTGTTTGTTTTGGTGTTTTTTAACGCAGTAGCATTATCCCAGGCTAAGTTACAAGTACGGGTATCCGTCCGTAGCGGCAGTTGACCAGCAAAAGACAGTGTATGTAATGCCTGTTCGATCGCATTTCAAACGAAGACCCATTATTATGCTTCACATAAAGGTTACAACTAAGCTGACTTTCAATGAAGAGGGAGATGGGCATGAAATATGGTAAAAAGGTTTTTAAAAAGTAAAATATCATTATAGTTGATATCTTCAATGAACTATTTATTTTACATGTTACGAGCCCAGATCGTGAAATTATACATAGAAGTTATAACCATATATTACCGCTGGACCTCTCTTCAGTTTCTTACTACTCATTGTTTATAAATTTTATTCTCGAAGAAATGTGATAGGTGAAAAAAAAGTTTCAACTGCGATGAATTTCAATGAATGCGGTGAATGTGTACATATCTACATTACCCAACGAGGAAGAATTTGCCGAGGAAATGTAGAAAAATAACAGCCAGAAAGGTCGGTCAGACTAGTTTTATAGGAGTAAAACTTCGGAAAATAAAGAAGCATTGTCGTCTGGTAGCGACTGGCGAGAAAGCGACGGCGATGTTTGCATTGACGTCACGATTGGAGAATAGTTCAATGCAGTATATAAAATAAAAAACAGAACTTGCCCAACGGCCAACTTGCCATTTTCGTTGAGTCCGAGGGTAAAAAAAAAAAGCTCTTCCTCGGGAACCCAGAAGTTATCGTCGTCATTTTACTTTTATTTTATATATATATATATAAGGAATAAACTGCAACTGTGAGACTTTCACTGGCGAATAAACAGTTGAGACTCTGAATTTATGTAATAAAACGGACGAGGCGCAGCCGATTCGATCTAAGCTACTTCATGGTCAGACTGTGTTATGAACGTCAGTAAAAGTCGCCTCTTGCTGTATTTATTCCTATCTACAAACCACAAATCAGGAATTACCCACCCGAACGATTAGAGATACTATATCTCTAGATCTATATCTTTGTGTCTCTAAACAGCAGTTAAGCAGCTAGGGTAACTTATTGCGTTAGTTCGATCAAGTGATTTGCCTTGCCCGTCCACCATAGAACACAAAAGTTGGCAGTGCGTGCTGTGCGTACTTTCACGGAGACGCAATAACAACCACGCTTCGACCTGGAGGGGGTCTGCGCGTGTGAACATGGCGTTTTCACCATGGAGCTATTATATTAACTGGAGAGGCAACGCGCTCAATTTATTGTAGCAATTTGAAAGTTTCCCCCACTCCCTACCGACCATGGAGCTATTATATTAACTGGAGAGGACATCAAGCGCGTATTGTGTGCCCTGTCCAAGTTTCCGTCAGAGAACGCAAACTCGAAGTGAGGAGGCGCCCTATTGTGTGGTAACCATTTAAAATACATTCAGTTTGTTTACTCTCTATCTGCGAATTTCTTCGACCAGAGACCCCCGAAAATACCGTCGTAGTTCCAAAGTGAAGATGGTATATCATAGTGCAAGATTCTGCCACATTTTTCAGTTAGTGTTATTTCCCTTTTCAAGAAACAGCGGGGGAAAATCGACATCTATTACGGAAGCACAGAAACAACATGATTAATTCGGAAAAAAATAATCGATTGCGTCTGGCAGAAATCACCATCTAGGCGTGAAGGTAATACATCAGGGAGTGAACTAGAGCTTAAGAATGTGAAGCTCGAATTAAAGGAGGCTGTTAAACGGAACATATTCTAATCTTACCACGAAATGCCAATCATGTCGCCTGAATGCCATGTCACTATAACACCACTGTTAAATGAGGGCGCTGTTAGCATAGCAACGAGGCTCCACACTGACTTCTGTTTGTGTAGGAGCTTCAGTACAGCATGTCCGGGGCTTGGGACTGACACGCGATCACCCTCGAGTGCGTTAAAGTGTCTGACCATCTACGGTATGAGTTACTCTATCTCGGGGACAGATTGACGCAGAATTTCCCCTGGACACGGACTGACACGCGGATTACATTTTCGTGCGTTAAATTGTTGATCAACTACGGTCTGTGTTACTCTTTCTGAGACATTTTCAGGTAGCCGCTTCTGTAAGACAATGGAAACTGCGCGTACTGCCATTTTACACATACAATTAACAACACCGGCGTCAGCCCCGCTTGGGCCTTAGCGTTGGATTGCCGGGCCTAGGTTTTCACCAATGCAACGAGCGACGCGTCGTTTCGCCCGTCTGTATTCTGTTAAGGCAGTCCGCCCTCTGAAGCGCGCGCGTAACTGGAAGGATCTGCGCGTGTAAACATAAACTCCGAAAGGTTCACCCAACCTCACATTTGCGTTTGAAAAGTACTGCGTTTCCTTATGACCCAGCGAATCGAGCAAGTATTTGATAGTTGTGTTACTCTGACCAGCTGCGTGGTATTCCAAAATGACCGACAACTAGTCTAATTAGGATACGACTGTTTGTTGCATAATAAAGGACAGTCGCGTGACTGGGATTAGCCAATAAGGCATGTAGTATCCCGTAAAAACACGGAGTAGGGTTGTAGAATTTTTTTTTATGCAGTGTTACTGATAGGGGCTAGTGGTATCATTTCATCTCTAAAACGGGAAGCCATTGCACAAAACGGATTTAACAGATCTTGTCTACAACTTTTACTTACTTGTCACACAATTCTCAGTCATAAATTGATTGTACATGCACACACATGAAGTGTCTTCATTCCTCAGTCTAGCGACACTAGGTAGTCCAACCATTCAGTCCTTCAAAAACATGGTCTGTCATGGTCGATGCCGTTGGCAGGTGTTGGGGCTCCTATTTTCCGAGGACCATGCGTAAATGGAACAACCTCCCTCCAAACATTTGTCGGCTGGATAATCAGGGAATATGGAAACGTTCAAAGAGGCACTGTTATATCCCATAGTTGGGATCTTCTCTCGCACCAGCTTATCCCCATAAACTGCATTGGAGTATCAAGATGAAAACGATGGTGAAGCAAAGCCCCAAGAAAAAAAAAAACCCGGATCCTCCGTATTAAATTGGCAGCTTTCTCCACTACAATACCATCACCAATTGCTTGCGTCTTTTGGGTAAAAGCTAGAAAGGGTTATGACGGACACGGAGATCGTTTCTTATCGTTCAGAACATTTCTTGGGAAACTTTGCAATCCTCCTCCTCCTTGAAGAACCTGACCCAGACGAAACGAACGAACAAAAAAAAAAAACACTCCATCAGTCCACAACCGGGGACCCACACACGCTCGCTTTTGCTATGCAACCAGATCAATGTGATGGTATATTCATGTAATTAGGTGAAGTAATGTTTTGTTCTGTTTAAGGAGGAGAAAAGCAACATGGCGTTGCATGACGTCACGGCGAAAAATCGTTCCGTGCAATACAATGTAATTGACGGTATGTCGTCACTATGATATCCCGAGACAATTACTAATCCGATATACCGACGTGACAGTCACACAAACAGCACTGTTTTTCAACCATGTGTTATGTGACGTTAATGTTTTTTTTAGAATCCAATGAGCTTGAATGACTCGCTCACAAATTGATTTGATTCGAGAAAGGTAATATTCATACCGGAGAGTAATTATCAAAATGGATGGCGCTATGGTGTAATTCACTTATAACGCGCAGTCACCGACTCTGTTTTCTGAGATACTCACGTCACGAATGATTTAAAAACATATTCACAAGATACTCACCCCCTCCCGAGTGTGGTGCACGACAAAGATCGTTGCATGTGAACGGATAGTAACAATAACCCGTTCTTATATAGCGCTTTCCATGTCGAAGACTTGATCAAAGGGCTTTACAGATATACCCCTGATCATCAGTGACTTGTCACACCCATACTATACAGCACGCACCTCTGGCTTGTTCTCTCCCCGACGCACCATTCGTTCGCAACTTCATCGTATCCCCCGGGCGACTCTTCAATATCACGCAACCACATCCGGTCGCTCGATACTTCACAAGTCCCCACAAGGAACCCCCTTAACACGTGGGTGGCGTGGGACATTTCAGGAACCATGCCTTGTCTTTCAGCCCTGCGGAAAAGTCCTCGCGCTCCCATGGGGTTCCGAACTCGCAATCAATGTTTTTGCAGTCTGGAGCTCTATACCGACTGAGCTAATCCGCCTCCGTATTCTCTATATGATTCAGTTCATTCTCATATTGTCCGACAAAATTGGCAGACACGTGAGTCGATGCGAGCTGGCTGTTAGCAGAGCTTCTGCGTGTGATTTACCCCCCCCCCCCTCCCCACACACACACACATTAGGATACCTCCGAAGATGATTCTTTGCGGCAAGTAGGACTAGCTGCAAACAGAAACTTATCCCCATAATCACCAGCAAGTTCGACCAAAGCCTTGGGAAAGCATCGATGGTGTGAGTCATGAAAAACTCGGTGCGCGCGAAATATGTATTAGAGGTCACCTGCGAGTACTCGAACTTACTATACCAACACATACAGACATTGATCTCGGTATATCAGTTCAAGAGTGAGAGTCTCTGGGGGTAACTCATCTCATCACGGCGCTCCATACACCCCCAGCATGGAGCGTGTACTTGCCTCCGCAATTTCCAGCCTATTCAACTGGCTCCTGATTTGTGGACTCCATTTTGAAACAACCATACCCAATAATAGAGATGATATGTGATCTATAAAATTAACACTAACATTGGGATCAGCATAAATAGAACGCAAAAATATCTCATAAGTCTCCGAGCACGAGAGCAGATAGGCGATTTGTGATCATTCCATGCATGACAGACAGACAGACAGAATACTGAAACAAGCCCAGTCTTGGTAGCTGCGGACGGCAGAATTCCTCTGGCGAATACAGCGCATTTCTTCACCATCCAACATTTATTGTATGTTCACATTTAATTGACCTTTACTGACATCTGTCATACCCAACATGTCTACCACATTAGCCTAATATGTGCTACATGTGCCCAACACAACTTTATATGTACCCAGCACAACGTCATGTGTACCCAGCACAAATAATTCCTGGGCCTGTAGCAGTGATCAGTGGAAACACACTTGGAACTGCCTGTGAAGCCCCCCATTGCCTCAATCATTCCACCATGGATGTGGTTTCAGACAGGGCTACAGTCTAGCCAGCCAACCACATAATGAGAAGTTGATGACAGACTTACTTACAGAGATTATGTGAAGGTTGGGTTACTTGGGTCAATGTAAACAAAATTACCTCAGCAAGAGCTCCATGGGAATAACGGTGGAAGACTAATTGGGGTGGTAATTAATGGGATTTAATTAACATCTAATCACAGTTTGCCAACTAAAAAGACACTCGCCCTGACCAGTGGCGAGCTGCACCCACCCGCCATATTTTAACCTGATGGCATGCATTTAAACGGCTTGAAAGTTATGAGTGATGTAAGGTATGTAGGTCAGTAGTCAGTGAATGGATGTCGTTGACGACGAATGAGATAAATTCCCCAGAGGAAAATCGACATCCGGTGACTCACCTTGCTCGCTTGAAACACTCGCAAGTGACTATAACTAAGAAGCTCTTTGGAGGGCAATTCCCCAAAAATATTTAAGATTTCTATTATTTTGCATTGAACATCATGCCAATCAACTTTGTTTCATGTTCATAGCATGTTCGGTTATAAAGTTAAAAGATGATTAATTTATCACTGCTAAGTTGGCAATTTTGCAAATTGGCAACCTTCTGATGACGTCATATCTACCAATTTTTAGGAGAAAAGGTTAAGAAATATGTCTTAACTTTTCCCTTCCCTTATTATTGGTAGATATGACATCATCAGGAGGTTGCCAGTTGCCAAAATCACCAGATTATATGAAATGTGAGGAAGCCATACCTTCGCACCTGAACATGCTATAAACCTGGAACAAAGTGGATATTTGCATGATTTTTTCACATTCTCTTACATTTCACACCAAGAAGAGTATTAATTTGGTTGGACTTTGCCTTTACATATTCTAGACTTACGGGGCAGCCAAATAACAAATAAGAGATCAACAACTGACCTTGACTTGGATCAGTTTGCGAAAGCCTTAGATACTTGGGACACCTGTTGCACGAGACCATAGTGCGCATAACATTCTCTAACTTCTAACGATCAAATACAGCAGTGTTTCAATTAATGTTGAAGTCACCTCCCGAATATACGTCGGAGTAGACAGTAAAGTCAATGCACGAAAGGCACTCATCGAGATGCTGGGAGGAGTTCTAGTACTGGTTTGGAGCCTGTTATAATATCCCAATGATTACTTCCCGCTTAGGGGAGCAATTTCAAAGCATTTTAGAGTTCCCGAGAAGCATGATCTAGTACGTTGGGTGAGTGAGTAGGTTATTGTGTGATGCTCAGTGCTGAGACCCCACCGTGTCCTCGTCGACCTGTCTTTTCTGAAGTGGAGGGTATAATTCCTGAGCGAAAACCAAGTTGGCTGTTGGGTAAACACGGATAACAACGCTTCTAATACGTCCTATATTGAAGTGGTATTGTAACTGTTCCTAGGAAGCAGTGAGGTGATGGCTCTCATCTTTTTTGACAATACTGCGACATTGCGGAATAGTAACGAACTGCCTTTTGATTGAGAATGAAATCTTCATGTGGTTCCAAATCAATATCGTCTTACGGTGGGAGAGGCATCGTTTAACATTATTCCGTGGATATGACATGACTTTTGCCAGTGTCGTAGCCACGGGGGCCTGGGGGGGTCCTGGCCCCCCACCCGCCCATCTCCCCCTCAAAAACTTTCAGGTTTACGTGTAAAAGTATCAAATATTACTGACGATAAAACCCAAATTTTCCTTGCTTGAGCGATAAAAAAAAGTTGTCATAGAAATAGACAACGCTAAAGCCTCTAATGTAAAACTTTCGATCTGGCTTGGGCCATTCTTAGGCCCAGAAAGTGCCATTTTCAGTGTCCGAGGGTGCCAAAAAACATATTTTTCTCTGACGCATCCCAGTCTTTATAGGGCGGGGACACAGTATAAATTCTATAGATTGTCGCCGTTTACAAGTCTAACATTGGCGTCGTGGAATCATCAATTTTAACAACTCTGGAACGTCACAATAAGATGCAGCAGCCACTCCTGGGGACCTTGATGTATTTGTGATAGACCTATATGCTCAATTGTTTCAAAAATATTGTTCCCATACTCAAACCAACTATGTTTCCTGCAAAGATAAAACTTCGATTCTTGGATCCAGTGTGTTCGCTGGTCCCTTGTATTGCCCAGGAGTGCCATTTCCCGTGATCTAAAGGGGTTGCCAAACCCCCAAATTCCGTGCGCTACATCGCCACCATATGGCCTCCCCGCCAGATGTTCTCGGCGCGCTCAGTTGGAAAGAATACATCCAGTCGGACTTTCAGACATTGACACCCCCCCCCCCCTCCCCAACATGTGGGCAAACAAATTAAGAGGATACCACGATTCATCAAGTTTTGGGTTATTATGTCGTCCCATCGAATATACGTTACCACAGTGTGTTCGCTGGTCCTTTTTAGGCAAGGCAGGGCCATTTCCAGTGATCTAGGGGGTGCCCAAAACCAATTTTTGCACGTGCTAACGCGCCAACCTAAGGTGGCGATCCGCTTAGATATTCTCACCTCCCCGCTCGCAACATTCCAGTCGGAATTCAAACATTGACACTCCTAACATATGATCCAAGCTTTAACGGGCCATGCGTGGTCAAAACAAAACAGAGGATACACGATTCATAAGATCCTTGTATTATAGTCGTCTGATTGTATTACAGTTTTGAGGGGGAATCTTTTCTACTAATTGGGTACATTAGACACACGAGATCCCATTGAAGGACGTTTGGTATATGTAGGCCCAAAACAACTAAAAAGGGGCCATTTCCCGGCCACCTGGGGGGTTTGTAAACCCCATTTGCTTGGACGATACGCGCCAACCCATTTTGGCGCTCCGCTTAGATAGTACAAACCAGGTGGTTGTGCCCCCCTAAAAAAACCTTGGGTGCCCCCCCAGATTGAAAAGTCTTCTGGCTACGCCCCTGCTTTGGACACATACCATATAATACAGTTTGCAGCTAAACCCCAACTGTACGCCGATTATCGGAAATTTCGAATTTAACCACCCTCGGTGGACAAATCCGACCGGGGCGGGGAGGGAGGGGGGGGGGTAGAGAGGCATGGAATAGCGATTTAGTGAGCGTTTCGCGAAATAAAAAATTGAATAGAAAGATATAGCCACAGACTCACATAGACACAATCAGAACCCTTGATCGCTTACGTATTACCTCCTCTATGTCTGCATTCCAGTAACATTCACACTGTTAGTCGGAACATACGATCCTGGTATCAGGTTGCAAGTTCCTCTCAGCCCCTCATTGTTGAGCAAAATCGCGCTACTCACACTCTGACAATTTGACTGAACTATGGTCAAAAGTGACGATGCTTTTGGTCACTTTTGACCATATTTTGACCATAGTTTCCGTCAATTTTTTGGACCATTATGATCGGTGCATAGTTACTAATCCAATGGAATGGTCAATTTTGACCTAGTGTTGTTTAGAGTGCACTAATCCGAGATACGGGCAAACCTGAACTACGGTACGGCCACAATAGAGAAATAGCACCCCTGACTCCAGTAGGTGAGAACATTTTTTGTTTAACTCCGTACAAAATCAATGAGCAGTCCGTCTTGACAAAATCATCTTATCAAACTTTTCAGGGAGTTTCCCTGTAACAGTTTTTCTCAGTGACACCAGTAGCTGACATAGTTCCATCAATTTCTGTGCCTTATTCAAAATATGCAGCACTCCACGCTATGAAAAAAAGGATTTCGACTGCAGACATTTTTATGATGAAGCTAGCGTGCTCTTCTCGATCATATTGTAACCAGCGAACAGCCTTCTTGAAAAAACCATTCGCCTCTCTGTTTTCCGATATAGTATTCATGTTGACCAGGGCTAGCCTGGCTATCACCCCATGTGAAGTTCAACTGTTACCAGGCTCAACTCATGTCGCCTAGCCCATTCTGACTGTTGCTTAAAAAGGTACGTCAATGAGAAAATCACTTGAATTCATGTCCCATATCAACCCCCCTTACTCAGGCACGGCTACAGAAATAGAAATGGAGGTCTTTCTCTCTCTTCTTCTCCCAAATCCCTACTCCATATACAATTCACTAGAATTGAATCTGTGTTGGAGACTCAATTTGATATGAACCATTCAGGCATTCCAGCCACCGGGAGGGAGGGGGGTGGGAGGTCCATATATCTTGTAGAAATAAAACAAAAAAAACCAAAATTTACCATTTTTGCCTGAATGCAGGAAACATTCGTATTTTGTTACTGTTTGAAATTGTTCAATTATTTGTTGGTGTATATTGTTTTTTTAATCACCGAACATATTAACCACAAAATATAATTAAAATATAATTAAAAATAAAAATTTTTCTCCTCGGAATTTTTTTTTTGTTTTTTTTTTTTTTGGGGGGGGATAATGTTTCCAATTTTATAAGGAAGACCGTCTGTTGTTATGTTGTACTTTTAGCGTGTGCAAAATTTAACATCTCGGCACTCCAAAATCTGAACTCAACGCACACCGCACACACCACACGCATACATGATGCACACCACACACAGCACAAAAACGGTCACGTTTGCGAGTGCCTTTCATTACTGGATCACCCCGACACCATCATGACACCCACCATAGGGTACTCCTCAGCAACCAGCAACAGTAAATATAGGATGAAATGGCAATCTGACTAGAATATCTCATTCAGCAGTTCAGCCCTTCTGGACCGATGACACAATGAGCAGTATACATCAGTATTAATTTAGTAAAGTGTTCCAATTGACTTGATCGGAGAGGTCGGAACGGTAGCCGAACGTAACGCAATATGATTTTCAAAGTTATCTCGCCCAGCAAAGTCATGTTATTCCCTCAATAATGTAATTTGGAACTGCCAGAGTCACATGTTGCTATAATATATATATTAATGTTGCTATAATATATACTTCCCAATAGTTCCAAACAATACCCGGTACATTGTACCGTGTATTGTTAGTTGTTTATTATTCGCATTCTAATTGTTCGTAAGATTACATGTTGGCAAAATGTATTTTTGGCAACCCTACTTTCGCCACCAGCCAATCTTGCGAACATTGTACCAACGTTGCGCCAACATTGTGTGCTACCTGAGAATAAGTCTATATCCCCCGGTAGTTATTTTCCAAAACATGTTGCTTCATACATTCACCGGCTAATGATGGCGCAATGCGGGAATAGTGCAGGGTGATATGCGTTTCATATCAAGGGAAATCGAGGAATTTTAACATCCTGAAGAGTCGGCACGAGTGGCCTGTTCAAAAATCTACGAAGGTTACCTGAATATTAGTCCAGACCGTCTGATACTCATTCGTTGCGTGAAGTTTTTCGAATATTAATTGGGATCTCCCTGCAACAATATCTTACTTGAGACCTGAAGGTGGTATCATCTGCATGCATGTCAGCTCTACAGTGAGTTAGACATAGGCTAAAATCATTAATATAGATCAAGAATAACAGTGGCCCCAAAATTGATCCTTGTGGGACACCGTCGGCTATTGACTTGTACAAAGCATCGTGCAATATTGTACAATACATCGAGATGGGGAAGGGTGTGACTGAAACTCCTGGGAGTGCTACACGTATAGCTTTAATTTGGGATTATCATTTACTAATGAGTAATGCTCTTCAATATTTTCCTGTCGTGCTACCGGACGAGGAAAACCCCTACCTCTCAATTTATGACAAAATCCCATTATGGAGGAGATGTAATTTTCCCTACCTTCCTCTTTATCACCACCACTCCGATGCATTGGAATCAAGTTACGCAGAACCTACGTTGGATTGCTGTGAAATCAGCCAACCTGTTATCTGTTTATCCCTGCTCTCCTCCCTTACCTTCACTTTTCTGTCCTATATCCCAGTTTTCCACTTCAATAATCTGACAGTACTCAACAACATTATATTTTGCAGCGACTAACTGCCTGCCTGCTCAGAGAATAAATGAAACTTTTAGGGACCTGTATGAGACTTCTCGCTGTGTACCCGGGGACATGTTTTGCACCAGGGACGTCCCCGTATGGTCTCTCTGCATGCATATTTGTGTTATTCCTGATGTACTTTACCGCCACCATTTTCACTGGGGTATAACCATGGTCCCGAAATCATTGAATTCCAAGCAGGTGTGTCGTGTGTGATGCACGCTGAAGAGGACACCCATGTACCGAGCACTGACAAAACGAGCTTTCGTATAGCCTATCCACACGGGAACGGTCCCCATTTTGAGACCCTGTTACACGCATTTGGGGTGCGTTTCCGTGTCCGTCAGATTTTGTTCATGGTTTTCGCAGAATCCTCCCTCGGAGTTTCAGGTGCCCGAACATGGTCAAATTTTGAAAAATTAAAAAACGAAAAAAATAAAAAAATTTTTTTCCTCTCTTTTCCCCAATGGGACACATTTTTCACAAAGATTAAATTCCAGGGAGGTTCTTTAGTGGGGAAAACACATTTTTTGGGGCAATTTTTCTGTTTCATTTTTTTTTTATACTATCTGTCAAAAATATTTTCCTATCCCAATAGTTGACTGAATTGAACATTTTGTGAAAAGGTGAAAGCACAAATTACAACGTAGTTTCGATAATTGTTCACTATTTGCAACTCGCGGAAAGATATTTGGCTATAGAAACGACGGATCAAGCTTCACCACAGTTTCAGGTATGCCGCGATGAGACGCCTGTATTCTGGTGATTGCCCTCTTCTGCTCTTCGGGTTTCATTCTTTTGAGCAACATACCCAGTCCCTAAATGAGGACCTAATGTTTCTCATATCTCAATCATTGAGAAATATCTCTCATATAATCCAATAATTCCAATGAATCGTGGTATCCTCTATAATTCATTTTTCCTCCATGTTCCCTTCTTCATATTATATACAACCATATATTTGTTTCATGTGTCTATCCCCTTCCCACACATCCTCAATAATTGATAATGCCACCATACCAATCCTCGATGCTTTAAACCAAATACTACCAGGCCTGTATTCCATTTCTTATTTCTTTCTACGACAACATAAACACTGCACCTTCAGCTCTATTTTGATCTGGCCCAAATTCCTCAGTTACTCATGTAACAGCAGTCGCCTTTACCTGTTTACACGTATACGTTTAATTCTGACTCCGTTTCCAAAGTTTTCGAGAAAATTCAATCTACTCAAAGGAACATTTCAAACTGTTCAATTACACACAATCCTTTCATGTTGCAGGTCATACATTTTGGCTAGCTGGCACAACGTTGGTAATGGTTTTGACACCGATCGCAGAACGTCATGTTGGCAGGGACGTCCAATCCGTTTTTTTGTTTTTTTTGTGGACCAGGGATGAGAAATCTATACTGGTAACTGATATGGGGGA
This sequence comes from Sclerodactyla briareus, assembly GCA_026419785.1. NCBI lineage: Eukaryota > Metazoa > Echinodermata > Holothuroidea > Dendrochirotida > Sclerodactylidae > Sclerodactyla > Sclerodactyla briareus. Next base: position 929,129 of record JAODTK010004999.1, on the reverse strand, counting down.
GGGGTCTTAAGGGGAATGCGATTGTTTCTATCCCTGATAGCCTTAAATACAAACTGGTGCAATGGGAGCACACCGGAACCACTCACTTTATTTTGAAACACTCTTTTCTGCCAAAATGTCAGTGCAGATCGCGCAGGAAGTACGGACAGAATGATGATACCCGCCCAGGGAAGCGCACGTTTTGCTCATATTGAGATTTTTTTCAACAAGTGATCTTGTGCAATTGCCAGCAACCTAAACACCAACTCTGTTTTGTAGAGTAGGCCTATATTTCGATATTCACTACGTCATGAGTGATTTGGTGCTGTAAATTTATGAAGATTGATATTGACCTGGCGCTTGAGGGATGAAAGTGGGAAACCTCACGCGGCAGGGTGGTTTTGATGCAAAGCACGTAAGCTCGCAGGGGGTTCTACTGAATTGAGGATGGAAGCCCCAGTTCGAAAACAAGTTTAGCCTACCCCCCCCCCTTTTTATTGCATTTCCAGGTTGCCATAGCTGCAATCTGTGCAGAATAAGCGCACTGAGCACGCATTTCCGCGGTGCAACACTAAAAAAAGCGTGAATAGTTGTGGGTTTATTTTATTGAAAAGCAGTGTTGGCGCCAAGGATTTCCCCGACGGCCGGGTCCGAGTTCCCCGACGGGGGGTCCAAGTTGAAGGTCCCCGACGAGGCTCACACCCTACCCCCCCTAGGGTCAAAACTTCATTTTTCTTGAAGAAAAAAAAACGAAAAAATGAAATACACATTATGGGGCAATGTTTACTTTCAATAGCTTCCCACTAACAGGCGCCCCTTATTAGTAAATGGGTCAGGTATTTCCCGATAACTGGCACAGGATTACCTGTGCCTTGTTGATGACCAAGTTGGTTAGCACAGTTGGTAGAGCGTACCCTTTTCCACCCGGTAGGGGGCCGGGTTCAATCCCGTCGGGTCATATACCAAAGACTTTAAAAATGGACCTGTTGCCTTCTCGCTTTGCGCTCTCAGCATGAGGGATAGGAACAGGGCAAAAATGTGGGGTAGGCAATTGTGAATTAGAGCAGCTGCTGCCGGTTGTTCGTCGGGGGGTCCGCTGCGTGTACGTTACCGCCCTCCCTTCACATTAATACCGCAAAAGAGGCAGCGCCTTGTTCCGTGTACCTGTGTAGGGTTTTCGCCGCTGACAAGTCGTGCGATATATCCATGTCCGCACTTGCCGGGCTCGTATAGGGGGGTCCGTTTGTCCGGCAATGCCTGATTAAACAAAAAAAAAAAAAAAAAAACTTGCGTCGTGAAAGGCACACCACTCTACCCAGAGCAAACGTGGTGACGGCCGAACGATCATCCTCCCCAAAGAATTGTAACCTTAATCCTCTTGCAATGACATTTCGAAGATTCCATAAGCTTGTGTATCCTATCAATATATTCCCACGTTGGTATAGTCGTAAAGCGATTACGCTTCCGGATTCGCGAAACGTAACAAAATCACTTAAGGTGAATCACCATCGAGCAAGACTCAACCCATCGAAAACAGAATCAACCCTCGAAAAAGTATCACCCCATCGAAAACAGAATCAGCCTTCAAAGAAAGAATCAACCCATTGAAAATCGGAATCAGCCTATTCAAACAAGACTCAGTATGTTAGATCAACAATACTCCATGACCTCCACCTTACAGGATTTTATCATGTATTGCCGTGCTCCCTTAAGTGTGATACATTCCGCGCAGTCCTGGTGCGTGGAGTGTAACAAAATCATCAAGCATGGAATCATACCCATCACAAGATTGGCATCAATACGTCCAAACAAAACGGTCGTCCAAACCAGAATCAAGTGTCTAAAACCTAAACTGGGTGTCAAAACCAGAAGCAAACTGTCAAGGAAAGCGATAACGCCACCCTTCGTAATGATTCCTTGTCTCCCGATTTGTTTTACCTTTTCCAAATAGGATGCCGCCCTAACATCGTCAGTTTTTGCCAAAGTGGCTATAGCACATTTTATAGAAATTTCTGGATTTTGTGCTGTCGAGGCAAGGAGGAATGCCTACCCCTTATAAGTAGCTCTAGCCCCTTCAATTCTATCGGGTCGGGGGAGCATTATATGAGTGAGCGTGAAGAGGTGGAGAGATGCCATGATAGTGGTTGGGGAAAGTGTGTGTTACTACAGTGAATGTAAAGGAAGGGTGGGGAGGAAGGGGGATTCTCAGGGCGCGTGAGAATAGAAAAATTGTAAAAGAAGTGTTGGAGATGAATGTGAGGAGAAGGGTGAGGTTTGGTTATGGTGGTTTGAAATGGGATGTGAGAAGTGTGTGATATAGCGAGTGTAAAGGAGGTCACGGTGGCGGAGATTGAGAGAGTGAGTTGGGAAGTATGTAAATAGAGTAAGTGTACGGTGCGTATGGCGGAGTTGGATGCGAAGAGAGGGTAGTCAAGATAAGATTAAGACACATATCTTCACGAAGACTGATAACGTTCGTACTGAGTTGACCACACTACATGTACTTAAACCAACAATTGGACTCTCAATTTAACAGAAAAATAGGTAATGGAGTGACGATTACTGGACGTTACACTTGGCCTATTGTGCACTTGGACTAATTCCACTCCACCCAGCCACCTTTGCCAAAGGTCATTAAATCCTGTTCATATGGCAATCAATGGATCTATGGAGTGTCCTATGCAGTGCACAAGAGTGGCGTCAGCGGGGTCGCAGCGGGCCCATATCCCCCCCTCCCTCCCCGTCGGGGCGGGGGGGGAAGGGGGAAAATATTTCCCACTCTGTCGGGTAGGCCCGAGAGGGTATGCTAAATTTACCCACCTCGACGAGTGCCGATTGCCCCACAGTATTTTTATTTCCAACCTATAGGCCTAGTGAAAATTCGTATATTACACCTGAAAATTCGCGCGCCTCACATCTAATATCTTATTCTTCGCTTGAAGGCAAGTCCAGCCAAATTAAATACTTCTTTCGGTGTTTAAGTGTTAAGTGAATAAAACTCATTTAACTATCCTTTGTTTCAGGTTTAATCTGCATGTTCGTCTGGGAGGATATGGCTTCCTCAATTTTCATATAATTTGGTGATTTTGGCAAACTGGCCACCTTTTTATGATGTCATTCTACCAATTATAGGAAAAAAGGCAAGACATGTTATCAACCTTTTTTCTTCAAAGTTGGTAATATGACGTCAATCAAAAAATGTTGCAATTTGCGAAAGGGGGTATCACGCATGTCTGCTGCCCTCTGTTTTTGCAGGTTTTACACGAAATACTGAGTTCATCCCTTTACACGTAAACGTGGTGGGTGGGGGCCAAAGTTGGTCCCGAAAAACATGACTGATTTCAAGGTCACCGAAGGCCAAATTTGTTTTTTTTGTTTTTTTAGCGAAAATACAAGTTAGTCGATTCACAAGAAACTTCGGTGGTGGTGGCAACAAGTTGGTCCCGAAAAACATGATGTTGAATTCAAGGTAACCAGAAGTAAAAAAAAAAATCTCTCGCATTCTCTCTAACTTCTTCGGATTTGAACAACCTCGGTGGATGTGGACTGCTTCTTTAGTCCTAAAAAACGGGTAGGGCATTTCCAAGTCACTGGAGGTCAATATGGACATACTTTCATGTCCTTCTCTAACCGAGTCCACAAGCTGTTTTTCGGGATATACACGTGGCTTGTTTTACCCACCTGCTCATGGTTTGTGTCACTTCAGTTTGCGCATTCACGGCGGTTGCACCTTTATGGCTTTTTTGGGGCTTGGGGCATATTCACAACGAAAACCTATAGTTAGTCCTACTGACTATTAAACGCTGGTCAGGATGGTGCCCACACCGACTAGACAACTTCTAATTCGTTCATCACAAACTAGTTTATCCACTAGCCAGTTGGACCGAATAGCACAACCGACAGCCACAAGTTTTTGCTACCGACTAAGCAGCAACTATCTCATTGTCTGGAGTACCGCCCTACACTAGTCCCGTGACTGCTGACTAAAATCCTGACTAGCTACAAACTAGTCAGTAGACAACGACTGAGATTTTGAACTAGTCGCTAGCCGCTAGTCAGTGTGGTTCCTTCACCCCGACTAGCGAAGCATTTCACCCCTAGTCCGTGGACACCGACTTAGGTGTAGTCTAGTCATCATGGGCAACTGACTAGCAAGACTGAGTAGACCCGTACTGCAATGAGTACAGTTTTTCGGGTTATATATTCACGACTTCTCATACTGCATGGCATTTTTCTTATGGTGAATAATAAGAATCAAGGTAGAAAGGTTGTAAAAATAAGGAACGTGAGATTTGCAGGCATTACTAGAAGATAATAACAAGCGATCGCCCCCCCAGTGTTCTACGCTTGGGTTTTCGCGATCAGTGTTCCCTTCTATTAGTTACCATGGCAAACATTACAAGGCATTTCTATGTGTTGCTTTACGATTCGGTTTATCAATAACAGAAACAGATTGTTTTAGTGTCGTGACCAGACACCAATACAGTTTCAGGTTAGAAGTGGAAACCTGCTTGTGTTGTCGGGCTTGAGGCGGATCTATCATGGAATTTGGATTCAAGTAACGTCGACTGGAATAACAAAGGCGTCACTCCACGCTACAAACCAATGCAATCATAAATTCGAAAGATTTGTTGTGGCTTACGATCTTAAACTTTTGTACTACATTTATCCTAAATTGGGGTCACATATGTGGGACCGCCAAATGTGGGGGGCACGTGTCCAGTTGCTTCCGCCCTTATCCGCTAGTGATTTGGTAGGTATCGGCATCTGTAATTTCTTTGTGTATAATGTCCATGAACTAATCTGTACACGCTACAGTAGATCCCCATGGAATGGAATTTTGTGCATGTTGATAAGCTAAACTTGTTGAAAAATATCATTTTCCGTATTGTCCCTTGATTCCAAAAGGACCCTTGGTCTACACCAAAAACAACACACAGAAACTGGTCAACTACCAACACTTTTTTCAACTGAACACCACATCTTCCTTAACTCATCGAGATATCAATCATGTTTTTGTCTCGCTGACCGACTTCATTAATGAAACAGTGGTTCACTATGGCGTAGGCCCTATATGTATGTCATACTTCTCTGATAGCCGTACATTCCTTCCAACGATCCAACAGATTACACCAAAATTGGGGGGGTGGCGATAAACACCTTGAATATTAGAACTGACTATGCGACCCCAGAGACCTTCATATTGTAGAGCTAATTCGACCAACATTAGAAAGGGCGCTCTACTATAGCATTCTTCCATGCCTCGCCTGAACGAATACAGACGGGAATGGACAACAAAAATACCTAATCACCGAGTGTGATCCGATGCCATGTGAGGCAATTCCGCCCTGATAGACGTCTAACATCGCCCCAAACCATTCACAACACCTACTTTTTGCCCAGTCCACCATTTTAAATGAATGACAAGAGGGTGACAAACAAAACACTCCTCGATTGACAGCACATCCAGACATTTCTCCAAAATATGCTATTAGCCGAAAGAAACATGCACAAACTGCCCACGTAGCTTGCATTCAATCGTAGAAATCATCCGTCAGGAATCATCTACGCAGGATGCGTTCCAAATCCTATGGTCTGATGCCATTCTTGATGATTTTGGTACACTCCGCGCACCAGGACTGCGAGGAGTGTATCACACTTAAAAGAGCACTGCAATACAATTAAAATCCTGTTAAGGTGGAGGTCATGGAGTATGATATAACATACTGATTCTTGTTTGGATAGTCTGATTCGCGCTAGTTCAATCGTTGATTCTTTCTTGAGGCTTGATTCGGTTTTCGATGGGGTGATTCTTTTTTCGATGGGTTGATTCTGTTTTCGATGGGTTTGATTCCTTTCTCGATGGGTTGAATTCAATTTTGATGACTTTGTTACGTTTCGCACTCCGTATACGCTGATCCTAACTCGATCGAGAACTGGCATACTATAGAAGCTATGAGGCGCGCGAAGCGCGCCGAACATTTTCAGCTTCATATAGGAATTTTTCACTATAAAGAAGTTTGGAAATATATACTGTCGGGGCAAAAATGTCGTTGGTCGGGGTGTGCACATTTAAGCGTCCCACTCGGCCCCCCGGCGAGATGGAAAAATTCCCCGACGGAGGGGGGGGGGGGCATGGCCCCCTGCCCCCCCCCGCTTGGCGCCACCCCTGTTTAAGTGAAACGAGAAATGGTGGCTAAATGTTACTTCCGTGGGCCAGTGGTTTACTGCTTGGGCCTCCCGGCTCCAGCCACGCTCCTACATATTGCAATTGACTATCTAAGTCGAAAGCGCCGGGGGGGACCATGGGTTTAGCGCACAGCAGGTCTAAATATATTGTCCTCCTGATCTTCGGCATGGCACTTGCAATACCCAATGCCAACTTTTTGATTTCAGGGGAAAACTTGTGAACTTTGTCACTCTGCTGCATACTCAGATGATTCATACTGCTTCCTCATTGCCGATATTTCGGTAAACAAATAACTACAAGAACCGCACGGCTAGGTTCACTTTGGTAATATAATCTGACTGCGACGTACATTTTGTGGCCAATCATTCAAAAAAGAGGTTGAACCCAACCCCAAGACCGCAAATAATTGGCCTCATAGAAAATACAGATGCCCGAATGCGGGTGATTAATAATTTGGATGTGGCATATTCGTGGGGTATCAGCTAGAAAAGAAAAAAAAAACTCAAAACAGGCAAGGGGGTGGTATAACTATATGTCGCTTCAATGAGAAGACTCCATGCGTGGACATAATGGAGACAAATGTTAGTTATACTGTATAGGCAATGATGGAGATTGTATGAGCTGATGGGTTACGATCGTTCTAGAACTTGCGTAGCCCAATAATTGTAGTGGGACTTGATAATTTGGTGGAGGGGGTTTTGCGACCGAGCAGAGCGCGCCCATTGGTTTGCGCGGAGCGTACCAGGACACTTTGAGCCTGAAAACCCATATAGTATGAAATGGCCCTTTCCCCGATCCATTTGAGCTGTTCATAATCGTTACTATGTTTCCGATTTTTTTTTTTTATCCCCGAGGAGAGTTATCTCAGGATTTTGCCAATTCCTTCGCTGCCGAAGAGGCATGTTTCTGGGCATATCACAGGTTGGCTACCGCCCCTACATGTAATGACAGTATGGGGAGAAAAGTGCCATCTTCGCCTTCTATCTACGGCTGTTGAAATTGGCGCTGGGGGCCATGTTCATGTGTATAATCACAAGGCGCATGAACCACTCATATACCCCTACCCCCATCTTGTGATCTTTGCCTCAGGTGATGCGAAACGGAGGAGCGACTGTGTGCTTAGGGCGCATAAAAATAAGGCTGCTGGCGGTTAACACCAGGTACTTGCATGGGCACAAATTCCGGCGAATTGTACCAATTGGATATCTCCCGTGTTTCGTTTTTTCCTTTAGCTGTTTCGTATGCCTATCGTTCAAGAGACAGGCTTTCATTCAAACAGCGTGATCGTTTATCGCTGTGGTAGTCGGTGATCGTTAATCGATAATCGAGGTCGGTGATCGATACTAATTCCCGTTCAATCTCCTAGGCTCATTTTTGTTTCATTATTTAAAACAAAACTATTATGGACACAACCTAAGTGCCCACCAAATAGACATTTCACAAAAGACATGCGAGCTCATGTCCCTCATACGCAACTAACCGCTTCTTTGAGCAATTTAGTCTACAATCTACATTAATCCGTGCACATATAACGAACAACCACACCTTAGGAATTACATTCTACTGGAAATGGGGTGGGTCGGAGTCCAGTCTCGAGTGGGCAGTGAACCCAATTAAACGACTCTGTGCCGCTATAGGCCATTATAAATTGTATGTTTGTCTCTAATAATTTTCAGAAACTGGAACGTGGGCGCACACCGCAAGACATGTGTCAATGGAGTGACATTCCACTCTACATTCGAAGTGTGATGAGTGACCTCTCCAATTGAGTGAAATTTACTCCGTTTCCTCTCTTGAGAGCATGCATGAGTGCATGGAGTGAGCCTTATACCCATGACATGACATTTTCCGGCCTACGATTACAACTGTTTCATCTAGTTTGGGTTTTGTTTCCTGCCTGAGTGGGTCAAAATTGCACGATGATTGACACGATATCCTTTTTGCAGCGGAATACTGATATGCTCAGTGTAGGGGGTCCCATTTGGCGTTCCATAGTGGTCATCAATCGTTGGAAGGGGTGGCGGTGGGAGAGGTTTATGTCGGGACCGAAGGGGAGTGCGCCCTCATTCCTAGCCTCACCCTACCTATTGGCAAATGAATTCCATTTATGAGCCCTAGACAAGTTGCTGCTGCAAATTTGACGAACAACAATGTTAAAACGTCTACTGAACATGAACGTTAACTGGTTATTGTAGCCTATTATTCGGAAGCGCGGTTCACCCCAGGATCGAGAGCAATATTGAAAAATTAATGTTAAGTACTACACTTGCATCATATTGAGTGGACGCCTGCGCGCTGGGCGATATTTACCTCTTTGCTCTTCTTAAGTTCAAAGTTCGTAGACAATCACTTAATGAGTCATCCCAATGCAATTTAACGTACGAAACGTGGCAACAGGCCGGGTGGGGAGGGGTGAGCAAATTCTTCCGACACACGGACTTCACCCCCCCCCCCCCCCTCCCGAATAACATAAATTCACTTCCATTTTAAATGTAATGTTATTACCACTACTCTAAAATCTAAGCCACACAAATTAATTCTATATGTCTCCTCAGGGCAAAACCTCGGCGAGCGTCAAATCTCACCCCTAAAATTGGCGTTATACCTTAGACTCCAAACTGGCTTGGACGACTCACATTTCGAAACATTACTGCAAGCCACCAAGTAATTGAATTTCCTTTCCTTAGAAAAATTTGCAATAAATTGTCCATTCCATGTCAAAAAGTCGGCTTATACAATCTATGTGCGCCCTCACTCGAATATGCCTCCCAAGTTTGTTAATTAACGCACATATACCGGTACCGGTAGATTTGTCCAGGTCGCTACATGCGCTCTGACAGTATAACTTGAGCATAGAAGCGACTTAGCATATCTCGCCACCTGCCATAAAATTTTCCATCAGGAATTAGCTGTCCCCACACAAAATGTTCTTCATCCTCACACTAGCGATACTAGGTCCAATACCCCGCCCTTTAAAAAAGGCTTGCCGTGGTCGACTCTGTCCTGGGCTCTTTTTTTTCAAGGACCATTTTAAATGGAAATAAGCTCACTGGTAGTATTGTTCGATTATGTAAAGAGAAGGCCTTCAAGAGTGCAGCTAACATCTGGTTGCGCAACCAACAATGGTCTTTCTTCCGCACACCAACTATCCTCCCTCTAATGCCCAGTTGGGCGCTTTGGACTTGAGTAATTCAACGAAGACGAAGGTGCTGATGAGATCCTGCAACTCCGGGATTGTGTGCAGTTGATCGCAGTATCTGTTCGACACCTCGATCCATTTGTTTTCTTCAGGACGAATGCTGCACACAGTGCACTGGAAGGCTAAACAAAAAACGAAGTTTTTTTGGTATGCGGGAGACCATTGCAGTCGTTAGAAAGGCCCAGATTTTCACTATTCTTGGTAAAATGCAAATGATCACAGTGAATGTTGATGATCGTGATGGCTTAGTGTTCTCCTCCAACTCCCAGTTCAGAATAGGTTCATGAATATGAATTAGCCTAGGTAGTCTTGATACTGATGAAGTTTAGGCCTAGCCTAGGCTATATTCTATAGTATACGGTACAAATCCTGGTAGGAGCAATTGCAGAAGTAGCCCCCGCACTACCGCTTTAGTTCAAAAGCACACACAGTGAAGTGTCACTCAGCATGACACTCCATTGAAAACGATGCAGTGTTGGAAGAGTTGGCGGGGTATTCTGCAATTGATCTTCCTGGTATGATTGCATAATGTTTACCCATGTCAGGAATGGACAAAACTAACTACACTTCAGTGGGTTATATTATTCCCCGTTATTCCTAACACGTATCTGATAGTCACTTTATTGAATTGTTGGTTGGAAATTTGGGAAATAATTGAACCCGCTAAAAGTGGAGGAAGTGCCCAGGAATGTGTACCTGGATACCCATATCCTAGCTGATAACGTCAGCGTTAGCTGTACAATTACACATGACATAGGTCTAGCCTATATCATAATAGAGCTTTGGATCACGAGTATGCGACCGTTGTTGAATTATATGAAACTGTTGGGTGCCGTTCTTTGAAGTGGTGTGCCTTTGCTAATACCAGATAGTGCAAGCACAAACCATGCATGTTTTTGACTGTTGTGCCCCTAGCCTAGGCTTCGGTTTTTGTCTGCTCCTGTCTACCTGGTAGTGGTAATATACGGTAGCCTATATACGAGGGGTCACGGCAGGTCTTCTAAACTTGTCAATTCAAATGCTATGCCTAGCATTGCGGTAGTCCTCTGGAAGAGAACTTTTCTGTCTTACCCGAGTTCTGAAGATTTTAAGGGAAGGAAATGCCTTAGGCCTATACCTATTCACTTCACTTGACAGGAGCTACAGTGAAACTGGGAGGTGGCTAAGATTACACTTCCCGCTGTCAGAAGGTTTACCCACTGGTAGTCCTCACATGTTCCAAATTTGTTCAGAGGAAGGTTTAGGAAGCTTACCATTCCCAGGAACTGCAGTCATTAAAATGCATCTGTCATGAGACCTTCACAGTTGTCTCAAGTCACAGCCAGACTCTACCCTCCACTGATGACCTTGGAACTTGGCCACAAGCCAGGAATGATCCTACACAGGAAGAAGACACTGGGAATGATTGTCTGCTCGGACCATCTCAGACCCTGCCAACTGCCATGTCACCAGTACTGTTCCATTACAGGATCCGGAACCTTCATTCCTCAACAAGAGGCATGGCAGGACCGATCGCAGCGAGAAAGCAGAAACTGGAAAATGGGCTGGAAATTCTAAGGCTGAAGTGGTGCTGAAGAATGTTCTAAGCTGAGTGCCCTGAGGTTGGAACCGAAGTCACCAAAACGGGTTGTCAACCAAGCGGATACCGTATTCATTCTAACAGAAGCTCATGCCCCTGTGTTCGCGGCTTAGGTGCGCGATTGCGGGATTCGTGCATTCCTCTCATGATTCCCGCAGAGAAATTGTGGTCATAGCTGAATCCCCCACTCTTTTTGCGATCGAGATTGGCACATACACAAACAAAGCAGCACACATGAAATCCCAGTACTTATTAATGGCACATAAAAAATATATCCATTCATTCATAATATTGTGAAACTACACGAGCAAGACCACAGACGTCATATGCCTAACTCAGAAGAGCCTTCGTAGTTCGTATACATATGACGGCTCAGTTCCTCGGAGCACTACACAACAGCTATGCGCAATACTCGGTACCCAAGCACCCCACGCAATCCAATTTGCTGCAAGTAAACACCTCAACAGCTGCTTCTAGTTCTAAGTGTATGATTTCATGGAAAAAAAAAAAAAAAAAAAAAGGGAACAAATATGTGCAGGGCACTCCATGCACATAATTAAGGCCCTAAAATATACTTCTGTATTAGATTAGGCTAACATTACTCCCTGCAAAGTTTCCTGCATAATCGCAGACATACTTAATCGAGGTCAAAATAGAAATACTTCAAAATTTCCTATTTTGCTAGCTCTACTTCAAGCTAGGCGTAAGATTTCCAGAGTATTTACCCAATGTTTGTCATTCACGATCTCGGCCTCGCATACAATCCTATTGCAATGTTATACTATATTGAGTACACTGCAGCTACGCCATACGTGTGGGTTTGGCGGTGTGGTTTGTTACGATTTTGCACCAGGCCCAACTAAATATAAAAGTATTCAAAATAATTTTACATGTGATGGGATTCATGCTGGACTTGCTTGGGTGGGGACAGGTTTTGCTGGTTTTGGGAGATTAGCTCATCGCTCGAGATGATGATACAGCTATGCCGGCACATTGAACTAATTTGGAGCTGAGGGGCAAAAGTATGAATCCAGCCGCTGACCATAGGCTTAAATCTGTTTGGGTCAGTTGCAAATGATCCCGTCACAGAGGGCATAGAGTGGGACAGGTCGGGGGGTGCATAGAGTGGCTGATTTTTTTTTTTTGGAAGGGAAGGGTAGGATTGAAGGTCATTGGCCCAATGACTTCTTTTATTCAAACATACATGCATTTCTGCTGTAGTGGCTGTTGTTTAATAATTCTGAGGAAACACACATGCATACATTTGTTCTCAAAACCTGGCTTATGTTGGCTGATACCCTCTGAAAAATCCATTGCAAAATGCGATGGCACTGCATTAAGGGTAGCTGACAGCCAATCAACAAATTCTAGAAATCCCCCCCCCCCACTTTTGTCAGATCCCCCCAAAAAATTTCTTGAAGGGGGAATCTCCCCCCCAAAATATGAATCCTAGTGCCAACACTGTCATGCCCTAATAGAAGCACAAATGGAATTTGCAAATTCATGCTTTGTAACACTAAAAGAGGCACACTTTCAAAACTGGTCAAACACTAATTGTACACTGCTCCAAAATAATTTTGTTGGTAGGAAAGTACACAGGCCTAGGAGGATCGTCAGCAAACCTACTCTGCAGCCATTGCAGGGGGCACCCGCCGCAAAACGCATTAACGATCTCAGAATCGCTTACAAATCTGTGTTAGTATTTGTACAACAGTTCATCTCTTTTTGACTGATTTCACTCCACATGTTTGTCCGAAGATTATTGAAAGGTAAATTCCAGCACTCCAAGCTAGACTTTTGTGGTATCTGGTATTGTAGCATAACTTAACATGTGTTCCAATTCCGCTAGACGACCGTCCTAATAAACGCGCATGTTTCCAAGATTGTCTTCGCGCGATGCGCGTCTATTAGAATGAATACGGTAAGATACAGCAAGCTCATATAACTGCAAGGGACCAAAAGATTTGTGATCTTATAGAGCAGTTAAGAGGCGACACATTGGCACAGGAGCTGGTGGAAACAAGAAAAAATTATTATAAATTCTATAGCCTATATCAATAGTTTAAAAACGACCATTCCCTTTATTGCAAAAGAATGTGTAACAGGTGTTAGCCAATATTAGCAGTTTTCTTCATCACAACTTTTCACTATGCTAACACTAAGTCATCGTGGGAAAATATGGTAACTGGCACAAACAAAAATGACTGTGATTTTCATTGTTACTATAGCTATGGAGTTGTATGAGGTGTCAAATGAAAGAGGCCGTGATACTCCATTTGATGGAACTGTTTTGTGAGAGCTGAATGCAAACTTTTTTTGTATACCTACACCGATTGTGCATTATGGATTTAGTAATCATAATTTCAGTTCCTACTGTATCTATCAGTATTTTATCATGTTACGTATTGGAAGTTAGAAAATATGTGTTGGCCACAAGGACTCCAGTTCGTTTGATGATAGTTTTGTGGAATGTCAATAAATCATGTGGGAAGTATAGAGATTATGAATGCATGTGGGAGCGCTACAGCAGGGGAGTATGCAAGCTATCACACAGTGTAGGTGCAGCCGTGTTCTGAAAATGTACCGACTTGGTCTGACATGCTACCTGCCAGTCGCTTCATCATAAATAATTAGTAGCCTTGTAGCTCATTGGTACAATTCCCGCTGTCCGTATATTCCCGTAAAATATATTGGGCTCTAACACATGGAATCAGTGAGGTGTATATTGCCACTTTGTGGGGTGTTCATTTCAGCCTCAAAATGACCGCATAATAGTTCTGTCAGAGGAAAACATGAATTGAATCAATCTTGGTGGTTCTTGGGAATTTTCAGGGTTGATTTTCAGCATTTCGGGCGTAAATTTTGCCCTCTCACTCATTCCCCCCCCCCCCCCCCCTCCTCCAGTTTTGCTGGTAACCCCCACTTCAATGCTTGGGTAATCATCGAACCCTTAACAAGTATTTCAATACTAAAACCATTAGAAACATCCGAACATCCTGTCAAACTGTCTAAATATAACGGACAGTATACCTACCTACGACAAGATGGGTCGATTTGTCCCCGTTTTGAGGTGTAATTCAATGTCTTATGTCCACAGTTTTGACAGCTCTTTGGTGTGTGCCACAATGCTTAGCCTGAAAAGTTATGTTGATCATGCATGTCTATTTATTTATCTGTCTGTCCATGGTTTCTTTATCTGTCTGTCCACATCTGCTTGTCAGCCCATCTGTCCCCCCACATTGTTTGGTCTTAAGGGTCATCTGGGTGTTGAGAAGATGGTGTGCATGGGGATCCAGGCTATTTGTGCAAATATGCAAATGCTCTTAGTTTCAATCGATAATTTGAATATTGGTCACTTATTTTCACAACAATCTGGGATTTGAGGTTAAAATGGTCTTTTTGAGCATCATATGAACATACTTAACAGATTCAGTAATACCATTAACCAGTGGTTAATGGGGGGAGGGTCAGAATTTGAGTTTAGGTATCTATGCAATTTTGTTTCAATGGTCAAGCAGCTTCTACAGATTGGATTGGAATGATCATGAAAGTAGGTCAGTAATATCATTGACCAACTGTAAACCACATGGGCGTGTCAGAAACTTGTCAAAAAGTTCGTCCTTGGACACTTTTGATGATCATGCCCGGACATAACTATTAGTGACTGCATTTTGCATACCTTTTGATACTTTGTGTTGCCCAAAATGTTAGAAACCTAGGCAACGTAGGTAGCTACTGGTCCATTGGCACCTAAGCTCGATCCACCTGATGGTCACGCTCAATACCCCTATGAGTAGCAGGTTGCCCCCTGAAGTACATGAGTACATGATCCCCTATTGTTTTGTGTTCAGGTCAAGTCATATGAGGTCACCATAGGTCCTGAATTTTTGGATATGATATCACCCGAATGCTTGGTCCTAGTCCTGGCAGGTAGACATGTATTCATGTTTATTACAATGTTGTGCTTGATCAAACTTCATGCCTTGATTGATTGTCAATACCCTGGTATATATAATCCACATCCTGTACAGATAACTATACAAGAACAAAAAACAATACCTGTTCTCAAATAATTTCACAGCATTTGCCAGGAGTGGTTGTTGGAAATTTCCTTGGGTCCATTTGCAAAATTTTACCAGAAGACTGAGGTGTCTTCTTTTCATGTATACTTCAACGGTGAAGAGCGGGAAGGGAGGGCATGGGTAACCGGGTAAGGATTGTATGGTCTGAGATATGTTGTATGTTCCCCAAATGGCAGCTGGAGTACATGATGAGTACGTTGTATCCTGTTTTTTGGGGTCAGGTCCAAGTCATTATTAACCAGAGTAAAAAGTATATTTCGCTGTAAATAGTGTCGAGATTCTTGGTCCCATCACGCTGAAATTGTGTGTAACTTTCCTATGGGAGTACAGAACCCTATCGTTCTGACTTTGACTGGGAGTAATTTTTGGGAAAAAAATCAGGATGTGTTAGAATTTTTATTTTGACATTTTTCTTTGGCTTTTGTACTGTAAACATAATACCTTGGATTGGTGAAGCTCATAATTGGGATGTGGTCACCATATGAGTATATGAACTTGTGTTTTGGGGGTAAGGTTCAATGTCATCTTGAAGTCACTAGAGCTCAAAGTCTGTAGATTCTTGTGAACACGATAAATCCAGGATGCTTGGTCCAATCAAGGCTGGAATTTGGTGTGAATGATCTAATATTATTGGAGACGATTCCTAAAATTTTCTACCATATTTGTTTTAAGAAATCTAACCTGGCACCTAACAACCAGGTTGAATTTTTCTTCTCATATAGATGGCTAAACTGCACAAATTGCATCACGCTGCAGACTTGCGCACCGGCAAACCACTAATGTGAAAAACTCTGATAGCCTAAAATTGGAATAAAATACAATGAGTAATTTTCATTCGGCTAATAATCTGGCTTCAAGTTCAACAATTAGCAGTATTGCAATACAGTAAAATGATTTCGGTAGGCCTGAGGATAACCAATTCCTGCAAGAAGTGTTTCGATTCGCAAAATATTTATGTTCGTATTTGCATGGAGGTCATAATACCTTTCATGTATTTAAATAATTAGCATTTCAGTGTAGTGGCTGTGTAATCTCCTATAATTGTTAAGGACTGACAGTGACAGGGATCAACTGAAATTCATGTATCGGTATCCTGCATCACTTTAAGAGAAGTTGATCCATGACACCTTAAATAACTCAACATCCGAAATGTGTGGTTGTGTTCTTTCCTCCAACCCTACAGCATCTTCCTCATAGACTAATTATTTTCAAAATTCAAAGTGTATTTATTGTGTATTGTCAATAGAAAACAAAGAACTAATTTGTGATTGTGTGAGTACTGACATCATTATTGCATGATGGGAATGCTTCTTGAATCTTATCAATACCCTTACAATCTTCAAAGGCCTCTAACTCTGTAACGGAAATTTGTAGGAAACACCGGTTTGGGACTGAATAATTGAGTTTTTCTGCTTTTACACTAGTCTCTTTAATTTACCAAGAGTTTGTCCTTTAAAATATTACCGCTCAGGAATTATTCGAATCGTTGTTTTCATTACAAATCACTATGTTTTTCAGTTACAGACATGTACCCAAATTTCAAATAAATGGAATGTAAACATTTCAGAATAGAGACTACGAAATCCACAGACCTGCTCAGTGCTCAATAGTGATTGTTCTCATCTCCCCCCCTCCCCCCCCCCCACCATTACGGGTCTGATGTATTCTTCTATGTAGTACCACACTGGAAGCTGCTTTGGGTTTGGTGGTTGATTTAGTGATAGTTTGGTGGTTTTGTGGTATCAAGATCAGAAATGTTCTATTCTGGCTGGCCTTAAGGGGCAAGTTGACTAGAAAGGTTTGTTACTACTTTCACACCAAAAATTGGTCAAAACAATTTGAGTGTTGGATTGTTGACCTATTAGCTGAGGTGTCAGCTTGTAACCCTGTGATTGTAGTTTGGAGTTCAAACCTTACCCCGAACAAAGTGTAAATAGTACCCTGTGGGTATTTATACTGTGATATTTCATCTCTGGAGGGGGATAGTGCAATAACATAGAACTAGCCATTTTTTCAAGTAATGCTGTATATCCCACGGTGAAAGGTATCATGTTTCCTTGGTTCGAGCCCACCAGTTGGCTTTCATAGCCAATTTAGGGCGCTTTGCTTGTAAAGCCAGATTCCGCAGTTCAATCGTGTGGAGCATGACTTTTCATCACTTCCAGATTCACAACCTTCCCACATTTGCACGAGGGCGCAGCCACAAGGGGGGTCAGTTTCCTGACCCCCCAACTGAGCAAGTGGTTGCATCCTTGGCATTACCTGTCCCTCAACACTCAACGATGATTGGCATAACACATCAGTGTGCTAGGTACCTAAAACAGCAAAAAAAAAAAAAAAAAAAAAAAAAAAAGCTTTGATCAATAGGTCTAGTATGGGTGTGGTAGTTACCAATGGAGCAGAGGTAATGACTGTGGAGGGCTTTCAGATGTTTCCCATATGTGAGGCGCTATATAAATGTAAATCATTCCTCTGTAAACCATATGACACATACCGATAACCCAGCTCACTGGTGTCATTCGTTTTGATCTACACTTTGGGTCTTATTTTTTAAAGTGGAACTACCCCCCCTCATTTTGATTGAATTCATTGGTTGTGTAAAAAATTGCCATAAGGGTAATACCATCGACTTTTCATTCTTCTTTCTGGGAACAGGCATCATGGTAGTAAGACATAGATGGAATCAAAGACATTTATTAAGGATTGCTTCTGAATGATAGCTTAATGGGAGAGAAAGAGGTCACTTTGCCCATGGGCAAGAAATTGAGGTTGCAAGGAGTTTCCCCTTCTTGATTTATATTCCACATGCACTAATCTCGTTCTTGGAGCTCAGTACTGCCACAATTAATTACACGAATCCCTGTGCCTGCATCTCATACTGAAAGATGCCAGTGGCAGTCACCATTCCCTCCAGTCACCATCCTCCATCCAGTCCACCATCTTATGTTGCTCCTTAATGTAGGCCTTCCCTATCTTAGCCAGATTAATCCGGATTCTCTCCTAGAATATTTCTTGTATTCTATGGCCCTAGTGCCCTGAAAGTTGCCGCTATTTTCAAGGCCATTGGCCTCCAGGCTCACCCAAAATGCACATTGACACAATACATTATCTATTTTTGGCCCCTGGTGCCTGACATTTTAATGGCTTGTCCTTGACAAATGGCCCTGCCCTTATAAAACCTCAATTCAGCCCAGCTCCGACGTATGCGTTGGACCGTTATTTGTCATCATTTTTATGGCGCGGTGACTCAGTCCATTTTCACCAGGTGGTGTTTGCATGGTGTTAATGACTCTCTAAGGTGCCCCTGGTTCAATATGGCCCCATGTCAGAACTGTCTGAGTACTTTGATCTTCGCTCCAAGGTCTGTTTTCGTGTTTTTTTGTGTAAAGACAATCAATCCTTTCCAATGTTGTGTCAGTCATGTCAGGCTGACGTAGCAAGAACTACATTGGGAGACATTGTTTGAATGCAAATGGAATGCAAACTATTGAGAGGGTGGGGGTGACCTCATAATTATTTACTGGTGCCTTTGCCTTTCATGTCGTTTATTTTGTGCACAGTTCACGGTTGGTGTATCCGAAGTTAGTTTGCGGACAAAGATTCAGTTCGAGCAAAGGGATCAGGCGTCTACTGTATAATAAATCTTTTATACTCTACTCTCCGGCCAGACTGGACCTATTTTACCCCAGTGTCATACTTTTTATCTGATTGGTAGGTTAACCTGAATCTAAGCCTTCAGTATCATGTGATATACAGTGTCTTGTGGAGAGTTCTGCTCCCATAAACACTTTAGTTGACACTAGCATAAATTTTTTGAATAATAAAACTTCCTACTACTACTACCTGCACATCCCTTAAACTCCTGCCTATGAACCATTAGTTCAAAAATCCACAAGTCTGAAATGTTTTTGATAGCTGGTGGAGCAGGTATTTGTAAGCCCCCTCTGCATGTCTGCTGGGTCAGCTGTTGTGATCTGCTCATCCACAATTGATTCACAATATCACTATCACTCCTCCTACATTGAGATCCTGGAGAAGTGGGAACCTTGTTGACAACGTGAGGGCATCTGGGGTGTTTGAAAATTGAGGTAAAAGGACATCTTGTGGTCAATTTTAAGCCATTCTTTGAAATTAACCCGCGAAGCGCTTTATAGATTCGAGTCAGTGATCATGGCAATTCGTCAGTATCATGGTGACCAATGCTACATACAGGGTGTTCTGGGATGTGATGTCACAGGTCATCTAGAGTCATTTTAGCCACATGGTCATTTTGGGAGTCGTATGAACAAAAGCTTTTTATCCCATAGATTGAGTTGTATAATCATGACAGTTGGTCAGTATTATCAGCATTGGCCATTTTATTTTGAGCACCAATCAGGAATCTGAGGTCCCTGGGGTCGATTTTCATCATTTTGTTAGGAAATTTGTGCAGCTGTTTTCTTCTACAGAATAGTTTGAATAACCATGAAGTTGGTACATGGCGTTTCTCAGGAGTTAGGGTCATCAGAGGGTCAAATGTCATCTTGGGTAAATTTTGGTTGATTTGTTTTCAAAGGGCCAGCTGCCTCTTCTATCAGTTACAGTAGATTGAATGATCATCAACGTTGCCATTCATAACTGAACAATAGCACATTGGGGCATTCAGGAATTCTATTGTCAAGGTCATCACCGAAGGTATCACTATAAAATTAATGTAAATGTTCTACACTCAACTGCTATGAATTGTACTACTTCTATTGAGCTACTGCGCCATTGGCACTCTTTTTTTTAACTTTTACATTATAAGCATAGCTACACAAAAACCAAAAAACTACACGCTACAAATTCTTGCTCTTAGTAGCAGGCAGATGTAAAACGATTCTGTTGTCCTGTCACTACTCAATAGTTTGTCCCCTGAGGTGCCGAAAGTACCCCCCCTCCATCCAGGGGGGGGCCTCCCTTTTCTCCCCACCCCATTAGGAAGCGTGCTGGCATGAAGCAACTTTCACTATCAACCTGCCCCCTCGTTTTCATTGCATCATTTATGTGAAATGCTGACTCATGTACTTTCTCCACTTCCCAGTTAGTCAATCGGGTATGTGTGCAATAGACACATTAGGTTAGCATGACCTGCTATGAGCTTTGTTGGCATCGATAGCCTAGGGGACTTTCTTTTCTATGCCTCCAATTCGGAGAGGCTTCCGCTCTCAGTGGTTGCGTAAACACTATTGCTCTCATGGCCAAAGTTCTAATTTTGGGGTGGTCACATTTGTGGGATCTAATTGTTTCTTTCTGGCGTTCATGATCCCTGTAGGATGTTGGGCTGACATGGACATTAACATGAACCAGGGAGAGCACTTTGCAGGGTCTTCCGATCACATCCTCACGCGCAACATTATGAAATCTCCCTTGAAAATCAGGGGAATAAGAACATATTCTCAAGGTCGCTTCTTTTTCTGTGATGTAAACTCGGCAGAATTTTTTATTGATTGATGTTGATGCATGTTTTATTTCAGACTGAAAAGAGTCTCTCTCCAGGCCTCCACTTTCGCCAGGCAGACATGGTCTGTTGTCCTGTACGCCATGCACGACTCCCTATATATGTGCGTGTGCTGCATAAGCAGAACACGCTAAATGGGCCTACGTACACCATTGTTTGAGCTCATGGTGATTCTATATTGAAATACTGTTGTTCACCTTGTACATTTTGGGGAACTGTTTAGTTATCACATGGAATGCATATAGCCAGAAAAAATATGAATAGAAGGGGGTAGGCAGCAGGGTGCACTCTCCCATTGATGGTCAAGGAGGACTGATTTAAAGCACCGTCTGAGTATCCAGATTTTCCCGGTTGGTTCCTGTTAGGATAACACACATATTGATATATGTAAGCATTTGTATGCTGACAGTACACTCAGCACGTCTGGTGTTGCGTTCCTGTTGAAAAAAGAAACCCACATATTAAAATGCGAAAGTAGAAAAAAAGGCAGTAGGATGATATTGTGAAATTAATATGAAGGCATCACTATATAATATTGTTATTTCGCATTTCGTTATGTTTTCGCAAAAATAGAAAAGGTTGACTGCGCAAGTAATGGTAAATTTGAATTTGACAGAGAATCATAGCCTTCATGGTATTCGAATGAACATAGCTAGTGTGCTGACTAGCTATAATGTCATCTTATTAAAATAGGATGTGAGAGCCTCTAACGGAGTCCATCTAAAGTTTATGTCAACAGTATTTGCTTTACTTTAGAGATATTCATCCTGACCAGCCTTTTAAGTGGGTTAATGTTTAACTAATTCGCATTTCAGACAATTCCATCAATTTTCAACAACCAAGTGTATTCAGTAATATACTATATTAAGATTGCTAGTGCGGTCATATGGAAGAATGCAATTATGTAATGCAGGACATACACTGTAGTCCAGCTCGGTTTATGATTGCTCTAGAGTACTAAGTAGTGTAGGGGGTTGCTCCCATAACTGTTATTTCTGTTGTCTCTGTTACCGATGTAATCGATGTGGAAGAATCAAATATTATCAGGCCATTTCACAGCAGGTCTATGGAAGAGAGCTGCTACCATACAAGTGATGCTGAATGATGTGTGTATATTGATCATCTTATTGTGCTAAAGAAATGTCTTGTTTGAACATCTCAAAGTGGAGAAGAGTACAGAATTTGATCTCTCTTCTCCCTGCAATGTCGATATTGAAACTTGAAAAAAAAAGGTACAAGTGGAATTGGCATTAAGGTAACTGGAAATTCTTGACTGTATCTTTCAGTGTCTGGCACGACTCTGAAATTAGCTTTGCATGTCATGCCTTTTTTGATTCCTTGGACGGAAGTCCCAGGAATCTATTCGAGTCCCGCGTGGCTGCATACGGCATATGTTGTGTGCGGGTATGTGTGTATGTATGTGTGTATGTAACGCCTACCTTTTAATCAGGCTATTTATTGTTGTATGAGTAGGGGGTCAATTTGGGGCAAAAGTGGAAACTTGTAAAATTCTGGTATTTTGGGCACTTTTACCTTGTAACTGGGCAAAGTCCAACATGCCTAGTGGGATCAAGTTCAAACTTGGTGGGTGTGCTTCCCATGATGAGTACATGAACGCTATTATTGTTGTTGAGTAGGGGGTCAATTTGGGGCAAAAGTGGAAACTTGTAAAATTCTGGTATTTTGGGCACTTTACTTTGTAATCAGGCTACGTCCAATGTGCCTGGTGAGTTCAAGTTCAAACTTGGTGGGTGTGCTTCCCATGATGAGTACATGAACGCTATTATTGTTTGAGTAGGGGGTCAATTTGGGGCAAAAGTGGAAACTTGTGAATTCTGGTATTTTGGGCACTTTCCTTATAATCAGGCTATGTCCAACATGCCTGGTGGGTTCAAGTTCGAACGTAGTGGGTGTGCTTCCCATGATGAGTACATGAACGCTATTATTGTTGTATGAGTAGGGGGTCAATTTGGGGCAAAAAGTGGAAACTTGTAAAATTCTGGTATTTTGGGCACTTTTTCCTTGTAATCAGGCAAAGTCCAACATGCCTGGTGGGATCAAGTTCAAACTTGGTGGGTGTGCTTCCCATGATGAGTACATGAACGCTATTATTGTTGTATGAGTAGGGGGTCAATTTGGGGCAAAAAGTGGAAACTTGTAAAATTCTGGTATTTTGGGCACTTTACTTTGTAATCAGGCTACGTCCAATGTGCCTGGTGAGTTCAAGTTCAAACTTGGTGGGTGTGCTTCCCATGATGAGTACATGAACGCTATTATTGTTGTATGAGTAGGGGGTCAATTTGGGGCAAAAAGTGGAAACTTGTGAATTCTGGTATTTTGGGCACTTTTTCCTTGTAATCAGGCAAAGTCCAACATGCCTGGTGGGATCAAGTTCAAACTTGGTGGGTGTGCTTCCCATGATGAGTACATGAACGCTATTATTGTTGTATGAGTAGGGGGTCAATTTTGGGCAAAAGGTTGGAAACTTGTAAAATTCTGGTATTTTGGACACTTTTACCTTGTAATCAGGCAAAGTCCAACATGCCTGGTGGGATCAAGTTCAAACTTGGTGGGTGTGCTTCCAATGATGAGTACTGACGCTCTTTATTGGGTTTTGGGCAACAGTTCAGCGGATCCATCATACGGCTTGTGGTTTTAGATTAACAGACCCCACTTCTTGCCGCCTCATCTGCCCTACTTCAAAATAATGTTACCTCATGAACAGTATTTCAAGTTATTTAAAGCTATTCCAAGTTATTGGGCACTAGATTCTGTGTCCTATGCTACTGCCTATGCAGTACAATCTATATGAAGGTAAATATAAATAGCCTGGTATGACCTGACCAGAAAACGCATTAGAGAAGATTTCACCCATTCTTCACCCAATACAATGCAGATAATAGAGACTACTAACATGAATATATTTCCTCTTTTCTCTGTCTCCTTGAAAAAAACGTTTTTAATATAATTTTCTGATAAGAAAAATGAATTGATAGGTTTGTATCAAACATACTGAATTCAGGAAAGGCTCAATTATTTTAAAAGTCAATTTTTTGTCAGGAAAATTTCAAAACAGGGAAAGGTGTTTGTCCATTAGTGTATTTTCATTTGAGATAGTGTCTGTCTGTATATTCACTGATCTTGCACTCGGAACCAACATTTTAGTGGTTGTGAATACCAATACTGCAGGACAGATCTGGCACATGGACCTGAAAAAAGAACTTTTTACTCCAAGGCTGTTTCTTACACAACAATAATATGGGCACATCATTTGGCCAAAGACGTGCACTGCGCAAAGGCAATCTTGGAAACGGGCACGTTTATTAGGACGGTTGTCTTGTGGAACTGGTACACGTGGTAAGTGTTGCTACAATACTACAGATACCACAATATCCAGCTTGGAGTGGTGGTATATGTTCTAACGAGCAGATTCTGACATTGCGAAGGTGGAAGACTACTAGGTGTTGATGCTTTGGCAACCCCCGAGGCTAACTGAATGACCCCTTCCCCCCCCTCTCTCCCCTGTCCTTTCCAACATCACACCTTACATTCATTCCTGTAGTTGAGTGTCTCTTCTACAACTATTTACAGTTACCACAGAATAAGATGGGAAATGCATATCCATCATATTCTCTTTAAAGACTAGTTATTATTTGTCCAACTTTCAGCAATAAAAATCTGTTCAAGGAAACAAACAAACAAACATTCATTGTTTATATCAATATAAAATTCTAAAAATTCAAAATTGCTGGATGCCACCGATAGTGTCTGGCTAGTACAGTGCAGTCACTCATCACGGTGCTAGAAAACGATTGTTGCAATCCTTTAATATTGGCTTCACCGCGCCGCCTGCAGCGCAATCAGGTGAACCTACCATGTTTTTAATGTGTGGGAATGCTTCAGGTGATCAGAGGGTCCTTATTTTTCAGAAGTTCTTGTTTCTTTGAGCTCCGATGCTACAACGCTCCACTAAGATTGTCACATTATGTTAATTCAGCTCACCATAACATTGCCCCTAGTCTGAAACGCCACCTGCTTGCTCGATAAATCAACCTGTACACTATTGTTGGTAAAGGGAAATGCAAGTTTGGCCTTGCAACGCATCTTCACCATGAGTGGAACACGAGCTTATAAGTGGAAAGACTTGACTGAAGGAGATCCTCTTGAATGACCAGCAGATGTTGATACAGTCTGAGAATCACTACCTTTGGGGCTATAGAGAAATTTTAGCCGCGTTTACACTCAGAACCCCCAGCAGGGTCATTCTCCCAAGGGGCCCATTCGCTGAAATCCTCAGACGTTTTTATCAAACCTCGCACACAGGTTTGAACCCCCACATGTGAGGTTTTGTAGCAGGAAGTGGCGTTTATTTACATTTGGCAAAACACGCAAAACTTGTAGCAGCGCAAGCGCCAGCAAATTGCAGTGAAGGCTATCTGCACTGAGGGAGTGTGAAGGTAGCACAGGCTGTGACTAGATCAGCATACTTGTAGGCAAAACGTGTGTGTGGATGCAGCGATGCGGATGCAAGGGCAAGACCGTCGGCAAAACCTGTGTCAACCCTGCGTTGCGTTTACACTACGAAGTTGAACCTCGCCTCCGGGGTTTCAACCCTAATGCTTTCGGCGAAGTTTCTCGGGGAGATCCAGGTTTGTCATGGGGTTTTCAAACACGTGGGTTTGGAGGAGGTTGCACACTACAACTTCCCATGTGAACCACGAGGGTTGAACCCCAATCACAGGGTTGAACCCCACACACTGGGTGAACCCCAAGCAACAGGGTGAAGCCCAAGCACAAGGGTTTGAAGCCCAGGCACAGGGTTGAAGCCCAAGCACAGGGTTGAAGCCCAAAAGCACAGGGTTGAAGCCCAAGCACTGGGGTTGAACCCCAAGCACAGGGTTAGGTGTAAACTCACCTTACTGTTACCAGGTGGGGTAGTGATCATTCATGTCGTTTTAAGCCAGATTTGATTTTAGTACTTAGTGAATTGGCTGTCCAGCCTCACTCGCCTGTGCGTAAACGGAATTTATGACTATGTGGGTAGGAATTATCCATGAAATATTAATTCACATCCAGACCTCCGCCACATTTTTGCCGGTGGGATAGAGTGAGGAAGGAAAGGGTGGTTCAGTCTTACTAGGCATTGTTGTTCTATCGTTCCTTTTTCCGGAAATGAAAGGACTACAAAAACATCATTTGCACATTTTTTTTAGAGCGCGAACCATCTATGCTGGTTTTGAAGTAATCGGATACCTATGACATTCTATAATGATCCAGTCTGTAATGTTCGCTTTTTTGACCACTAATGTTCATGCATCCATGGATCTTGACCAAACTTGCTTGTCACAATTTATTGACTGATGGGTCATTTTGACCACCTAAGATCAAGGTCATACCAATACAGGGGCATAATGGGCCATTAGGTTGAAACTGTGAACGCTACCTCTGCAAATAGGTTGGACTGACCATTGATACTGACCAGTGTTATCGTTGACTAGTGGTACATTGGGTCCCCCAGGATTGAAGGCAAAAGCTCATGTGAGGGGGGAGGGGGGGGGGGGGGTCGGTGGGGGGGGGAGGGGGGGGGTAGTAGGCAATTCTGTTTCAAATTATAAATAAATATGCAAATTATATGTTTTGTCCATCATGCTTTGGTGGATGTTACCAAAGTTGGACATACAATTCATTTCCTTGATTTTCCTGGTGCTTGTTCATGGTCATTATTGTACTCAGCGGTAATAGCGAATTCAGGTCAAGACGAGTTTTAATGCGTTGTAATTGGCAACTATGTCAAAAGTTGCGCAACATCCTAATGCTACTTCTGCTAACAGAGTTGACTTATATTGACATGGGGGGGACAATTGGATTTTTCTTGGTCATGTAATCAAATTTGTGTTACAGTGGGGTTCTAGCATTTTGAGGTCAGAGTTCTTCAAGGGTCTGCAAGATATTATATGTGAAATTTAAAACATGTTATTTTGCTTAACGAAATTTTGACAATTATATCAGAATCTTCTTTGGGCAGTGCTTGTTTGTATCTGAAGAATAATTTTTCAATCTTTTTATATCACCGCTGAAAAAGGATATAAACATTTTAATATGAGTGCAGACTGCCTGCCACTTGTCAAATACTCCCACTGTGTGGGACGCTTGAAGATCCACAAGCATGCAGAGAATGTTTGCACGCAGTCCATACATCATAACAGTTCACTACCTACTTTCAAATATTTGTCTGGATTACTATCCTGAACTATTGGTTCTTTGGTTTATGAGTTTGTAGAATGTGCTTAATAAGTTCTTTTACTTTTCATGAAACTTGGTGGATATGGTCCTACTTTAGGTCCTGAAATTTGTTATCATAGATTCCGGGTCAGTGGAGGCCATTTAATGTGGTCTGATACGCCTATCATGCAAAATTTGAAAGGGTAAGATTTTCTCTTGAAACTTGTGGGTCTGGTTTCTTCTAGTCCCCAAAAAGTAGATACATAGACTTTGGGTTACTGGAGGTCAGCCATTGTGTCTACTTTGTTATGTGTCTATCTGTCTAAGCCCGAGGCGCAGCCGAGGGCTTTACCAGTTTCACTGGTTTTAATTCGAAATCAAAGGCCCGAGTATCTGATTATTTAATTCCAATACATAAATACCCATTCAACTTTACATATCGTTCCATACGAAAAGTGTGATAATCATGCCTAAAATTGGCAGCAAAACGTTTCAAGGAGTGTTTGATAAACTGTGCAAGCTACAGGCACACATGCTACTTGTACATCGCGTATCGTGTTTGTGACAGCTAACCGTGCAAATTAGTGTGGGCGTGTTTCACTTTTTGCGCCGTATCTGACGCAAGGCGTTGCGTGTTGCGCGCTCTTCCTTATTTGGTCAGCTGGAGTTTATTATCAGAATTATAACCGGTTATAATTCACTTTCACACACTAATTCTACATACATAGGTCATGTGGTATTTATGAATGCTTGATTAATCGTTTCATGCTCCAGTGAGCTATAAGTGCATGTCTGAATCATCATCCTCATGTATGTTCATGCTCACTGCACATAGTAGCAGCTTATGCTGAGGTGACCAGCCACCCAGTAGGGACCTCTCCCACTTTGCTCTTCAAACCTAATTTCCCACTTCCGCTGTATGTCAGGTCTCTGTGTATTAACCCAGTTATAGTGTCAGCAATGATCTGGTCTGGTCTGAGGTGAGGTGCACTCTGGATGGAATACTACTGTGTGAAAAATGGGAGGAAAGGAAATAAGTTCAAGGCCATCACAACTGGAGCAAGACTATACCGAACTTATCAGCAGTTTTTTAAGGAAGTGCAAATTTGATTGTGATACATTGCATGATTGACTGGTGATATGTACAAAGTGGTTCTCTAAATCATTGTTCAGAGTATGAGGCAAATGTTCCATCATTAATCGGGCCTTCGACGAAGGATGGGAGTGGGGGTTGGTGGGGATGGGGGGGGCAAATGAGGCCGGAAATTGCGCTCACGGGCTTTTTACCGGGCCACATATCAATTCTCACCCACCCCATTTCCAATCTAATTTTTCCAACCTGTTTTTTGAGTGCTCCCCGAAATATTTATGCAAACACCGATTAGTGGTTATCTCTGCATAGGGGACAGCCACGAACTCACAAGTTACAAAAGTGGTGTATTATGATGAGATTACACCATCGCCAGAAGATACCCTAGGTACTTGATTCCTTCATAGTGAATCTAACAGCAGTTATTCTGATATTGTTCTTGGCCAAGAAGACGGCAATTCACTGGTCGTCATTACCTGTACACCGTATGTTTATGTCATATTTCCTATAAGACCAAACAGCATGTCTATAATTTATACCATCTAGGTGCATTAACTGATGTGAATCATGTTCGAAAGTTGGTTTGTAACTCAACAAAATCAGGAACCGGTAGAGCAAATACAGATTTCAATAGTCGAATTAGGGAAGAACTAGAGTTGTGCATATGAGGAGCTATATTTCATACTGGGCCAAAGCAGTGACTATACGCCATGTCTTTTTCTTTGTATTTCAGTCGTAACATTGGTCCTACGGACGAATTCATAATCTTGTAAGCTTCACTATATGAGTGCGTTGATGCGATTGGGTTACTCGCAAGATAGAAGGATTTTTTTTTTCACCAGTTTATGAGCAGTGTGTCAATGGCACATTGAAATGGAAGACTTGACTGGTCACAATCCAGCCTGCATTTTGATGCATTCATATTGATCTGCAAGTTTACCCACATGTAATCTATATGTGATTAAAAATGGCTTGGTTCAGAACATATATTCCACTGCCTCCCAACTGTTTGTCCTTAGTTCATTTATTAGGGCAAGTTTGCCACAACTCCGCCCTCCACTTCATGCATATTGACACATCTTGAGGACCCTATTTTGCCCATTGTGAAATGAAAAAATACTCTTCTCCTGTCGTCTTGACTTCCTATGTTTCCTGTCAAATGTCTGGACCCTATACTGGATTATAAGGATTTTATAAAAAAAATTAAGTATCACTTCACACAGAAATTCCTAAAGGATATTGATAAGTACTTCACTTTTCTGGGCCTAGATTTATCTCCAAATTTCATGTGTTCCAGTATCGCTAGCCTGTTGTTGTTGTATGGTGGCTAGTTAATACTCGAACCAGTAAGTTTGGGGAGTCTGCCTTATACCCTCATAGCAGAGTTCATTAAATACTTGTTTTGTCACATGTATGCGCTTCTACCTGATCATTGGCATCCAGGAAACAACACAACAAAGAGGAGAACTGGGCAAGAAATTCCTGATAAGAGCAACCATGGTAATGATAATGTAATTATCACTCATGCAGTTACTCTTGCTAGTTGCTGTCACGCACGCTTTCTGAACAACATTACCTTATGGTAATGAGCAGAGATTATCATTCAAACCATGCAACTACATCACCCTCCTCGCAGCCCCAAAACAGCGAACATTATTAGAAACATTGCCACCTTGATTACGTTCTTCCTGTCGCCGACTGCTGAATGATTAGTGAGCGGTGGGGAATTGCGAACCTAAAAGTGACAGGGCAGGAGAGCTCCATAGAGAGAACGAAGAAAGACTTGACTTGCTTTCACTGCGCAAACACTATTCCTCAGGGTCCAAATGACGGGACCAGAGACCAGGGGTTACTCTTCGAAAGATATAGCTCCTGGTTCATGTATTCTGGCATATGAGACCAGGGGTTATTTTAAAAGAACCAGGGTCATAGATACTTTCCCATCCTGCATTGAGGACCATGGCTTCAAGTCAACTCCGGAGCCTATAATACCTGGCTCACATGCATTATTGCATACACTTCAGTGTAAGTGGAATTTTGCTCCCTAAATTTGTCCATGGTCTATGAAATATCATTGGAACCAGGGTTTATTGATGCATTTCAGGAAGGTAATAGCCCCGGGTCCCCGCTTATCGTGAACCCTGCTATTCCTGCAATGAGATGTGTTATGGGACTAAGGTTGCTGATGAAAATCACTACCTTCATAAAAATCAGTTGTTTTGGGAATCGCATAATCTGATCTTTTATAACCTCTGGTGAATGTGGCTACCGCTCTCATCAGGACTGATGTCATCCACAAAGTTTCATCAAATCTTACATGGTTTGAAAAATTGTACGAATCATGTGAAGTCGACCTCTGATAACCACAAAATAATCTCCACTTTTGGTAAATCAGACATTGTGTTGAAGAGTTATTGGGCTGATTCCAAATTTTTTGCACAGTGGGTGGGTCCCAATAATGCTTGATCAGTGGTACATACAGGGTTTTCAGAGTTCTGAAAGTCATCCAATGGTAATTTTTCAACATTTGGTTGAATGGTTGAGCTTCTCCTTCAGACCAGATTGAATGATCATAAACGTTTGTCGTATTATCATCGACCGATGGTACATGGTCCTTGGTCATTGGGGGAGGGAGGGGGGGGGGGGGAGTTTAATGCAGTTTTGTGGAAAACTGAACTTTGCTGCATTTCATTGTTACAGGCCATAGTACTTTGCAGATACACTGCTTTCAGTATAGCCGAGGTAAATGTACCTTCAGCTTGGTAACATTCTGAGTTGAGCTATAATGTGACTGCTGAAGACATGGAGGTGCATGATAATACATGTAGTGTGACACATCAGTTGAAGGTCACATCACTCAACATGAATTCCCGATGATTGGCGAGCAACCTTGAAACAACATGGCCTGGGGTGGGAGGAGGCTGGGAAGAAAGAACAATTGGAAAGTCGAACACCAAAAATGAGGCTACCATTTATAGGAACAGCAACATTTGTGATGATTGACTTGCAGACGGGGCGATGATCGGCTTGGCTCGGAAAGTGCCAAGAACAGCTCAACCCAGATGTATGTGGATTGCTGACATGATTAAAGAGGCCTGTTATCCATCAGGAATTAGTAATTATATCCCGCGACACAAGTAGTGTCTGGGGATATTATGGTTTTGCGTGTGTAGCCCCCCACCATCCCAGGTTAGGCATTAGCACAATAACTTCTAACGCTTTATCCGATGATCTGAAACTTGGTACACATGTCTGCCTTAGTGAAATCTCGAATGAGTTGTAAAGGGGGCATCACGGCAGTCTGCTGCCTTCTAATTTACTGGTTTTACACAAAAAATTATCTGATTTACATGTACTTGGTGGATGGAGACAAAGTTGGTCCTGAAAAACATGACAGTGATCTCAAGGTCACTGGAGGTCAAATTTGTGTTTTTTAGCCAATACAGTTAGTCTGATTCACACGAAACTTGGTTGCTGGGGACAAAAGTTGGTCCCGAGTCACACAATGTTGATTTCAAGGTCATATAGGTCAAATTTTGGTTTTTTTTTTTTCCACAGTATTCCTAACTTCGTCAGATTTGAACATAGCTCGGTGGATGGAACTGTTTTAGTCCGCGAACAACATGAGGTTTTATTTGAAGTCACTGGATGTCAGATGGACATAATTTAACTGTGCTTCCCCTAACTGAGGTCCACAAAGGCTGTTTCTTCTGCGGGGATATACATGTGCCGGCTGGTTTACCCGCTTGCACATAACAATAATAACGGTGTTTTATAATGCTATTCACATCAATCAGGGCGTACCATAGTGTGTACAACGAATATAGAAGGAAGAAAAACAGACAGTAACGCCTAAAAAGGATGCGTCTTTAGTGCCTTCTGGAAGAATGACAGTGGGAGCAGTACAGGTATGATTTGAACAAGTCAACCCATGCCCTGGCAGCGGGTTGTGTCTGCTGAAAATCTGAAGGGTACGTCTGGAGCATGGAAAACTAGTTTTGTAGATATATATTCTGGAGCAAGGCTGTTTAGAGACTTGTATACATAGAGAAGAACCTTGGAAAAAATCGTTCTCGGACCCTCACCGTGAAGCGATCAGGATATGGGCTCTGCATCGACTGCTTGGCCTGCTGAGAAACCACCCTGGCAGTGCCATTCTGAAGGCGCTGCAAGCGATCAAGATTCTTGCTGGAGAGATGGGTGAATGACCCGTTGCCCCCCAGTGTCGTAACCGTGAAATCAGCAGGGCACGAGCAGCGTTATCACAAATTGGTTTGTCAATGAAACGACGAATGCGCCATAAGTTCCTAGTGTGCAAGAGGGTAAACTCCCGGGTTGCGTCCACGTGAGCGGTCCTAGAACATCTTGGCATCAGAGAAGCGCCCATATTCGAATGACTGTACCACCCCATCTCATTATTACACACCTGTAGTTTGACGTTTTTCGTGTCGAATCTCATCAGGTTATAGTTGGAGCCAGCTTCATTCAACTTCATGCACATGTCTAGTTTAGATGTTCGCCTAAACTAAGTAGTTTTCAAACTAAGTAGGGCATATTCAGACACTGGCCCAATCTCAGCTAACGTGAATTCCTGATTTTTCACCTGCGTACGGATCCGCATACGTAATTATGGAACCCAGCCTAGTTACTATGACAATGTTCCACAACTGAGCCAAGTGCCATCAGGATATGACGATGCTCATTTGCAGGGTATGTTGAACCTCTAAATGTTAATTACACCTTGTACTTGTCCTCTGTCTTGTTGAGCCTGCCTCACACTTTACGGAATTTGGTGACCGCAAGGCTTGCAACAGCTTATGGTCATACTCCTCGGGTTCTTGTATCAACCTTAAGGTGTGAGCCAATGACGCAACAATGTAGTCACTGCAAATTTGAACGAGTTAAATTTTTTTTTGAAGTTCTGCAAGGCCCACATAGTTTTGTGATGGCAAATAAATCAGAAGCATGGGCAGATGGAAAGCGCGAAATAGCTCTTGACTGAAGTGTATCCTTTTCGTTATCAGTGGTCTAACTTCCTCCAATAATTCCCTAGACTTTACGAACGACCTTTGGAATGCAAGATATACCGTTCTCCTCTGTGAATTCCGCGTGCCACTGCGAGTGCAAACAATACGGCTCACAGTCTGGGACATCGACTGCAGTGAATTTTGCAAGGAGTCGCAGGGTGCTTACGGTCGCCGCTTGCGTCCACCGCACCGCGTCCTAAGCAGTTGTGGCGTTGAACTCCGAATAGTGTGAGGTGGGCTTTAGTACTCTGAGTGATCAGACGACTCCCCGGATACGGCATCCAAAGGTATTAAGCAAGTCAACTGCAGTCCAATGTTACCTGTATTATACAACTTTGCTTCATTCCTATTAGGTGCCAAAATATCTGTGCAAAGTGCAATAAGTTCTCCTCGTTAGCTGCATATGCTACTTCTCATTTCACTACAGTGGTTGCATCTTGGAGTTGACTACTAAGATGTGACAGATATTTGACATCTATCATGATTAAGCAGGAACTAGATCAGTAATCTGTTTTAGTCACCTTCAGCTAGGTTGATGAATCAAGACCCTTACAGTGGGAGGTGGGATCTAAGAGATCACAGTTACTAGGCAATGAATACTTGATTGCAAAGAGGAGAAGTGGAAAAGGCATAATTTGTCCTAGGCAGCAAACAATTTGCTATTTCTAACTTTTAATTATACTTATTAAGCGAGACCTGCTAGATATTTGACACCTCTCACGATTAAGCAAAAACTTGGTTGGTGATGTGTCTTAGCCTACTTCAGCAGTCAGCTTGCTTAGATTCTTACATTGGGAAGTAGAATCAATGAGATCAATGTACTATGTGATGAATGAGTGGTTATTTGTTCTGTGTAAATAGTGCAAAAAACATGTTACTTCTTGTCTCCAAAAGTTGGCAGATAATTTGGCATCTAATACTGTAATATTAAAGCAGAAACTTGATGGCAATTAACTGCTTAGTCAAGATACTTCTGGGTGCGGAGTTTGATGAAATTACAGTCACTTGGCGCAATAATGAAGAGGACATTCTTAATTTGGCCCAGAACTAGGTCCCAGGACTTACAGTAGCTGGTACATAATGACTACATTCAGTACTGTATATCACGCAATGTGTGTGTATATAATACCAAATGTTATGTGGTGAATGTGACTTGTGTTTGTGTGGTGTGTGTGGCAAAGCATAGATCCTCTAATATGTGCCTTGCTGCAGTGGATAGAGACAATGATTTTTTGCTTTTAATATGTCAAATTCTGTTCATTCTGCCTTCTTCAGGGCTTGCCCATTGGTTTTGTACATTTTCTTCCTAAAAGTACAAAGCTTAAATTAGTACTTTAGTACTATGGAATGAGACTGGAAATGAAAAAAAACCAAAACACTTTAGGGCAATGTAAAGCTGCTATAGTCATCCAGTTGGACGTTAGCTATGCAAAAATGCTTTTTGGGCATGTAAGGAGACCGATCGGTTTGTGAATTGCCATTCTACTGCCTGCTGAGTCATTTATTTGGGTGTTATTTAGAGTGTTAGGTCAGTGATTGCTTCAGGGACCTTGTTCAGGTTGAGATCCTTACAGTGGAAATAAAACAATATAGGTCCTGGACATTTGTCTATGATTAATTTATTCTCTACCAAATTATAAGACTGCAAACTGTGTATAACAAGTCTGTAGAAAAATGTGACAGTTTGACCCTCTATCATCAGCGGTATTCACGCGGCAGAAGCTTTGCTGGCATCACGACCTACAAACTGGAACTATGCATTGTATTCCACCTTATACTCACAATTCGAAAGTTTTATGTCGATCGAAGGCGTCTTATTACTTTACTTGGCATCAAATGATACCCTGTTCTTTGAAATAGTGCGCATCGCAGCTTGACTTGCTATCGATTATGATTATGCCTTCTCAGGGTGTTCTGCCGGTCTGCTCACCTGTTCATTATATCCCCTCACACTGATAATTGTTCGGGGATATTAGGTTTTCGAACCGGGTCCCCGCCGTCTCCGCCGCCGCCGCCGTCTCCGCCGCCGTCTCCGCCGCCGCCGGAAACTTTATAGGCGTTAGTGCTCTCATTCTTCAACACTTTATCCGATTGACACAAAACTTGTACACATGTCCGTATGAGTAAAATCTCGTATAGTTCAAATGGGCTCTATCTGATTTTGCTGCCCTCTATTTCGCAGGTTTTCGCAAAATTTTCAAGTTTGTGCGATTTACACGAAACGGGGGGTAGGAGGGTAGTTGTTGGAGCCGAAAAACATGGCAACAATTTCAAGGTCATGCGAGGTCAAGTTTGCATTTCTTTGGCCAGTAGCCTAATTAGCATAATGTATGTGATATTTCAAACTTCTTGATTTTCATGAAACTTGGTGAATCGGCCCACTATCAGTGCCAATGAATTTTTCCAATGTGGCCGAGGTTCACTGGAGGTCATCTTGCATGACTAATTAGCATAATAGTTGGTCCAATTAGCAATTAGGCAAATTTATCAACTTTGTTGGATTCTCACGAAACTTGGTGAGTAGGACCTTCTAACAGTCCCGATAAGTTATTCAATTGCGTTGAAATCACTGAAGGTCATTACGTGTGTTAATTTACATATTCGTTAGATTATTAGAAAAGAATTAATGCAATTATTTTCTCAACTTTTAGAGATTTTTTGACGAAACTTTGTGGATAGGACCCGCTACTACCAGTCCTGATAAACTTATTCAATTAGCATCAAGATCATTGAGGGTAAATATGTGGGACTAATTGCATATTAGTTGTCCTGATCTCAGTCAAAATGATGAGTTTATTTTAATACTTTTTTCCTCGCAATAACATTGGACCTGTTCATTGGAATGCAATATGCGACTAGGAGTGGACGCATAACATGGAGTGTAACATTTTTCATAAAAATAAAACCGCCATGTCATTGGAAGGTCATTAAAGGTCACTTAGGGGTCAAAAAACTGATTTTAGTACTTTTTCCAGCAATAGCACTGGGTGTGTTCATCAGGTTGCAAAATGCTCCTAGGAGTGATTGAATCACATGGAGAAGTAACACTGATAAGTGTTCGGGGATTTATGGTTTTGAACCGTGTCCATGCCGTCTCTGTCTGTCTCTTCTGGCGCCGCCCGCCGGGCCAGCCGCCGCTCTCCGCCGCCGTCTCCGCCGCCGCCGGAAACTTTGGGCGTTAGCGTTCTCATTCTTTAACAGTTTATCCGATTGACACAAAACTTGGTAAACAAGTCCGTATGAGTGAAATCTCGGATACGTTCGAAAATGGGCTATATCGGATAATTTGTAGCCCTCTATTTCGCAGGTTTTCTGCCAAATTTTCAAGTTTTGTCAGATTTTAACACGAAACGTGTGGTAAGGGGTAGTTTTGGAGCCGAAAAACATGCAAAATTTCAAGGTCTGCGAGTCAAGTTTGCATTTCTTTGGCCATTAGCCTAATTACATAATGTCTGTGATATTCAAACTTATGCATTGGATTTTTTCATACTTGGTGAATAGGGCCAACTATAAGTGCAGATGAATTTTCCCAATGTCGCCGAGGTCACTGGAGGTCCTCTTGCATGACTAATTTTCATCATAGTTGGCCCAATATGGCAATTAAGGCAAATTTATCAACTTTTTTGGATTCTTCTCACGAATCTTTGTGAGTAGGACCTTCTAACAGATCCCGATAAATTTATTGCAATTGCGTTGAAACACTGAAGGTCATTACGTGTGTTTAATTTACATATTCGTAGCATAATTAGAATAATATGCAATTAATTTTTCTCAACTTTTGAGATTTTGACGAAACGTTGTGGATGGACCTACTACAGTCCTAATAAATTATTCAATAGCATCAAGATCACTGAGGGTAAATTCGTGGGATAATTTGCCATATTGTTGTCCTGATAAGTCAAAATGATAGTTTATACTTTTTTCGCAATAACATTGGACCTGTCATTGGAATGCAATTTCTCTCTAGGAGTGGATGCATCACATGGAGTGTAACATTTTCAAAAAAAAAAAACCGCCATGTCATTGAAGGTCATTAAAGGTCACTTAGGGGTCAAAACTGATTTAGTACTTTTTTCGGCAAAGCACTGTGGTGTGGTTCATCAGAATGCAAATGCTCCTAGGGGTGGTTGTATCACATGGAATGTAACAAATTTCAAAATGTCATAATCCTTAAGGAAAGTCATTCGAGGTCACTTAGGGGTCAAAATTGTTTTTTGGTTTGGCCATAATCTGAGAATGAATATCTGCGAAGGCTGGATGGTTCACCATTGCTATATGATTGTTGACCTGCATGGTTGACCTCTGACCTTGAATTTGAACTCTGTCGGGTGGTCATGTGCTTTAAAGTCGAATCTGAATAATGTGCATTTTAAGGACGACCTGTCGTTCTAACCAAAATGGGGGTGTCTTTATGGGGGTTTAGATACTTCTTCTATGATTGTGCGCAAGCGGGGATATATACACGTGGGTTTACCGCCTACACTGTCTAGTTTCATACCTGTCTGTGATTGGTCAATTTAGATTGGCTTACTTGTGTTTGACACTACCAGATAGTGTGCAATGTAGCAAGCAGTCGTGGGGGCCCAATTCATTGCTAGATGTACTAGGGCTGTGCCAGGCCCCGGTAGTCAGGGGGCAGGGCAAAGGTGCTCCGCCCCCAAAAATATTTTCCCCCACACTTGTACGTTGCATTAAACCAACCCCTGCCTTGGCAGGTCCTATGGTGTAAACATACTAGACTGTTGATTACCCCTATTATTCCATCTTCACCAAGAGACTTTCGGAGCGGGGAAATCTCTGCCAAACTTCCATCTGTTCACTGCTGGTTGAGATAGATTTTTGCAGCCAGAGTCCACAGGTCATGGGCCTGATTCGCAAACTTTCCTAATTCAGTCTCTCTCTTTGTTGTGACAAGTGCACTCTAATAACTAGCTTCCAGCAGAAAATTTGCCCCAGTTTTTTTCCCATATGCACATGATGAAATTCCTTTGTTGTGACAGAACTGCAGTGGCGAAATGAACTCTGAATTGTGACCTAATTCTGCCCGCTTCTTCTGCCTTAATTGATGCCGTATGATTAGGTTAGTGTCTGATCATTCCCCCCCCGTCACTCTCATCTAGTGTTGTATTTGGTGATCTGCAGTTTGTGAAAACAATCTGTGACAGAAGTGGGAAGACAAGGATTGTTCACACACTCCACACATCAAAGTGGGAAATGTGTGAATTTTAATTATAACAACAAAGATTTTTTGCAGCGTTCTGCAAAGTATGACATCATTTACATTGCATGATGGATGCTTTTCGATCTTGCTCAATACACATGCAGCAGACCTTCAAAAGGACTTGTAATTCCAGAACCGGAACTTCGGGTCTGGCTGAGGCATTCATTTTTTCTCCAGCTAATATAATAGCCTCTTTATGATTCATCTTGCAGTTGCCGTTGAGGAATCAAATAGTTGGCTAAAACACAGTGTCTACTTACTTTAGCTGCTCAGGTTCATGGTTAATGTCATGGTGAAACGAAATGTTGGAAAACCTGCTACTCACAGCACAAGAAGTCAGGAGTCCCACTCAATTGTTCAAGCAGCATCTGATCTGATTTCGGAGAGTTCCAACAACTGAAGTAATATCACACAAAAACAGAATGAAGTGTGCAATACGACACACAGCGCAAGTGCCACCTCACCTTACCCCCCCTCAACCCCATCCCCCCTCACACCACCCTCCCCCCTCCCTGGCAACAAAAACCATTTCAAAGACAAAATAGGTGAGTGAATCAAAATTCAATTGACTAGTAGGCTCTACGACATTACTTTTTCATGCTGATCCGATGGTCGATGTTTTCCTTTCCAACCTCGCCAATGTTTAATCCGATCCGATGATGGAAGCATGACTCATCACCAACATATATACCAGTTGGTTTTGTGTCATTGGGTCAGAGTATCGTTATATCTTTGAAACCTCTTACGAAGAAGTGGCACCCACACCCTTCAAATGTAAATAAACCTTCAATTAATACAGATTGTTGATAAAACCATTTGACACCAACCAGGCTGTATCAGCTGATCGTTTTCATCAAGAAACTTATGATTGTGAGCGCTCATCACTATTTTTGATTCCTTGACTAAGTCAGAGGAAAAAAATTTCTTTTTGTTTTCTTGGCCCAAGTCATGACAGTGTGTGTGTGTGTATGTTGTATTAACCTCTGGCTTGTAAACACGATACTCGACCCCCCGCCTGGATGATAAGCTCATACTTGGTATGTGTGTTCCCCATGATTACATGGACCCTATTTTTTTGGGTCAGGTCAGGTCATCTGAGGTCACCAGAGGTCACAGGCTGTGAAACCTGGGAAAGCAGATACAAAAAGTCCAGAATGGTTGGTCCGATCAGGTTGAAATCGGTTTGTGGAGATTGATTATGGGGCGCACAAAAATAAAAAAGGTATTAGGTCAGAGGGAAATTTGGTTAGTCGAAAAAGAGAAATTTGTGAAAAATCGATATTTTGGCCATTTTGGAGACACGATAAATCGGACCTGCATGGGCATGGTGAAGCTTCATACTCAGTACTGTGTGTCTCTCACGATGAGTACATGCACCCTTGTTTTGGGGTCAGGTCAGAGGTCATCTGAGGTTGCCATACCTGTAGGTCAAGTCTGAAAATCTGAAATTTTCAGTGTGTAGCGTTAATTCAAGAGTATAAGAACACATGGGTTGTTGGGAATATTATCAACGGGAAATTTGCCAGTTGTTATGTTGCCATAATGAGCTGGTGCAATCTCCCATTTGTCTTGGTGTGTCTAGCTAATAGGTTGTCAGAAAGAGTCCATGATTCACTGAGCCTTTTTGGCTCCCTTGTTGTTTTACCTACGTTTATTAGTTAAAGCTCAACGTTATTAATGTAATGGCTGAAACTTGTTTGTCACTGTGCTGCACTGGAGTCTTACATTTTAAAGTTAGTCACTCCAAATATTGCATGTCTGGTCGGACTAACCATCCACCACTCAGTACAGCATAGTCAGTGCTGCTCTGAATTAATTACATTTTGCGTGCTCCGAACTAAGAAGCGACGTTGTTTACACCACTTTCATCGTAAGCATTATTCGCGTCCAGAATACTACACTGAAGACTTGATGACAATGTAAGTTGCAAGTTTGGGTTTTTTGGAAATATTATTAGGCCTATTTTTTCAGAACTGTATGTGATTCTTCATGAAAATAGTTAATTAAAATAGCAAGAGTCTGAACACTGCGGGCTGTTAGGAGGGTATGCTAGCTGGCATGTTTGCAACGTGCGAGCTTGACCCTGGTTTAATTGACTAAGCAGTTTATGGGGTGGCCTGTGGGATGTTTGGGTTTTTCTTCAGGTAGCGAAACAATCGGCTAATTTGGTGGATTGCTCTGCCGATCCGATGTTAGGCTGGCAGTGCTAATATCGGCCGATTGATGTCCGATCCGATTATCGGTAGGAGCCCTATTGACTAGCAATTACTTTGTCTTGGTATGGTAAGCAGTTCACCATCATTAGCACTTCTTGCCACCCCAGATGAGACACTATCCTCCCCCTCCTGGTAAGAAGAAACAAGCCCCCTATCAGTTATTTCAGCCATACACTAAAGGTTCAAAACTGAACACAAGGGGCCAGCAGTCAGCAGAATAGTGGTCAAACATGTCACATCAGCATCAAAACAATAACACATTTTAAAACAATCTACTTCTGTTACTATGTTTTCAACCAGTGAAGGCTAATTGTTTTTTTTTTCTGGAGTTGTAACTTCAACGTGTGTTCATAGAGTTCATAAATCCGTTTGCATTCAATAAGAAGGCTATGCCCTAATAGAAGCCATACATGGAATGTGCAGTTTAAAGATTTTTTGTAACAAATAATAGAGGCACACTTTCCAAACTGGGCGAACACTAATTGTACACTGACAAAATACTTTTGGTAGGAAAAATAAAGGTGTGATGTTGAAGGGGA
Organism: Sclerodactyla briareus; assembly: GCA_026419785.1. NCBI lineage: Eukaryota > Metazoa > Echinodermata > Holothuroidea > Dendrochirotida > Sclerodactylidae > Sclerodactyla > Sclerodactyla briareus. Next base: position 888,306 of record JAODTK010004999.1, on the reverse strand, counting down.
GGGGGGGGGGGGGGGAAAGGGGTCGGTCAGTAGCCTTGGGGGTTGCTAAAGCATCAACACCCAGTAGTTTTTCAGCTTTGCGATGTCAGAATATGCTCCGTTGGGGAACGTACAGTCTACCCAGCGGTATCTCCAGTCCCTGACCGTTGTTTCTCTTCCACAGACGACAAAGTAACCCCTCTCCACGAAAAATTTACAAATTTTACTATACTTGAGTGGCCATCTGACCTAGCATGGGCCCATTCTTCACAGTTGCAGTGGCATAGATGTTGGTCGTGCACGTGGTCCTCCTGGAATTTCAACATGATTCTTTTCCGACGAACAGGATTCAAAACACTTCTATAGACATGATAACTGTGGATGCATGAGCACTCCAAGCTAGACGTTTGTGGTATCTGTAGTAAGTAGCATTAATTAAACAAGTGTATAGCTTTCCGCAAGAGGACCGTCCAAATAAACGCTCATGTTTCCGAGATGCCTCCGGCCAGTGCGCGTCTATTAGAATGAATACGGTTTGTAAATATGAACTTTGAGTTTTAAAAAGGTATGAGGAGAGGCCCACTAGCTCAACATTGGTTCCATCAAAAAGATTGGAAACATGGTTAAAGTGGATGATAAAAAAAAGTAATGCTCCCATATTTGGGTGGTGGCGGATGGCCTCTGCATCATAGTGGGCAGATGGTCTTATCATTATTCATTCCTTTTTTCATCAGGGGGCATAGCCAAATAGCATGGATGTGATTTGAATGATTATTCAAATTTTGTGGGGGTAGGGCAATGCTTGCTATAAAAGGGATTCTTATTTTGGAGATGATGATTTGGACTATTGTTCTGTATGCAGGTTCTTCAATGTTTTGGGAAGAACATTATGTAATATGTTCAAGGCATGTGTGTATCCACCCAATGCTCTTGTATTTCCGGTATTTTTTACTATTCTGTGGCGTCAGTGCATATTCATTCACTAAGTTAATGCTTCATTTGTTTCTATTCACTGGCTACGTTGTTCTGCTGAAGGCAAAACCCCATACATCAGTGCAGGGCTTACAACAGACGTATTTCAAGCGTGTCAGACTATAGTTGTTTATGTTCCAACAATTTGCGACATCTGATAAACCGCCACAACCAGTCACCTACTGTGCATATTCATTGCACAAGCTGTGTTATTACACCCAGGCCAATATGCGATGGGCTCGCTGTTATAACAGTTCTTCAATTCCCCACGGACCAACATTTCGACTTCTCGGTCGCTCCTATTACGCGTTGCAGATGCTGACGGTTTAATGGTATCGCACACACCATGAAGTGTTCGTTGGGACCTGCCGCTTTCTGCACGACTGTCCTATCCTCCTCCGCTACAAGTGATTCCTGTTGTCAGTCAACCCATTCAGCGGAACGGAGTGGAGGGACACGCGCTCATTAGGGACTGGGTTTCGCCCCGGGTTGTTGTCTCAGCACACTTGGTCTGTTTTCCCATTGCTGCGAGCAGGCGAGCGCACACAGTACTTTCACACTGCAGCGCTTGGGAGAGTCTGCCGTTTTTGTTTTTAATAGGCACTGCTGTGGGACGCTTCCCAAATCCTGGTACCCATTCCCGGTAATGAGATGGATCCTTGAAATGACATCAGGGGGTGGTATAAATTGAAGGACGGGAGCAAAAAAAAGTGATTGGTTGTAAAACTGTTCTCGGGAGGGTGAAGCACTCTGGGAAGTGATGGCAACCAAAAACGTATGTCAGAAGGTTTCTTAGGTATAGGCTGTTCACAAGGATCATTTGCTTGATGTTGATGGAACTCGGGTGACAAACTAAAGAAGGCTAAGAAGGCCTTATATTTTCAAGTGTGATATTTATGTCCATTAAGCATAAGGGCCTAAAAATCGAGGGTCAAATAGATTCTTTTTGCACTCATTTTGGTTTTCATCAACGATCGATGGCCAAAAGTAATTGATCAATCGAAGACCTACTCGGGAAGGAAGAATGTACAGTAGTGTTCTTTTTTAAATTTTGCATTGATTTTTGGTACAATTCATCTTGATTGGTATATGCGGGTTTATAGTATTACATGCTAGTACAAGTACCTCTAATTACCGGCTCTATTAAATGTACCCACAGGGGGGAGGGCTCAAAACCCCCCATGACCCAGTACCAAGACTTGCATCTTTCTACTCTTAGTCAAATATTGCCAGCAGCATGTTTTTCGGAGCCCATAACCTTATTTATTTTCGGTTAGCTATCTGATGATGGTTGGATGGTAGTCCTGATTATTCACAGTATTCATCATCTGTCTGTCATAATAGGTGTTCAGGGGGTGCTGAACATAATGAAAAGTGACAGTCACCATGAAAGACATATATGTTGATGACCTGTTAAACTCTGCCTATATACCTCCTTAAACTAAATTGACGTATGCCCCCCCCCCCCCCCCACCATAACTTTCTAATGTTTGTGATGAATCAACTAACTGTACACCCTGTTTGTCGTTGATGTCTCCACTACATCACTTATGATTATTTACAAGTAGTGACCCCTAAGGATTTGGAGATACCGTGGGCTCCAGCAGAATGTCAAAAAGGCTTTTCCCATGCTGTCATTTGTCCTATCAAGAGTATTCATCAATATATCTATTCATTCATATGTCAGAGGAATGCGAACTGTAAGGCTTGCATCAAAATGGCTGCCCCATTACCTAATACTGTAGCTTTTATAGCACCTAGTACAATGGTCTGCATCCAGTGTTCCGCCATTCTTAATTTGAATTTCAGTTTCTGGTCATGCAGCGAGTCTGCTCAACGCAGGTTACCTGGAATGGCGCCACATGCCACTAATGGCACATCTACCACTAGTTGAGTAGGCCTGGTAAGGAAGCTCCACATTCGACAAAAAGTTCATTACTTATTTCTCCTTAACCCCGCACATCTCCCATAAACGCCCCACAATTTTCTTTTGCAATTGTGGCAAACGGATGTGAACGGTTTTCCAAGTGTGAAAGCACTACTGTGAAGCAAAATCATCAGAACCAAGAAATAATTAGGCTGACAACAATTTTTAACTATTTAGCGCTTGCTAGGCCTACATACCTACTGTGTGTGTAAGGTGCGTGTATATCATTAACATAGGTATGGCTAACTGCTTTTGGGTCAGGAGTCGCAATCTCTTAGCGGTATTCGAAGGAAACTGCTGAAATTCCCCACGGGTCTGTTAATTTTCATCAAAATTGGCAACTGCAAGTCGCCCTTTGCAACCAGAGTCGTGATAAGTGCTCATGGCATCATTGTAGACTTTGGTTAGGTGTAGTTTGTTACATGTGATCCTGGTTATCTGTTGATATTTAATTCAATTAAGTTGCTGGATTGACAAAAACTTGGTCTTGGAGTTGCCAACTCCCCACATTAAAGATTTAACTGAATTGCTTCTGATTAGTATATTAGAAAGTCGTACTTCCAGACTTAACTTTCATTCGATGTGACAATGAAAATGAGACAGTTCTACTGTTAAGTAATGTTTGTTTTGTTGATAGGGGGACCAAAACTGTTCAATGCCAAATTCAACATTTTCGACACAAATTATGAAAACTCCAGCACCAAAAACACATTTTCGCCTCCTCCCACAATAACATGTCCTTTATTTTTTCCTTTGCAGGCAGACATTGCTTGCATGCTCGAGGCTACCCATTCTGCAAGGACAATATCCACCTTAAACTGAACCTCTGCCATTACAAATGAGGCACCCATTGCAGACAGTGGTGAAATTGCAAACAACTTAAACAGTCTTGCCACGTACAAGGGCATGTTTGACGGTTTCTATGTTTACAAACCTGTTCTAATCGGCAATTTCAGAATCGTTTGATCAAGAGGTTTAAAACAGCACCAGGACATACTGTACACTGTGGAACCAATTGGGTGGAATGAATTGCTATGGATCTCGTACTAGAAATTATGTTTTTCTTTGGCAAAGAAAACCAGGAAATAGGCGAATGTCCTCAGCTTCAATGGCATGAAAATATATCAGCGCAGATTTGTGTATAGTCAATCCTTTCTGCCATGTTTTTGAACGTGACCTGAGCATGTGGGTATACACAATGGTCACTGAGACCTATCCCCTTACGAACTACGGATTGTTACTCATCGTCCCAAAGGGCCGGATGCGATCTTGGGCCAGTCGTTGGACATTTCACCTATCCTTACTGTTTGTGGTTTGCATAGCAATGGTTGCTATGATACCATAGTGGTGGTTGAGAACTATCCCACTGAGGTTGTGGTACCCATCGGGTGCCGGTGCTCCCCACAAAAAGCAAAAATGAGGTGCCTTGTTACGTGTCTTATGTGGTGGTGTGTTCGTTGGTGTGCTTTGCAATGACTGTCAGATTTTTTATAGTGTTTTGCAAAAAAATCCTCTACTTTGGGTGGCTGAACAGAGTGCAATTTTGCACATGCCTGAATTATCAAAAATCTTTTTCCTCTCAATATGGGCAAAACAGGTCAAAAATTGTGAACTTTTAGGGGGCAGAAAACACTAGTGTGGAGCAATTTTTACATTTCCACACAACTTTTCACTATTTTTCAAGATATTTCGCTTAGACTCCAATGGCTGAATATTTCAATTCGTAGCAATAATAAAAAGGCAAAAATGACAACTTTTCACATGCAACCAGCCAATTACCCAAAAATGTGGATTTTATGATGAAACTTGTTTAGAAACATATTTTTGTATATTTAGAGATTGGGAAGACTGAATGGTTTTAAGTTTTTCAGAAACATGGTAAGCAGGTATCGAAAAGAAGGGTTTCTCAGCATTTATGCTGAAAAGCTCCTGAATATGATATTTTCTTGGTAGGCACTTGTTGATACCTTTGTCCTATTTGCAACTAGCAAAACGTAGCTGTTGGAACAACAAAATAGTTCAATGATGAGATTCTGCAACTGCCGGGGATGGCCTTCTTGTTAAATAATAAATCTTAAGATCAGAAATTTTGTTGTGTCTGTCCGACAAGCGTAACGTATAGTTACAAATAAAATTTATTATTCTCCTGTATGAACAGATAATATATATATTGGTGGAGGGGGGGGGGGGAATTTAGATGAAACCAGACAATGTTTGCTAATGTTCTGGAGAATTTCTATATAATATATTGTGACTCATGAAAATCATGGTTGTATATAGGCCTTTAGTATTGCAGAACTTGGTCTGATGATGCGACATTGACTAGTTGTCTGATGGCTGGTTTTCACATAAGTTTGTGGTAGTTAATATTTATATGAATTAGAGTAAGTTATGTGCTATTTTTGCCAATACACGCTTTGTCCCCTTACAGCTAGCTATTAACAAAACAAATTTCCCCCTCAATTAACAAAATTTTGACATTTGGTGTTGTCTCACGAGCAGTTTTTTTTCTGGCCAAACCAATCATAATTTGTGAGGGGGGAGGCAATTCAGTTGGCTAGCATGGTAGGTATATAGGATTAGTTTGTGAAACTAATCCTAAGTTTCCTGCCAATCAGGGAAGATTACCCACTGTAGTGATTAAGGTCATTTAAATTCAACTTTAGAAGTTTTCCACCATTTGGGTAAATTGGTTGTTAATTCAGACTGCCACTTATAATGTCAAGGCCATGGACCCAGCATACAGAGTCTGTTCATTCTGTAGATATCCACTATCCAAAGTATGAAAGTTAGTATTGAGAATGATGGCCTGTCAGGGCACTTGGTAAGATTCTGCATAGTTCATCCTATCAGGTTGAACACATGACCTGCCGAGGGCATTTAAATCAAGTTTTTTCAACACTCCTACTCTGTTAAGAGACAGAGTGCCAGAACATTAACCCTAGAATGTTTCCTATTCGGGATTTCAGTTACCTAGGAGAACATAAACAGGTGCATAATGTACACCTGAGCTCTGACCGTACCACTGTAATAGAGAGACAGGGGGATGTGAAAAATTATTATATTTAGGTTTCAAGAACGAGTATATTTGGGGTGTTGTTACTGTATTGGCATGTCATAAATTATATTCCAAATGAAAGTTTTATATGTTCAGTTCAGATGTATCAAAGTACAACTGCAGAATGAATTATATGGAGGCTTATATAAGAGAAAAAAGTAAATGTGTCAGTCTGAACGCACACGTCAAACGATTTTTCCACACAGAGTTAGAGCCTTTGAAAGTTGTGTCTGTGTATTGCTGGAGAAGCATCCATCTTCAATAATGAATAATGTCATGCTTGCACAACCCTCCAGATATTTTCTGGTTTGCTAATTAAAAATGTTAACCATATTTTCACTCTGAAAATAATAAGTCTATGAGAGAGGATTGCTGTTAGTGGGTTGGTAGGTTTAATGTTACTCTCTTGGTAGAGATTCATTTAACACAATGAAAACTATGGAATGATCAACTTTGACTTAATGCATCGTACATAATGGACCCAACCTTTTGTGGCCAATAACTCCACATAGGAACACCATATTGAAATGGGGTTTGGACCTATAGATACACTTCCATGCTCCGGATATACCCCTACTGCATCCAAACCGCTGTTGTCCTTCAAAACACAATCAGCTGCAACATACAGTAACTTCATTGTGTGAGTAATCATGATTGGGAGAGGGGGAAATGATGGATGTAAGATTCCTTGCAGTGCATGCATCCAGCATTTGAAATAGTGCCTGACACTTGTGTAGCAATTATAGGGAGGCATTGTAGAAACCCTGTATCCTGACTATAGCTTTGTGTACAACTGACTGCTATGCACTTCCAGAAGTGTGTAGCAATCTTGCTTATTTGAGGGGAAGTTTCACAATGCTACAGACACCCAGACCAGCTTTTCGATCGCTGCAATGCCTCTGTCACTATAGTGACTAAACTGTGAAAACTGTGCTGTAACTCAGAGAGATACTGTAGTCAAAATGACATATACCTCTTGGCATCATGTGACATTAGCACACACTTCCAATGGTCCTCCATTGACTCTGATCACCTTAGAATGATCGACTCACCCAAGAGTCACGTAAATGGCACACATTGACACACTCTAATAGTTGCGTGATTAACCTTAATGATAAAGAGACTCTCTCAAGTAATGACTCACCAAAGAAGTATGTCTTCACCATGACTATCTCATGACTCGCTAATGACTGAACATTTCAATGTGAATGTGTCCAATTTGCGCAATTTATGCAACTTTCAAAGTTACGGATTTCATGAAACATATTTATGCGGTCTAACCTCTGGTCCTGAGATGTATTTTAAAATTAGAGAATGGGTCACCGAGAGTCGAGTTATGTGTCTAAGTTGCATGATATAGGCAATTTCAGTCACAGTCCACTTGGTACTTTGGTACAATCAGTCCTAATGAATTTGAAGTTAGTCACTGATTAGTGTCATCCATCGTAGCACACTCAGGGGCTGGCTAGCGATATCCACCTCTCCATATGCCTCTAAAACTTGCTGTTACGTCTGCTAACTGGCAATTTGCTCTCTTTCGACCTCAAAGATCAGGGTGGTTGAAACCTTCTAATGCCGAAAAAACAACCACTGATCACGAAAATAGCAAGACTAGCAGTTCATGGACCCACCTGTTTATTTGTCCTGATCGTCGAAGACGGCCAAATTGAGACAAACTTTGTTTCAGACTTTTTAGGACACAGACATCACAGTCGATAGAAAAGTTGATCGAGACCGGCAGTGCACTTTTATTGTACACTTATTTGTGTTTTGTACATGAAATAAATTGATTATAGTGTAGGCTAGCATGCTGTTACAGATCGATGGATTTACGAATAGATAGGTCAGTCTGTTAATTTGATCTCTATTTTGCTCTCGTTTTGGTATTGATATTGTCGATTCAAAATCCCCTCCTTGTCTTTTTCCAGTTTCCAGCACTACTGTTCGTAGTAGTTACTACCTGTATGTCAGCCACAGTTTTACCACCCAGCTATCCATTGGAACTAGCCAATATGAGTGACCTAATTCTCCTCGAAGCACTGGAATTTGTCTTACATGTTTATCTTTCTTTTTTTTCTAATCTTTGCAGATGAAATTAACCTGTGTTAATTAACCTGGAGCTCAATTACTAGGGGGATGCATAGGAGACTTAGTTTGGACAGATCTCAGTAAGTATTACTCTTTTACATTTCTGTATTTAACCCTTTGGTCTGGGTGCTGTGAATAGACTTAGTACTCCTTTGCTCCCATTGAAGTGGTGAATTCCATCATAACCTGGCGTGACCAATTGGGATATGGTAATAATTGCCAGAATCGTACTAATAGGCTGAATATAGGGGGCAGTGTCTGAAGTTGAGAGATGGTTTCTCTCCAAACCCAGAACCCGGTTAGTGTTTGGGGAGGCCAAAGTGGACTCTTGAACCATATTTATTGGTGGGTTATTGTAGCTGAAGACCTACAAAAGTATTATCATCAGATACAAAACTTGAAACCAACAAAAACCAAAACCTGCATTTTTGATGTTTTCATGTTTGACATTTTTCTTGAAGAGAAGAAAAAAATGAACAAATGAAATACACATTGTGAAGGGCAATGTTTACTTCAATACTTTCCCACTGGCCTCAATCAGGCGGCCCTTATTAGTAGACTAGGGTCAAGTATTCCGAACGCCACAGAAAATCCCTGGGCACTGCGTCGTGAAAGCACACCACTCTACACAGAGGCAAAACAGTGGTAAGACGACAGAACGAGCATCCTCCCCAAAAGGATTGTAACCTTAATCTCTGCAGGGACATTTCGAAGATATCCATGAGCTTGTGTATCCTATCTATATTTTCCACGATTGGTATAGTCTGTAGAGTGATTATGCCGATCTTAAACTCGAGGGAGGAACTTGGCATACTATAGAAAGATATGAGGCGTGCGGAGCGCGCCAAAATTTTCAGCTTCAATAGGAATTTTCACTATAAAGAATTTTGGAAATAATACTGTCCGGGGCAAAGCCCTCGTCGGGGTGTGTACATTTGAGCGTACCCACTCGGGCTCCCCGACGAGAGGGGAGAAATTCCCCGACGGGGGGGCCAGCTTCCCCGACGGGGGGGGGCATCCCCCCCCGCTGGCGCCACCCTTGTTGCAGTGAGGAACAGGAAAACTCTCAAAAATCTTGTTAGTTTTGTTAGCATTAGTTTAGTTATGAATTCAGCAGCAATTCATTATGTATTATATATAGGGAATTTAACAAAATGGCAATTCTACTAAATGATCTGTACTATGTATGAGATGATTTCCAATTATGTTCCCTTACAAAATTGGGCTAATTGATACACAGATTACCCAAATCAAGTATATAATAACACATTGATTCCAATTTTGATGCCATTCAAGATTCTGTATTACAACAACAATGTGCCTTCCAAGTTTCAAGTCATCAATGTGAAATTGAATAGGGTAAGTTCATTCAGCCTTCTTTCATGTCCGCCTTTCAGCATGAAGCTACCATACTGGTGTAATCTATTGTAATAACTGATATAAAAACTACAACTGAAAAAAAAAAAATCGGTTTGAACGATAGTATAAGGTCCAAATTCGTAATTCGGTGGAATAGGTCCCTGTGGCAAAACAAATCTATTTGTTACGGCTGGCCGGCTTTTTTGAAAATTGGCAGACTGATCACCATTTTCTCTGAAATAGAAATTATTGGAGTGCTGTAATTTTGACTAGAAGTTCTTCTTGTAGATGAGGTATCAAACGATGGCATCCATTTCCAATTTCATTTATGCTCATTCTATCAATATTCCAAAGGCTGAATGGAGCTTCAAATCTACTGTTTCACTGTTTATATCAGCTCTACTTTATACAAAGAACTTTTGATCTGATTTTGTGATTCCTTGTTTTGATATGTTTATATGGGATAGCTGTTGAGGTCTATATTTGTATGTATGGCTGGATGAATTCTTGAGGATGTTGAAATAAACATTCAACTTCTTGATTCCTTGACGAAGTCAGAGGAATCTATTTCACATACTCTACTTATATCCCTTATCGACCATGCACCCCCCTCCCCCTATGTGCCACCGATTGTCCTGCATTTTCACATAGTCCTTGGGTTGGCAACCCCATGGCAGTTCTCTTTTTGCCAGACTATTCTTCTGCAACAAGTGTTTTCGCATCATGCAGTCATGACAGGTGTGAGTGGTGGTGTTTGACGACTACCTTGTTAACACAATAATTACCCCCGCTTGGATGGATCAAGTTCGTACTTTATATATGGGTTCCCCATAATGAGTACATGATTTCTATTGTTTTGGGGTTAGGTCAAAGGTCATCTGAGGTCAAGAGAGGTCAAAGTTTGAAAAACTTGTTAACATGATAAGTCCAGAATTCCTGGTCTGATCAGGTTGAAATTTGGTATGCAGCTTTCTTATGAGGAGTACAGGAACCCTGTTGTTTCTGGTGTAAATTGGGGGTCGGGTCGGATTTGGGGGGAAAATGGAACATTGTGAAAAATGAAAGGTCTGAAAATCTTGTTAACACGATAAGTCCAAAATGCCTAGTCTGATCAGGTTGAAACTCAGTATACATCTTTCTTATGAAGAGTACAGGAACTTATGGTGTATGGTGTAATTCGGGGGTCAGGTTTAGGGAAAAATTTTGCCAAATTGTGAGAAATGATAATTTGGCCAATTTTAGCTTGTTTAACTGATAACTCGACCCAATTGGATGGATCAAATTCATAATTGGTAAATGGGGTCCCTATAATGAAGTACATGATCCCTATTGTTTTGGGGTTAGGTCAAGGTCATCTGAGGTCAAGAGAGGACAAGGTCTGAAAATCTTGTTAAACGATAACTCGACCCCACTTGGATGATCAAGTTCGTACTTTATATATGGGTTCCCCATAATGAGTACATGATTTCTATTGTTTTGGGGTCAGGTCAGAGGTCAAGAAAGGTCAAAGTGTGAAAACCTTGGCCCTAACATGATAGGTCCAGAATGGTTGGTTGGTCTGATCAGGTTGAAATTTGGTGTGTTGCTTCCTTATGGGGAGTACAGGAACCCTATTGTTCTTGGTTTAGGTCCGGGATGAATTTAGTAAAAAACTGAAAATTTGTGAATAGTCAATATTTTGCCCAATTGTGGCTTGTGAATATGATATTTCAACTCATTTGATTGATTAGGCCATACTTGGTATGTGTGTTCCCCACAATGAGTACATGAACCCTATTGTTTTGGGGTCAGGTCAGAGGTTCATCTCCGGTCACATACGTCAAAGTCTGAAATCTTGAAATTCAGTGTGTATCTTTCTTATCAAGGGTATAGGAAGCATAATGGTTGGTTGGGATAAATGGGAAATGTCAAATGTTATGTTGCCCATAATGAGCTAGTGCAATTTCCCATTTGTCCTTGTCTAGTTGTAGATTGTCAGAAAGTCAGGGATCACTAAGCCTTTTGGCTTTGTGATTGGTTGTGTATTTGGTTTCTTGCCGGAAGCCATATTGACTAAATTCTCACTGTTCCGAAGTTAGTATGTTCCTGGCAATTTTCAGTATTTCTGCTCAATGGAGAAAGTACAATTATTGCAGACAACTATTATAAAAAGTTAGTGAATATTGAAATGAGATGCAGCAGGTGAAGTATCAGGTTTATAAGGGGAAGTTAAATATGATATTTCTATTATAATGGTTTTGTTATAGTTTTGTTACATACCCCTAATTTTTTGACATACTGTCAGAATGTCAGAATGTAAGAGACAATGCTGACAATTAGAATTTTCGTTGAAAAAGAGTGTTTGATGAAAAAATGACATTCATATGTGCACAGCAGTATGGAATAACACAATTTGATGCCACATTCAAGTCTCCTTGAACAACCTGTGGATTCAGCAAGATTCTTGTCTGTACTAAACTGATAAATGAGGGAAAGAATTCTCACCCATTTGTTTCATTGGTCTTGACATGGTGATGAACATGACCTTTCATCTTCACTTGACATTTAACAAAGAAATATTATACAGAATGAGAACAAGTCAAGTCTGACTTTATAACCTGGAATACTTATGGAGATGAGTTTTGCATTTAGAATGTCAGTGTCCCAGAGACTGTTTAGCTGAGTTTCCCCCTATGACTAATGCTGATGTTTTGTGAATGCTTGCCCACCTGTCTGCATTTTGTTATAAGGTATATCTTTCACTTGTGCCAAAGTATCAAATCAGTGTAACGACTGATGGCGATTGATGCATGCCCACACTGGGGGAATTGTTTGGGGAAAAGCAGGTGCCTACTTGAAATTTGTGTTTCTACCTGGTTACAGATGTTTCTCGCCATCAGTGATCTAGTTAATTGTATAACATAGTTCTTGTATTTATTTGTATTACTGGGAACTCATATCATGGCCCAAAGGCCAACTTCAAGACTTAGAATTAATGAATAAGATCATCAGCTGTTTGCTTTATGACAAGTACAAGGCAAGAGGAAAATTACAACTACAGGAAACTTTGTTTTTAACCTCCTGCACAGGTACGGTACAGGACAGGGCTATTTCTGTACTATCCTTCTATATCCTGTATTCATGTTCAGGTCTGGGATCCTACCAATGTGCTGCCTTTACATCCTCAACTCAACAAAGGCAGTGCCTGTACCTAGAAATTCCATTTGTTTCATACTGTTTACAAAGAGCGCCCTCTTTGTGTTTGTCCTGCTATCATTCTGGCCATTCAAACTACCTACACTTCATCAGAACATGTCCAGTTTAATTCAAACCCGCATGAACCTGACAATCATGCCCTGTGGAGTGCAATATCACAATTATAATTAACCTTGAAGTTACTCCCACCACCAGTTTTGATGAGTATCTTTGTTGCAATATTCGAGGAGTGGCAAATGTCTGAAAATTGATTAGTATGCTTCAGGAAACTGAACCGTTTCTTTCTTGTTTTCTAAGGAGTGGTCCATGTTACTACTGTTGTGCAGTATAGCCCATTGCTGGAGTTTGAGTCCTCTCCTCCTAGTCGGAGTCTTGAGCATTCAAGTCCCGAGTCGTTGCTCTCTGGTCTGAGTCAGTGCCGGGATCGTAGACCTTGCAATTTTACCTATACGATTCAAAGTGCAGCGCAGTTCAACCACTGCTATAGTTCTCGCTACCACATATTCCCGTAAATGCAGTGGGGGCGGTAATTAGCAAAGAAAGTCTGTAACTGAATGACAAAGAACTTCAGATAGACCGTGCTAGTCCTACCTTGTGACAGCCCAGGTGGTGTTGAAAAGTTACCCAAAATGTAGCCTAGCTGCAAAGGGCAGTAAGTACTAATTTGCAGAGCAACACAAATGGGAGTTTCCTTGTAGGACAGTGGTGCATGTAGGCCCATTCCAAAAGAAAAATATTCCTATGAATTATCAAATTGAAATGTTGTGAAAATTTTATTGTCCATTATCTTGCATTAAAAGACTGAGAACATAGAAAGAAATTGTTCTTGCCCACATTCTTTTTGTTCCTTTTTGCTCCCGAACTTTGTTCAGGAGAGACTAGTGGTCACTTTGTTGTGTGTTGTCTGTCTGTCTGTCTGCTGTCTGATCCGGCCGTATGAGCGGTTAGATATCTCCTGAACCTGAAGCCATCCTTACTGGGACCTTCTTGTGGAGGTGCGCTTTGAAGAGTTTGCTGATGTGAATCCACTTTTCGTCCCAAATGACCATTTCCTCCTTGGCATAAATTTGCATATTTAATTAAATTGGCCTGGAAGCTTGTGTACAAGATATCTCTTGATCGGTAGATGCATTGGTGATGCCGTTCAGGGTATATAACAACTATGAAGAGTACACGAATCGATCGATTCCTGGCATGATATATCTTAATTAAGTAGTCTCATTTGCATATTTCTGCGATATTTTTGAAAGTTTTATTGGAATTTGACGAACTTGGTGGAGAGGGTTATTCTAGTCCAATGAATTTGACCGTAGGGACGAGGGCCCCAGAGGTCATTTAATGCTACGAATCTGTCATTCAAGGCTCCGTAGGGTCAAAAACTGTTTTCTGGCCATATCGGAAAATTGAATATCCGTGAAGGCTGGAAGGTCACCATTGTGATATACTGGTTGACCGCATGTGTGTGAACTCTGACTCAATTTGACCTCTGCGGGTGGTCCTGTGGTTAAGGTTCAGTCTTGAATAAATGTGCTTATTTTAAAGGAGTACAGGCAAAGAAATAGACACTGGTTATTTGGATATGTGATAGACCTTTGTTGCCTTTATGAGGAGACCCACTCCCGCTTTGATCGGACACTTTATTTGGTAGTTTACATGGGGATGAACATGACTTTCCATCTTCACTTGTAATTAACAAAAGACAATATTATCAGATGAGACAAGTCAAGTCTGACTTTATAACATGAATACTCATGGAGATGAAGTTTGCATTTAGAATGTCAGTGTCCCAGAGAACTGTTTAGCTGAGTTTCCCCTATGACTAATGCCTGGGATGTTTTTGGTGAATGCTTGCCCCACCCTTTCCCTGCTTTTTTATAAGGATCTCTTTCCGGTGTGCCACATATCAATATTGTACGGCCATATTGGCGATGATGATACAGTGCCACACTGGGGAATTGTTTGGGAAAGCAGTTCCTACTTGAAATATTTGTGTTTCTCATGGTTTTACAGATGTTTCTCCCATCAGGTGATCTAGTGTATAGTTGTATAACTAGTTCTTTGTAATTTTATTTGTATTCCTGGGAACTCTCCAATCAATGGGCCCAAGGCAATTACAAGACTTAGAAGTAATGAATAAGCATCGCAGCTGTGATTAAGCAAGTACCAGAAAGAGGAAGAAATTACAACCTCAACAGGAAACTCGTTTGTTAACCAGTCTGCAAAGGTACGGTACAATGGGACAGGGCTTTTTTCTGTACCTAATCCGTCCCTATATCTGTATTCAATGTTTAAGTCGGGGGGTCCTTACATGTGCCTGCCTTACACCTCAATCCAACAAGCAGTGATGTAAACCTAGAAATTCAATGTTTGTTTCAATACTGTTTTACAAAGAGCGCCTCTTTGTTTTTTGTCCCCTCTATCATTCTGGCCTTCAAACTGACTACACCTTCATCAAACATGTCCAGTTTAATTCAAACCCTCAGAAACGGACAATCATGGGCCCCTTGGATGCAAATTCCTCAAATTATAATGTTAACCGTGAAGTGTACTCACAACCCCCAGTTTGGATGAGTATCTTTTGTTGCAATATTCAGGAGTGGCAAATTGTCCCTTGAAATCTTGGATTTTATAGCTTCCCCCGGACTGGAAACCGTTTCTTCTTCTTCTTTGTTTTCTTAAGGATGTCATGTTACTAGCTGTTGTTGCAGTATCGCATTGCTGGCAGTTGAGTTCCTCTCCATCCTCTTCTGAGTCCCCCCCTTGAGCATTCAAAGTCCGAGTCGTTGGGGCTCCTGTCGAGTCCAGTGCGGGATCGAAGACCTTGCAATTTTTACCTATACCTTCAAAGGCATCGCAGTTCAACCACGCTATAGTTTCTCGCTACCAAACACTAATCTGTAATGCAGTGGCGGGTAATATGCAACGAAAATTCTGTTACTGAATGAACAAAGAACTTCAGAGAGCCCCGTGCTTCCGAACCCGTTGTGACGCCCAGGTTGGTGTTGAAAGTTTACCCCCAAATGTCCCTAGCCTGAACACAAAGGGCATTAGGGACTAATTTGCAGAGCAACACAAATGGGAGTTCTCTCCCTCTTGTAGGACTAGTGAGTGCATGTAGGCCCATTCCAATAAGAAAATATTCTATGATTAAATCAAATTGGAATGTTGATTGAAAATGTTAATTGTCATGATCTTGCAATTAAAGACGGAAGAACATAGAAAGAAATGTTCTGCCCCTTCTTTTTTTGTTCTTTTGGTCTCGCCTTAACTTTGTTCAAGGAATATACATAGGTTGTCACTTTGTTTGTGGTGTGTGTCTGTCTGTTCATCTGTCTGTTCTGTCCTGTCCGTCCGTATGTGCGTTTAGATATTTCCCTGAACCGTGGGCCATCATGCTGGGGAGACCTTCTTTTTGTGGGAGGTGGCGGTGAAGAGTTGCCGATGTGCAATCCAATTTCGTCCCAAAAGGACCCATTCTCATTGCATAATTTGCATATTTTAATGAAATGGCCCTGGAAGCCTTGTGTACAGATATCTCGTGATCGATAGAAGCATTGGTGTGCCCTTTTCAGGGTTATAACAACTATAGAGTTAACACAAATTGATCAGATTCCTGGCATTGTATATGCTAATTAAGTAGTCTTATTTCATAAGTTCCCCGCGATAAATTTTTGAAGTTTTTTGAATTGACGAAATTGGTTGGGAGAGGTTTATCTACTAGTCCCAATTAATTTTTTAACAGTAGGGACGGGCCCCAAGAGGCCTTTATGCTACAATCTGGGTCCATTCAAGGTCCTTAGGGTCAAAACTGTTTTTTCTCTGCCATACTCGGAGAATTGAATATCCCTGAAGGCTGGAAGGGTTCCCATTGTTGATATACTTTTTTGACCTGCAAAATGGTGTGCACTCTGACCTCCAAATTTGGACCTCTGTCGGGTGTTCAGGTGGTTAAAGTTGGAGTCTTGAATAAATGTGCTTATTTAGGGTACCACAGGCCAACACAGAATATAAACTGGTATTATTTTTCCGGATTTTGATAGACCCCTTGTTACGTGGGTGTGCTTTATTGGAGGAACCAGCCTCCCCCATCCCCCCCTCCCGCTTTGTGATCGGAACCTTACTGTGGTCAGTTTACAAGGGGGTCAAAGTTTTAATTTAATAGCTTTTGTGCAATAACATGGCGTGTTCAATTGCAATGCGATAATGGCTTCTAGATTGGATTCAATCACATGGAAAGTACCAATTTTTATAAAAACCCGTCATGTCATCACAAGGTCATCAAGGTCCCGTAGGGGTAAAAAAACTGATTTTAGTTAGTACTTTTTTTGTCAAAGCACCTGTGCTGTTCATCAGAAGCACAATGCCTCTAGGAGTGGATGTATCACATGAGAGTTTACAATTTTCCATTCCCATAAACACTGCCATGGTCAATTAAAGTCATTCAAGGTCACTTAGGGTCAAAAAACTTTTTTTCTGGCCATAATCGGAGAATTAAATATTTGTGAAGGCTTGGAAGGTTCAACCATTTGGATCTAATTGTTGCCCTGCATGTTTGATGAACCTCTGACCTCATTTGAACCTCTGTCGGGGGTCAGTTGGGGTTAAGGTTGAGTTCCTGGAATAAATGTCCTTATTTAAGAAGTTACGGGCAAAAAAAAATAGAAACTGGTCATTTTGGATATGGATAGACTTTGTGGTGCTTCATGAGGAAACCAACTCCCGCTCGATCGGAACACTTACTTGTGGTAGTTCAAGGGGTCAAGTTCAGTTTTATCCTTTTCTGCAAATTAACCTTGGCGTGTTCATTGGACATGCAATCTGACATAAAATCTGGAAGTGGGAAATAAATCATCACATGGAAATGTACATTTTTTATACAAGCGTCATGTCATTAAGGTACCCTCACGGTTCCCCGTAGGGGTAACAAAACTGATTTTAGTACTTTTTGGCAATAGCCACTGGGCATGTTAAATCATAATGCAAAATGCTTCCTAGGAGTGGAATGGTAAATCCTGGAGACGTTACAATTTTCAAAAACCGCCTATCCTTACAAAAACACAGAAGTCATATCACGAGGTCCGTAGGGTCCAAAAACTGTTTTCTATGGAGCCCTAAAATCGGAGCTTGGAATATCTTTGAAATGCCTGGAATCTTCCACCCATTGTGATAATAATTCGTTTTGATCTGCATTTGTGTGAGATCTGACCTGTTCAATTTGACCTCCTGTCCGGGTGGTTTGTGGTTAAAGTTTAAAAAAATATAATAGAAAAAAAATAAAAATACTAGTTTCTTTTTTTGGGATCTGTTGATATACCTTTGGTGTTCCTTCAATGACGAAACCAACGCCCCCCCCCCTTCGATCGACGCCTACTTGGTAGTTACAAGGGTCAAGTTTAAAATATTAAATATTCTTTTTTTTTTTTCGCAATAACATCCAGGCGTGTTCCATTGAATGCAATATGCTCTAGAGTGGAAATGCATCAACATGAGAGTAACACTTTTTCTAAAACCGTCATGTCATGAAGGTCATCAAAGTCACGTAGGGGTAAAAAACCTGATTTTAGTATTTTGGCATAGCACTGGGCATGTTAATCCAGATGCAAAATGCTCCTGAGTGGATGTATCACATGGGAGAGTAACATTTTTCCATAAAACTGCCCGTCATTAAGAAGGTCACTTCAGGTCACTTAGGGTCAAAAACTGGTTTACTTGCAATAATCGAGATTTGAATTCTGTGAAGGCTGGAAGGTTCCCAATCGTGACTATTGTTTACCTGCATGTTTTTGACCTCTTACCTCAATTAGACCTCGTCGGTGGTCTTGGGGTTGAAGGTTGAGTCTTGAAAATGTGCTTATTTTCAGAGTTGTAGGGCGAAGAAATAAAAACTGTTCATTTTTTTGGATATGTTGATAAGAACCTTTGTGTGCTTCAATGGAAGGAACCCAACTCCCGCTTTGATCGAGACACTTACCTCTTGGTATTACAAGGGGTCAAAGTTTTCAATTTTGTATAACCTTCCTTCGCAATAACATTGGCGTGTTCATGGAATGCAATTTGCTTCTAGGATTGGATGCATTACATGGAGAGTAAAAATTTTTTATGAAAACCGTCATGTCTTAAAGTCATCAAAGGTCCCGTAGGGTTAAACAACCTGATTTTAGTATTTTTTGGCAATAGCCGGGGCATGTTAATCATAATGGCAAATGCTCCTGGCGTGGATGTATCACATGGAGAGTTACATTTCATCAAACCTGCCATGTCATTAAAGTCCAGGCAGGTCACTTAGGGTGTTCAAACTGTTTTCCCTTTCTCTGGCCATATCGGAATGAATATCTGTTAAGGCTGGGAGGTTTTCAACCATTGTGATATAATTTGTTTGACCTGCATGTAGATGTGACCTCTGACCTCAATTAGACCTCATCGGGTGGTCATGTGGGTTGAAGGTTGAATCCCTTGAAAAAAATGTGCTTATTTTAAAAGAAAAGAGAGAAGTTACCGGCGCAAAAAATAAAACTGGTCAATTTTTTTGGATATGTTGATATACCCTTTGGTGTGGTCTTTCATGGAGAAAACCCACTCCCGCTTCGATCGTACACTTACTTGGGTTAGTTACAAGGGGTCAAATTTCCATTTTAATACCTTTCCTTTCGCAATAAACATTTGGGGCGTGTTCCATTGAATGCAAATTGCTTCTATGAGTGGAGGCGCACATTGAGATCAAACAATTTATGAAAACCGTCAGTTCAATTAAAGGTCATCAAAGATCAGTTATGGTAAAAAAACTGATTTTAGAGGTTTTTTTTTTTTTTTGGGTTTAAGTAATTTTTGCAATAGCACTGGGCATGTAATCAGAATGAAAAATGCTCCTAGAGTGGATGTATCACTTAAGAGGTTTTACAATTTTTCATAAAAACTAACTGGCCCATTTCCTTAAAGGTCAATTCAAGGTCACTTCGTTCAAAAAACTGGTTTCTGGCCTATAATCGGAGAATGAATATCTGTGAAGCTGGAAGGTCCCATTTGTGATCTAATTGTTGACCCTGCATGTGGTGTGACCCTGACCTCAATTTTGGACTCTGTCGGTGGTCATGTGGTTAAGTTGAGTCTTGAAAACATAATTGCTTATTTAAGAAGTATACGGGCCGACAAAAATAAAAACTGGTCATTTTTTGGATATGTGAATAGACCGTGGTTTGTGCTTCAATGGAGGAACCAACTCCCCCGCTTCGATCGGAAACTTACTATGGTAGTTACAAAGGGTCAAAATTCAATTTTCTACCTTTTCCGCAATAACATCGGACATGTACATTGGAATGCCATCTGCTTCTAGGGTGGATTCCATCACATGAGAGTACAATTTTTATGAAACAAACCCCGTCATGTCCATTAAGTCATCAAAGGTCACGTAGGGGTAAAAAACTGATTTTTAGAGTATTTTTTGGCAATAACTGGGTCATGTTTAATCAGAAGGCCCAAATGCTTCCTATGATTGTGCAATTTATCACATGGAGAGTTTAACAATTTTTTCAATTCATAAAAACTGCCATGTCCTTAAGGTTTCAGGGCACTTAAAGAGTGGTCAAAACTGTTTTTCTGTCCATATCGGAGAATTGATAGCTTGGAAGGCTGGAAGGTTCCACCATTGTGATAATACTTGGGTTGCCCGCTGTGTGGTGGGACCTCTGCTCAATTTGACCTCTGTCGGGTTTCATGTGGGTAGGTTGAGTCTTGAATAAATGTGCTTTTAAGAGTTACGCAAAAAAAAATGAAACTCATTATTTTGGATATGTGATATACCTTTGTTACTCAATGGAGAAACCACTCCCCGCTTCCGCATCGTACCGCATTACTTTGGGTAGTTGACAAGGGGTCAAAGTTTTAATTTAATAGCGTTGTCGCAATACATTAGGCTGTTCATTGGAATGGGCAAATATTCTTCTTCTACGCAGTGGATGCATCACATAGAGGAGTAACAATTTTATAAAAAACCGTCATTCCATGAAGGTCATCAAAGTCACGTAGGGGTAAAAAACTATTTAAGTACTTACTTTTTGGCATAGTCACTTGTGCATGTTTCCATCAGAATGCAAAATGCAACTCCTAGTAAGTGGAATGTCATCACACACATTGAGAGTTACAATTTTCCAAGAACTGCCATGGGGTCAATTAAAGGTCATGGTCAAGAGGTCACTAGGGGCACAACCCGTTGTCTTTCTTGGCCATACTCGGAGACATTCCATATCTGTGAAGCTGGAAGGTTGCCCATTGTGAAAATTATTTGATCTGCATTTGTGTGACCTCTGAAAACCTCAATTGACTCTGTCGGGTGGTCATGGTGCTAAACAGTTGAGATCTTGGATAAATGTGTAGAAACTGGTGTTTTTTGGATAGAGTTTTGATAGCCCTTTGTGTGCATTTTGGTGGAGACCAACTCCCTCTTCGATCGGACTCGGGACTTTTGTTCATAAAACCTTATGTTTCATCAAATGGGTCAAGTCAAGGTCAATTATGGACCAAACTGTTAAATATTAACATTTACTGCAACAAGTTCCAGAGACTGTACGCTAACCTTTAAGAATGGTTTTAGTCTTTTTTGGGCCCTCTACTACCAGCATGAGTTCTGAAACACTATTATTATAGCATGGCTACATAACAAATGTTTTTACCATCTATTTTCAGATCATTCACTTAACCCCATATTGGAACCTGCAACCCTGCACCCCATCCCCCGCGCCATTGAACATCTGGGCAATAACACAAAGGTTTCCGGGTTGGCCCACCCGCCAGTCCGCCCTTTCTCTTTTTTGCCAACTTTTCGTCTAACATTGAGCATCTTGGCTTAGAATTCGTCAAGAATTTCAACCCTTTAGAAATTTAGTCTACACTCCAATCAATCGTTTATAATTTGGAATCAACCTGCCCACATGATTTTCACCTATTCCAAACGTTTTTCTTTCGGAGTATCGTTTTGAAGGACGTAGTCTCTCTCTCGACTCTGATTTGCGTAAGTCCCTTTTTGTTTAGCCTAAGCGCACCTAACAACAGTAATTCGTGTACCGGTTCCCTACCTGCCTAACTCCCACGTGCGTGTGACTTCGGCCCCGTATTGTTGTTTACGTGCAGCCGGGCTGGACTTTGGTTGTCGGTTGTTTCCCCTGCCTGCCCGCCCCCCTCTTTCTCTCCCCCCCTTCCTCCCCCTGGGTTCCCCTTCTACCCTTCACTTCCCTTCCCCTCCCCGTCCCCGGGGGTTGGGGTGTCCCCCCACGCGCAGCCGCCTAGGATCTCGTTACGTAATCGAGTGAGAGAGGGGGAAACGGGAACAGCGGATAAGTTTTCCTCGTCCTGTCATTCTTAATGGTGTCATGCAAATGATGTCGGCTCGTGCCATTGCGTGCGAGCCGTTATTACGTGTAATTTTAAACTGCCTATTTTCCCACTGTTTCGTGGATGGGCTCCTCCTTGCATGATTATCTGCTCGTTCTCGTTGCCTTCGGGGTTGAGCTGTACTTCCGCAATGTTTTAAAAAATGTGTTAACGCATGTTTCCACGTTGATATTAATTACTATGGGCTGTACGCCCGTGGGGTGAGGTTTTCGTGGTCCATAGAGACCCCCCTCCTCAGCGGCCCCTTCCCAGGTAGGGAAATGTGCCCATTGTCCATCTCCGATCGTCAATGGTTGATGATACTATGCATACTACCCACTTTGCCACTCTTCTCCCAGTTTAAATTGTAGTAATGGGATGCTCACACTTTTGAACGCCGATATTTCACTGTGTCACTCATGTTCTTACTTTACTTACCATGTATTTACTCTATGTCTGAGCGGGGTTCCATGCACGTAGAGACTCCTCACGCCTCCTCCTGTTGGAGAAGGACGCGTGTACATTGTTGCGCGGCCGTTGTGTCGATGTTGCACTTGCCTTTGATTGATTTTTTATGTCCCTTGAACGAGGGTTCATGGCGAAGACTTCCTCAAGCGGCCTTTCTCTCATGGGTAAGAAAAATTGTGCCCTTTTGTAGGCTCATCAGTTGTCCCCGTGCTGGCAGACTCGAGAAGGTTAACGGGGTCTGTCATTGTTGGCCGATGCCCGTAAGGCCCCGGTGCGGACAATCACGGCCATCGGAAGTGAAACCGGCAAGGGGGATCGTCGCCAAAGAGAGGGATGTCCAGCGTCTTCGGTCCCAGAAGGGGACCCCTGGAGGAAGAAGGAGAAAGTTTGTACCAAGAAGACTTCGGCTCGGCCCCCCTCGGGGCCGGTGGTGTTTTACGCCGTGGGAGCCGGCTTCCCCCGGCATGGAGCTCTGGATCTCCCGGTCTAGGACAGGACTGGGGCCGGGTGATCCTAAAAGCCCGCGATTTCGGCGTACGGCTGTCTCGCCCACTCGACTTTGTCCGGTGCCGGTTTTGCCGGCTCTGGTTTGGCCGTAACACCCCCGTCCGGGCCGGGGCCCCTCCCCGGCCGGAGGGAGCCGACCAACCGGGCCGCCGGGTGATCCTCGGGTTTTGGACTGCGGTTCCCGCCCGTCACGGGCCTGGGCCCCTCCCGGCGCGGAGGGAGCCGAACCAACCGGGCCGGCCGGGGTGATCCCGTCGACTGCGGTACCCGCCCCGTCACGGGCCCTGGGCACCTCCCGACGCGCGGATGGAGCCACCCCAACCGTGTCCGGGCCGTGTGATCCTCGGGTTGGGACTGCGGTAAACACCCAGCCCGTCACGGCCGGGGGCCCCTCCCCCCCGGCGCGGATGGAGCCACCCCAGCCGAAAGTCCGGCCCGTGGTGGGAGCCTCGTTGGGACATGCGGTAAACCCGCCCGTCAACGGCCGGGGGGCCCCTCCCGGGCGCGGAGGGGAGCCGACCCAACCGATTCCGGCCGGGTGAGCCCTTCGGTTTGGACCTTTGCGTACCCCGCCCGCCACGGGCCCAGGGCCCGTCCCCGGCGCGGAGGGATCCGACTCAAAACCGGGTCCCGGCCGTGGTGGCCTTCCGGTTTTGGACTGCGGTAACCCGCCCTCCATGTCCGGTGCCGGTGCCGTGCACCATCCGGGCCCGGCGGCCCCTCGACCAGGCCCCGGAACGGCCCGGTCTGGCCCCGATGGATACCGGCCGACAGCCGGCCCCCGCGGGTGGGGGCGTTCATACCCAAATTGCCGGCCGGGGCAGCCACGGTCCCATGGGTTGCTGCACAACCACGGGAACCCCCCGCAGGTATCACAAAAGGTCCCGTCCGGGATCGCGCAGCCTCTTCTCACGTCGGCCTAGCGATTTGGGAAAGAAGCGGCCCAAGACCTAGAATTTCCCTCCAAACACCGGTGGTAAAAGACCTTTTCTTTTCTCCCTCTGCTTCATCCTCCCTCGGACCGCACGTCCCTCGAACAATGCGCAGGAGGCCGCAGGTCCCCGCACCGGGGCAAACCACGTAAGACGCAAGGCCAGAAGGTCCGTCGTCGTCCGTAGATCCTCCCCTCGTCTAAACAGCTTGGATAGCCGATTCGTCTCCCGCCGGGAAAAAGTCGAAGCTGCTGGATACGGACCAATAGCCGGCCGCCGATTCAGCCGGCCCGGCGCGGGTGCCGTGGCACTCCGTCCGGGCCGGAGGCCCTCTCCCCGGCGCGGAGGGTGCCCGATCGGGCCCGTTCCGGCGCTTTTTGGTGCCGTATCTCCTCCCCGTCCGATACCGGAGGCCACTCTCAGCGCGGAGGGAGCCGAACGAACCGGATTTTTTCCGGTGCGGATGCCGTTACACCCCAGAGGCCTCCCCCGAACGCGGTGGACCCCGACCCTCCATGCCGTCAACGGGCGCCCACGGCGGGGGAACCCTGCTCTAGGCTGCAGGACCCTTCGATTTTCAGCAACCCGACGCTGTTTGGGATCGCAGGCCCGTCCAAAGTCACCTTCACATGGGGAAGCTTAATTACTGGAAATCGGTGTGAAACTTCAGGAGCTTTTCCCATAACAGAGCCAGCATGGCGCACTCCCTTGGAGCAACTCTCACCTTCTTTCAGCCTTTTCTCCAGGGAGATCAGATGGTGGGCCCCCCCAGCAGGGCCGTTGCCCGTCCAGGTTCTTCTTCTATCGTTTCTTCCGCGTCCGGTAGGCCCCCCCGTGAGACGTTCGTTATGGAGAAACACTCCCTAGGGGGAGCGTACCCGCCATCCGGCGGATTATCGGTTTTCAGGAGCCGCTTGAGCAGGCCCCCCCCCCCCTGCTCGGCCCTTAAAGTTAGGAAGGCATCCGACGCTCGCCCCCAGATTTTTGGGGTTCGGGGTTGGAAGCGGCGGCTCCGCCAGGTTACAACTCCCTCAAGGAGACTCCCGTAACCCGACTCCGTCCAGCGGAGATATCTGCTATCTCTTGCGAATACCACCGACTTGACTGAAGAGGCTCATGGAAGCATCGTATGACGCCCGACGCAACTTTCGCCCCTCAACAAGGTTGGTTCCCCCCCCCCCCCCCCCCCCCAATTCCTAAACCGAAGTCTGCAGAATGGTCACCCTGTGGCTTAGGGCCAGGCCTAAACTACGTCGTCTGAAGAACGCCTACTTCCTCAAGACGCAGGAGCTTCGTCCTGGCTTCCGCCTCAG
Organism: Sclerodactyla briareus; assembly: GCA_026419785.1. NCBI lineage: Eukaryota > Metazoa > Echinodermata > Holothuroidea > Dendrochirotida > Sclerodactylidae > Sclerodactyla > Sclerodactyla briareus. Next base: position 863,145 of record JAODTK010004999.1, on the reverse strand, counting down.
GGGACAGGTTTTCCAGTTGACTATGCCCGCGGGCCCTCCGAACTTCTTTCTACAAATCGACGACCAGCGGATCGCCTGGGAGCTTCTGCGCCGGACTCACGGGGCAAAACGACAGTCCATCGACAGGCTCAGTGGCGGATGACTGACGCAACGAGAAGAAGTCACTCTAACACTAGTCCTACGCCCGAACGCGCTTTCCCGACACTGACCGGTCTCCACCACAGCCCAAGTGGCGAAGAGCCTCCTCTCCACCAGCCCCGTACCGGCGACACGCCTCGCCCGAACCCCCAACCTTGCTCAGTACCTCGGACAAACCGGAGCCACCGTGTGGCCTCCCAAGCCGTGCCCACGACCCGATTGTCCGTGCCCAGGCCCCCCCCCCTGGCCGTTTGGGCTCCCACCTTGCCCTGCTGGCCCTCACTAGGGCCCTAGAGCCCGAAGGCCCGGCTCTCCAGAAGTCGGAGATCGGCCTCTCCGGATCCGTGAACCGTTTTCCCCCAGCCCTTCCGAACCATGGGTTCGGCCTCCCCCATCCAGATTTGGCCAGAAACCGTCTTCAGTCACCAGAGCCGCGCCGCTCTCCATGCCGCCGACCAACCTCGTCTTCCGCTGAGCTGTGGGGTCGGCTGCCCAGGCCATCCACAGCCATGGACCGACTTTTCGGCCCCTACATAAACTACACTCTACGGCTCCCACCTGAGTCATGGATCGGCCTCCCGGCTCTCCAAGCCTGCGGGCCGACTCGTTGGCGCGCTCTGCGAGGCAAGATCGGCTGCTCCAAGCCTCTTTCCTGCCCCTCCTGGAAACTCGTCTCACCGAGCCGAGAGCGGTATCCCTACTCTCAGAACCTTGGCCGGGGGCTCTTCTTCCTCCCTCCCTATTCTTCTCTTCCCTCGATGGGTTCGTTTTCCGGCTTCTCTCCGGGGCTGTGGCCCGACTCTTCTTCTCACCGGACCTCCTTATCGCTCTCCGAGGCTCCACGAGCCGCGGGAAGTCCGGCTCTCCCCCCCACCACCCCCCCCCCCCCCTGCCTCCCGGATCCCGTGGGCTAAACTCTTTTTTTCCGGACCCTCCTAACGGCTCCCTCCGAACGCTCTTCTTTTTCCTCCCGAGCCGATTGACCAGCATGAATGCGAAATCACTCATTATAGCATGGCTATCCAATACAAAATGTTTTACTCATTTCAACAAAACCCCTCCGCATGTTAATTCCCATTCACCTATAGTCTTCCCCCATCTGTGAACACAGAGATTTCATCCTTGTCAAAACCCTGCTTGTTTAACCCCTCGATGTTTCCATCACCTTGTCATAACCTCTTCTGGCCCCCTACACTGCCTATAAGTGTAAAAACCCTCCTGTCATTTGGTTACTTCTCCCAGCAACCTATCAAGCAAATCATGGTGTCAGGTGTCACTGCAGTAGCTCTGGTGTGTGCGATGGGGGGAGAAGGGGGTAAACTTCCCTTGTATCACTTAATATTAGTCCAAGATCTTTCAGCCGTAAGTGCCTTCATGCCTCTGGGCCAGGGAAGCCTATTGAATTGCATATTCCAACTCTAGAAGGGGGATGTGAGAGGGGTTGGGGTGTGACCTCCCGAGGGAGTTGATGGAATTACGTAGAATGTGTAAAGGGCAGACTCTTTGATGTATATAGGACATAAACTTTATTAAGATTTAGGGTCCATTTTAAAGACATTGTTTGGACAATACAATAATCCTGAAGGGACTATGAACTCCAGGCAACGTATTTGGTTTTTAAGGGAGGTACAGTAGTAGGATCAAGGGGTTTAGTCAATGAGGCAGTGAATGGTTAAAATATTTAAGAGGTATTGGGTTATTAAAAAGCAACAATGGAATGTCCTGTACTTGTTTGGCATTGTGACTAAAAGAAGAATCACTGATCGCGCACCAAGGCGAGAACCCTGGGGCATCGCCTTTTTTTTCCTGTAAGCTTTTTTCCCGTACCAACCCCCTTCATATTTTCCATCATTCCCATCTCCAAATTTTTTTTGGACCAGAGAAAACACCTTTGAATTCTCCCGCCTGCGCCCCGTTTGTTCCACTTATTAAAACTTTTTTGTGACTGAGTATCCTTTGATATACCAGTTGGAATATAGGCCTCCTATTATTTATTTGGGTTGGGGGGGACCACAAAAAACAAAAAAATTGTACATGAGTTCTAGAACTAATTTAATCATACATACCTAATGTGGTTAAGTACACATCTTAAGAAAAAATAATAACTTGCACCTGCCATTATAAAATTCCCATGAGGTGAGGGTGAAGCCCTCTATTTTGAAGGATCCATTATGGTCCGAGTCTGAGCTGAGTCCATTGAACTTTTGATTCAAGTCCTTGAGAATAGAGACACATCCTGACCCACCTAAGTCCGCCACACGGCAGTAATATTTTTCTAGATCTAAGTGGGTTTTCGTTAGAGTCCTCAAACCTTCTTTATTTGCACTTTTTTTTTCTCCTTCTGTGGATACATGGATGTACCAACCAAATACTCCTCATACTTTCATCATTTTCCATACCAACCCTCCCAGAAAATTTGGTTCCTCCATTCTCCTTTAGAGATGCTGGCATGTCTTTTACTGTCCTCAGGTTTTCTCTAACTTTCCTCTACTCATCCCCATTCCAATACGAGTGTTCCTTACCTCTTCCTTTTTTTGTAATGTGTTCCAATCTTCGGTGGATAGCCCTCACTGCCATGTAGGTGTTACGGAGGTGTTTTGTATGGTGTCCACAATTTAGTGTATGAACTGGCTCAGTCAAATGAATGAGAGAAGATCTCTTAGTTTTCCCTCCCATCCATCGCCGGCTACACGCTGCATCTACAACCCCACACAACCTCGTCTCCACCGTACCGAAAAAGCAAACAAAACAAATCTACAATTTTATCTTGATGTCCCTCTAACAAGGTTCTCTGAACTCTCCGCAGAAAATGGAATATTTGCAAGGTTACCTGTAGGTGGATATAGTTGTCCACATTGCGTGTGCTCCATACACCGGAACAAGGAAGGGCCAAGTTATCTTTCCATTGCTGAATACATGGAGCAAGCTTGTCTAGTTATTTGGCAACATGAGACAATCCAGCTTGTGTAACTCCAGAAAACCATACACACCACTCCACCTCCTAATCCTGTTCTCCCTTTTGTACTTCTGACCGTGGTCATCATTTCATTTCCCCCGGATGGCGTATCACAGGTTCCTGTATTCCTTTTTGTTCATCTTGCATCAACCCATCACTTTCATAACCTCCCTGCATGCTTGGTGGATTTTTTTCTCCCCAGTTTCCAAGGGGCTAATCGGGTGGTCTTTTACGCCACCAGTGGACCCAACGTGGTTGTTACACCTGAGCGACCACCCTCCATACCCTCCGTCCCTAACTATCCTTCCTCAAAAAGTGGGTTGACCTATGGATAGAAATATTGTCATTATGTGGAAGTGTTGCCAGCATGAATTTGGGTTGGTTTCCAACAATGATTTATTGATGAATGGCATTTATTGCCATTTTGCAAACTCTTTGGCAAAAAAGTGGGCTGGCCACCTTGGCTGTCATCAGTTTTCCTGTCACTCTTTCTAACGTACAATTTCACGACCGTGTACGTACCATTCCCCAATCCCATGAATTTCTATGGTGCAATAAGATGGGTGCAGGCCACGTGTTGGAGAGATGGGGATGGAGTCCAGAAGATATTTGAGGGGGTCCTAATCAGTCATGTGCAACTTAGTGTGTTCGAAAAATATGTAATGTATGGGGGCTGAAGTTTAGCTCATGACTCGCTGAACACCTCACCACTCCGAGTGGCTAACCCCCCTGGTCATGACTGTAGAAGGCCTCATACGATTTATTGCCCTTTGCTGAAACAGAGGTGATTGAAAGAGCACCTTTTCTGTCAACCTGAAGACCCATCATTACCTATAAACACGTGGCCTTTGTAACTCTATTGCCTGCTGAACCCATCGATATGAGATGGCCAATTTTAGCATTCTTTCTCGGATCTGTTATAATTCTGCAGGACGTCACTTACAATCCCATCCCCCCAAAATTGGGATTCTTTGTGTTACTACTCATTTCGGGGTTTGCACCAAACTTCTGGATATATTGATCGGTTTAATTCTATGAATTTTGAGATTCAGAGCCGTAGCTTTGAGTCATGCATATTGCAGTGTGTTTGGTAATGTACATATTAAATAAAGATTGCCTCAATTTTGGAAACGGTAGGTTCAAAGGTAAATCAAAACAGTTGTATGGTCAGTCAGTAAATCAAATTTTCGAAAATTGGAAAGAGAAAAGTTGGATACTGTAGTCAATGTTGACTTTATGCAGCTAGGCTCAAGACTTGTAAATAGCAAATGACTTATATATGAATTCATGCACAGCTGTTTCGCAAAATACTGAGAACTTCAACAAGTGTTTTGTCCACCTGGTGGTGAAATTCTGAAGTAGATGTAGCAATTAAGGAGAAACGGAAAGAAAAGGCTGTGGAAGGCAGGTGGCAATAAAGAGCATTACCTGGCGGGCCAGTGAGTTGCAAGTCTAAGATTTATGCTACATGAAAAGTAGCTGAAGTCAGTTATTTTCAAATATTCTGACCCGTGTTGGTGCAAAGAGATCGCAAGCAAATTATTTAGAAGAATCAGGATGTTGTTGGGAGGAAGGTGTTTAGAGAAATAATGTGCTCTGGCACTAGATGATACAGCAAAGGCTTGGAGTAGTTATTAACCAGCCACTCCTCAATGAGAGAATTGATTGGGATCCAGATAGCTTTTGTCCTTTGAACTCCGTTTAGTTTTAGTTTAGTTTGTTAGGGATAAGGGTCAGGAAGAACAAAATCCTCTAAACGACCCCGGAGCCACAACATCCCAGGAAAGAAAATGACCAAACACTAAATAATTCTCCCCCCCCCGTGATACCTGAAAAATAAATCAAGACTGTTCTTGAACGCATTCAACCACTCTTAATAGAACCACATTTTCAGGAAGATCAATTCCACTCATTGCTCACTCCTGCGAGAAGAATATTTACGATGGTCCAATTCATCGCTTGCCACGAAGCTTGAGACAGTGGCCTCTATTTCAGTAACATTGGAAAATTCAAAGAGGTATTGGAAGGACGGCCATCGAGGCCATTGACAATTTTGAAAACCGTGGATCAAGTTCACCCGAATTCGCCTCGCTCATGGTAGTTAGACGGACGCCTTAATCTTTCCTCGTATAAATTTTTCAGACATTCAATCATTCTAGTTGCCCTACGCTGGACGTTTCAATAACCGTCTTGTCTTTTGCAAAGTTGGGATTCCACACTTGTACAGAATATTCCAGGTGCGGTCTCACCAGTTCTCAAACAGCCTGACAACAATATCATTATCAGGAAACTGAAGTGAGTCTAATCAAGCCAAGAATCCAATTACCTCTTCTAGCAGTTCGGCACACTGCTTGGGAAGGTTTCAAAGAAGAATCAAAACAAACCCCAAGGTCTTTTTTGATTCCTTGAACAAAAGTCGAGGAATCTATGAGGTCATGTCGTTATGTGTTGTAAGTGTGTGTGTGTGTGTGTATGTGTGTGTGTGTGTAGGTGTGTGACGCTTTGTTGTGAACCTTAACTCGAACCCCACCGGATGGATGAGCTCATATTGGTAGTGTGTTCCCCATGATGAGTACATGATTCCCTATGTTTTGGGGTCAGGTCAAAGGTCATCTGAGGTCACCAGAGGTCAAAGTCTGAAATTCTTGTAAACACGATAAGTCCAAAACCGTTGGTCCGATATCAAACTGAATTTAGTGTGTAGCTTCTTATGGGGAGTAACAAGAACCCTATTTTTTGGGTGTTGTGATGAGGGTCATTTTGGGAGACATAGGGGGAATAGTCGAAAATTGATATTTTGGCCAATTGGCTTGTAAACACAATAACACTACCCCACCTGGATGATTTGTGAGTTTATTATTGGTTGTTGTCCTCATGATGAGTACATGATCCCATTGTTGTGGGTCAGGTCAAAGGTCATCTGAGGTCACCGAGGTCAAAGTCTGAAATCCTTGTAAAACACGATAGTCAACACAGTCACGTTGGTCCGAGCAAGCTGAAATTGGTGTGTAGCTTCTTTAAGGGGAGTACAGGAAACATTCTGTTTTGGTTTGATTGGGGTCATTTTTTTGGACGAGAAAAACAAAAGAAAATTTAGAAATAGAAAAAATTGATATTTGTCCATTTTGGCTTGTAAACAACCTTAACCTCGACACCACCTGCATGGATATGAAGCTCATACTTGGTATGGTGTTCCCAATATTTTAGTACCATGATCCCTATTGTTTTGGGGTCAGGTCAAATGTATGGAGGGTCACCAGACGTTCAAAGTCTGAAATCATGTAAACATGATAAGTTCAAAAACAGTTGGCCCGATCAAGCTGTATTTTGGTGTGTAGCTTTATAATGGAGAGTACAAAGAAACCCTATTACTTTTGGTGTTGTTTGGGGACCTTTTTGAGAGAATTAGGAAATTGTCAAAACTTGATGTTTTGTCCAATTCTGGCTTGTAAAACAACCTAAACTCGACCCCAACTGATTGGTGAAGCTCATAATTGGTATGGTGGTTCCCATATTTAGACATGATCCCTATTGTTTGAGCGTCACCAGAGGTCAAAAGGGTGGGATCCTTGTAAACACGATAAGTTCAGAACAGCAGTCCGCTGTGATGAAGCTGTAGTTTGGTGTGTAGTTTTCTTTATGGGGAGTACAGGAACCCCCTATGTTGGTTTGGGGTCAGGTCAGAGGCAAACAGGATAAGTCGAGCATGACTTGGATCTGATCAAGTTGAAATTTAGTGTGTTAGTCTTCTCACAAGAGAGATCAGGAACCCTATGTTTTGTCGAAATGGTGTCAATTGTTGTTGGTGGAAAAATGGAAAATCTGTGAGAAATGTCATGTCCTGCATAGAAGAGCTTGCACAATGTCCCATTTATCCCAGTGTCAAGGAATCACTAAGCCTTTTGGCTTTCTGGTTCTGAAATCACCTCTGCATATTTTGGCCATTTAATTGAAGGAAGCGTTGGGATTGTGAAAACCAACATGCATAACTTTGCACTTGTCGGGACATTGAAAAACATTTGCCAGTCGGAAGACCATTTGGAAATTATATCAGATCCCTTCTTGAACACAATTTCAGCATCATCATTCGAACGACCTCCCGATACAACTGGTATCGTCGCGAACTTCTTAACCCTGGAATGAACAGAAACCTTCAAGGTTGCAATATACACCAGAAAGAAGGTAACGGTCCAAGAAACCGATCCCTGGGGAACGTCACTAGTGACCTTCTGCCAAGCAGAAGAACGCCCCATTATGACCACTACGTGTTCACCTATTATGAAAGCCAATCACGAATCACTAGGGGACATTTCCCTCAATGCCAAAGCTCTCCCCAACTTGAGGCAAGAGACGCCTCAGGAGGAACTTGTCAAAAGATTTCTGAAGTCCAGGAAAAATTATATCAATAGCATTGCCGTTGTCAACAGTACTTGTAACATCTTCCATAAAATTCCAAGAGATTAGTCAAACCACGACAATTTTTCCTAAAACTATGCTGAGAAGTCCCTGAATCAGGTACTATGCTCATTGAAATAATCAACAATATGAACCCGATGATTTGATTCCATACCTGGCAGGACAACACTAGAAGATGGACTGCACTTTAATTTACAAGGAAGGAAAAGAGACAGTTTACCTTTCTTGAGAACTAGGAGAAACATTTCCGCTCCTCCAATCATCCGGACAATACCTTGCAGAGTCTTATTGAAATAAAGAGCTAATGGAACAGACAACTCGTCGGCAAAGGGTTAGTAAGAAGGATAAACTCCGTCACGACCAGGAGCTTTATCACTTTTGTCGCTTCTGCAGTTTACTCCTTTACTAAACCAGAGGCGAGGCCACACCATATTACCAATACTATGCGCAGAAGAAGAGAACCCGACAACTAGGTCACCAAAATTAGCCAAGTTCATAAGTAAAAACAGACGAGAAATAATTATGAGAACCCTTAGCCATCTCCTGGCTATCGCTAATTGTACTACCCGAGTCGGAATCCTCACATAAGAGAAGAATGCACGAGGATTCTCTTTGATACTAGAGGCAATCTGCCTCTCAAAATTAAGTTTAGCACCAGAAACTAAAAACGTTTGACCAGCTTTTGCTGAACTTTGCAATGCGCTAGATCAGACACTGACCCAGAAGAACGATGAAGTCGCCTTAAATGTTGCTTACGTTTGATGGCCATGAAAACTTCCCTATTCATCCAATAAGCTTGTTCTTACTGCAACATTTCCTCCAAGGAACGTAAACTTTTCTAACCTCGTTAACCTTTTCATGAAACATTCCAGAGTCAACCGCATTCGTAGTTCTAACAATTTACGCCCATCTATTTCGCTAAAAACCTAGAAATGCCAGCGACATTGGCCTTCCGCGAAACCAAGGCAACAAGCTCTACACTCTGTGGGATATTGACGGAAGATCCACATTTAAAGCAAAATATGTGATCACTTGCACCGGCTTACCAAGCTCCCTCTGCATATCTACAGAATCTGATCACTTCTCAAAACTAATCCAAAATATTATGCTTTCTGGTAGGAAATGGACATGCTGAAAAGGAAACAATCCTGGCTGACATTGAAAAGGCCAGATCCATGACTGCCACTAGTCCCATCAGACCAAGAAATATCTGGAGAATTGAAATCACCCATAATGAGTGTACTCTTCCTATAACTTCGAAAGCATGTCGGAAAAAAGAGTTTTTTGTTCAGCATTTGGAGAACGTACACAAAGCCAACTAATAAGAACTGGGAATACCCGAATTCTGGCCTTCTCAAAACTATTCAATGTCAGACCTCACATACACAAAACTCACACACCAATGCACGGAAGTATCGGTCCTATCTTCTTGCCTATAACAACATAACCAGGAAGGTTAACTTCGGCTTGGAAATATCACTGTTCAACCCCAAAAAACCGGGAAACCCCCCTTTCCTTTGTTTTAAACACTGACGTTCGCGTGCATTCCTGACTAAATCTGCACTCATCAACTTGTTCCTGATACTTTGAACATTAGCACAGGAAAAAGTCAGCTGGCTAACATATCTCTCGCCATTGTTGACCTCGCCCGACCTCCCACTGCGATGCTTACTATTAACAACCTGCCAGTAAGCCTACTAGCGACACCATAGACCCTCGCCCCCAATTTAGTTACACTCCTTCCACGCAACATTTACCCACTTGCCTGCACACTGAAGCCCCTGCCCCATTAAGGTGAAGACCATCCTAGCGAAAAGATCCTCCTTCCCCAGAAACATGAAACACCCAAACTGAACGGCCCTGCGCAGCGCACTCTAATTCTACCACTGTTGAGACCCGTACCGTCCTAACCTGCAACAGACACGACCGACAAACCTAGTCAGAATGCCCGCAAATTCGCGACTTTCAACCTAGTGTACTTCAGCCTGCCCAGCATTTCACGTAATCGTGATCTTAGAACTTCCTGACCTGTCCAACCCCCCCGTAGATTTTAGTGCCTATCTCGCCACCACCACCTCCTCTCCCCGATCCTATTACCCTCTCACTATATCCTCCACCCTTGCTCCCGGCAGCCCAAAAAGCGCGTACGCCTCAGCTTATCTATGCGACGAAATTCCTGTCAACATACCAACAATCGAATCCCCCACCCACAAACCTTCCCTATTACCTATCCCTCCCCACAATTCCACCTTCATTCCCTCCACCTCGCCCTAACACATCCGCTCTGACTGCGCCCCTCCTCTGTACCAACACCCGCCCCCACGACCATCCAACTGACCCCCCTGACTGCCCTCCCTCAACTGCCAGCACACTAACTATTCCTAGTGTCAAGGCCAGGACCACCACTATACTTCCCTTGTATCGGCAAAGCTAGCTCCCCTTCCTAAGCTCTTTCCCTGACTCCCCACGTGTCCCCAAGCCGTCGGCTTCCCAAGCTCAGCTATCCATGACACTCTTACATCTATAAATATACCCATCCGCCTTGTGTCCTCAAAGCTCACCCCCTTAAACTCAGACCCGACTTCAAAAACTCAATCCACATTTCGCAACCCTGACAGGCTCTCAGCCTATCCGCCCTCCCATATCACAAATAACTAGAAGACAAAAAGTACCGAAAATGAAAATAAGTAGCGGGCCTACAGTAAAAATAAAAAGAGTAAAGGTAACAGCACTCACAAACACTCCAATCACAAACACAATCCGGCTGGCGGAATACAAAAGAAGGCTTACCGAGTTAAACGCAGCCCCCGCTGACGAACAAAACAGATTAACATATCCCACACAAACAAAAGACACAAATGCCTGAACCTCATACAGTCACAATGTTCCCTATGAAGGGGTAACTCAACACCAAACGGAATAGGCTTAGGGCAGGATGCTACTCGTAGAAGAGAACGATAGTCTGCAACTTTCCACACGCTTACAAATAGGATCAACAACACGCCCATAAAGAGATCCGTAGGAAATTCTAGCGCTTTATTCAAATCTCAACGGAACAGAAAATGCAAAACACGATCCACAAGATAATATACGAATGAATCACAAAACTGCAGAAAAATCAGTAAGAAACAGAGCGATACTAATGTGAACTTGTCGGGTGGTGTTGCCCACTGTTGATACGGGGCCCAGCTAGTTTTGAGATTTAATAAAGGTATGGTTAAACAGCTTTTCCTTGCATGAAATGTGGTAAGGTTTCTGGTCCTTCTGGTGTAGTGGCAGAGATGTTGCAGGCCTCAGGTGATGTTGGTGGTGACGGGCTCATCACTGACTTTTCAACCCTGTGGTCAGGTCCCGGTGTTCGGGATCATAGCTACATCGTTAACAGTTAGAGGCGATGCACTGCAAAAGGTAATTAATAGAGGGTTGCATTTGCTGGATCATTGACTAATAGAGAAGTTCATATCAATGACAGCATTTGACTTCATGCCTGGGCATGGTATTGACTGTCAATGCCATTAGTCCGGCAGTTGCAGAGTAATGTTTCGGAACCACCTATTGTTTTTTATGTCATCTTGCAAATACGCCTATTTCAACTGCTACTTATCTACTGATATACAGACAATGCCTTCTATGACCGGTTGCTTGAAATTTAGTCAATCACTGTTTCCCCTTGTTACTGTAGGCAGTATAAGAATCATGTTCAACAAATTACAACAAGCTTGTACCCTTGACTTTGCATACAAAACATGTACGTTTAAGTTCCAATTCAGCCTTTCAAATGTGGGAAAAAGAGAATTAAGATCTTGAGAATGACTTTCCAGCGTTCAATACTCAGCTACAGGATAACTTCATTCAAAATTTCCGCACTCAAATCATTCTAATTCTTGGAGAAAATGGTTATCAGTTCCACAATTTTTCGAAGAAGCCGGCCAGGCCCCACAATTTTATCTTCGCCACAGGAACCGTATTCCACGAATCACCAAATTTTTATTGATGAGCGGATTACATAGTGGCCAGCTAATAGCTGAAAGAATGCCAGATCCCGCGCTAGTAAGGTGGGTTAACTGCCAACGAAGTGGGTTACAGGCAAGTACATTGCTATAATTTGCCATAACAGGGTTCTGGAACAGTTTTGACCTACTACTACATTTACACAGACTATTTTTTCCAAGTGCAGGTTTTATGGTTCATACTGCTCGTGGTGATTAGTAATATGCTGGACCGGACGACATGCAATGAAAGTGATGGACTTTAAATAATTCAAACTTTGGATAATTTACTTTGCCATATTATTTGTTAAAATTTTAAATATTAATCTACCTAAACCCTATATGGCTTGAACTGACCTGTTTCTACAAGTCCAAGTTTTACCAGTTCAGCTTTGCGTCCAAATGGAAAAGTAGACATTGTGGCGCCAACGTCTGAAGTCAACTCACAACGGTACGACAAAGTGAACTGATACCCTTGTCGCACTACTGGCAATTACCCAAAATAATGGTGGTAAACTACGGCAGCAGTTTGAAATATCTTATCTGTCCCATTCCAATACATATATATTCGAACAGAGGGTCGTACGAGTACCCTCCTTATTTTGAGGCTAAGCAAGGGAAGACTTGTAACCACACTTTTTTTCAGCTGTAAATCCTCCGTAATATACAGAAAAAGACAGTGATACCCTTATGTGGCCCCTAGAATGCACGATTTTTGGGTGGTGGATCAACCAGTCCCCATGGATGAGGTTCTGAATCGTTGGACGCAGCTAAAGCTGATGCGTTCTATGCCAATCTGATCGAGCTATCTCGCTTTACTTTCCCAGCAAATACAAGTTCATCTACTGAACAAACCATGGATTACACTGAAATTAAGAGCCTAATAATAAAACTTCCAAAACGACATTTGCTGAGGGTGAAAACTTATCTTTGGCGCTTTTTACCATAAAGTAGCACGAGCATTGACCATCAAAAAAGACGTACATACCAACCATTCAGACCTCAATCAATTGATGCCAGTTTGGATGGCACAGAGGTATAATTATGATTAACTAACAAAACCACAATCTCCCATCATCACGGTTCCTGGGGTCCCATGCGAAGGACGAGGGTGTAGTAGCTGAGTCCATCAACACAGCTGTTTGCTTCTTCTTGCATGGGCAGACGCCTCTTAGTGTAATTGAAGATCCCCCTACGACCCCACCGACCTCCTCCCAATCCATGTCTGGGAAATGTATCGTGAGCTAAGTAAATTGAAGGTCAACAAGCAGAGGGGCCAGATGACCTGTCCCAAGTAAGCCATCAAGAGTTTGCTTGGACTCCAGTATTCCGGTTACGATGATATTTCAAACCGCATCTCTCACTTGGGGGGAAAATTCCACATAAAGGAACAGATGTTGGTAACCGGTGGGTCGCTGGTGGTCACTGATTTCACTAAGGCATTCGATTGTGTTTACCAAACCTTAGCCATCAAGGGGTGTGCTACTTGGGGATGGAGAGGTCATCCTGGGATGTCCGATTTCCTCACCTCTCGCCTACAAAGAGTGAAATAGCACTCTGCTATTTCAAATGGGAAACACTTTTGTGGTGTACCACAAGGAACAAACTAGGACCGTTGATATCATTGCTATTATAACTACGCCTTAGCACATGTAAACACTCTTGTTTCAAATATGTTTGATGACATGAGTATTGTTCGAGTACGACAGGTCAACTCACCAAGCCGATGGGACAGGATTACAAAGTCATAGGACTGGGCCGGCAACAATCACCTGCAACTAATCCCATCAATGCACACTTAGGGAAATATGCTTTAAAAGATCGCCTCCAACTCCGCAGGTCTAACAATTGGAGGTAAGCGTTAGATGTTGTTGCCGAAACCACACTTCTGGGGTTATTATTCAATCAGATCTGTCTGGGATGCACAGATCAACATATGGTCACTAAAGGCATCCGTAGACTCTATATGCTAAACAGACTGAAAAGGTTTGGGGTTCCATTGGGGAATTTGGTTCCTGTTTAAGGCTTACATTCGCCTGTGGGGAGTCCCAACCCCTGTATGGGCATGGCGGCAATTATACTCTCAGTCCACTCGTTTGGAAAGTAATCCGAAACGAGCTTGTCGATTATTTTTAGGTAGTGGCTATATCTCATATGCTGAGCTCTAGAAATCTTGGCCTTCCATCTTTGGCATGCAGACGCAACCGAACTTTGCAGGAATTTTTGCTCTTGGTTGCACAAAAACCAACATATTATGCCCATCTGTTCCGACCATAATCGCCTCCATGGTATGTCTCTTAGAATCCTAACCATACCAGGATGTTAGATTCAGCCGACAGGTATGCAATAGTGCTGTGCCATACATGTGCTAACTTCCTCAACCAATTTTAATAACATAGCCGACATTCACACTTTTTGGCCTAGACATTATTAGAATTTGCTCCAGACAACTAATTATTATTTGCCTTACCTTGTAGTTTGATCGTTCCCTATTGCTTTTAAGTCTCTTGGATTGGCCCCTGGGCCACGAGTTGAGATTATAAAATACTACTAAAAAAATACACTACCCATACAATTACAAGTATACACACAGAAGGCAATGCTCTTAGTAGTACCTCGAAATGGGGAAGGTGTGAGTCACAAGCCAGACTTTACACACATACTTGCAATTGCCTACCCCCATGATCCCTGCCCAATCCCCGTACTGAGGTCCAAGCGTTAAGGCAACAGGACCATTTTCAAGAGTCCTTTTTGTTGACCCCCAGGATTCAAACCACCATGCTGACGCCTGACACCTCCAACAACTGAGTCATGCCACTCAGCCATACCATTACTGACAGGTCCACAATTAGCACCTGTTGGCAATGGTCCTCTAAACCACTTTTATTGGTGCTCTACTGACAGAGATCCATGTTTTTTCAATTTCCAATAAATGTAGGTTACTCGAACACATCCAAGTCATTGAATTGTAGAATGACCCATATCGCGCCATAATAAAATCTTGTGCCACCTTTGGGGGCATGCACGTCCTACAACAATTGGTAAAGTTCTTTTGCCTTATGAGCAGTTAATAGTGGGTTGACCCCATTTTCAGCTCTTGTCTGTATGTGTTTCAGTGGTTGCAACCAGACTACACATTACTGTTGGATGTTTTTACAGGGATTCACTGATACTATCTATTGTGGTTAATGCACTATTCTACCGAGTGATAGCGGCCATTTGATTGTCACGGTGGTATGCAACCGCCGTGCGTCCTTATACTACTCTATTGTTTTTGGCCCTTTCATTATCTCCACTGACTAGGCTTTCTATCAATTCCCATAAAAAAGGTGAAGAGGGAGTGCAGGGAGGATCTCTTTGAATACAAAAAGTCAATGTTCTTTGTAGTGATCTCTTCTGAAATGGCAAGGGATCCAATTTGATTGAACTGAGGCTCTGCCTGCAGCATTCATCTACCAGTTCCATCACCATGGTCTTGAAAGTTAGACCTTTCTTCAACTGGGCCTTGACCTTGCTGTCAGGGGCACAAATCCCAGTTTAGATGGGGGAGGAGAGGTCAGGTGAGGGGAGGAGAGGTCAGGTGAGGTAGGGGTTAGGTGAGGGGGAGGACCGCCAATACAGAGCAGTAACGGAGATGACCTCTCAAGGTGTTCAGTTCATCGAAAATAGCACTCCCATCCATGTTGTTTCATACTTTTGCATTAAAGCCATGACTGATTCGGGACTGTCATGTATTTATTTGTTTATAAAGGAATTGTTTAAAACCGCCGACACCACAGTTTGTTACAAAAATGTATATATATTTTGTTTCATCTGGGGAGGTTACAGTTGTGGTAGAAATTGCATCCCCCTATCATTTGTTTGAGATAGTGGGCTTAAGGTGTCCCCTTTCCCACCCTCCCTCCTCCCCTCAGAGATTTGCACCCATGTTTGCCTCCATGCCTGCTTGCTCTTGGAATGATAGGGACATACAAGCCTTTTTTCCATGTAGGGTTCTCAGTGTAGCTAGCATAACTGCCATGCCGCCATAACTGCCATGCCACCCCGATATGAATGCACTTTTGCCAGTCCCTTACCATGGCCAGATGGTCGTTTCTCTTATCTCATGAGCGAGTACCTCCTTTGTATGACAATCTCAGGACATGAACCCAGGAGTTTTTCCTGGTAGCATGGAGCATTGTGTATGTCATGCACATCAGGTGTCGGCTTACTGTGACCATACGTTTGTTATACCCTCAGCCGTAATCTACCCCCTAATGACCATTTCCTCACATCCACCAGGGCGACCTCTTAATGATAATCCCCATCCGGGAGCTGGACTAAATGTTCATCACAGTTATGTAGCACAGTAACGTCTCTGTGAATTAGCTTCAACGCGGAACAAATGCACTTTATACTGTCGTTATGGTGAGTGGCGACGATTTGGTCACAACACCTGCGTGTACTGCAGTACATCTATGGTGTTTCAAGGGCCAGGTACGTCGTTGCCTGTGGGACGGGATAAACATAGCTGTATCTGGTATGGATATTTGGGCCTGATCCGAGCTAAATGTTTGCAGGCTATATGAGTAATGGGTACATTGAGGACCCACATTTAGTTCATCAGACCAGCTCTGGACTTCTTTATTTTAGATTTGAGGTTGCTTCTTTTCAGTGCCATTGTTGCCTCAATTGTTTAACACCATCAGGGTAGAACATAGCCTATACATCTCACTTCAAGCAAAAAAAATATTGAGGAGGCTGGCAAATTATGGCAGTCTAAATTGGAAACAAAGATGGCTGAAACACTGCTAGATAGGGAGGGTTATCAATTTCTATTCACAGAGAAGAGGCAGTGGGAGGAGGGGGGGGGGCAGCTTCGGCATCAGTGGTATTGTGCTTTTAGATTACAATTGATGTTATATTGTGTCAGACTTGCAAGCTGCCCTGCTTATGCTGAATGAATAAGCTTCACTCGCTTGACTTCCTTACTGAGAATTGAAAGGTTATGCACTTCTTGACAGGGTTCATACTGTACTGTATAATGTACCCGCAAAATAAGTGAAGAGTGGTAATTTGTAACGCACAAGAATAAAAGTACAGTGTGGTATCACATGTTCTACTTGCTGATTACATACCCTAATTATCATCAAAATTTTCACTTGGCCTGTTCAGCCCCATTTACATGTTTTGTATGTTCTAACCATAATATAGTGCAAATTGTAGAAATTTGTTCTACTATCTACACACGAAATATTCCTTCTAGATCCTGCCAGGAAGCTTCAAATTCTGTCTAGAGGGGGCACTATTGGGTGGACACAGCACATTTACGCAGTTAGCCCTGACAACCCATATTTGTCGCGACCGCAAGACATATTGATAGGGGAACATGCTCTGTCTCAGGCTGCTGGGGAGGCTCATTTCACGTGGAGGTTCAGCATGTGATTTCTGCGTATTCTGCAGGGATTGCAGAGATGCATGATCGGTCCACTCACGGTCTACAACACACATATGCTGCAGCATTGCTAGTGTCTATGCAGTTGTTTGCCATGGATGTGTACATTGCACTGTGGGCCACTCCTATTGAATTTGTGCACAGCTGATCATCTCCACACACACCTACTTTCATTGGGGTTCTTGCATTGACACTGTGATTAACACTGAATTGTTTGAGCGATCTTCGAAATATAAAATGACGCTGCAATACGCGTAGACTTGGAGTAGGCCTCCTAATATAATTCATGAATAATGGACTTGAGTTCAATGAAAGCCACATAGAACTATTATAAGTGACATTGAGCATGGACTCTATCCCATTTTAAAACAAGTTTCAGGCTGCATCTTGTTTTAGGGTTCTTGGCTAGGTGCATCAGTTGATAGTTTGGAGCTCATAGTTGTTTTGGTCAGTTTAGTTAATAGGAAAGAGTCAGAGTCCTCATGAACAACTCTGAAACCACAACAACCCAGAAATAACAACAACAGAACTTAGAATTCCCCCCCCCCCCAATTCCTGAAAAAACAAGTCAAAACTGCTCTTGAAGGCATTAATTCTCTCAGACCAAACATCGCTGGGGGCTATTCCACTCATGATACGAACAATCTTTGCGAAAAGAATATTTCCGAACGTCTGATTCTGTAATGTTTACAACAAAGCTTGAAACAGTGGCCCCTAGTAGTAACATCAGAAATTTGAAGAATTAGTCCAAAGAAAGGTCATCAAGTCATGGACAGTTTGGGAAACTCAACTCAAATCACCACAAATTTGCCTTAGCTCCATTGAAATCAGACCAAGGCACTTTAATCTTGCAGACAGTGAATTAATCTCATAGATGCTTTTGATCTTTATCAATTAATTAGCAGCTTATCTTTTGCAGAATGAGGATTTCACACGCAGGAGTACTACAGGTGAGAGGTCTTACCAACTGCCTAAGCAGCCGAACAACAATGTCAAGGAAACTTTCCTAGTAGCTTCCGCACACTGCTTGGGAGGTTTCAAGGTAAAACCGGTAAAGTCTGTCCCAACTAGGAGCTTTACCGTGCTTAAGTTGCTGTTTCTCCTTAACCAAATCTGGCGTACAAACTACATCACTGTTACTTTACTGAGTTTTTTGAGTGAACATCAAAGAAAAAAATAATGTTTAAGACCCCTAGACTGACTGCTCAGATACCCTGTCAACTTGGGATTCAACAATGGCCCAATGCTGTCATCCAACAGGGCTTTCTGTGTTCTTGATTTGCTTGATAATAGATTTTTTTTTATGGTATACTAACCCTGCCCCTGAGTCTACAGAGGATTCGAGCATCAAGGCCAAGCAATGGTGCAAACCAGGATACCTCACCTCATTGTCAGCTGTGAATCCCCCACCAGGTACACAGAACAAGGAAGGAACAAGGTCATAGGAAGCGTCCAAGTCTTTGCTCTGGAATGAGTATAAATCAATTATAATTAGGTGTACTAGACCCTCGACACTGCATTGCTGAGCTGCTCGGAAATCGGTCGAAGGTATCAAATAACTCCCTGCATAGCATGTCACAAAATGCCTTTTAAAAAGTAGCTTTGCAAGTCTTGCTATAAATATAGACAGGCACCTAACATCAGGCCTATCCTGCTTCCTATCCCATTCAGCATAGATGCAGATAGTTGCAGGGCAACGTGAATGGGGTAGTTGGGTTATGCAGTCCGGGCCAAGTCATGTCCAGACCACTTGTCTTTGTTACTCCACACACCATTATGTAACTCATGGCTCACTTCTCTGCCCTAAACCCATAAGGTTATATTGACATAACTTGATCTGTATCAATCAAAACATCTTTTTGAACTCCCCAGATGGTCAAGTCAGATTAGACACAAACCGCCAAACGTTTATAAAGCATGAGGGCTAATTAAATGCACTATAGCAGGGTCAATGCATGGACAGATTTTGACAATAAACCTTGACCACGTTGGAGTTACTAGTGTGAGTTTCACGGATGTGGGCATTTACAGTAAGGGCTGCGTCAATGAGAGTGTAATGCCATATCATCATCATCATCATCATCGTCACCCTGTTAACATCTGAATTATTTCACATCAGTCGGTAAGACCTTCTGGAGCAGCTCTCCCAGAACTCTTCTACTTGGTATGGTTCCTGGTAGCAGTCCTCGGAGGGAGGTCTTGTTGAAGTGTACTAGACCAAGCCTCACACTGTTCCAGCGATCTCCATGTCAGTAGACCACCTGATCCAGCTCTCACTACACTAGACACCAGGACTGAGGAGTTTCAATTCTTCATGAATACTGTCAAGCCCGATTTTGTCCTCTGATTTCAGGTCACATAACCATCTCAGCAAGAAATGCTGGCTGTCTGTCTGTATAGTGTGTCAACAATTGCCTTTAGGCACCCAAACAGTCATTCTGTGAGGGATGCAACCAAAACTTGGACACAATGGTCATTGGACCCATGGTGCATGTTTGGACTTGTGAAGGTCAAGGTCAAAGGTCATTTATTAAAAAAAGTACAATATAGGCATTATGTTTGTAAATTACCACATGTATCTCCTCTACAAATTTTGGTGCACAGGGCGGATGTTCAGTCATAATGATGGTCTAACCGCAGTACCTCGTGGTGTTACGTGTCATGAAACCTGGAAGAAGTGATGGAATTTCATCAATAAAAATCCAGGCCTAAATAGGTTTGAATTCAGGAAAGAGTTTGTGGTTTTAAGGGGAAAAGTCTGGAAATTGTTGCCCAGAAAATCACAGGAAGGCTGGGCTGATGCACCCATTACTTCCATCTTAGTTATGAGCGAAGAGAAAATGCTAGTTCTTAAAACAGTTGGCCTGGAGCTTATCGGGCAATCTGCTTGCCAAGGGTATTGGCCATATATGACCTGCATGTCGCAGGCTGCTCGTGCCTGATCTACTGTATCAAGGTCGACTTACCAAATCCTCTGAACTTGTCACAGGGGTGATAACCAGAACCTAGCGGTCAAATGTGTGTATGCATTCCTTTTATAATAGGAGCCTTTTAATGTGTTATCTTTGTTAGCATTTGAGGGCGGCTGCATGTCGTTGATTAGATTCCTCACCGGCACAAAGGTGGCTAAAAGTTTGTTGGCCTCATGGGCATGGTTTGGACCAATCTGTTGAACTATCTTATAGGCAGATCAAGGGTAATTACTATCTATAATCACGGGGTTTAATGCAGATTGCTGGTCGGGGGACGAGAGTGATTGAAAGTTTAACAAAAGTTCCTTGCATGGCAATGAAGGCCTACTCCATCAGTTATGCTGATATAGTTTGTTGTGCTGCAATCATTCATGATTTTTATGTTGGCCATTTTGGATTTTTCACACCCTTTCATCAGCATGCATCAGTTTGTGAAAATGTGTTGAATATATTTAGATCTATCGATATCTGCATATAGATTTTTTAAAGCTACTTCTACTTTTACAGACTGCATAGAAAGGCTTACACCAATATGTGACATCTTTGTGGACATTGTCTTATATGTAAGTGCAAACTACTCAAGCGGGCTCAATGGCAAGCAATCATTCACTGTCACTTTGTATTTCTATTGTTTTGTTTTGTTCGGTCCGTTTTCAACAGTGCCATGAGCGTCGTTCGGACCGAGACCGGCGCTTTATAAGGTTTACATATATTATTATAATGGGGAGCAGAAGGGGGACAGGTTTGGGGAGGAAAGTCCAAAACTACCCAACTTTTTTTTGGAAATATATATCTTGCGGGGCAGAATGGCAGACAGATTGTTAAAAAGGTGGAAAAGGACAATGCCCGAGCGTTGTGATGAAGTGGCACTGGTACATGAGTGCAACCGGCATATATCACACAGGAGGGAGACTCAGTTTTTGCAGTTTTTTGCTGCACTGTATCGGAGCACGACGACAGTAAAAGACAACATAGCAGCCTCATGAACTATATTCAGAATAATTCCTGAAAGATGAAGATTGAAGCCTAATGTAGTATTGGAGTTACCTCACAGCAGCTGGATGACACACAATGTACTTTCGATATTAATTCCAATAGAACCCCATCTAATACAGTGGTCCTTCCGTGAAATAGAAGCACAGTGAACATCAGACTAAAAGTAAAAAACAAAATTTTTCGAAATTTTATAATGAAAAACATTGGCATCCTGATTTCATTGAATGGTTTACTTTAATAATGCTTTGGTAGTGCTTTCTGCTCTTTGATTCATTTTTGTCTCGCCAGAATGAAATTCAGAGGAGACTTAGTGGTCCACTATGCGTGTGTGTAGTGTATGTGTGTCATGCGTTTGTGTGTGTGTGTGTTTGTGTGCCTGTTGTGTGTCACACTTCCTCGTTAGCAGGATATCTTCCGAACGGATAATGCAATTGCGACAAAATTTTCAGGGTAGCCTTGGGGTTAGGTGAACACAACTGATTAGATTTTGGGGACGCAAGTCACTAATGAAGTAAGGGAATTAGCCTATTTTAAAAAACAAATGGGTTGTGTATATGTTTGTTTAGGCTCGTTAGCCAGATTTGGAGGAACGTCGGTGGCTATGATGATGTGGTTTGATATATAGGTACAGGATATAAGTAGATGAACTGATTAGATTTTCAGAGTAAAATATGGTCAATAGTAATCTAATTTGCATAATTTATGCAAATTCAAAAATCTATTTCAGATATTCACTTACCCCAATTGGACCCTGCACCCCACCCCGCGCCATTGAACATCTGGCAATAACACAAAAGTCCAGGTTGGCCACCCCATCGCCCTTCTCTTTTTGTCAGACGTTTCCTCTACAATTGAGTGCATCTTGGCTTAGAAATTCGTCAAGAATTTCCACCCTTCAGATTTAGTCCTGACGACTCCAATTACGTTTTCTCATTTTATCAACCTGTCTAACAAGTTTGATTTTCACCTATTCCAAATATTTTTCTTGCGATTATGGCCGTTTCTGAAGGAACTTATTCTCTCTCCCGATCCGATTTGCGTAAGTCCTTTTGTTTAGCCTAAGCTGCACCTAACACAGTATTCGTGTACACGTTCCCTACTGCCTAACTCCACGTGCGTGTGCTTCGCCACGTATTGTGTTACGTTCAGCCAGGCTGGGACTTGTTGTCCAGGTGCTCCTCTGCCTCTGCTGGGTGCTATGGTGACTTGGTTTGGCAATTAGATGTGAGATATAAGTTAGATGAACTGATGAACTGATTAGATTTTCAGAGTAAAATATGGTAATTAGGTAATCTAATTTGCATAATTTATGCAAATTCAAAGTTTGTCGGATTTTCACAAAACTTGGTGAATATGGTCCACCTTCAGTCCCCAAACTCTTTAACAAAGATTCTGGGTCAATGGAGGTCATCATTGTGACCTAATTTGCAATAATGTATTGCAAAATCTTCAAGTTGCTGATTTTCATGAAACCTGGTGGGTATGGTTTAATGGATTCAGGGTCACTGGAGGTTCATCACAGTTCTAATTTTACAATTTGTGCGTAATTTTAAGTTTGCTGGATTTTCATGAAACTTAGTAAATTGCCTAAATTGGCATACTTTAGGCAATTTCAGTCACATTTCCACAAAACTTTTACTCCTATAGTAGACATTGTCACTAATCAGTCCTTTGGAATTTGAAATTGGTCACTGATTAGTAGGCTGTTCTGTTAAATGCTAATACCGAAATCTTAAAGCGACCTTGTATTTTTTTTTTTTTTTTTTTTTTTTGCATGGTGACTAATAAAAGTAAACACTGATCGCGCAATCAGGCGAGACACTGGGGGCAATCCCCTTGTGTTAGTACTCCCTGTGTGTTGAACACATATGTATCATTCTATACAAGCGCTAGTTCTGTGAATCAAGTTCTCACTAACCATGTGCTTCTGTTTGCATTTTGTGTGTGCTTTCACTAGAATTTATGCTGTAAGCACATTTGTTGGTTTTATGCTAAATGTTATACGGTTGATCATTCCAGAAGAAACTGTTCAGTCAGTTCCTGCCATAATACCGTGTTAACCTGCAATATCGCTGTATTATCGCCCTATTAGCGCTATCATGCCCAATTGGATTATTTCACTCAATGAGCACTCAGGTTCCAAATGACCACTCCGTAACAGATTGTCCTGCAGGTATTAACTCTGTCCACTATTGTGTACTATCGTGTAAATATTTGCTACTAATTAGGGTATTAGATTGACTGCGGAGTGTGAAGGGGTGGTAATAAGCAGCCATCTACTCCACTCTGAAACCATTCATGGTTTCAATCTCGCCACCCAAAGTGTACCCCCTGCCGTTTCAAGGCCGACATTGCATATTTGTCTCATGCCAGTTCTTCACAGTTTCTGCATTCCCCAGATTTTTTGCTAACCCTGATAGAATTTCGAGAGACTCTGCTTCAGCCTAACGATATCCATTAGGGTCAATTGCGTAGGAAATCGAGCCGTTACACGAGCAGGTACACTTGTTGACCTTAATAGGAAGCCATAGCCCAATTATTAGCCCAGAAAATGCTGTTAATTATTCCACCTTACTCAGCCCTAATGGTGGTATCTCTGACCAGATTCTGCATGACTGGATGTGTAATTTCTCTATTTTCCCTCTATCTCAGGCAACCCAGGCACAGAACCTAAGGCTGATGCAGAAGCGAATTTTTTGGGCTTCAACCTCAGTTTGGCCCTGATATGGCATCACCAGAGAATATTGATGTTGATTCAACGAGTTCAGGTATGATTTCCAATCACTGACAAGTCTGGTTTTCCACTGGTCTAAGATCATGGAAAGACGGCATAAAGCTCAGGTCCCACTCGCATGATTCAAGATGTGATGAAAGCTGTTCCATACTATCAAATGGTATTATATGCCTGCCCACAGTTAAAGGACAACTGTAGGTGAATAATGAAGAGGCTAATATATTAGTTCGAAAACTGAATCTGTCAGTCCAAACCCGAAGTTCATTACGAATCCCGTTTTTTGGAGTTACATTCCTTTGAAGTTTGTGCATGTGTATTGTGCAAGATCGGAAGCATCCCATCATGCAATTCAAAATGATGCAAAATAAATGATGGCAAAATTGCACAACCCTGCAAACATTCTTTGTTTTCTATTGAAATTCACACATTATTTTCAAAGCATCAAAAGCATTTAGTCTATGGGAGAGAATTGATGTAGTGGGTTGGTAGTTGATGTTGATGGTTACTTTGGTATGAAAAAGACAACAGGACTTCTGCTAAATGTTGACTTATTCAACAAAATGAAACAATGAAATACATAACCTAATTTCCCGGGTTGTCCAAGTGTGACGACATGCATTATTGCGCGATTGAGATTCTTCCCAATTTCTCTGCATAATCGACCAAACTCCACGTAAAAACATCGTATTGAAATGGGGCATGGATCTAGAAATACAGTTTACATTCTCCACATTATGACCTCTGTTGTATCCAAGCCTGCAGTTGTCCTTAAACTGTTGCAATTACAATTGCGATGGCACTTTCCCCGAAAGGTGTCTGTCACCTCTAGAACCCTCCTTGTAGGGACTTACCTGCGTCCTTGTTCTGATTACTGTAGCATTTTCTGATGCCTGTTGTGGTATCTTTACGGAAATTATCGTATACATCACTGGTGGCTGGTACCTTGATATATTTGAAGCAAATATGGATTTGATAATTTTTTTTCGAAATTAGACCATTGTTTCCGCAGCTTGCAAAGGTCCTCTGGTCCAATTTCAGGATCCAAATTTGCTTGTCTTGCTTTGCACAAGTGGCACTGTCTATTTAGATTTAGTTGTTCATATGGTAATTAGTATCCCATGAATAATGCCCCTGGAGTTCTGCCTCATGTCATCGGTGCCTCCAACTTTCAAGTCCAAACACTTGTTCACCCAATTTCTTACATTACTGAAGAGTACCAGTATGATATAAAGATTGCTATTGCATCTCTAAAAGCATTCCTGCTCATTCAACAAGCATTTTGCAATAGGACACTTACTCTTTCAATCAATGGTTTGCAACTTTCACTCCTTTGGTAGACGATGGTCCAATAATCAGTTCCCTATGGCAGGTTCAACGTGTTCACTGATAGTAAGCTGTTTCAATTAAAATAAATGCTAATACCAACTCTGAAAAAATAGCAATATTGGCAAATAGATTCAAATTCTTTATGGCTGGGTTGGTATTTGGAAGTATGCGACACATGACATATTGAAAATTGAACAATTAGTTACTATATAGGACAGTGCCTCTTCAATGGGAAGAATGTGTTGAATTCACCACTGGTACCCATATGAAAAGATCCCCATTTACTGCTGAATTTCATTTTCTGCCAGTGGGGAGCAGAAACCCCCACTTCTCCCACTTGTTATTGAGATCCCCTGTCCCAAGACGACTCTGTCCTCTTTGACAAAGTCTCTGTCTACACGGAATAACCCATGCACCATGAAATCTATCAGATGACCAACTCTTCTTCAAAATGTCCATGTGAACAGACACATCCCCAAGATGTGCGAATCAATAACTGCATTATGAACTCAATATCAGGACTGCTTGTGAATGTATGGCATGGTCTGAAAACCTGCTTCACAGTACATGTAATATTGGTTATCGCGATCAGTGCGTTTAGGTACCTGTAGTCAGTGTAGACAGATTCGTGAGTGTCGCAGTTGAAGTTGACCATGTTCCGTCCTACATATCCCCGTGTCGATGATCACATCATCAAGGTCATGCACATGATCCTCTGTTTACATGTGATAACGCACGCGTCATCAGTTTACGCAAGGTGGATCTACCCATCATCAAAAAGTGCATGTGAACAGGGGCGTCATCAAGATGCGCTTCCATGATCAAGATCCATCTCGCGTCATCAGCCCGTCATCAAAAGCCATGTGAAGCGGTGTGATCCAAGATACTGTTTACGAGGCTATCGTGGCGTTGTATGATGTTTGTTTACCACACCAATAAAATAACCTTCATCTTCTCTATATAATATGAAGAATCTACCAACTCTTCTTTGGACTATTTCAAGTTCCTGTTTGTATGATGTAAGGATGCTTATTCAAGGTGGGGACAAACATAAATGCTATAGGCCCATGTGGGGTGGGGGTGAATGGCAATGGTAAAAATTCCTACAAAGGAAGTTGAATGACTTTGTGGTTTGCAACTATCGAGTTTATGTGGAGGAGGGGAGGGGGGGTTCAAGCCAACTTGGAATCCAGAATGACTCTAAGATAGGGGTGAGACATGAACGGCACGTGGATGGCTTGAGAGATTATAATAGAATTCATAGGGTTTTGTTTTAAGTATGACAGTGAGAACATGACATTTTGTAACAAGAATATTCATTAGTACTATGAAAAAAAAAAAAAATAGATTATTAGTGCGTTCATTAGCGGAACTTTCCTAAGCGCTTCAAGAATAACAAAGGCAGAGAATATAACAGAGGAAGAAAAGCGGTCCCAAAGTCCTAACGAGGTAACCGTGACACCGCATACTCAGGTTGCCTCACTATTGGGCCTAGCCTGAAC
This sequence comes from Sclerodactyla briareus, assembly GCA_026419785.1. NCBI lineage: Eukaryota > Metazoa > Echinodermata > Holothuroidea > Dendrochirotida > Sclerodactylidae > Sclerodactyla > Sclerodactyla briareus. The sequence continues at coordinate 836,682 of JAODTK010004999.1, read as the reverse complement.
TGTCACGCCTGAACTTACAATACAGTACAGTGGATTTCTGACCACATAGTGAATCCTTCTCCTGTACAAGGCACAACTTCAGCCAGAATCCCTGGCTTACTAAGCTGAAGGGCAGTTATGGACTGAAACAGAACTTGGATTTCATTGACATTTGTGGGGATTCAATGGAATACAAGCATACCCCTCGGTCCTTCGGCTTTCTGCTCGCAACTGCTTCATTGTAACCACGCACTCGTAATCACACCTGAACAGAGGGAAGGGGCAGTTTTCCATGCCTTTTCTATGAGATCATTCACCCACCTCATCTCACGTGCTGATTCACCAGTGACCTCAAATTGTTGATTGTGATCTATATGTAATTACCCATCCCATGTTAACACCATGTCTCAGAATCATACCTGTAATCCAATATTAAAGTTCCTTTCAGCTTGGATTATTCAAGGAAATAAGCCATCAATGATATTGAAAATGTATGCCAACGTTCAATACCTCATCTCAAACGAACTTCAAAATCAGTCAAAATCACAGCACCCACATGATCTCTTATTGAAAGATAAAGTCGTAAGTTATAAAATTTAAGAAAGCATTCGGCTGGTAACAAATGTTTGTTTCCGCCACAGGGACTTCTCTACGAAATTCCAAAATTTTGGTTTTGACCTGATACAATTGTCCACAACAAATACAAATTTTGACCTACTCTAGTGTTCCACGAAATTGTTTTCAAAAAATTACAAAATTTTGACCTAATAACTATTGGTTTCCAACTGCGCAACGTAGTTTTCATATCAGTCAATACGATATTATACTACAGTTTGAGTAGCTTCCATGGCTGGGAGGACAAGCAATGAAGGCTGAATGGAACTTCAACTGATGACGGGTGATGCGACTGTTTCCTTGTGAAGCATAGGTCAGATACCCTGGTTGTACTGATTACTACTGGCATAGGACGAGTGATAGTAAAATCTGTTGGTGACATCCTTTACTCTAAAAAATGCTGGTTGTATAAATGTGCATTGTGTGAAATAACTGAATCAGTGCTGCTGCTATGTGAAGGCCGGTGGGTTTCCCATGGTATGTGTGCTGTGGTGTAGTATGAACGTGAAAAAAGGTTTTGCAACATCACTTTGGTAGAAGAGAATCTCTTTTCACAATACCCTACTACCCGAACACTCGATTAACAGACAATAGTCTTGCAGAATAAAATGGGCAATGGGGTTGCCGTGCTGGTTCTATGTGAAAATGCCAGACACCCGGTAGCATTTTGGGGTTGTGGCATGGTCTATAAGGTAAGTATCCCTAATCTACTTCACAAGCTCATACTTAGCCTAATTGGCAACCCTGCACCATCCCCAATATTATGTTCTTTTTCACAAGTCTGGATTGGCCACCCAATCCACAGATTCATACACCCTTTCAGTTTTGGGTAGAAAATACTATTACAGTGTACATTTTTAGTGCTAGATTTAGCTTTGTTCAATTGCGCAAAGTTGTCAATATTCATTGCAAATATCAATAAATATTGTGATGTAAGGATACAATTTTTACTGGCGGCAGTAAAATTTAGGTTAACAGTTTTCCCTTTTCTCCTGAAAAAAGGTGGACAGAGACTTGGGGTTACTTTGTTTGTGTGTTGTTGTGTGTATGTATCGATCACCGAAATGGTAGGACTGGATTCTGATTACTTGTAGTATCGGGTTAGGTGAATACAGATCTGATTAGATTTTAGGCATGGAAATCACTGATTAATTCCTCGGTTACAACACTACAAAAACTGTGTTCGCAACTGGACGCAACTCATAAATTGCAAATATACTATGCAACTTTCTGCGTCTAGTATTAAATGGAGGGACAGCACGAGCGTGACCCGGATGATCTGCCACCCCCGGCTACTAGTTTGCTGTAACATGTTGAGACTAATTGTTTGCACTAATTGTAATCAGACACTGCTGACTGGTGTCGACGACAACCTGTAGCAACAGACTCATTTGGTGCAAGCTGCTGCGTTGTTATTCAATGGGTTGCAGTATTCGCATGTGTGCCCTGCGATCATGGAGAAAGAACAGAGCAGAATGACACCCCACGGCGCCGTCCGGTATGGGTCTGTGCTATCCTGCTGTATAGTTTGCTAGTTGTTTTGCAGAACGTCTGAAGCACGTTCAGCGATTAGTGCAGTAAATAGCAGCATTGTTTGGCATTACATCGGCGAACTGACTGCGTCTATTTGCGAGACATTTTCAGGTGCAAGCAGTTGCTTCATCAGGGATGTGCCCACCCGGTGGTACGACGCCCGGCACCGGGCATTTTACCCGCACTCATGACAATTAGCCAAATTTAACCCGCACTTCTCCTTTTTTCTTATTAAATTACATACAATGGCTGTCGTACATTGAGTTCCCCACCTGCTGTTTGTGACGCAGGTGGTTCCACCACCCGGTACTTCAATTTCTGGGCACATCCCTGCTCCATGTCTCGCGGTGCACACCGGTGCACATCAGCAACTTGAGCAACTCGGTTTGCAACTAACGCAGCTAGTCAACAATCAGTCCTTACAATGAATTTGAAATTCGTACACTGACTAGTGCCATTTATAGGCGGCTCACTTTAATAAAAGGGCTGGCAAACTAAAATCTATATACCTCTGCTTTTAGATTTGTTTTAATATCTTGCTAACTGTGCAATTTGCTCTCCTTTGGACCTCGATGATCAGGTTGGTTGAAAACATACTGAAGGCATTAATGCAAGACAAAACAATCACTGATCATAAAATAAAATGAAGGCAAAGACTAGTAGTGCATTGAACCCACTTGTAGGATCCAATTCATCAGTAATGTCCACTTGATTGACAGCCAAGTGATTTGCAATATGTGTCTCTATTGGGCTAATACTTTTTCTACCAAGTGTTTTTAGCTTGTTAGGGGCCTCTCACTGAGTGGCATGGCTAAGAAACAATCCTGCTCGCGTAATACCGAAGGCCTCGAAAAATTGTACCTGTTGCTTCCTTGCTACATGTAGGCACTTGGCCCTTTACTTAATTTGCATAGAGATTGGAGCAGGGAACAAAAAGGAGGCCGGCCAGGCCCGTATCAGAAATGTGTTCTCCCAGGTCACATATCGTCCCTTCATGTTATGCTGAGGGGTTGGCTGCTGAATGGGGTGGTAGATCCGAATATCACAGGGATCCTTCAGGTTTTCCAGTGAAAGTGAGTTCTGGAAGCTATCCTTATCATAAGAGATCTGCTCTTGTCTCCATGTGCTCTCTCACAAGGTCTATTGAAGCAGGGTAACAACACACGGCATGCTGGGTAAAGGTCCACAGGGGTTTTCTCTGTGAGAATTTGAGTCTTCTGTCTATCAAACCAGAATGGTTTTTACTTGCTTTAATACTTGTTAGTATTGCTGTCAAAGCCAACTCATACACAGTTAGATGTATTCACTGCATCGTCATTACCTGTACACCAAATGCATAAGTCATATTTCCTAGTCCTAATCTGGCGGAAAAACGAAGATGCCAATGGCACCCCCACTTGACCTACCCTTCGTGAGATTTCCGCCAACAAGATGAAAGCATCTGTTCCAAGTTCTGGCATCGGGATTCGCCTTTAGAATCCCTCCTTCCCATCCTTTTCCCCTGACAGTTGAGAGAAGAAGAGGGAGTGCTTTGTAGGTCGACCTATGATGGTTTCTTTCCCTCAAAGAAAGAAGTAATTGCGTAAAGTTTATTCTCAGAAAGGCCCCGTGGCCGTGTTTGGTTGTTTTCATGGGCTAGGAGCTTAGCCTTTGTTGATTTTGTGCGTATAGGGCTAGCCCTTTGCCTTTACACTTGTGGTTGCTGGGGCCTCTACTAGGTCTCGTTTCCTCTTGCACTTGGGTTTAGTGTCCGCCCCTCGGCGATGTTATCCCCTCCCGACGGGTCGTTTTCCCCTAGCGGTTAGTTTGGAGGGGCCTCCGTTACAGTTCGGGTTAGTCCCCCCCCTCTTCCTCGGCGTGACGCTAAACCGCGCGACAACGCAAAAAAAATATGTTCTATACTGTGTATAAATAACCGAGGCTCAGCAAACATAGAATTTTATTTCACTTCTGAAGCGTATACATTGAAAGCCAAATGACTGCATTTGCATGATCTGCACTTGGTACTGTGCTTGTCACTATATGAGTCACATATGGGTTGTCCCGTATAATGTCATCATAGGATCAATGTCATCAGATTACGTGTAGGTTTAAATAATTTGGATATAAAGATTGATGAGCTAAAAAGCATTATTGACCATGATCCCACAACCAGGTGCACCTCCAGTGACATGGGGGAAATTGAGTTTAATTGCGTTGCATATTGGTCTGATTCTGATGACCTTGTGCCATCCATGGAGGATATTAACTGGAGAGAGGGCAATTTACAACCGGGCTAGGTGCCATCCCTCGTGAACGCAGGATTATTTTTTGATTAGAGTCAAGATGAAAATTAAAACAGCACTTTTTTATGTGGTTAGGTTGATTTTATTCCGTTTGGAGGCACCAAGGAATTCTACAGTAACACTCTTAAGTGAGTTTCAGAGAGCATTAGTTGCTCAATTTTTCTCACCTTGTGTAGGCCTGCCTCTCTGACACCTTACACTAGTTTTCCCAATGTTTGCATGGTCCAAAGTCTGGCGAGTCGTTAACGCACTTGGATATCACTCATACGAGAAACTCGTCAGCTCCTCAGCAGGACAGCGGCGTGAATGTTCTCCGATCAGTAAACTAAGTGAACTCCCTGAATGTCAACAACCTTCCACAGCCAGCTGTCATGGGTTTTATTGTTACATAGCCCCCTCTAATAATTCCATGCGTGCTTGAACTGGTTTAACTGTAATGTATTACTCGTATGATCATTCCTATCCTGGCTGAGTTATTTATACAGAGATCGACTATCGCTGCTTAGTATCATCGCCCTTTGCTATTAGGGGCATATGCAGGACATTTCATGGGATGTGGACTCTTCGAGTCTCAAGACCACTTTTCGCAGCTGACTGGGACACCATTAACCGCTGAAAACAACCTTTCGACTTTCACCATTTTAAAGTGGGGAGGTCTCCCCTATAGCTACACCCCTGCCACATAGAAGTTGAATTACCATATAGGCCTTGTTATAAAGGAAAAAAAATAGGTAAAGCGTTGATCCTTGCTTCGTAGCTTCACATCCGATATTTTGAAATGCTTTAAAGCACAATTAGTCATGCAATTTATCCTGGCAATTGCCTATACGTGTACACCATCTATTTTTCATAATTTCAATAATTGTTAGTATTGCTGTCAATGCCAACTCATACACAGTTTGTATTCACTGCAGTAGTCATCCCTGTACACCATATCCTAGGTCAGATTTCCTAGCTCCTTAATCTGGCAGAAAACAAAAGATGGCCACTGGCAACCCCACTTGACCAGCCTTCATTTTTATATTTCCACCACCAAGATTGTCAGCATCTGCTCCAAGTTCTGCCGTTGGGATGACTCCTCATCCTTTGCCTTAAGTTGAAGAGGTTTTTACGATCGATGCAATCGCTTTATTTGTAGTCATTTTGGTGCGATGGTTACATTTCTGTGGTCTTGACACAGTCGCTACAAAAAATTAGTCAATGGAATGTGATGTTATAATATGAACGTTCTCTGGTGACGTGTGCACAAAGTCATATAGCCATCGATGACACACATGCTCCTTGTCGTTTGGTAATTTTTTAATTCTGATCAGGTTCCGTCGAATTGGAGTGACGGACCGCTCCGAACAGCTTCATCGAGATTTGACATTGTCCTGTCGGAGAGGAAAGACTTTGAATAGAACAACTCGCTTCAACAGTTTTGTCGTCTGTTGCTTCTTACGAAGTACGCACTGATAAAATGTACTTTATTTTAGGATGAGCAGTTCCATTTGCAACGAATCGAAATGACTTGATCATTTATGATGTTTCGCGCAATTAAAATTCGAGGTGGTCCCATAAAATCACCCCCCAATAGCGGTATCAGTCAGAAAATACGAGGAGAGCTGATGCGACTTAGAGGCAATGAGGAGCACATTGCAGAGAGGAGCTCGCTTCCACACCATCCATAGCCATTGCCCAGGGCCAGGTGCGAACAGTGCTTTCATAAGAATGGTGTTAGCTAAGTTTTTGACTGTGTAAGAATCGATACAGGGACGTAATCATGATATTCTGCTCAATTTCAGTTTAATGAACTGTGTTCAAATAGGCTATTCTTTTATAAAATATAGAATTTTACGTGCCTTTGCCTGCAGTCTCACGGCAATTTAAAAGCCTAGGGTAAACAAACACGAACAGCCATCCCGAACGGGATTCGCATTAATTCTTTTCACTGATGTCCGTGAAATGCCAAGGTCCTGAGAATGCTACAATCCCACTTTTCAACATTTTCTCCGAAAATAATTACACTCACAGCTTTTAGGAGAACAAAATCACATCCTTCGCACATCTATACATTTCGATACATTCGACGAGATGTTCGATACATTACATATATTCACAATTTCAGTACATCACGTGGGACCGCATGCTGGTGCTGTGGTGGTTAACGGCTAACGTTCGGAATCTCGCGGCCCTGGTGCGATTCTGTGTGTACGCAGTTTCCGTTTTTCCGTTTTGAGGGCAGCAAGTGAATGTGGTTTGTGTTATTTTACGTGTTCTGAACTTCATTTTACCCAGTTATACAAATTGAAAATTAATTTTACCCAGTTTTCAATTTGTAGTGGGGGTCTTGTGTCGAAAAAAGGGGCGGATCTGAGATGCCTTGCTAAATTGATTTTTTGGGCATTGTATAATTATTCGGACAACGCTGAAGCAAAAATGGAGGGTTCCAATTTTTTTCGAGATGGTTATGGCGGCATTTTGGAATTTCAAAATGCCCGCCATTTCCCGGGAAAATAATCATAACCTTCTCAGTATATCACCCGGAGAAATTGATGTTAGTAGCCAAATTATGTTATTAGCACCAACCGATCCAATGGTAACGATAACATCACGGAAACTCCAAGGCGGCCATCTTTGGTTTTCAAAAAATGGCCCGTTTTTTAGTCGGAACATAGCGAAACACGGATCCACAAGCCCCCTAAGACCACACTTGAGCAGTTATTGCAACATTGGACCTAGCTTGCGGTTTTGTATTGTGAACAATCAGTTGTGTTCCTGTAGGAATGGGGGATCACGGTAGGGATTAGATCAGGCAAGACGCCATATAGTGGGGTCCCAAACTTGTGTCACAATTGGGCCATTCCGGCCACCTATCGTTCTAATTTCCCCAACAAACCCATCACTGCAGCTCTTATTCCAACCAATGGTAGTAGTTCCATAGAAAATTAACTCTAAACGAATCTGGAGTCGGAGAGGAGTTAAGAGGATCTGGCACTCCCCGTACCCCGCCCGCAGGAGTCCTCTTTTACCTCCCCTTTTGCAAGGGGACGTAACCCTCAAGGAGTGCACAGTGGGACATATATTGGATTTGAGACTCACATTCGGCTAATTCATGGCTTTCGTGCGATGATCCATTTCTGGTTCAAACTTCTTGGTTTCCAAATTCTAAGGAAAAGCATCTGGACCCCAACATGCACCAGCATGGAGACGAGTCATGAGCGTCGATGAGCAAACGTATCACACCAATACTGCTTGAATGCAGACCTACCTGTAGAACATAACTTGATGAGATTTGTCCAATCTTATCTATGCAGTGTAGCGAGTGCCAATAACCACGTAAATTTTGCTCAACACATTCACGGGGAAGGGGGGGGGGGGAGCTTAAGTCTATACATCATGAGATATTCGGGTGCAAGGAAAAGCCACCTAGGTGTAAGTGCAGTGTAGGCCACAGTAATTACCGGGCGTTACACGTGGGTACTATCATAATAAAAAGTTGTGAACTGCAAACCAGAACAATGTGTACCGTGGATGCCTGATAACAACTAATGTTCACTCAAACCGTATTATAACTAGATGTTGAATTGATTATTCAGTGCAGACACCTAATAACATTCGAGAGAGTTCGACGAAGTGGTGATTTGACTTGTTTATGAGCTAAACTATTTGGTCAAAAACAGACAATTGACTGGTGAGGGCAAAACAATATTTTGTCATTCCAGAGAGACCCGGCCGAACAGCGGATGGCGATAATGATCAGAGCGACACCTGATAAGGTCAATTGCAGAGGCTCAGATATGTAGTTATGGAAGGAATGAACTAGGATCAGGGCAATCCTTGCTTTGAATGATGCCAACGACAAAATCTGAGGCCATTTTAAGGACAACATGGCATGAAACGAGTGGCATCACAAAAAAGCATTTAAGGATTTCATGAGTCATCAAATCCATGGAGTGAAATTTGTTAGGCCAACATCTAAGAGGGAGCGAGACGATAATTGCATCGCACGATGCTACGTGAGGGTTGCTTTGGGGGCAGCTCTCGGATTGTACTCTGATCTGCATCAACGGGTTACGATACAATGAAAGAGATTATGCTAGTCTGAGTTGGAAATCAGTAGCAGTGAATCATTGGATGAATATCAAAAACTCTCCTCAACTCAGAGTTCTGGAGACCCTTGTACGGTTACAATGCTTCCAAGTGGGGGAGCATAGGAAATACGACACACAGTCAACGGTTGATACGGTTGTCAGCTACTGCTACAAACACATTGACACCTGGACAGACGAACTTACAAAATGCAGGACAACAGCTTGAAACGTGTCACAGAAACGCGTATCCTTTGGCCTACTACTCTACCGCACCCAGAAAACCAGAAGCAAGGAATGACAAGTTATTATCTGCGTATGTGGCTAATGCATATGCCTCCACTATGCGCTGGCGAAAAGTTGTTATGAGCCATCATGTCACGATGGAAGAGACAGGATCGGCGTATGCTTGACAGATTTGGGAAGAGAGATTACCCTGTATTTTTGCAGTGGAGAACATCGCCTTATTAGAGAAACACCATGGGCGAAGATACTTTTCACGGAACTGTTATTGTCATGTACCGGAAAGATACCAGCCGCACTGAAAACGCAGGGAATACGATCAATCATGTGCGGATGCGGATACGCTGCGGAATGACCCAGCTAAGATGAGAGATCAAAGTACAAACAGCACCAACCCGCACCTAAGACCACTCAGTTATGGATTCGAGGCCAGGAGAGCTCATGTGTGCATGGCAGCACTGCATGCGTCGGCCAAAAAACATGAAGGAAGTTGTTTCGATACACTCGCAATAGAGAACAGGTATTTATATTCGCGCTGCAGCGCTAAGGGGTATCTACTCAGGAGAAGCGTTCAAGCGTGGGTGTCGACTACCACACAGTCAACTATTTGGCCGTGTACGATGCTGCGACTTCGACGCTCTAGTTGGGACAGATGGATCCCGACGTGCGAGAAGGTGTGGTAAACTAAGGGAGTCTCCCACATAGAAGTACAGGACATGTGTGCTGCATATGCCGATGTCGCGGCTTGGTGCATATACTGACTACGTGAGAGAAGAACTGGAAAAGGAACCAACGGGGAGTTGGGAAGGGGATTGACACTTACATGCAACAGGCGATGGTGCTTCGACGCATCATTAAGGGATGCTGTGAAGGCAACCACGAGGAATATCTCGTGGCACTTGCTGATCAAGTGAAGTATTTATTCCAGTTCGACCTGTATAAGTATACCCGGCTGAATTACACCAATTATGCATGCCAACAAGCTGGAGAACAGGACATCATCCAAAACATTGTAGGAAATCCATTTCTGATAAACAGGCTCAGAAACAGCTGTCTTCGGTATTGATCCCGGAACCACGAAGACTGATTAACTCACTGCGAGTCAGAGGGTAATGACTTGTACGAGCGCTTCAAGATGGAACCGCCTCTCCAAGATGGACAGGAAGAGTATGGGATAAAATGACAAAACTCCGAACTGAAAACATTCAGCACAGATGCCAACAAAACACCGCTAGAGATATCCGGCCAAGTTATAAAGTTACGGGAAGAGAGATTGCTGTCAGATCTCCCATCATACAGAACAGCAGACCAGAACATAAGCCTAAGACAAAACGTTGGAAACTACGAGCTGTCTGTCATCCCACGCTCTCTGATTGCTACTGATCACACTCCTACTGTTACTAAGAAACAAGTCTGAAATAATGACAAAGCTTGAAAAATCCGAATGAAAGAGTACAAACCAGAGGGAAATGCTCCAGCCCACCACTGGGAAAGGTAGCCATCATTGACGCAATGGCGGAAGGCAAGCGCTCAAAATTGACACCAGGAATGAAGGTGTTCCGCTGACTTGAAGGAGGCGTTCTCTTCCAGGATTGAGAAAAAGGATCGAACCCTTACAGAACGGGAGGAGTAAGTGTTTGATAGGTACGAAGTCGGATACCCAACAGTTGCAAGACAGACGGAAGACGGACACGAGAATGCCAGTCGAACATGACATACACAAATACATGGCGGTGAACCAATTCTCTATGAAAGACATATGTGTTCAAGCAAAAATAAGTTATCTCTGACACATGCATCGGAGAAGCATTAGTTAGTAAAGTACAGGGGTCTTAGAAGAAGGTGGTGGTCAGGGACCGAAGTATGGTCACCCAGCAGCTCCAGCTATCGACGAATCATCGCGCATGCCACGAAGAGGCGGACACCCTTATGCCACTCCATCTTTTGGATTGCCTGCTGACGAAATTGAAAAAATCGCGGTCTACTCGCCCGACACAGATGTGCTCATCATGTTGATAGATTTAGTTGCGAAGATAGGAAGTTTACAGTAGAGAAGTTTGTCAACCACACAACCAACCTCAATGTCAGAGACATCGTAACAGCCATTGGCAAAACGAAATGCAGAGTAGGAAAAGGTGGATACAAGAAATACCTGATTTACAAGACAACGACCCAGATATGGAATTCTACACAGCCTTGGAACAGCACTACGTGCAAACGGAACTCGTGGAGCAGGTTACCGGAGACCTGGAATCAGTTGAGAGGTTTCTATGTCTCTATATGTGAGAGATGTGACCATATTTAATGCTAGATGGGAGCTCTTCGGGTCGAAGCCCCCAAAAGAGGGAGAACAACTACCACAGACAAGAGCCCGCATGCTGCCTAAATCCTTATGAGTAACTACGTTTTATGTGCTCGTGACAATCGTACACATCAGCGAGCCGGACCTCGAGTCAAGAGGTAACAATAGATGGAAAATATCAAACCGGTAGGTTGCCTGAACCCCCTATAGCAGAAATCACAACCAAACAGATGCTCCTGCAAGAAAAACGATCTGGTGTGCACGCCTCTATGCAAATGCATCGATTGTGAGAACTGTTTGATTACAGAATGCAGGATGAAGCTGGTGACCAAGATGAGGGAGGGAAGATATGGCTGAGACCTGGCACACGTGAGGTAAATGAGCGTATGGGGGGAAAATGTAGTGAGGCTGGTTCAATATCAACCAATCAATCTGCATTACCGTTTAACTGGTGATGGAGGTGTTGTAACCTGGGAGAGCATTGTTATCTATGAATTAACCCCAAATGCGGAGTTCTGACTCATTGGTTGAGCTAGTACCGGATCATGGTTTCTTAGCACGAGTCACTCTGAAATCAATGTGCGTCGTTCAGTTACAGCAAAGTGTTATGCCAGTGGACTTCATAATCATGTACGTAAAATACGTACACATCTCGGCCTATACTCATTCTTAATACGGGGTACATCATGTAAGTAGGTAGCCAATGACGGTTGTTATTAAATGCGGCTGTCAATATTGCACTAATAACCATGGGACGGCGATAACGGGGGGGACGGGGGGGGACAGGTCCCCCCAATATTTTTGGTGGGGGGGACATAATATCAAAAACTCCCCGCAATATTTTTCGGACTGGTGTAAAAATCATATAATATATGTACATACTGCCATAACACAAGGCGTCTAACTCATATTTATTATCAGATTGCTTAAATTTCATGTTTGAGAAGGCAGAAATGCAGAAAAATTAGCGCTGCGCGCGCTGTAATCTATCTTTCCGTTAATGTATGATACAGTAGTACAATAACGTTGTCAGATTCTAATTCAATATGACTATTCTCCATACGTGCCTTCTTCAAGTAGGGTGAACATATGGGTAGGCCACAAGGAGAATTTGCTTGGGACGTGGTTCATGGTGCACCCCCTCCCCACTACAACAATGCTGGGAATAACTGCCATTTTCTTAACACTGCACACAACCAATAGCTAGAGTTAGTCTACTTCTGATCCTTTTTGTTCAGACTGCATTCATGGCTTTTGCTGGCATTTGCTACTGTCTAAGACCCGGGAAAGTCCTTTTCCGGCAATCTGGGGGTTCGTAAGGCTCAGAATTTTCCTTGTACGCTACGCGTCCGCTGATGGTGACGCGAATTGTAATGAATGAACATAGATCAGTTCCTTCAAGAGCGTTTCTTGAGATATAAATTTCGGGAATTTATTGTCATTTCATGGATGTTGCTACTGTCATAAGACCCGGGAAGTCCCATTTCCGGCAATCTGGGGGTTCGTAAGGCTCAAAACTTTCTTGTACTCTACGCGTCCGCTGATGGTGACGCGAATTGTAATGAATGAACATAGATCAGTTCCTTCAAGAGCGTTTCTTGAGATATAAAGTCTGGATATTTATTGTCATTTCATGGATGTTGCTACTGTCATAAGACCCGGGAGAAGTCCCTTTTCCGGCAATCTGGGGGTTCGTAAGGCTCAAAACTTTCTTGTACTCTACGCGTCCGCTGATGGAGGCGCGAATTGTAATGAATGAACATAGATCAGTTCCTTCAAGAGCGTTTCTTGAGATATAATTCTTTGAAATTCATTGCCAATTTGGGGACATTGCTAATTGCCATACGGCCCAGGAAGTGCCATTTCCTGCAATCTGGGGGGTATTAAAACGAGAATTTTCCTTGTACTCTACGCGTCCGCTGATGGTGGCCCGAACTGTATAAGGAAAAAACATCAGACAGGTCCTTCAAGAAGGCTTCTGATATATAAATTCCTGAAAATTATTGCCAGTTCTAGGGACGTTGCTTACTTCCATACGAAATTCGGGGGAAAAAAGAAAAAGTACGTTTTCTGCAATCTGGCGAGTCTGGAAAACGAAAATTTTCCTTGTACACTACGCGTCAAACGATAGTGCCTGGCCCGAATTGTACGCGAAATTTGTGAACATCGATCAGCATCTTCGAAAATGTTCCTTGGAAAAAAAAAAAAATCGAGGATCATTGCCGTTTTAGGATGTTAACTAATGGCCATATGCCCAGAAGTGCCGTTTCCTGCAATAGGGGGATTGGAGAAGGGAAAAATTCGCTTATACAAATCCGCGCAACCAATGGTGGCGCTCCGTTTAGATGGTGCAGCCTCATATGTCCCCCCCAAATTTGACACAGATCGCCGCCCCTGCTAATAACATAATGAACTGGGGTTACAACAGGAGGTTGTGATTATTCTCCCTTGCCAATGACGACCATTTCCCCTCCAACTGGTAAGGACCGCTATCCAGTTGCATGACCATAAAATATTTGGCAACCGACTGGGCAGTTAAAAACACATGTCTCCCCCCCCCCTCCCCTGATGAAAATCAGGCATGTTTCTGTTATGCAATCTGGGAAAACAATTATGGGATTCAACTGACCGCGATTTTGCTCAGAAGCAACTGACACCCTTGACGGTTCACTTTGTAGGCTAATAATAATATGTACGATACGCGGCGAGCTGCTGAAGCCGCCGCCCCTGTATAGTTTTTTGCGTAATCACTAACACTTAATCTAATCCCCGAACTGATCCCTGGTCCGAGAGAAAGCCTGATTAGTTCTATAAACTGTTAAGAATTGAACACCTCTGTCCAAGGTAAGCATTAACTAAAGAACTGTCCCCACAGCTTGTGAGATCAGGATGTTTCGCTGATTTTCGACGAAAACGGCGGCCATTTTTAAATTCATGACGGCCGCCATTTAGTCTGAGTGTTGGTGATATTACCATTAAGTCTCACAATACCAACAAATTATGTTAGTCACTAATATCAGTCTGTAGGTGCGATAACGAGGGAGCTATTATTATTTTCCTTCTGAAGGATGGCGGCCATTTTGAATTTTCAAAATGGCCGCCTTGAACGAAACTTGGTGGATGTAAACTACATTTGTTCCTGATCAAAGTGGAGGTCATTTTAAGGTCATCAGAGGCCAAACTTGTTTTTTGATTTTTCAAATGCGGGGAACAGGACTGTCAATCTCATTGATATGGACAGGGTATCATGACCCACCCAAGGCTGGGGAATATAATTAACTCAGGTTACTCCCTCAAAAAAAAATCTACATGAAAAAGAAGCACCTATCCATGCCCATCATTTTATCACGAGTATGATCCTTTGCTTCTGTTATTGTGTGCCCTTGACCAACTGGGTGTTAGTTAGGAGGAAAACATGACTTCACTGTTCATACTTCCAATTTATCACATCGATAAAGTCAGGGTTTCCAAATAAGCAGTCAATCCGGGGCTATTTTACCAAAAAGTAGCCCCTGGTATACATAATTTTGCCGGGGACAGGGCTATTTTGCTTACCCCAGGAGTTATTCTCCATCTACCAATTTTGCATCCAGCGGCAGGTTCGGCACCATATTTTAGTCAAATCACTTGCATCGAATGTTTCGACGTATTTCCGCCTGTCAGACCTCTGGATGCTTTTGGTATCGTCTTACCTATTTTTTTCCAAGGTTACACTGTCGACATTGACAACTTTGGCTTTTTTTGGGGGGGGGGGGTGTCAGAGGTTGTTGGATTGCACAATTACTATTATCGGTACTGGCGGAAATTACCGTTATTGGCTACCAAAATCCCAGTACTATACAATTGAAATTACCAAACTCCAGTGCTTGTCATACTTGTATTTTGCCGATCCCAGCTGCACGCCGCGTACATCGCAACTTCATCTGCAATCTGTTAAAATTGATTAAAACTGCCCCAAGTGTTTTGCGAACTGTGTATTTGCATATTTTGCCGATTATCCCAGCCGATGCGGACATCGCAGCTTCAACCTTACGTAACATGCAAAGCTGTATGTTGCAGGTTGCTAGCTCAAATTGCCCGATGCTGTGCACTACTTTTAAACATAGCCCTGCTTGGAAACACGTGGTCATCACCTATGCTGTTCACGAGCATTCAATGTGCTCCCAATTCCCACTGCATGCTACAACACAACGATACCAAGTCTACGGACCGACGGCAGCGAACCTCTCGCACACACTTAACTTCTGTAGCATTTTCCCATAGACTCTATGATTAAGGAGTGGATTTATTTACGATCGTCGATCAGCGATACTGCAATATAATTTGCGTCAGCCTACAATTCTTTGAATGAACGAACGTGATTAATTAGACAGTTGGTTGATGAAACAATCATACATGAAGGATTTAGCATGATTTGGTCGTTTTTACGACTAGTTTTAGATCGTGCCTTGCTTCGGTTTCCTTGCTAAAATAATCACAGTATGTAGGCTGGAATTGCACTAGCGACCTGTTCGTGGGGGCTGGCTTGTTACATATATACGTACGTACGTACAGGTATGGAAGAATGTAGTAGTACATGTATTTCTGCCTGGGTACTAGTACTACGGTACTACCAGCACGACAGTGGTCACGAGCATGTGCTGTTCGCCATCCGTACGTTGTCATGAATTCGTTTCAGCTATCGATCGATATAGGAACCGCGCAACCCTATTATACACACTATTTTTGCAATCCCTGGTTGAGAAATCTGTGCGGGAATTTTCCGCACACAATTTATTTCGCTGCGGGATTCTGGCTGCGTATGCGGGAATCCCGCAATCCCGCGCCTTAGCGCGAACACTGTCTCCACTATCTTGGATACCACTAGTCAGTAATATCTTCACGTACATAGGCCTATTAAACGTAGATCCACGCAAATCCCAGCATCTTTTTATCAAGAAATTCGGTGAATCGACGATCGCTCGAACGATTCAGCGTTAATCACAGCGTTAGTGCAAAAACCCCACTGAAATTAAGTGTGTGTGGATCATGATCGTGCTGTCGCGAGCTGTGTACAAAGTCAATGCGGGTGGCCGAAACGGCAGCTCACTAGTTGTGCAATGTCTTACATATGCTGGGAAACACCTATACGTACATGCACCAAATCCTCCGAAGGAACTGTGCAGTGCCATGCTAATTGCCTAGCACAATCAAGTCTAGCTGTGATTCTGAGCCTGAGGTTTGATCGATCGTTCGTTATTCCAACAATGGGTGTTTGTTGGATCTCCTGACAACGCTGACATGCACAAATTTCAATAATTTTCTTATCAATTTTTCGGCCACCCATTTCAGTATCTACTCTTTATACATGAACAGTACTTACTAGATGATCGCCACGGGCGCTAGTCTGCTAAAAAGAGCAGCGCCCGGTGCCTGCTCAAAAAAGTACACCAGCGGTGCGTAATTTTATCACTTACTGGCGCGAATAGCGCCTGGGCGCCCGCTTATTTCGAACCCTGGATAAAGTCAAAATCGCAGACCGACTTTTTCAGCTGGAAGATTCGATTCGACATAGTACATCTGACTTTGCGCCTTCCACTTTTCGTGTACTACCACCAGAGGTCCAGCCACACCACACACACACACACACTTACAACGCATGACCGCATAGATCGCTTTTGCCTTTGGCAAGGAATGAAAAAAAAGGTCAAACAAGATTTCTTTTTTTCTTTCTCTTTGTAAACTACCTAGCGTGTTCTTGCTATCATTATAGTGTTAAATGGCAGCACATGCTTGATGCATCCAAATTTTGGTTGTTAGGTTTTGCCAGTGCCAGTCAAGAGAGACTGTTGTGAGGTAATTACTTCCCTGAACTGTGAAATGTTTACTTAGGCGAGTCAGGATTATCTTTTTTGATGATGGGTTTTTGTTTTATCAAATTCTAATTTCATCGTTCTCAGGACAAGCAGTAAAGTAGTATGGGGAGTAATATGAAAGGTGTTGGTGGTCAGCCCATTGGGTTATCAAATTGGGAGAAAAAAAGGGGAAGTTTCTGAAAACCAGTTGAAACATTTTGCATCAAGCTGAAAAAGCAGGGTGCCTCAACCAACTTATAGTCCCTTGAACTGCATGTGACGGATTGCAGGAGTAAAAATCAGCACTGGTCCTGTCCTCTGTGATAACCAAAATCTTCTATATATGTCACCACTTGCAGCCAGGAAATAGGCGAAATTTACATTCTTTTGGTGAATATTTTGTTGGAATGCATCACAGTCCAAAAAGATTCCCTGTGAATTTTGAATGACAAAGTGGGCATCCTCAGACCCTCCGATATTCAACCTGATCACGAATGAAATTTGATTGTCAAGAAATTGGAAGACATGAGAAAAAGGATTTGTTTTAAAATTTGCGAGTATAGTGAGGACCCTGGAGAGTTTGCTGCATTGGCTGTCGGCTGGAACAACTACTCCACTTGTTTGGTTTTTTAAGGGCATTGTTTTTGATGCCTGCGAATGTTGTTTGGCACAGGATAACTTCCCTGTGAACATGACCCAGTTAACAAGCAGAGCATGATCTGGTTAAATGGCTGGGGTTCTGTTCTAGAGGGCTCTTCCTACGCGATTAACGGCATCGTTGGGCATAAACAATTAACTGTGGTTGCCAAATAATAAGTGCAGTCTGTTAGGTCAGGGATTGTGGCTTGTGTTCAGTAGAGAGAGAGGGTGTAGGAAAGGGGGGGGGGGGGGGTGCATGGCGCAGTCAGTCAGAGTCTAATAGTCAAACATTTTGGCTGAGAATCGCTTGAGGTTGGGGAACGGCCCAGACAGAATCAGGCAGAAAACAGGACAACAGTGACGTTTTGCTAAATTTTGTCTAGAATAGCTCGACTTAGGTTCTAATTTTATTGCCAGCAGTCAACGGCACACATTGTATTAGGACTCCTGCTTGTGTAATAATAATGATGAACCAAATAATGATAGAACCAAAAAAGATGGGAAATGTTTGGAAATGCATGTTTGATAAGGAATGCTCAATTAGTTTCTACTTGCTAAACTATTAGATAGGACTCCGATAATTCAATCTGCCAGTTGTCCACCACTAGTTGAACCAGAATGTTACAAATTAATAATTTGAGATGGTACTACTAACCCTCTAGTTCTCTGTAATAACTATACCCTAGATCATCTCTTTTTTACCCTGTCCGCAGTCATTGTACGCTGATGTGGCGCTCATCATCTAATCTCTCATTCCATTCTTGTTGTATTAGTCGGATGCCATCGGCCCGGCGATGACATAGACCCGATGAGAACATGGCATGTTAGGATCAGGGGTAAATGTGTCACGTTCAGATGCACCCCACTGACGCCGTCCGTCTTCATATCTGCCTATGCCACCGTCCTCAGACAGAATGCTCGAGTGCACGCTTCTCAAAGGCCTGAGAAGGGGAAAGGGCTACTTTGTAAAGGCTATACGATGCTTAAAGCGAGACTGTTAACAGGCAACACTTGATGCTCCAGTGGTTCATTATTGCAGACAATAATAATCATATTCTCAAGCATAAGGAGTGCTTGGAAAAAGTTGGAGAACTGCTTCTGATCTTACTCGGGAAATGAACAATAGACGGGATTCAAATAAAAACTCACAAATGAATCATACAATGATGAAAATTCTATTTGAATACCACTTTTGCCTTATTCTTTTCAAAGTGCAAAAAAAGAAGTAAATTTCATGCGCTGGATGTACGTACTTTTCACCACTAACAGTGCAGTATGCAACCTACCAGGTAGCTTCTCCGCTTATCATCTATGAGCTCCGTTCGTCCCCCAGAATTGGAATGGCGGAGGTGCCACCTTAGCCCAGACAATTCTGCCAGAACAAGCTAGCTGGTAGGTGGCATATTGCACAGGTTAGTGGTATTAAGAAGTAAGTGCATCGAGTATAAAAGTGCTTATTAAGGGTGGTTTGGCTGCATTTTGTGTAGATCCCCAGGGGGCTTTTACATTGCTCTCTCTGTGACATCATAATCTTCACATGGACATTGGAACTTCATTGAGGCAGCAGAGGTCAGGATAAATAAATTGTTCATTGACTTGGAAATTTGTGGCTGTATGTAGGAGTGTAGACTATTGGTTCTAGCAAAGAGGAGGCCCTGGCGTTCTGAAATTCATCGTGGGTCAAATTGGCATCTGTGATTTTCAAAGTTGTTTGATCCATGAAAACTTGCATATTGAATATATCATTTTGTTCCTGACAAGAGTTGAGGCATTTTAAGGTCACAAGAGGTCCTCGCTTGCAGATATATTGTTTTGCTAATATATTTAATCGTTGGGAGATTTTGATCAAAGGGTGCAATTGCCCTGTGAGGGCAGGAGCAGTGTTCCGAATTACTGGTAAATCATGAATGGTGGTTGATTAACGGATGATTAGTGTGAGAGTTACCACCCAAATTGGTAATTATGACGGGAAGGATCTTGGGAGCATAGCGTCACCTGACACCTGTGGATCCACATACATATACACACATGATTGAGCATGCCTTATCTCAAAAACTCCAGGACCAAGACTTCTAAATAAGCAGGAGCACTAGGACCAACATTCATCAGTTCTACTGATGAGTGTCTCCTACATGTTTCCTTGTCACTCATGACATGACAAAGCCAGTTTCGTTAAAGAAGGGTTTCCAATTGTTCAGTTGAAATGTTGACAAACGAAGACACCGTAACACCATTAGTATAAAGCTAAAACCTTTATGTATTTATTTATTATTATCTTTTTTTGGGGGGGGGAGGGGATTACTGGCATTGATGGGTGCTATTTAAAAATAATGATGTTAGTACAAGCTCAGTCAGTGATTAAGATGAAGCATGCTGATAGGTAGACTTGCGGTGGGGGGAGACTGGGTAAGTACATTCATGACTCCGTGTTTGCTATGTGAAACTGCAGTAACACAGAGCCAAGCAGGGAAACTTGAAGCAGACAGTATAAGCACAGGAGTGGACTTAGTCAAGTTGGCCCAAATTCTTAGGTTGGCCTAAGGGTCTGCTGTGCTCCAAGAAAAGACAATTCCACTGGGCAATGCAAACTTACTAAGTCTGGTTTTCAAGAAACAAAGGGTCCTATTCCATACAGATTACTTAGGAATGTTCCTAAAGGTTGGGAACAATTCTGACTAGTCGAGCAAAGAGTTCCTACGTTAGCCAGGTAGAAATTCCTAACTTTCATTAAATGAGCCCAGGTCCCAAAATATCAGTCTTGCAATAGGTCAACTCACAAACTGCGCTGGGCACCAGAGGTGAAGGATCAGACTACCCAAGTAAAGGCATCATCAAAATAAATGGCAAATCTTCAATTCATGCCATTGTACTTGATCAAGTCGCCCAAATATGCCTATTAAGTACGTAACTAGATGGGACCCATGCTAAGGTAACATCTGCCCAGGGGGTGTTCCTGTCTGTACCAGTTCCACCAAGGATAAGTCTGGTACAAAATTGGCCCTGATAAAGAGGACCTTTCACGGTCCTCTTCAAGTTAACCTTACTTAAAAGCTGCTCCGTTGTTGCTGACGAGTCGTAAGGCTGGCTAGGTCAGGTATCTGCAGGGTTTGGCCAGTTTATTCATGGTAATACCAGGCTCATAGGCCAACAAACGGAGATGTACGGTCTTCAACACCATTGTGCAGTCGCAAGGGATGTATAAAATTGAGGGAACGGAGGTGAGGTTCAAGCAGTCTGAAACGAAAAGGCTGGTACAAAGGTGGCCCTTGTTGCCTTGTTCCAAGATTCTTGATTGTGGTTTCTCAATGCCTGTTAATTTTGCCAATGGCTCACTTTTCCACTAGGCTACACCTATAGTTATAAACATCCCTTGATCTTGTCACTCTCTCCGAAGTCTTGTTTGAACTCTTCTATGATCGCCAGGTAATGAGTGTGCGTAATAAAACTAGACCGTATGGCAAGCTAAGGCCTATGCGTGAGTTGAATTGGGCTGTGGCAGTTACATGCTGGCGCCAGTGAGAGTGCGATCATGCAACTTACACAGTGATTACGGGACAATGTTGAATCTGGATCCTAGGATTTTCTAACAGTCCTTGTATTCAGGCTGTCATCAGCCATCAAATTTCTCTGGCCTTGGCCTCAAATTTCTCTGGCCTAGTTTTCGTTTGGCCTTGAGGCTGCCATACGTACATAAATGCGATGGACAAACTCAAGAAATGGGAAGCCTCGGCCTTGACTACACCCTTGCTAATATTTGTCAGTCTACATTGGTGAATATTCATAGAAGCTTCTAAACATGACAATGTTGGCCAAGACCACCGTCATATGTGAAGATTTCTGGTGAGTTGAAACAGTATGGAAGACATTGCTAAGCAATTTACCACATGAAAACCACTGAGGGGGATTACCACTGGGTCCACTGTCAGATTTTGTGCATGAGGATGTGGCTGTGGCGGGGCATTAACATCTTAACCGATAGACTAGCCCTGGTAGAGACAAATCCATATTCTGCCACGAAATTGATGTACATTTTCTAAGAATACTTAGTTTAGGAATGCTATTATTATTATTATTAATCATTATTATTATTATTATATTATATAGCGTCGAATCCACAAAAGTTCAATGCTGCTTTACAAACCACAAAATAAATTACACAATAGGCGTGTCTGTAGAAGAGGGTCTTCATGCTGACTTGAAAATCCATCAATGGAGGGAATATCACACACCTGCAAAGGAAGATCATTCCAGAGCTGTGGGGCAAGGTAGCTGAAAGCCCTATCTCTCCACCCAACCTTCTCTGATGGTCGATTCACAAGGATGGACTTGGAGGAAGAAGGCCCGAGTGCACGGCGGAGGACCAATATATCAATAAAATCCTGGAGCCAGTCATGCACGCACTTGAAAAGGTATGTCAGGATCCGAGTGGTTATGCTATGGATGAAAAGCATAGCAAATCATAATTCATAATTAAACCATCTTACCACTGGTGAATTAGTTGGGTTAATAACCAACATTTATGCAGATCATTATTCCATTAACTAAACCAACCGAGGACACTGAGGCAGAAGAAAGCGGAGGCTGGGAGGTTGCTGAGAGGACTGGAAGGTGGTTGGGAGAGTTCAGAATGGGATGTAGTGGGATGGGAGGGGAGGTAACAGGATAGAGGGGGTTTTGGGGGGGCATAGGCCAACCTATACTACATTGTATTATACTTGAACAGAATGCAGAACAGTCTTAACCCAGGGTGTTTCTTGGGCACACAGATGCTGTCCATGTTCCCTGTTCCACTTCTCAGGATCTGCTGTCATCAGCGCACCAAGTGAACACTACCTAGAAGAATAGAGATGTCCTTCCCCAAAGTCCAGATAGCTTCCCATCCAATGGATCTGTTAATGTAGGCCAGATAGGCCAAGGTTTCCCCAGCCAGCCAGTCTCAATAATGTGCATGCATTCAGGCCCACACACAATTCCCTTAGGGGTGAACTGACCTTTCGGCAGCTGGGGGCCTGAGTAGAAAAGAAGTTAGCCTCTCCTGGGCAGGCTCCTGGCATTCAACCCTAATGGGGGACATAGTTATCAAGCTTGAGTATGTGCCATTTCAACACAAGGTACTAGCATATCTGTCCTGTATGTCAATGCAGTGCTAGGGCAAAACAAAACAAACCAAAATATTAATAAAAAATAGGTTCGTTGATTGGTTTGTTGTTGCGGAACTGTGGTTGAGTAAATTTTTTGGTTCCATTATTTGACAAAGGAATAAACTGCAATGGGAGACTTTTGTTGGCCGAATAAACAGTCGAGACAGATATTCAGGTAAATAAGGACGAAAGCAAAATTCAGAGTCGAGAATGGTTATGAACAGAAAAGTAGATCTGCCGTTAGCTTAGGCCTATCTGAAACCCGCATATCAAGAATTAACCAAATGTTAGGATTATATATCTCTAAGTTATATACCCTTTCATATCTTAAACAGTAAACAAGCAGCTAGGGGTCTTAGGGGTAACTATGGCGTCGTTTTGATCAAAGGTCAGTATGGGCTCCATGTGAGTCGAACTTGTTTCCTATACATATAAGGGAGGCTAACGAATAGCAATGTCTTCAAAGTTCCTAAAAAACTTACCTGTACACTAAACATGGAGTAAGCTTCTTTGTGTGTCTGGAGGTGTGGTAGTGTGCTGTGTTTCGCACCACTAGTTGCCTATAAATGCCATTCATCCAGAAATATCATTATTACAATACTTCAGATATCAAGTAAAGAGATCAGAGTGATCAGAGTGAAAAATTATTGTGTAGCTTTCTCGTGAAGCAGGCCCCACCCCAATTTATAAGGAACGCCAATTCAATCGCCGCCCCTGCGCTCCTCAAAAATTGATCGCGTGAGCGATCATTCGTATGGAAAAAAGAATACACCATACATTGCTCTTCTCCAATTCGGTATAGAGAACAGGGCCAAACAGGGCTAACTGACCATTACTGTATCCACCTGCGTCCATCACAGGCTGCAATCCTATCATTCAAGTATTGCTCTGATATAGATAGGTCAGTGTTTTGTGAGCATGCAATGCTGTTTCCAGTCTGATGATTGTAACCATGCACTATACATAAAATCAGACAGGTTTCAATGCACTGTCGTTCCAATTAACCGTATCGCATCACAAAATTTGTGATGCATGTTGAACAAAGCACTTGAAAGGCTTTGCTGATAGTTGCATACACTTTTAAAGGATCCTAAAGCTCACTAACCCTGTCTAAGTGTGTTACAATGCCAATCAGTCATGGGAACAGTTAAAAATTATAATGATCCAAAAAAAGTTATGCAGTAAACTGAAAAATCAGCAAATTTTTGTGGTATATGGAAGGCTCTGATGAATGAAATCTGAATTTCCTTCACAACCTGTGTTAGGCTTTACGCTTTACAAATGTGTACAACAATTCAAGGCTTGTTTTGACACACAACTTGACAAAGGAGACCCAATACATCAATGAACATTAAAGGAAGAGATAGGTAGAGAAAGTTTCCTCATTCCAAATGAAGGTATTTGGTACTAAAATGTGTTTGCTATTTCGATTTTATGTTTGCAACAGTAAGTAAAAAATTGGATAGTAGGCCTGTATATTCCAACTGGGGGTGTAGGCCTAGCTCGGATCTTAGGACCCTCTAACATGTAATTGACAACCAAAGGTGACCTTAGCAGTATGTAAGCCAATATGGTCGTTGTCTGCTAATACTAGTAGGGGAGAGTATGGGAGGGAGGGGGGGGGGGGTTTTGGGGTATAATTAGAACAGACATGCAGGTGAAAATGGGGGTAAGTCATCACTAGCGCAGACATGAAAATGAGGGACAAAGGATGAAACAGGTAGAATGAGAATAATTAACACTGGAATACACTGTTGAGGGCTAATTAAAGCTATAGGTTAAAGGAAAAGAACTATCAATCAGAGGAGATGATAGAATTGTGAGGAAGTAAGGAGTATGGCAAGTGGGCATAGACCTACATACTTGGGAGGCATTAACCTCCAGAGGCTTGGAGGCATGAGATCTTGTAATTCTCCATTGTGATGGTCTCTGATTTGGTTTCAGAGTGGTAGCATAAGTGTCTTGGATTTAAGACAGTTTGTCCTCGCGCAGCTCTGCAAACTATCCTATACAATACCCAGTAAAGTATTATCAGTGAACATTTTAGCAGAACTGTTCTCAGAAAGCTATTCTCAATCTGAATGATCCAGAAGAAAGCCAATCATGTTGTGTTGTGAAACACCCAGCACTTGCAGTCCACACGGTTAATCATCTAAATTTGTCAGATCATTGCACTAAACATAGTCATACTATAGCACATCGATTGGCGCTCATTCTCATTTGAAATGAAGTTATGCATATTCATGACCTCGCCCCCCCTCCAGGAGTGGCGACAGAAAGCATTGAGCTATTAATTAAATTGAAGAGCTGTTACAGGAATGCAATCAGAGCGTCTTGAAGAAGACTATATATAGGTGAAGAGAGATTGGAGGATTGTGGGGGTTCAACCCCTTCTCCATCACTCAGGTTTGTAGAAAAGTATGTGTTATGGAACCTTTCACCAGTACTGGAGCCATTTTATCACAAATTTCAGCTTAAATATTGCTGCAATTATTTCCTCTGGGAGAAAGGGGGAGAGGGGGCTGTGGCAGTGGTCTACCTTCTAAAGATCTCAGTAACCAAACTGACCTCCTCCCATTCCCCATGATAATTTGTGCCTGCTGTCTAATGGCTATTTATTACATCAGATCTGCCGGCATCTAGTAAAAAACTTCACTAGATTTGTGTTGGCTGCTGAATTCATTCCATTGTTTACATTGGAGAAAACCAGGCAAGACTGGTCTATCTACATATTGGAAACAAAAATAGCACCATTGTATGGTATGGCCCAAATTATGTTAGGCTTGTACTGTGTCCTTCATATTCTCTGCGAAAATTGTTTAACAGTCTTCAGAGAAACTTACTTTATTGACGCAGCTTGCTACTGCACTTATCCAGTAAGCTTGGCTGCACAAAATGGTAACAAGCTTCACATGATATGCTCCCAAATTGATGACCACCTGTCAAGGGTCGGTTTGATTAATGGCGGTGATACAGCTCATTCGCCTAGCAAATTAGCCGGGGAGAAAGCCACATTCGTAGCAGCAGCAGCAGCAGCATTAGGGGCATGTTCTCCTTTCTGCTCACATTCTGTGGCCGGGTGGAACTTCATTACCGGATGGCGGTAAAGCCATCGATCACTCCAGCATATTAATGCAATTACAAAGCGCAGAGACACCTGAGGCTTCGACAGCCGGGCTGTTAGCTCGCCGTCTCGTAAATTGTGCCTGCACTCAGCTGGAAAATGTCTTGAAAGGCCATATTTCTCCTTTTCTTTTTTATTCATCGTCCCTGATTATGATTGACTTCGTGATCATGATGGGTTGTATGTTGACTATATGGTGATGGAGGGAGGAAATTGTCCTCTGGAAACACTATATGTGACATTAAAGTCAGTTGATCTCACAGTAAAGATTTTCATGTTGGAGTGTATTGAATTTACAAGAGCCTGTGTTATAAGACCGATTAGGTACCTACCCTAACTTTTAAGTGCATTTCATTACTGAAACTGAACAACTATAGCTTGGAGGAAAATCAATATAAATAAACTTGGATCATTAAAACAGAAAAATTGCGTAAATCATACAAATGTAATGTCCATTGACCTAAAGATTATCTACATTTTTGTCATGACCAATGCAGTCTACATTAACCAAATCTGACTCATAAAGATAAGTGATAATACATCTACAAAAGTTTTATTAAGCATAATAAACTTAAAGGAATCAAGGAAATTTGTGAAATTAGCAGGACTCAGTCAGGCCTATTTTTGAACACATCCAAGATTTCACCATGGGGAACATGTGTGCAAAGTTCCAACTTATTGGAGACAACGTTGTTGCCAAAGATATTGCACTACTGCGACAGTGATCTTGGCCGACTGGGTGGCTACAAAGGCAAAATTATATCCCTGCAGTGGAGATACACTATGATTATTACAAAAACTATTGGATCTTCTAGTCACGAATACATCCTCACTGGCAGGCACACAAGGGGAGGGGGGGGGGGGGGTCAGTGAGGCCGTCCCCCCTCCATAGGATCTAAAGGCGCCAAATGAAAGGAAGACCTATTGCATGATGTTTTGTGAAAAATATTAGAAAAATAGCAAACAGAAATAGTTTGAAGATGTTATAGCCCAACTGAGAAGTTCCCGCAACACAGAAAGAGGCACACCAATTCCACTATACCACCTCCCCCTTTCCGTTACTCCAGTTGCGCTGGTTCAGCTGGCACCAACTGAATTAAGGTACATACTATTATCCTCCCAACAAAGGAGAAATAAAGAAGTCAAATGTGGCAACAGTGAATATAGATGTAAGGATGGGTAGGGATTGGGATAGGGCAGGCCCGAAGCGGGGGGGGGGGGGGGGGGGGGGGTGGCAGAGCATTCAAATGACCCACCCCTAATTGCGAAAAGGCTAGTTTTTCAGCTCCTATACAGAAAAAGCAGGATATTATGAAAGATAATTCTGAACCTTATTTCAGAAATTCAGATCAAGTTCAGCACAACATTCTTCTTTATATTACCTGATGTTTAACTCTGCTTCCAATGGAACGGCAATTTCCTGGTTTTACATATTGGACAAACGATCATGCTCCAAATTGGGCACGGAAATTAGGGAAGGCCCATATTAGGAAAAGGTCCACAATTTTTTGAAAAAACCCACCCCTCCACATTTTTTGGCATGGGCCTGTATGATGTGCTGCCAACAAGGAGCAAGTTTCCGTTAACTTAGGCATAGGCGTATACAGAGGGGGCAAAATGGCCCCCCGAAACCAATTATTAAAATAGTGGAGCAATACCTTAGTCCCAAAACATGACAGTGATCTCAAGGTCACCAGAGGTCAAATTTGTGTTTTTGGAGCAATTGTTTCCAACTTTGTTGATCTAACAAACCTAGGTGTATGTGGACTGTTGTTTTAGTCCTAAAAACAACATGAAGGCCATTTCAAGGTCACAGGAGGTCAAATTCGCATGCATCATGCAATTTTGTCGTTATTACCTTGAGGAATTGGACACATTGGATCTGACCAACGGTAGGGCATTTCAAAGTTACTGGAGGTCAAATGGTCTTAATTTAATGTGCTTCCTCTTAACGAGGTCCACAAAGCTGTTTCTTCTGCGAGGTTTTACCAGTCAGCAGTTTACCTGCCTTCACTGCCTGCACATTTCTAGTTACAATTGCTAGTTCAAACACCAATGCACCTCATGAACGTCGTAGTCATTTGTGTGTGTGGGGATGAAGGGTGGGGTGTCATAAGGCTTTTTTGCTGCTGGCAGGTTCTTTTTTTCATCGAATGAATTTTCAAGGATAAATTTCTGTATATTGATTGTTGGTATGTCCCTTTGTTGGCCTTTGTGACAACACTCAGCATGCCATTCACCCAGAGCACTGTTTCACTATACTAGATCTAGTGGGGAACTTGCTTCTTTCCTGTAAGTAGCTAAGTGCCTGCTGTGTTGTCTTCCAAACATAGGTCACTCATCATTCCCTTTCTTCTAAACACAGGTCATCATTGCACATCCTCTATTTGTAAATAGCAATGTCAAAACATTTTCCAGGCTCGTCCTAGGTTATTGCTGCTTCCATATGTTTTTTTTTCTCAGCATGGATCTCTTATGAGAGCACTATTGCTGCTTATTCTTTATTTTGGTTTGCCCAAAGATGTATTGTGAGCAGCGCACGCTGTTGTTACACTGTTATCGTTTCTTCCCAAGCCGTTGCCGTCCTCCTCTAATATTGTCCTGTGTCCTGCTGGCCTTTAATTTTACTTCCCTCCGAATGAAACCGACACCAACACACTCCCTCCTTTAGGCCACTCATTTACACCATCACTTCTATCAAAATAAGTTACTACATTATTAAAAGAAAATCTTCTGGACCCACCCGCTGGCGATGCTGTTCTCGTTCATCGGCACAACACTGGTAAGGAAAGTTCACTAATATACCCATGCTAAGATAAGAATGGATAGGTATGAAGGACTGTTGGTATGAATTCTTGGTGATGGCAGCATAAAGCTGTAGCCGCCGGAAATATTTGTGATTTTCAAGGTTACCCTCGATCAATTGCTTCCTGTTTTTTCTCCACAAACATGGATTATTATTCTAGGCCACGTTTTCCAGCTGTCGTGAGCCCCAGCCTGCGCCTATTGTTTTAGACTGTATAGAGGCATTTAGTATGGATCGCCAGCAGCTGATTTCCAACTGAGATCCCAGTGAGCATTCATATCTACAGCTCCAAGTGGATAATGGGGAGGGGGAAGGGTGAGGGTATCCTGGCAGAGGAATGTGGTTGTGGGTTGAGTGTGTTTAGCACACACTGATCTTTCTAATTTCTTCTCCTCATATCATACCTTCATCCTATTAGCAATACCATTGTGTGAAAGCACTGTAACAAATTCGCATGCGGACAGTCAAGGCAGAAGAGAAAAGTTATGGCTGAGCATTGCCTGCGGGCTTGAACCGCCTAATTTTTAGCTCAAACCAGCTAAACCACTGGTTGAGCTATAGTCCCATCGTCCGTCGATCTGTCCAGCGTGTCCACAATTGATTTTTTTTTGGGCCCCCAAACAGTCATTCTGTGATGATGTCGACCAACCGCACACATGTTTATTGATCCATGGGACATGTTTGACTTTGTGAAGGTCAAGATTCACTGTGCTCCCACCTCCCCTTCTTAAGCTCCTCTAATTAGCAGTTCACCCTAGTACCCATCCTTATCCTGCGCTTTTGACTTTGTGAAGGTCAGGTCAAGGTCATGTCAAGGGGTAATTATAGGCACCATGTGTAAATTTTTAAAATTATCCTACACAATGTTGGTGGGCACAGTACTGATGTTCGTTTCATCATGCTGGTCTAACAGCTTGTACGCTTCGGGTGTTTTGGTTGTAATTTTTGGTCCAGGGTCCCCTTGGGCCTGATGGCCCACCACATTTTATTGATTTTCACACAATGGTACTTTTAATCATCGCCTTCCACAAGCTTCAATGATTTTCTTTAAAGTTACATGTAAAGGTCCTTGGGTAGAGGACCATTGGGTTGTTCAGGAATTTTGGGCTCAGGGCCCCATTTTGAGCCCTCATGGCCCATTATGTGGATTAACCGGCAAAATCTTTGTGTCTCCTACAATTATTTTGCACATCTGTTATGTTCAGTCATAATGATGGTCTAATAGCCATACCTTCAATTTGCCCCGGGATTTGGGACCCAAGGCCCAGTGTGGGCCCTGGGGGAATCACTAAGCCTTTCGCTTATGGTTGTGTGCTGTGTCTTTTGTGTGTGGGCATTAAGCGAACAAGAGAAAACCAAGTGCAAAACATTTTTTTTTCTTCTGCCATTTGTGACGCGCTAGTCTTTCCAGTAATGAACTGGCTTTAATGACACAGTTTTTTTGTGGGTCCATTGTACTCTGGAAACTTGCTGCTTCACCTGCATGATGCATCCTGAATATCATTCCAGGGCATTTTGGAGTCAAACGTGGGTCCTTGTCAAATAGGGAGTCGAATCTCATGTGTGTTCTCTCTGCAAATGGTCAGACAAAGCTGACTCAATGGTGTGTCATTTCACTCTGTTATGTAGATAAATAGATAAAAGCTGACCTACTTATGTATCAGTTGTTTGAAATTGTCCATACCTGTAGCTCATGCAGTGACCGGGGCAGGGATCGAATAAGGGATCAAGTCAAGGGGTTCTTTCAAAAGACAGAGCCCCTGGTTTCGTGGAACCTGGCATGGACCAGGGCTTCTGATCCCTTTTCTCTGCTCCTGCATCTAGGAGACCAGGCTTCAATTGAGAAAATCAGCCCCAGAGGCTGATAAACCTACCTCCATCCTTACTACATACACTGCAGTGTCAGTCTGGGCCACAAAACATGAAATAGTCCCCCGGGGCTATTTCCACCCCCACAAATCGCCCACTTGTTTAACAATACATCAAGAACCTGGGTTGTTTTCAGGGGGCTAATAGCCCCTCCCCCCTTCCCTTATCATGACCCTGGACGAGGAGTGGTCAATGTAAAGAATTGTATACCCACCTTAGACCATGACTCGCCCTGATTGTGTGTAGTGTATTACACTTCGTTGAATTCGAGAGTAACCCCTGCTTCAATAAGCCCAACCAATATAAACCTCCTCATTGCTTCCAAACTGTATTTGGATAATGTCCTTCCTATATTCACATTATGTATTTTGGCGAAGCCCCCGAAGTTTACTCAATTGGTTTGATCGCTGGCAATTGATAGGTGTTAAACTAGTAATGCATGATTCCATCAAGTAAAATAACTTAGCATCCTGTTTTTGTAATCTGGTCATTGTCTGTTGTTTAGTTAACAATTAATGAACACCCAGATGCAAAATGCCAAAAAAAATATCAATGTTGGACCCACCTCTATCAACAAAATGGTTCAAAGTGAGAACTTCAGCTGTAGAGCCCAGGGTTTAATATTAATATCTGAGACTATATATGATCTTTCCACAGCATTGAATCAGAATCAGCTAGTTCAGCACGGTTTTGTACTTCGTTTTTTTTCACAGGTTTCCATTAGGCCTGGGTGGGGAGCAAGTGGTTTCCTATTTTGCAAAGTCTGAAATGCCATGTTCTTACCTCCTAACATGTTCTTCATTCCTTGAGGGAGTCAGACGGAATCTATGCCGTCCTAACTGTGTGTTGTGTATGTATGTGACCCCGGATTCGGGGACACGAGATTAATCAACCCGAATGGATGGCCAAGCTCATATTTGGTGTGGGGTTCCCATAAGAGTACATGATCCCGATTGTTGAAAAT
This sequence comes from Sclerodactyla briareus, assembly GCA_026419785.1. Lineage (NCBI taxonomy): Eukaryota > Metazoa > Echinodermata > Holothuroidea > Dendrochirotida > Sclerodactylidae > Sclerodactyla > Sclerodactyla briareus. The sequence goes on along the minus strand of JAODTK010004999.1, from coordinate 805,278 downwards.
TTGAGAACCTTTGTGACAACACAATATGTCAGAATGCTGGTCTGATCTAGGCTGGGAATTCAGGTGCTCTTCCCTGTGGGCCAACGAAAACCAATGGTTTATTTATTTCATTTAGATGGGTTTGGTACATTTTGTGCGTGAGAAACTTGATATTGTAAAAAAAGGTGATATTCTGCAAATTGGCTGTGTGAACATAACTCAACCTTTCTTATGATTGAATATCATATGGTAGGTGGTTCAGTCATAATGATCATATTGTTTTGGGATCAGGTCAAAGTCATCTGAGGCGAAGTTAGGGACCTTTGTGACGAGATATAAGTCTGGAACTTGGGGCCATCAAGATTAGGCATTTGGGATGGCAGCTTTCTCATGGGAAGTACAACGAACTGATGAATTTAGAATGCCAGCCAGGGATCTCAAGAAAAACGGTCACGTACTTAGTGACCTTCAGGCTACGTGCTGGAAATTCAAAAATCATTGCTCTTAGCCGCTATGTGGCCAGTGCCCACAATAGTCTTAGAGGGAGAGAAAGTGGTTTTTAAAAACTGCTGTTGACACTCTAAGAGTCTATATTTAGGCCTTTTACGGAATTGTGCTGCGCGATGCAGAGTTCTTACTGTTACTTGATAACAAGAAGATGCAGTTCAGATTCCATTCAGTGATTGACATATTTCAAGAAAATAGCATCAATGATATTGGAAATGAATGCCATCACCTCGACTACCTCATCACTAGAGAAAACTCCTTCAAAATGACAGCATCAAATCTTTCTATCTTGCGAGAAAATGGTGATCAGTCCGCAAATATTAAGTAGATGGCCAGCCGCAACAAATGTTATGTTCGCCAAGAGGGGACCTATCGACAAATTAGGAGTTTTTACCCTTTTACCTTGGTTAGGTAAAATACCTTTGTTGCCAATACGATTTATTCGAGTATCGTAGTTTGATTCCTGACGAAGTCAGAGGAATCTATCAGTGATGTAGTTTTGGTGTGTGTGTGTGGGGGTGTGGGTGTGTGTGTGTGTGTGTGTTGGGGGGTGTGACGCCAGCTTGTTGTAAACACGATAACGTGACTCAGTCAGGGTAGGTCAGGCTCAGACTGATATGTGTGTGCCCCATGATGCATACATGAACCTATTGTTTTGGGGTCGGCAGAGGTCATCGAGGTCACCAGAGGCAAAGTTCTGAAACCTGTAAACACGTAAGTCCAGAAGGTGGCGATCAAGTGAAATGTGGTGTATAAGCTTTTTATGGGGAGTACAGGAACCTTAATGTTTGATTCAGTCGGGAGTGGGAATTTTGGGCGAAAATAGAAAATTTGTGAAAAGTTGGATTTTTGGCCAATTTGGCGGTAACACGATAACTCGACCCCACTGATGGATGAAGATCAGACTGCTTGTGTGTTCCATGAGCGTCATGGAAAACCCTATTGTTTTGGGTCAGTCAGAGGTCATCTGAGGTCACAGAGGTTCCCAAGGGGGGGGGGGGGGGGAAGTCTGAAACCCTGTAACACGATAGTCCAGAATGTTGGTATGATCAAGTTGAAAATTTGGTGTGTAGCTTGTCTTATGGGGAGTACAAAAAACTATTGTTTAGGTGTTTTTATAGTAACAGCCCCCCCCCCCAAAAATTAAGAAAATTGTGAAATTTCGATATTTGGCCAATTGTGGCTGTAACACAATAACCTTGACCCCAACTGGGATGGATATGAAGCTCAGACTTGTATGTGTGTCCCATGATGAGTACATGAACCCTATGGTTGGGGTCAGGTCAGAGGTCATCTGAGGTCACCAGAGGTCAAAGTTCTGAAAACCTTGTGTAAAACACGATAAGTCCAAATTTGTCTGATCAAGTCGTTGAAATTAGGTGTGTAAAGCTTTCTTAGGGGATTACAGGAACCCCTATTGTTTTTGTTCAGGTGGGGTGATTGTCAAATAGATAAATTTTGGTGAAAAGTGCTGATGTAGCCAAATTTTGGTGGAAACATGGAAACTCGACCACCGGTGGATGAAGCTCATCCTGGGAATGTGTGTCCAGGATGAGTACATTGACCCTCTTGTTTTGGGGTCGTCAGAGGTCATCTGAGGTAACCAGACGTCAAAGTTGAAAACCTTTGTAAAACGATAGTTCCATAATTGTTGGTCTGATACAAGTTGAAATTAGGGGTTAAGCTTTCTTATGGGGAGTTACAGGAACCCTATTGTTTTGGTGGTTCACGGTAAGGAGTGAATTTTGATCAAAATAGTAAAAATTGTGAAAATTGAGTATTTAGCCAATTTGCGTGTGAACATGATAACGTGACCCAACCTGAATGGATGAAGCTCATAACATGGTATGTGTTTCTCCATGATGAGTAAAAACTATTGTTTGGCGGTCAGGTCAGAGGTAATCGGAGGGGTCACCATAGGTTCAAAAGTCTAAGCACATTGTAAACACGATAAAGTCAGAAGGGTGGTCTGCATCAGGTTGAAATTGAGGGTATCTTCCTCATGGGGAGGACATGAACCCTATTGTTTTGGTAAAGGGCGGGGTGAAAGTTGGCTCATACTTGTTTGCGTTCCCCATGGATAGTACATGAAACCCTATTGTTTTGGGGTCAGGTAGGAGAGAGGTCAGCAAGGTCAGAGTTCAAAGTCTGAACCAACCTTGATTGAAATTAGTGGTAGCTTTCTGACCAAGGGTAAGGAACCCTATTAGTGGTGTAAGATAGGAAATTGTCAGACGTTATGTTGCCATAATGAACTGGTAATATCTCCCATAGTCCGTGTGTCTGGGATGGGTTGACAGAAACAGTCAGGAAGAAGCACTAAGCCTTTGGCGTTCTGGTTATATCAGCCAACTAAGTATGGTAGATTCATGGCTAGAAAGGGGACATGAAATAAAGGCGGAATGTAACTTTAAATCTAATGTTCTAATCTAAAAATAACTGGACACGGCAGGCGTATATTCCAGTAGCTTACACTGCTCATTATTATATGTCTGTTTACTAATTGACGTGGGGTGTAGGCCCCGACCAATAGGCCATGAGAGAGCATCTAGCAACACTAACAGGGAAGGGCAAACATCAATGAGATGCTATCTTCCCGGCAGGCATGTACCAGGGTGTTGGAACAGTTGTCAGAGATATGCGTTCTCATATAGTAGACAGGAAAAGTAGCGAAATTTGCCCTGGCATCTCTCGAAGTTACTAAACACATGAGAGGTTTAGGGGGCTAGGCACCTTACAGTACAGTCAAACAGCGCAACCGTAAACGTCCTGGTAGCTGGGGGCAAATAACATAGGCTATGATACGTTGAGGATTAGTTCCCAACTGATTACAGAAACCAGAAATTTTTCTGGCCTTGGTTAATTTCAATGGTTCAACGCAAGAACTTTTAGGTGTCTACATTGGCCTACAAATATTGTTAGTACCAGCCAACTCACCCAGTAGCAATTACCGCAACTCCAATGCACCTCTAGGCTTGCAGCATTGAAACAATGGGAACACACTTGTAATAAAGTTGTAACTGCTGCCTCAATGCTAGTTGCAGACTTACAGTAGTTCAACTTGATGAGAGGTGATGACAGATATCCCCCCTTCCTACAGAGATTTTGTGTTGAAAGGCCAATGGAATGTGCTTCAGAATGCTGTATTTGGCTTATATGTGAGGGTAATGATGCATATAACAGAACCAAAGCACTCGCGGATGCGTTACTCCCCGTCTCGGTGGTGAAAACGGCAATACAAAATTTTACTAATAGATTTCGTGACGGAAGGGGGCAGGCAGAACCGTGAATAAGTAGGGAAACGGCTGCGCAGTACATGAGTATGAGTGAATCGCGATTTGGCTGTGAAAAAAGTCATGTTAAACAGCCGATAACAGGCACAGTATCGTGGGATATTCTCAGAAAACAGCATAATTGTACATAAGAAATCGATGAGACGATCATAGCTTTCGTTTTTTGAATACCTCAGTTCCGTTTTTCTCTCTGTGGAGCGATGAAAACACGCGAAAATCTGGCTAGATTGCATTGCTTGGAAAACTTGTAAACAAAGACGTCATGTTGTGTAATGTTTACATAGTAGTTGCACGGTAGGACATGTGCACTGGCGGCGAGATATGACAGTTCAGTTTAGTGTGACTGATGTACAAAAGAAGGCGTGTCTATGAGGGGGTGATGTGTGTGGAACTCTCGTTATAAAATAAACACGATCGATATCGTACAATATGACAGCCGAGGACGGGAGTCAGAAAACGACGAGGAGTAAAATGGAGAAGTTATTAATCGTGAGTGAGGAGTTCTGCGCTAGATGTTTGAGCGGAGACTGTGAAGAGGATAGAGAGAAGTGAATCGGACAGCGAGAGTCGGTGTGCGGTGTGAGTGTGATGACCGACGCGAAGAGAAGGGAAGGAGAGCGTAGTCAGCAGGTACTACTGTTAGGCACTAGCAAGCCTACGCTAGCCTAGGACAAGCCGTTATGCTGTGTTACAGTTGGCAGGATTCACGTCAGCTAATTTATAATAAATACGATTACGGGTTACATCCGCAGGCTAGTCCCTGTTCTGTGGAAAGTGAAGATTCTAAGTTATATGATTATATCCTATGGAGTTTTCGGACGGTGGAATCTTATAAGGTACAAGGACATAAATAAGCCTCCTCCATGAAAGCCCAAAGGGGTGAAGGATTTGATAACGTCATCGCCATCAGTCATACCGACTAGGCTACACTGAATTCTGTAGGAATACTTACGTACAGGAGGGTCATCTAATTCAGATTGATAGTGATATGGACACTTAGGGCCCGGAGTACAGTAGAGACAGGTGGGATGCCAAGCGTGATTAACGATCATGAGGGTGCCCAAGCAATCCCAGGATTGGACGACCTCGGGGTGGCATGACTGCATGGACGCCACCCCAGTCAGGTAGTGCAAATGTATCCCACGGAGGTTCAGAAAAACGGGGAAGTGCGGTGAGAGCACTCTTGACTGGAAAGAACAAAATGAGGTGGGCATGTCGCCGCCCATGGCAAGTAGTGGGTTCAATTATCAAGTTTTATTCCACTAATAGTTGTATTGGTACATTGCCCAGTGCTATAGGGCTTAGTTTTCTGGCATAGTTGGAATATTGAAACAGCAACAACCTTACTGTGTGCAGGAAAATTGATTGTATAGGATATGTATATTCTGGCATGTGCGGGCTATTATACATCTGGAAATAATTGGTCATGGGGTTTCATGGTTTGCCATCATTGGAAAAGTTGATGATTGCTTTAAACTGTTTCAATATTCACAGGTGTTCATGCAGACAGTGTGTTTGATGCCAAAAGGAGGGGGGGAGCTTCAAGGCTGCTAGGTGAAATGACAGGGGCTGGCAAATAGTATTTCAGAGGGGTGCACTGCATCACACTACAACCAGGTTTCGAAGATGTGTGCCTCAAGCCAGGGGTTTACAGGAGTATCATGAGTGAGTATTCCTGGAATTCATGTTCAAGAACAAATAGGCATACAGCCACACTCACTGAATTTTGGATGGCACCAAAATCAATTTATACCATTGAATCAGTCCTAACTGAACATACACATATCAATGTGAACAACCGTGAAAAATATTGGTCTTACCGGAACAAAGTATGAGAAACCACTTGTGTTTATATGTTGTAAAACTCGCCTGTTTGCATGATACCTTGAAGCAGTCAGACCGATTAAGCAGAACACTTCAATGGACAAATCGATTTGATGGACATAGCCTGAACTTTTGTGTGTTAGCATAGTCCCAACAACATAATGGCAGAAGGAGAAAGGAGAATGTGTTTTTATGCCCAGTCTACTCAATACAAAATTTAATTCATCCACACTGAGTTACTGGAACCCTTCAATTTTAAATGATACCTTTCAGTGCCAACTGAAAAAAAAAAAAAAAAAAATCCCAAAAATGGGCCTGATTTATATATATGGAATTCCTCCAATGCTTCGATTCCGTGCTCATACCATCTCTTCATGAACTTGCGCACTGTGGTGTGCATACTACAGCCATTGGTTTTCCAATTCTTCAAGCAAACCATTTAAAAGAGGGTTGTTGGTTGGATTATGAGCTCTCTCCTGGAAGCAGTGTGGGGACTATTGCTTTTCTCATTAATGTGCCTATGATGCACCCTAACACCTTGATTTCCATGTTCAGCTTGTGCTGGTTATTGTTGTGACCATGATGAGCTCCAGGTAGATTTGGGCAAACTAGATGAGGGGCAACCACACATGACAACTCATTTAATCAGTGAAAAGTTTTGTCATGAAACCAGGTTTATCAAAAATAATTCGTACACTTGTAATGAAGATATCAGTGAGGATTCCAGGTGGTCTTATGTCATACGCATACCCAAATGTGCTCAACAATCATTCATCAGCCAGCATCAGCTATGAAGGCAAACATCAGTAATAGAGCCAGTTTTCCAGTTGCTGGTGAGCATGAAAAAGAGGCATGAGTGACTGCTAGCTGCCACACGTAGTCAGAACTGAACTTTCAAGCAACCTATGACCAAAACTCAGAAAACTATGTAAATTGCCAACTTATTGAAAAACTTCTGGTTCTATGCTTTCACAGAATACTAGACATACAGCCAAGGCAATGGTCAGTGGCAGATGTGCTGGCAGTTATTGGAAAGAGGTAGAGGTTGTTTTGCCATCTGTGCCGTGGAAGAAGATCAGGACTCCTTCAATCTGAAAGATACGAGGGGTTCCATCTACCTAGACTCTGAAGATTTTATTGGAAGGAATGTTCGCCAACACTCTAGACATTGGATTGAGTGTCTGCAGCAGCCTGGTGGGGTATCTACACTGAAACTGGGTCATGTTGGTCTAGTCGGAAAATTAAGCCTGTCACGTGTTAGCGCCGGGCATCAGGCAACAAGTTCCATCGGTAACGACTGGTAGGCCTCAACAGGGAGTACACATGTCATGGTGGAACACAGCAGACTACCAACAAAATAAAGGAAGATCACTGAATGGGAGGGGGGCATGCGCGGACAGTGGGGCATCCTCCCCCCCCCCTCCAACCCTCCCAGGACACCCCGATTGGGGAAGGGAGGAAATGGCTCTTGGGTTATTCAAATGAGCCGCTAGCTAGATTTATATATTTGTGAGAACAGATTCAATGTTGTGGAAAAGGCCTATATGGACCAGGTTCTAAATGCTTTGGGTGACTGCCATTTATTCTCTGGCCGGAACAGAAAGTGGACCATGGGAACAAAGCCCTGTCTATACAGAATGTCCCCCAGTGTTTATATGTGAATTCAGGAAAGGGTGGGGGGGGGGGCTATTACATTGTGAATGTGGTAGATAACCCTCTGTGTTGGAGACTGTTGTTGGTGACAATAGTCTACTTCCCTATATTGACACTCATGGGCCGCAGACATGGAACACAGAGCAATGCAGTAGTGTGTGTTCGTGCCTTACAGTCAAATTTAATTTAGTGCTCCTTTGGTGAATACATGAAATTACTACTATACCATATTACAGTTGTCTGATTTGTCATATTTCAAAAAGCCGTATAGACCGTGCAAGTGGTTTCTCCAGTTCATGTTCCCCACAAAGCAGGATGAAAACAGCCAATCGGTGTTCTCTCATGGGACTAGTAGAATAGTAAATGAACGCTCCATGGTTAGGGGGAGTTTCACATATTTATTCATGCATTGATTTTACTGAAGGCAGGAATTTTTTTGTCTCTTGAAAGTTAGTAATTTTAGTAGGCAGAGTGCAGACACGGGTTCCAAGGGGGCAGCGGGTTGTCAGAGGGTAGTTTGAGTTAGTTTGAGATTTTAAGTGTAAATACTGTAAAGGAGAAGTTATTAGAGTCTCCCTGAACAGCAGAGTCGGTTTTAAAAAAATTTGGCGGAATCCCCGCATGTGGGGGAAAAGTTCTGTTATTGAGGATTTTGTTAGTGCAGAGGGGGGGGGGGGGGAAGCAGGGAAAAAAGTTCTGTGGGGACTAGGTTAGGAGTGGGTGGAAAAAGTTAGGGAACTGTTGCCACTGCTCTTCCAAGGGTGTTCTATTTGCATATAAAGGAAGAGTCTTTGAGGATTGTGTTTGCAGGTGTAATCTAGGTAGGAGACTTGGTGCAGTGTGAAGGAGGAGAGTGATGGTCTCAGGAAGATATGAGGATGGTCAGTATGATTGTGAAGTGACTTTTAGACAAATCGCAATTAGCTAAGAGATGGTTGTGGGTCTGTTAAAATATTTGTGACGTATCCGAGGTCGCAGACTTAGATGGTTGGTTATGTTGAAAAGAGGAGGCTGTACTGGTGTAAGAGGTCTAGAGGATCATGCGGTTTACTAGAGTCGTAGGAGAGGAGGCCTCGAGGACTGTGGGCGAGGGTGTTTTAAGTGACCTCGCTGTCAAAGGTATGAGACAGTGCCCGAACCCCACGGATAGGACGGAGTGGAAGAGTTCAATCAGAGTGCCCCGAGTCTAAACCCATGCTAGCATGAACTTCTGACGTAAAACTGTTTATGATGATGAAGCTCAGAAGACTCCGTAATTGTGGTGTGTGTCAACACTTCTTTCAGCAAATTCCCCTGAACTGATGATGAAACTGATGTTGATAAAATTTTTGTATGTGGTATCGGGTTGGCATTTTAGTGTTAAATTTGCAAATTTTACGAAAACCTGTTAAACTAGAGTTAAAAACACAAATTTTTTTTCAAGATTGGGTCAATAGAGGTCATCAGTGTCTACAGTTGTGATTTCCATGAAACTTGGTGGGTATACCCTAGTACCCAAATTTTGAACTTCATTCATGGAGAAGAATGTTTCACTTGTCAAATTTAGCTCCAAACAGTTAGTGGTTGAGTCATTGGAATCTGCATGTCAGGCTATGTCGCCGTCTTATATATCAGTGCGTAAAACAGTTCATTCTTGAGTATGTTGACCTAACTTGGACACATTGTTATTGACCCATGGGAATATGTGTAAAAATTTCAGAATTCTCCTCTACAAATTCTGGTGCAGTGCTGATGTTGTTCATATGATGTTAATACTGTGAAACGTGCTTGTGACATCACAGGGCTTGTGATATACAAAAGAATGCAATGTGTAGATATAAATAGGATAACAACTCAGAAGCCAAAGACTAGTATTCCTCAATCCAATACTGATAACTCATACCCAGCCACAAGTACCTGGGGGAAGGTATGCTTTTTACAATTTGAAAAAAACTATAGGGCTCCTTGTAAACTTTGATAAGGAACCCACTGAGTTCCAACTTGGATCACACAAAGCTATTCTGACCTTCATGTTACTCATCTGAACCCACATACGAGTATGATCTTACTTTCAGAACCCCGATTACACCACCTGCATTAGATTCCTCCGACCTGGAGACAAGGAAAGTATTCAATAGGAAGAATAATGCCAGATCCTTTTATGAGTGAATTCCCATTTTGTTATTGGATGCAAAAATTGCATCATTACTGTGCATTCATCCACGGCGGCTGGGGAGGATATATACAAACTCCCCTTGTTCGAACAATGCTCAATTGTGTAATTTATGGTCAAACGCCATATCTCCCAACTTTTCCCACAGGAGGTGCTCCATAATGATGGAAAGCTTCACTATTTCAGTTTTCAAGGACCCCTGGTTAGGCACTACCAACCGGTAATGCTAAGTGCTAAGCAGAGGTAGAATTTACCAGCAACAGATTGAAGTGTCTTCCACTGTCGTGATCGGTCAAGGGGCACCAAGTCTATGTGGCATTCACTCGACTATGTGAACAGTATAGCAGAACAGGCACAATAACCAGATAGGAATAGCCCATTCGGTAGCACTCCGCACTGTTGCCTGGAAGGCGAGTTCGAATCCGACAAGAAACTCAATCGACTTTTCTATAGCTCTCGAGCGAAGGGCACTATCTCCATTGCTTCTCTCTCCCCTGATGTTATATAGGGACATGTTTGAGTTACTTTTTATGATTGCAATATATTTTACTCTCCGGGATTCTAGGATTGTGTTCTAGTTTCCATGATTGGGGGAATATGTGTAAAGCACGGTAGGCACATGCAATGACGTATATTAACAGACGCCCAGCTTGTGAAGGATCAATAGAGACAGGAATGACAAAGCACGTGGATTTGAAATGTATTATATAGTTTACTTCTACCATCTTTGGAGGATCTATCAAACAAAGTCACAAAAGTAAAAAGAACGAAATTTAAAATATTAACCTGCACCACTCCCCACCCGTGTGAAGTTTGTAATTTTAGGTCAGGATCATCACACAGCGTCCCGCCACCCACTAACCATTGAAGACTGGTCGGGCGGAGTAAGAGTACCAAGACACTTGGAAGGGTTGTGCAGTTGCATATAACCCGGCTTCCCAACTATGATTGCCAACATTGCAAACTTTCTAAGGGCCAAATTTATCCTGGGGGCGATTTTCAGGATGGATGGGCTACATAGGATATACAGCACCAGAAAGTCACAACTGTTTAAACTTGTGTTAAGATGATGATAAAGCTCCCAACTCCACGCCTCGTACCTGATAGCCTACCACAGAGAACATCCTGCTTCACAGGTGCCGAGATCGATTACAAGATTGGTGAGAACCGTTTACTCCCAGACCTTCAATCATGCAGAAGGAATGGTACACATGGAATATAAGAACAGCAGTTGTATCACTTGTGTTGGGTTTCAACGGCCAACTATAACTTAATGACACATTCAATATATCCATTTCCCACTAAATAATGCGCATGGTGTGAAAAGTCTTGTAAAGAGCAGGCCCAAATGACACATTCAGTGAATCTGATAGGCCCCAGTTTAAAACAACAGGTCAAGGGTTTCCAGATCCTGAGTCCTGACACAGTGTCATATCCCCAGAGGCCCCAGGAGGGAAGTAGTTCAGCACACAAGCCAGCTTTGTCTTGAGGCTGAGTTTTTTCTATGGTTCATTCCGTCACCTTCTGACAGTGGGATCATGGAAGTGTCTACATCCCCATGGCTAAGGGAGTTTGCAGGTGCTAGAGTGACAGACCTTGGAAATGTACTAATTCACTAATTATAGCCACTAACCGCACAACGTATGAGTGCCCCAGAAGCCAGCCAAGCACCATGTCAGAATACATTTTCTTTTGGCTCTACTTGAAGTTCTTCCGTGGCTTCCTCTTGTCTGGATGTACGTTAGGCACCAGCAAACGGGCGGGATGGAACTTACGGGCAGCCTCAGCCTCTCACCCAGCGATCTCCACTCTGCGAATGCAAGGAGACACCCATTAGCGTCCTCAGGTAATCTGTGAAACAATAAAGGTGTGCAATTAGAGGCATCTAATGTGTTGCTTCAGATTAGCATTTAACGAAACAGCTACTTAATCAGTAGCAATATTCTTATAAAATTTCAATTGAATAGACTGATTGTGACCAGTCGCCCCGGGGCGTATAAAGTTTGTGGAAATGTGACCAAGATTGCCTACATTATGCATTTTTGACAATTACCAACCTCCCTAACCCATTCTTGTCATCTTACTCAGGACCACACCTAATAAATTCTGGGGAACAAAAACATCTGCATAAATGAAGAAGATAGCACATTTAACAACCCCCAGCGACTACAGTCATGTTGGAAACTGATTTGGAAAATGAAAATTGAACACACTTGAATTCTGGGATAAATTATGCAAAAATAAAAGCACTGAATGGCTACGTGAACGTTCATGTCTACATTTTAAAAGTTGATGAGTGAAGGGTAAACCAATGCCCACCAGGTCATGAAAATCCAACAACTTCAAGATTTGGCATAAAACATGCAAATTACAGTAGAAAGGAGACCTCAATGAACCTGAACTTTGTTAGCAGTTCGGGACTAAAGATGACCTATTTTATCAGTTTCGTGATTAGTGGGGATCCAGACGAACGTGGAAATTTGCAAAATTAGAAGATTGATTACCATTATTTTACGCAGATATGTATTTGTGATGATTCCAGGTTATACTCATGTTGAGAACACGTACAAAGTACAAACTTGGGTTAGATATCAAATTATCTACGAAGCAACAGCTACGTTGTTGCATTTTCTGGGCGACGGCTCAGCCTGTATGGTCACACTGTTCAACAAGATAAAGAAAAAACTACCGTTTTCAGTCGAGCAGTTAGCCACGAAGCTCATGGTGCTTGGGCCGGCTGCAATTCCAGTGAAAGACGAGTACGTGATGAACTTGCTTCAAATATAGTGGGACCTGGCCTTATCTCGTAGATTGCGTATTTTAGAAGCCTTCAAGCCTAACTGCCAGTTATTAAGAGTGAACCCGAAACCGAAAAGCAGTCATCGTAAAATAGTAGCTGGTATATGACTGCTTGGCGGGGGCCATCCCCAATCTATGCTCGAATCTCACTGCAGCAACGCATAAAACGGCGATACATTTCGATTCCTCGGGAACATGGTTCTTTTTGGGTGTATACTCCCTAGTGGCCAGCCGGCGAAACAACGTCCCATGATCCTAATCAGGCCGAAAACATAAACAAAGCTGAACTGATTTTGATCAACTGCAAAAATAATTATGTATTCGCCACAGCACGCACTCGCAGTCTCGCACAATCAAACGTAGGCTATGTGCGAATGGTAACTTTGTGCTCGTGCTGAGTTTGTTTACAGGTTGATGACGATGTTTACGAGTCGTTGATGTCGAGGCCACTAGTGCAGCAGATTTTACATGCATTTTGGCCACGAAGTCAGTCCCCCCTTTTACGTCACAGAGCGAAGAAATACCGTGGTTTTTCACCTCGAATTCATGTCCAAAATGACAACTGAGGAGAATTCAAAATTGGGGGTATGTGATCTGGATAATTAGTTTTTCAATCTAAGAAAGTTTGGTAGGCAATCTGGTACATGTACATTGGCCTTGAAGGTGGGCACCAAAGTAAAACCAAATATGGAAGCTCTATGAGAATGACTGTGGAAAAGACTAATCGGGTGATTAATGGGATTTCAATTAAACATCAATCACAGTATAAAAAACACATGGAACTCGCCCTACAGGTGGAGAGCTGCCACCTCCCACCCAAGTTTCAACATGAACGTATGTACAGCTCCGGGTATGAGGGATATGTGACGACAGATTCGGACAAGACGAACGAACAAAAACTATGAAACGGGCTGGAGAGACATGAGACTTGTAGAGCTGCTTACCGCACGTAAAAAAATCTGTAAAAAGGATGGGCTGAGTAAATCACCACTAATACATATACCGTATTCATCGCTAAAGGCAAACGGGCGCTGCAAGTTTTCAGGGATGGCGGTTACAAGAGTATAACTTTATTTGTTTTATATTGCTTTGGGTGTATTCGTTGCAGGACATAACCACTGTACAATGTCATGCTATTTCACATGTTAGGCCATCTTCCCCCCACCCCTCCCCAACCCGCCCTTGATAAAAAACTAGATTCGTTCATCAGCGTAACATAACTAGTTTATCAAGCTTATGGGAGTGCGCTACACGATATAAACAGGCTCAAACTAGAGGCCCTATGGTAATACACGAAACATATTGAATGCCACCACCTAACATTGCCCGATTTAGCATGAAGGATGAGCTAGCGGAATATGTCAGGCTTTCGGCGCGCATATCAAATTAATTCGCTAAGAGTTTGCAAAATAGTTGGGTTGGGCGCTACGGTAGATGGGACGCTTACGGGAGATGGGCGACTCAGCGGAATGAATCGTATATACAAAGAATGAGAGAGGTACACCTAACCCTCACTACTTGTCTGCATAATCCCCTTGGAGGAAATGGAGCTACCAGCACTTGCGGGGAGAAGAGGTAATTTACATGGAGCCAGTTGTATGTGAACTGCAGTTATGATGGGCTGCGGGGTTGCGGTGTAGCCTGCGAGCTATTGATATGACCTGCATGGCTGGTTAGGCTGTCTGTGCCGGTGCCAAGGTCAAGTGTAGTATATACACTGTTGTCATACAAGCAGCAGGGAGTCCCTAGGTAGCTGGCAGCGTCCACAGATACAGGCAGGTGAGACCTGTAGTTGCAGTAGATTTATGCCAGCACTAGCGGCCGTGAGTGACTACTTGCCCGTATTATGGTGGAACAGGCAGGCGAACACAAAAAAGTGAGCCATGAATCGTCGTTAGTGTTCATCCTGGAGGTTTAGCTTCAGGCTCAGCGAAACTACCTGTCAGTGTACCACTGCAGGTTGACCCTCAACGGTGTGTCTGACTTGGAGAGTCAATACGGATATTTGGGTAATTGTCTTGCCGATGCCCCAGCGGCCTTCACCTGTACTCACAGCACTGCTACTATAACTAGCAGCGTACGTCGGCAACGGACTGTACCTGTGGAAATGTGGCTGTAGGCAGCAGGACAGGGGAAGCGGATGCCTATAAATTATCTGCTTGGATTAACATCCTCCACACTGTGTCTGCTATATGCCTACGGTAGTGTTGAATGGTAGCTGTTATTCACAATCGTGTTTCATACAATGTTATCTGTGGAATTCTGTACATGGAACTTAGAAGGGGATTCGTCCTGTCTTTAGTTTGACCTTGTTCTAATGGGTAAGGACATCTGTATTGTTATTGTCAGAACCATGCCAATTTCCATAGTTCTTGTGCAACACAAGCATAAAAAGACCGAGTGAAATGGCAGTCATCATTGGTGGCATTATTACCTTGACCTTGGATTGGATATAGGTACTGTTCTGCTCCATGGTAGATCATAGCAGACTTGAGGACTTAGTTGAGAACTGAATGGTATAAACGTTACCAACACAGATGCTACCCACGTTACCAATAAACCACCACAACTACCCTAGTCAAGATAGATTGTAGCTCCGAACCAAATTTGAAATAATCAATTATTAGTACTGATAAAGTGTTCGAAACTAATTAGTCGATACATGTGTACCTTGCCGATAATTTTAGGATAGTACAAGCTTGCGTGATTTTCTTTTACGTGCCCAATCGGGTCGGTTATAATGTTAGCCACTTCCAAAAATGGACGAGGCCCCATGCGGAAGGAAATGGGACACAATGGTTGCCGATGCCTTCCTCCCCCCCCGATGACGTTAGTGAACGGAATGGAAGGGTACGGCATTGCGACAACTTCAACCATGGAAGGTAAGTTACACGGTTAAGTCTTATCACTTGGGAGACATATATGGGAATAATAAACGAAATACATATATGTGATTGTGAGATTAAAATTTAGGCCAAATATAAGGTTGCCTCAGGTGAGTTCATAGATTTTACATGCATTGAAACATAATATTGCTATCGGACTGTGGGGACATTTGATTGCCATTGACCGACTGGTGCCATAAATGGAGGTTGGGGCATTTATTGATAAAATATAAAAGGGACAATACTGTACTGGTTGAAGGTCTGGGGTCACTACATTGAGGTTGATACTAAAATATGCTAAAGGAAAAATCTCAGCCAGAAAGTATGGGATAGTATAGCTTTACAGTTATGAAGTTGCCATCAATTACTGAATACCCACAATGATACAATTCATCATTTCAAAAAGGAAGCTCTTCTTCGTTTTAGCCTCAAGTCATTTCCTGCTTGGATTAGCACTGAAGTCGTATAGAAGGATGCTGGGTAGTTGCAAATTTGAACACAAGTGTATACAACATCGTGAAATTTCAATAATTTGCCGCCCCAGGTGTTAGTTAGGCTAGCCACATTCCACCAGCAATCAAATTTAGGACATGAACTTGGAAGCATTGAACCATGTAGTCAGTGTTGGCGCTAGCCTTTCAAATCATAGGAGGGAATTCCCTCCCTTCCATTTATTTTAGGATGGATTTCAGAGTGAAAAGAGGACGTGCGGTACAGTAACGACTAAACAACTAAAAATCCAGAAGTTTGAGGGGGAATGTCCCTCTTGACGTAACTTTTTGGGAGGGATTTCAGCAAATAGCAGAGAAATCCCCCTCCATCCCCTCAGCGCCAACACTGCATGTAATTAATCTTCTGAGGATTTGTACATTGAGAACATTCAACTTTGGGAACATCAAACCATTGGAATAATAAACCATGTAAATATCACCAGCCATTGTAATATAATATAGAAGGTCCACATTTATAATGCACAGCCAGATTATCCACAGACAAATCAAAGGTCTGTATTAGGAAAAAAAAAAGCAAACAATAAAACATACAAATGTGAGACAGTGAGCCAGTCCTTAGAAGCGAAGTCTGTAAATGAATGATGTGTCCATTTTTATTTGAAGTACCACAGGTTGATCTGATGGCTCAGTTATTTCCAGGGCCACTATCCAATGCCCTATCTTCTATGGGATATTTAGTGAGGTGTTCTGATACCTGGCCAAGTTATTTAGAGCATGTTCGATAGTTTTTGCCATGACTGTCCCGCCAGTAATAGTATGCTTACCAATGTGTTTTGTACAGCTCAAATTCATCTGTACACCGGGCAGAGTGGTGAGGTTAAGTGGCAGCTATAGTCGTCCGTTCAGTGGTTCCCATTACCTATTTTGTAGCATTGTCACCTCAATTTGCACCCACTAGCACTCTGTAACTAGTCTAACTTGTAAGATTCTCTGTTATAGCTCAAATTTGGAAATTAATAACACCATACTCACACCGTCATGTGACCGCTTCAACTAAAGGCAATACTGACCTCAACGTGGAAATGATCTTCCACAAATTAGACAATTTTCTTGAGAATTCATGCAACGGTAGGGCAGGCTACATGTATTTTCTACAGCATTTGCACTTTAACTGGGAAAAACAGAATTACCTTCCAGGAGTGGGGAAAAAATAACCCCCAATTGAGAAAAATCCACCTCGAAAACAAGCTTTATCGCTAGGCAATTATGTAATAGCAAAAGAATCGATTCCAGCTACTGTTGAAAACTTTTTGTAA
Organism: Sclerodactyla briareus; assembly: GCA_026419785.1. Lineage (NCBI taxonomy): Eukaryota > Metazoa > Echinodermata > Holothuroidea > Dendrochirotida > Sclerodactylidae > Sclerodactyla > Sclerodactyla briareus. Next base: position 788,418 of record JAODTK010004999.1, on the reverse strand, counting down.
TGACTTTTTCATCAACTTACATCGTTGAAATTTCTGACACCGTCCGTGTATAGCCATTGGAATTTTTCAATGGGGTACACACAGTACATCCAGTTGACCATAAGCTTGCACTTTAACTGGACAAACACAAAATTGGTGGAGGATTCGAAGTAATTTTCTGATTTTTGTTGTTCCTGACATCAGGCTGCAAATTTTGTGTCCCTATGTATGGAGTATGCCAAATGAGGTTGTGCTTGTATTCTAATGTTTTAGTCAGGGTTTCCAGCTTTACCTGGAAAACACGGGAAAGTTTTTGGAATTTGATGGAATTTGAAAATATGGTCTAAATCCTGGAGAGTCTGGGAATTTAGGGCCAATGCTCCAAATCCTTCAAAACTCATGGAATTTGTTTGGCCAAAGACAGACACGGGAGAATTATGGCTAAGTTGCTTTCCAGAGCTGTCGGATCAAAAATAGGTGAACGTCTTCATTCGGAATTTCGAAATTTCATCATGGAAAAATCTGGTAATATCATGGAATTTCCTTCTCGAATGATGGAACCCGGCTAAAGAGACATTGGGATGGTAGTAGCCTCTTATGCACATTTTCTATGTAGCGTTCAAAAAGCTGGGGCAAAGTGCTTTTTTGCATGCAGAAGGTGAAAGATAATTCAGATTACACTTCATGAATGGGGACAAAAATACCCCCCAATTAGTAAAAATCACACCTCAGAAAAATGCTTATTCACTATTGGTAAGTCTATATACTAGCAAAAAAAATTCTGATTTCATGCCCACTGTTAGAAAATTGATTTTGTGATGACTTTTTCATCACGTACATCGTGTGGAAATTTCTGACACTGTCCCGTGCAGAGCCATTGGATTTTTTCAAATTGGTACACACAGTACTCCAGTTTTGACCATAAAGCTATGCTTGCACCTGTACTGCAGCAGACACTTGCTTACAACTCCTGTACCATTGTAAATTTAGTTGCGTATTGTACAGCGAGAACTCTTGGCCTTGTGCTAATTCTGACATCAGTAGGTGATCGCTCCCCGGGTAAGTTGCATTTGATGCATGGTTTTAATATCATTTATTTCATATTCCAAGACATAATGATCTCTTCAGTAAACTGCCAGAAATTTTTTTTCACCTCTGGATTTCCATAAAAAACTGGCATGCAGGCGGACGAAACAAAACCAGAACAAGTGTGGTTTTTCAGCGATATTCTCAGATTTAGACTTTAGTGTGAAAATCTCGCATAGAATATTTGACTGTAACACTGCAAAACAGGTCAAACTAAATAATTCCCTTACAAAAAAGTTAGGAAGCAAGATTTGATGTGATTTGTGCTGAAAGAACCCCGAAAAACAACAAGTTATGACAACAAATTTGTAAGATCTTTATGTGCATGCATGTAGCCTGTTGTTAATTTTATGTGTGAATAAGGATACTATTTTCAACCTCCTTAAATTTGTGAGTGTAACTATATTCCTTTCACTGCTGACATAATTCGCACATTGGACAAGCCACTGACATTTCAGAAACAAGAATAAATTAATTTTGAATAGAAATTTGCACAGAGGACAAACAAGTTGTCAGGGTTATTAGAGGGTGCAACATAGAGTATAAAATTGTCACCAGGTGGAGGAATAGGTCCTACTATGTTCCTCACAGAGACATAACTTTTTCATGGTTAATCAAACCTGTTCACACTGAAAATGACTTAGGTAGTAAAAAGAACACAGAACTCATATTTTCCTCCCCACACCATTGGCTAGCCATGCACTGCCGATTAAGCCCTTAGGTTGAAACTGTGGCAAACCATCTATCTACGCCAGGAGCCGGATGACGGACTATCAAGTAGGCATTCAACCAAATTAGTCCAGAAGTCGCCCTGTTTTTTCAAGCTTGGATGTATACAGTAGTACATATCAGCCAAAAATGAGTCATTACTAATATTATTGTGTAGCACCAAAAAGTCCCAAGTAGCACTGGAAATGAATCTGAGGGGGGCTTTTTTTCCTCAAAATCAGGACGTTCATTTGAAGAAAGGTTTCAGGCCTTGTCGATGTCAGTTGCACCCTTGGAGAGGTCAACCAAATAAGAATTATTCATTGTAATATCTGAAGTGACACATATTTGCACATTTTCCTCAGTCACAAAACCGATTCTTGGGTGCTGTTATTTTATCCAGTTTTTGAGAAAAAAATAAAAAATGTCAATTGTTGGTGGTCGTTTGATAGAAGGTACCAATAACAGACTGAGTCCGATGTAACTGTAATGCATGATATTGTAAAAAAGTAAACCGTTCAGCTGACAGGAGTTCCTGGCCATTTCCAGGAATAACTTGATACCTGGGCTTGTCCTCTCCAATCTGTGTATTATGAAGAACTAATACTATAGTATGTCTTCTTTTGTCTTCACCCAGTGTTAATTGCATGGGAAAGCAGTACATTTTGATGGAAAGAAGAATTTTGACTCGCATGTATTTTTTGTATTATTCAAAGGGGCTAGTTCCCATGAACAAACCCTAACCTAACATTCAGTACAATTGATTACAAATACACATCAGGGTTGGGCAAATTTCCAGGAATTCTTCATATTTCCCAGCCAAAGCGGGAAATAGTAGTCAGCATAATACCGGAAAAATACTGTCAAAATCGTAAATAGGAAAAAAATCATACTCGGCTGAGAAAATACATCTTCAGGAAGTACAGTGTATCTGATTCTTCAAGTCAAGCAGCCTAAGCTGTGAAAGGGGCGAAGACTGGTGATTTTATCTATTAAATTTTTAGTCAGTATAAAATTGTGGTCATGAATTTATATGATACTAAGCTAGGCTGCAGCTGTAATATATTCTATTGTATTTCTCTGTCAGTGGAAGTGTGGAACATGATTGTGAAGATAATGATTCCTTCTGATTAGTATGTCGAGAAAATCCAACCAGCAATAATTTCAATCAATGATATAGTGAAAATGAGGCGGCTCATATTATGAAATGTCTTATGGCATAGGGAAGGGAGAAGACCTGCTCCAAAAATGTCAATGGGCCAAAAATTACTTTTCAAAGAATGATGGCCCTGATCTGAATGAAGATTCACAGAATTCTTGAGAGTAAATAGATGTAAGCATTCCTGACTTGTTGAAAAAATTGACTTGCACTTTTCACTTATAAAGGAATAAAAGATCAGCAATTACTGTGTTAACTGATCAATAGCAGAATTTATTAGGTTTCCCTTGTGACATCATGTACACAAGAACAAGATGAGTTAGGAACTTGAGATTTCATCTATGTGAGTTTCGAAACAATCCCCATGGCACTTGAAAAATTGTTAATTTTACACTTCCCGGATTGACCCTATAATAATTAGTAATGGGAGTTCAGAGGGAGTATTATATATCATGAAAAGAAAAAAAGAACATACAAAAAAAAAACAATACAAAATTATCAAATATATAATGTAACCCCCAGTCAGTTTGGGTCATATCCTTGTTTTCCACCAATTCCATGTTGGTCCCATTATATTCACCATTATCAAACCTAACAAGTCTATTTTTGTGTGTGGTATAGCATGCGTTCCTGCATTGATGCACGGGAACGGCTATAAGACAATTTACCCCGGGTGAGTTTCCCTGTTCAATCAAGGCTAGTCCGCAACAGGCATGGCGAAGGAAAACATTGTCATGGTGGCAGTGGTGCATATGTAGGATAGAAACATACATGCAGTCAGTGAACATGCCTGGAAACAATTTTTTTGGTGGGAATTGTCCTCAGGAGGGGGGAGAGGGTTGAGGCTATAGAGGAGGTAATTGTCCATCTACAGATGTGAGTGTAATAGTGACACATGAGCTCCTAACTGCACAAAATGTTGAGTAATCAAGTTTCTAGGCTTGTTTAATATTTAATTTTTCAAAGGGTGAAATTCCGCTCAGCTTTGCCAACCCTGCTGGAGGATGGATTCAGCACAGACATACTCCTATAAAAAGACATAGCAGACGACAATAGAAGTTAAGAAAGGTTTCATTCGCGAATCCTTTATTATGAAAAAAAATGCTATTGTCGTTGAGTTGTTATAGAAAAAGGCAAACTAGCATTTCTAATGTGGGTTTGTATCTACTTCTTTTGCTGTCATTCAACTTTTCAAGTTCCCCCACATTTTGCATTTTGTATTCAACTCCAATGGGCAAGACGGCCAGATGGCTCACAATTTCAACACTAGCATTCTGTGATTTATTATCCTGGGGACACATGTCTCTCCATTATTGGGTCATTCATTGAGAGACAAACATATCTTGTGTGGCATTCAAAATATTGTTTTACTTTCATGGAAAATTGTTCCACTCACATGATGCGAATGAGATATGGCTTCTCCCCGTATGGTTGCTGCATGTAACTAGTCTTATGATATTACCGAACTAACCACTTGTCCTTCACCATCCCGGCAGCTGGTGCCGTACATGTGCGTCTAAAGATAGGCTAACTGTACTTAGGCCTACTTCAGTGTCAACCAGAACTGTGATATTTGGTGGCGTGCAACATCAAACAGGTCGACAGTCGACACTACAAGCAATCATGGCAATGGCGACTTGTAACAATTAAATCCCCGATCCACCTGCCCGCGATCCGACTCGACGCGACAGAAAAAGTTGAAATGTGTTTAACTTTCAATGGACTGTCCACACTCCGCGATACGATACGACGCGATGCGATACGACGGCGCGATAAATTTGAGTTGATAAAGTTTCGACTTTATCGAGTGTCCGCGCGCGACATTTTCCTGTGTGACCAATGAGTGGTGCTGTGTCCAATCACATGACTACTGAGGGCAGAACTGAAACAAATGTATAAACACGCCGTTGGAAAAATATCCGCCGCGAAATTTACCGCTTGCGTGTGGCCCAAAGTTTGAGCGTAAAATCACATTATCGGCGTCGTGTCCGTATGCCGCGCGCGCCTCGTATTGCGTGCATTGTGGACGGGCCTTAATTTTGATGTTTTCCATCAAAATTTTGATGACTCCTGACATTTTTAGCAGTAAAAGAACAAATAGATTCGGCATAAAAACAGATGTGGCAGAGATGATCAGCAATTTTTTATTTTCTTTTTACCTTGCCTAATTGATCTAGTTTGCCCATAGATGCCCAATACCAAACTGTAATAAATTCACAATTATAAATGAAATAAATCAAACAAATCCCTCTCTTTGGTGATAATAGTGTTCCCCCTTTCCGTCAAGTGACATCGATTCATGCAGACAGGCCCAAGGCCTAAGTGTTGGTTTATTGTGGAGTTTAATATTCCTATCGCTATTCCTTCTAGTTCGCTGAAGTATACCTTTGATCAGTTTTCCCATTTGATTATGGCCATGGCTCCTGCACTAATTGTGATCAAAGTATGCGCCCTAATAATAGGGTTTATGTTTATCCTTGCCGTATGTATGAAAGCATATTTTTTTTGGCCTATCATTAAGAAACGGTTATTGTTGAATGCACTCATGTCAATATATGGCTCTTGTATTGTGTGATGGCATATGTTTGTGCTACCTCTGATGGTGTGTGCGTGACACTGTGTGGAATAGCCAGGATAGACACACCATTATCATTGGGTTACCAACCGTTTGATTTTCAATAGTAGACTGGCCATGTAATAGATTTCCTTTGAAATGGAGTGGATTGTTACTGGACACCATTCCCTTAGCGCATCCACCAGGAATCAGACCTGATTCACCAGAGTTCGTCAGTTCCTTGGTCAATTTGTAAAGTAATAACTTGCCACTAACCAGGACTTATTGCATGGCAATATCTAATATGCATTACAGTAATACCAATTATCACACAATTCCACATCCCTTTCCTCCCCTTTGTGTGATATAACCTAGAATTGGAGGGCATGTGCTTGCCTTGTTATTGTGCTTTTTGTGCATCATCTCATGAAAACCGTTTCCATCATTTTAGGTGCACAAAATCACAAGTTTTGAATGCAAAATCCGCTTTTTACTTGCCATGGAACTAATTCTTTGGGATATATATGTGTTTTATACGTTTCCAACTGACTTATGAAAAGTTGATGTCACAGGATCTATGTCCTTGAAGAAAAAGCATGTCCAGTGTGAATTTTAGAGATCTTTGATTGATTGATTGAAGTTCCAATTATGAAAGAAATAAAAATCATAGGAGGAGCACGTAAGGTAGTCTCCTTTTCTTATGATGGAAAACACGCCACCGAGAAGAACTCGTAACGAAGTTTTCTGAGTTTCTATTTGTAAGGAATAGAACAACATCAAATGATAAACCAGTAATCTCTTCTGAAGCATACACATCCAGGGACAATTCTTATGGACTTCTCATGATGCTAGTTGGTCACTGGTAGAGTACGTAGCATTCGATGGTAGATGCTTTTAAGTGTCTAATTGGGTTGATGAAAAAACAAAAACTTAAACATAGTAGAATTCAAGGGCATAGCTACAATTGTAGCTTGGATGACAAATCTTTGCATTTTGATAGTAAGAAATAGCTCACCAGTAAGACGAATTTTGTTGACAACTTAAATGTCCAAATGAAGAAAAAAGCACATTGTGGCATTGACAAACCCTTTGAGGTACTAACATGAAGGAGAAAAAAAAACACACATTGAAAAAAGAGAGAGAAAAAAAATAGCAGTGTGATGACACAAACCTCCTTAATTCAGGAAATATGCATTTTCGATAGCATCTGTCTTAGGAATTTTAAATTTAGGTTCCCATGTTAGACATTAATATTATGCTGACCTTTGGTGACTTGACCTCTCCTATTTTCCGTCTCCATAACTGTGATCTAACGTGTAATGTGAATGGGTGATTTGCTTCCTTCAAGATATTGTTCTTTACAAGATGCGTCACTTACGCACTTGCACACCCACACACACTTATGCAATTGCAGGACTGCAAAACCCCTTCTGCCTTCAGTAAAAGAATGAAAAAACAAGTGAAACAGGTCCTTTACAGTTGAAGGGGATTTACTAAAATGTCCCTGATCTATAGCTGAATCAGTCACTGACTGAGATGTTTACTGCAACAGGATAGAGGCTTAAAGGAGTATAACAAATATTATGTACTTGTCAATTACATTACCCCTTATACCCTGGCATTGTCAGTCAAATGTGGGTCATTGACTAGCAGTGTATCACTTTCCTGAATGCTTGGTCACAGAGCTGACTTTGAGATGCGTCATTGTACAAGAGTTATCATGACCCACCTTTGGACGATGACTCCCTTGTCCCAATAAGACATGTAACAAGCTCGAATAGAAGGCATATCAAAACTCCTCACCCTAAATGTTGGAGGTCTAGCATTTAACAATGATCCACATCTTCAGGGTATTGGGGGTGCATGTTATTGACATGTGGGCAATTCTTGGGTTCCGGACTGAATACCAACGGATTGACAATGTCGCTGCATCTGCTTCGCTTCTGGCTTGCATTAATATACCTGCGTTGTTGGACAGTCAATCCTTGGCACACACTGTATGGGGGCCTGTCTCTACCATACTTTTTTTTTTTTTTTTCTGGCAGATTTTCCCTGACCGCCTTTTTTGTGCATGATGAAATTTTTCTCATCCATCTCCCCTTTAAGATGCCTGTGGCTGAAGAAGTGACTCCACACATACCAAAGTAATCCAAACAGGATTACCATAATCTTGACATTGAACACTATTGAACGCTAGTATGGGGGTGGGTCCACTAGCAGAATTATAATTTTGAAATGTGTTAACAGATCCTGGCCTTGTGATAGAGGCAGAGTTCTACCTGAGGCCCTAATGCCATTCATTGTGGGACGTTTTTAATCATCTAGTACCGTCAAATATTTGTACAAACCATGGGCTCCTCCTGTAAACAGAGCTGAACTTGGAGAGCTCATAGTCAACACATTGAAGTTTTTTTGAAATGTCCGCACATGTCATGTGTCTTGCAACAGTGTGCTCTGACATGGAGTCGATCATCATTCTGGGTGTGTGGTCTTGTGCTGTCATGTTCCCAACATAGGTGACGCAGATGTTTACATTACCTTCCTAGACAGGTTATGAAGAGACAGCTCCGTCTCCTCCGCCTTTTGTTCCACCCAGGGTGTCTGAAATACTGCAATCATTTTTGGGTGTGGCTTCTCCTTTTCATGACAGATCTGGTGTGAATTCAGGTGTACAGATGATGGAAGTGTCCGTCTTCCTCTGGTTTTGTAGCGAGTGTTCGGAAATCCCAGTCTGAAATATGGAAAAGGATGTTGAACTCTATCACATCACAGTCCTACCATGAACTCCTTTGTCCCTGCTAGAGCTGCATAGCAGAACCTTGGTTCTCTTCTGCTGAATTGTCAGTTATCCTTGTCCAGTGCTTTCGTTGACCTTTTCATGACTATGAATATGCTGTTCCTGGTAACAGTCAGTGAGAGTTATAATGCTATAAGCCAGTTTGTAGTTCTGAGCAAGGGCGGCGATCATGGGGGGGGGGGGGGGGAGGGGGGGGGGACGGTGTCCCCCCAATATTTTGGTTGGGGGGGACGCAATGCATTTTGTCCCCCCCAATATTGGGCCCGACTGCTATTTCGCCGACACTGTATCAGACATATCCAGCAGCAACCGTGTTTCACAAAGCATTATGCCCGAAATGATTAAGTTGAGTGAATTCTGCTGACCCATTTTCAATTTTTTTGCGTGCTACGCGCGCGGGTATTTCATGTATCCGTTGTGTTAAGACACATGATGTGCCTTGTGCAAACATAGGCCTATGATGTTCCTTACCGAAAAAAGCCTGAAATTTACTTGGGATGTTCATATATAATTATCAATGAAAGAAGGGTTCTCCTTCAATCCCTATCGCTTGCATAAGACTGGCTTTTACCAGCTTGGTGTGTCGCTCCTCCATTGGACGTTGTCGATTTCCTGCTAGGGCTCCAGTTAGTTAAATAGACAAGCAAACTAACATACAAATCGCTATTTGAGGTGAAGGGGTTGAGGCGACGGGGGTAGGTCTACCACCTGGCGGTATCTGTGATTTTTTTTATTTATATTTATGGTGCAACCACTTGTTGGGTGCACGGTCACATACTATCTCTATGAGGGCACATGGTGGGGCATCGAAAATACAGCCAGGAAACGCCACAAATTGCGTTGTCAAAAAGGCATGATTCGAAATTCAAGTGAAGAAAAGGCTGTCCAAAAGCAAAGTTCAAAATTGCCTGAATTTTCGATGGAATGCCCAAAGGTGTAAACTGTGTTGTTTTTGAAGGGAAGGAGGTTGACGCGACGGGGGTGAGTCTACCACCTGCGGGACCTGTGAAATTTGCTTGGCAATTATGGTCTATTTGCGAATTTAAAATAGAGTATACGACAGTCAATTTATGGGTGCCACCACTTGTTTGAAAGTTTGGGTGCGGCACGGTACACATACTAAGTGGGCAGGCACACGGTGCGGGTGGGAACTCCATAAAATAGCCATCGAAGATTCAGCCAGGGAGAGCCACAATTTCGTGCAAAACATAATTCAAAATTCAGGTGAAGATTGCCTGACTTTTCGAAGGAATGTCCAGAAATGTAATATTTTCGCGCGCGCTTCGCGCGCAATTGTTGTTTTACTTCTCTATTATACTCTTTTGGCCACAAGTCTGGCCCCAATCAGAATGTCCCCCCCATGCGCCTATGGAGGATGGAAGCTGAACATGTGAGTCGTAATCTTCGAGTAAAAAAACTCAGGCCTATCTAAGCAGCTAAGTGATTGGTCAGAGAGGGGTCAGTGCAATGTCGATCGTTGGTCAAATTGGATCCTGCAAAATCTCGCGCTTCGCGCGATCGTAGTGGGTGTTGACATTGCCCATTTCCATTGCTCCTTTCATAACCGTAAACTCACTTGCATCGTATTTCAGAATTTGGTGGCGCTCCGCTTAGATAGTATTCGGCTTGTCCGTCCCCCCCAACCGCCAACACAAATCGCCGCCCTTGGTTCTGAGTGCGCATGCTCACCACAGAACAGTTCGGGGAATAGACAAGATTCGGTCAGATTCCACCCATAGCAATAGCGTTACGGCTTATTTTTAAACTGTCACCACTATTTGAGAATGCAACCAATTCATCCCATGTTTTTGGATGTTATTGTTGATAAGTATGGGGGGAAATCTTTAAAGTTTTGTGATGGCAGGATTCGTAAGTTTCGGCAGGGTAGTTTCGAATGATCGTTCTGCACACTGTATGTTCAACGTCGAACTGCGGTCATTCCCCTATGACCCGTTTGACACAACCTCCGAACTGGCTTATCGAATCGTCAGTTATTCTTGTCCAGTGCTTTTGTTGACCTTTCCATGACTATGAATATGCCTGTTCCTGGTTACAGCCAATTGAGAGGCATAAAATGCTCTCGTTTCAAAGATCATAGGGGTAAACAGTACACTGTCTGGTTGAGGTTGCATGTACAGTGTGCCCATAAATCTTTCGAAACTCCTCTGATAAAAACTACAACCTCCTACCAGCACCAACTAACACAAATTATTCCCCATACCCAGCAACACCATTTGAAAAGATGGGAATTGCATTTATGAGAGGTAGTGTCCTTTTTGAAAATGGCTTGTAATGATGTGCCATGGGGAGTATCCTGTCTATACCCCATTAGCTGTTTGTAGTGAGCATGCGCACTTACAAAAGATAAGAACTTATTGAATATTAATTCCTAGTACAGTTTCATTCCAGCAGCTTCCTGTGTCATCCCTTGATTTAATCTTAGCTTTTGCAGCTAGCCATGATATGAAATCCCCAACCATCTTATTGATGCAGTTTTGGCTGCTTGTCTGGTCCACCCCATTACGTCTGGGGCAGTTTCATTCAACATTAATGATTGGTCAATAATTTGTCCAAAAACAGAGAGACAGTTTAATAGGTCATTGCCTTGGTCGGTGGGACATCGCAATCGGGTGGAAAAGCGCCCCTCATCCCTGTTCCCTGGCTTTCTTCTTTGATAACAGTGTACTTCCTCTGCTGAAAATGCAAATTGCCAGATATTTCTCCCTTTCTCTGTTGTAAAAAAAAAATGGGGGCCGTCTCCTCAAATTTTTTTCCGATGCTTGGGCAGTTGAGCGTTCAAGGTTAGGTTAGACCTACAAAATGGCAGCCCACGCGTCATCTGTTGTGCGGTGCTTGATCCGCTTGCCTGCAGGCAATTTTGTTTCGATCAGCATGGGGTGGTCTGTACCTTATATACTGAGTTGGACCTATTTGGGAAACATTGTGAGATACTGATTGCCCGGATTTATTCCTGAGTGAAGTTTTGAACATTGAAATAGTATTGAATTGCATACTCGTTTTTGACCATTGGAAGGCTATATCATTGAAAGAAAATTATATTAGTGTTTACAAAAATGAATGGACAGCATGGTGGGTACACACTGTAGTTTTAAAGAGTGGCAATTTTGGTTAAAATATTGGTTGTTTCGGTGGAAATGTTACTCTCCTCCCGTTCAGCCCAATTACTCCCCGATTAAAATGATGACCTCTGTGAATCAACTCTAGGTGGTGCAAAACAGGGATAAATATAGTTCTTTTTTCTGCATTGATCCAGCGATTCAAGCAGCAGGCACCATCGTGCCTCAAGTTTGAAATGTTTTTCTGTACTGACTGTATTCAATAACTTTGAATGCTATAGTTCAAATACATGGTCAAAAAGATAGCATCAAATGTTGTTGATGTGTGAATTCCCAGCCCTCATGTCGATGTTGGCCTGTTTCTCTATCCTCCCCCTAGTTGTTGTTACAAATTTAAGGAAGTAAACCTGATGTATTAATAGGGGGGGGGGGTTTTTTTTTTTTTTTTTTTGTTTTTTCTAGCTATTCATCCCTCCCAATTGTCATTCTTGCAATTTGATCATACTCTCCCCCCCCCCCCCCCTCTCCCTCCCTCCTCAACTTGCACAAATTTGAATGGCCCCATAATTTTTTTGTTCATAAATGTTAGAACAAAAATGCTTATGCTAAGCCATGAACTTTGAACATGCTATTTCAAGGCAAAGTTGGACAACTCTGATTTATGGCGTATGTGGCTGTTCAGCCTCAGTGTTTTTTTAAGACTGTCAGAAAACTGTCTGCCAAAATCACCTGGGCCACAGAGCTGGCTCATTGGCAAAGCCCGAGCGTGGATTGACACTTGTCCCAGCCTGGAAGAAGAATGCCCCAGCAGATGTCAATATGTTCAGAATTAATTGATTGGGATACAGGTGATCCCAGTCCATGAAAGTTATGTCGGTTTTTGGCAGGTCACAGATGTTTTTCAAAAACTCTGGTAGGTAATATGTAATGATATGCTGTTGGGGGTGATTAGTTGCTGGTTGATACTGTGGTCCTGCCAGTTTTGAGGTGAGGAGTAGCATATACTGCATTAAAAGCCCCTTCATATAGCAGGCCTCGATTTTTAGATTGTTTTTCTGGGGTCCGTCAGACAACCAGTGTTGCATTTTTTGTTTGTGCCGAGAGAATGATGGTTGTCCGAAAAGAATATGGTTGGGGTCCGTCAAGTTACCAGGTTCATGATTGACTATTGCTACACAAGTTACACTGTATTTAGCAGTGGGTACCTGGGGATAATCACCCTGCCAAACATTCCTGCTTCCTCCCATAGCATACATGACTGTCCGCCGAAGGACAAATCCTTCAACGGCAACATTTTCCAGGCCCATAGTGAATGTTCTTCCCAGGCAAATTGTGTTTTGTGTGAATAAATACGAAAACAAAATGATAATTTCAATGGCTTCACGATTCCCACAAGGTAGGGCCTGCAGTGGCCTATGCCTAAGCTACTGTGCTTGCTATGATTTTGTACAGGACCACACACTTAGCCTAGATCAGAAAAGTTGATATCTTGAAGACCCCTTGCAAAACAGGAGTCAATCTTTTGTGAAATGTGTTTGTATCAACCCATCTACCATGCCTGTTAAATTATTTGATGATTCTACAGTGTTTTCAGATTCAGTTTTAACGTTATTTCACAGTGAAATTTGTTCCATTCCCATGGTTAACATAGCATGTGTACATACACCATTCCACAAAATCATGTCAATCTACGTTATCGAGTATGTGGGCTGAGAATAGTGTTTCAATCATCTCATTCTGCAGTGTTACGCTGTCTGACACACAATAATAGGAGGATGCAATACATTGTGCCTAAGTAGCCGAGATCGGGACTGGTTGAAAAGAGTGCAAAATTTTACTATTCCTGTTGTGGAAACAAGTGCGAGACATTACCGCTTATAAATTATGTTGTGTGGGATTTTGAGTTTGCGTGCGACGGCAGAAGCGTAGCCCGCACCCTTAGCTGAAACACTGTTAATTTAAAACAGAATATGGTCAGTTTTTGCCAACAATTTTATACACGAAGAATTTTGACAGAGAGCGATAAATCCGCAGCAGGATAGCCACGAGGTGTTTTACAATCCACGTGTGTGGATGAACGTTCATTAAAAATGCCCGTCAGTGCAGTCTGCATATCTGCATGGAATTGTGTTATTTGTTGTATGTACTCGAATTACGTGTTGTACAGTGTAATGGAAACTATTTGCCCTAGTTATGTATGAGTGAAAAAAACCGAACACAAGTACAAAACGCAACATGGCATTCGAGTGTATACTCATGAATTCCAAATGTTGTTCAAGGTAATGGTAGCGCTGTGGTGCCTATCATTAATTTATGTGCGTCACAAGTTTCCTCACGTGCAAACAAACAGATAGTTTGCTAAACACACAGTGCAATGCATATTACTAGCGTACTGGGTAGACCCATGCCTATACATTCGATGTGAGATGCATGTTGCATTTAACTCGTAATTCCCGTAATCGATCATGACTTGTTGTGTGACATTGAGTGTGAGGCCCCTGATCGTGATCAGAGTTTCAGGTGTGTATTGGGTGGAAAATACAAGAAAATGAAAAAAAAAAAATGAAATATCTTGCACTGAGATTTTTTTGACAAACGATGAGAACAAATTTCCTTGTAGGCTAAATTGTAACTAGAAAAGTGGTTTAGTCCAGCGGACAAACATCCAAGTCAAAAAAAGGTTGTCCGTCAGAATTTTAGTCGTTTTTTTTCTTTCTCGGAGACGGATGACCGTTAAAAATCAAGCCCTGATATAAAAGCGCATGGGCTAAGCCCAGTACGAAGCCTGATGAGGAAGAGGTGATATGAATTGTATGGCCCAAAGACCCAAAGCAGTGATTTATATGGTTGAGGATATGGGTCACTTTAATATTACATGCCTTGCATGTTTCAGAGTGAATTCAGCTTGATTTATGTGTTTAGTTGGTTTGTAATTATGCATTATTTGGTGGATTGGAAATTTTGGCAATAAATTTTGGCCTAGAGAAAAGAGAGGGTACTTACGATATCCTTCAGAAAATTCTGTGCGAAGTGAATATGCCACGTAAAAATCTGTATAAAATCCTTATATCCAGGTATTGGGTCAGAAAAAAAAATGTGATCTCGAAACGTAGGAGGACGGAAAGGCGAGCGAACAGATTGAAGACGTGCTCGTTACCGTAACAGGCAAATGAGAATGGCGTTCCTACGACGGTGTCAATTATGCATGGAGTTTCGGCGCGGGGTGCAAAGCAGCCCGAGATAAGAGATGGAGTACTAGGGCAAACTGCTAATTAGATGAGCAACAAAAAGAAGGTGAGTATGGTCGGTAGTATACCTAAACCAGTTAAATTGGGAACCTGCAAGCTAATGAGGTACAGTGCAGATAGAGATAGGTAACAGAGTAGGCTACTGGCCAAATGGCCTAAGGCCAGTGAGTGAGGGTATTGACAATGTTACCTGCTACAGAAGGTTCATGGGTTAAAACGGGTACTTACATGGGTCTCCAAGTATGAGTACTCGGGTTGGTCACTGTTCATGAGTATCCGGGATGAGCTGCGGTACCATCCTGCAAGTTTGTGGGTAACCATATGATGGTTCGTGAGTACACCCATAAGTGGCAGTGAAAATGCTCTATGTCAGACATGTGTGGCTTGTTGTGTTCAGGGGCAAGTATGAATAGAAGCTTTTGGAAGCACAAATTGGATGTTATTGTCTGCACACCTATCCTAGGCTAGTCTACTCGGCACACTTCATGCTGGCAAAAGTTGTTGAAGTGCTTGCCATGATAATGAAAAATCTAACATGACGGATGATGGTAATAGGGAAGAGAAACAACATTATCATTGTTAAAAATTCTACTCATCAACAGGTAATTGCTTACATTGTTCTTAGATATCCTAGAATACTCATTGGATGTTGAGTGGTTATGTTGGAATGCTCACAGTTGGTTACAAAATAATTCATTAGGGGTAAAGTAATAAGCCTGTTCATGATGGGTTGAAATGAATATGGTAGGGACGATGTACACCAGCAGTTTGACATCGCACAAACAGTGCAGAAGGATCTTTCCCAATTTCCTGACTAAAATTGGTAAACATTCACCAGCACCAACTTTCCACATTTGTTTTTTTCCCCTTTCGCTTATCAACAATAGCATAGTGGAACATGAGAAGGATTGGTTGCATTCTCAAAGGGTGACAACAGTTTGAAAATAAGCTGTAGTGATAGCATTACAGAGAGGATCTCTTCCATACTCTCTAAGTCAGCCATGCCATGCCCCACTTACAACAGTGAAGTTGTGAACAGTCTTATTGTTCCTAAACTGTGGTCCTGACTATTATGCTTGCCACCCTTGTAGTATCAGCCATTGGGTGCGTTTATGTCGACTGTTAGTTAAGGGATAAATTGCAACTGGGAGACTTTCACAGGTGAATAAACAGTCGAGACTCTGAATTTAGGTAAATAACGGCGAGGCGCAGCCGCTTTGTTATTAAGCTAAATTCAGAGTCGAGACTGTTTATGAACCAGTGAAAGTCGAACCTGCTGTAGTTTATTCCTATTCTACAACCCGCAAATCAAGAATTATCCAAACGATTAGAGATATCTATATCTCTAGATTCTTATCTTTGGTATCTCTAAACAGTAATAAGCAGCTAGGGTAACTAGTGCGTTTGTTCAATCGAAGTAATTGCATTGCGTACCATACACAAAAGATTAGCAGTGCGTGCTGTTGCGTACGTCCACGGAGACGCAATACAAACCACGCGTACCAAACTGGAGGGTTCTGCGCGTCTGAACATGGCGTTCTCCATGCAACGAGCAACGCGTCGTTTCGCTCGTTTGTATTCCGTTGAGGCACTACGCCCTCTGAAGAGCGCCTATACTGAAAGCCGGATCTGCGCGTTTAAACATAAACTTCCAAGGCTCACGCAACCTTACATTCGCGTTCAAAAGTACTGCGTTTACTTGAAACACAGCAATCGGCAAGTATGTCGATCGATTGTTGTTGTTACTTGAAACATCTGACTTGTTATTGCCAAAAATAATAGTTCCGCTACTAAATGGGGATTAGCCAATCAGAATCCTGTATTTGCAATAACTGATGGCTTGGGGTTGTAGAATGATAGATAATTTTGCATGGCAACTCAAAACGCAAAAGGTCACGTGATCAGCAATCACCTGTGTTGTCAATGGGAACGTGATTTTGTAATCAAAATCAATGCTGGCAGTGGGCGTGGCCTAACTATCAGTCCTCTTGGGACTGTTAGCTCTGTTAGATGATATAATGGGTCAGGTGACTCGTCAAGCCAATCAAGTCTCTTGATTGAGGGTGAATTACATAATTACTAACACTAACAGTCGACTCAAACGCATCCAGTGTGAACTTGCATTTGTATGGCATTAATGTAATCCACACTATATATGACCCACATGCATAGACATGCTCACCTGATGTCTAGTTGATGATGATTGTACAACTCTTCATAGATACATGTATCATGGCTTATCATAGGCCTGACTTTTAATTGAACATTTTGCTACATGTGTCTATTGCTTATAAATGCTGTCTAAGCATTCTCTTGTAATTGAAGAACGTTTGATTGATGTACGTCTAACATCTGAAGTGTTCCAAATCTAATAACGTCTTGGCTATAAATCAGAAACACTCCAGTGAAGGTCATGTCATATGATGGCTTTAATTGACACAAGTAAGTTACATTACTCGTAACAAAATCAACAATGCAATTAAATGCCAGAATTCTTTCAATGTCATATTTATCACAGTTCCCACTGCTTCCCAACTTTGAAAGGATGTGAAAAGGTGTGAAGAATCAAGATGATATAATGAAAAGAGATTTTCATGAAAAAATGAACCCAAAACACCATCCAAGACATTGGGGAAATAAATTTAGGTTGAAATTTAAATTATTTCCATGGATTGGACTCATTCCAGACTCCAGAGATCCGCTGCATGGCTTAGTTTTTTCTTCTGATTTCCCTACATTACATATGCTATTTGGCTAGTGTGTTTCAAACTCTTATGATGTAAGCCTACATACAGGTATGTAACATCCCACTTTACAGGGCTGCAATTGAATATTTGAACAGAAGAATTAATGAGAACAAACAGTAATCATGGTCTGTATAGGGTTCGTAAAGGATGGTGAGTGGTGTTGGGTGTTAGCTCTGGCAATAGATCATGGATATATGGTAATGAAGTCATGGCTGTATTATATGGGAACTGGTTCATCGTGCTATTACTTTATAGGTGGTAATTACCAGTGGAGCACTGGTCCATTGTTTGAGGGATCATCTGGAATGGCAGTGCCATACACAGGTTGCAGCCAGAGGGCAATCCAGCATTGAATCTGGTTTTGATGAAATGGAAACAAGATCGCCCCAGGCCGCAAGCTGGGAATCCAATCCCTTTCTGCACTCTTGGCTGTTTAGTCCCTGTCAAGGGTGTTGCTGGAACCGCTCATTAGCCGCATTTAATGAATAGACAAACTCCAATATTACAATGTAATACCCCAACCACCAGTGGGTCTTACACCCAATCCCTGCTCCGTTTCACAGCCTTTGTTTTTCGCCCTGCCACCCCACCATGTATCCATTGGGGGCCACAGGTCACACAGAAACCACAGTATACCACAATGGTCTGTGCAACCGCTGTTGGTTTTGTTAATAATTTGCAGCACTTCAATTCAAGCCTCCCTCCATGCTCCAAGTCATTTGGTTAATAGCTTGTGATTGCCTTTGCTTCCCCTGCAAGATGTCCTGGTTTCATCAGACAGAGTTCACGCACTTTGGTAATTCCAGCGCCACCCCTCCAAGTCACAAACAGGGGCCATAATACTTCCTTCACCGTAATGGGAATGAATTTCTCATAAACAGCTCAATGTTTCAGATTTTGACAGGTAAAATGTGGGGAGGTTTTCTCTAGGAACGGAATTTTACAGGGCAACATAACTCCTCCGTGACATTCATGTCTCGACGTGACAAACCGTCGTGCACTTTCCGGTCATACCCGAACGTAAAAATGTATCGGATGAAATAAATCAAGACTCTTTTGATGGACGCTCCCATCAGTAGTTGTTCCAGGATTTATGCAACATTGAACTCTGTTCTCATACCTCCTAGTTTTGTAGGTCAGGGTTCAATTCAGTGCTGCAAAATAGCATGATTCCATCTTATGATCATTGTAATATTCTTATATTCTCTTAGAATAGGCACTGGTAGAAAGTTGTTTTCAGGACAATGGATGTCTGAGTAACTCCTGAGGAGACATTAGGAATGTTTTTTGGTTCATGTTTGAAGCAGTAATTACTTTCCTTTGCCTCTCTTGAATCCTTTCTTGACCATCGGGCAGTTCTCCATCATATGAGCTACAAATTGTGATCAGGCAGGGACATTGCATGAATTTTTTTCAATGCCAGGGCTCCGAGAGTGGCAGTTTCCTCACTCCCTCTCTAAGATTATCCCTTTAAAAGTATTCTACTTTGGGGTCATGTTTTTTCATCCTGTTCCCTCCCTCCCCGTTGCGACACCACTGCCTCCAGTTCACCCGTGTCTCAAATCATCAGTATAGCACATATTTGGCACATTTTCTCAAGTTGCAGTTTCGCAGTCATAATTTTTCCCAAAACTGGGAAGGGGAGGTACATGTACATGTTCAGAGAGCTGGTATACTTGACAAGCGCCCACTGTGAACCTGCACCAAGGGATGGAATTGAAGCATTGCCTATTCTCCATTAGAGGCAGTTAAGGATAAAGTACCTTGCTGGAGGGTACAATGTGGATGCGAACCCATACCCTCTGGATAACAAGCTCAACGTCTCCGCAAAATAGACCTCCATGCTCATTACAGCATTCTATATATCATTATACCTTTCTTAATGAAACTGCGTTAATAATGACTAAACTGTGGTCCCCCCAAATTGCTCAAGTTAATCTCTAACACATGAATAAATACTGAAACACTCCTTCTATCAGCTGAGCAGAGTTCAGTTTAGCATTCAGCTAAATTCCAGGAGCTGCAATCCTAAATTGCAATCTGTTCTGTTGTATTAGTCAATGATTGAGATTGTGTGGAGTGGATATTCTTGTATCCCTCTTCCAAAATTTCCTCCCTCCTTCCCCCCCCCCCCCTCTCTTCGTGGAATTTTCTAATGAAAGTTGGGTCATGCTTATATACTTCACACCAAGTCAAGATAGAGAAGAATACAGTAGGCCTTGAAAAGTTACATAAAAATGTTTATTGAGTACAATATCATAAGCCTGAAGAACCCTCCCCAAAAAAAATTGAAAGGTGACCTGGTGGCATCCTGTAATCATCAGGAAGGTAGTCAAGGCCCAGCAATGTACATCATGCCAGCCTATACATTATATACCAGTGTGCCTGTCAAATATGTTTGTAAGTTAGGCTTGGCTCACAATCATGTGTGGTTCATTTGACATAATAATGTCTCATGAACTCTTGAACTTTCCCTGGTAACAGAGCCCACAGTTTAACTCTCCAGCACAGAGGCCAATTAATAGGTGGTCTTGTTTATGATGTCAGGAATTCCCAGAAGCAGAGATAAATAATTACCAGAACTGTGCCACTCCACAGAGCGCGCCTAGTTTTAGGCCTGGTAATGACTAATGGGGCTCAGATTATGATAGTGGAAGATGAATGTAGACTCACTCTCAGTCATATGAATTAAAGAATAGGCCAAATCTATAAATAGCGGACCAGTTCTCTGGATGTTTTCACCGAGATCAATAATGGCAGAATTGGCTTCATCATGCACTGCCAATGTGGCAAAAAGCTTGTGTAACATGCCTCCACTGACATGCCTCCCTTTGTAAACCCCAGTGGGCTGGGGGTTGTGGAACATCAGGTCACACTATTACCCTGCCCATCATCAGAGGCAAATAAGTGAAGGGTTTTTTTTTTTAACCATACTTAGTAACAGATAGATGTACTAGTAATAGTTCATAATTCTACATAGCTGAATGATTTCATGTTCTATTTAAAAAAATTCATAACTGAAATATTCTAAAATTTTGCACAAAATAGAAAATGGAAACTTCCATTATCGGTTTTATACAATACCAAAAGTGCTGCTGGAAAGTTGTGTTGCTTTCCTTAACAAAATATGTATAAGGCATACAGGCCTATTGTATTCCCTCTAAATAGTGACCACTCTCCCATAAAGCGCCCTCTTCTACTTTTTTTCACCTACATTTCTGCTTGATCGTATAGTAGTACTTTTATTTCAGGTCATGTGACATTGCCTGATGAGATGACAAAAATATGTAGAGACAAATTTGTCTAATTTCCTGCAATCCTGGCATGATATACTGTAAGTTTACATCATGTCACTCGACTGCTGTTACATGTAGTAAACATAGTCATTTGTTTCTCATGCTTGCCGGATTACCTTCACGATACTCTTACCTGAAGCTTGGCACTCTCGCTCTGCTTCTATACTGTTACTACTGTATAGACTAAATTCTACTCTATGCACAAAAGGTGGAGACATTTTCACAGTGGTAATGTGTGGCGTTGCTGTAGTAACAATGTAAGAATTTGCTCCAAACAAAGTCAGGGGGTTGTTGGACTGTGGAGCTGGTAACAGGGCACATAATAATTTTGACTACGCCTTGATGAAAAATTATGCTCGGCTCATCTTTGGAAATCACAGATCGTAAAGAAAGACCACTCAAAAAATTGAAAGGGTGAAAATTAGACAGAATTTCTATTGAATATTGAATTTGTTCTGCAAACCAAACTAATATCCATCATGAGCTGATGCAATTTTTCCAGTGAAACAACCTGGGGCACTTTCTTCATTTCGCCTTCGTCGACGCAATGTCACGCTATGAATGATTGAACTCAGAAATATTTCACCCAGTTCAGTAGTGCTGCATGGTTACTTATGACACGCCATCAAATGTTCCCGTTTCCAGTAGCATGAATTAATTAGTTCCATCAATCCAATCACGGTCGCTATTTTCAGAGGAACACGAGTGAAACCCCCCCTCTCCCGATTCATAAACCAGTAGGGAGTTTGCAGACTTTGCATGTTCAGTTATGGTGCTGAACTCACGCTGGTTTTGGATAATTATTCATCCGAAGCATATTTAAAGTGCATCTGAACTGTGTGAGCAATGATGTAATTCGAGACATCTGAATTGTTCCTTTAGTTTAAACAGTTCTCTCCATTTGTGATGTAAATTCCATAGTACACTAAATCAGGATCAGTATCATGCTAGGAAGAGCTTTTTGTCTCGCCTGAACTTCGTTCAAGGAAGGAGAGATAGTGATTTTATGGAGTGATGAATAAATCATATTTTAGTTTATCAATTCTATGGTTTCCACCTGCTTAAGCAGACCTGGAAGGGACTAGCTCACGTCCAGCATCCGACACCACCCGGCTCACAGAGCACAAAGCATACGTGGAACCCTGAAATCTGCTGATGCAAGGGTTTTTCCCCAGTATGGCTTCCCTCATGTGGAATGGATTGCTCCGTGAGGTTGAGCAAGCTGTTTCCTTGGCTACATTTAGGTGTAAGCTTAAGACCTCTCTTTGTGTTTGGTGTACAGTGCTACTTTAAGTCTCAAAGTAGCAGCACTTTAGAACATGCTTACTGAATTTGCCTGTACTTTTTTCACACATGTACATAATACATATAAGAATAATGTCAATATTCGTAGATAGAAATAGCTATTTGTCAAGTCTTGATTGCGTCATTCCAGTACATATCTATGTATCTTGGAGGGTATGTAAGCGTATAATACTGGCATGGGCAGGTGCCTGCCGTGACCGGACAATTCCCACCCGGACAAGTCCCACCCGGACAATTCCCCCTCAATGGAATGTTTTTTGTGGTCAGAATTAGGGTTAGGGACTAAAGTTAGGAACACGCTTGGGTGGGAATTGTCCGGGTGGGAATTGTTCGCGTGGGAGTTGTCCGGAACCGTGCCTGCATGTTATTACATGTGCTCTGCTACCTGTAGACTTATTTATTTGTTTCGCCATCAATGTAGTTCTGGAAAAGACTTAGGGATCACTAAGGCATGTGTGTATGTTAGTTACACTTCCAATTAGCATAAAGACCCATTTTGGTGGAATGCAATGTTGTATCCGGGTATACACGATCTGATATGAATTTGGGCATGATAGTCGCTAATTAAGTAGTGTTATTACTCCTATTTGATGTATTCCATTGTTATGGGTTGCTAATAAGATTAGAGATGAACCATAAGAACTATGGTGATTTGGTTTGGCACAAAGATTCAGGAAGTTAGGAAGATGTACTGAACAGATTTTCAGCTTTACTGAAAATCCCAAGACTTTCAAACATAAATTCAAGGTCACTCGAGTTCATTCAATGTGGTTTATGCAAATTATGGAAGTTTATTGGCATTTCCCCGCAGCCTGGTGGATGTGGCCTGCCTTGGTCCTGAATATTGATTCAAAATGTTCTGTAATGTCAAATTTGTTGAATTTCAGTAAAACCTGTGGTAGATGTGGTCCATTCTGGTCCTGGGAAATTTGAAGTTGGAGGAACTTGAAAGAGAGGTCATTAAAGGTGAAATAATGTGTGTAATTTGCATAGTTTATGCAATTTTTTATTTGCGACATATTCACAACACTTGGTGGACATGGTCAACATTCAGTTACAAGAATCTGAAAGTGTGGTCACTGGGTAGTGTCACTCATCTGCAAACTACAGCAGCTTCCATGCTGTTTTTAGATTTCACTGTTATTGTCTGATACTACTGTAGCAAATCAGTCTTTAAACCATTGAGATTAGCAACAACCACGAAACGAGGAGCAGGCGAGGCTAGCGGTTTGAGAACCCACTTGTCTGATATCTTTTTGATATGAACTTAATGATTCACACATTTTATGACATTGCTTCTTTCTGTTTTTTTTTTCATGTTGCTGCCTTCCTGTACATATAGGTGAGTCTTTCCTGTCATTTTTGTACTGTGTTTGTTGAAGAATGTGGTAATAGTAATTCACGTAGTGGATAAATATGTCTCAAATGCGATTTAGGACTGATGGTGACATTATTGTGGAAGCTGAGAAAACCGAGGCAATAGCCGACTGTTTTCCTGCAATCAGGATGACGTCGTCAGAGGTCTTTAAATCACATTTAACACCAGGTACCATCATATTTATCTCCATTCATGACTGCATTCATGACCAAAAATAATTTTCCTCAAACTTTGATGTTCAATTAATATTCTCTCTAGGCAGGCCAGCGACGTCATAATAGAGGGTCGCTTAATCTGTACATAGTCAGAAAAACTGACAAGCAGTGTAGGTGCATACCTGCTCTGGTTTGTTTTGTTGGTATGATGCGTCTTGAACATAAAAATCAATGGGTTTGTTTTTGACGACTGTTAGTGTTATATAACTATGTAATTTGCCTTCAATCAAGGGACCTGATTAGCTTACAAGTCATCTGACACCATTACACATCTAACAGACCCAAGAGACTGATAGTTAGGCCACGCCCACTGCTAGCACTGAATACAAAATTACTTCCCCATTTACAACAAAGCTGATCACTGATCAAGTGACCCTTTTGCGTTCGAGTCGCCATGCAGAAGTCTCTATCACTAACAGTCAACAAAAACGTACCCAATGTGTGATAGGCGCACATGCTGTTGTGTTTGCCTTCGCACAGTGTATTTTCATTTGAATGAATACTGTATGTGAGACATGCCACTGAAAGCACTTGAGAATCATGACCTCTGGTCTTGTACTTGTAGTGCAACATTCCTTGCGTTTGTCCATTCCGCACACCGAACAGGAATAGGCCTTGCTTAGTGGCAACATTAGGATTAGGAACAGCCACATAAAAGCCCTCCACTAACCACAATTATCTCACAAGCGTCTCCTTCACACCTGGTTGAGCAAAGTATTCAAGGTTATGTTGTTCAGAGGTCATTGTAATGAAATGCAGCTCCACTTTTCTAGATTCAGCAGACAGGATCTTCTGCCCTCCAAGGTGGTCCTGTTACCCACTTTGCATGGGACTTGCCTTACCCCTTGTGAGTTCACTTCCATACAACTGAAGTTAATGTATACCTATTTCGTTGTGGGCTGTCATGAAACAAAATTAGAATTGCCTTGGGCGGGTATATGGTTACTAGTCATATTTACTGTTCCCCTCAGCTTTGTGATTTACTAAATGGTGTCGCTGCACATCACTGTCGTGACAGTTGCGGGTCTGGGCTTTCGATTAGTGCTTTTGACGCCAAAAAAAAAAGTTTTCAATTTGGAGAACTTGGATAGTCTCCGGTGTGTAAGCTTGCAAGGTGCCACGAATTGGTAAAAGGTTTTTGCCTGATGTTGGCTAAGAAGGTAAATCTGGTACATTGTGAATTGTTAATTGTAATAAAGATGGGCTACCAGTGGCGGAAAAGAAAGAAAAAAACTGGAGTTGACTTCCTTTGCCCCAGTGGATATTTGAAGATCTTGCTTCAGGCTGTGTAGTGCAATTTGTAACTTACACGGCCACACCGTATTCAACGATGACATGTGCAGTGATTCATGTGAGTCGTTTGCAAATCCATATGCTTTACAGCATGGCCCCATGGGTGATCTCAATAAGGGGGGGGAACAATTCAACTTAAGGGGATGGGCTGGGGGAGACATTATCTCCCAAACTTGAAAAATTTGTTTTCTGACTTTGACTGTGGAAATACTAGTGATGGGTTCAGAATTCAAACCCCTTAGTATATCTAAAATTGATTATTGTAGGAAAATCAAAGGGTCGTACAATACATCAGGGGTCAAATTTGGCCTAATTTATGCGATTCTATTAACTTGCCAGATTTCAATTGAACTTGAAACTTGCATTACCTACATTCGGTCCTGACGATAGTTGAGGTCACCCAGGGGTCCTCAGATAGTGGGGATTATCGGTGTTGTTGCAGAAAATACATTCCTAGTTTGCCATGTAGATGTGCTGCCTCCGTATGGGTTTTTCAATAAGTTCAAGCAATCCTGAGTGATCAAATTCCTTTGGGCCAAACACTCTTCATTCAATTCAGCACCTCTGGTATCATGCCCAATTTCACTCGTCACAGTACCATATAAATGCTCAACATGGCCCCAATGTACTATGGAGCACCTGGCAGTTTCAAAAATCTAGGCTGACTACTCCTTTCCCGGCCAGGCAAGTTAGCCCAGTAAATTTGAGTCTTTTGGTAGAGAATAGAGGAATTGTTGTGAAAAAAACCTTGAAGCACCAGGTGAAAAGCTTTTCCATCATCCGAGTAATGAGGCTTTTTTCCTTTTCTGAGAAAACTCTCTGGAGAAAAGCTTGCATATGAATGTGTTGATGTTTCGTTACACAACTAAACAATCCTTCGATCCAGTGTAACAATGTAAAAGGGCGGTTGGGTATTGAAAGTGTGATGTAGACTGTGAGGCATCTTGATACAAACTGATCTCCATCATCAGGCCCTTGGGAGCTGGGTTTCAATTTGCCAAAAATGTCTTCACTCATTATCTACTGTCCTAGATTGTCGGATGGTCCATGCAGTGAGGGTTGTAATTACGCGGTGGTTGGCACAGTGTGAGTTGTGAATGGCACTTGTTGCCTTCGCGCGTGGCGCTCAGCCCGAGAGACAGGAACAGGGAAAGAACGCGGGGTAGGCAATTTGCAAAAGCTGCTGCCATAACCCCCTCCTTCACAGTAAGTACCTCGCAAACGAGGCATTGCCCTGTCCTGATGAAGGTTTTTGCCAGTGCATTCGGTGTGCGTTTCCAGGTCTGGACTCTTGCTGAAAACTTGGATAGGTAGGGTCCTTTGTCCGGCAATGTCCAATAAAAGGATTAAAAAATACAGTAGATAAAATGACTAACTACTCAGAGGTGCAGCAGGTTGACACATGATACACGCGGAACTTTAGATTCCACAACGGAACGTGAGCTGCAACGTATGACATGATGTTAAACCCACTTTTCATTTGTTCCCTAAGACGTGAATTTGGACCCAGCAGTGGCATCATTCAACAGGCCGAACAATGGAATTAGGATTTAACAGTCAATACTCAAATGTTTGCTATTGTAAAATGCGCGCATCTACATCACGCAAATCCAAAGTGCCCTTACTGCGTACGGCGAAATAGTCTACAAGTGAAAAAACCCAATACTCACAGCAGAGCCCCATCGTGAAATCTAGTCCCATATGTCAGTCTGTCCGTACTGGCTTCAGACTATACCCGTAGTTACTCTTTCCTTTTTCACTCCAGGGGTACCGCCCGGCAGCTATGGGATTTTTTGTCAAATGACAGATTTGCACATGCTGGAATATTTGGAGACCTACTTTTGTTTTTGGCCCTAGATACTCTTCAAAATTCAAAATGAGATTGATGACATGACCCCCTCATTGCTCAAGTGGAGATCATAGACATGGGCAGTTCACCTTCTAGGCAATGTCTAGTTACGTACTGGTTCATTGTGAGTGAATTACCTTCCCAACTAGTAGGTCACTGACATGTTTCATTACATGCGAAAAAGACCTCCACTTACATAGTCGGACCATGTGGTAAAACTTGGAGAAAATTCCAGTAGACGCTGCATAATATGGAGTCGTACATTGTGTTTTTTTTTTTTTTTTTTGTTTTTTCTGTTGTATAACCAGGAGACTCTGTATAAACCATACTCATTGATGCATTGTGATTCCTACTAAACCTAAACCAGTATATAAAATCAATAATTAAATCAGTATGGCCTATAGACGTCCTTTTCATCATACCCACCATTGGCTGCTCCACACCAAAGGCCTGTCTGTACCAACGGCCATTTCCAAGTGTGCAGAATTGTCCCATCTCCATTCGGGCCACACATGGCTTGAGGCTCATTGGATTAATTTAGTCAGAATCCCCTTTTGCCGATGAATGTTTTAATATATCTCTCATTCTACCTCTCCATCAATGTTCCCAATGATTCGGCATGCTTGGATCGCCGCGAGGTATAATCTGTCTCGGCAGTGCCGCAAGTCAATATTTTAATCAAGGCTCGGGTACGTGATCACGCCGCTCGGCCGAGCCGCGTCTGATTTTCTCAGCTAGGTTGAGCCTGTTAACACCTGCATTCAAGAACGCCAGGCGGGAGGTAATCGGGATGCGCCTCTGTCAGCTTCACCGGGATGACGTAAACTGCTCTCCGCCAGCCAGCCTGCATTGCCACTCCAAACAAAACAAACCCCCCCTGAGCCACAGTGCTGAGGGACATAAGCTAGGAAACACCCTAAGAAAAATTTCAGGGACAATTGAACTGAATAACAAAGGTTTTTGTGTGGTATGATTGTTTGATTTATTAGTTGTGCACTTATCCTCAATACTACATCAATCATTACCAATAAAGAATAAAGTTGAAGCTTCCGCTCTAACTCTTTCCGAAAAGAAATACTGACAACATGAGAGCCCACGCGTCATCTGATCATCCAAGAGTGGATCAACCCATCTCAAAATGTCTATGTGAACAGACGCATCATTCAAGCACTCCATGATCCAAGATCAACGGGCCGTCGAATAATCCACCTCGTGTCATCAACCCGTCATCAAATTGCCATGTGAACTCAACGTGTGATGAAGATAACTTGTTTATAACGTGTAACCATGTTGCGCTTGCAGGCATCAATACTAAGCAGGTAATCATTTTGGACTTTTCGGGAAAATGTGTGAACACTATAGTGAAAGGAATGGATAGGTTGTTTCATTTTTTTTTTTTTATTTTTTTTTTTTTATATATCTTTGGGGATTGTTGACCACAAAAAGTCTATCTCGGTGGGTAAAAACACTCTATACAATATCTGGGACACTGTCTGATAAACGGTGGTCTGGTACACCACAAGAACCTGTTTAGCTCTAGATTGATCATGTTCGTATCTGATTAGTTTCAGCAGTTCAATATATGATTTACAATTACTTTTTCACATGGGATTTCAAAAAACGTGACAAAATAATTTCGGGCGGTATTTGCCAGCTTTCGTTCAATTTTGTAATTTTTATACAATGATGACAGGTGGAATCACACACACCCCGTAAATCCACGTGAGCAGACTTTGATGGATCAAGGGTGACCACAGGAAGGTGGTTTATCTGCTGTGCGTGAGTCATCACATTGGGGTTATCATCGGCTCTGTTTAACAATGAATCATTCCCATCAATGGGTAGGATAATCTTGCAGCTTCTACCAGACTCATCTCCAATTTTTATCTATTTACTAATCGTGACATAACAAACTTAACTTTGGTGCTTTTCTGAGAAAAGTATGGGTGCACCAGAGCAGCCAATTAGGCGGTTGGTGTTTTTATCACAAAAGACATTCCCCTATTCAATATGAGTGAACTGATAGTTTTGTATACAGGTGTCCTAATATAGTTAAGTAGGTAACATTTTATAAAAAATCCACAATATCGTCTTCCAAGTTCTATTGAAGGAGTCCAAGCCCTGAATAGCTTTTCCTTCCAAGCTAAATAGCTTAATAACGTTCCACTGAGCATGCAATGACAATTGATGCCATCGTTCCATACCTCATCTACAAGTAAAAAACTTCAGTCAAAAATTAAAGCACTCGAATCATTCTATGCTTGGAGAAAATGGTGATCAGGCGCCTGCATTTTCAAGAAGCAGGTCGGCCGACAAACAAATTGTATATGATTTGCCACAGGGCCCTTTTCAACAAAATCACAAAAGGTATAGTGAAGACTGCAATTCTACCACTAACCGGGCAGTATGGCCACCGAACAGCGCTAGATCTGGGATAATGTATGGCCGGGAGGTGGCCACTGTCGTCCTCCAAAATTATGCAGCCAAAACCTTCACAAGGTCTGTCATAAGATTTTTCTTGCATAATTACTTCTTAATAGAGACCAGACCTTGGTCTGTTGTTTGTCCCCAAGGGTTTTGGGCGACTAATACTATAGGAAAATTCAATGGAATTTCAACATACGTCAATACACTAGAAATATACAGTTTATGGGTGCGCCGTGGCTGCAACGTCAAGTCGTGTGTTAAGACAATTGTTAATTTCATTTCCTACTCGTTTGAGTAAATGTTACCTTATCTGGCTGCAATAAAAAAACAATATGCACTTTGATTGACAACCACAGCGGGGTGAATATAATCTCTTGTCCAATTTGTCTGGGGTGTGTACTCTATAATGTTCTGTGATGGCCACCTCCAATAGGGAAGCAAACTTGTCTTATACGAGGCCCGCTGGGGGCCCTGACAATCTGGACAAGGCGTTGTTACGGTTGTGAAACACTGCAGGTCACTGCAGGCACACTCCAGAAATGTGAAAAGGCTTACACAGCAAGGAAAGCGCATATCGGGAAAGGATTGTCAACAACGTCTTAACACAAGACTACTGGAAAGGAGGACATGAAAGAATGGCTGAATGGAACTTTAAGTAACTTTAAACAAGGCTGTCACCTGCAGCTATTGTTCCGTGCATGCAGAAATTCGAAAGGGGAACATGAATGTCGCTAATGAACTCAGAAATAGGTCTGAGGCACGAGGACAGGTTTATTCAGTGCCCTCATTGAACTAGACAATTCGTCCATTCTCCACTCACTATATATATATGGCGGTAGCACCAGTAGCTCAAAGAGTGTTAGTGTTTTGTCATTTTTCGCCATCATGCATAATTTAGTAGAGTAAGCTCTGTTTGGTATTATTGAATGGTCAGGCTCAACAATGTCTCAGAGTGCTCACCTATGGGTCAGTGTCTGCTTGTTGTAAGTTATTGTTTACCTAGAGTGTGGCTTTTCACCAGGTTAGCTGTGGGTCTTTTCAGGTTAGGACTGCAGGTTCAGTTCACTGTAATGACTTCAGTGCCCATGCTAAAAATGATGAATGCATTGTAGTCAGGAGGGGAGGGAAGGGGACTGGGGAGGGGGATATTCCCTGAAAGGCTCAAGTGCTTGTTGACCAGGAGTGTGACTTTTCATCATGTTAGCCTTTAGGTCTTTTCAGGTTAGGACTACAGTTCACTTCACTGTAATTACAGCAGTGCCTATGCTGAAAATGATGAATGCAGTGTAGTCATTGTGCAGGGAAGAACTTCTCCAAAATTAATAGTATTCTGTCTCTGGGAAAAAATAAAGTCTGCTATGTCATTAATCCATTTTCTTAGTGAAATTAGCATTGATTTATGTCAACCAGTAATCGTGGTTTAGACAGGGCAGCAGACATTGTTGTCAAAAACTTGAATGTTGAGCATCAGAAGGGATAAATAGGCCTACATAGAACCAATTTGCATTAGGGTCCCTTTATAAAAAGAAAACTTGCCAACTTCACCCACCATCCTCACCCATTATCCTCTTTTCCACCTCATTCACCCCTCGTTGTCAATTTATGAATTAATTTTATACAGTCTCCATTGCTAGGAACACAACCAACCCATTCTTGCAGCCAAGTTATCCCTGGATGTTACATGTTTGCATCGGTTTCCCCTCCGCTGATGGTTCAATAAGCCCATGGAAGAATCATATTTGTCGATGGCAGTAATTGACTTTACGCGCCATGGAACAGATCGGCCAGCACGGTGTGGGGGCGGCCACAGTGATTCTCTCTCGGCCATCGTACTAGGTGCTTGCTCCGCCCCCCTGGCCTTGGCAAACATGGCGGAGTGGGGGTAAATAGCCGCAGAGTTCCTTAACCTCTGCGCGAAGGGAGGGTGGGGGGTGGACTGCACATTTGCATTACTATGGCAGCATGAACGTGAAGTGTGAACTGCTATTATGCTGTTTCTGGCTAGTTGACTCCCGTAGAGTTCATGCTCATTAATGGCAACAGTAAACAGAAAGCAGAGCTCATCTTTGGGCGTTTGATTGGATTGGATAAGGTTATATATTATAGAACTTTTTTTGGTTACTTTCAGGATTAAATAAGAATCGGAATCAGTTATCAGTATTGTATCGCCTGCAACTTGAACCCTGATCCTGAGCTTTATTAACACCTATCTCTGAGTGTATTAGGTAAGGAAGTCTAACTGCAGGTGGTCGGTGAACAGGATCTGATCAGATTTTGGGCACATAAAGCACTAAGTTGAGTATGGTATTTAACCTATTTTATGTGATTCACTGTTCAAGCTTCTTAGTAAGATTACAAGTGAACCGTAGATGCTATGGTGTTGTTTTGGTTTGGAAACATAGGTACAGGATATAAGGTAGATGATTTGTTGATTAGATTAGATTTTCAGTGAATGCTAAAGAAGTTGTCTAATTTGCATAAACAATTTTGTCAATTTTCACAAAACTTGGTATATTGTCTACTTTTAGTCCCCATTTTTTTGTAACAAAAGGGGGACTATAATTCAGGGTCGACTATAGGGTCACGAAAAATCAATGATGAATGAGGATTATCTTGGTTACCATAGGTCAAATTTGTGTTTTTTTCTTCGATTGCAAACTTTGCCTAGGATTTGACAAAAACTTGGTTGGGATTGTATGACTCTGTTGTTAATCCTCTAAAACAATGGGTTATTAGGGCATTTCAAAGTCACTGGAGGTCAAAATGGACATATTAAATGTGCTTCCTCTGAACGACGTCCACAAATGCTGTTTCTGCGGGGACATAAACGTCGGCGGTTTACCCGCCTACACATGTCTAGTTTTCAAATAATTTCAATAATTGCCCCTTTTGGACAGAGGGTCTGTAGGCCCAAATTTAATTTCCTCCCATTCAAATGAGAGATGACCAGAGGAGGGAATTACTGTTTTGGACATGAAGCCATTTTCTTTTTCTGTCCTTTTTTACCTCATTCTGATGTTTATTATTGAACTGATGATTATTTACCAATGTGTGGTTTTCTTAGGACACACTAAATATTCAGTATTGACTATATAGTTAATATACATAATAATGCAAATACAGCCAGCTACCATTTGTGTACGCACAGGGGAAGGATCTGATCTGAATTTTCTAAGAATGAAAAAATAGCGTAAGCTATTCCAAAGATAAGCGCACATATTCGTTTTCTCTTGGCGTGTTTGCTATAGGTATGGAGCACACAAACCCTATTGAAGTGTAAATTGGCACTGCAGGCGGTTTTCATATATATGCGACTTCCTATCACTTAAGCCCATGTGATGACTAAACTTTGTTCATTGTCCCCAATAACACCCAATTTCTTAGCCGCTTACTGGTCTACAAGAGAGACTATTTGAGGATTGATACCGCCAATATCGCGTGCTCCCGTTCTCTAGTAATGTCTTTTCGATGATTGGCCGCAGGGCTCAGGTATTGTAAAGTCGCTCACCAAGGGCAGGACCGTGCCCTCCAGGCGGCTCTTGCTGGCAAGGCAATTACGGCGCTGCTCCCCATGCTCATAGTCTGCTCTGGATAAATAGTCGTGTGGGTGTTAATTTGAAAGGATTTCGTATAAAAGCAAGCCATGGCTGCCAATTTGGAGCTTTGGTATGGAAGCGAAAGGTTTACAGTTCAGCACTCGCTTTTCAAGGCCAAATTGAGTAGCTACTCCTTAATATATATAGAACAAATCGTTTTCTTGCTTCTGCGGTCATCATCAGTGATGATACTGTACCTGCAAATATAGGGCTGCCCTAGGCATCCTATACCAGTTGTTATATTTCTGGCCTCATAGACAAAAAGCTTTGTTTATTTTGTAGAATTCTATATTGAAATCTATAACTACTTCTTGATTACTGCTCATTTGTCTAGGTCTCTGCATCTGTGCTTTGTTGAAAAGCAAAATTATTACTTTTCACAGCGAGAAGAAACATTCGTCATTATGTTTGTGTTACATTATTTTTCATCCGCTGTGCTGGTCTGTACTCTGTAGGGTCTTCTTTGAAATGATTTCAATATACGTTCAGTCACCAACTTACGCTCATCAGCAACCCTGCAATCCCCCCCACGGCTGACAATATCTGGCCCATTACACAAACAATCTAAATCTGGCCACCCCAACGTCCCTTCTCATTTTGCCAGTTCTTTGTCTATGAAAATTATCAGTTGACACTTCTAAAAACTCTTGCTAAGTAGCTAACAACAGCTTTCGTATATACTGTTTATAGCTCGTCCAATTGAAGTAGCGGACATCTGAATGTTTGTGGGAAAAAGTCTATCGAAATTGTAGCCATGAAAATGTTAGAGTATGAGTTTAGAAAATATTATCAATGCAGAAATTTCTCCCATTTCCGGACAAAGGATGGTAGTTTACTGAACTAAATGTTGAACCAATGTTCCACATCCTTCTATGCTGTAATGCCATTGTTCAATTCATTGCGCCCCATAACATCTAATGTTTCTGCTGGTTCTTGTTGGCGAAAATTAGGACAAAGACATTCAATTGGCAGCGGCTTCCAGGTTGTCACTTCCAATCACAGAGCTCTATTGGATCATTTCAACAAACATGACGGGGCAAGCGGTTGCTTTTCACCCCGCCGCCACACCACACTGTGTGATTGCAAGCCTGTGGTATTTTATTTGCCTCTGCCAGCCAGCATGCACCCATAGATCTCTAACCAGCATCCTGGCTGTGCACGCCATGCCTCAGCTCCGGCGCCCAGTGTGGCACCGCCGCCTGTTAGAGGCCGTCAAAGCCGGCCCTCAGTCGGACTCTGCATGCGGAGGGGTGTCCCTCCGATTTGGGGGTTTGGTTTTCAGCCGACCCCCGAGCTGGTTGGTGGTGCACTCTGGCGACATTTGTGTAACTTTTTGTGGGTACATGTATGCCACAGCGGCTGTATTAGGTAGAGGGCGAGACTCAGGAAGTGTTTTTAGTAGTTGGGTGGAATGTGTTCAAGGTAAGCGGAGACCTACCTGTGGAAGTCATTGGTAGGTTGGATTGTGGTTTGCCTGTTCATGGCCGATCGGGGATCGGCCGTGGTGTGCATCAACCTCCTGTTGGTAATCAGAGGTATCTGGCACAGTCTGCGGGAGATGTAGCGCGGCGGTTGGGTAGCATGCTTGCTGCAGAGCAATTGGGGCTTTTGTCAGCTGGATACAAATGAACGCTTCCTGAGGAATTTGTGCTGGGGCAGAGGTATGGTTAAGAGGGACAAAAAGCTCTCCAACGGAAACATGGATTTTATTCGCTGCAATTGTGAGTTGACAAAGCATTTGGATGATCTGCTGTTTGAATTCCAAAGAAGCAGTAGACTTAGTGGAATGGCAATTAGTTTGATGGTGATAACCAAATATTACCTGTAAGAAAAAAACGGGGTAGGCAGGAGTACATGTGGGGAGCTTGGCTCGGGCTGGTGTATACACATATTTCATGTGAAGTTTAATGAACTATTGCAAACCATTATTGTCCTAACATTTCCAAATTTTTCTTGACTTAGCAGGAGGGATACAAGGGAGAAGGAAAAGGGGGGTTGGGTCGGTGGGACGTTTGTGTTTATCACCAGTGTTTAAGCTAGGGTGCAGGATTGCGCGATATGCACGACCTAAAAAAAAATCTTCTCAAAAATGATTTATATGCGGGAAATTCCCGCACTGATTTCCACAACAGGAATAGCAGATTTTGCACCGTTTTATCAACGCACATTCTTGGTACAGTCAGGCACATGTACGTTATTACAGGTCGGTCTTCATCTTTTGGGGAAATATAAAAGGTCCAATGGTGTATATTTTTTACTTAATTATAATTTTGATCAAGGTCGACTATTGATTTCTCAAGTTTATCAGGTCATGTGGAAAATAGTCAATCTGATAGCCATTATGCATTGCATTATATGAGGAAAAAAGCTACAAAATGGGCTATAGATTAATAATATTCAACTGCCATAGCAGTAGCATTTATGACAAGTTTATGGTGACACACGTAAATTAGTTATTTTTCATGGCAATACAAATATAAATCACAATTACAACCTGTCACCACAGTATGAAAGAGAGTACATATGCTGCGTTCTTTCGACTGTATATACTGTACATACGAGTTACCAACTGGTGAAATGCGTTCTTTCGCCCCAAACTTTTTCCAATACAGCGGGCGGTTTAGCGGCAATATCGAAACTCGATGTATGCTTGACAATGCACTGAGTGTGGTTACGCAAAAAGCCCTCGCTTTTCGACGTTCGACGCTGCACTCATGTGACTGAAAATTGTCCATACGTACGCTATTTTTCCATTCAATCGCATGAATTCAGGTCATATCCTTCTCATCTATAAATTTATTACATGAATACACATTCATGATGGATCATTTCGGAAGGACTCTCGATTTCTGAATTGAGAGTATCGAATTGTTGCCATTTTGATACAAGTCGTGGAAGTGGAGGTTCTTCTGATAATCCCCAAAGTCACCACTTAAAGTCACCACTTGTGTAACGCCCCTTCTGAGAAATTTGAGCATGAATAAGTATGAATTACGTCAGTTTTAAGATTGAAATAGTCCAGTTTCATACTTTGATTTCATTTTCAGGCCCATCTGACGTCACACTGCTTATTTCACGCTAAACTTGCTTATGCCCATGCTTAAAAAAATTTCAGACTATTTCATTCAAACTATTATAACTTAATAAATTACAGGCTTAACTGACTAGATTTACCTTAGAATATCTTCATCCACTGCCACACAATGAAGGTATAGGATATTTTGGAGTTTTGACCTTTTTCAGATGTTGTTAGGACTTAGATTATTTTTGAATTGAGAAACCCACAACACTGTTTGTATTGGAATGTTCATCTGCAAAAACAACCTGACTTGTTCAGGCTCATTTCTGACTTATCTGTCAGTGTTTAAAATAGCCCAAGTGACAAATTATGTGGGGATGAAGTCAACTAGCACTGCACTGTTTTTGTGCAATTTCAAGGAGAATTTCATTGAGGATGTGATTGAGATGCCTGTGGTTTTGGGTATACTG
Organism: Sclerodactyla briareus; assembly: GCA_026419785.1. NCBI lineage: Eukaryota > Metazoa > Echinodermata > Holothuroidea > Dendrochirotida > Sclerodactylidae > Sclerodactyla > Sclerodactyla briareus. Next base: position 752,215 of record JAODTK010004999.1, on the reverse strand, counting down.
TAGTACAATATAGCTAGAAAGCCAAGACCCACTGTGTTTTCTCTGTGTGCACTAGACTGTATGGATTCCGCACAGTGTGTTTGCTTGCATGCAGTAATCAAAGAAGTAAGACCAAATCCTATGCTTGAGAGAGTTTAATCATGAAAGAAAATTGGTTGGTTACACTGTAAGTAGACTTGGATTTTTAGTAGGCTAGTTAGGGTTAGATAGATTGTACACTTGCATATGGACTACAAAATTTCCTGTAAGTTTTGAACTAATTTGGCCATTGTGTGAAAATCAATATCAGTTGTTGCATGACAATTGGTCTTTTGAAAATGAAGAAACAACCATTATAGTCTTTAAAGCTGTGAAGTATCATCTCAGGTGTACTTAGTAAGCTAAATGTACAATGGTCATTTAGAAATAATTTAATATTTAAATTTACTAATTTAATCTGCCTTTATAATTAGGATAGATTATTAAATTGGTCAGTCAGTAGGCCTGGAAATTGGCATTTTTGATGGTTGACATGGACATACACATACGATTTAGTAGGTGGGACCTTCTAATTAATTGTACTAAGCTGAGTATTTAAATATACCATCCCCTGAGCTGTGAATGGTTAAAGACTTTCAGCAGGAATCTGGGAACAAAATTGAATAAATTGGGAAAAAGTGAAAAAGATATGCACCCTGCCTCGCACTGTTATGTGTGCAATTCAAATGTATAGAATTTCCAACCTATCAGCACATGTACCTACAGAAGTTCAGCTTCTGAAACACTTCCCAATCACCATAAGCACACTAAGGAAAGTATATACTCAGACATAGTCTAGAATTAGCAGATGTTTGTAGATGGTTACTTGCGAACTGCTATTATCCAGAACCATAACCACAAAGTCCTTTTCTTTCAAATCGTGCAGGATATACATATGCCCATTTCCTTGAGGAGAATCTGCTAGGATTTGAGGCTAGGATCAAGTCAGAATGATACTCCAAATACAGACTTGATTTTAGTCAGAATTACACCCCAATTTCAGGCTTGATTTAAGTCAGGAATCCACCCCAATTTCAGGCTTGATTTAAGTCAGGAATCCACCCCAATTTCAGGCTTGATTTAAGTCAGGAATCCACCCCAATTTCAGGCTTGATTTAAGTCAGGATTCCACTACAATTTCATACTTGATTTAGGTCAGGAATCTGCGGCAATTTCAGGCTTGATTTTTTAAGTCAGGAATCTACCTCAATTTCAGGCTTGAGTTAAGTCAGGAATCCACCCCAATTTCAGGCTTGATTTAAGTCAGGAATCCACCCCAATTTCAGGCTTGATTTAAGTCAGGAATCTCCCAGGTTTTTCATACTTGATCAAATTGACAAGTCAGGAATTCGGTATAATTCAGACTAAAGTTCCATATGCCCATGCATGGACTTTTTAAAAATAATATTTGCCCATTTCGAGCATGAAACAAGCCTGAAAATTAAGTCTTGCCACGTTCCAAATTCGGCACTAAAACTGACTTAGCAATTCCATACTCAAATTTCAGACTTGATTTTTTCCAGAAGGGGAAAGAACACGTTTTTCTGGTATTATACGGTATATACCAGTTCGAAAGAACACACCAATAGTACATACATGGTTGAATAGAAATCTTTGGAAGTAGGAATCCTCACTGATAATGATATTTTTTTTAACATCACAAATTCAGTAATGTTCATTGCATAATACAGTAAACAGAGTCTGTGTTGGATTTAACTGGTATCGCATTGCAAAATGAGACACTTTCTGGGGAACTGAATGTGATTCTTAAATTTTATAGCAAAACATGTTTGCTGAACAAAAATCACACCCACAAAGGCTCCATCAATAGTTGCATGAACCCTTCAGGAACTCCAGATGCACACAAGCTGTGTTATTTGCCAGTTTAGCTTCATTATCGGTATAAAGTATGCGGCAATTCGAAAAATTTGTCAAATTTTTTTGGCATTTGCTTCTAAATTTCCTATGCAACACTGTGTTGTCTATGCCATATATGCTTTATAACTGTACAGCATTCAGGGTTGGTTTTGGCATCCCAACTGTTACAGAGGAAACCACCATATGGCATAGTGCTCATCAGCGTAATCCACTGGAACAGGGTAATAATCACTTTGGCCACTGCGGATGGGCGAGCGAAGATTAACCAAACTTTTTTCCTGTAAATTCCAATTTGCATTTTTCAATAGGCGGATTGTGTACAGAGATATAAATACCTGTATAATCTGTAATAAACGCCCGGGGGCGTTACATTTTCAAAGAGGGGGGCGATTATTTGAGTTTAATTTTTTAAGGCAAAAATATAATTAAAATATTATTTTGCGGTAAAGGCTTCCAAAATTTCCCGTACTACACTGTGTAGGCTACTTCCCAAACACCATACACTTGCGTACAGCCTGTTCAAGGACTTATTTTCATTGTTACTTGGTGTGGAAATATGCTTCCTAACCTCCATTGGAATGTGGAGGGGGGGGGCATTTATTACAGGGGGGGCTTTTTTTATTACAGATTATCGGGTAACACCCATTTCCAAGGTGGGAGGTTCACTCTTAGGAGATATACATTCCGTGTGTTATATGCCATTTATTCAACTTCCATCATGAAATAAAAGTTTTTCTCGTTGATTCGCATGAGACTGCATAATGATGGCCTGTACTAGAGGTTATATACAGGCGCAACTATGTGGGGTAGTGATGTTGACATGTGGAGGATTGTTTCAATAACTATTAACAGAATATGGTATTACAAGGTTGTGTTACATGAACTTGACAGGAGCTTTAAATACAGTATGTATATTTATCTAGTATCAGCTTACTTGAAGTTCCATACAGCCTAAGAAATATTCAAGAAAATAAGCATCGATGATGTTGAAATCTACAAGGAGAACTTCAGTCAAAATTACAGCACTCAACTCTTTCTATCATCGGAGAAATATGCACAATAGTGATCAGTAGCAATTTTTTAAAAGCCGGACGGCTGCAACAAAAATATACGTTCCCCACAGGGACCTATTCCACGAAATTAGAAATTTCTGACCTTTCAATCGGTTTCAACCAGATTTTTTGCCCCCATTGTTTCCATATCATGTCCGATACAATAGCTTACTACCATTATATATAGATAGCTTCGTGATTGGGGAGGAGGACATGGAGAAAATGCAGAATGGAACTTTCAATAAACAAATTATTAAGAGGTTTCTGACTGTCAATGGCAAATATTAATTTTGCTTGTACTATCCTAACAAGCGTCCGCTTCAAAAGTTTTAAGCAAGTGTTCCGGGTGGGATTAAGAAGGGATGATGGTTTGACTTGCTGTGATAATCGGGCTGTCCCACTTAGTTGTATGACTTGTTCTTCTACTTGATGGTTATGACTTGTTGCCCTCCTCTGCCCTCCATAGATCATTCTAGTTCAGGATTTCTGCTGTGTAAGAGCACATTGTTTTTAATTCTTATATAATAATCAACCCAAGGCTAGCCTGATAGGTGGGAGGGGGGGGGGATAACTTCCTGGGGCCGGACACTTCTAGCAGGCAAGGTGCATAGCAAGAGGTTTGTCTTGGGAAGTTCGAGACTTCCAAAATGCAATTCACAGGCCAGTCGATGCAAAATGGTGCAATGTTCGTGAGGAAACCATAGTCAAATTTCCGCTAAGCCTAAATAAACCTTGCATTGACAATATTTGCCATTACCTATACACACAATGCCTGAAGCCATATTTCCTAGCTGGAACCTGGCAGAAGGTGAGAAAACACCACCAGCAAGTGGCAACCCAACTGGACTATCGCTTACAGTTGTATTTCCGCCATCGAACTGTAAGTTTTAACCTGTCGTTTGTGGTGCAGGACTTTCTTCTTGCAAGTCCCGCTGACTTCAATATAAGGGAGGGTTTGGCAAGCAGGGTTGCCATTGGCGCTTCCTCTTCCGCCAGATTTGAGCTTAGGGCATAGGGAAATTACCTAATAAATTAACGTCCTGATTGTTCAGTGAGAGTTTGTTGGTTAACCCTGACCCCCTTTCCCCTGTTCCCATGGCTGTTCATCTCAACATCCAGGCAACACCCAGGGTGAGTGAACCGAGTTGACTCGCACTTTGTGCCAGAGCCGTTTCCACCTGACGGCTCCTGATATGGTTATACAGTGTCGCCTCAAGAGATTTCACAAAACCCTTCCCATCCTTCTCCTGACGAAAAGAGCAGAGCAAAAAAAAATTGGGGGAAAAAATATGCAACAGTGAATCGATCAGAATTAGATTAAAATCTTTGGAGGGCCAGCATAAGAAGCGTGGATAATCTGACCGTGAAGAGGAAAACCACAGAGCGTTTACTCCTGTGGTGTTGATCTGCACTTTCACCAAGGTCTCGATGATCCATCCTCTGGAGCATTCAGCGGGAGTTACTACGTCAGTTACGGTTTCATAAACATCCTTGCTCGTATGCTCCAGTCTGACTCACCTCAGATTGCAAATAGTGAAGACAGTTCAAACTCACTCATCAGTGGTTCAATGGGGAAAGAAATTACGGGTGATTTCTGTGTTTGGTGTGTAGTATATGTATGTGTTGTGAGTTTTGCATTTTAGGGGATTAATTCGGTGTAGTATGCTCCAATCTTTTGGGGAAAATACCTTTTACCCAGGGTTCGAAATAAGGGATCAGAGTCCAGGGTTACTTTTCAAAAGAAAGAGCCCCTGGTTAGTGAAATCTGGCATGGGACCAGGGGTTATTTTGGCAGGACAGGGGCTCTGATCACTTTCTTGGCTTCTGCACTGAGGCAGACCAGTGCTTCAAATGAGAAAATCAACCACAGATGGCTATAAAACCTAGCTCACATGCATTACTACATATACTCAGTGTCAGTCTGCCAACAAAACATTGACACACAATAGTGCTTGCTGGCAATTAGTTGGGCCTACATAAATGTGACCGAGTGAAGAACCCAGGGGCTATTTTCGCTCATCAAAAAATAGCCCTGGTTATACAATTTCATTAGGACCTGGGGTTATTGATGTATTTTAGGGGGCTAATAGCCCCTGGGCCCCCCTTATCGTGGAACCCTGCTCTTACCACTAACGTTTTGGTGTTTTTGGTTTACTTTTTGGGGAGTTTACTTGCAACTTAACTGCTTTTTGCATAAGCCCACCAGGGTTTCTAGGCACTTCCTACCACACTTTCATTCTTCAGAATTATCTCTGTTATTGTTAGAACTCACTGTGGAAAAACAAATAACAAACAAAACGTTCGGAGTAAACCCACCTACTAGGTGCAGGAATCTAGCATATTCTTGTAGCTGGGAGCTGGCCACCACGCCATCCCATTCATGCCAGCCTCACTGAAACGTCACACGAAAGGAAGTAGTAGAAAGTGACTTTTTTTGGGCTGCGGAGCAACTTTTTTTAAAGGGATTTTCAAGAGTCATGTATGAAGGGTCCCATTATATGGAGGAATACATACAGAGGAATAGAAAAATAATCCACAGTCTATACTTGTCGTCTGAGGAGTATACAATAATTCATTGCCAAGCTATTGTAATTCTAAGTAGTGAGTTAATTATCTCCTATGTATTGCACAATATCACAAAGAAAGAAATCCATTGTACAGTCATTTATGACGTATGTGCCAAGCAATTCTCTACTTATTTCAATTTTCAATGTTTGGAGATGTTGACACTGCTCAAGCAGGGGGTGGGGGGGGGGGGGGGGGGGGGGGGGGGGGGGGGGGCGGGGGTGGGGGGGAACTCAACTGTATATTCTTCCCAGGAATAAATGGTGCACAACACATCAACATAACCTTACTCGGAATCGATTGATTTTTCAAGGAGACAATCAACATTCATATTTTGAACAGAAAAAAAAAATTGCTGGGTGTACTATGTACAATGTACAATGAACTATCAACAGCCTGTGAACTCACAATTGTTGCTCACAATGAAATGGTAGTGGGGTGTGAACAAGATTTCTCCCATAGTGATATATAGAATTACGGCGTATATAGTTAAACTGCTACAACTCTTTGGAAATTAATCAAATGCATCCCATTTTGTACTATGTTATTGTACCTGAGTGTAGGTGGAATGGTTTTTGTAGGACGGGTAATTAAAATGAGAAAAGTTCCTGAAAATTGTTCAGTGCAATGTTTGGACAGTGTATGTATGCGTGTGTGCGAATTGACCTAGACACAATGTAATAAACAGAACTCCTCATTGCAACTGTGGATAGGCTTATTGCAACCTGTGCAATAGGTCGGAAAAAATGGATATCATTGCTGGAAAATAATTCTACTGCAAAAGACATCTGCAACTGGTGCCCTCATGACATGACATTTGCAATGCTCATGGGAGATTCATTGTTCATCACAGTGTCCCCTGAACTGAAATGTCTGGCACCACTGTGCATGAGAGGGGGAATTTCCATGGCCATCATGTATGGTGATACAGTAAGCTACCTATGTCCCTGGCTGTCATTGGGTACAGTGCAATGGTACTCTGGGGTAGCAGCAGTTAAGTGTGTCTGCCCTGATAGTACCTGCCCTGGTAGGGGTGAATGACCAGCAGGTTATTAACCCCAATAAAGCCAGGCTCAGGAGTTCAGATTTCAGTCAGGGCTGCATCAGTGCTGTCATACTGGAGTATACAGTGGACTCCTGGGGATCCCTAGGACAACACATAAAAGCTGCTGATCCAGGCTAGGCTCAGCTCCCCCACACAGCCCATACCTACTGTGTGTTTCTGAGAAAGTTTATCCCTGGCTCCAATTGTTCTTGACAAGTGGGAGGGTTGTTTGTTAGGACCCAGTGGTAGTGCCATTAAAGGAGCCTATAATACTGCCACATGGTGATTGGAGCCTTTGAACATTTGCCTACAGAGTTCTTGATTCCAGCTGATGAACTGAATTCGCTTTCTTCGTCTTTGCCTACTAGTATATCTCTCAATGAAGTATTAATGCAGATGGCCCCTTATAGCTATTGGGCCACGTTACAGGTGGCCGGCCGAGAGAAGGGATGTAGTTTTTCCCCACCACACACTACAACAAAGACTGCAAATGTTGACCATCTCCACATCTACATCTATATTCTCTGCAGTTTACTGCCTACAACCCCTGTCAATGTAGTCCAATGGTTAATCGTTGTTGGTCGCAACAACTCAAAATGTCCAATCACTGCAGTCGTCATTACCTATACACCATATGCCTAAGTCATATTTCCAGCTCCTAATCCTAATCCAAATTGTCCAATACCACCTATGTTTTGCTGTCCTGTTACTTGAATCACAAAGTTATCTTGCACTCTTATGGTTTTGCAATGTTTCACTTCGTCGGCTCGTTGCTGACCCTGACTTGATTCTGGTTCAGGAAGCCAAGCAAGGCTCACCAATGAACCTTGGCCGTATTGATCAGTGATGAGCACAGGTGATACACACCTTCTATTCTTGATTAGTGTTCAAATTATATCCAGGCAGAGTTGTAACCATACACAACCTGCTTTTGGGTCCATCATCTTACATCCCCTCTGACGGGGACAATGGGGACGGGAACGGCAGGATTTGCCCACTTGCTTGAAACCTGGTGGAGCGGAAGATTTGTGTTAATCGGGACTGACTGTTCACAGCTCCATAAAACTTGTTGCTAATACCCCAAAACCAAACCCCAGAGTCACATGCACGAATCCAATGCATTACAGCGAAACCATGTAGTGAAGACAACGACCACGCCCGTCGCGACTGCAAGTACAGACACCAAGAGGGAAACGTCCAGTGGCTGCTGGATTTTAACGTCAGAATGTTTCCTTGCAAAAGCGTCACTGATACTGCTCTTTCATTCTTCTGCAAATAATCGTGAGGTTTCCATTAAAAGCTAAAACTGGTAAGATACTCGGAGAGGAAACATAGAAAATTCTTCCAATTGGTGGAACCAAGTCTGAAATAAACCCTCTGATTAGCTGACCTAGAAATGAGTTCATATCATGATCTAATGTTGCTGGCACAATGACCTACTTGTTAACCATTCTTAATGCCAATACGATTGGAGTGGCCTACCCAATAGCCTTATACACTCGTCAATCGCATGAAGGAACCCTGATACCCTGAGCATTTTCAAAAGTGGTTCTATCTGTCTCTATCCTTCCGTCCGTCCTTCATCCTCCATCCATCCGTCGTGGTTTCCAAAATTGCCATTTTGGCCCCCAAACAGTCATTCTGTGATGGATGTCGACCAAATTTGGACGCAGTGTTCATTGACTCATGGGTCATGTTTGATTTTTGGCGTAGGTCAAAGGTTCAATTAAAGAGGCAATGTAGGCCGTTATGTGTATAATTATATCCCCACTTCGGGGATATTATGGTTTTGGCTTCGCCGTCTCCGCCGCCGCCGGCCGCCGGTTAGCGTCCTCGTCTCACGTCCGCCGCCGCGTTTCTTGTTAGCGCATAAACTCTCCAACACTTTGTCCATTTGAGCCGAAAACTTGGCACACATGTCCGCCTTAGTGAAATCTCGGATGAGTTCGAAAGTGGGCGTCGCCACATGAACGGGATCCGCTAATTTGCATAATTTCCACGATTGGAAGATTTCCCGTTAGCGCAATAACTCTTTACGCTTTATGCCGATTGATCTGAAACTTGGTACCACTTGTCCGCCCCAGTGAAATCTCGGATGAGTTCGGAAGTGGGCATCGCTGCACTGCTGGGGGCCGCTAATTTGCATAATTTTCGCAAAATTTTTAAGTTAGTCGGATTTTAACGAAACTTGGTGGGTGGGACTATGTTGATCCCGAAAAATGTGGAGGTCATTTCAAGGTCATCAAAGGTCCAATTGTGAAATTGATGCGATTTTCCAAACTTTTTCAGATTTGAACGAAACTTGGTGGAACGAACTATAGTTGAATCCGAAAAATGTGGAGGTCATTTCAAGGTCATCGGAGGTCAAACTTGCAAAATTTATGCGATTTTCCAAACTTTTTCAGATTTGAACGAAACTTGGTGGATGGGGGCTACATTGTTCCTCACAAAGTTTAAAGTCATTTCAAAGCCATCATGTGTCAAATTTCGCCTAATTCATGTGCCTATCAACTTTCATGGATTATAACAAACTTGGTGGATGGAGTTTTTCTTGTTTTCTGCCAAAATGGGGGTCTTTATGGGTGTTAGATACCTCTTCCCAATGATTGCTCAAAAGTGGGTATACACGGGGGCGGTTTACCGCCTACACATTCCTAGTTCAAATGTATCTCTACGAATCTGGTGCACAGTGCTGATGTTCAGTCATAATTATGGTCTAACAGTCGTACCCTTGTGGTGTTCAGAATTTTTTGATCCAGGGTCCCACTTGAGTCCGAGGGCCCATTCTATGAAATTTCACACAATTCGTATCTTGTATCTCCTACACATTGGTTTCACTGTGCTGATTTTCAAGTTCCATAATGATGGTCTAATATCAGGGTGCCCTGGGATGCAGAACCCATTGCCCAGTGCAGGACCTGGGGAACATCATGTGGAATTACGCAAAATGCTTATCTTACGAATTTTGGTGCACAGTGCTGACTTTGGTCTAATGATTTTCTGAAAGCTGTTACTCCTCATGGGTTTCAGGATTTTTCATCAGTGTCCCCTTGGGCCCGAGGGCCCATTTTATGGAATTTCACACAATGGTTCTTAAAAGAATCTCTTCCACAATTTTCAATTGATTTTCTTCTGAGTTACATGTAATGTCTTTGGGTAGAGGGCCTTTAGCAGTGTTCTGAAATTCTGGGCCCAGGGCACACTTTGGGCCCTAGGACCTATTATATGAAATACCACAAATCTTGTATTTCTGAGATTCTGTTGCACATTGGCTGATTCGGTCCTAATGATTGGCTAATAGCCGTATTTCCATGGTGCCCATGGTTTCAGGGGACCCAAGGCCCAGTGTGGGCCCTGGGGCCCCTTCATGTGGAATGTTTGGTGACTGCTAAGCCATTTTTGGCCATATTGAAGATCAATGTCAAAGGTCGTTACAGAGGCACAACAGGCCATTGTATGAAACTGCCTTCTTGGCCTCATGATCTTGACATTTATTCAAATTGTACATTCATCTTTGTACATAAGGATGGGGAACTGGAAACTGTGCGTTATTGTCACTGCGTATCCTTCTCCAGGTACACAGAGTGAGGCAATGCCTCTCTGACATACCTTAATATGGGGGTGGGGGTTGATCATACGCAGACAGCCTACCCCACATCCCTGTGCTCAGCCCCTGGTGGTAAGTACCCAGCAGTAACGTCTGTTTGGTGGATGTAGGTTTATAATGTTAAACTTAGCAGGTTTATAACCAAATTAACCATCCACCTGCCTACTACGCCATACAAGGAACACCAGAGTATTTGGTAATTGGGCTGAATATAGGCTACCTTATGAACAAATGGCACTGTCCTAAACTAAATGATGCTAATGTGGGACTCACCTGGAGGGGGCTTGGTGGAGGGGGCTAGGGGATTCAACGGATGAGGCTGGGGATTCAGCGGATGGGGCTGGTAGATTCAGTAGATGGGGGTGGTAGAGGAGGGTTGTACTAGTGAACAGATCTGATGGGGATGTGTAACTGTTTGATTGGTGGATGCAAAAGATACGCTTGAAAACCCTTTACAACAAGTACTATTGTTAACTAAAGTTAACAGATTCCTATCCCTGTGAATAATTTGGTTCCAGGGGTGGCGCCAGCGGGGGGGCAGGGGGGGGCCATGCCCCCCGTCGGGGAAGCCTGGCCCCCCCGTCGGGACTTTTCCCATCTCGTCGGGGAGCCCAGTGGGTTCCTAAAACTGTACACACCCGAAGAGGGCTTTGTTGCCCCGAAGTTATATTTCCAACCCTCTTAGTGAAAATTCCTATATTGAAGCTGAAAATTTTCGGCCGCATCGCGCGCCTCATACCTTTCTATAGTAATGCCAAGTTCCTCGCTCGAGTTTAAGATCTGCGTAATCATCTTCCTACATGCTATACAATCGTGGAATACATAGATAGAAACCAAGCCCTTATGGATAGCTTCGAAATGTCCCTGCAAGAGATTAAGGTTACAATTCGTTTGGGGAGATGCTCGTTCTACCGTCTATACCACTGTTTTGCCTCTTGTGTAGAGTGGTGTGCTTTCACGACCAGTGCCCAGGTATTTCCTGTGCAGTTATTGGGATACCTGACCCTATTCTACTAATAAGGGCATCTGATTTGAGTGGGAAGCTATTGAAAGTAAACATTGCTCTCCACAATTTTTATTTCATTTTTTCGTTTTTTTTTCTTCAAGAAAAAATTGTTTCCCAAAAAATGAAAACATCAAAATGCAGGTTTTGACTTAGGGGGTAGGGAGCCCGTCGAGGAACTTGGCCCCCCCGTCGGGGAAGCCTGGCCCCCCCGTCGGGGAAATCCTGGCGCCACCACTAGTCATTGGTTCATCTTTTTGTTGTCAAGGTGTACGAGGGGACCATTCACTAGTTGGCCTTTGCTCCCCCCCTCCCCCCGCCTCCCTTCCCATTACTTCAGTAAATAACTATTGAGTAGTAAAGTGCATAACGATACAGAAGAGTTCACATGGTTGTACTTTTATTGCAACCGTAGGAAACGTTGGAGTTACAGCATGTTTAATCTTGCTGTATTTGCCCCATGTAAGGGTGAGAAGGTAGTTCACTCACCCTCATATCAGATAAATCGACCTACTTGTAAGCGAATAAATTGCCCTCATACTGCTTCCATTGATGTACAAGTTAGTGGCTTTCAGCAGTATGAGCTAAATTGAAAATGTGGGCAGCAATCCACTCAAAATTTGGTTGCCTGATCTGGCAGAAGTCTACCTGCATTCCCCAACGCACATGACTGGGATTATACACTTGATATTTGATGACTATCTTCAAGACTCTGGTGAAGAATTTGCAAGCACAGATGTGTGAAAATCAGAAGCAATTGGTGAGGTTATTATTTTGCTATCTTTGACTATATAAAATTGCTAAATCTACAGACTTTCACAAGCATGTAAACTGATTTTTGGCTCTGTCATAACAATGATTCAATTTGTTACTCGGCTTGTATGTAACTTGCAATGTCAGTGTAACATCTTCCTTCTCAAGCATCGAAAAATGTCCAAACTGTTAATATTTGTATGGCTCCGGGTGCTACATGCAGAACACCAAACTTCCATTCCAGAGACATTCGGTTCTCAAGTTACAAGGGTGAAAGGTTGGTGTTGGTACTTTTTCAGCAATGTATAGCATCTCTTGCCTGGTTGTAATACATTGAGCTTTCGGACCAGGAGTGCAAAACCAAGGTCATTTTTCGTTACCACTTTCATGTCCCATTAAGGTCATTGGGGTCTCTTATGGATGGGAAACTGCCATGATTCTTATTTTCACATCCATGGAAGAGAACATTTTTTTTTCAGTTTTTGTAATGAACCGTGTCATATCATCCAAGGCCATCGAAGTCACTTAGGGGGCAAAAACTGCTTGGGAACTATTTTCGGGGGCAACAACTTGAGAAGAAAATGTCAGATGCAGTTGGGAGTTACACAATAGATCTCAGAGGTACCTTAAAAAAAATAATCCATGGTGTTGCCCTTGTGTGACCCTTTGTGTGTGAAGTTATTGTAAGTTGAAGTTTTCATTGGAGCTAAATATTCACAGAGACTTGTCATTGTGCTCATTTGAGACCATGTTCAAATTGCCATTGGACACTCCCCTGTTACCCATCTCTGTTTTGGAGATTTTGAGGATATCTGAGTTTTGATTGTTTCTTTTCTCAGGCTTGAGTTGTTATAGTAACCACCCAGCCCTACCCACGTGCTAAATTTAGGAACTGGTCTGCATTGTTGTTGTTAACTGTTGCTATAGTGGTATATGCTCGCCGCCACATCCAGCTCTCATTAGTGAGTCTCATATACGCGCATACTGCATACGGTACAGTTTAAACGTACTGTATGCCACTAACAATGACTTACCTACAGGCTACACACTATAAAGTGTGTATGCACTTCTTCTCGCAAACTGGCAGACATCCAGACTAGAGAATAGAAGGCTCATGCTCTGTTCATCTGACTCTATAAAATAAATGTTTGCAACTGAAGAAAGCTTATTGTCTTGCTCAAAGAGATGATTCAATTGTTACCACATTGGAATTCACATACCCAATTTCCTCAGTTTAGCGCCTATACTACTACTCTACGCTATACATACACATGCTCTGTTTGTCGACTCTATGAAATGAATGTTTGCAACTAAAGAAAGAATATTGTCTTGCTCAAAGAGATGATTCAATTGTTACCACATTGGAATTCACAATACCAATTTATTCAGTATAGCGCCTATTCTGCATGCTAGTACTATACTACTACTACTCTATGCTATACATACACACAGGCACACATGCTACACTGTGTAAAAATGTTAATGCAGTTGTTGGCTTTCAGTTCTTGAAAACTGATTGAGCGAAGACAACTTCGGAAACATGCAAATTTTAGTCCTTTCCTATGAAGTATCTATTTTGTAATGCTATGATGTATACGGTGCCCTCTGTGAATCTGGAGTTGAATCTGTCTAATATAACTGAAATGGAATCTTTTTCCAGTGTTTATTCAGCAGAATTCCCTCTTGTATGCAGCTAGTTCAGTACAAAGTTCAGCTAACTGTAGCCCTATGATACGATTCTAGATCGAACTAGTATTGAGGTCCCGGGCCTATGACCGACTCGCCCGCATCCTCTGACATGTTGGTTTAGACAACATGTGAAAACAGACTCGATTTTGAGCTATATCATGTGTAATCCAGACTACCATATTCATAAATCGTGAGAATCTATTTCATTTATTGAACTTACCCCACATGGACTATGCCCCCACCCCATGCCATGTTGAGCTTCTGGCAATTACACAAATCCGGGTTGGCCACCCCATCGCCCTTCTCTTTTCGCCATGCCTATTGCAACAACGTGAGTTTTTAGCTCTGGAGAATTCAAGCCCAAAACAAGCGTTCGCTATTCTTCTCACTGCAAGGTAACTGGCTGAAGGGAATTTGACGACCATAAACCATTGAAGGACAACTGAAGTATGATCATACAGGGGTATTTAATAGCTGGATAGAAACTGAATGCGTCAGTCCAACCGGGAGTTCATAGGACTTCCCGTTACGGAGTTATAGTCATTTGAAGTTTGTGTATTGTGAAGCATGTGTATTGCACAAGAACGAAATGCAATCCATTATGCAATGATATATGATGTCATACTTGCACAACTCTGCAAGCATTCTTTGTTTTCTATTGAAATTCACACATTATTTTCACTTCGAAAAGCATTTAGTCTATTGGAGAGGATCGCTGTAGTGGTTGGTAGGTGTGTGTTGGTGGTTACTCTGGTGAGAGAAAGACAACAACTTTTGCTAAATGTTGACCTGTTCAGCAAAATGAAACAATGAAATACACATATCATGTGTTGTCCATGTGTGACGTCATGCGTTTTTGCGCAATGGGATTCTCCTCAATTTCTGTTAATGGCCCAAAACTTGAAGGTCAATAACTCAACAAGGCAACATAGTAGAACTGAGGTTGGGACAATAGATACAGTTTTTAATTCTACCAAATAACTTCTATTGTATCAAGCCTGCAGTTGTCCTTTAATGTTTCGGGAAGAGGACCTCTGCTATCTCTCAGCTTCTTCTATGCCAATAGGTCTCCATATACTGCCTTGAGACAATCATTTGGAATCTACTTCTTTACAAAGTGTCTGTACCTCATGCATTAGTTGCATGCAAAAACTGCCAACATGTATATCCCACAATCATGGACCACACACACCAGGTTGCGTTCAAATCCACCAAGATCTACAAATGTTCTTTCAAGTACAACACGGTGTGGCCTAGGAATGAATTTATGAGTGCTACATGTGATATCTTCTGGTAGCTTAAGCCGAGCAATTGGAGGCAGTCTCCATGGCATGCCAGTATGGTTAGCAGTGAGATTCAGGAAAAAGTGGGGGTAGGGGGTAGTCTTGTGTTAAGATGATGATACTTGATATTCCCGATTACCTGCTGCTTTATGTACACCACTCGCAGAATTTCTGCAGTGTGCCATCATATGTTTGTGTTTGTATCTGTATCATCGTCTTGTCCAAATTGCAATCTCCTTCCGATATTGGAGGGAGAATCACACACTGATAGGAACAACCCACGCTCCGAAGATTTCCAAATTGTCCATGGACTCGGTGGACGTATTAGCTGTTACCACACGTAACATCACGGATTGCTGTTCAGTAGTTTGACAATTCAAACATGATTCTTTTCACATGACCACGCTCACATTTTTGTAATTTGGACAGACGATTATTTCAGCAAGTCGGCTGCATATTTTTTTTGTATACAGATAAGAACAATCCAGCTTCAGGAAGCGCTAGACCAATAATCGTCTTAACGCAAGACTAGGTAGGGGGTGGTTACAGGTCAAAATACTTAAAGAGAAGTCTCTTCTCAAGTTCTGTGAGATCGACATGAGAATTCAAACCTACAGCCATCTCCAAGCC
This sequence comes from Sclerodactyla briareus, assembly GCA_026419785.1. Taxonomy (NCBI): domain Eukaryota; kingdom Metazoa; phylum Echinodermata; class Holothuroidea; order Dendrochirotida; family Sclerodactylidae; genus Sclerodactyla; species Sclerodactyla briareus. The sequence goes on along the minus strand of JAODTK010004999.1, from coordinate 736,692 downwards.
TTTGAATACAGCTTGGGAATGTAACATATATAGGGGTGCATTGCCCTATCAGCAATTTGCCATTGCATGTGCTGTAGTTGAATTCCACTGTAGTGACATTGATCATTCAGATGTCCCTGTGCCGACTACAGAGTGCTTTCTACAGGTATGGAAGATCAACTGCTGATCAGCAGAATACTAAAGCACCTAAGCGTAGATTTCTATAGGTTTCTCAAAATAGAATTGTATCTGTCTACACCAGTACCATGATGGTTAACTGTATAGGCTCGATTCCTGTAGCAGTCAGTTTGATAGTGTTTGGGAGTGAAAGGTCTGCCCATCCCACACACAATGACTGAGTGTAACCAGCATAATTATCGATGCCTGACTGCTGCAACTGCCTGGTTACTTATAAATAGAAAATACATACTGTAAATACTACAACTTTATCAAGTGAAGATTGCTTATGTTTGTGGGTCAAAAGTGTTACAGGTGATACAAAGCAGAGTGGCTTAGGACAGAAAATATAATGGAGAAAAAGAAGAACCAGCCTGATTCTTGCCATATATGTCACAATGGCAGAGTCGGAAGGTATATTTTAAGCCGAGGACAACTGCACAATCAATTATAAAGAGACTAATAGAATAAGGGAAATCTAAATCCTCCCAAAGTTTGTGCATGTTTATTGTACAAGTTCCAAAAAGGAGCCCATAATGCAATAATGAATGATATCATACTTCACAACCCCCAATTCAAATTGTTTGTTGAGATGATTGAAATTCATTGATATAATCAATCTGCCAGGGGTAAAAATACTTTTCAATAAAATTGCAGCATGACGATAATTAAAAGATGAAATATAACAAAATTATCTCTAGATCTACAACAATCAAAAGCTCAAAACTCCTTGGTAAAAAAAAATCTCTCAAACGTTCTGTACGCCGACGCGGTAGGTATACAACCTCGTGGAATGGAATGATACTACGAAAGGATTGTCAGATCCGCCCCGATGAAGAAGGCTCTGTATATGTGGCTTTTTATTCCCTAAATTTAACCACCCTTGCTGTAACAATTTCTGCAGTTGCCTTCACTCCAGTATGGTCCTTGACAACAACAAAATGGTGTGTGTGAGGCATCAAACGCACTGCCCCCTCTAGAATTTCTTGTACTGCCCGCCTCACCATCTTTGCTGTTGACCTACCCAGCCATTAGTCAGCAGAGGCAATTGATCTGGTGTTAGGACTAGGACATTGGTATATTCCTGATATACTCATATATTTAACATTTTGACAAGTGGCCACGCACACTTTGCTATCAAACTTCTGAAAATCTCTCATTTACCCGTATACTTTGATATAGTATTTTCGCAAGATTGAACCGACTCGGCAGGAGGGTAACCCCCATTGTATCTCCCCACTTAGATAATCAGTGAGTGCCACTGTCAATCTAAAATCGAAATTTCAGATGACCTTGAATTCCCTCACTGCCCTCTTACCCTTCATTCAGAACTCACCAATTGTGGTCTAACCCCTACTATATTTTGTTGGAACCCAAAAAACTTGAAATGAAATTAGAAAATTTGCAGAATTGCATTAGTCTTGTGTGACATCCAAAATCTTGGAGAGTTATTGCATTAACTTGAAAATCTTTTGTGGCGTTGCAGAGACACCAAACTAAAACCACAAGATGAATAAATCATCCTATGCTAGTCGAAGAGTCAAAGAATGCTTAATTTCCTGCTCCCCGTTGCACAAGTAAATCTATGGGTCTACTCAAGTCTCTGAATTCATAATGTAGGAGATCTGTAAGTTCCCCATGTACATTAGTTGAAACCAAATGATTCCTTCAGCTCAATTTACCAAAAAACTCACAAGTGGTTTTATTGTGTGTTTGCTTTCAAACAACCCTCAGGTCTTCAGTGTGTTATGTTTTAATGTAAAGTAATTGAACATTTGCTACTATCATGTGGTGTTGAGATGACTGCACTAAATGGTTATTAGTGTGGTGAAATCAAACATGCGATGGAATGGATATGGCAAGAGACATTATCACGTCCGTTAGAGTAGTATATTAAGGTCCAATACTAAAAATTAAAGAGCTGCTCAAATCAACGTCCTGCAATTTTGGCAATTTGTTATCATCTAGCCTTCTTGTAGAGGAGGTGGAAAATCCAATAACAAACTTTGTAAGCCTAGTGCCATCACAAGGTTCTGGCTGAATCCCCCGAATAACCTGGATATTCAGTTTAAGGGGCATTGTCCTCTGGTAGCAAACATAACAGTCATCATTCTTCAGAGTGTCACTCCGGGAGTTTAATTTGCATGCCAAAAACCCTGCTGCATAGGGCATAGGAAGATTTGGTTGGACGCTCACTAAAGTATGGAATTTTGCTGCATAAATCTTTGCAAGATTTCGTCAATTCTCACAAGCTCAGTGTGGATAATTGCTTGGTCTTCTCCAGCCTGTGGCAGATTGCTCTAGATCAGAATAAGACTCTTGTACCTCTGATAAATATAGCTCAACTTAATTTAATGCCGCAGTGCTGGTACCTAACTGATGAACTGAAATAGCCTGTCAACGCCGACCTCACGCAAGGCTGATTGCAGCAATTAATTTTGTAGTCTGGTCCGATCATGTCTGCTATGCTGCTTGCGACTAATATCTATAATCCACTTAATCCACTTCTCCATGACTTGGTAATTTTCCTCACCCTTTCCATTTCCACTCTGCTGCTTCTTTGCTACTTTTTTTCATTTGTCCATGACTGTTGCGGCTTCTTATCTGGATTATGCAATCCGCATATCGCACTCGCAAGCCTATGCCTTGGCAAGTTTCTGCTTTAGCCCCTGAGGCTTCTCTGTTTGAAACAGAATGCGCAGCCTGGCCAGGAAGCCTCTCCGTGTTTCGCCAGCTGTAGCGCCCAGGCAATCAATCTCTGCTCCAAGCAACTGCTCTTAAGATTCCTACCAATTGCTTTTAATTGCCGCTTTAATAATGGCACTTACAAAAGGTGCTCCCCTTTGGTCTGTACAACTCCCCAGCAGCCATCAGGACGGGGCTTGTAGGATGTATCGTACATGGATGATCATCATTATTATGGTATATCATCGTTGTTGTTTTTTTTCATTCTGAAATGTTGCCCTAATCTTAAGAGCTGTTTTGATGTACTGGCAAGTTTGGAGGGGATAGCCGCCAGAAAAGACTGATCTTCGAGACTTTTGTCCACTGATAGATGATGTTGCTTGCCTTCTTCACAGAGACAAAGATGAGCTGATTCCCTACAACTACGAATAGTTTTTGCTGATAGTTTTCACCAATAGGGGACTATATCACGCCCTTGGATTATCATTTGGAGGCCGTAGCAATGAAGTTGGCACCTCGTAAATGAGTGAGTCACCTCGCAAGGAATAAGAAATAAGTCACCTTCATCCAGTTTTGATAATTCAGTGCAATGGTATTTGTTCATGGTACAGTTTTTCAATTTTCAAAATTTTTATCTTGACCATAGTTTGAATTGTCTTAAAGGTTAATTTTCTCACAGGACATTGGATATTCACAGAACTATAAAAATGTTCTGTTGGCGAAACCCCTTACCCTAATTGACCTCAAATCTTTGTATAGTGTTTTGTAATTGCTCCCTGAAAGATATAAAGGAATTTTCCTATGATGACTGTATTACAGCTGGAATGTAAAACTATTTCAATTTCTACAACAATATATTAGTAGTGTGCCATAACATTAAAACAGCTTCCTAAATCTAACGATTAACATATTCCTCTAAATTGTTTGTTTATTTATATCAGAGTTTGCATCCAGAATAAATCAGATGAAAGTGATCAGCTATTATTTTCATGGCTTTACTCTACAATAAGTTATCGACCACTCAAAGTCAAACCTTTCTATCAATATATAATTGTGCAGGAGAGCGTCTTCTAAAGTGCCATTGCCAATGCCTCTGTAATTTCCAACACGTGTCTTAACTTTTTGTGCAGTTTCTAACCCTGATTGTTCTTGTCTTTTTCCCTCTCATGTTGCTGCTGTTGCCTGCAGGTATCCTTTTCAATTTCATCATTCACCTCCTTGCTTCTTCTCTGTCTTCTGTCTCCACTTGCCCTGGCTGGCTCTTTACTTTCATCTCCACTACTGAAAGGTGAAATTAATATTGGCTCAATTTTTAGGCTGATTTCAATGTGGAACTTTAATTGCTGTGATCATACTACTATTTACTATTGTGCAAGCACCATACACTTGGGGAATTTGAAATAATCTGTTATTTGCATCCATGAATGAACTGCAAGTGTTTGATATTTTCCAGGATATTCAAGGTCATGCGGATGCTAATCTGACTGCACTACATTGCTGTTCTGCATGGGTAATCAGCTGCTCAACAGCAATAATCATCATGAGTATTTAAGATTGAGTGACCTTTTGTCAAACAGATCAAAGCATTGTGGGCCATTGAAAGATCGAACACATATTGGAATGGGACAAGTTGCTTTATGTTGGTATCAACCATGGACCTGCATTTTTGGTGCATTCATTTGGTCTCCAAACTTACTACACAATGTAGAAATTATCCAGGTCTTGCTAGAGCGTGTAACCATTGCTGGCATTGATAGTTCAGTAGAGTGATCATCAGCAAACATCCTGATAGTCAATTGCTATAATGATCCGAATGTCCTGTGTGTATTATTGAGAATGCAAGGCCCCCCAATACTGTTAGCCCGATGATACAAATCCAGAGATCGTCCCCCCCACTTTAGTAGTAGACCGTTCGCCCACTCGGGCAACACAGTTGCCTACAGCATGATATGAGTGTTGAGGAATCTGCCAGAGACCTAATCCACACAGTTTAAAAGACAAACCCTGGCATACGCAGGTATTGTTTGTTATGTACCAGTCCACGCACAATGTACCCCCGCCTACCCTGAACATAGTCAGTCAAAAAATGGTGGTCATTGTTAAATCCAACGTGACTCACATGTGTGTCATTTAACCTAAATATTCTGTCCGCAAAGCGACTCCGGTAATGTCGTTCCCCGCAGATTGTTTAGAAATTTCTCTAAAAAGCTGATCAACTTGATGGATCCTTTCCAAGGAATTAAATTCTTTGAAACGCAGCGGATGGATCATGTACAAGAATTGTTATGACCCCCATCTGGAAATATTTGAATTTGGAAATGATGGGTGGGAGGGGGAGCACAATGGCAATAACAGTTACGGATCCACCGGTGATTCCTATACCAGGGTTTCCTTTCCCAACCTTCTCCAGCTGGGGTACCATTCCACATTGTCGTGTTGCCACTGAGTTACGCCCTGTATTGTACTATTTAAGCGGAGCGCCACCATAGGTGGCGCGGCGGAGCGTATAAGAAATTTTTTGGTCCCCAAAGGCTCCCAGATGCCAGATTGCACAATGACGTTGTTTCTGCTTTGAAACTATCTCCTTAATTGGCATTTCTTGTTTTCTAATTTTGGTTATCCAGAAACATTTTAATCAGAAAAATATTTTCCAGCTCCAGTCAGTGAAAGGGATGTGTTTTCTTGATGACCACCCATTGCCGACAGCAGTGCTCAGATTGGTGGACCGAGGAGGGGACGGGGTTCCATGTGAGGGGGTATCTTCCTCCCCTCTTGGTCTTTTTAATTATTAAGTACCCTCATATGGAATCTGGGGCATTTAGCATCATTAGATGTCCAATTTCTAATTTCTCTTGCAAGTGCATGAGGAAGAATAATAGAAGGCCGAAGAAAAATGGAGCAACTCGGTACCACACTGCGGACCACCGTGAAGTCCAAATGTACCACAGGTGGTACGCTTACCACAGGTTGGGAACCCCTGATCTAGACTGACCACCATGATGGAGAAGTGCAGTATGTTTTCGTGCAAAAACTAACACCATAGGCTATAAGATTTTTTCGCTTCTAATACTCATTGTTGTAGTCGCGGGCCGGCCTCGAGGCCGAATTTGCATGCCTCGGCCCGCCCCACCGTCGTTTTTGGCTCGAGGCACCATACATACAGTGTACAACCTCGAGAAATGTGTCCGGCCTCGATCGGCCTTGGCTTGGCCGGCCTCGACTACATTCCTCTACTACTCCAAACAAACTTTTCACTCTGTGGCAAGTTTTAGGAGAATTACTGGTTGCCAGATGGACATTGCCAGTATTTTGATGAACCGCCTATATGGTGGTTCCGGCTCAATTCAGAATAATTGTATGGAAACTTAGGGATGAAGTCCCTGTGGTTTTTCTGCAGAGCTGTCATCGTGGCAAAATGCGCGTGCATCAGTTCGTTTACTGATTTTTTGCTTCCGAGGTTACAGTCTTCAACAATCACGAAACGAACTTTCCTGATAATCTCTTTCAAACTATGACTCAAATGAATTTAGGTTAGGTATAGGCTACTATGTGGGAGGGGTCCTTTTCCAATTGCCTTTGGGGTTCCTGCCCCCAAATCAGTGCAATGAGGCAATTATATTATCTACACTGTAATCGGCTATCTACCAGCCTACAATTGTGTCAAACAGGTTACATCCCCTCTACAATAATGAAGGTCAATAATGGTATGGATCCAGGATCTGTGGTTTAATTGTCACACACCAGTTGAGCTATTAGATTGAGGGAAATTATTTCGCTAGGCAGGTAATGGTGGTGCAGTTCAGATCAGGTGACTCTTATTGGGATTTTAGCTAGCAAACATTGCCCGCCCCCCATGCCCACATGCTGTGCCTTGTGGAGTTTATGCTATTGTCCATGCGACATTGGGCTTGGCTGTTTTTGTTTGCCAGTGGGAGGAAGTGTACAGTACAGGGTTGGTTCACCCAACCAGAGTCCGTCCATGCTTCACCGTGACCTTAGCCCTACTATCTGCCATGGATAACTCTCTTTATCTCTTATGCTTCCTGGAAGAACCACAAACAATGTCAATGCCAACATTTGTTGGATTGCAGAATGAATGTCTACCTGGCTGGTAATTCTGGATCAAATTTATCATTATATTGTAGTTTAAGCTGTGTGATAGGACATTGTTACTATGGCAACTTAACAAGGAATAAATCGCAAGGCCTTTATGGCGCGAGAAAAGGGAATTATTATCAGGAAGAAATATATATGCCAAATCAAGAAATATGTTTCTGATTGTGAAATAGTTTATTCACAATGGAAAATAATTTCCCTCGAAACAATATTGTTTCGATGGAAAATGGTTCGTAAGAAATATTCATTTACAAAACAATTAATTGTTTGCCACAAAATAACATTAGCAACAAAAATTTGTTGGCTAAAAATATAGGTAGCCTAGAAAAAAAAGTTAATTTGGCAAGAGTGATTTCATGTTTCCAGTGATGAAATATATATACAGGAAATAATTATCTTGTTCTACAAAATTTGTTTGGAACTAAAAATATATTTCCATTGCAGATCTTGCCATGACAAGAAACTTTTCCGAACACGAAGTCTGTGAGATACTAGAAAAATGTTAAGAACCAAAAAATATATATATTGGGCTACAATATGTTGTTGGCAACAGAAAAAATAATTGCTGTCAAAAATATGTTGCAACGAAAAAATAATATATCAACGAAGCCTCATGGACAGCCGTTGATTCTAATCGTCAGAGTACCCTGCCTGTGAAATGCCTGTGGATCTTACTGTTACTGTACTGAGAGGTACTGCGTGGCATTCCGTCAACCTGCAACCGTGCCTTTCCACTTTTCGAACTATATGGATACCGATTCAAGGGCTGATTATAGAAGAAATGATTATTTGAGGAATTAGCAATACTCAACGGGAATATTTTTTAAGTGGTTTATCATATGATGATGCCAATGCTTGGTAGAAATCGAGGGGTCCAGAAATTAAACGAATGAAATGCATCGCAAGGTGATGCCATTCCTCGTCGTAAATTGTGGAGTTGGAACACCTATGACCGGAGTCATGCTCGCGCATTTTTTTTCTCTGGAAAATTTGAGCAACCAGGGATATAGAATTGTCACTGTTTAGAGGGATATTTGAAAGTTGAGATTTCGACATTATTCACTATTCCACAATCACCATGCGTTCAACGGCCAACTAAAACCGCGGCAACGGCGCAAAAACTGGGCCATATTACTCAATACTAACCTTGACTTCGAGCACATGTGCATATTCATGGACATCCAGTTGGCATTCAACCTTCCGTATAAAAAAATACCTGCTGGCCCGGCATCGCGACGGGTTTTTCTGTGTACATGCTGAGTGGTTACAAATACAAGGACTAACTACTACTCATATTGACGTCGGTTCGATTAATCACATCTTGGATAAAATGGGACGCAGTACGCAATCAGTGGGAGAGGGTGTCCAACTTGAGTGAGTCGGCCATTACTAGCCTACTAGGACAGGAGGATTGCAAACCTTGTCTGCACCGGCACCTACAGCTGTAGGCCGAATGCTCCCCCTAAAACTCCCAGTAACAGTGTCCCCAACTCAACTGTATGTGACTATAATACTAGGCCAAGTGAGATCAGCAGAGTGGCATCCCTGTTCCGGCCGTCGAGGTTTGGTGGAGAGGGGGGGGGAATATGAACGACTTTTTGTCACTCCGGGGATCTGGGTCCCAGTTCAGGACAGGCTACTGCAAGGCCTAGTAGCAGCATGGCGTGATGCTTCGCCAGTGGAAACGATGAATCACTGAAACGACTGAACTGGGACTACGTTGATCATATATAGTTTGTCGTGATAAATGTAATTATGGCAGAGCAAACAAATTGCCGTTGCCAACATATATTTTGTTGCAAACATATCAGGGTTGCAAAGACTACGTTAATAATTTTTTTTTACGTTGATAATATATGGTGTAAGAGAAATTAAAAATTCATTGCAAAAAAATATTTTGTTGCAAACATATCAGGGTTGCAAAGACTACGTTAATAATTTTTTTTTACGTTGATAATATAATTGTGAAGAGAAAATAAAATTGCATTGCCAAAAAAATATTTTGTTGCAAACATATTAGTGTTGCAAACAATTATTTTTTGCAAATGAAATGTATCTACATATATTCTATCATTGGGAAACGTATTATTTTATTTTATGATAATTTTTCTCCATCGAACACCGTTAGTGCTTCTGAAAATTTTCCCCTTGAGGGCCCGAACAGTATTTTCCACCTTGTGAATAAATATTTCCACAATCAGAAAATATATCTTGATTTGGCAAATGAATAATTCTTGAAATAGGGATAAAATTTCTCCCATCGCATATATTTTAACAATAGATAATAAATACCATTCTTCCTGATAATATATTCCCTTTTCTCGCGACATAGGCCTTGTTTAGCCTAGTATGCATTAATTTTCTGCCTGGCAAATACAGTTTGAAAATTTGCAGGAGGTTGAGACTTACCTTATCTTTTCCAGGTCAATTCATTTTAGCAATGACCCCTGCCCTAGTTTTGGTGTTTGGGAAAGTGGTCTTAATGGCATTAGATTCTACTTGGGTACTGCACAAAAGGAAATGACCTTTTCAACAGTTCATGGATAACTTGAATGATCGTGATTCTGTGTGCAGACGTGAGTGTAGACTACAGGCCATTCATATGGCATAGATCTGACACATTTCTTGGTTCATTATTTCTTGGACTCACATGCGTGAAGCTGCAGGATATTCAGTCGAACAGCTTTTAATATTATCATCATTATGGTAAATTCAATGACCCCTGGGATCGTGGGCAGCAGACAGCAGACAGTCATTATGTCATAGTCCTTAGGCCTAAGCCTTGAAAGAAATTTCTTGTGAAAATTAGATTAACAAGTCGCAATTTGTTGTTTGATGGTCCATGCATTGACCAGGTGATGTTCATTTCAGTCGAATATGTGACAGAGCAACCCAAAATGATTTGTTCACCTACTAGAAGGAGGTTTCCCCTATGGGCTGGGCATGTGCACAGAACTTAGACCCATGGTGTATTCCCTCCTAGTGTATTTGCATGACATCACAATTAGGGCATGTCACCCCGCTATACGGATTACAGTATACCATCTATTATATGCTGGGTGTGTAAGATGTTATGAGGCTCTTCAAAAGAGGACAACATTGGCACTTGGTCCTTAAACACATCAACATGTTTGTTCAGTTTCAAGCTCGGTGCTAACGAGAACCACCCATATTCTCCTGTGATAGGATTGGTATGAGGGGAATGCTCAATATTCCGATGGGTCGTTACTCTGAATTAATTTATCATTGGGGTCGTTACCGCAAATGGTCCCCACTTCAAATTTAGGGTCGCTATTACGAAGGGTTGTTTTCCTGAAGAGGCCGCTACTCCAAATTGAGGATCAGGGTAATTATTTAGGAGGGTCACTACCCAGAATTGAAAATCAGAATCGCTATTCCAAAGGGTTGCTACTTTGAATTGAGCATCAAGGTCGCCACCCGGAAGGTCACACTCCCAATTAGTTCGCTACTTTCCCAATTAGTTCGCTACTCTCCCAATTAGTTCGCTACTCTCCCAATTAGTTCATTACTCTCCACGGTCCTGATGTTTAGTCCGTAGTAATTACTCTTTGAGATAGTGGTCCGGATGGCCAGTTCAGACTTAGCGACCTCAATGATCTAGTTGAGTGCTGTCTCTTCGTAGAGTACAACTCAGATGCCCAATTTAAATTCCCTCATGCTCAATTCATAGTAGGGACCCTTTGGAACAACAACCCTCAGGAGTAGCAACATGGTAGAAACATGGGTATAGTGAACGCAAAAAATTCTGGGGGAACCGCTAGCATTAGATTGGTTGGAAAAAAATGTGCATTGAACACTGCCTATCAGCTGAATGCAAGGATCGGGACTCGGACCTGGAAAAATCTTCTAAACATTCAACTGGAAGACTCGAGTACTGTTAATAAAATCTTCCATATTGCATTAGTAGTAGTGACTCTGCTTCAGCTGTAGAAATCACAGAAAGTTATTGATTTGATACATGAATTGGGTGACTCAGTTTACAACTATGTCTACCTATAGCCTATGTCTGAACTTATCACCTACAGCCATCATCACATGCAAGGCTGATGTATGCATGTTTACTATAGGGCTTAGAACGGAGTTCACCCTCTCCATTGAGCTAAAATTAAACCAACAGAGAACATGCAACCAGCCCTCGACTGATGTAAACCATCCATTACCATTGGTACCCCTGTTTGACTCTTGTGTCTGCCCCCAGGACAACTTCCACACTCTCTTTCAGGGGGAGCAGACTGCCAAGCATGTACAACTCCGACCCTAAATTCAATTTAGCTGATTTGAGAGAAGGGAGGGACCCTTCTAATTGTGGAGAGAGCAGTGCGATCGACGTTGGCTTCCGGCGATAGTAACACCCAGAAACTTACTGCAGCTCGGTCGTAGTTAAAGAGGTCACCTGTCCTCCAGTGTGTGGAGACAATGCAGTCCTACGCTACGTAATGACACCTTTCTATTTAATTAGGTTTGAAACCAGTTTTCCTGAGTAATAAACATCTACTTTTAAATATACAGACCAAAATGCTTCATAGCTCTTAGTAACATTCAAAGAATGCAATGTTTTCCTCTTATTACAATTAAAACAATGTAAAACTCTTCGGGTTTATTAGTGACCTCCTGGATGCAAATTCTGCCAATGCGTTGTTATTTCCTCTCCTAATTCCTGGAAATACGGATGTAATTTCCCCTCTATCTTCTGTATGAATTCATCTTGAAGCTTCTATTTTTATCTCCCATCAATGGTTGGCATATTAATTTATCGCTACATATAGTACAGGCTGGGAAAGTCTTGAGTTAATGTTGTTCCACGAGGTGACTAGAGTTGATCTTATTTGTTTCGTCATCTTGCTAGAACTTTGTTACATAGATGTTTTTGGAAAGGAGGACTCCCATACATCAACATATGTAGCTGACGTTATACCAATATTACTAATTATTTAATGGGATGCCTACAACTGGTATATTTTCCCCTGAATTAAATGAAAGAAGGTGTAACTGATTTCATTTTTTCCTAATTTTTCAACCAATGCTGGCCATAGCTATCTGTCAAGAGCCCCCACCACCCCACCCTAGCTCATAATTGGAAATTAATACAACATGTTGGAATCTGTCTTCTGACAGGTCTAATTCCATTCCCCTATTATCTCTTTATGCTCCAATCTCAATGGTTATTAGTGCTTTGTGTGCATGGATGTGGGGGCTGTTACCGAGGTCCCCCTTATTTCTTGATGTATCCTGGGGGATCCATCTGCTGGGAGCCCACTTGTATAGAAGAAGGGCAAATCATTTCAGAATGTTGTCTGAAATGGTGAAACCTCTCACTGAAATGCCTCTTTTGAATAATGTTACCTGGAAAAATGTGGTACAAGAGAACATACCCAATGTCATCCCCTGTTCATCTGTTAACAAGTTAGCATTCCTTCTTTTTTTTCCGCTACCGTACGTGATTGGAATCGTTTTAACCATCCCAGGTTGTTAACGGCAAAACTCTAAACAAGTTTTAAACATGAACTGAGGAGCTCCTATCATTCAGACCTCAACAGTAACCCAGCTTTTCAAATCTCATGTTGGCGTGAATGCTCCGTCCGATCCTTTCACTTCTAACCACCTTTTTCCCTATCCAACCTCTTTCCCTATCTTCCCCTTCTGTCTGTCCTCTTTATCCCCAGCCTTCTTCCTTTTCCTTCCCCCCACCAGGATCCTCTGAAGTGGAAACACTAGCGGTAGTCTCGTAGCAACTGGCATGAAAGCGACTATGATGTTTGCATGCTGTTACTGTTATAGCCAAAAAGGGTCTCATCCCAATTTAGTAATAGTGACAACATCCTCAGCAACGTCCAATCTTCCGTAAGGTTCAGTACGGGGGTTTTTGCCTAGCTTCAAATTTTTCTGAATGATCAATTTCGATCAGTCCTATTGGCATGCCCAATGAGGGGGAGGTGGGGGGCATGCCCTCCACTGAAGACGGGGGGGGGGGATCAGCTAGTCAGATGGAAATTACAAATCGTCTGACTGATTAAGGAGTGTCACCAGAGGAAGTAGCAACTCCTCCCACTTTCTTTCAGTCAGGAACCCCACCACTAACCCTGACAATTCCTGCGCAAGCCTGTCATTTTCCCTGATAAGTTCTGCGAGGGCTCTGGACTCTGGTTGTTTTGAGGAATTCAAATGGATTCTCTACCTAACTATCATGATGTGAGATTTTTCAACACCTTACAACTTGATGGACCAGATGCTGTCTTCTTATTATCTGCGTACTTACCGATTACAACACCCCTCTCAGTCTTGCTGTTTGTTAATTTTTTGACTGCATGATGGTTCCCCCCCCCTGCCTCCACCTCCTTATCCTATCTCCTCACACCCTTCCCCCCCTCCCCCCTTGTTCCTACACCAGAATACGGCTTGTCAAACTGTTTTCCCATAATACCCTGACAGTGTCCATAGGGCCCATTATATGTAATGACACTTTTGAGTAAGACCCCCTACAGTGTGGAAGCCCATGGAGCCATAGCCACAGCTCTACAGTATACCAATGACGGGTTACCAAGTGCTATGCTTCCTATTGGCCATGGTATGACAAATGACTTATTGCCTGCGGGTAAATGCCCTCTGTGGGGGTCATAGTCAGGAGGCAATGACTGCCAGGTATGGGAGGGCCGCAGGCCCAATGGGCGATGTACCCATTGTATAATTATAGGGAGGCTGAATTATTGTAAAAGGAGCATGGAGGGTCTGATCTTGGCATTCCTGCAGTGAACCCAAGAGGACGCCATAAAACAATTGAAGTACCATGAGCAGTCTGGAGGGTTGGCTGACTGCCTTAATCTGTATGGTGATCAGTTGCCCTGTGGTAATAATGAAAGCCCGGGAGTCATCCATGTTCCCAAGGCTCCCTCCCTGGGGGTCACATCGAACATTTGAACTGTGGATGTTATGTTGTAGTAGGGACATAGCTATGCAGTGATACTGATGTTGGGAGATATTGGTCTGGAGACTTTTTTCAGCAAGCAGTTGTTATATACTAAATATAGGTTAAACCCGGCTTACTAATAGGCTAAACCTGGCTGCTATGTTTTAGTTGATGGAGTGTTTCCTATGGGCTCTATTTTGCCCTACATCTGGGTTGGATGGTGCTCAATTTTTCTCACACGGACCAGGCATGGGAAGAGTCATGGGCAGAGTAATTGTGTGCAGATATTAGTCAAGTTCTGTACATATTGCAACCATGACAGTATTGGTTTACTAGCTACCAGGATTGCATAATTTTGAAACTGGTGGGTACCCCTCCCCTCCCCTCCCCATTACCATTTATGCAGACAATACAAGTGAATGAGACTGGAATCAAATTGAAAGGGACCTTACACAAAAGAAAGCCAGTACGTGAAATGGATTCCTGGAAGCTTCTGCAGTGGCCTATAGTTCATGGCCTAAGAGTTCTAGTTCAAGTTAAATTTCTCTGTGGTTAGACTATTGAAGCATAAAATTGAATGTACCAGTTTAGTGTAGGGGCTATGGGTAGGATTATGGGTAGGACTCTACCAGTGGACTGAGTACACATGGGTACAATTCTCAACACACCAATTTACTTAGCTTTTAACCCCCCCACTCCCCACCTCCTCCTAAACTCCCGCCCAATACTAACTTCTGACCGATCTAAAGCATTGATAGAGTGGACACCAGCGCCCAATTTGTAACACCCAGTACGGTTCGTTGATAGTACCCCGGCCTGCTAACCAAGCAATACTAACCTCTGACTGCTCTAAGGACATTGATAGAGGGACCACCAGGGCCCAATCTGAACACACCAGTGAATGTTCATTGAAAGTACCCCGGTGCTGCTAACTCAGCAATTTACTAACCTCGACTGGCTCTAAGGGCTATGATAAGGAGGGGACACCAGGGCCCAATCTGTAACAGCACCATTACTGTTCGTTGAAGTACCCCTGTGCTGCTAACTCCAGCAATACTAACCTCTGACTGCTCTAAGGACATGATTGATAGAGTGGACACCAGTGCCCCACCCAATCGGTTACACCATACTGTCGTTGAAGTTACCCCTGCCCTGATAACTCCAGAGCAATACTAACCTATGACTGCTCTAAGGACATTGATAGAGTGGACACCAGTGCCCAATCTTGTAACACACAATACTGTTCGTTGAAGTACCCCTGCCCTGCTAACTCCAGCAATACTAACCTCTGACTGCTATAAGGGCATTGATAGAGTGGACAACAGCGCCCAATCTGTTACACCATTACTGTTCGTTGAAGTACCCCTGCCCTGCTAACTCCAGCAATACTAAAAAAAAAAAAAAAAAACCTCTGATGCTCTAAGGGCATTGATTAGAGTGCGACACCAGGGCCCCAATCTGTAAACACACCATACGTTCGTTGCAGGTACCCCGTTCTGCTAACTCACTGCATGACAACCGCTGATGCCTTAGGGCATTGATTAGAGTGGGACAACCAGCACCCACTCTAAACACACCATTTACGGTCTATTGCGTATCCCTTGGAACGAGGGCATGCCCCCTAACATATGCTTGAAAAGGGTTGAGGAAGCAAACAGGATTCCTTGCGACCTTGGGTTCGGGGGAGGGGGTTAGAGCCCCTCTTCTGCCCGTGGGTACGTCATCGGAGCATGCCACAAAGACATTGGACCCTCAGACAGATTGGGCCTTGTAGGTGCATGCGTGCAGTCCTAATTATTCACATCTTTACATCGAGCAAATCAAGATGTGAAGCCTTAGGAGCGATTCATGCAGCCTATATGTGCATATGTTATTGGACTCTGTTCTCAGCTGAAACTAATAGTTGTGCTCTTTTTAACCTCAAAGCTGCCTCTGGATAAGACGCTTTCAGAAGCATTATCAATTTTGTAAATCACGTTTCATCATATCCTGCCACTCCTGCAGTTTCATCAGAAAATTACCTTGGCTATTAGGGTACAACACAGACGTTAAATAGCAGGACACGTGATTAAAGACGTTCCCCATGATTATTTTGTTTGAGGGCGGGAGGGTAGGTTTTTTAACTTGCAGTTTTTTGCCTACAGGCCGATAAATGCGGACGTTTAGGCGCATTCTGGCTATCTATCCTCCGCCGTGGTGCCCCTCCCTTTCACGAGATTAGCACTGACTTTGAACCGAAGATAGTACATTGGTCCTGATACCTAATGAATTGGGGACGTGGAAGCCTGAATGATTCATACAAGGTTATAATGTACAAGACAGGTGTCAGGTGCCAGTCTGATGTTCACAAGCTCATTGGAGCGTCTGGCTGGCAGGAGAGACCAAAATGGGGATGTCTTAAGCAATGAGGATCAGAGCCTGCCAAAAGGAACTCTATCTGTGATAACAATGAAAGATCATGTCTTCATGGGTAGTGTACAAATGTGGTGGGCGCTTTTGGAGGAATATACTGATACTTAGGGCTGGTGTTGGGCGTAGCCTGTACTGTAGGTGTGTGAGAGGGGGGAGGAAAAGTGCAGGCGCGGAAGTGCCTGTTGATTGTCAAGATCAGGACTCTTGAATCTGAACCTTGGAGCTTTTGTTTGCCTAATGTTGAGTTGAAGAGTCAGTGTTCAAAGGGTGCTCAATAATATGTTTCCGAAATATAATTCCCAGTGTGAACATTTTAAGTAAAGTGATGGTTATGTTTAAGAATACTCCATGGAAAGTGTAGCCTATCATACTGTGCATGTGGAAGAGGTGCTGTTCAGTTCTATATTGAGAAGGCTTTGTTTGAGAGTTTGATATTGGGGGGTGGCGGGATGATAGGTCCGGTCTGTTGTCCTATGTTGAAAAAACAAACAAAAACTGTTTTATGTTTATATATGTTCAGGGTGGCGGGAGGGGGGGGAAAGGTCTCAGTGTGTCCTATATGAGGAAAAAAAACATCAAATGTTTATGGCTATTATATGGTCAATGATATTGAAGCTGCTTTTATAGGCACACGAGTATGCGCATAGGCGAAACGACAGGCAAATCACGTGTTGCGCGGGGATATATAATAGGAACGCGACTTGCGAAATGGAATTCGCAGTGGAACACAGAAAACTAGATGAGCGGCCTATTTTTAGCGCGAAAATGGACAAGAAAATTGGCGCTCGTTAGGACCATAATTTAGGCAAGATGTATATGCCACAGGATATACCTCTATTGAAGAAGGAACAGAGGGACGCAGTCACCAATTGACGACAACGGATGTAGGTATGGGGCCTATTAGGCCTTAGGGATATGGGCGTATGTCCCTTAGAAAAATGTCCAAAGAAATGGGCGAATACTCATCCACTCCATTGAGCGCTTTCACTCCGTTGGAGCGGAACTCTCACCCATCATGAAGTGTAACTTCTACTACTCGATTAGGTGATTTCTAACCTAACATTCGGAGGTATGCTGAGTGACTACTTCCATTGGAGTGAAATCACTATTTCGTTGTTAGAGAGCATGACATGAGTGACAGGGTTCTACTAGACCCGAATGACATTTCCAGGCAGGATGAGTTGTTCAGTGTTTGGTTTTTTTCAGGCCTGGGTGGGGCGAAGATGGCATACATCCTGGGTTGATGATTCCCCGAGTATCTATCCAACCCGATTGAGGAAGATTCCCGAGACCTTGGGGAAATTCCAACCAATCGGTTATAAGGTTGTCCCCCCCCCCTCCCCCCCTCCCCCCCCCCCCCCCCAACAATCCATCATGCCGTCTTTTCGAATATAAGACACAGTTAGAATAATGCATGAGACTATGTAGGCCTATTTAACAGGCAAAATAAAGGGAATTGCACCATGTATGTGACCATATGCCTATTTTGCAGTAAAATACTGAAATTCTCAGTATACGATGTCCCATTCAGCGTTCCATGTTGGTCATAAATTGCGGGCTGTCGCGCGTGACACGCGATTCGAATTGTTACCCGACAATTCAATTTTTGTCGACAAAAAATCACACAATCGCCCATTCGCGTGCCAATGAGTAGACCCATAGGAATACAACGGGAGCGAAAAATAGTCTTTGTCACATATTTGCACATTCATGTGCCTAGTAAAAGCACGCTTTAAAGCTGTATTTTATTTTCCTGCATGGCCATGCAGGCCTGCTGCATAAGCATACGGTGCACTAAGCCATGTCTGTGTTGAAGTTGTGCTAAATTTACCAGAATTCATTTTGAAAACGTAATTGGGGATTTCTTTCTGTGAAATCACTCCATGTGAACTTCCAACACAACAACAACAACACAGTATCAGTTGGTGATATGTTCCAAACTGGTTTACAAATTGATGATGGTAGGGCATGGAAGAGACAACGCATCATAAAATTATTAATGGTCAATATTAATAATATAGCTGAGGAAAAATCAATCACTGTCAGCCAAAAATTGACTTCCATGCAGTTTTCCTTCACAAAGTTAGAGGTATTCGAAGTTTATGCAGTAATAAATTATACCAAACTTGCACAATGCTGCAAACATTCTTTTCTATTTCTACTAACTCCATTACACAATAATTCAACTTGATAGAATTGATATAAATTTATTAGGTCTGTGAAAGGGGAAATGCTTATAGTGGGTTGTTGGTATGTGTTGCTGGTTTGAGACAGTAGCCTTACAGAATGTTCATGGGTTGTTCTGATGTATTTCACACATAATATTCTGAACAACTGGGGGTATTTGCAATTCTCTCCATAGCTCTATCATTACAGCCTATTTTTTAACTGTCACCACTCTTTGAGAACGTAATCAATTCATTCCATCTTTTCAGATGTTATTTGAATAAGTTTTTGTGCAGGTAGGATTAGTTCTTTCTTCGTCATGGGAGTTTCGAATATTTTTTGCACACTGTTTTTTCTGCATTGGACCTTGAACAACAGCCATTGACTACTTTCCTTGGTCACAAAAGCATTATCATCTCATTAATGTGACCGTGGACAGGTTTATTGTGCTGAAGGGACTTTTTCCTAATTCTCTGCATAATTAACCAAACTCTCAAGATATCGACCTGCTGAATGTAAGCCCAGTTCGGAGTTCCTAAGTGCGCATGTCACCAAGACAGTTCGGGAATAACCAGATTCAGTCAGAATTCCCCTACTTAAAACACAACCAATTCATCCCATATTCCGGATGTTATTGTTCATAAGTATGGGGGGAAATCTGTGTAGTTTCGTGTTGGCAGGATTCGTAATTTCCGGCAGGGCCTTTTCGAAAGATTGTTCTGCACACTGTACGAATAACATCGAACTGCTGGCATTCCCTTATGACCTTTGGCACACTATCATTTTCATCTCCTTAACTGTAACTCTGAACTGCTTATTGTATTGAAATGGGTATAGGTATAGCTTTATTAATGAGTGCAGCATACAGGAATTATTGCAGCAGTGTTGATGCTAACCCAATAAGGATTTATAAAACCGTGGTGGTGACCGTGTTAGTGTTATCCTTGTCTAATGTAATTTGCCTCACCAATCCTGACATATTACTGGTTCTGTCCAGCCTATGAAGTGTCATTTATTGCATGGAATCCAATAAGTGGCCTTGAACTGACACAATTTGTGCGTGACAGGCTATTTTATATTATTTACCATAGTGCGATGATATAATCTAATCCTTGATATTGATGCAGTAGAAATCTCGCCCTTTGCAGATTCGTGGGGTAAAAGTTGCTACTTTTGTCAATCTTCTCTTCTTCGGATTGTGATTGGGTGTAACATTCTGGCTGTCTTTGGGTAGTATTTATATATCAGTGGATGCTTGGTGGCCACTCAATGCAAAATGTAGTTTTTGACTGTGGCAGCTTACCTAAAATTTTAGAAAGCTTCAATTCACAAGTTCCATTCAGTCTTTGTTCATGCCGCCTTTCCTCCTGCCTCTAAGCTCCCCAACTCTATTGTAATGACTTATATAAAACTACAATTGGAAAAAAAATCTGTTGAAATGATAGTATTAGGTCAAAATTTGTAATTTTGTGTGAATAGGTTCCCTGAGGCTAACCAATAACTGTTAGGCGGGCCACTTTTCAAAAATTGGCTGACTGATCACCATTTTCTCCAAATAAAATGATTTGAGTGCTGTAATTTTGACTGAAGTTCTTCTTGTACATGAGATATCAAATGATAACATTCATTTTCGAAATCATTGATGCCATTTTCTCAAATATTTCGAAGGCTGAATAAGCTTGAATAATGGCTCTGATGTCAAATGTAACTTGTAGACAAACTTCTGATTGGTCAGCGTAGTTCACTGGATGTTGTTATTGAATGGAATATTGCTGTCGACACAATCTCAAATCGAGGTGTGGGGGCGTCAATTCATAGTCTTCATCATTCATGTGTGACCATTGCTATTGGGTTGTATGGCTAAAATTGTTTAGGGGTTTGGACTCGGAAAACACTCTGACAATAACCGCAATTCACTGCAGTCAATCATTACCTGTACACCAAATGCCGTATTCCCTAATGCGGAAAAAGCACAAATATATCCACTGGCAACCGCACCCCACTGTTACCAACCCTTCTATCCTATATTTCCCGGGGGGGGGGGGGGCGGCACCGTGAGGTACGAGGTAAGCATCTGCTCCAAGGTCTGTCATTGGGATATTCGCCTTGTAAGAATCCTCCCATGGGGGCGCATTCTCATTCCTTTCCCCTAAGTTTGCGAGATTTTTAAGTGCACATTGTCAGTTAAAAAACAAACCCAGGATGTTTGATTTCTTTCGAAGAATATGGGTCATGAATAACTAAACCATAATAGGGGGGGGAGGGGCAGTACTACTGAGGTCTTTCTATGTAACTTGTGTGGCGACTCATTTAGTTTTGATACAGAAATTCTGGTACTTGCTCCTTTAAATCTGGTTGACATCTGGTCATAAAGAAGGAACTAGTGTTTCCGCACCAATATTATGTTATCACTGACAGTGTGGTGTGTGTGTGTGTTGTGCGGCGCTCGGTGCAGTTCAGCATCCATGAACCGCCTGTCAACCCCTCAGTCGGTATTTGAAAATTGACACCCCCCCATACCTTGGGCATGGTCAATCCAAGTGTGGGTCATGTAAAATCCAATGTGAATCAGCATTTGTATCCGTTCCCTCCCTTGTATGGTCAGTCACAAACTGACTCAGTGATGTGTCATTTCACACTCAGAATATGTACAGAGAACCTGCCGCCTACTAGTGGGGGTCATTTTCAGGCATTGTAAGTCATGACTGGGGGGTGTGGCATTAATGTATCAAAATTGTGTGACCCACCTTTGAAAATGCGTCACAACCCCGTCCATGGAATAGAGAGTGCCTGATAGTTGAACAACGTGCATAACAGTTGACTATCACACACTTGTGTTTCCAGGCCCACTTGTTTTATCAGGTTTTTCTCTTTGTTCTCCCTTTGATTTTGTCCCAAAAGTCCCTGAAAGGACTTCTTCCACGCTGTCCTTCTCGGTCATGTCAATTAGTCGTTCCGCATTGTTGTATACTGCCCCCAGCTATATTCCTCTCCCCCACACATAGCGGAGTCAGTGCTGGGGTTGTTTTTTTCAGCATGTCGCCCTCTGTGTGACACTGAGCCAGCCTGTCGCTATGCTAGAACCTTGGAGGTTACCACTGACTACTCACATTACTAGCCGGGTACAGAGTTTGTGCTGTAATGCAGCCTAGCTATAATGGGAAACCATTTTACCTGTGCAGTCTTAACCAGTGCAACAAGCACAAGGCTTTACTGAGGCCTCACAGACGGACTGCGTGAGGAGTGACTGATCTAGCACTAATGACGTATAAAACAGCAGTGGTCTACCAAAACCACCCACCACAGCCAGTGTCATTACTGTGCCTACCTGGGCCTTATGATTGGAGTTCCACAGCCATGATAACTTTCAGCAGGATTAGTGCAGTACAGTAGCATCTATTGGAGAGCACACCTAAAAGTTTCTTTTCTCCTTTCACACTTTAACCAAAAATTTGGTGACACTTTTGAAACTTTTACTGGGTGTAGGCAGTTGCCGAGTTGGACCAGTAACATGGATATCTTTGGATTATTGGAGTCCTGACACTGTTTCATGTTTCTAGAGGACGAGGTACTTTGATAGACCGTATTATAGTGTTGCAGAGATGCTATATAAGTTTAGTGGAGCTGTTTCTATTGCCTTTTGGTAGTTTCGGCAATTTTTATTTTGAAAGTTCACTGTTGTAGCAAACATTGATTGAAGTTTACCAGATAGAATGCTTGAATTGAATCACACTTTTCAATACTTTTTTCTCTCCTCGAGTTGTAACTAAACTGGACAAGTTTAGAATTTTTTATTTTTCACTGACAGCACAGTAGAAGTAATTTGGTGGACACTAAATCATGTGCTATATTTCCACTGCGTTTTGAATTTTTGTGCCTGGTCAAAATTGCTGTGCCTAGTATTTGGTAATTGGTCAGCTGGAATTGTTCTTCGTTGGGAAGTTGGAGTGACACTACAGCCTATCCTTGGATAACCATCGCCATAAAGGATATTTTGGATTCTTACTGAATGAACAAGAATCAACTTTTGGCTATCAACATGGTCTACAAATCAGTAACAGGGTTAATGGTAGGTTCCATTCAGTCTTCTACCTCCTGGAACGAATGGTAGTTCAATGCTGCTTAAATAATTAATGAAAGCTTTAAATTGGGCATGCCATTCAACTAGATAATTACTATAAGATGTGTTGATTTATGCTGTCTTGTGGAATCTTAGGGTGTTTTGCAAATGCTCGAAGATGTTATTAAAATTACGGAATAATAAATGTCATCATGAGTGGCAAGTAATGTATTTGTTTGACATGAATTTTACGGTGTTTTTTGTGATTTTTTGCTCCATCTTGCAGTTACTTGGGTGGTGTTTGCATAGTATCAGACCTACACAAGCTATTTCTTCATTTGACCCTCACGTGAATACATGAGCTGTATTTCCCCTCTTGATCCATCGTGGATGTCCGTCTCATCTTGGACCCAGTTAATTAACATATTTGTTTTGTCAATGTGGCCAGTTGATCTTCCCGTATGTCCTGGACTCCTGAGACAAAAACCAAATGTGGAGCACTTCCAACAGCTTTCCTTCACGACAGTGTTCAGGGTACCATTGAAAATGCAGCAAGTCTATCTGGGCTTTCTTAAAAGCACATGTGACCTTAAAGCGGCGTCTCCATGCACGCGGTCGGGTAAAATCGACAGACACTTTTAGAACACATATTTGCATGTTTAAACACCATTGAAGTGTCAAGTACATGCTAATTAAATCTCCAAACCTGTCAATTGTGAAGTTTAATAGTATTTGTCTCGCCTGAATGAAATTTAAGGAGGAGACTTAGTGGTCCACTAATGGCGTGTTATTAGCCTATGTTATGTAGTTCATTGTTTAGGGATCGTTAGCAAGAGTACGGATGAACCGTAGGTGACTAGGTGCTATGGTGCAAATTGGTTTAGCACATAGATGCGAGATAGGTAGATGAACTGATTAGATTTTCATGTAAAGTATGGTCATTCAGTCGTGTGTTTCAACGTCAAATGTTTACAAGCGCTTGTTTTTGAGTAACTTGTTATTAGGCAATCCAGTAACTTGCACATTACGTACTGGTTTTTTTTTTTTCCCCTTTTTTTTTTCCGATGGAGAAAAAATCAATTTGCATAGGGTTTGTGAGCCAAGGCTATTTAGGCTTTCTCAAAAGCAACATGCAGGTTTACATTGACGCTTAAGCGGGTCAATCACGGGTCGGGTAAAATCGTCACATAACTTCAAAGACCCGTTCCATGCATGAAGGCCGCGGGCGGGGCGTTTTATAGAATCGGTCAATGTAGTGATTTTACCGACAGCGGTGCCGTGTGGTATTTCGTCATCGATTTCGGGGGATTTCCCGGCAATTCTTAGGCTGGTAGCAGTAGAGAAAAATGTATATTCGATCCTGTTCCCACAACACTCATGACTGTTGTCACACGGTAATGTTATATGGAACTAAATTTTCTCTTTTTATTTAATGGCCTTCAAAAAGCCGTTTCAAAAGTGGCTGAAGCCTACTGGAAAACATGCTCACCACATTGTCATGATAAAGGGCACTCATCACACCACAATTCGAAAAAGCGTAATTAATCGTGCACTTGTCCCGGTGGTGGCCCCACCGTAATATCTCAAAATATACAAACTTCATCAGAGTCCTCTGTTTTATCCAAGGTGAAATGTTGATGAATGAGGTGAGGAGGAGAAAAATGCGAGAGTAGCAAGGGGAAGGAAATATCACTGGAAGAATACAAGGATAGGGTACGTCCGGATGAAGAACAGCAATGTTCCCTTAGACTGTCCCCTTTAACTGAATATACTCCAATATTAGGGGGTACGTGCCCTCTCAAAAACCTAATTCCGCCGTTTGATCCCAAAATTAGCCCTTCTTGTTAGGGCTCTTCGGCCAGTTATTTGGAAACTTTTTTCCTCTGAATTGTCCACCATTGAAATGTGGCCATCACAGCCCTGGTGAGCTGGTATTATGCACAAACTGAATATTCCACTTATGCATGGGACATGGATTTGTCCAATCACAATTTTGCCTTTCACTGTGAAGTGGCATGTTCTTATTGTAGGGTTGGGAAATTGCTTAATTGATAATTTTAATTCCGAATTCTGTGTCGTAATATAGTTATACAGCAGGTTCACCTCTTACCTAATAACAATATTGAAAAAATTAAAACAAAATTCTGTTGATCAGGGATCGCACACCTTAAAAGCTTATCTCATAGGACAAGTTATTATCAAAGAACAACTGCAGATGAAATTACAAAGAGGAATATATTGGTGGAGAAAAACGAATACGTCAGTCCGAACCCAAAGTTATGTTACGGATTAAGGTCTTCAAAGTTTGTGTATATGTGTATTGTGGAAGATCGAAAAGCATCCATCATGGAATAAGTGATCGATGTCATGTTTTCATTGAAATCATGCATTATTTTCACTTTGAATGAAAAAACATTTAATCTATTTCAGTATTCAACTACCCTTATTGGACCATGCACCCCGTCCCCACGCCATTGAACATTTGGCATTAACACAAAAGTCCGGGTGGCCACCCCATCGTGGCCCTTCTCTTTTTGCCCGACGTTTCGTCTACAAGGAGCATCTTGGCTTAGGAATTCGTGCAAGAATTTACCCTTAGTTTAGTCTTACGACTCCAATCATCGTTTTATCATTGGATCAAACCGTCTACAGTGATGTTCACCTATTCCAAACGATTTTTCTTGCGGATATGTCGGTGTTCTGAAGGAACTTTCTCTCTCTATCGATCTCTATTTTGCGTAAGTCTTTTTGTTTAGGCCTAAGCTGCACTAACACAGTATTCGTGTAACGTCCCTATTGCCGAATGTCCACCTGCGTGTGTGACTTCGACCCGTATTGTGTTACGTGCCGCCGGGCGGGAGTTGTTGTCCGGGTGCTTCACTGCCTGCCTGCACTCACCCTCTTCCCTCCCTCCCTTCCACTGGGTTCCTCTCCCTACACCCTTCCCATCCCCGTCCCTGGGTTGGGGTGTCCCGCGCGCAGCGATAGGGATTTAGTTACATAAATTTTTCGGGGAGTTTTTGGAGAGAGGGGGAACGGGAACTCGGAGTAAGTACTTCGTCCTGTATGTATTATGGTTTTTTCATGCCATAAATATCGGCTCGTTGCCATTGCGTGCGAGGTGGCCGGATTACTGTGATGTTTAAAACTGCCCATAGTTTCCACTGTTCGTGGATGGGTCAATTGCATGATTATCGGCTCGTGGCATTCGCGGTGTGAGCTGTATCCCAATGTTTTAGTGTGTGACACATGTTTACGTTGCAATATATTGACTTTATGCCGTGGGTGAGGGTTCGTGGTAATAGAGACCCCCTCCTCAGTGGCCCTTCCCCCCGTACACGGAGAAGTGGCCGTTTCCATCTCCGATCGTCAATGTTGAGTTACCGATGCATACCACATTTCCACTTCCCAGGGGGTATGGAGAAATGGGATGCTCACCCTTTGACGCGTATTTCACTGGGTCACTTATTTAACCATTTGTCCGTGAGCAGGGGTTCATGGAAGTAAAGACTTCCTCAGCGGCCCTTCTACTAGTTGGAGAAAGGGGACCCTTGTACCTTGGTTCGCCGTTTGTTTGTGAAAGTATTCTTATGTATGCTACGGTTGCCTTGTATTGACTTTTATGTTCGTGAACGAGGGTTCATGACTTGAAGGACTCTTCAGCGGCCTGTCTTCAGGTATGGAGAAATGTGCCGTTTGTAGGCTAATCAGGCTGTCCCCGTGCGGCCAGCACTGAGAGGTAGGGGTATGTCATCGTGCGCCGAGGCCCGTAAGCCCGCTGCGGACATCACGGCGTCGGAAGTGAGACGGCAGGGGATTGTCGCAAGAGGGGATTGTCAGCATCTCAGTGGTCACTGAGAAAGACCCCAGGAAGGAGAAGGGAAGAAGGTGTACCCCAAGAAGAATTCGAGTCAGCCCCTTCGGGGGCAGGGGTGGATAAGCCCGGTGGGCCGGCGTCCCGGGCATGGAGTCTGGATTCATCCCGTCCTAGGACCTGGCTGGGTGATCTAAAAGCCCGCGAGTGGGCTCGGCGTCTAGACACACCCGACTTTGTCGGTGACGGTTCCGGCTCGGGTGACGTAAAAACCCGTCGCGGTCGGAGCCCCTCGGGCGCGAGGGAGCCGAACCAACAGGCGTCCATCGGGGTGATCTCGGTTGGACTGGTTACCGGCCCGTCCCGGGCCGGGGGCCACTCCCGGCGCGGAGGGAGCCGAGCCGACCCAACCGGGTACGGCCGGGGTGATCCCGGTGGACTGCGGTAACCTGCCCGTCACGGCGCAGGGGGCCCCCTCCGGCAGCGGAGGGAGCCGACCCAACCGGGTCCGGCCGGGGTGCGCCTCGGTTGGACTGCGGAACCTGCCCGTGAGGGCCGGCCCGGGGCCTCCCGGCGCGGAGGGAGCCGGGTCCGGCCGGGGTGTCCTCGGTTGCACTGCGGGAACCCGCCCGTCATGGTAGGTGCTGGTGCGTTGCACCAATCCGGGCCGGCGGGCCTGGACCGGACGGGATGCCCCGGTCTGGCCGCTGGATACGGAACCAAAAGCGGGCCGCCGCGGGGCGGCATTCAGACCCACTGCCGGCCCAGCAGCCACGGTCCATAGGGTTGCTGCCAGACCACTGAGACCCCAGAGGTATCACAGGTCCATCCGGATAGCAGGCAGCCTCTTCTCTCGCTAATAGGAGTTGGAAGCGCCAAGACCTCCAGGTCCCCTACCCGGAGGTACAGAACCGTTCTCCCTCTGCCTTCCTCGGACTGTTCACGTCCCTCAGACAGGCGAAGGAGCCGCGGGTCTCACCGGAGCAGACTCAATAGAAGCAAGGGCATAGAGGTCGGCGTGTCGTAGTCCTCCTAGTCCATACAGCTTGGATAGCGATATCTCCGCCGCGGAAAAAGTCGAAGCTTCGCTGGACACGGACCAAGAGCCGGCCGCGACTAGCCGGCCCGGCGCGGTGCCGTGACACTCCGCCCGGGCCGGAAGGACTCTCCGGCACGGAGGGTGCCGATCGGGCCGTTCGGCCTTTTGCCGTATCTCCGTCTGAACGGAGGCCACCATCAGCGCGGAGGAGCGCGAAAGACCGAGTTCCGGTGCGGATGCCGCCCCTAACACCCAGAGGCCTCTCCCGGACGTGGTGGGACCCGACCTGTCATGCCGTCAACGGGAGTCCACCCGTCACGGCGGGCAGGACTCCATTTTAGCAAACCCGACGCGGGTGAGGGATCGAAGGGCCCGTCCAAAGTCACCTTAACATGGGTTGATGAGGACTGGAAAGCGGTGTGAAGCTTTCAGGAGCTTCCCAGACCAGAGGGTTAGGACCACTCTCATCCTTCGTTCAGCGTTTGTTCTATAGAGGAGTACAATGCAGGAGCGCCGTTGCAGTCGCCGGTTCATTCTTACTCGTTTCTCCCGAGTCGGTGGGGGCCCCGGGGAGACCCGGTATGGAGAAACACTCCCGAGGGGGAGCGACCAGGACATCTGGAGAACTATCAGTTTCAGGAGCCGCTGGAGCCGCCCACGCTCCGCCCCTTTAAGTAGGAAGGACAGCCCACCGATCCCAACAGAAGTTTGGGGTTCGGGGTTAACAGCGGCGGCTCCGCCAGGTTACGGAACCTCCTAGGAGACTCCAGTACCCGGGCGCAGTCTGCGAAGTATCGGCCACCTTGACTGAAGAAGGCCGTCATGGAAAGCATCGTTAGTGACGACCGGACCGCAACTCTTTCCGCCGCCGCCAACAAGTGTTCATTCGACCGCAAGTCCCGCAGAATGGTGACCGTGCCGAGGCAAGGCTAACTATGTCGATCTGACGGAACGCCTACGTCCTTCAAGAAGATAAGCTTCTCCTGGCTTCTGCCTCAGGGGACAGATCCAGGGGACTATGCCGCTGGGGCCTCAACGTCTTCTACTTCGACGACCAGCGGATCGACTGGGAGCCTCTGCGCCGGACACGGGGACAAGCGACGTCATCGACAGGCTCAGGCGGCGGGATTGACGGAGCAACGACAGAAGTCAAGCTTAACACGTATTTTCTCGCGAACTCGGCTTCCTACAATGGACCAGGTCTCCAACACAGCCCAAGTGGCGAAGAGAATCCTCTTACCAGCCAGTGCCGGCTCGCTCGCACGGCCCAACCTGCTTACTACCTACGCAGAACGGAGCCGCCGTGCTATCTCCTAGCCGGGCCCACGACCGATTGGCCGTGCCAGGCCCCCCCCTGTAGCGCCCTGAGCGGGTGGGCTCCCCAGCCTGGCCGGGCTCACTAGGGCCACGAGAGCCGAAGGCTGCTCTCTAGAGTCGGCGATCGGCTCTCAGGAGGTGAATGTCTTTCCCGGCCCTTTGGCGATGAACCATGGGTCGGCTCCCCCGAGCAGGAGTGGGCCAGACTCTTCGTCACCAGAGCCGCGTCGCTCTCCCACGGCCGCCGACCACTCTTCCGGCTGAGCAGTGGGTAGGTGTCAGACGGCCATCCCGGCTGGGAAATGACTCTCCGGCCCTCTATGGCTCGACTGAGCCGTGGGATCGGACCATCCCGGCTCCCAGAGCTGCGGGCAGACTCGTTCCGCTCTGCGAGGCAAGATCGGCTGCTCCAGAGCTTCGAACGACTCGTCCGAGCCTCGGAAGCCGGATCGGCTCTCCCGAGGATCTCCTAAGGGTCGGCCCGCCCGGCTCTCCTGAGCTACGGGTTCAACTGTTTTGCTCCCCCCCCCCCCTGGAGGCAAGAGCGGCTCTCGATCCGAGAGTGGCTCGTCAGTCCTCTCTCCCGAGCAAGGGTCGGCACTAACGGCTCTCTAGAGCTACGGTCCGAATCCTCCTGCCCTCCGGGACATGGCTCTCCCAGCGAGAGTGGCTAAATCCGGTCTCCGGAGCCGTGGGCGACTCTTCCGGACCCCCTATCGACTCTCCGAGACGGCGCTCTCTTCACTTCCTCCTTCCCTCCCGGTCGAGGGAGTCGGGCTCTCCGCTCTGGGGCCGTGGGCTGACACTTCTGGACCTCCTAATCAGCTCTCCGAAGACATGGCTCTCCCGGGCGCAAGGGAGTCGGCGTCTCTCCGCTCTCAGGAAGCGTGGGACGACTCTCCTGGACCCCTTAAGGCTCTCGAGAGGCCCCCCCGAGCCGAGGGGCGGCTTCCCGGCTCTACGGAGCGTGGGCTAAATCTTCCGGACCTACTAATCGGCTCTCCCAAAACATAGCTCTCTCGGGCCGAGGGAGTCGGTTCTCCCGCTATCCGGAAACGGGGGCCGACTGTCCGGCCATCCGGATCGATCTCCGAGACATCGGCTCTCCGGGGGCCGATTGAGTCGGCTTCACCGGCTCTCCGGGCGTTGGGCCGACGTGTCGGCCCCCGGATCGGATCTTCCGCAATGGGTTGGTTCCCGGCTATCCGGAGCCGTGGGCTAACTCTTCGGGACCTCCTTATCGGCTCTCATCGTGGTTCGGCTCTCCCGGCTCTCCGGAGGCGGGGCCGGGAAGCCCATCCCGGCGTGGAGGGAGCCGCACCCAACCGGGTCCGGCCGGGTGGGCCGACTCTTCCGGTCCCCCGTATCGGCTCTTCTGTCGGGGGTCGGCTCCCGGAGCCGTGGACGCCTCTTCCGGCCCTCTGGATCGGCTCTCACGAGTGGCCGACTCTTCCAGACTCCTGATCGTCTCTACGGGCGGACTCTTCCAAACCACATGATCGGCTCTCCAGAGCCATGGGCCGACTTCTCCGGACATGATCAGATCTCCAGACTGGCACGACTATGCCGGTCTTCGAAGAACGCCGGCGTACTGAGTCGCGGGTCGGTTTCCAGCTTCCTAGCGCGCTAGTGGGGGTGACATAACACCAGAACTGCCGTAAACCAGATAAGCTCTCCTTAACAGCGTTAAAAGGCTCGGGGGGATCGGCTCTCTGGAGCTCGGATGGCCCTCCACAGAGCCGCTTGAACGACTCTCCCGTTCCGGCTCTCCGGAGCCGCCGCCGTCTCTTCCGGCAATCAGGAAGCCTTGATCGACTCTCCGAGGTGAGGGTCGGCTTCCCGTTTCTCAGAACCGTCAATCGGCTCTCGGAATGGTACGGCTCTTCGAAACAAGGGCTACTATCCAGGGACGTGTGGCTGGCACGGCAGCTAGGCAGTCGCAGGGCTGTCCGCATGCTCGCAACGAAGGCCTGGGTATGGGCCGAACCCCCATGGCATGGATGGAACTCGCTGAAGTTGTCTTCACGAGAACTGTCCGGCCATCGTCTACCACCATGTCTACTGCCCACCGTGATGGCACGGGCCCACCGCCAGTGGCCCGTTGAGTATGGGGCAGGTCCAGATTGGGTAAGTTGAATATCTGAAAAGATTAAACAAAAACTTCATGGTTGTGAATTGTGAAGTATGAATACTGACCCCATATTGGACCCACCCCGCCCAACCGTCCCCACTTTCCGGGCCATCAAGGCGTCCTCTCTGTCGGATTGCGGCGCCTTCGCCCCAATTCTAGGACACCTGGCCTGAAAAAAGAGAAGGGCGATGGTGTGGCCACCGGATTCTGTGTTAGTGCTAGAAGTTCAATGGCGCGGGGGGGTTTAGGGTGGCAGGGTCCAATATGGGGTTAAGTATTCATACTTTAAAGCTTCAACAAACCAGTGAAGTTTTTGTTGAGTCTTGGAGAGATGGGAGTACAGTAGTGGGTTGGTAGGTGTTGATGGTTACTTTAGTGAAGAGACGATGACAGAATCCTGCTAAATGATGACTTAGACAACAAAATGAAAAGCATTATACAGTGAATTTCCAGCGTTGTCCAAGTGTGATGTCATGCAGTATTGTGCAATGGGATTTCCCAATTTCTCTGCATAATGGACCAAAACTTTGAAGGCCAATAACTCACCATAGGAACATCATATTTGAAATGGGGTTTGACGTAGTATATGGTTTCCATTCTCCAGGTTATATATATATATATATAGGTTGTATTCAAGCCGGCAGTTGTCTTTAATATATTATTTCACCTCTCCCCTTGTTCAGGTAATTCCATCCAGGATGTAAAACAATGCTTTATCAGGTTATCTGACAGCTGACGTGGCGGTTATGAACTTTCGAACCATATCATCTCTCGGGAGTCAAAGGCTTCTCCGCAATCAACTTGGATGGTCATAAACATGTAGCGAGTGTAATCAGTGACCGAAGGTACACTTGGGATAGATAGGTGTTCAAGTGCTTGTAGTCTGTCGTGGTCATCTTGGGCCATTTCATATGCAATTGCAACCCACATGTAGTGCATGCACAGACGCTTTTCTGAGTGTAAATTTTGATACAAAAACATAGAATATTTGCAGGGTGGTGTGAGTATCATATTTAATTATTGATACATGATGGGATGCTGGTCAATCTTGTGCACACATTATGGAAAATGACTGGGGAACATATTCAATTCTTCTGGCTATCATATAAGCCTTTCCTTGATCCTACAGTTTTCTCGCAATGACTTGTGACACACGTATCACCCTGTACGCAGCTCTCGCTATATGGTCCCAAAGTACTTTGCCAGTGTGTCCCCTCAGGGAACTTCCCCAGTGTTAGCGGTACTACATACAGAGTGCACTATTTTGCACAATTACAACTCACAAGGTACCGACTCCCACATGTGGGTGATGGGAGAATTGAGGAGACATGCCTCGTCAAACAGCACTGGAAAATAGTCTGGCTCCCAAAAGGATCAAACTTGCAATCTACAGATTTTCAGTTGGGATCTCTAATGACTAAATAAATCTACCTTGTCATCTTGCTAAAGGTTTCAATGAGAACCCCTGTTCACGCTAATTATCGATCACTATTACAAATTAACACATGTTTACACTTGCAGATTGTTGGACAGTGCAATAGCCCTCGTTCCAATTGTAATCAAGTGCCCTCCCCACTCATTCCCCCAATGCCAATTAACTGTCCAATAGCACTTTGTTGGTGGGCCACGATCCAACTACGTGCAAAGTTTATCAGCTCCACTTACCGAAGTTTGCCAAACCTTGTACAACGGCTTCGTTATATGCAAGTACCAAGAGAGAGATTGTCTCCACATCTGACATGGCGCCATATGGTTTCAGTTTCTCTTTATAGATCTCTGAATTGTTACTTTGAACGGTACATGGACAGGCAATTTAGTGCCAATGATTTGCCTCACGACCTACCTATGGCACTGGTATATTTTTTCGGGTCACCATGCAGCATTTTAGTTGAAGGTTGG
Source organism: Sclerodactyla briareus (assembly GCA_026419785.1). Lineage (NCBI taxonomy): Eukaryota > Metazoa > Echinodermata > Holothuroidea > Dendrochirotida > Sclerodactylidae > Sclerodactyla > Sclerodactyla briareus. The sequence continues at coordinate 703,972 of JAODTK010004999.1, read as the reverse complement.
GAGCTCAAGTGTGTTGTGCAACTTTTTCAGCGAGTTTTGAGCCCGATAAAATGTTCTGTGACAATTTTTGTTACTGGATTCCCCAATGGTGGTGTATCTTTCAAAAAAACTAGCTGGTTGGTTGAGCAGTTCTGAGCCACCAAATCCATGGTCCTATAGTATCGGTCCTACTGCAATACTATGCTACGGGCTACTGGTATCTGCATTTGTGATTCACATTGGTTGAAGGGTGGGGTATTAGACTTGACAATATTCTGTGACATGAATCTTCACCTGAATTCCATCAGTTGAGTTATTCCTTCTTCCCCTATCTTGATGCCAATGTTCCTGGTCATTACTCAGATATACAGCCTCATTGCAACGCTATACTATGGGCCTACTTGTAGTTTCTCTTTGGCAGTGCCTGATAACGATTGATACTCTATTGAAAACATTGGTAGAGGGTGGGACAGTAGACAACTCCATATTCTGTGACAATCCACCACATTTAATCAAGAGGTCTCGGGAGTAGTGTGTCCTGGATTGCAGCAGTTCATGTGAAAAGCCATAGTATTGTGACTCTAGGCCTACCTATGCGTACAGGCTGGGGACCCGTTTCTGCTTGGACAGGTAGGGACAGGTACTCTATGAAAACAAAATTGATGGGAGGTGGTAGCTGGGGCATTAGCAGCCATCTTCACCTCAATCCCATCAAATAAGCTTCAGTGGAGCTAATTGTACTGTATTGCAGTAGTTTCTTGGTGAAAAGCATTGGTCCCTAGTCTGACAGTAATAGTTTGCTATAGGCTACTACATTGAGGGTGCTGCAGTGAAGGCTGGCAGTTTATGAAAAAACAAATGGTTGAAGTGAAGCTTCAGCCATCAGACGATTTATTGGCAGACAGCTGCAACAATCCTAGGGGAGAGGCCTAGGACTGGGCTTGCCTTTGTAGTCTTTTCCCCACCCCAGTAATGTGTTCCAATGTTAATTTAACCAATTTCCCTGGGGAGCAGTTCTGGGTAAAGACTCTGGAATGAGTCCTTAATATAGCCTGTGGTTTTACTCTGAAACTCCTTGTAGCGTGTTTGAGCTTGGTGTGCACGGGCCTACCATCAGTGTACCCTTAGTGTTGCTGGGTGTGACTGAGTGGGGCCAATAATTCCAAGATAGTCTTTTTCTGAGGGATGGAGGCATGTATGGTGTGTTGGGGATGCAGGACTCATTAGGATTACCTTGATGTGCACTCCACAGTTCGACCTTCAAGGGACGTAAGGTCTTCTGTACATTGAGAAATGATACAATATAAGTGATGGTAATTAGATTGATTTGAAGTCTACATGATCAGGGATCCAAGTGGCTCATCAAGGAACCCTGACAGAATTGATCATGGATGAGTACAGGCAATAATTCACTTATCTTCTCGGGAATAGTGATCAGATGGTGTTAAGGCAGAGTGTAGCATCCAACCTGCCCTCATGGGACTGCCATTTCATGTCCCCTCAGGAGGACGTCAGTGGACTCCAGGACCCAACACTTTCTCAAGAACCTGGGGGAGTGGGAGTTGGTAGTTCCTCCCCAAATTGCTACAACAAGTGTCCGGTACTATTTCAAATGTGGATTCCACTCTGCCAATCTTTGCCCCAAGTTCAATCAAAGGATCATGGTTATGGTCTTGTGGATTCACCTTTCAAAAGCTTGCAAGAGCTTATAACTGTAGTATATATCACCTTGATAAAGGATTATAGGGAGAACAATAGAAGCTCTCCAGGAGCTCATTACTGTAGCTAACAGAACAAAAGGCTTCGTGAGAGCTTCACCTTGATGGAATCGATTGGAGATAACGATAGCTTTCAGAGTCATTCCGTAGTGTAACAAAACAAAAGCTTGTAGAGCTTCACGTGATAGAAGAGATCGTAGCATACGAAGCTTTCGCGAGCTCCTTACGTAGTGTATAAAACAAAAGCTTGGGCGAACTTTCACCTTGATGTAAGAGATTGTAGAATGACAACCAATGCTTTGACAAGATTATTACTGTGGCATATATCACCCTGGTGTAAGAGATTTTGAAATGACAACAAGGGTTTTAGAGCCATCACGTGCTATATTATCACTTTGGATGAATGAAATGTGGGGGACAACAAGAGCTGGAAGAGTTCATTAATCATAGTGTAAATCTCCTTGTGGATAGAAGGGATGGAAATAACAGAGCCTTTGAGAGTTCAAACTGTAGTATTTAAATCACCTGATAGTGCAATGACAACAAATACTCTGGACTTGGAGGACTGTCGTGAACTGTACAGTGTTTTCTAGGTCATGAAAACCGTTTCAGTATCAATGAGAGTGACATTCTCACCCACTGGTTAATCGATGTGAGGATATACACCTAGGAGTACATTCCGCGAGTCCCAGAGTCATCCGGTCATATTTTGTAATATCAAACTGCATCTATGTAGCGCCTGTGGCTAGGTTGTGCTGCCAGAGAAGTCGGCTTTATCTCTTCTGAAGTAAATTAGACTCTGAGGGAGGGGGGGGGGGAGATCCATCATAACCCACACTGCAGACACAATGTGTGTTCATTGACATGGTCCCCCTAGGAAACATTGGTATTCCAGATAAATGTGACCTGTGGAGGCTGGTAGTACCTCCTTGGTCAGATTAAATTTCTCGAGTAATCCTGTCATCATTACTGGCCTTCCTTATGTCTCAGAAGAAACCCCCAGGGTCCCACCTGGTTCTACTGGGGAGCAAAAAACTTGTTGAGGCAATCAATGCTGAACTTAATCTCTAAGAAACCAGCAAAAAAGTTGAGATTTCTCTTTATAAAAGATAAATTTCCAGTTTGGTGAGGATTTGGTCATGTCATTATCAATTGTCCATCAATACATATGAAATGATTTTGCACAATGTGTCATAGTAATAGAATAGCTTGTATTCATCACACCTGAAGAAAAGCTAATATTAGGAATATTTATTGTAGGTTGAATGAAAATTAAACATTCCACGAGGAAACAGCTGTGTTACAGGGTTGGATTGTCACAAACAACAGAGTATTTGACGTGGTCATACGATAGTGTGATGTAAAATTTGTGTATGGAATGGAGATTGTGACTTTTCAAAAGAAAATACATTGGAATAAATGCCTAACCTATCTGTAATCCTGCAGTCACTTGCTGACAGCATTTACTGCTAACAGAATGATAATAATCATGGAATTCAAGTGAGGATTTAAAGGATGAAAGTATAACTCAATTTATACTGAAGAGGAAGGGAATTTGAACCCGTGGTACAATCCCTGTTCATACAAACATTCCCTCTCGTTGCAGATTTAGGAGCTTTCAAAAACGATCGATGTATGTTGTGCAACACTAGCATCTGTAAGGAAATGTGACATTCACAGTAGTACAATCGCAACAATTTCTGGTTTCTTCCTAAGCTAATATGAGTTCCTCGAGAAGAAAGAATTAATCAGTTTCACAGCCAGGTTAGTATACTTTGTAGACATTTGCCCTCATTACCTGCAATAGCGCAGCCACAGGGGGGTCCAGCCAAGGGTTGCGCCCCAATTCCCGGGCGAAAAACACATGTCCAAAACTTCTGAGTAGTCAAGTTTTCGACAAAGAAGAAAATAGAATAAATAGGGAATGTCAAAAGTTGTTGGAGTATACAATCTAAAGTTTTGCGAATGGTTTTTCTGGTATGTGCAAATGCCATATGAAATCCAAATACAACTTGATTTTCAATAATTTTGCAACGGAATGTCAAATGAAGAGGGGATTGGACTAGGATTCAGTTCATCGTTCCTCGAAAGACCTGTTAAAAACTTCAATTTCATTCCACATATGGGACAGGTGAATAACTAGAAGCAGTCAGAGGAATGTATCGTCAGAGAATTGTTCCGTGATTATCAAATTTGTTTGAACGGGCCTCTGAATCAAACATCAGTGAGTGAAAAGGTATTTAATTAGCCAATGACACAGCTGCTTATACTTCCAGTCCCCGAGTATCCAGTAATATATTGTGGTCGCCTTAGATGATGATATATGCACACAATATGCAAGTTACTGAACGGGCCTTCGTGAATCAAACATTCAAGTGAGTGACATGTATTTAATTACGCCCATATGACACAGCTGCTATACTTCCAATCCCCGATTATCCAGTAATATATTGTGGTCGCCTTAGATGCCTGCTAGATGCACACAATATGCCTAGTTTTTAATTTTTGCCATTCCGGTCTGGCAGAATTGAAATATGTGCAACTGGCCACTCTAGACGCTCATTCTCATCAGTTTCATTCAACAATATTATGTGAGCCATTTGTTCTCTCTTCAGGGCTAGAGTCCATTGCTTCCTCTAATTTGTGGGAGCTATAATTTACACAGTTATACTGTGTGATACTTAAAATTGTGATCACATCAAATTTCACAGTCATGCACTACTGATGTTTCTTGAAAGGCTGTCCAAGGGCGTCCATGTTTCCCACGTTGTCTCGTCAGATGTTAACACACACATGTGGACAGGCCGGTTTGTTCATATCTGTGTGATCTAGTGTATGTATTTGTTTTCGGCGATCAAATTCAGCAAGTCTGGGTAACGCCTCCCATTCGAAAACGCTCATGTTTGAAATCCGAAGTAAAATTAGAAAAATATGTGTCAAGTAGGAAGTGATATAATCGAAAACCTATAACAACATCACTTTGGTCTTCTTTCCAAATTCTGCCCGAGCGCTTGCGAAATTTTTCCACTGGGGGGCATTAAATTTGGATTAAACAATACAATTATGCAGTCAGCCTAGCCGCCATTGTCGTTGCGGAATTCGGGCAATCTTGGTTGAGGAATTGCTGTGAGTTTGTTGGGAAGAAACTACAACCCAATGGAAGAGAACCTGTATTTCGCATATACTCTTCAGTGTGCACTGGCTACAACACAGGTTGCACGCAGCAAGTTCCTGTATACAGGTATTTGCCATTGATGTGTACTTATTTGCATACAGCTAGGCACTACTGCCTCATTCACACTCATTGAATAAGTAGAACGGCTATCGACACCTTGATCATCTCCGCATTCACTTATTCTATGGGGTAATTAACTTGACACTGTGGGTAACACTGGGATGGGTCAATCGACTGTCCCCAGGATGGAAATAAGGGGAGCAGATTCCAGGGGTTTTTATACTTTTCGAAAGAAGAGAGCCCCTGGTTCGCGTAATCTGGTATGAAACGGTAGGACCAAGGGCTCTGATCACTTTCTCGCCTTATGCATTGAGGAGGACCAGGCTTCAATGAGAAAATCATCCCCAGAGGCTTTAAACCCTAGCTCACATGCATCTACTGCAACACGAAGTGTCAGTCTGCCAACAAAACATGAAATAATGCTTGCTGCAGCTATCAGTTAGTCCTACCCAAATGTGCCAAGTGACGACCTCGGGGAATATTGCCTACCCAAAAATACCCCGGTTTATACAATTTCATTAGACTTGATGTTATTGATGTATTTAGGGGCCAATAGCCCCTGGGTCCCCGCTTATTGGTGAACCCTGGATTGTCCATTCGGAATAAATATGCTATTAGAATGGACCGCAGTAAGGGCCTGACATAATTGCCATGGTTGATGGACATGATTCACTGGATTATCAATACGACGATTATAACAACAGCTTCAGCAATAATTCTATCATATTTGGATTGAGTTTCAGGCTGCGTCTTCTTCAGGTTTAGCTCGTACAGCCTTCAGGTTTTCAGCAAAAGTCCCGACGCCATGGCATGTCGATTTGTAGTAGCTCTAAAAAGAGTTAATCACAGATCTTTTTTAAAAAGTATTGGTAAATAACGTTCGTAAAATCATGGTGCTCTATCAGTCATTACTTCTATCATAATGAATAGAGGATTTAGATTGAAGCCCACTCTACTCCTTGGAACTGGCCTAAACCCTATGTGTGATGTTTAATACCACATCTTATACCCCACTTAATTTGTGAATACCAATCAATGGTCGACTAACATGCCTGTTCTCTTGGAACACACAATACGACTGGTATCGTACTCTTAGTCCCATCGCGAGGTCATCTTCAAAAGTGCGGGAGGGGTTTGAGTGCGTTGTCTTCTAGACCTATAGAAATGCACGGGTAGCTCATGTCCCGCTGGGTATTGTCCTCCAATAACCTGCAGTTAACAGATTCCAAGCCTTTTTTACTAAAACTCATTGGAAAGTTAAAAAAGGTAGAAATACCATGGTTTATTTCATGGTGGTTTTTTCGCTGGATCCTTTTCTGTTTTGAATATAGGTGCACACTCTTGCACACTGGTGATTGCAATGTTGCCACTTTGCCAGGTGTGCTAGCATTTTTTCGCGGAACTTTGCCGTCACTTTCTGCAGTGATTTTCAATCAAACGAATCTTCCAAATGTTGTGAGTTTGAAGAATGAAAACCTTGACATTGATAACGTAAAGTTTGTATATGTTTTGCTAAAGTGGGAAGTATCTCTTCATTGGTCACATTTTTAAGCACCAGGACCTTCTCCATTTCCTTCCACCTTGCTGGCAGGGAAATATAATTGAAGGGTTGGTCCATTGGGTTGCCATGCACCTTTTGTTTCCCCTCCCTGCCAGATAGGATCTATGCTATAATATGACTCAGGCATATGGTGTACAGGTAAGTATCCTTTAAGGGGGACTCCTTTGGTTAAGATTGGTTAATAATCAGTCCTTATGTATTTGAAATGGTCTCTGATTATTAGTTACAGGTACCATTCATTAGGTACACTGCTGCGTTGATTAGAGTAATCTGTTCGAGGCCTGTTTCACCAACGAGAGAAACTAGAGCAAGAATGCATCAACAAAAACATATGAAGGACACCCCCAATCAGAATGAGATTTTCCGGTCGTCAAAGACCACTGAAATTTTTCCCCAGCATTTAGTTTTGGACATTCATTCCAGTTTGGCGTGTTTCTGGTCACAAAATCCCCATATTTTGGTCGAATACAGCAGGGCTCCTATTGGTTATAGACTCTATCAAACGGGAAAAGCTGCAATAAATTATCGGCTGAATTGAGTAACCAAAACCCGTGTTTCATAGACAGGTATGTCTTGGCACCTCTCCTCTGTGTCTCTCCTGCAGGACAGAGCAGGGAGAGACTGACTGCATACAGACTGGGCTGTTGGCACAGCGCACAGCATACCTGTAGGTGTAGGCCATGCTGCACCGCAAGACACAACACCCCTGTCTACTCCACTGAGTGTCTGGCAGTCTGTGTGTGTGTGGGGGTGGGATTATATATCATGGAGGGAGCTCACCCCAGCTTGCACTATTGAGACCCCAGTGGGAGAGCTATGTGCCCCAGGGCCATATGAATAGGGCTGTTTATTAAGAGCAGGACCAGTGGTAATCTTTGGGTCAGGTTCAGGGGAGGAGAGAGTGCTGTGACCTTCATTGAGGCTGTTTGGTATCCATCCCCCCATGAATAACTTACTGATTACTGCTGCTTTGGAATTATTGGCAGAGGTTTAAAGAGAGACTCTACTCCACACAAGTAATAACATCAGTGATACAGGGTGATTGCTATTGTAATAGAATTACAGGCAGCTCAAAGTGACACTGTTCATGGGTGATGTAAGGGATAATTACAGGCATTCTGGTTGTTATACGTGAATGGTGATGATAATAAATAGCATGATTAACTACTGTTGTGAAATCAACAGTGACTTAAAAGACACTCTGCACATCTGATGACCTTAGTGGGTGGAGGTGATTGCTAAAGCAATAAAATTATAGACAGCTTAAAGTGACACTGCGATGGTTCGGGGAGGAGAGAATTACTAGCAGTTTGAAGTATAAACACTTCTGTGAGAGAATTGCGTATGCAATTAGAAATCGCCCGACTGGTGAACTGCTAATTTGTATTCCCGATCTTTGAATAACTAGTGGCAGTCTCATTTCATATGGAAAGGGTATCCAAGGTCAAAATACAGTTGGTGGTTCAAAAATGACTGTGCAAATCGGTGAATAGAAAAATTGACAAAATATCCAAAATGGTTAAAAAACGATGGCCATGAGAATTAGGAAAAAAAATATTTCAAACGGCTGTTGGTGGGGCCAATTGGGCAAACTTAAGGATGGCTGCTGTCAGAGCAGTACGGTAATGCTCACTAATCTGAACCCGTCTGAGATTTCACTATGGCCGCCGGCATATGCTGAATTTTGGATCAATCGGTAGAACGTACATGTGAGAAGTTTTAGTGCTAACACAGAATCTCCCAGCAAGTTTAATCTGGTAAGATTTCCACGAAGCTGCATTTGGTTATTATCTTTCTATGATTTTGAACACTGGCTGGCAAACTAGTATTTCTGATATTTCTAATTCTGGTGTTAATTCTCCAACCCCCAACAAAGATCCTTTGTTCCTGGCAACCCTTAAGGATGTCTGAAAACCTATTCTATGTGAACGTTCACTGAACCTGAAACATGCGTAACCTAAGAAACTTTTTTATAGAGCACAACTGATCATATGAACTCAAACTCCAATGTAAATTATCTGACCATGAAGTAGAATTGGCCTACTTGAAATCAAATCTGCTTTTGTACCGTCGCATCACATCCTGAAACGGAATAGAGCTTACTCTAAATTTAATAGCAATCATGCAATGGGGAAAGGAGAATCTAGCAGCGTCTTGTTAAGATTCAACGGCTGCTAATCAGGCTATGTTATTTCTATTAGTTGAAGATCCCCAGGAGGGGGGGGGGGGGGGGGGGGGGGGGGGGGGGGAACCACACACATTTTCTGAAGATGGTTCATATTCGACCCTCCTTCATCCTCTAAACAGGTCAGGATACCTCAGATAGATACATAGTCTGAAATCTGCAGAAGGTCGGAATGAGCAGATTGATTTTCCAGCCTAGAATTGCAACAAGTGGCTTCAGATTTCAGACAAAGCTCACTTCTGGGAATTCCTGTTGACCTGGGTGGGTGGGGGCACCCAACCCCTGTAGGGTAATATCACCACTGGCAGGTGGTGCCTACTTGATCGTTCCTCCAGTCGAACAACTAGTTGTTAATAGTGCTATATAGACAATCCTTCATTCCCTGTGTACCATTCTTGTTATCATTCCTCTGTTTGGCATAGTACCAGAAGACCTATCAAACTTGCATCACTCAAATCCCGACCGGTACACTTGCACAAAAAGGAAAATCCAAAGGGCCGGATGCTATTTGTAGTAACCCAAATACAATTACGCAGTTAGCCTAGCAGCCAAGGGTTGTTGCAACTGCAAGGAATATTGATATGGGAAAGTTTTTGTGTCTGTTTAAACCCCCTCCTGTTCATGTTATATTCCATCACCGACTTTACTACAACATTGAATGGGGAAATGGGGTTTGTCCCAGCTTATTATCTGTAGTGTAGATCTCTAGGCCATGAACAGTGTAAAATGGTGCAGTGTTTGAGTCAATGAAATGGCTTCAAATTGATCCAACGACAACCAAAAATCGATCCCACTATGTGTCAACGAGGATTTTTTAATCAACCCCTCCCCCCCCCCCTCACCTCCTTTGTAGGTATGCCACACCAAGGAATGACGGTCTTGCAATGGTCTACAGCTTGAGAGGCATTTGGATCTCCATAGGTCATTGTCCGTCAATAGAGCCTGCAAGCTGTGCAAAGCCTAATGTGCTTAATAGCATCATTAGATATATACCCATTCCTGCTCAACAGAGGTTTGGATATAGGCTTGTAATGTTGTGGTCAGCCATCCGCATGTCTTAATACACTTCCGGTGGACATCCTGTGGCGGTTCTCATAGGCTTTTGTCCTCCGGAATCTGAAACGGTTACATTCATTGTTGATGATCACCCATGTATAAGTCTTTCCCTTAGGGGCAGTGACCCCAGACTGTCGTCCTTCCTGGTATTCCGCTACAGCAACAATAACAACAACACAAACTCTAATCATTCCTATAGAAACCCAATCATACCCTAATAGAAAGCTCACATGCGTATCTGTGTGTACTGGCCATAGTATCCTGTCATAGTAGCAAAGTGAAAACTGGAACAGAACATCTTCCGATCTGAGTGAGTCATGCGAAACGAAAATGTCATGAAAAACAACTAATGGCCATTTATCTGCCATAAAATGTTTTATGCACTTTTCCTATGATGTTACCTGTATGCTCTTGGGATAAGATTTATACATGTAGCAGCATCTGTTAGGAATAATACAGGTATGTCGACACTTTTGGCAGCAGTCCCTGAGACTGAACAGGGCAGTTCTAGTACTTCCGGATTCCAGCCCATTTCAGAAATGAAACAAACACTGACACTTTATTGTTTGGAGACAGTTGTGGTAGTGCCCAAACCATAACACTTACATACACTGGTATTGTGATGATACTTTAAATACCATATCCATCGCACCGAACACCTGAGATAGGGACTCGAGTTTGTGACTTACGACTCAAGTCAACTCCAGTCCCGATTTTGGGGACTTGAGATTTACTTGAGACTGAGCTCCCTTCTAGAGATCTCGAGAATCCCCATATGCAATGTACTCTCGTTTTGAAACCTTCTCGGACTCATTTCCTTCTCGAATGACTGCAGACTGACTTGGAAAAACACAAGAATTTCACAGGTTCTCACTTGGAATTCAGTCCCTAGTCATATGGATTTGAGATGCAGGCTGCAAGCAACATGATTGGCATCTGACTCAATTCCTACTTACCAAGTAGGCAGTTGGGCACACAGACAACAGGGCATTTACAGACTGGTAAAGATTTGGGACTTGATTCGAGCCTTTGCTTAAAAAGACTTGGAACTTGACTTGAGACTTGGGAGTGAGTCTATGTTGAAATCCTCTGAGAATTCATTTCACTCAACAAGACCACATTCCTTGTCTGTGGAATATCAGCATTTATAATGTAAATTAACTTAATAAATAGCCCCCCCCCCCTCCAATCTTGGATATGCAATGCTCTAAGGCATTCATCAGGATGAAAAACAGTATGCAGAGGGTATATATGCTACGCCAACTGCAAACTGAAGCTAGCATGATTGTTCCACACGAGATGGCCACTCTCAACCATTCTATTTCTGCCAGGCAAAAGGAATCCGAAGGTCTGGTGCGCTTTTCATTGACCTATTAGTCACTGCCTTTGTTTACTTGCATGTGTAGCTCCTTAACTGAAAAGTTGAAATATCTCGACCTTTGTTGAAAAATAGAAAACAAAGATTGTGGCACCGCCAGGGCCAGTGGACCATTCAGTGCACTTTTTCGTTGACATAGTCATTGCGCTTGTGGCATATGGGCAACAAGGGTAATCTATCCCCCCCCCTTTCCACATGTTGAGAGATGCTGTTTGTCCCTTGCTTTTTGCTTATCTTTGCTGATTTTGCTTTGCCTCGTGTTTCTGCTGGTATATGTTCATGCCTGGCTGCTGATCGGTAGTCTGGAGGTACTGTAGGTATTTCCCTGCTAATAAAACTAATCTCAGACAAAAAGTGCACGGAACCCCCCCCCCCCCCCCACCCCCCCACTCCACTCCAGATTTTTGGTGGCTGGTAGTGACCATGACTGATTAATGTTGAAATGTGTTGTCTGGTTCATAGCACCATGTCTGGAGTAATAGGGTAAGTGTGAACCTCCTCCCTGGGAAATTTGGATCTGGAGATGAATTCTGCAATCCTATGAGAGATCATCTGTTCAGGATTTGAGAGGACCCATTATAATCATGCTGGTGAGGACATGAAGAGGGCTGGCAGCTGCAATTGTTCGACTCAGTAGGAAGTTATGACCTGTGTTGCCATTCTATTAAATTAAAGTCTCTTTTGTTTCATCACCAGATCCTTCACTATGATAAGAAAGCAGCTAACGATTCGCGAGTACTGATACAACTAACAGCCCATCAGGGTTCTGTCAATCACAGCCGACCGTGGCCACGCCCTCCTCATCAGTTTCCGCCTCCTCTGATTCCAGTCAGACGTTCCTCGGGTCCACGATACCAGACGGTGTCAATGGGACAGGGGTGAAAAAACGCAAGGGTCCTGCACCCAGGATGGACCTTGAACTTTGCCTTGTTTGTGGTGACAGAGCGTCAGGTTTTCATTACAAGCCCCAGCTTGTGAATTGCAAGGTAGGTCTGATTCAGAAAGGACACATGAGCTGTGACTTGGTAGCTGAAATCTGTTGTCGATCACTGTTGTCTTGCATCTGATACTCAGGTCCAGCCCTACTCGAGAGATTCCAAACTACCAAGTCATCATTGGTGCAACTGTGCCAAGTCCTTCTCCGTCTCCCCTTCTCCCTCTTCCTTCAACAGTATACTCTTCTATCCTGCTCCAGTCCAGCTATTGCTAGGTTTGACATGTCCATACCATCTTAGCCTCATACTTCGCAGCCATGACATCTCCAAGTTGGCTATGTCCAAGCGACAACAGTGTGAGCCTACATTCACCCCATAGCAGAGTGCCTCTACGGACATACAAATATCCGTTATAGTTTTGTTTGCGAATCCTCAGTGATAGGCTCCGACAAGTCAGGAGGGGGAGCAATTCTTTGTATTTGCCCCAAGCAGTATGAGAGCGGGTGATCATAGCCAGTTCACTGCCACCGCCAGCACTGATTATATCACCAAGATAGGATCAGTGCTGGCAGTGCCTGTGTAGGCTACATTTCGTGTAGACTACATATGGTCCCAACAAAACTGGAGGGAATTTTGGAGTCTGTATGTTGAATTTACATGATTTATACAATTTTCAAACCTACTGTATTCCTTCTGATTACCCCCCCCCCCCACCCAAGAGCACCCTCCCAAAAATTTTAAGAGATGGACTACAACCCAGATTGAAAATAAAGTATATGCGTTCACTGTTGTAGTCAGGCCGCACGATTGAATGCACCATTGGGAGGGGTTTGCTAATGATTGGCACATGTTCTTCAATTTTGGTCCCAGTTTTTTCACAAAGGTTGTAGCCATACCTCGTACAATCAACTACGAGTAGCTCCAAACTAATAACTGCCTGCCGCACCTCGTCGAAACAAGTCTTTATTTTGCAATGGACTGAAGCGAGAACGTGATTTGAATGTGTAGATCATTGCTATAGATGATATTTATATTGACTCATCAGTGGATCAAGTCTTCATTCTTGGGATTGAATATTAGTCTACAAGAATCACAGCATCATTTATCATGCATCGATGATCGCTCAAGCATATCAGTGTTAATCACAGTGGTCCAATGCAATCCCCAGTTGGACACAATACATCGTCAGGCCAGTAAACTGCCAAGGTATATCCTCACATTCGATCAATCAGTGCGTGACAATGTCGATCCCATATGATATTGGAAGGTTTTCTAATGACCCAATGATACATTCACCAATTTTTGATGTTAAAACCTGATTGTTGTTGAAAAATCACATAAACCATTCAAATCTGTCTGACCTGAATGACCTCCACTTCCATTGGGATTGTGGAAATATCCCAGATGGCCGCGAGTGGGGTCCTATGCAGCGGTAACGATAGTCCATTTAAAAAAAAACAGCTCGCCAAATCTACAATGACTCAGTTTCAATAAGGAAACCAGATGGAGATCACTGGCAGCCTGATATAATGCTTGTAAATTATAACTATTTGATGGGAAAGAATGTCCTCCGTGCGAGGCTACAACTGAAAACAAGAGTTGCAATTTTTATGTGTAACATCGTATCAGCAACATTTCGATTGAAGGAAAGCTGCCGAGACAAATTCTAGGTAGAGCAACCTGGATGTGGGTAGTGCCAGGTATGTGTCCATGTACTATCAACATATAGAGTGTAATCGCCTTACAGCACAGGTTTGGGGGGAATTTTGCTTCAGGGCTATAGGTAGGAGACTGATGCCAAAAGTTGGTTGCACATGCCTCGCACTAAGACGAAGCAAAGTTACAAAAATAGTGTTGCATAGTAACTGTTTCCTCCATATTCTACATAGCAGCGTTCAAGCCAGTATGATGGCGTGTTATGTTGGTCTGGAAAAACGATTGCCATGTTTGAAATGTATTAATCTGCACAGGCGCGTACCGAGCGGGATTGTTTGGGGGGGTTGAGGTCAGTGACCAAGGGAAGTGCGCCCTCATTATTGGCCCCACCATCCTATTGGCAAAATAAGTACAATGTATGGGGGGCCCTGGACACATGCCGTTGCTGCTGCGAATTCGCCTAAATAACAGCTGCAAAACCGCTAACCTTGAAAATTATTGATTGAGTGGTTATGGGGGGTTCTGACCCCCCCAGGGGTGGGTATGCCACAATCTCATTAAGAAAGTGCAAAATGGCCATAAGAGGGGGGGTCGACAAGGGGGAAAGAGTAGTTGGTTCCAAAATGATTACAATGTTCCGAAATGCGCAAATTTGCAATAAAATTTTCTTTAAAATCAAGTCGAGCACCAGGTAGGGCTCTTAGGGTTAAGAATCAAAGTTTTTCTAAAAACAATGGGCATGTTTGTGGAAAAACTCTGAAATAACGCTCCATGAGAGAAAATGCAAGTTGTGCTTAGAATCACACAATGTTCCAAATCTGCAAATCTGCAATAGCTTGGTTCATAAAAATCCAAGGTAGGCGGTGTGGTTGATTGCTACTTTTGAACCCATCTGAGAATTTACAACTGGCGAGGATGATGGGTGCCAAAGATTAAGCCCAATAGGTTAGAGCACTAACGCAAAAATCTTCTGCGGATTCCGACCGTTGTGGATGATATGAAGAAGCAGAGCCAAAACCATCGTATCAAGAAGTGGGGATGTAATCACAGATTGGGGAAAGGATTTAAAAAAAGTCATTGTGAACAAATCCAATTACGAGTGGCCGAAAATGGCCAGTGCCATAGCTGTGCAATGTAACATCAAAAGCAACAACTGAATATGGCACGGTGCTGCGATCGGTGTGTAGCCAGAATCAATTAAAGGAATATATGTACTGTTACTTCAAAAAGCACCCGTTTTGAAAAAAAATGTTGCCCCGCACAGGGTTTAGAGGAATGGTAATGTGTTCTCTGGGTCAGGAAACCTTCAATATTCCAACGAAATGGAAACCATCACTTGAATGTGGGTATATACACATCAACAGTTGACCTGCCTGCTGATGTATAGTTGAGTAAATGGGTTTGTTAATCATGCCTCGCAGCCAGCATACATTCATAACAGACGATTCCTTACAATTTTCAAATACATCGTTGGTATGTGCTTTCACGTCCAATGGTAGGGATTGTGGGTGGAGAGAGTAGACAGCCCGCAGAAAGGAAGAGACAGGAGTTAAAAGGTAGATTGGGGGAGTGAATATGTTTTGTAAGGGCGATTGCTGTTGGTAGTTTATAAACATTTTGTGAACGCCATCAAGCTGTTGGCCTTTCTACAGCTGTGTTACCTCTATCATCGATAGGTCATCTGATGTTTGAGGAAGATATTCCACAGAATTCATTCGCAGTGATACGCATCCGCATGCATTTGGTACTTGTGTTTTTCCTTGCTTATTCGGTGTGGTTGCGTTATTTATTTACTTTTCAGCTTGTTGTGTAACCAATATCTATCTTTGCAACTTAAATAAAACATATTCAAAAACTAGCCTCTGCTCAGTTCACTTGAATGGCGCATTTGTCCACGTACGCACGCAATCTATGATCCCGGGCAGTGGTAAGGGCAGTGTAACGGAACTCTCATTCTAACGTGGCCGAACATTTATTCGGCTCGGAGACGAGACTAATGGGTTTGGATGATTTTAAAACCGGAGCTACATCACACGCCCATGCGCTTGTAACTTGATCGTTCTATCACTTAATGGATGTATTTGCCTGTGACTGACTGTGGGTGAGGTCTGCCCTCATTAACATAACAGGTTATGTCTTACCCATTTACTGGTTCTTGCGTCATTTTAACTGATCAATGTTATATAGCTTTCACAGATGCCACCAATTCTCTTTAACTTCCACAAATCGTAGTATATATTCTTCTTTAAGGTGAGGAAACACACTGAAAAAAACCCTCATTGCTGTTTCCGGGTGTCGAGGAGGTTCTGAAAAACAAAATTTTTTGTGTACACCCGCCCAACCTATGGTGGCGCTCCGCTTAGATAGTCTCTAGGCCAATCATCCCACCCCCCCACTTCAAACAAAAATATACGCCCCTGGTCCAGGCACATTTCAATCTGTTCCCATGGAGAATTAGCAGACCTAAAGAACTGTAGACTCTGTTTCAAGTCCATATTAATATCTTTAGTTTAAAAAACCTTGCGTGAAAAGCATCCTGAATATATGTTCGTTTATTCTCAAAGCGCCAGTGAATGTGTTCCATTGCTAATTTTGCAGAAATGGAAACCTATGCTAGTAAGCTCACATACTGGCACCTCTAGAATACTCATATTTTTATGGCAAAGAGCGAATAACAATAGTTGGAACAGATTTCTTCAAGGCTAGGTTCCAGCGAATCTGTGCCATGAAGGTTATGCTAGGTTTAAAAGTCTATTCTTTGCCATTGTTTTGGTAATGTAACCACATTCTTACAATTCCTTCCCGCAGTTTTTCCAGAGGAGTTTACGAAGTACCCCAATACAAAATGCCGAGGGGGGGTACTGCGAGATGGACATGTACATGAGGAGGAAATGCCAGGAGTGCAGGTTACGGAAGTGCATTGAAGCGGGAAGTGGCGCTGCACCAAGTGTGAGTATCGCATGGGTTTGCCAACCTGATATTGTATTTTTTATGTAGCCTTACATCAATGTTGAGGGACTGAAGCGCAAATTAGATTGCGGGTTCATACAGCAGTATGTATTTCTTTTTCATACTATGCTGCCGGATATAGAGTCTTAGACCATACATGCTGACTTTCATGGTGATTTGGGGGAGAACTCGCAAATCAGCAAACAAAATAACTGGTCAAAGTGGTTTACACAGAAGAAAAAGTTAATTCCACACTGGCAGCGTCATCCTAAACTCCTAATCTCTGGCCGAAAACACAAGATGCCCTGGCAACCCCACTTGAACCACACCCCACTTGACACAAGTTAAAAGATGGATTGGTCGTCTGCTAGCGTTTAGCGAACAAGCGACAGGAAAATTTTGCATGACCGTCACGACAAGAATCGTAAGTTTGCAGTACAACTCGGTATCGAATCGTGGAATCACATATTCTTATATATCATTATATCAATTTTAATTTTCCGAAAAAATGCGTGAAATATACTTTTTGGTTTCAATTTATCTAATTGCTGGGTGCAGTTATTGTTTAACAATTTATTTGATTGACGACAATCCATCTTTAATCTTAATACAGATTGGGAAAGGATATTTTTGAATGAATGTTGAAAGTGGAAAATTCAGAACAATCTCGAATATAGTGCATTCAGGCTATCTGTTTGTTGCTTCGATCCCCAGCTTTGTGAGAATAGACCTCCATAGACCTAACCTTGTTTGTTCAACCATTGAAGCCCCCACCCCACCGGTCCTTCCTAAATGAGTGGAAACCATTCCTTGATGTGTGATGATACCCTTTGTATATTGTTGGACAGCTTATTAACAAGGAACAGTGGCAAATCAAAGAGGCAAGGAAGCTGCTGACGAAGCCAAACAACGGAGATGAGCCCGCAACAGAGCGACGAGGACGGGACGCCAAACGCTCACAACGAACAGAGAGACATCATTGAACTCCACCTAATATGTACACACAAAGAACTGGAGATCCACCTGGTCCAGAAGATATGAACAAAGTTACAGTGAGTATAGTATTATCAGTTTTTTGGTTAGTGGAATGATGGTGAGGGAGTTTTGACTATTATTACCCTAGAACTACCAGAACCAGATCTTGGGGGGGGTAGTAGCAAGATATTTCAAACGATATCCAATTTTGCCTACTACCACCAAGAATCTGACTGGCATCCGCGGCGGCCTGCTCCCTCGTGGTTCTCCCCCCCATGAAACGCGCACTTTTTTCGTAGAGCCCACCGGCGGTGTCCTTTTCCTACTTCTCTGGGACCTTACTGTTTTCTCTTCTTCTTCTTGCTCTCTCTCGCCGCCCCCGACGGCCCGATCACAGCCGACACGCTCATCGCCATACATTTTCAGGGCTAGTTGATGCGGCAGGTGAATTGTTACCCCCAACACACTCCTTGCGGATGCTGACTTCCATGGCTACCGTCCGGCTGTCTGTAATCAACCAACGCCTTTGTGGGCTAGTGGGTACAAGTTATTGACCAGTATGCTTCCGAGAAACGTACATATGAACTGACGAAAATCCAGGGCCATAAGACTTGTTCACATGTCAGCAGTATTTATTATGACATGGGTGTAAACTCGGGTCATGAGACTCGTTCACGATGGTCACGGTGACAGCAGTATTAATATTATGAATGTACACAGAGATCTACAGATAATTGAACCAAAAAATATAATTTTAAGTTAAAGTTAGGAATGAATAACAATGTCTGTTATTTGTGGTGCAGCTCTCTAACAGACGAATGTGCACAATAAAACTTGGACGAGATGTCATGGACACTAGCTGTTACAGCGAGTAGCAGTATCTGGTAATGATGAGCGTCAAGAGACACAAAAGGATTTGAAGATACTCCAACAAGGAGCTATTCAACTAAGTCACAGTGTGTACAGTGTATGGACAGTTCATCATACACAAAAATAGAAATACTTGGATCACTGAGAAAACAGTTACAGTGGATAGTATGTCTATTACGTGGTACAGGTACAATAACATGAATTTTCTAAAAACGATGTTTGCTAGTTTCTGATAATAGTGTGCAGCACACAAATTTTAGTTTAAAAGATTTGATGCCAGCTGCTGCAAACATAACTATAGCAATGTTGTAAATATGATGGCACCATCAAGTACCAATGGAGTGGCATTGTACCATTGGAAATACAATAAAATACATAACAATACGAAACTTTGCAGGTATTGCCCATATTCAAAGCAATAACATCACTGAAATGGGATGAATTGGAATCAATTCTGAAGATTGTAGCTTCATATATAACAAAGCTGTGACACATACCTGACGGAAAGAAGCTCGATTATTCCATCCAGCAATTCCGGTTTAGCCAGTTCTCCTTCGATAGAAATAAATCACAGTTTTTCATTGCCACATTGTAGTAGCATATTGTATAACATGAATGTGTTTGACGAAGCACGTATCAATTTTTGGAAGGAGTACATAGGCTAACCTATTATAATCTATTATTTTTCTGGATAGTATAACTCGACAGTGTAGACTGGTACACCTAAACCGTCTCATGGTGTATATTCGGGCAATCATTGTGAAAAGTATCTAACACCACTCAAGACCCTCCATTTCAGTCCGCAAACTAAGAATAGAAGCCTCATCCACCAAGTTTTGTTGTAATCCATTGAAGTTACAAAGAAGTCTTAAATTGGATGCAAATTGGACCCACGATGTCCTTGAAAAGAACTTTGTCAGAACAATTGTAGGCCTCCATCCAACCAAGTTTTTGTTCAATCTGACAAAGTTTGGAAATCGCATAATAAATATCTCATCTGCAAATTTGGCTAAAGTCTCCGCGGCGGAAGCGCTGAGCCTGTGGCGGCATTGGCATCAGCGGCTACACCCCCCTAAAGATATATAAATGACGCAGCCCAGAGTGAGCATTGTGACTGAACATTTAGAAGTGAGACACAAACGGATTTTGGACAATGACCCAAGTTCGATTGACTATGCTTCGGGAATTTGAGTGCAGATCATGCAATAGACAAGTGCAAAAAATGCTATGAGGTATGTCTCTTGTTGTTCGCATGATTTGACAAGTTGACAAATTCGGAATTCTGTCTGTTGTTAGTCCAAAGTACTACCTTGGAATATATAGCCATAGCTGTACTTCTTGGAAACTGTCCAAATGCTGTAGACACTACCCTTTTCACGCTTGTGGGCTCTGAGGAGTGCCAGACTTTACTGGATATATCTATAACTCTATTTCATATTCGAGTGTTGGTGGCCTTCTGTTGCAAGCAGTACGTACTCTTGCACACTCCTTTGCGTGGAAATTCTGTCTGTGGTTCACACCCGTACAAAATCAGAGTTGTTTGACCAGGTCCATGACTTGATACCTCAGTCCACTTGAACACAATCAACAATTTCTTCCTGACTAAACTTTGACGTGAAAATGAAATGATTTGTGATTTGACTTGATCAATTCAAAATTCCTGACTTGTAACTGACATGTGACCGTGAATTGCCTTGAGAATTTTGACTTTGTTGACACTGATATTCGGAATAGTACAGAACTTTTACCCCTATCTTAGTGTTGGGTCCAACTGTGACAACTGGAAGGCCATAATTGTGGACAGAATGGATTTTTTTCTATTGAATCCCTAGAAACTCAACACAATCCTCAGTTCCAAATGCAAAGGATAATACATAACTATGTTCTGTACTTCCCTGTGCCTATCATTGTAACTTTTGGCCGAGAGTAGAGAACAAATGATTTTTTGCACCCCCACTAGTCCCCTCCCCTTCACTTGTTTTGTGGAAAGTCACGAACAGTTGGCAAGCAATTTCAAACCATTTCATGAACCTTTCGTTGGAATAATTCGACACAGCAAAGATATTGTTTTCCAAGAGGATCTACTAATTCCAACTATTACAAAATAAGTCTGGATATGCCTGTGATTAGCAAATGCTATAATCTACATTAGGCGTACTGTGTGTGGAGGTAACACATGTGTGCGGATTTACGGCATAGAGCCTATTGTGCATGAAGAATGGCCATAGTGCTATGACAGGGCATAGGTAACTTGATAATTAGAAACTGTAACTGCATATTTCAAACAAAACGTGGTAAAAACTAGAAGACATAGATCATCGCCTGCGGGTAAACTGTTCACGTGTATATCCCCACGTCTTCGATCAATCAGAGGGGTGACATTGTTTGCCTTGTTTTTTTATAAGAGGGGATTTATGACCCCCAGGGAAGTGTAGGTTGATTCCATCTGCACACACCATGCCTCCGAAATAATGCAAATCTGCGTAAAAATCAGTTTGTCAGAAATTCGAAAAATCCCAAAATCAACTCCAACCGTCCAACTCTGACGACCGCCCCTCTTTCACTCATTCACTCATTCAAATTTTCATTCGCGTCATGTGTGCAATCTGAAAAGAAAAACAAGTCAAATCCGCGAAAAATGCTTTTCGCAAAATTCAAAGTAGCCCCACCGGTCGTATGGGGAGGAAACAAAGTTGGTCTTTAAAACATCGCCTGCTGGTTTGGTGATTTGGAGGTGTTTGGATTCAAATCAATCCATCAGGAAATAGCGGACATTAAGGCTATTTGATGAAGCGTGCAGCAAATGTCCAGGGCTCAGACTTTAGATCTTACAGTTTATACCTATTAAGTCACAAAATTACTGGGTGGCTAAAAGTGAACCCTAATTCATTGTCGTTGACTGAGTTATTGCCTTCCTGTATTAGTGTGTGTGGCAGACTGTGGGCTAATTAACGTCCAACTGCGATATAAAGCAATGTGCCCTGTTGGTAGCATCTGAAAGGAGAATATTCTATGTCTGATTTGATCACTCAGCTGCATAGTGACATTGATTGCACATCAACTAGATAGGGTTCATGTCAGTGAATTGAAAGAAACAGCTGCACTGTTATTCTGGAACAATTTGAGCTTAAGATGAAGGGGAACTAATATAAATTTTTGTCGACCATGATAGTCGGAATATCGATGGCCATATCGCAAATTATCCACATTTCACTGATTCCAATAGCAGACAATAAAGCCCAAAAGCCAATATCGGACGAGGAAAGCTGATATTGGCCGATAACGGATAACCAATATCCCCTAACAGTAAAACTGATACTGATGATTCCTCCCTGTGTATATACTCATTGAGAGGGGCAACTAAGTCCAACAAAACTATTCTTCAGTTGCACTTTTGTGCTAGGCAATGCAGCTCAGCCTATTAGTCCCCGATTCAATGAAACTACTTGCGAACTGTGTTCTTTTTATTTTCTTACTTCTCATTTGAGTTTGTGTGTAATCTTTCAAATTGGCTCATGCAGCCCTTCCCTCATTTGGATGATAATCTGAGCATCTCCCATTAGGTTGAGATATTGGCTAATTGAGCTACATGGGTAATCTGTTGTCTCCGAAACCCAGACTGAGTGATAGCTTCTCTGTATCCCCTATTTCCTCCGAAGAGAGTAACGGACGTGTAAAACTAGTTCTTCTCCAGATTACCTGCTGTTTTTTTTGGTTTTCTGGAACCTTTCCAGGCTCTCATGGGATACTAATCTGCAACCGCTTGCAAATTATAGCCCTTCTTACTTAGGAAGTTGTCACTGAACATTTTCCACTAGAATTAGAAAACTCCTGTTTGATTACACATTGATTTTGGATCAGGTTTCATGGGATTCAGAGCTTAATATTTTGTTTGAAAAAGTTCCTTATGCCCCCCCTTCCTTATGCCCCCGCCCCTCCCCTCCTCCAACTACTTGGCTATCATATGCTACACTGCATAAGACATCATTGGTTCTGCCTCCGGTCGACTCTTACAAAATGCCTGTATCATTGTATGCTGGCATGTTTAAAGGCACCCCTTCTTCCTCGGAGTTTTGACTCCTGTGGAAAAGTGAAATATGTAAGAATTGGCTACTACCGTGTCATCTTGGTCGCAGGTCGAGGAGGGGGCGGGGGGAAGCCACATGGACGTGGGATCTTGTGCCCGTTTACTGTTTCAACACTGATTTTTCACCATTGGCCCTTAGTTGCACACACAGAGGACTTCTTTTGCTTGTCTTTGCCCGCTCTTTGCAAATCTCCTCCTAACGATGAATCAATGCGACTCTGCAATCCAACCTTGTGTGCATGCTGCTCTAATAACTGACGCAAAGGCATTTTGCTTCTTGTTTCTTTTTTTCCTTTTTTTTTCATTTTTAATTAGAATTATTTAATTTCATGCATTAGCAGTGGTTCAGTAATTGTTCATAATTGAATTGTGATTCTACTATGTATACTGATTGTATTGTGTCACATTGGAGTCTGCATTTTGTTCTAGATGTTAACAGTAACATTCTTGTGTTTTAGCCTTTGTTTCAAAAGTTACCAAAGCCAAACCGAGACTATCTTCCCTGCACACTTTGCACAAAAAAAAAAAGGAAAAACGTCATGGCCAAGGAATTTATAATAATTGTTAGAAGCCATAATGGTAAACTCAGTGGCGAAGCATTGATTAGTTAGTTGTAGCCTGATCAGGCTAATAATGATCAGACCATCCTCGCCTCCGCCGTAAATATTAGTAAATCCTACTCCCCACAAGATATGCATCTGATAATTTGTACCCTGAACCCTCTCCCCCTTTCCATTCCTTTCCTCTTGAAATAGTGTTTCCCCGGGAGTCAAAATCACTGAAAGTAGTCTGTATGGTGACTGTGCTAGTTATAAAAGAGGTAGATGTAATTATAAAACACACATTAAATTTACCTGGTTCAAAGTGTGTTTCGAGGAAGGCTTGACTAGGATGAAATTATTAAGATGTTCCATTAAATGCGGGAGAACTTGGAACGTATTGGCCAGGAGGACGTCAGCGGTGTAGTAGACCTTCATAAATTCCAAATTAAAAAATAAATACATAAATTCATAAATTTCTTACCATTGTGGGTAAGCTCACAACACTTAACTGTGAGGTCAAAGCTGAAGGCCCGATGTTTGAAATTGTTCCATCACAATACAATCTATCCTGAATCATGTTCCCCCTCCTCCCCTGTCTCAGCCATGGCACGTGAGAAAGGGACCAATCATGTTATTTTTTTCCTTTCTCCTTTTAGCCCGGGGTTGAAATGCGAATGCCGTAAAACCAAAAGGAACTACACCCAGCCAGTGGGTGAAAAGGTAATTAATGTCAGCAGGAATGGAGTTGCCCAAGGTGGGTCACCATAGGGGGACGGGCATTCCTTCCATCGTCCCCTCCCCCTCCCACAGTGGCAGGGCGCTAGGGGGTGTATGCCTCCCACGCCTACAGTGCAGTCCTCATGTTTTTATGAGATTACCTCCCCCCCCCCTCCCCCTCCCACCTCCCAACAGCCATCATTCCCAGCCCAATAGATCTGGGGAATCTTTTAAGACGTACTATCGTGCTCCGCCCTCACTCTGTGAGTAATGAGTAAACTTCACATGTTTGTCCCATCTTTCCCCTCACTAGGCACATACAAAGCTACTCCGTTCAATTGCGCCACCTGTCATTGCATTCTTTCCTACTGTTCGAAAATCCCCTCCAAAAAGGTACCCCTTTCTTGTCTTCAAGTTGTCACCTACTTCACAGAATGAAAATCTCTACTTTTAACCCACATTGTTCTGTTGTACCTCTCCATACTATTTGGCCACCCAGGCTCTTAAAGTGCGCTTTCCCAAATAAAGATATGGGAGTAAACTCCTCCTCCCTCACTCATTCCAACCAATTGAAATCTTGATCAGCAGCCCAGCCCCCCCCCCCCATTTCAGTCACAGCCCAGTGCCCCTGGGGAAATACCCTGACCCCTACTCCTCGCTATCGCTTAAACCAATCGGGTTTGCCCCTCCAGAGCACCGACGCAGACGAGGTTCACCACAAGATGTTCGACGTGACCCCGCCCACAAGCGTTCATCTCATTTCCAATCCTCCACCCAAACGCTGTGGGGGTGCCCCCAAAAGTGCTCCATCCCTGCCATTGGGTTCCACCTTCAAAGGGCACAGAAGCAGAAGAGCAAGGGGTCATCACAGGATTCAAAGGTAACCAGGCCCGTCTGCTACCCCCCCCCTCTTACCCTGGGCTGTGGGTGTTGAGCCTGGAGGCCACTCCATTCCTGCCATATTGTCGTTAGAACACACGTGGTTCCCTGCCATTCTGGAATTCCAAAGAGAAAAGGAACGTTTCAAAACCTCGCAAGCTATTGTCATCCTGATATTGGTCTCTGCCCTTGACTCGCATTTGCTCGAAAACTCCTGTGGTCAGACGTAATACTAACGACGTCATAACATGTCATACATGATTTGGGGGTTTACTGTAGAAGAGTAGATTCTAACCAATGTCCTTGAAGATCATCACGGTCATCTTTCTCTTTAGTTGCCTCTTAACATTGAAGATGTCAAGCCTAGATTTAGCAAGGATAGTAACACAAGCTTAGTCCATACCATAAGGTTTTTTTTTTCTGTTGTGTATCTGCGACTCAAATCCCTAAGAAAAACTGCAAGCACTGCACTGCAGCGTTGGATATAACAGAGGTGAATATTGTGGGGAATGTAAAACTATATTCTCACCATGTCTAGCTTAGTGGCAGTGTGTCTTGCATTTTCACAGTGCTTAGGATCTAAAACCCTAGTCTCCTATACGCAGTACGTGCCACTGGGAGGCGCATCCATAAAACTAGGTCATTGTGGCTACACTGTCTCTAACTCCGTGTGGCAAGTTTCACTGTTCGTGCACCGCTAATGAATACGTTGTCTGCTGGCTGATATACTGCCACCAACAAAGATATCCCTGATGATAACCACAGAGTCAAAACTTTACTTTCAAAAAAGGTTTTAACACCACCATCGTTGTCTTAATGATTGCAGTCGCCTCAGCTGGATGCAGTCCCCTACTTGCACAAAAGTTGTATGTACCAAAGTGCTCTGAAAAATGTGGCACCACCCCCCCCCCCCCCACCCCCCTTCCCACCTACGGATCATCAACTGTCCCTATGCTTATGTGGCCTTTACTCTGCCTCCGTTTACCATTGTAGAGTGGATCGTTCAGCTTGTTCACTCTATTTTTGGTCCCAACATAGATGAATCTTTGCGTTGAAACAATTTTTATATGCCTGTGTCATTTGAAATGTTGATGTACTGGAAAAGTGGGGGTCAGTTTGATATCATCTGAGGTAAATTTGCGTTGTTGTGCATTTTTCCTCGATGTGGGGTTGGATTCCAACACCACACCTCGAGGGTGGATGTGGACTACAATGGTGTGTTTTCGATATAGGATAGAAAGTCATTTGATGGTTAAACTCATGTGCCTTATGTTGAGAGTGAAAACTTCAAAACTTGGGTCTGAATGGTGGTTTTACCTTTGATCTCAACGAAGAACGTCAGATGCCATGTACACTAGAGCTTATACGGAGGTAAAATTCTGCAACATATAGCTTGTGATACATAACATCAAACCCAATAGCAGAAACTGGTTAAATCTTCAACCCGCTCTCGAGCATCATAGTGCTGTTGTATATCATACTTATTTCGAATGTCTGCTTTTTTCACCCCTTTCTGATAGTTTTGCTAACACTTTGAGTGTGTTCTGTTGTGCTCCCCATGATCTTTATAGAGATGCTAAAAAGTATTGCCGATTTCAATGTAGACCATGTTCAGTTAATATTAATGCCTAGAACATACTGTGAAATCAGTAGTATTGGAGGCAACAGCCTCTAAGAGCCAATAATAAGCATGACAGTATGAAATGCTTATAAAGGGCCTTTATATAACCAAATATTTCACACAAGCCCTTTTCAAAGACAATACGTCCCCTTTAGACTGCTACATGGGAGTCACCGATATACGCTTTGCCTATTCGTTCATACCATTTGTTGCACCAAGCGACGCGGGACCAGTGTTCTTGACCAGCGGGTCATGGGAATACCTGAAGTGCGTGACAACCTTTTGTGCGTGATTGTTGAATTTTGCCACGAACAAACAATTCAGAGAATTTGCTGTGAACACTTCTTGAACTATGCGCAAACTCTATTGACAACTAGTTGTGGCGCTTGTGCCAATCATGCTCATCGACCCAGGGGTACGCACTTCACGACTGGTTAACAACTACTTTACGAATCAGTTTTTTTTTAAGGAGACAGTCATGCATTGGCTGTGCACATGTTTTGATGGCACAAGTTTTGAACTCTATGGCATGCGCAATGATGATCGAGATTGGTGGTAAACAAAAAACAAATATGGCTACACAGAGCGCTACACTGTCGTGGCAGTGCCATGAATATGTTGTCGTATAGTGCAAGAACCCTTATGTTTCTTTTCCCCACTAACGATTGTGACAGTGCGTGTCATGTCTGTGACGGCATACTTGGTACACGCACTGTCACACCACAGTGCCCGCGCGTGACTTGCCGGGACCTAAACCTTTGGCGCCAAGCTTTGAAGGGGCTAATGAGGGGCTAAGACTGGACGGAAACGATGAACAAGACCACAAAGGGGTGTAGTAATTCCTTTGCAATATAGCGATATCAAACTTTTTTGACACCTTGTCCTTGCACAGCATTGTCGCAGAATTTCTAAACAGTGCAAAGTAGGCAATGTCAATGTGAGTGGTTAACTTTAAAAAAAGGGAATGTTGGGGGTCTGAAATAGAAATTGATGGCGCCATCGTTTACACCAATGATCTACCCGCCCGTTCGATGCACGGGGCGGGCGGGCGTTTTCTTGAATCCGCACCTAGGGTATCTGCGACTATATAGAACCGTTTTTGTAGCCTACTATTATTTTCTGTTAATTATTGTTATTATCATTTTATCATTATTATTTTATATATATTTCATGATCATTTGATTTATGACGGACGGCATAGGCCCCTAACTGTGTTAAAACCGAAACACCGGTTGTTTTGTTTCTTAGAACCATGTTCTAAATGTCAACGATAAGCGTTACTCGCGTTGTCCGCGGCGGCACGCCTGCCGCGTACATGGAAACGCGGGCTTAAGGGCCCGGCACAATAAATGTATCATATTGGTATAAATTTCCAACTTGCCCCAAATAATAAATGATGGACTCCTAGGTGACAGATAACAATACATTTCTTGACCAAACGCCTCTAAAAAACTGACAAGGGGGCTATAAATTCTATTCCTAATACATCTAGGGCTTGCGTTGACAGAATGAACTGGTAACCTGATGTGATTGTTTCCCAGCTGCACATAAACTTCTATGATTATTAATGCAAAATTTGTGAATATGAAAGCTGGCAGTAATGACTCTGATTTCATGGTTAGTGCACCCAGCAGAGAGTCTGCAGATATAATAATGCAAGGGGAGCAGATCCGAGAGCATGGCATCTCATGGAAGACCTGGGTGGTCTTACAAGGACTTCCAGACGAAGAATCATGTGCGAAAACAGTTAACACGTAACGCTCGGCCATAGCCCTCACCTAACATGAAAACATTGGATGAAATTGGGTGTTCAATCATATCAGTCTTATAGGTCTACGCTAGCATAACGTACTAGGCCTTATCATGTTTACACACCAAGGGCCTATGCCTACTGCTAGGCTATACAATACAATTTTAGTGGGAGGAGTGGTATATATTCACGAAAAACCTGTGACAAGTCAATGTTTTGCAATCTGTGGGTTGTTCATCCATGTCTTAAATGCCACAAGGTCACGGGGGGTGGGAGGTCAAAGGAACCCCCAAAATGAGTCAGCAGTACAATATACGCCAATAAGCAAATGGATAGGGCCTACCTCCCCAAACTTACTTACTAATTAAGCCAGGAGCACATGAATTCGAACACAGGTGGAGGGGGTGGAGGGTTTCGATTGGGAACTGTGATTTTAGACCTGGACCTGTTTTGATCCTTTCTCTTGGGGGCTCACAGATGATACAGGTCACACACTCTCTCACACAGTGTCACTCATACCCCATATTTACACTAAATTTGACAGTTGTGAGATCTCAATACAGAACAAGAGAAATGTTGTTTGAGTATTGGGCAGTTTGTGTGATATGCCCAATTGCAAGTTGCCCCAGAAGGTTATGGACCGTCTGGACCTGTTTCAGGTATTTCGATTATGGGCCCAACTACCGAATTTTGGAAATAGGGTTAATCTACTCATGTGGGCGATGAGACCTTGTGTTTTGGGGAATTCCCCCCCCACAGCCCCCAAAAAAAAAAAAACACCCTGTATGCCTATGCTTGCCTATGCAGGGAGGGCATGGCCCCCACTTCCAGAAATTTTGACCCTTGGGTTTTGGGACAAAACAGTGTGGTCGTATATGTATGGAAGTGAGGGAATGGATTCTGGCACCACCACATCTGCACCACGCTACTGCCTCGGCACAACCATCCACTGAGTATAAGCCCTATACTGTTACAATAGCATTACTCTCACTCATGAAGGAACAGTATCACAGATCAGTACACATCCTGTCAGGACGCTGTGACCAGGGACACTGTGGCAGTGATCCAACAACTGTACAGTGAGGACCCCATACCTTTGTGATTCAAAAATGGAGGAGGAAAAACAGCAGAATGGCAACAAAATTGAATTGGCACTTAAAACTAGGTAATGACCCCTCATTGGCTTCACTGACCTTGCATCACAAATGAACGTATTTGGGAAAATGGAAACACCTACCCTTCACAGGAGCCCACCAAAATTATAAGACAGTTGTATGTATCCTGCCATTAGCAGTTAATTCAGTTTTCAGTCATACTGAAGACTGCCTGTTATACCCCAACTAAAACTCGCTGTGTCCAAATCAGACTGTGATGGCGGCGGCAGCTACCACCAAAACATAATTCCTCGGACACTTCCAGTGTCACGGGGATATAACTATAAGATATAACTATGAGAAAACTTCAAGAGATTTCTCTCAAACTATACGATCAATCATCAGATTATCAAGTGATAGGTTTTCAGAATTGGATAGCTTCAGTGCCCCCAAATACACAAATTAAAATAAACGCACTACGCAGACCAAGCCTACTTGGAAGACAGGGCTACCAAATTTCACTTCAAATATTGGTCCATGACAGCTTTCAAGACAAATGTAAGAAATACAGGTACTTCCCAGCCCAAATAGTCAAACAAGGAGAAAGAGCTTAAACGGCCAACCTAAACAATGGTCACTAGGGGAGGTCACTGGCTAGACAGACCAGTCAGCCCACAGTGCAGGGGCCATTATATTCTTCTAGTTAATTTTGCTGCTATTTATGGGAGGACAGAGGGGGAAGCCCAGCTCAAGTGCCAAATGAAGACTACAGCAGTGACAGCTTTTCAGACAGTGATAAATGCTATTGTATCAGAATTACTGGCCAATAATTTTAATTAAAGACCATGGACTGGGTCTATAGTCTAATTGAATTGCAGGGGAATACTAAATTACTATGAAAGAGCAGTAGGTAAATTCAACGCAAAAATAACATTGATACAACTCATTAACGCAGTAATTAAGGCAATAATATCCTTGTTAGTGACCGAACAATACCTTATGACATACATACTGTCCTGAATTTCAAACATTGCAAGCAAGACACTGTAAGTTGTTCGCAAAAACATAGTTTTTTGTCCATAAAGTGACTTCGAATGACCTTTGAGACCATGATCAGGTTTTAGGAAAATGTTACTCGTGATGAAATGCACGCAAGTCTACAGATTGTGTATCCCAAATATACTGCGATGCTAGTTGCAAAAAGGGTATCAAAAACCAACCTTCGATCCCTTGTAACTTGAGAACCAAGGCACGAGTGAAACGGGAGTTGTTTTGTGTAATCAGCACGCAGAGCTCTGTCACATAATAACTTCGCACACCAAATGGTAACATGGGTCCAATTATGACCATTTCGATTGGAAGGTACCTTTGAGATTCGAAAAATTTGTTTTCGCCACAAAAATTTGATTCGGCCCCCAAAACAAGGTGATTTATTTTGTGTCAAATGAGGTTCAAAGGTCACACAGATGGAGGTCACATGATACTTGGACCTCACTTTCGGAAACCCACTGCCCACACAACATTGGAGACATCCCATGCTGGCGCTCTTCAACTGTTCCCCCCTATTGCCCCCAAACAAACCCCTACGTTTTTGACCTCTAATTGACCTTTAATGACACTATGGTTGACCCCCACCCCCAGTCGACCCGTTTTTCTTTATAAAAAATGTAACCTAGCATGGGAACACGAATGTCCAGAAAATCCGAAACCAAACACACAACCAAATCACGGCAAAAAGGTCACCGCCGAAGTTGTCTCAGCAACCAGGAACCCCCACATACTATTGGGCAGTTGTATGCCCATACGTGACCTTGATGACCTTGATAACATGATGGTTTTTATGAAAAATGTTTCTCGGGCCAGGATGTACACACCTGTTCCTGAAATTTCAACGTTGCCAAGCAATGTCAATGTAAGTTGTTCCAAAAAATATTCGGTTTTTTTTTTTTTGCTTATAAGTGACTTCAAATGACCTGTGATGGACTTGACACTTTTTATGAAAAAGTTACTCTCGATAGATGCACAGCCCAGTCTACAAGCATTAGGTTATCCCAAAATAGACTGCCGATGCTATTGACAAATAGGTATCGAAACAAACCTTTGACCCCTCGTAGCTAACTTGAGAACCGGAGGTGCTCCGATGAAGCGTGGAGTTTATTTGTATATTCAGCCAACAGAGCTCTGTCACATATTCAAAAAGTGACAGTTGTTTTTAATTTCTTTGCCTGTAACTCTAAAAAATAGGCCATTCTATTCGAGATTTGACCTAATTCATCAGAGGTAGTTTGACCAATGATTCTAAAAAAACACCATGGGATAAATCCACTATGAACATCGCTAACTGCACTAATATTTCAAATGGTAAAAATTTTTTTGACATCTGAATCTTCGCACACAAAAGGATCACAGGGGTTAGTTATGGTCCGTTTTGATCAGATGGTACCTTTGAGATCCGGAAACTGGCCCCGAAAAATTTTTGAAAATTCAGGCCCAAAACTTGGTTAAAGGTCAAATGAGGGTCAAGGTCACACGGCAGGGTAAACGAGTGGATCCCAATGGCGCACCTTCCAACTCGGCAAGATGTTCGGTTCATGTTATGGCCAAAAACTAGTTTTTTCCCTAATTGACCTTTGAGGACCTTGGATGACATTACTGTTATGTTTGAGTATGATCCCTCTCATCAATCGCAACTAGTCCCAAAAGGTCAGCGTTGTTGTGTAGGACCTCCTTGCTTAGTCGGAGTTATGCCCTTTTTTAAATATTTAGAATTTTGGCCTCTCATTGACCTTTTGTGAACTTGACGGGCAACAGAAGAAAATAGGCTCAACCTACACCACATAAGAACTGCAGGCCTAATATGACTTAATAATGATTGCGTATCCAGATATCGTCCGGACAAAATGTGTCACATACACACACCACACGGACACACACACATACTGCGTGACGCATGATTCCTTTTGCCGTTGGCAGGAATCAAAAAGCGATGGACAACATCTGTAAATACACAACAGAAAAGAAAATAGTCCAGCGCAATTGATATTGATTATTTACTTTCTGGTCACTATGATTATTATAATACCAATTATTGTATCAGTATTCTATGATTGAGGCTTTTAAAAAATGAGAAGAAAATCAGCTCGAATCTCAAGTTTACTCCAGGGGTGTATGGACCTTGGGGATGGGAATGGTGCAGGTAGTAATATAACAGTACTCTGCTTGTGATGTGTTCACCATTGCAATGTACTAGGGCATTATGATGTATCCGCACCCCCTCAAACATAATCGTAGCAGGCACGAGGCCTTAGTTGCATTCATCTAACGGCATTATCATTGTCCACCGTGATTTTTTAGTCCAGTCCAGACTTGCACTTTTGTCTCTTCTTGGAGACTTACCATGGTATAGTGAGGGAACGTATGTGCACTTTAGGTCTGTGATCTAGCAGACCTTCAATTACACAATAGAACATGTTAACTTGGCGGCATTAATTTGCTCAAAGTCCATTTGTGTGGCCACTCATCCTGGGGTCAGTGGGTGCCGGGGAGGGTGGGGGGGGGGCGTGATAATGTTGAGAGGTCCTGAGCAAAATGGTTAGCAGAAGGTCACTTGAAAAAATATGAAACAAGGGGTTCATGTATGAAGATATATGAATAGGGCACTATTATAGGCAGTGCCACATGCCTCATGTACACATCATAAGGAGGTCCCCCCCCCACGCCCAATAAAACAGGTTTGGTCATCTTGGCTACAGAGTACAATGGTCATTGAAAGTCTACCAGCATTTATTCTGCTAAGTTCCTTTGGTATGAGCTCGTTCTAGAAAATAGGATTCAACCCCCCACACCAATTTCGGCTTTATTCAGGCTTCAAATTAAACATTTACTTTTGAATCTATAGATCCGTCCATCTCCTGAGTACAATAGGACACTTGCAAACTGGACCAAGCATTCAGTCATTCATACAGCTAAAGAACACTTGTGTGACCAGAAAGTTCAACTTCCACACTGAGGACTTGAATGTAACATGGGATCCGTCCATCTCATCCTAAAGAAAATGACAATGGATACATTACTGTGTTATGATTAGACAATTCCAAACCTCAATTTATGGTTAGCTGCAGAAGAAAACATTGCAGTAGCGTCTATGGTTCTGTCACACAGAAACATTCATTGGCATAGCAAGCGAAATCTGACCAACCCACATAGCTTTTCCTAGGTCCAACCTTGGCATAGAACACGCACTTTAGGGCTTCTATCTATTTCACCGTATCATGGTATCGTTCTTGCTAGAGTTCTGTTTGTAACCCACACCAATTTTTAGGATACAGCACTTTGGATTGATTAATCTATCTGACCTTCCAAGTACAATGAGAATGTCAACTCTGACATGCTGTAGTAATAATAAACTAGTCTTATAGTGTGCAACTCAAAAGAGAGTTGTCAATGCGCTCTAATGATTGAGGTGCAGTGGAAACGTTTAGGATGCGAAAAAAGAAAGTTCAGACGACATCTGAGAAGATCAAAAAGTTAACCGAGAAACCTAAATCAACAGGAAGGAGTTCCATAAGAATGGGAACAAAGCACGGTCACCATGTGTTTTTATTCGAGCCTGGTAACCTTGAAGTTGATGTGAAGAGGGGAGCGCGAACAGGGCTGTGCAACCAGCTGATAGCAAATGAGGTAATAGGCTGGAGAACCAATTTCGATTAGCACAAAATGTAATGCACGAAATGAGTTGGTATGGCCATCGAATGCAACCAATTCTTGGTTGATCCATTTCCTCGTAAAGGAAACGTGCCACTTAGGGATCTTGTTCTATCACACCTAATTTTAAATTATTATGACTGAGTGATCCTTGGTAATCTAACCACCACCTAGTTTTTCTAGGTCCAGGCCGTGACATGAATCATGCTACTTTAGGTCTCTTAATCCATCTCACCTTTCAAAGTACATTGACGCATATACTGGCTGCTTTCATTCCGATAGATAATCATTGGTAGGATAAGGAGAGAACCTCAACCCTCATCTGCCTGTCTGTTTAGAAGTGCTCTGCTCTCGCTTTCGAAAGTAAATAGGCATGTAGACGGCTGCATTCATTCATTCAGTCTGCAATCAATCTGTGTATTAAAATGAAGATTAATTTGAAAAATGAGGATTTATTTGCTATGCCCTTTCCAAATCATTAGGAAAGTAATCCAAAACTTCATACATGCATTTGTATATGGGAAACAAGGCATTACTTCAGTTTGCCGTAGTATGAGCAAGGATTCCTTTGTATTTCTGATGCACACAATATCTATGGACGTAATCAAAGAAAAGCATACAAATGTGAAGAAGAGGGAATAATCAGTCCTTAAAAGCAACATTAGTAGATGTGTCTTCAGATTTGATTTAAGTGTACTGAAAGTTGTGGTAGTTCTGATGTGCTCGGGGCATAAATACTGTCCCCAAAAATAGTCTATTTTGGGTGAATATACCATGACAGGTGGGACAACTTTCTGTGAAAAAGAAAACTGCTATAGACACATGTCTGTCATCAAAATTGTTCTCAAAATAGAAGAGCAGCACAAAAAAATTCTTTTGGTTCCGACTCTCTGACATTGGATTCCCAACATTGGGGGATATATATGCCTACCCCCTCACCCTGTATGCTTACTATGTTGCAGTCTATTTCGACC
This sequence comes from Sclerodactyla briareus, assembly GCA_026419785.1. Taxonomy (NCBI): domain Eukaryota; kingdom Metazoa; phylum Echinodermata; class Holothuroidea; order Dendrochirotida; family Sclerodactylidae; genus Sclerodactyla; species Sclerodactyla briareus. The sequence goes on along the minus strand of JAODTK010004999.1, from coordinate 669,107 downwards.
TCTATTCTATTCTGCCATTTTGATTTTAAATCATGAGGTACTTCACACTTGCTGTGGTGTTGTTCAGAACAGTGTGTCAATCTCACACATTAGTTATTATTATCATATACGTTCTTTATGAAGCGCCGTCCTCAATGGGATTGTAAGCGCTGTAGAAGTCAAAAAATATACTAGATGTTATACAAGGATGTAAGTCCAAACGTACACATAAAAACACATGGGGAAAAACCAAACTAATCTTTTGGAAACAGGAGGTGTGCCTTTTAGAGCTCCTTGTGACATTGCACATTGGAGGCAGTACGAATATGAGTGGGCAAGGGGGCATTCCAAAGACGGGGATCAATAACAGCAAAAGATTTGTCACCAGCGGATCATCTGGTCATTGGCATAGCTAGGCGGGTGGTTGTCTACTTTACTGCAGACCAAGTTGCCCAGGTTTATACTTGACAATGAGTTCTTGCAGTTGGGGAAAGGTGTAAGCTATGATAAAACATGTGATTAAAACCTTAAAATGAATCCCATTGTGGCGTACAGGCAACCAATGAAGTGCACATAAAAAAGGGGCACCGGAGTGGGACTTGTCAAACCTGCATGAATCAGGCTGTGCTGTGCGATTCTGAGGGGACTGTAGCATTGAATGTCAGGTTGAGATATCCCTGCAAGTGATGAATTACAATAATCCAGCCTATAAAGTAACAAGGATCTCACAGTATCAGCGCAAGTAGACTGATCAATAAAATGCCGATTTCCATGCATAATTCAAGATGAAAATTAACGTTCTTGCAGAGAGAACTAACGTGGTCACCCATAATGATGTTGATTGTTGAGGACAAACACATCACACCAGGATCTTTATTGTGGAGATTGGGGGTTATGACAAAATCACCCATCTATCAACTCGAGTTAGAATAGTGCAATAGTGGAAGCAGTCTGGAGGAGTCAAAACGAAAATTCTGTCTTGGAAGTCTCATTCAGCCGTCGTAGCATGTTCACTATCATCCAGGAACGGATCCAGTGATACAATCCTAAGCAGCCTCTATGTCTGCATCAGACTTCGGGTCGAAACTAGTGTACAACTGTGTATCCTCAGCATAAATGTGGTAACCTATGTGAAATGCTTGATAATGAGGGCAACAGGCTGGAGATATGCAGTAAAAATCCCTGGCCTGCAACTGAGCCTTGAGGCACACACTAATTGAGATGTGATCCTTAGAATAAACTCCTAGAATCTAGACTCTTGGTACAGTCATGCAGGTAACTTTTAAACCAATCAATAGGTGAACCATAAATGTGATATAATCCGTCTGCATGCGATCAATAGGATACTGTGATCGATAGTGTGAAAGTAGAGAAGGGGTCTAGGAGATCAATAATGATTTCCTACCTTTATCAAGTGACAAAATTACCTCATATACATTCTACAAATTCTACGATTCATGCTGGGAAAGCAAATTGATGGCAGCTGATCGGTTAAGATCATTTTGAAATTGGGTGTTTGAGCACCTCTCCAATGGGTAAAATTGGAATCACTTAATTGGCTGAGTTGATACCTTCTTAAATTGAGCACTGTCACTGGTGATCATATGTATACAGCATACGGGCTCAGTAAAAAAAAATTGGTAACAACGCACCACAATGTATTCAAGCTTTTTCTCTCTCTGTCTCTTGTGTGTACAGCCTTGGCAGGAGGAGGGTACAACACAGTTACCTGATACAGAGGCTCAGCAGCTGAGGTACGCACAGTCACTGAGCTGGCTATTCTCACCATCCAGCTGATCGTCGAGTTCAGCAAGCGGATACCGGGGTTTCTTGAGCTGGACAGAGAAGACCAAATAGTACTCCTTAAGGTAAGGAGAGCTACTCTCTGAACCCAGGGCCAGTACTGTCATCTCATTAGGGATGCTTCTCTTGAAGCTGGGGTGGGGTGGTTTGCTGTTTGTTCCTGGCCCAGGTCATGATATTACTACTAGTGTACATAGTACCATTGCACCCGCTTGCACAAAGTGCACACAGATGATACCTTGATCATGGAAACTGGGGTCGCAATATGATAGACCAAGAATATGGGATGCTACCATTTTGGCACAGTGGGTACTCTGTTCCTCACTGGTCCACAATTGTTGCGCGGGGCAATAGAGAAGTGCCTCGTTCAAAGGCACATCCAGAGCTCTGCTTACTGAGGTGATCTGATCTTGAGTCATGTCTGAGACATAAATAAGAGTTAGAGGGAGTACGAATCAGTTTTATAAGGTTGAATAATGTCAATTGATGTGATATTACATACGTCTATCATGGTACCAATCCATTATGATCATGAATGGACACTGGTAGTTACTTATCAGTCATCAATAAATATGATCATGGATGGTCACTGGTAGTAACTCGTCAATCAATATAATCATAGATGGTCACTGGTAGTAACTCATCGATCAATATGATCATGGATGGTCACTGGTAGTAACTCATCAATCAATATGATCATTGATGGTCATTGGTAGTAACTCATCTATAAATATGATCATGGAGGGTCACTGGTAGTAACTCATCGATCAATTTGATCATGGATGGTCATGGTAGTAACTCATCTATAAATATGATCATGGATGCACACTGGTAGTAACTCATCAATCGATATGATCATGGATGCACACTGGTAGTAACTCATCAATAATATGATCATGGATGGTCATGGTAGTAACTCATCAATATGATCATGGATTGTCACTGGTAGTAACTCATCAATATGATCATGGAGGGTCACTGGTAGTAACTCGTCAATCAATATAATCAATCAATATGATCATGGATGGTCATGGTAGTAACTCATCAATAATATGATCATGGAGGGTCACTGGTAGTAACTCATCGATCAATTTGATCATTAATGGACACTTGTAGTAACTCATCAATATGATCATTGATGGTCACTGTAGTAACTCATCAATAATATGATCATGGATGGTCATTGGTAGTAACTCATCAATCGATATGATCATGGATGGTCACTGGTAGTACTCATCAATCAATATAATCAATCAATATGATCAGGATGGTCACTGGTAGTAACTCGTCAATCAATATAATCATAGATGGTCACTGGTAGTACTCATCAATCAATATGATCATTGATGGTCACTGGAAGTAACTCATCGATCAATATGATCAGGATGGTCACTGTAGTAACTCATCAATAATATGATCATGGATGGTCACTGTAGTAACTCATCGATCAATATGATCAGGATGGTCACTGGTAGTAACTCATCAATCAATATGATCATGGAGGTCACTGGTAGTAATCATCAATCAATATGATCGTGGATGGTCACTGGTGTAACTCATCAATAAATATGATCGTGGATGGTCACTGGTAGTAACTCATCGATCAATATAATCATGGATGGTCACTGGTAGTACTCATCGATCAATATGATCATTGATGGTCACTGGTAGTAACTCATAATCAATATGATCATGGATGGTCACTGGTAGTAACTCATCAATCAATATGATCATGGATGGTCACTGGTAGTAACTCATCAGTCAATATGATCATGGATGGTCACTGGTAGTAACTCATCAATCAATATATCATGGATGGTCACTGGTAGTAACTCATCAATAAATATGATCGTGGATGGTCCCTGGTTGGTAGTAAATCATCGATCAATATGATCAGGATGGTCACTGGTAGTAACTCATCAATCAATATAATCATTGATGGTCACTGGAAGTAACTCATCGATCAATATGATCATGGATGGTCACTGGTAGTAACTATCAATCAATATGATCCTGGATGGTCACTGGTAGTAACTCATCTATAAATATGATCAGGATGGTCACTGGTAGTAACTCATCTATAAATATGATCATGGATTGTCACTGGTAGTAACTCGTCAATCAATATAATCATAGATGGTCACTGGTAGTAACTCATCAATCGATATGATCATGGATGATCATTGGAAGTAACTCATTGATCAGTATGATCATGGATCTTCACTGGTAGTAACTCATCTATAAATATGATCATGGATGGTCAATGGTAGTAACTCATCGATCAATATGATTCATGGATGGTCACTGGTAGGAACTCATCAATCAATATGATCATGGATGGTCACTGGTTAGTAACTCATCAATCAATATATCATGGATGGTCATTGGTAGTAACTCATCGATCAATATAATCATGGATGGTCATGGTAGTAACTCATCAATCAATATAATCATTGATGTCACTGGAAGTAACTCATCGATCAATATGATCATGGATGGTCACTGGTAGTACTCATCAATAAATATGATCATGGATTGTCACTGGTAGTACTCATCGATCAATTTGATCATTAATGGACACTTGTAGTAACTCATCAATAATATGATCATGATGGTCACTGGTAGTAATCATCAATCAATATAATCAATCAATATGATCATGATGGTCACTGGTAGTACTCATCAATCAATATAATCGATCAATTTGATCATTAATGGACACTTGTAGTAACTCATCAATCAATATGATCGTGGATGGTCACTGGTAGTACTCATCAATCGATATGATCATGGATGTTCATTGGTAGTAACTCATCAATCAATATAATCAATCAATATGATCATAGATGGATACTTGTAGTAACTCATCAATCAATATATCATGGATGGTCACTGGTAGTAATCATCAATCAATATGATCATGGAGGGTCACTGGTAGTACTCATCAATCAATATGATCATAGATGGATACTTGTAGTAACTCATCAATATGATCAGGATGGTCACTGGTAGTACTCATCAATCAATATAATCATAGATGGTCACTGGTAGTAACTCGTCAATCAATATAATCATGGATTGGTCACTGGTAGTAACTCATCAATAAATATGATCATGGATGGATAATTATTGTAACTCATCAATATGATCATGGATGGTCACTGGTAGGAACTCATCAATCAATATGATCATTGATGGTCATTGGTAGTAACTCATCAATAATATGATCATGGATGATCACTGGTAGTGACACATCGATCAATTTGATCATGGATGGTCCTGGTAGTAACTCATCGATCAATTTGATCATGGATGGACACTGATAGTAACTCCTCATCAAACAATGTTATCATGCATGGACACTATCATATAACTCATCAGTCAATGTGATCATGGATGGTCACTGGTAATAACTATCAAACAATATGATCATGATGGTCACTGGTAGTAAACTCACCCATCAATCTGGTTATGGATAGTCTACGGTAGTAACTCAATCAATGATGGATGAACACTGGTTGTTCCTTGTCACTAAATAGATCTTGGATGGTCAACGGTAGTAACTCTTTAACTCAATGTGACTTTGGGGAGACACTGGTAGTATTAGTAATCATAAATAAATAATAGTAATTAATAATAAATGATAGATAACTGGTAGTATATTAATAACATAATGAATAACATGAAGCATAAAACTGAATTGGGTACTTATACTCCATCCCGTCTTATTAGATTTTATTGTTGATCAGTATGAGGGTGGGGGGATATCAGTATGGGGGTGGGGGGATATGTGCAGTTTTGTGCTGTAGGACGTTTTGTTTTCGTCAGGAGTTCTGCTGAAAGATTGTTCTGCACATGCAATATCGAGCAGTCAGGTTACACCTTTGACCTTTCACACGATAGCATTACTATCTCACTAACCGTAACCTTGGAGAAGCTTAGTGAAAAGAATCCCCATTTAAATTATTTGTTTATATAACTGACTTGCATTTATTGATTTGATTCTATTCACTAATAGGAAAAAATAGACTCGAGAGTAATTTAGTAACGCTGACCATATATTATTGATTAGAAAGTTGCTAAGCTGTGCCAGTGACTTCCTTCCTCATGCGTCATATAAATATGAATTGTGCAATTCCCTTCCCATACCCGATAAATGTTTGTGCTGGTCAATGAGAAATAATGACAGAATTCATCAGTTTCTGTTCCCCTGACTTTCAGCTTTTAAAACTAGAGTGCTTTTCTACGAAAGCTCTTGACATTCGCTTAGTATCAATGGATCCTGTTCCAGCCTCACAGATGCTGCTGCCCATATGCAGTTTCATTTCCCCACCAAACTCTTGTTCACTGCCGCTGTCACTTGAAACAAGTTTCGGAATTATTCAGTTTATGACTGTAGAGTTCCTAGGGTAGTTCTTGTTCAGTGTTCCTCTGCCTGCCACCAAAAGTGAAACCAGAAAGCTAAAAAAGGTTGCAAATGATTGCCACCACAAATTCCATCATGAAACGTTAAGGTTGTAGCCATCATATATATCATGGTTGATGGAATGAAACAGGGTATTCGTACATCTCTGTTATACCAGTGTCAGAACTTTGTGTCACAGTTCCATGTCCGATAGTTCCAGAATAGAGTGAACCCATATCGAGGGAGCACCTAGACTAGTACACATAATTGGGCAGAAGAATGGTAGAGTGGTATCAGTGACACTTTACAACCAAAATATTTGGGGTTCGAATTCCAGCAGGCGCTGGACGTTTACCCCTGGCTGGCTGTTCTTGCAGTTGAGATGGGCGAGGTCATGGTCTTCACTTCATGGGTTCCGCTGTGATGCAGTGGATTTTGGGGGTTACTGGGGGTTTTTACGGGATAATCATGATAAGTCTCGTCTGTCGGCTCTGTGAGCAGTAGTCAACGTTGAACTTGAACTTACGCTCATCCACATTCTGAAAAGTGGTTGGATCCTGGAGTTCACTGATAGTCCTTTCAGATGGGGTCGTAAGGTGGCGATCCTGGGAGCAGGTTGGGATTGCTTACACCCCCGCCTCGTTATCATCTGAGCAATAGTGAAGGCAGAAAAGGCGAGTTATCGCCAGTGCTCATCCATGATCAACATGTCCATGGTTCCTAGATGAGCTTCCATGGCTCCTGAACCCGTTATAAATCAAATCAATATTGTGATGGGTACTTGTACTCTTGCTTGACAATAACATATGACTTGACCTAATTGTCTCTTTCTTTTCCCATTGTCTGTGCAGGGATCAGCAGTAGAGGTCATGTTAATCAGGGTAGCTCTGAGGTACAACAAGGAGCTGGACGCCATCATGTTTGGCAACGAGGAGCCTTACACACGCAAGCAGCTGTTGGACGGGTGGGATGGGTACCCTGGTGCAGCCCCTATACGACTTTGCGTCAAGCATGGCCGAGCTCCAATTGGACTATGCTGAGTTTGTGCTGCTCATGACGATCACCTATTGTCTTCAGGTGAATGTTTGTCCTACATTGTGAACAAGACATGTGTTCGTTTTGCGAACAGTATATATTCATGCAATTGGTGTACTTCGGGTGACCATGACATCACCTTTTGTCAGGACTCAGTGTAGTCTACATGAACCAAGTTTCAATAAATTATGGAACATCTGGAAAAATTGTATGCATTATGCAAATTTGACATCAAATTTACCTCATTTTCTATCTAGACTGAATGTATTTCACATCTACCAATTTGGTTCCATTCCAAGTTGAAATATTCAAATTTGCCCTTAGATGACCTGAAAATAATCTGACAAACTCAGAAAAATCACATGAGTTTATGGCAGACCTTAGTTATGGGGCGATGCCACTTTTGAACCCATCCAAGATTCCTCTATGCTCATCCTACTGACATAGCACAATGCTATGCATCACAAACTCATTGTACAACGCTAAACAACACTTGATGAATATTACTCTGCTCTTAAGAACAATATGAAAATGGCAAACAGAGAATTATTGATGTAGTCATGTTTCAGTAAGCATGTTTGAGGTAAGAAACTATTTCGTGTTTCATATGCCTCAATCGTGTTGTAGTGCCCATAAAGCTGGGCACAAACCATGCTTCCTCAGTTGCTCCCTTTTCTGTGGAATAGGCTGCCGCTTGCTGTACGGTTGAACCTCATTTATTTGGTAAATATAGAAAGGTGAATGGTTTTTTTGCTGGCAGTTCTTGTAATTGTGTTTGTCGCTTGTGTTGGCGACTCAAAACGTTCATATTGCATCCTATGAATATATGTTGAATTATTATAATGATTTGGATTCAGTCTCTTGTGGTGACCTTGTCCTCTTTATGTGGTGTATTCCCCAGTCAAGGGGGTATACCAGTGACATTGACCTGCTGTCATTCATCATGGTCCTCTACACGACCTACAGAGTGAGTTAACAATCCAGTGGCCCACGACTGGTTAAGGGTTAGGCAAAATAAAAATAAATTTCATGCTTAGCGTCCCAGCTCCTTTTTTGAAGGATTCTGAAAATTTCTTCTTTTCTTCATTCAGGCCATAACTTTTTTTGAAAGAATATTTTGAAAGTCACAACTCCAGAAATCAGTTTGCTCTGAACAATTTGAGTCCTGTTTCGGTTAGGAGACTGTAGAACCATAATGAAAGGAATGTGAAAGGCCGCCTTCTGAGAAAGGAACATGTGGGACACTCATCTGTATATGACATCTTGATAAACTCAATGGTCGGGTCGCCAGAAAAAAAAGGGTGCCGCCTCCTCATTTTTCGAAAAAAAGCCGGATGCTAATAAACATGTTTTTATTTTTACTCGACCTCATGGATTATGGAAGAGGCATCAAACAGTATCTAACTCTCATTATCTTCTCCGCACAGATCGTCCGCTGGTGAAGAACCGGGCCAAGGTTGAGGCGTTGCAGGAGCGTTACCTTGACATGCTTCCGCTGTACCTAAAACTCAGGCGGCCAAAGGAGCACCTCCTCCTGCCCAAGGTCCTCATGAAGTCACGAAACTCCGGGGACACGGAACAACAGTCACTCGGAGCTCCTCTTCCACCGGACGCTCCAGGACAGAAATTACCCCCGCTTATCAAGGAGATCTGTGACTTGCACTGACCCCGCGCCAAACCAGAGACAGAGGGCCTTGCTAGGCCAGCGGGCCGGTGTTCCTCTGGAGGACGGGCGCGACTACGCGGGCATCGAGGAGGAGGCACGAATGGAGTGGAATCGGAAATAGGTCGATGTGGCTAACTCTGGTGGGTAATGAGCCTGTGATTTGACCAGTGTTAACAAAGGATATCTTGTCCTATCCAGTGAATCTGGTGTCTTATCCTGCGAGTTGAGTTGGGCATTGGTGGTCTGAAGGGAATGGAAATCGATAGCTCTAGCTTTAGACCTCTTGACTAACACTGCTACTGAGACCCACCCCGGCCCAGGGAGAGACCGAGGAATTTGACTGTATTAACATGTACTGAGACCTTATCCAATCCAACAGGTTGTTAAATCTCATGTCTAGGGAGATCAAGAGATCAGTGGCTTAGGGAGATACATCCTGTGAGTCATTCAAGAGTATGTCCAATCCAGAGAGATCAAATAAACTGAAAATGAGGGTCAAGGCAACCCACTTGCTCAAGGAGGTCCAGGACTCTTTACAGTATTCCACAGTTCAGGCAAGCGATGGGTTGAGTACTTCACTGATGTACGAGAATGATTGTAGAAAGAACTGGAATCTTCATTGTAAATCACTGTCTTGAGGTCTCCACCAATTGCTGTTTCGGGTGAGGAGGCCTTACGCAGTTCTACCCAAGTCAGGGGTTTCGGTCGGTCACATGGGACTATGATGCCAAAGAAGATTATAGTATCAGGAGGTATTGGTCAGTTCAGCTATCATAAAAATATTGGCAAGTTTCAGAGATTGAAACTGCACTTGCACTGCCAATCTTAAGGTTACAGTGTTTTGAGAGAGGATTGCAGGACCTACTCGTAACACGCTGGTCCCCATTCTTAATGTAGGTGCTAGGATCAGTTGGTTTCATTCTAATAGTATGGGATAAAGCTAGGACTCTGTCCATTTCAGCTGGCTGAGTGGACTTCTGAATGGAATGGGTTGTTGTTTATTTATGGCTTCCATCCAAGGTGTAAGGAAGTAGGAGTGGGAAAAGGGAGGGGAAGGGGGGGTATATAGGGTTTGTCACGTTTGTGCAATTTAGGCCCACATGGGACCCCAAATCATTCAGTGTAAAAAAAATGGGTAATTGAACTATATTGACAGTGGTGGGGTTTATCTGAATCCCCAATCCATCATATAATCTAATAATGTTACTTCAAAGTGTGTTCAACTAGTTGTCCTCTCCTCAAATCAGGCAAAATAGGTACAGTTATCAAAATATTGCGAAAAAACGATAAAGGGCTTGCACCTACAAATCATGAGTGCAAGTTGGTAACACTGCCTACATAACATTTTTGCAGCCAAACCTTCCTGCTTAGTGGGTTGCCAATTTGCCATTGAGTGGCTCTTTGTTGCAATTCACTGTCAGGTGGGTCCCTCCTGCTTCTTAGTGTTGGTCCTTACAGGGTGTTAATGAGTTCATCTGTCCCCCTAAAAATGCTAGAGTCAGAGATCGTACCGGTGCTAGCGTGAAATTTTGAAGGAACTGGATTGCTGGTGTGGTTCGTTTCTTTAGGACGATAATTTCTGGGAGATGGAAAATATGGCAAAATAAACAAAAAAAAATTAGTGTCCACAAGCATTTGGAGAGAAAAGAAGAGAGTGAGATTCTCTCTTAGTTGGAGGAAGTATACCTTATTCCTGCTGCATCCAAGTTAGCCGACCAACTGCTAAGTTTATCATGCTGAGTGGCGTCAGCGTCCTTCGTGACAAAAAAAATATTGACAACATTTTGTATATAAACCTTCACTTGTAAGGATCAATAGTTAAAGTAATTATATTGCTGGTGTCTTTGCGTTAGTATGGACATGGGTCTTAGATTTGAGATATCAAAGGAAATAAAGATTTTTTTGTCACGAGTTTAACATTTTGTACTATGGACGTGTGAGGATGCCTTTACAATCGGAATGTCTTTCCTGAAACAAAGAGCGGTGCACCGTTTACAATCTCTAAACCAAGTTGCTCATACTTTGAAAACATGAGCAAGAGATAAAATTTGCCCGAAGATTTGCCAAGTGAAAACAGGGAAATTTATAAAGTCTGCCTACTTTGAGTAGCTGTCGATGTCATTGTACTTTTCAGAAGTTATATCGATATGATCTTGTCGAACCTGTTTCTAGGTAAAGAATATGAATGGAAAACTGATTTATGTGCGTTCCGGTTAATCACCCAGGGTCAAGTTTTGTAATATTTGCATTTTATGTCATTGACTGTTTTCAAATAGTTCAATTAAAAACATTATCAGCAATATTCATATTTGAGGGCAGTGTTGGTTGGGGGTTCTGTTGGAAACTTGTTCTCCAACAGCAAGAACTGTTCCATGGGGTGCCCTCTTTTTCTTTAAAAAACAGTTCAGCCATCGAAAGTTCAAAACGAAACATGATTCTATTTTGGATAGAGAAAAATTTATCGGATATGGACTGTTAATTTTGGCCAGATAATTTCATCTTTTTCAATATTTCCAATTTTTGGCAACCCTTCACAATATTGGAAGCAGTCATATTTCATTCAGTTATTATTGAAGAAATTGTCAACATATGCATATGTTATATGGTGTCATCAGAAGCACCAAGAGGGTGGTTTTTCATCTTTATTATCGCGACTTTAGGGCAATTGGAAACCTGCAAGGATTTGGTCCGTTGTTAACTGACCTCATAGTAACATTTGTCCCATTTGGCCAATGTAGGAGGTAGATAGAAATCTGTAATGGATTTCGACGTTATGACCGTACAATTCGGGCACAGTTTCAAGGTGGTTGAAACACTGATTTCCAAATAACCAACTTTAGTAATGGAAAATTGAATGTTGCATACATTGCAACTCTTCTCTTTCAGCTAATCGTTGCTTCCCATGCAGCTTTCCCACACCTGGGAAAAAGGTGTTCTGGTCATACTGACCTTTGTGCCCCATTAGTCTATGTATGACAATAATCCCAAAAACTCAGCTGGCAAACCACGGTGCTCATGAGGCAATTTGTTTCTAGACATGTGCCCAAATACGGTCAATACCAAGGCATGCGGCTGGGGCCTCCCAACAATAAGCAATTGATAAGTTATTGCCCTCTAATGACACAGTGTATGGAGAATGTCATATTCTATACCCTTTATATGCCTACCATTTTGAAGATAATTGAAAGCTAATGGAAGATAATGGGAATATGCCAATAAGTTCAGGTTGTGCGTTCTCCTTTTGAAGATAATTGAAAGCTAATGGAAGATAATGGGAATATGCCAATAAGTTCAGGTTGTGCGTTCTCTGGTAACTTTGACAGAACAGGCACATATATATTTGTAGAGTTCATCTATGGTTTGTCAAGGTGACAAACTAATACTGGCCCATGGACCTGTCCTAGTTCTGAGACTTCCTTGTCATTAGTGTTACTAATGACAAGGTTGTACTTTGCAGAGAGCTCCAGATAGGGCTTTCTTTCCAGAAGAATATTCGACCTTGCGTGCCTCTGTTTCATATCCCGAATAGCAGAAGTCACCCTACTGCATTCATTTAAAAGACGAAGAAACAGTATTTAAAAGCCCATCCTGTCATTAAGATTGACATTAACTTTTTATCGTCATCAGATTTATAACAAGTATAGCCTCATCACCAAAGAATGTTCACAGTCTTTGTTCCCAGTCTTGACAACTCCACACAGTTAAAAAAAAAAAAGGTTACACAAAGGAATCTTGCTGGGGCAATTGCATTGGAGAATATCCAAGTTTCTACTTTCAAACTACCTGTTTTCGTGGTTTTTTTTCTTTTCTTTAATAAATTAATTGCGTGAGGGGTGGCATGAGAAAAATCTGGTCTTACAGATACATCTTCGAAACACTAGCAATAAGAACTGGTGACTTATGGTTACACAAATGTGCACAAATTAGGGATCAATGTTTTTCGGTCAGTAGCCAACACACCTCTTTCTTATTTTACTTCCACAGTTCATCCCAAGGCTCAAGAATTTGAGATTTCTCTAATTTGTATTTGAATCTACACCCCAGTTGTTTATTTCTATGTGTTGGTCGAAACGCGCACCCGAAAGCCAACACTGTGGCCCAAATACATGCCCTGTGGAATTCTCCCCCGAAAATCATATTCTCGAACAAGTAAATTATAATATTCCAACATCGGAATCAGGCGATTTCATTTCCCAAAATAGGATGAATAAGTACAAATGAGGGGCAAGGATGAACATCCTATCTTTGGCCTGGTAGTTAGCCAGACTAGGATCTGAAGTTCACCTACATCAATTCGAAAGTGAAACAGTGTTGGAACTTGGCTAACTTATTACCCCTTACCGCACCTAACTAACTAGCCCACTTAACACACCAAATCCAGGCATTGTGGAACTTGACCTCTTATTGATGCTCTTTGTTTATATATATTTTCATTGTCTCTGACTTTTGTGTCAATCTGTCCAGGGGTTGAATGACTCTTGGTAATATTTGTAAACAAAATCTGCTTTGTACTTTACAGATTAAGGGTGATGGTTGCCTATTGGGTATTTTCAGTTGTAAATAAGTCTCATTGTTGGGGTTTTGTTGGGAGTTACAACTGGTTCGCTGGCAGATAATTCAAAATCCCATGTCCAGCCAGAGATGCGATTAGGCTTTTTCCAGCCAATTTGTCTCAACAAATTAACCAAGCTTTGCTATAGTGTGAACTATCCTGTAAGCTGTTCATATCCGTTCATTCAAGCCCTGATGGTAGAGGTGTGAGGTCCCTATTTTGTGTTTGTTGGTCTAAAACCAGGGCCCAGCTAGAAATGAAGTAACCTGCCTTCCTGAATAGCACTGCCAAAACGCCCTCTGCCTCAATTCAAACACCAAACTGCAGTTTTCCCACCTGCTCACAGGTCTGCAAGCGAGTTCACAACTTAACACCGGACACAAATATATTTTAGCCAAGATAGAGAAAAACATTAATATGCAATTTGGGAAATTTGTTTGTCAGGCTTGGACCACGGAACCATTATATTTTGCTATTTTGGGGATTGAGTAACTATGTCATTTCTGGACATTAAAATACGTAGCATAATTCCATACTCTATTGAATTAAGTGAATTATTCTTTTGTAACTGATAGTTTTAAATTCCCATTCGTGATCTATTTTTGACAGCTGACACTAATTATTTCCCAATATTTTTTAAACCGTACCAAAAGTAATATGCAGTAGTATAGGTGCTAGTATATCCAAATGATTTTGAGAGACTCTCAATTAATCAACTTTGAGACCCCAAATATCGCAATACAAGTCTGTATTGGTAGTCTTACGATCTCAAACAGTGAAGTTAAACAACTTTTTTAAAGTTTGGGCTATACTGCCGCGAGCTGCAATAATGCTGCACATTACTTAGACTGAATGAACTTGTCATGTCACACTTGAATTCCCTAGTCATGGCTAAATCATTGTGAGTCATTATTAAGTCCAAGGGACTCCAAATTGTGGCCCCGACTCTCCTGATAGTTAATCATGACGCTTCCTCGAGGGTAGGTCATGTCCTTTATTATGTCTTGAATAACTGAAAATAAAGCACATTCTGCAGTCCAGGGGGATGGCAATGCAATTCCAACTCAGCATGGGACTTTTGACTCTGTGCCGTATTGCAGTTATTCTGGCAAGAAGACCATCTTTGGTTTGGAGCCTAAGAAAAGTCGGAAAACCCATTAATTTGCAAATAACTGCCCCCTTGGGTGGACAAATATTAAAATAATGCTATATTATTTCATCATCAACTTAGAATATATGGCAAATTTTTGGAAGCCACCACCAGATAGTTATTAGTCATAGCTCAATCAAATTAACTCTCTTACTGTGTCACTAATTAGTTCACACAGTTTTTTTTAATTTATGCCGAATCATCTCAATGATGAATTTTGATGAACATCCCAAGAATGATTCAATTTTCTATTGGTACTTGTGAAATGCAATATTTGGGATGGGTTGCATGCGGTTGGTCATATATGACTTTTCGTCCTATATGGGGGGTCAAGACAGTTGACGAGAGGAAAGAGGCTGAGAAAAATGAAATAAAGAGAAAATCACAAAAAATTATGTAAACAATAATTCTGTACACCGCACCCCTGCTTGATGTTTGTAAATAGCTATGTTGTAGATGTTACAAGAAGGGTGCCTAATTGTTGGTTATTTTCGGTTGGTTTTAGTTTGTATCATACAGAATGCCACATTTTATAATCATATCGCCGGGTAACAATGCATATCTGCAGGTTCAGTCATCCACCAGTAAACAACAAGAAATACAGAAACCATAGAACATGAGCCATCAATTTTTCCAGACAACTTCCGTCAGGCTGTAGCATAGTTAGGATTAGTAGTGTTAAGCAAGTTTTGGTTTTCAAAACATGTATGTGACTGGGTGTGCTGGGTCAGCAGTCCCCATCCACAATGCACAACATCGGTGGTTGGCATCAAATGTGGGTGATCTGCACAGGCCATATCTAACTCCTCTCCTGCATATTCATCTGGCTATGTTTTTAGAGAGACTTGGGAGCAGTCTCCAGAAACTTGGTGATTGGGGGAATCGTGGATCATAGCGCTCGACATGATCTACAGTCCACAGATATCTTCGTCAGTATTTACCCATATCCATTTACCCCCCTTCCTGATGAAATGATCTAGCAGTCACAGATTTTTTGTCAGTTTTTATTACCCTTCCTGATGTCCACCTCTCCACCTCTGCGCAATTCTTGTTAAAAATTCTATTCCCAAAATAAATTGAACTTGATCATCAAATTTGTTAGGATTTCTTTCCGAGTGATTGTCCACCATCATCACATCATCATCATTGATTAGGTTTATGGAAGCTGGCTATTTGATTTTGAATGAATAATTGCTTCCATTCCCATTAAGCTTATAAGCTTTCTCACCAAATCCAGTTTGCCCAGAAATGAGGTCTGACCAGATCAACTCATTTGTCAAGAGAGAATGTCCTTCATTTCAAAACTGCTCTGGCAAGTCTTTGACGAATGATTTCTTTTGATGATTCATGTTCTGCAGCAAGGGGGGAGCTTTTTCCCCTCCTAGTTATGTTCGGCACATACCATCCTGTTCCGAGAGAATTGCAACACAACTCTAACCAAAATTCTCTATATCATTGTATTATGTCTGAATAATACATTTGGGGTAATGACTGATTAGCATGTCACATCTTGATATAGCTTGTGGTTTCTCATTTTGTTCTGTTCATTGCTTTTATTCAGGAAAGCTTATCTAGTGGAGGAACGCTTGTGATAAGTCATTTATCTTTTAGTCAAGTTGACTCAATGCCTGGGGACAGTGATAAAAGCACCAAGACATGTGCAGTCAAACGTGGTCATGACAATCTAGAGTGACGCACATACCTGGGACAGTGATTATAATGCACCCAGGACATGGCAGTCCAAAACGTGGGTCATGACAATCTAGAGGGACCACATACCTGGATAGTGATTTAAACAGCACCCAGACAGGTGTTTGTGTATTCAAACAGTGGGGTCATTGACAATTCTAGAGTGACTCACATACCTGACAGTGATTATAAAGCACCCAGACATGTGCAGTCAAACGGGGGTCATTGACAATCTAGAGTGACTCACATACCTTGGGCCAGTGATATACAAGCACCCAGACCACTTGTGCAGTCCAAACGTGGGTCATTGAACAAAATCTAGAGGGATCACATACCTGGGACAGTGATTATAAAGCCACCCAGACATGTGCAATCAACGTGGGTCATGACAAATCTAGAGGGACTCACATTCCTGGGACAGTGATTATAAAGCCACCCAGACATGTGCAGTCAAACGTGGGTCATTGACAATTCTAGAGTGACTCACATACCTGGAACAGTGATTATAAAGCACCCAGACATGTGCAGTCAAACGTGGGTCATTGACAATCTAGAGTGACTCACATACCTGGGACAGTGATTATAAAGCACCCAGACATGTGCAGTCAAACGGGGGTCATTGACAATCTAGAGTGACTCACATGCCTGGGACAGTGATTATAATGCACCCAGACATGTGCAGTCAAACGTGGGTCATTGACAAATCTAGAGTGACTCACATACCTGGAACAGTGATTATAAAGCACCCAGACATGTGCAGTCAAACGTGGGTCATTGACAAATCTAGAGTGACTCACATACCTGGAACAGTGATTATAATGCACCCAGACATGTGCAGTCAAACGTGGGTCATTGACAGATCTAGAGTGACTCACATGCCTGGGACAGTGATTATAATGCACCCAGACATGTGCAGTCAAACGTGGGTCATTGACAATCTAGAGTGACTCACATACCTGGGACAGTGATTATAAAGCAACCCAGACATGTGCAGTCAAACGGGGGTCATTGACAGATCTAGAGTGACTCACATGCCTGGGACAGTGATTATAATGCACCCAGACATGTGCAGTCAAACGTGGGTCATTGACAAATCTACAGTGACTCACATGCCTAGGACAGTGATTATACTGCACCCAGACATGTGCAGTCAAACGTGGGTCATTGACAAATCTAGAGTGACTCACATACCTGGAACAGTGATTATAATGCACCCAGACATGTGCAGTCAAACGTGGGTCATTGACAGATCTAGAGTGACTCACATGCCTAGGACAGTGATTATACTGCACCCAGACATGTGCAGTCAAACGTGGGTCATTGACAAATCTAGAGTGACTCACATGCCTGGGACAGTGATTATAAAGCACCCAGACATGTGCAGTCAAACGGGGGTCATTGACAAATCTAGAGTGACTCACATACCTGGGACAGTGATTATAATGCACCCAGACATGTGCAGTCAAACGTGGGTCATTGACAGATCTAGAGTGGACTCACATGTGACTCACACTTACCCTAAAGTAACTCTGGGTATGTCACTTTACTCAAATTATGTAAAAAGTAAGGCTGCCCTTCTAGCTGATTCATTAGGATAAACTGCAGCGTGAAAGACTTTTCACTGGTGATAAACGTCGAGACTCTGAGTGAACATGGCGTTTTCAATGCACCGAGCGACGCGTCGTTTCGCTCGTTTGTATTCCGTTGAGGCAGTACGACGCCCTCTGAAGAGCGCCTATACTGAAGCCTGATCTGCGCGTGTAACCATAAACTTCCAAAGGCTCACGCACCTTACGTTCGCGTTTAAAAAGTACTGCTTTTACTCACAACGCAAGCCAAAATCGCATTGTTGTGTTACTCGAACAACTGACCTGTTATTGCAAAAAATATATTCCTCTAACGTGATTCGGGATAGCCAAAATCAGAATTCTGTCATTGCATAACGGATGGTTGGGGTTGTAGAGTGAATAAAAGTGAGTGACTAAGATGCATAAATGTACAAGAAGAGTACAAGAATTGTATGACGCATCTTTCAAATTTTGTAGGGTATTGGGAAGCACTTAGTACTAATTGAAAAGTGCAGAACATCCCATCAAACAGACATGAGTGAGAATTCTAGTCCGTGCTCAAGGCCCACTGAACTGCTGCGAAGCTATTGGGGATAGTGGTAGTCAATAACACTACGGAAAAAAAAACGCGAAGTGCCCTGGCTAGCAGCAAACCGCACCCACCGGCCGAGTTTTTCAACCTGATAGTTTAGAAGTTATAACGTGATGGACAAGTGAGGCGAAGAGACAGCTTACAGGCTACGAAAAACAAGAGGGCAATCCCTGGAAGTGCAGGATTTCATCGGCAGATGTGAAAATATTTAGTTGTTCCGACCTGCTACTATTTTGCGAGTTGCAAATAGACAAAATATGTACCTGTGTTGAAAACAGCTGTTTTCCACCAAAAGTATAGAAAGTCCAGGAAATGTCCAGCATACATGCTGGGAAACCCTTTGTTTTGATACTTTTTATCTTGTTCTGAAATTTGAAGCCTTTCAGTCCTTTCATAGAAATATACTGCGAAAAGAACAGATTTCTGAAAATTCCCAAATTGTGCCAAAAATTAAGTTCCCCCCTAAAATCCACATTTTGGGTAATTTTCGGTTGATTGCATGGGAAAAGGTGTAATTTGGCCTTTTCCCATTTGCTACAGAATTTGGAATTTGGTTATATTCTCCGCCTAATTTTGAGAGAAAATATGAAAGCCAGAGAGCCAAAAGCCATAGTGATTCCTTGACTCTTTCTGACAACCTATATAGCACAAGGACAAATGGGAGATTGCATCAGCTCTTAGGGGCCACATAACAGACAAATTTCCCATATGTCCCAACCATCCTCATAGTGTTCCTATAGCTCTTTATAAGAAATCGATCCAACTAATTTCAAGGTTTTTTCTGATTTTTGACCTTTGGTGACCTCTTCCCTCCCCAAAACAATAGGTTTCATATACTCATCTGGGGGAACACACATCCCCGTATGATCTTTCATCCCTCCATGTGTAGTCGAGTTTATCGTGTTACAGCCAACTATACTTTTCCACATTTTTCGATTTCTACCAAAATCACCCGCCCTGAACATAAAACAAAAGGGTTTCTGTCCTCCCCCTAATAAAGCGATACCCTTGAATTTCAACTGATCGGACAGACCATTCTGGACTTATCGTGTTTACAAGTTTTTCTGACTTTGACCGCTGGTGACCCCAATGCCTCTTACTGACCCCCAAAATCGATAGGGTCCGTGTACTCTCATGGGAAGCACACATACCACGTATTATCTTCATCCATCCGGTGGTAGTCGGTACGTGTTTTACAAGCCAAATATAATCTTTCCACAAAATTTTTCGATTCTAACCCAACTCACCGCCCGACCTGAACCAAAAACAATAGGGTTCATATACTCATCATGGGGAACACACATACCACGATGAGCTTCATCACTCCAGGGGTAGTCGAGTTATCGTTGTTTACAAGCCAAAAATAGAAGCTTTCACAATTTTTCGATTTCTAACCAAAATTCACCCCGACCTGAACCAAAAAACAATAGGGTTTCTGTACTCCCCATAACTAAAAGTATACAATGAATTTCAACTGATCGGACAGACCATTAATGGACTTATCGTGTTTACAAGTTTTTCTGACTTTGAACCGATGGTGACAACAGATGTCCTGACCTGACCCCAAACGATAGGGTCAGTACTCATCATGGGGAAAACACACATACACGTTGAACTTCATCCATAGGGGTAGTCGAGGTATCGTGTTTACAGCACAATATACGCTTTCACAAATTTCCTAATTTCCAACCAAAATCACCCCGACCTGGAACCAAAAAACAATAGTTTTTTGTACTCCCCATATAAAGCTATACACATAATTTCAAATGATCGGAAAGACCATTCTGGACTTATCGTCGTTTACAAGTGTTTCTGAATTTGACCGCTGGTGAACCCAGATGCCCTCTGACCAGACACCAAAAAAATAGGGTCCATGTACTAATCGTGGGGAACACACATACCACGTTGAACTTATCCATTCCAGGTGTAGTCGAGAGTTATCGTGTTTACAAGCCAAAATATAAGCTTTCCACATTTTTCGATTTAACCAAAAATTCACCCCGACCTGAACCAAAAAAAAGGGGTTCTGTACTCCCCATGAAAGCTATAAACTGAAATTTCAACTTGATCGACAGAACCATTCTGGACGTATCGTGTTGAAAGGGTTTCAGACTTTGCGCTGGTGGAACCAGCTGACCTCTGACTGACCCCAAAACGAATTAGGGGGACCACCATGTAACTATCATTAGGAACAACATACCAAGTATGATCTTCAGCCATCCCGGTGGATCCCGTTATCGTGTTTACAAGCTGGACTCACGTACATACACACAATACACATATACACACAGACGCACTGCATGATGCATAGATTCCTTCACAAGGAGAAAAACAACAATTCTGACGGACACGCAAACAAGCACACGCCACCACCAATAGGGTACCTCAGTGGATAGTTCTTAACCACCATAATGGTTACATAGCAACGTTGCTATGGCAACCCAGCAACAGTAATAGCGTGTAATTGGCCACACTGACTACAATTATATCCGGCCCTCCAGGATGATGTGATAAGAATAGCGCCGAGGAGAAAAGCTGAAACAATTCACAAGTCGGACGAATTCAAACGTTGTAGATCGGGATGAAACATAGAGCAAGGCTGGTTGTGAGACGATCTAAGGACAGGACGCAGAAACGACACAACAGAGAAAAAGGAGTACGGAAATGTATAATTTCATTATCTCCTCCTGATCACCCTTTTTCTCATCTCGCCTGAATGAAGTCAGGAGGAGACTTAGTGGTCACTATGGCGTGTGTGTACGTGCGTGTGTGCGCGGGCGAGCGCGTGTGTGTGTCACACTTTCTCGTTAGCAGGATATTTTTCGAATGGTAAATGCAATAGCGACAAAATTTTCAGGGTAGCATTCGGGGTGGATGTAAACGATCTGATTAGATTCGGGCACGAAAGTCACTAATAAAGTAAGATAATTAGCCTATTTTAAGTAATTCATTTAGGGGCTCGTTGAGAGATTACGGATGTACCGTAAGTGCTATGGTGACTCGTTTGGCACATAGATGTGAGATACAGGGTAGATGAACTGATGATAAGATTTTCAGCGTAAAATATGGTAGGTAATCAAGTCGTCTAATTTGTCGTTTAATTCATGCGGAATTAAAAATTTTGTCGGATTTTCACGAAACTTGGTGATATGCTCTACCTTCAGTCCCAAAACTTTTTAACAAAGATTAAGGTCAATGGAGGTCATTCAACGTACCCAATTTGCATAATTGATGCGAACCAATTCAAAGTTCGTAGGATATCGTGGAACCTTGGTTTTAAATTGGCCTGCTGAATTTGCATACACTTTGCATACACTTCCACAAAACTTTTAATCCTTTAGTAGACATTGTCAATAATCAGTCCTTTCGAATTTGAAATTGGTCACTGATTAGTTGGCTGTTTCTGTTAAATGCTAATACCGAAATCTTTAAAGAGGATCTGTCGTCTCAGAACACCCAACGGAGATCGTTTACATAAAGTCACGACAATAATCGTCTCACAGTATATCGAGACTAATGTGGCATTAATAGATCATTATGACGATATACTGTCTCGAGATAACTCATATTGGAACGATTTTCATCGTTACGTCATGCAAACGTCGCTCCCGGTTTTTTTGACAAATGCGACCAGACAACAAAGCCTCAATAAGCGACGCATCGAATGCCTTGTATTGTTTGCATGGTGACTAATAGAAGTAAACACTGATCGCGCAACCAGGCGAGGGACACTGGAGGCGATCGCCTTGTTTATTCCTTACCGAAGGCAAGAGGAATCTATGCAATCATGTCTATGCGTATGAGTGTGTGTGTGTGTAATTGTGTATGCGTCTTTGTGGGTATTGTGTGTGTGTGTATGTGTGTGTTTAGGTGTGGTGTTGTGTGTATGTGACACCCTGTGTCAGTACGCTGTATAACGAACACAAACTGAAAACATAGAATGGAAGAGCGGTATCAGTGACGATTTGCAAGCAAACATCCCGGGTTCGAATCTCAGCAGCGTTGAGCGTTTTCCCCTAGATGGCTGTACTTCAGTTGCGATGGGTGATGTCTAATTAGTCCTCACGTCGTTGTTGCACTTTGATGCTGTGCAAGGGTTTCTGGGGTGTATTTCGTGAGCAGTCACGTTGGACATGAACCTTCCGCTCCTCCGGGTTCCGGAGGGGAGGGGGGGGGGGGGGGGTAAAGTGGCGGTCCCGGGGTACAGGATGGGAATTGCTACACTCTTGCTTCGATATCATCTAGCACTAGTCGAGAAAAGAAGGCGAGTTATCGCCGGTGCTCACTCATGAACAATACAGTCAGGGTTCCTTGATGAGCGTAACCAGGTAACACAGCTTCCTGAACTCGCCTGGTTCCTCCTATTTTTGAAGTTTATCGGATTCGGAAAAAAAAAAATGGTGGACATAAACCCACAACCTGGTCCCCGCACGAACGGAGGTGTAATTCTGACAGTGGCGGCGCCAGGAATTTCCAGTTGGGAGGCTGGGGGGGGGGGGGGGGGGCTGAGCAAGTTGAGGGTGACTGGTCCCCGGGCTGGTCTCGGGCTATCCGGTCTCGACTTCATCCCTGGGAGTAGGTTGTAACTAAAAGTGAATCGTCCGAAGATGATAACATCAATCTAAAATCATGTTGGTTTGATTGAGTCAGTTATTGAATTGAAGAATACATATATTCTACAGAAAACGGATAAACAAAAACTCCTGCTCCATACTTGGCATTTCAACCGTTGAAAAACACAACCGCGCGCGAAGCGCGCAACAACAAAATTTCAAAAAATGTTTGCTCATTGCAACACAGGCGACCAAAGCGAAATTCTGAGCGGTCAAGGTGAGTGAATTGGAAGTGAACTTCTCATGGGCTCAGCAGGCTAATGGAAAGGACAAGAACGTCAATTAGCGTGGAAGTAGGAGTCAATGGGGCCCAGCTAATTGTGGGGAGTCCTTTGTAATTTCAGCTACTGTAGAATGTTTTGAAACGTGATTCAAGGCCTATGCATATTTCTAAATTCAAAGAATAATAAATATTTATTTCAGAATTTCATCTAAAGTGAGCCTTTGTGGCAGAAACATTCTCGTTACAATTTTAGGAAGTCGAAAAAAATTGCACACCCCAGCAAATGCGCGCGTAGCGCGCGTAATTCTTTTCGATGAAAAGTTGAGCGTTTTAGGACCTCAGCTCATCATTTTACTATTGCCTATAAATGCTCCAATTCTCGCGCCTAAATGGAGATTTCACAAAACCCAGAGGCACTTTCATGCGATCTCATGTTCCTCATACGCCAAAACGTTTGGGGACCGTTTTCCGCCTTTCCGCTCCTCGTCTCCGGCGGAAAGAAAAACTCAGAACAGTTTCTCTATTCAAATGACTCACTTAGTACTCTAAATTATCGGAAAACAGTGAACCGCTGCAATTTTCTTATCTTCCAGGTAGAATCAGAGGTCAAGTCCGAATACTACTAATTTAATTCGAAATGTGTTCCAGTTCCAATGAGTGACGGGCCACAACTTCTGAAAATGGCAGACACGTATTAGCTTGAAGATTCATCCGCCGAAAAGGCTATCCTTTCAAGAATTAGTCCATATATTATTTGGGGGTACATCTGCTGCTTGGGTGTTAGTGAATGCGATATACTTCGACTTTATCTGGAAGAGGGTTGGTCAAAGTACAGACTCCGAAAAATTCATGGAAATTGTTAACTTTGGACTATTTTGAAGATCCATGGACTAAAATAGGCCATCGGCGAGTGTCTGTGGGGAAATTGAGTCGAAAATACCATGCTTAAAAAATAGACCCCTACTAGCTCAGAATCTACACGTTCACGGTACATCGAATTGCACATCGTTGGAATGGGTAGGCTCTCTGCTTCACAGAAATGTTGCATTTTCAAGGTAAAACTTCGGGAGGTGTCTGGATGGCTGAGAACGGACCCAATTTAGTGTGCAGGTCAATGGGGGGGAAAATAATACGAGTGTGTACCACAAGTTATAGGAAGCGATGGCGGGTGTAAGTGTTGAGTTGAAAATTAGGACACAAGAGGCTGATTGAATTCGTGGCCCCAACATTTTAAGGAGAATTGCGAGGTGTTTGATGCTTGCAGGAGAAACATCTCCTCACCACTGACGGAATAAGCTTGATTCTGAATTGTTCTTATCAGTCACCAAAACAAGGGTCCTACACCACAACTGATTATTATCATGAGAAAAATCAACAAAATTTCCATTGACCCGTTTGTGACAAAACTGCGTTATGGCTGACAAATCTTGGGTATGTTTCCAGGAGTGTTTTAAATTTTCAATTTGCCCATTTCATTTGGGGGGGGGGGGGAGGGGATAATGGGGGCTGACTACTTTTGTGGGAGAGGGGCTACAGCCTCCCCATTCCCCCCCCTCCAATCCCCCCCCCCCACACGATCGGCGCTGACCTGAATATGAGATCGTCAGAGGTCACATTTGTATAGTTTATGCGATTGCCCGCATTTTTTGTTTGTTGTATTAAACAATTGCTACCACAACACTGACATTTATCGTGTTGTTCTTATGTGGCATATAATTAAAATGTGAAATGTGAAATAAACTCAGTGAAAAACGCACTAAAATTAATCAAATATTATTCGCATCTAACTTGACGGACAGGAAAGTAAACGAACCTATACATACGTGGGCGCAGATATTTCATTTGTTATCAGCAAGCGTTCATTGGGTACACAGGGATAAATAACATGCATACTATCCACTTTTTTCCAGTTTCTAATGCTGAGCGCGAGTTGAAAAGGCGACATGTCCTCCAGTGACTCGACCTGGCAACCAGGACACGAAGTGATCTACCGAGGAAAAAGGGGGGCGCTCTACCAAACTGCACCAGGCAGATAGGTTGAAATCTGATGCAGTTGCTACTTCACACCAATTGAAATAGCATTCCACTAGGACTGCAGTGCGATCGCTTTATTTTTCAAAGCATGCATTATTGAACGCTCCTGGGTTGTATTATGGCCGGGTGGGTGTTAAACAAAAATCTTGGGAGGGCAAGTAATCTCTCTTTCCGTGTGGTGTATAGGTAGAACCTTATCGAACTTCCATGGTCTGTTCAATTAATTCTACCATATGCATACATTTCAACCAGGGTTATACATGCATACTTATTCGTGCACCAATGATGAGGACATGCTGGTTCAGATTTTATTACATTGTATTGCAACTTTGAGTTTCCTGCAACTCTTATCAACAAAATAAGAGAGCTGTTTCTAGAGCCTTATATGATTTTCCACGACATAAGCCAACTTTAGTTGGAAATACTTAACTACTGGTAGCTGTCATAACTCGTCTGTGGGCGGGGGGGGGGGGGGGGGGGTTGTGCAAAACTTATGACAGTTCTGTATCCGTTCCCCTCAATGTTCCATTGCGTTTTGCACGGTACTGAAGAAGCATGAACACATCCAATCTTTTTTCTGCACTCAGTACTGACTGCACTGGCTTCCGGACCTGTCGGAACGCGGTCTCTGCTGTTTCATGACCCAGGGGTGGCAGTTTTGTGAACCAGGGCGTGTCCACATTATACGAATTCCCCCTGTCCTTGGTTACCCTTTGAAACAGGCGTTGGACTTCGTTACCTCGTATCAATCCACATACACGCATGATGTCATATGTGCAGGATACGTAACTAATCGCTGATTGCCTATGTTTTGGTAATAGGCGATATATACCCAAATAGTAATCATATATCATATACCATGAACACCAAAAGCGATAGCTCCCTCTATTTTTTAGAAAGGCTCTCCCATATCGTCCTGCTTAACTTGGCAGCTATACGCTCAAGGTCCTTTTTGAATCGTCCGAAAGACCCAGCCAATAAGCTAAGAAGGGGGGGGGGGGGGTATCAAAAAATCCTGTCATTTCCTGTATAGACTGGTGAAGGCATCAAATGAAAAATGATAAAAAACACTTGTCCGTTTTCAGAGACAAAACATATTCGATTAGGGTATCTCGATGAGACTATGTGTATTTAATTGTACGTTACTCCTTCCTGAGATTTGGCCACATGAGGCCAGCTCTGATGCTTGATAGCCCAAAGCCATATTTCATAGTTTATTTGATACTACACACATCGAGAGTTGCCTTCCACACCCAGCTGATGTTAATCAGTCCATATTCCTAAAGTGATACATTATAGATTCTTCAACAAGGTCGGAGGCATATTTGATTGTGTCAATTCTACACAATTATATCTGCCAGTTTCGCTACCTGCTCAAATGCTCACATCCGTAGCTTTTGATGAAGGGCAAACCACGCCACATCCTTAAAAAAGGTCAATCTGTTTTCGATGAATATGTCTTGAGCCTCCTGGATAATAAAATTCTCGCATGGGTAAGACGTTCTTCCCACCCTTCTAATTCTGAATGGTGTCTACGTGACAGGGTGATTGTTCAATCCAATATTTCGATTAGTTTACTCTCCATGCAGGCAATTTTAGGAGTTCTAGTTCTCTATAGAAGAGAAGAACATACTGAACTCATTGGAATAATCACACGGTGAGCAATTTAATTGAAAAAGGTCTGATTGTCTGAGGTTTTTCTATTCTTTGAACGATAGACTATCCATCCACAATTGACATAACTGTGCAAGTCGATGGTATAACGCGGTGAAGTCATGATATGTCACCCTTTCAGTTAAACCACTTCACTAACGTGCAGACCTTGATATCGCATATAGGCTATATATAGAGCTCCAGACGGCCACAACCATGATTGCGATTTCGGAGCCCATGGAAGCCTTGCAGGGGTGCTGTCGGCCTAAATGTTCCACGCCATCTTTGTAAAAGTGAGCATACTGTGTTAAAGATTTAAGCGAGCGCCATGCGGCATCCCTATTGGTGGATTCCCCCTAAGGGACCTGTAAGGTGACTATACTGATATGGTGCGCTCGGGAGAGAACAAGCAAGGAGTGCGTCTGGTAATAGCCCGGTGAGACAAGCCACTAGGGAATTATTCTGAAGCTCTTCGAATTGAGGATTAGAACTACAACCCAGAAAAATATTTGGGAATGCGTCGAATCAACTGAGTGCGCCATTCTAGCCGCCCAGACAAATGCTTACCCTACACCTGAGTATGTCTACATTCACATTTCTTGCTGGCCAATGCGAACTCCCCTCTTTGTGGCGCTTCGTTTTTTAGATACCGGCAATATCATCCACCACATTTCACAAAAGGGTGTTGTACAATATTTCCCCCGGTCAGATATACTAGCTTCAATGTTGTGTTGAGTTGGGCTTCTAGCTCCACCTGCCTAAATTCTAAAGTTGCAGTGGGTTCTTGGAATTTGGTTCGTAATCACTTGATGACTTGATCACAAAAATATAGAGGCGGGCGTAGAGAGAGCTGTGTTGCTATAAAATATCTGAGTATATTAAGAGTGACAACCTTTCAACATTTCCTTTCAAAATTGCACATCCAGATGTTTGCAATGAAGCCAGGCAAATGTCTTTCCTGCGATCCAGATGTATAGGCTAAACAAATGAAAAGTCCTCTGTACGCTACGTGCCAACCAATGCGTCACACATGGGAATCAGATAGTAAAGTAAATTGCAGTCCGCCATGTTCTCCCTCCACTTCCAAACGGATCGACGCCACTGTCGGAGCAGCCATTTTTCTTTTCTTCAGATAATAGATTTGCGCGTTTAGAACCACGCCGGGAGTTTCAAGGAAAACTGTTTTCTCGAAAAAGTATTTTGAAACATGGTTGATCTTTTGAGAGCGAAGACTTTGAGAAGCGACTTTTACTCCAAGGGGCAGCATCTGGGGATCAAATTTTAGGACCTTTTAATATTTTAAAATTGAATTGGGATTATGGCTATCCATTTGTGAACCAATATCAGTTCAACCTTCGGATTAGGCCGCTCTTTCGATATCAAGTGGGACTGAAAATACCCCCACTACAATGGCTCCGATGTGGATGATATACACAAAGGCGGTTTACACGCCAGCCCCAAAATGTCTAGCAAGAAGTGAGTTAATCTACGGGTAATCGTCCACTTCAGGATCTTGCACAGGGGGATTTCCACAGGAAATAGGGAATTCCTCAATTACGAGGTGGGGCGGTATTCTACAAGACCCAATCCAATGTTCTTCCATTGATATCTGTGAAGGTCTTGGGGGTGTTTTTCGACGTATCTCTAGTACCGACCAGCTGCGAGGCAGGACCTGTTCGTGATTAGGTAGGTTCCCCCAGTCCGCTGATGTCTACGCGGTAAAATCGTCTCCATCGATGATAGCTGTTAATAAAACGTCTCGTCTAAGGATAGTTTTCTAATGAACGCCGCTAGAGCTTAATTGATTGGAAGGATTCGATATTGAGTGCCGATCCTGGCGGTTTGTAATGAGTCGTAGTCTTTTGTGTTCGCCCGAGATACCCCAGCGACGCTACCGTAGTTCGTATCGCTCCCAGAACTTCTCGGAGATGTAAACCGGGGCAGGGGAGTTCTCCAGGGCAAGGATAAACTTATACTGGCGAAGGATGTCTGTACAGTATCATTTTTCTCCGCAGGTAAAATTTCCGCAGTTTCCGTAGATATCGATAGGAAGGTACTTCTGAATAGCCTGGGACAAAATCAAGCCCGCTGCCATGTGGAAGAATGCAGTATGAGACGTAGGCTATCAGCTCGGCTTCTCATTTGAATGGGTTGCCGTCCCATGGTATATGGTCTCGTGTGTTAGTGATACCATGTGTCCGTAGGGTAGGAATTTCACGCCGGGTGTACGTGGCCAACCAATTGTAAAATGAGTGACCCAAAGAATAACGGGTATAGAAGTTATGCAACCTAAGAGGGGCTCAAGGGACCATCAGTGCCCACCGCTGGTTCGCGCCCGCCTTTTTAGCACGAGGTGACGTAGTCTCCGAGATGGACCCGGACGAAGGAAGAAGTGGGGGGAAAAAAGGGATGTTGGCGGAGAAGATAACGGACAGGTTATTAGAGAAAACTAGACTCACTTACACCTACACGGGGACACCACGTGACCCGATCTGTTGGTGTAAATTCACTGAAGAAAACTTGTGGCCTCGAACGACGATCTTAAAAAAAATGTTTGCAAGTCGTTTGTAGTGACCCTCGACGTTGACGGTGGACTGTAAACGGATCTGTTTCACCATCGGCCTCGATAGTTCATCTTTGT
Organism: Sclerodactyla briareus; assembly: GCA_026419785.1. Lineage (NCBI taxonomy): Eukaryota > Metazoa > Echinodermata > Holothuroidea > Dendrochirotida > Sclerodactylidae > Sclerodactyla > Sclerodactyla briareus. The sequence continues at coordinate 639,504 of JAODTK010004999.1, read as the reverse complement.
TCATGTTGAGGTTGTCCCGAAGAGCTGTTGACGTGCTGTGGTACTTTTTCTGTTGTTAAACATGACAAACAATCACCAGCAACCAGACTGACAAATACCCAATCGTATACGGCCTTGTTGCAGCGCACGCCATCTGCACACAAAATATAGACATAGTAGGCGATCATGTATACCGGTGTGTGTGCCTGTTTGACTGATATGCTTTGCTCCTTTCACTATTACGGATGTGTTTTTGGGTCATGGGATAGCTCAATTGTGCATCAATTGTGATATTAAACTTGACATTCGATGTTGTCTTCCACATCATATCATTTGAAATATTAATGATAGTAAATTCAGTCAATTGTTATATTACCTTAACGCAATGTAGGAGTGAAATGGGAAAAACATGAATCCGATATAAAAAATGTAATATAAACAAAACCTTTGAGCGACATTATCCACGCAGGCAGTTACCTGCTAACAGGGGTGAAGAGCGGGAGTATCAGTGACAAATCCAAAAACAAGACATATGTATAGATCCTCGATTTCCTAAAGTGAGGACGAGTTGTAGCTTCTGTGCATATTATATGAATGCCGAAAGCGACGACGGAAACAATAGACGGTTCTGGTTACATCACATACTCCATCTAGAAAAAATCTAAACCCTAGAGATCTAATGTCTCTCCTAATGGGTAGGTTTAGTTCAGTAGGATGTATTCCACGAAGAAGAGAGGAGAGAAGAAATAGTGAAAGATATGGCAGACAAACGCCTCTTTCACATACGGTGGCACGTTCCCCGTTACAAATCAAACGGGTGTATATGTCGAGTTTGAAAGCCGATGACGATATGTCCATGGTCCGACCTTCCCCACTCACACCCCTATGTGATGGCGCTCGGCGCATAATTACAGTCAATCACTAACCTAGTTTGATATGTGATATTCCTCGAAAAGGTTATGCATGGAAAAATTCTAAATTGAAATGTTGAAAAACGCTTACAAAAAAGTGTACATTGGGCTGGTTAAGTCATAGTTTTTCCTGCCCAGGGATAGCATTTCCAGTGATCTGGAGGGGGGGGGGGGGGGTTGGCCCAAATTAATTGTACGCGACTAACGCGAGTGGCCGACTTATCATGACTCTCAGCGCAATTATCCCCGGGCAATGTAGTCATGAGGTGTCAAACGTCATGTGTATTGGAGAACGATGAAAAAACTATTGGAAAATACTTGGTTTTCATTGATGAAAGTGCACAACGGGTTGGTCATTAACATGTCAAGGAAGTGCTAATCTGCGATGGTGAGGTAATCAATACCAGAAAATTCTCGTACAGTCCGCGCTAACCTATGATGGCGCTCAACTTAGGTAGTAATTCGCGCCTTTAGGTTAGGAAATCTTGCATAGATATGCGCCTGACTCGAATAACTCAACGAAATAAAGGATAAAAACATGTTTAGGCTATTTTCAATAGTCATGGAAACGTCGTTGGGTTTCCTGGCGTATATAGGAAATGGCCATTGCCTGCCTATTATATAGCCTATATCAAAGTGGTACTATATTAAGTGTCCTATACATCGATGTACTGAACATTCACATAAACTTCCGACAGGTCTGCATCAAGCTACAGCTGTATAATACCTACCTTAACCTTCACAAGTTTAACATGTCGAGTCTCGCTGCTATATGTTCCGCTTGCTGACAGCACATATGTTTACCCAATTAGGAATTATTCACATGAACAACGAACTGAACTCCTGAAATTGAATATGTTCCGATTACAGCTAAAATCGTTTTTGCTCACATATAAATACCCTCACAGTGCTATCATACCAAGCATCGCCATAACTCAGACGTACGTATTACGTCCACTAGCCTATAGTAGGTCCGTCACACTATATGACTGAGTCTACACTAAAGGTGGCTACTAGTCTTGTCCCGACTCACTCACCGGAAAGTGAGGAAGAATTGGGTGAATGGTGAAGCCCTGAATTTGAATTGAAAACAGAGAACTGGGGGTTTGACATGCTGCGGTACACACCGTATTATTTGACAAGTGTTCGTATAATTGAAGAAGAAAAATAACATTCATGAACGTCATCAGCACTGGGATAGTCACCAGGGTAGTCCTTCCCTTAGAAAGGCCGAATAAGAGAAATTACTTATTTTCGTTTCTTCACGAAATCGTGGAAAGTGTGAAAGGAAGTTCCTAGACATGTTAACAAGATCAATGTGGAAGACTTCCTGAAATCAATAACCGTAACAAAAACATTGATGTGACTGTGATGTGTTGAACTTGAATCGTGTTCGAAGGCCCCATGCATGCCATGGAAAGATATATTGCTATAAATGTTGGTAATATGATGCTGTTGAGAGTGATCATAGCAAGAAAAAGAAGTGTTTAGGGAGTGTTACATTCCTGAACAATGTGAGCCCTGTAGCAAAGAACATAATGATCCAGTGACTTCAACTAGCGTATGCCAACTGTATGGCCGAATGGCTTCATCATTTGTCTTGTACCCGGCAGGCCCAAAGTTCGATTCCGCGCCAAGTCCTAATCAAGCTTCACATATAATATTAAAAAAACATCAGAGCCCACAATAAACCAGAAAGGCACCATGCTGATTGATTCCTGAGTCTTCATGATTGAGCCCGCTCACTAATCAGCTGAGCACCTTGATGCAGCAGCCGTCTTTACAATCAAAATCACATAACAAAAACAGTGGATGAGTTGGGAACTCAAAAAAAAGGGGGATGTGACACAGTGGCGTGCCCCGGGGGTCAGAACCCCCATGACCCAAGTGATCAATACATTTTTAACATAAAAACTGAAAAATGAAAAGAAAAATGAAAAACTGAAAAATGAAAAAGGGGGGGGGGTCGCCGGCCCCCCCGCACCATCTAGTGGCGCGATCTAGGAGCATGGAGAACAGGGTTATGTGCAGGGGCAGTCCTGGAATCCTGGGTTCGAATAATCGATTTTTGCGCCCGGATCTATGCTAAAAGGTTGTGGTATGGAGTGGGCCCATGAGGCCAATCGAGTCGTGTTATTGTAGACGGTTAGAGCCTTTTTGTTTTTTTTTTTTAAAAAGGTCTGAGACTGAATGAAACCAGGACTATAGGTTTGCTCGCGGTAGTTTTTGGAGGCTTCATCAGTGGTATACGCCTTTACGTAAGGCGTGGCGTCTCGAAGTTAGGAATGCCGCTATAGGGTCATCTAACATTGCTGCGATTAGCTCGTCTAGTGGAGCGTCTTCGTCAGAAGTAACATATCTGTCTCCCCTTTTGCCATAGTTAGCTCGCAGGAAATTGGATTTTAACTAGTCCCTCTCTCTGAGATTTTCTGCCTTTGTAAGCGATGATGGGGGGCTTTTAAGGGAATAGACTGATAAAGTTGGGTTTAACCGCTATTAGGTGCCAGTGTCTGGTTAAGGCAGAAAAGCCTTTTTAAGGTCCCTTTGTTTTGAGTGGGGTGTATATTTTATCTTGAACACCAATGAGGGTCCGACTTGTGGTTCGGGTGGGATGGTCCCCGGCGTCCGGGGCTGGTGGCCCAAAAACGACCGCACTTTGATGCAGTGTTTACACTTTGACCTCCTCTCTGTTGTAGTTCCGTAGTAGGAAGCTTTTCCCTGAAGGATTCTCTCGCTATGACGTTCGCCTCATTGCTGCAGAGCGTGCGTATCGTAAGATTCCCCTTTGATGAGCCCTGAAAAGTGCTAGGGGTTTGCAGAGTTGCATCTAATATTGGAAGGTTTCCTCCGTGGGCTTGGTATAGACTTTTGGTGTGTCTAGTATGGGCCTCTTTGACGTAATTGTCCCCTTTGAAATATTTTTAGATCGCATACGTGAATTCAGAGTCGGAGATTTCAGCTGTGAACTCAGGATTTGGTGTTTGTTATTAACAAACACGGTCCACCCATGAGGTCAGATTCATCTTGTAGAAACCTTCAATAGGATCAAGATATCGTCTCTGTACCGGAGCCATTTGATGATTTGGCTCGGTTTTGGATCTGGCAGGTCTCTAGTTTGTACAGGACTATGTCGCAAATCTCATGGTGGATGCCGTGACTGCCCATGCACAGCCCCTTTTTGTCTATAAAACTGGCGTGAATGCAACGCAGTTGCGTTTGAGGATTAGTTCCATGAGATGGCGCAATGAGCTGGCGATATTTTCGGTAGATCGTACAGACCATTTGCGTGCTTTTGCTCATAGTCTGCCCTGACATGTGACTGTGCCTCGTTTTGTGGTGTATTAGTATCATGGAGACACGTCCATAGTAGCGATCAGCACATTCGCTGGTAGGTTTTAGATTCCTTAGCATGTTATATGTGATTAGTCTCTGTCACATAGGTGTTGTTGACGTAACCTATCTGGCATAAGGAAATAATCCACAAATTCTGAGATTGGCTCCGTTGGTGACCCGTTCCCGCGGATAATTGGTCTGCCAGCAAAGTTTGAATCTGGCGGCGGCGGTTTGTGACGTTGGATATACACCTAATACGGGTGTGCGGATTTTGTGGTTGGATGGGTTTCAGGTAGCTGAACGGTGCTTTCAATCTATCTCTGTGCAAGAGCATGGTGAAACCGTGGTCGAAACCAGGGTAGAACGTAACACGTGGTATGTCGCCCGTAAGCCGTTCGTAATGGTGGCCTCGGAGTTGGCGCTCAATCTCGGCCTGGTAGTCGGCGCGATTGAGGTTAGCGATAACTTTTCCTTATCGAAGGGTTTTCACTCACAAATGGAGCGGTCGTTCTTAACAGTGTTACGTGCGACTCGCTCTCTGTTGTGATGTTATTTTTTAGCATTCCTGCTGGTAATGCTGGCGATTTTCGTTTTTGGTGCCTCAATTTACTCTTCCAGGTTCCGGTTTATGTTCGCAATGGGGGACCTGTTGAAGTAGGCGAATTTGAGAGTTCGCTGCCCTTATGCTGCCTGATAAAGCGGATGCGCATTTTTCTTGCAGGTCCTCACTGATGAAAAGGATCTGGGTGCGCTTCGGTTTATCGGGCGTTATGATGAATTTGAGACCTTTGGCAGGGCTAATATCTCATGTTGATAGAGGCGGCTGACGAATTCCTTAACGTCCTCATTAAGTTTATTAGCTTCTGTTTGCAGCGCTGGCTAAGTGATGCCATGCCTCCTGTGAAATTTATGACGGGATTGACTTTGCCTCTCTCGGTGTTTACAATTTTATTAGCTTCGCCCTTTTTGAAGGCGGCCTCCGCCTTATCTAGACGGGTATATTTACTTTCTTACGTAAACGAAAAATAACAGAACGCGTGCTTTGTTTGAAGGAAGGCATTATGCTTGCAACTCTCTCTTGGGTTTTTATGTTCTCCCTAAAAAGAGCCGTTTGGTTGGTGTTTGCAGATAGGTTGATTTAAACCTATCTGCGCCTTGGGTTGTTTGGTTTGTTCTCTTCTTGTATCCTGGCTTGCTTGTTGGGCCTCCTTCTCCAACGCGTTCCCTTGCGGAACGAAGCAGCTTCTCTAGTAGGCGATGAGCCTCAATGCTGTCTTCCAGGGAGTCCACGTCGAGCTCTGCCTGAGTTAACTTCTCCTGGAACGTGTCTCGAAACCGCTTCCGCTGACGGAAGGCTTCGTCTTCCCGCAAACCAGGCGGCCAGACGGAGCCCCGTCAACTTCGGGAGCGCAAGAGTCCCATGACTCCTGACCTTCCTCTGTTCCGTTAGCTCTGCCTGGAGAAAAGGGAAGGCGCTATTAACCCGAAGGTAATGTGGCACGTACCCCTCCCCAAGTTGGCGGTCCACTCCATTCAGCCTCCCTGGTGAGAATAATGGTCTTCTCCTGCAGAGGCTTTAGGTCAATTAAATGACTCTTATTGTGGTTAAAGTGGCTTCGGATACGGTTCGTTTCGGGGTGTGGGTCTTCTCTTCTAAGGCGAGAGCTGTCCACTGTCGTATCTCGTCGTCAGAAGAGTCCTTCCCGTAGTAAAGATAGCCGTTTCGGTCGTTGTAGGCACCTTCGGATGAGATCAGCTTTTTGGGAGTCCATGAGGACTAAAGTGTCGTAAATATAATCTGTCAAATAAAAGCCGACACAACTCGGCACTATCGCTATAGTTGTTTCGTAACCGGCTACTTCCTGCACACAATCATATCCTAAATTGACTATATGTCAAACGGGAGATTGCTAGGGACCCCTTTGACGTTCAAAAATTGAACCACTTTGATCGTTCAGAAAAATCACTGGGTCTCAAGCACGGCGGGAACGGGCTCCAAAGTGCGCTGAACACAGCCAATCGCATCGTTGACGTCACGAGACATGGTGATCCGGCTGATTGTTTGTTCAACGACACTAGATCCCAGGCTCGCTGCAGTTGAGCGTTATAAAATTGCAAAGAGTTCGGGAAAAACGGCCATATTATGGGTATGCTACTTACTTACATATGGTTCACTTTTGGCAAAGGGGGAGACCTAGTTGGCGTCAAACATGGCATTACTGCGACTACCACAATATTAATCTCCCTGACACTCAGGCAACTGGCGTTAATGTAGCTAGGTATAATAATAGTCCGATACAAATCAGTACCTACTACAACCCCCCTTGCACTTTTGTGAATGCTGATTTATTTAAACTGTTCAAAACCAATACTATCATTATTGGGGATTTGAACTCACACCACACCTCTTTGGCTGTACCAAAACTAATCGGCTTTGGTAACCACCTGCTAAACGTACTGGAAAATAATGACTTCACCGTTCTTAACACTAATTCAAAAAGTAGGAGGCTTGACCCTTCGACCTTAAAGGGGAACTTCTCGATTTGGTAATTGCCTCCAATGACATTGCTTTTCTCTCATATCTCCTCTACTTCCCACGATGACTCTAGTCTTAGTGATCATTACATAATTCACTCCCTGTTTAGTTCTCCCGGGTCGCAAAAAAGTAGCAAGCACGAATTTAGAGATCCTTTTAAGACCAATTGGGATTAAACTTTTCTGAGATGTCAGCTGCCATGTTTGAAACTATCCAGAGTAAGCTCAATTCCCTTACTCCTCCCAGTTCTAACTCTCTGGACTCTTTAGCATCCCAGATTAATATCTCTATTAGGTCCTCCTTTGAGGCTTCTTGCCCGATTACCAAATAACAGAAAACCCTGGAATTTACTTCTCATATCTTAACCTCATTAAAGCTAAACGGAAACTTAGAAGACAGTACATTATAACAAGGGATCCTGCCATTAAGAGGCAGGTAAACTCACTTGGTTATCAAATTGGTAAGGAGATCAGACTCCAACGTACTCAGAACTGGATAAAATCTGCAATGATATGAATCATGAACCGAACCCAAAAAAATTCTGGAAAAAGGTTAATGCTCAATTAAACTCTTGTCACAGCCGGAAATACTCTGAACTGGTTAAACCAGACAATACCCGTATTAAGGACCCTATCGAACAGGGATTGAATATTTTGCCAACTTGTTTCAGAATGTTTTTAATCTTCCTAATGACCCCAATTTCGATGACGCTCACAAATCGGTTGTCGATAATTATATATCTATAACAGCTCTAAATTAAAACCAGACGTTGACAACCTTAACCACACTATAATCATTTTCTTACTGAGCCCATCGGTCGGGTTGAAATCATAAACTGTCTCAAACGTACTAAGAACTCCTCCTCTCCCGGCCCGGGTGGGGGTTACCGACCTCCATCTGACACATCTACCAGATCAAGCTCTCGATACGATGGCTGACTATTTTAATACCCTGCTTACCGCTGGGTACTTTCCTATTCCTTGGAAAAAGTGGCAAAGCCTCGTTCATGCCCTAAGCTAATAAGTCTGAACTTGACCCCTCCAATTATTAGGCCCGTAGTCTCTTTACCTTGTGTCGGGAAACTTTTCGAACGGATAATCACCACCCGTCTTACTTCTCATCTTGAAAATAACAACCTGCTTCCCCCAACCAGTATGGTTTTCGTCGTAACAGGAGCACATTCAATCCTCTTATTAATATAACTGAGAATATCAAACTGGGATTCAAACGTAAACACTCAACCATAGCGGCCTTTCTAGACGCTGAAAGGCCTTCGACCAAACCTGGCACAATGGTCTAAAATACAAACTTAGTAATCTTGATCTTCCCGATCCTTTTACTTGCCTACTCTGTTCATTTCTCAATGACAGATCCATGTACATCCACTATAATGATTGCAACTTTAGGATCCTTCAACTTGAAGGCCGGCACCCCTCAAGGCTCTGTGATCAGCCCACTCCTTTATATTATCTATGTCAATGACATCCCCGCTGATCCTACAAACAGAGTCTCTTTAAACTCATTTGCAGATGATATTGCCCTCTACTGTACTTCTTCTAGTAACCTTCTAAATGAAAGAAATCTCCAAACTATCTTCAACGCATTCAAAGCTGGTCCGTCCTTTGGAGAGTTAAGATTAACCCCGGGAAATCTAACTTAATCAGGTTTCATACCACGACTAACCTCACCGCTCCTGAGCCTCATATCACTCTCTTTAACCAGCGCATTCCTCGAGTAAATACTGCTCGCTTTCTTGGAGTTTGATTTTGACTCACATCTTACTTTTACACCCCACATTGACAGAGTGGTAGCTAAAGCCTGGGGCAGGATTGCCAGTCTGCGTTCACTATGTAATAATTCCTATATCAGTCAAAATACTGGCGTAAAGATATAAACACCTACATCCGCCTATACTCGAGTACGGCAGTGTACTCTTGTAAACCTCACACCATAACATTAATAGACTTGAACGCATACATAACCAGGGTCTACGGACGGCTATCAAGGCGCCTAGGTATACCCCTGTTAAATTGATCTTAGAGGCGACGAATTCTACTTCAATGCATGACAGATTCATATTACTCAACAAAAAATTATTCTTAAGAAACTTACTAGCTGATCACCGCCTTGTTGACTCTACTACTAAATATCTTATAACAACAGCTAAAAACGCTATCAAGTCTCCTCTCGATGCCTTGTTCGGTGATGATAAAGACCTCCTAATAAACTTAATATCTGTTTGAGCCGCCGGTAGGTAGGACTTTTTTCTCGCTTCTGGTCCTTTGCTCCGGTTTCCCCCTTTTTCCCGTTGGTGCCCCCATTTTACAGAACAGAACGGACTGTATTGAAAAACACTTGCAATGCCAGCAGGAGAGTCCATGAGACTCTCGATCTGGTTTATCCCCTTCACACCTTCAACGCATATTGTTTGAACCCTTCAGAGACGACACTTTGATCCACATGGACTCCCAAAACTATCTCATCCCGAGGTGCCTACACCGCCCGAACGCCTCTCTCTACTGCGGGAAGACTCTTCTGACGACGCAGATTACGCGTGGACAGCCCTCGCCTAAGAGAGCAACCCACACCCGAAGAACCTGTCTCCGAAGCCACTTCCACCACAATAAAGAGTCATTTAATTGACCTTAAGCCTCTGCAGGAGAAGACCATTCTTCTCACCAGGGAGCTGACGGAGCTGGACCGCCAACTGGGGATGGGTCGTGCCCAATTACCTTCGCGTAAATAAGCCCTTCCCTTTCCTCCCGGGCAAGCCACGCCACAGAGGAAGGTCAGGAGTCCTGGGACTCTTGCCTCCGACGTGCGGGGCTCCGTCTGGGCCGGGTTTGGCGCGACGAGCTCTCCCGTCAAGCGAAGCGGTTTCGAGACACGTTCCAGGAGAAGTTAACTCAGGCAGAGCTCGACGTGGACTCCCTGGAAGACAGCATTGAGGCTCATCGCCTACTAGAAGAAGCTGCTCCGTTCCGCAATGGAACGCGTGGAGAAGGAGGCCAACAGCAAGGCCAGGCTAAAAGAAGCGGCACAAACCAAACAACCCAAGGACGCAGATTAGAGTTTAAATTACCGATTGCAAACACCAAACCAACGGCTCTTTTTAGGGCCACTAAAACCCAAGAGAGAGTTGCAGCATACTGCATCCTCAAACAGCAAAAGCTTTCTGTCTATTCTTTATTTTACGTTAAGAAAGTAAATATGACCCCGTCTAGCATAAGGGGGGCCGCCTATCAAAAGGGGACAGCCTCAATAAACTTGTTAAACACGAGAGGACAAAGTCAATCCCGTCATAATTTCACAGGGAGCGCATGGCATCCACGTAGCCAGCGCCTGCAAAAACAGAAGATGAACTTAATGAGTACGTTAAGAATCTGTCAGACCGCCCTATACCAAAAGAGAGAGAGTAGCCCTGGCCAAAGGTCTCAAAGTCATCATAACGCCAGATAAACCGAAGCGCACCCAGATCCTTTCATCAGTGAAGGACTGGCAAAAGAATGCGAATCTTTTATCATGCAAGCATAAAGGGCAGCGAATCTCACAATCTCGCTACCTTCAACAGGGTCCCCCATGCGAACATAAAACGGAACCGTGAAGAGACCTGAAGCAACCAAAACCGATAATAGCCAGCATTACATAGGCTGCTAAACATAACATCACAACAGCAGAGCGCGTCGCCCTTAAGATGTTAAGAACGACCGCTAATTGTTTTTCTTTTTTTTTTTTTTATGGTGAACCCTTCGATAACAGTCGGGTGATTCGTCGAACTAACGAACGCTATTCGTTACTTCTAACGAATAACTGTGCATGGGCCGCCAATTTAACGATATAACCCAGAATTCCATTCTGCCTTTGTGGTAAAAGCACAATAGTGAATTTTCAAACCTTTGCCACAATCAGCATGGTGGGTGTATAATCGTGAAAGGTATACTCTGAGATGGCTATCATGTCCACGAAAAGCATGTCTGTTGAGAGCGTCACCACGCGTTTGAAATATTCCAAAGATTTTGGTCATATAAACGATTGTAATTCATAATAGTAGAACCAGCACAGTCGGTTCTTATAGAGCGATTGTTTCAGGAATAACAGTTGTGTCCAAAACGGTGGAAGTCGGTGTAGAATATGAAGCCTCTGAAAGAAAATGATAAGAATGCAAGGTCTGGTATGTTCAATATCGCCATCAGCGCCATCCTATTTGTAACGTGTGTAGTGATCAAGTATTATACGTAACGTAGCCCAAGTAACGTAGCGGCCGGTGTACATACGTTGATTACAGACGTAGAGCTCGTCACTAGAATATATGCGCGTATAAAAATTTCACTTACTCATGTAAAAAGTCAATCAACAAACCGCCATATTCAAACGTACGTACATATCGATATTACGTATTCGATAGTAGGTACGTAAGTACGTATTTGATAATCAGTCATGTACGTATTTATAAAGTATAACATAAGCAGGCAATACGTACTTACGGAAGATTACGTACACGAACCAAACGTCGGTATACTGTTAGGTAAGTACTGAACTCTAATTAACACACTCGCCTACGGCGCGTAATGGTTATAGAGTACGTACGTAAAACGTTGCGAACGACGTAATATTATCGTTACGTTACTCGCCTCAATAGGGGAAATATTGCCGTGTACACATTATAATAACACATTACAAAAATTGGTGCGTATACATTGTCCAGTTTGTCGATAGAAAACATTGTTTACGTACCACCGGTATACTTGTTATAAGGAACGAGGAAAGCACGTAATACAACATGAACGTACGTGGTAGCGTACTTTCATACTTAATAGTTTTACATGAGTACGTGATAAACTATTGCACGTAAAGCCTACGCACCTGATGTTGCAAGTATTTACTAACAATAGCCATTTACCTGGCACTCTCATCTACTCGCAACTAGCGTATGCTATCATATTTTAAGCGAGTTAGTAGATACTATCATGCATATTCATGATGAATATAAAACATCGGCCGATTTCTAAATCGGTATCTGACGAATTAGAGTAATCGCTCTCTTCTGGACGATTTTCACCCGGGATGATGGATAAAGGAAGAGGTATCGCTGATCATCAAGCGCGCCGACTACAGGCGAGATTGAGCGCACTCCGAGGCCACCATTACGAACGGCTTACGGGCGGAAAATAACACGTGTTACGTCTACACTGGGTTTCGAACGGTTTCCACATGCTCTCTGCACAAGCGATAGATGAAAGCAGTTAAGCTACCTGAAACCATACAACCACAAAATCCGCCCACCCGTATAATCTATGTGCTACCCAAATTTCACAAACCGCCGCCGCCAGATTCAAAATTTGCTCGCAGACCAATTATCAGCGGGAACGGGTCACAACTGAGCCAATCTCAGAATTTGGGGATTATTTCATCAACCTATGGCGAAAGATACTAATACCTACAACTAACAATGCTAGGAATCTCAAACTACCAGCGAATGTGCTTATCGCTACTATGGACGTGTCTCCTGTATACTAATACACCACAAAACGAGCCCTAGACACATGTCAGGCAGCTATGGATCAAGCACCGCAAGGTCTGTACGATATACCGAAAATCGTCCCACGCTCATTGCGCAATCTCATGGGACGAATCCTCACAGCAACTGTTGCATTCAAACGGCCAGTTTTATAGAAAAAATGGCTGTGCAATGGGCAGTCAGGCATCACCGAGGATTTGCGACATAGCCATGTACAAACTAGAGACTTCCATTATCAAAACGAGCCAAAATCATCAAATGCTCCGGTACAGAGACGATATCGTGATCCTTTGAAGGTTCTAAAGATGAATTGACCTCATTGGTGGACCGTGTTAATAAACAACACAAATCTGAGTTCACAGCTGAAATCTCCGGACTTTGAAGTCACGTATCTCGATCTAAAAATATTCAAAGGGACAATTTCCGTCAAGCGGCCTACTAGGACACCAAAGTCTATACCAAACCCACGGAAACCTTCCAATATTTAGATCGCAAATCTGCCACACCCCAGCAATTAAGGCTTCATCAGAGGGGAGATCTTACGATACTCACGCCTCTGCAGGCCATGAGGCGACTTCTAGAGAAGAGAAATTCCTTCATGGAAAAGCTCCTACTACGGAACTACACCAGAGAGGAGGTAAAACACTGCCTCAAGTACGGTCGGTTTGTGGGACCCATCCACCGATGCCAGGGGGACATCACAAGAAACCCAAGTCGGAACCTTCATTGGTGTTCAAGATAGATAACATAATTACACCCCACCTCAAACAAAGGACCTTAGAAAGGCCTTAAACAGACATTGGCACCTAATCAGCGGAACCCCAGACTATCACGTCTATTCCCTAAAAGCCCACACTCGGTGGGTCCGGATTACAAAAGGGCAGAAAATCTCAGAGATTTAATAGTAAATCCAGATTCCCTGCGAGCGTAACGATGGCAACCAAGGGGGAGACAGGATATGTACTTTGACGATGGCTCCAAGACGGCTCATCGCCGGCAATGTTAGATGACCTAGCGGCATTCCCCTAAAAAAAAAACTTCAGACGCAAGCTCGTAAGGCGTACCACTGATGAAGCTCCAAAAAACTACCCGAGAGCAGAAACTATAGTCTGGTTTCAGTCTCGGACCCTTTCAAACAAAAAGGTCTACGTCTAAAATAACCAGACTCGTTTGGCCTCATGGGCCCACCTCCATACCAAACCTTTTAGCAAGACCGGGCGCAAAATCGATATTCGAGCGGGGGTGCCAGGTTCCAGGTGCCCTGCCCAATAAACCCTGTTCTCCAGGCTCATACGATCCGCGACACTAGGTGGTGCACCGGCGACCCCCCCGTTTTTCATTTGTCCACTTTTCAATTTTTCATTTTTCACTTTTTCATTTGTCTTTTTCATTTTCACTTTTTCATTTTCACTTTTTTTCACTTTTTCACTTTTTCATTTTCATTTTTGTCACTTTTTTATTCCTTTCAATTTTTCATTTTCACTTTTTCATTTTCATTTTTTGTTTATTTCGGTAGATGTTTTGCAACTGTTATTCAGGCAGCTATTGGAGCAGCATGTGCCAGGGGCCCATAAATTGCATTATTTGCCAATGGGGAGTGTGAGGGCCAATTCATGAAGGACCAATTCCCCTTGGGTTCCGACCTCAACCCCCCTCCCCTCCCAAGACAAATCTCTCGGTACAACGCCTGATTGCGACAATTGTTAGAATTGACCTAATTTGCAAACTTAATTAGGTATTCTGGGAATGCCAACATATGTCTTATGGATGTTAGATTGCCATGGTGGTGGCATGATCATCGAGTTCCCACTAGCTTTACGGGCTGTTCAGAACAGAATAAAACAATACAATGATAACCGATCTCAATTTGTGATGTCATGTGGATCTAATTTATTTCTCTGCCTTCCCCCTGCTAACAAGACCGTATCTGCCATTTTTGATCGCGCGACCGAATTATCACGCAACCCAAATCCCATAAATGCATACCCAGGACTCTGGCCTCTTCTTGAATTCAGCGGAAATTCATCAGTCCGAAAATACTGAGGAACTCTCTGACCACAGCCATACGGTATGAAGGGAATTGTTTCAGACACAATAGATTGTTCAGAAAATAATCTTATTTCGAGTCTCCGATAATTTTTCCTATTATTTCCTCGGGGAAAACTTTAATAGCTACCAGTCTACCACAGTTCATAACGGCTTGGCGCGTATTGGTGCCATTTATTTTAATTACTCGGATAACTGACACGGAGCAAGCGGGTACGACCATCCTGAACATAACCTGTTATGAAGAGAATTGTTCACATCCCAGGGAAACCTGCCAGAGTTCAACAGCGCCACAAAATGAATCAATTGCTATGAGCACACAGCAAGGCTACCTGAAAAACACCCTCACCTGAATCTTTTACAGAACGAAAAATGTTTTAAAACCGCGTTTCCAGATAATTTCCGTCTTGTGACCTTTCTTCAATTACTGCGGAACTTGGGCGGCTTTGTTCCAGTTGTCAGCGAGCGCCTATCTTTATTAACGTGCCCCTGAACGACCTAGAATATCTTACCCATGTCCTGTTTCAGACACTGAAGTTGTTTTAACCTATCATATCATATCCCATCCTATCGTCATCAAGGATTGATAAATCGGCTTTCGCAACGGAGACAATTCATTTTCCAGTTGACTACGGAGAACGTACCTCGTCCAACGCATTTTCGTACCCGCTCAATACTGGATTGTCTACTCTGATAAACAAACTAAAAAAAAAGGATCTTTGGAAAATGCGTTGGAGGTGTGTCAACGAATTCTTAATTTAGCGTTTCGCTAAATGATATTTAATATTGCTGTGCATGGGATGAAACATATTTTTTTATTACGTGTGCGACACATATTATATTATATAAACTTCTTCTGAAGTAATATGAAGTGCATTGGGATAGTTCGATTGTTCCTCGTTGTCCACTGCAGTGTCTCGATGATAAGCCTCAATGGCCGCAGAACTGCTATCGAACTCCCAACAGTGCAATAGCGATGAAGGTTTTCAAGACAGGCGTAAGAGATACACTTCATATTAGTTACAGGTTACTATTCATACAACGGTCACCTGTAAATCTATGATACGAGGACCTCCAAAAAGTTTCATTCACGATAAATTCACTCCGAACTACTCCCTTTGCTCAGAGACTGTTCATTATTCCTTCTTTGTCGTCGTCATGAAACCTATTTTTGGGAGAGCTATCGGAACGGAAAAACGCAGACAGTACACTTGCAGGTTAATGCTTTATTTTCCAGGGTCATGACTAGCAAATTCTTTCGTACATTACTGAAATTGAAATAGTCGTTTTCCTTTTAAAGAAGAAGTACATTTACGAATCGAGTGTAGGGGACACTGCGTACGTTGGAGAGACGGTGGATATGGTCTGTGACGGGCATAGACGACTATGGCAGGGAATATATTCGCCAACAAAGTCACCACACTCAACCACCAGTAGTCCCTATCACACCAACACCCCAATCGGACTGGAGGCGTGCAGATGATACCAGCGCAGCACCGCGGTAATATCAGTGGGTATACCCCTAATGCTACGTAAGACGCATCCCAACGAAAGTTGTCACGGCACTCAATTTGACCTTACTTCCTCCGAATTTCACTGTGAACTCTTCATTGAACTTCGCTTGTTATAGCTCCCATCCACGCATGATGCGCTGGACGATTCTCGGACAAAACAATGTTCTTTTCGACGTCACTAGTTTTGCTCCGCATTTTAAAACAAACGTGACTATCGTATCAAGCAAAAGCCAGGGAAGACCTCTATGAGCGTATCAGAGATATCTCTCGGTAAAACGGAATCACTACAGTCGTGTGTTCTACCTATGCAACCGATGTGTTCATGTATAAGCAACTGCACTTCTTCTGTCCGAGGAAAATTACGTGAACTTGGGCTTCGATCTACTGGATGACTCAGACCACGGTCCCGGAATCCAGCAGCGCACCTCCTAGATTCCAGACGTCTTCCCTGGAGCTGAGTACGGAGTGCGCCATGAGTACTGATGCACTCCCGCGTCGCGGCGAACCAGTCAGTAATTGCGACTGTACGCGCAAGATAGAGCCTACTGAGTATTCGGACGACACGGCGAACAAGCCCCATGACAAACTACCAATGGGTGCCACAATCCCTCGTCGGAAGACATCAACCAAAAGCGAAGCTTCTTCCTTCACGTGGAGGGACGTCTATAGGCCACATCTTCCAGTTCTGACAACGATAACCATTTCGTTTTTTCTCATCATATTATGCCTCCTCGTTGCCTTATGGAACATTCGTTCTCGGCTTGATGAGTGCAAACACCCGACTGCAACTATTCTGCGAGAGCGAAACCCTACAATACCCGACGAGGCTCCAGAGATAGATAGTAGTTAATGGTATACCGGAAGATACGTCATGTATTACAACCCCGTGATATCGAGCTTAACAGAAGCGTCTGATAATTATAGGGGCGACTATCAGAACGAAGAGGAGGATCACAGAACGTACCAGAACGATGACCTGTATATATAGCTGTGTTGATGAGTTGGGTCCAGGACCTGTATATACAGTTGTGTTGATGAGTAGGGTCCAGGACCTGTATATATAGTTGTGTTGGTGGGTAGGGTCCAGGACCTGTGTATGTAGTTGTTATGGTGAGTAGGGTCCAGGACCTGTGTATATAGTTGTGTTGGTGAGTAGGGTCCAGGACCTGTGTATATAGTTGTGTTGGTGAGTAGGGTCCAGGATCTGTATATATAATTGTGTTGGTAGGTGGGGTCCAGGACCTGTGTATATACAATCTCTTTTATATTCGAATTAGCACGAGTTAAACAAGTTGATAATTCTGTGCAAATAACAAAGGTACAAGAGCTCATTGGGCAGCTTAGGCGCACCCCTCCAGAGCCCTCAAAGTAGCCTTTGAAATATAGGTCATTATCATGACATAGGAGGTGACATTGCTGTAAAATATTCTGATCTAGGTCGTTAGATCTGTACGAAAATTGGAATACTGTTAAAATGCTAAAATGAAATTCCATCAAAGCAATTGGAAGCCTTTCTCGAAATCTAAAAGAAACAATGCTCATCCAATACTATTAATATCACAATGACTAATAATCAAGTCTAACATAAGCCTCATATTCTCGCCAATTTATCGCTTCTTAATAAAAAAAAAAAAAAAAAAAAAAAAAAACAAAAAAAAAAAAAACCTGTTTGCTGTGGGCAAAACGGGGGTTTCGAAAACACGCTTATGACTATTTGTAAGACATTGGCACCGATTTTGTAATCGCTGTTGGGAACAGCAATTGGTCGTCATTGATCAGAAAAGCGACAGTCTTTTTGAGGTTTAGGCCAAGAGAAATCCCTTGCTCTTCAGAAAGACTACCATTTACAACCGCATATTTGGAAGAATTCACTGAAGTATGACCATTTCGTCCCACTGAACTTTATATAGGTCAATTGACAAGCCGTCGCAGCCAGGTGTTTTGTTACTTGGCATGTCTTATGTGCAGGATGACGTAACTAATCGATGATATGCCTATGTTGGTAATATGCGATATATACCAAATATTTATCATATACCACGATATACACCAAAGAGCGATAGCATCCTCTATTTTTAGGAAGGGGCTTCTCATGATCGTCTGCCTTAACGTAGGCAGGCTAGTACTCGGTCTTTTGGATCTTCCGAAGGACCCAGCCAATAAGGCTAAGGGGGGAGGGGGGGGGGTGTATAAAAAATAATGTAAATTCCTGTATTAGACTAGTAAAGGCACCAAATGAAAAATGAAATGAAGAACACTTGGTTGCGGTTTCAATGAGACAAACATATCGATCTGAGTATTCGGTCTCGTGGCAAATATACGTCAACGATCGGGGGTCCTCAGACCGTGCATATTGCACGAGGAACATGTGTGTTTAATTGTATATTACTTCTTCCTGAGATTTGGCCACATGAGGGCCAGCTCTGATGCTTGATAGCCCAAAGCCACATTTTTCTTAGTTTGATGATGACACATCGAAAAGTGCATTCCACCCACGGTAGTGTTATCAGCTGTCAAGGTTTCTGGAGGCTATCTTTGAATGTAGTCAATTCTAACACAATGATATGCTGCAGTTTCGCTAGCCTGCTCAAATGCTCACATACCGTAGCTTTTGATAAAGACAAACCACGCCCCATCCTTAAAAAAGAGGCATCTGTTCGATGAATATGTCTTGAGCCTCCTGGATAATAAATTGCTCGCAGTGGGTAGACGTTCTTCCCACCCTCCTAATTCTGAATGGGTTCTACGTGACAGGGTGATTGTTCAATCCAAATTCCATTATTTACTCTCCAATGCATGCAGCAATTTTAGGGAGTTCTAGTTCTCTGTAGAAGAGAGAACTACTGAAGCAGGCATAAGCAAAAAGGTTGAGCCAATTTTATATGATAAAAGGTTCTGATTGTCTGAATGTTTTTCTATTCTTTGAACGATAGACTATCCATCTACATTGCCATACTGTGCGAGTCGATGGTATAACTCGGTAATGAAGTCAATGATATGTCACCTTTTCAGTTAAACCACTTCATTGATTGCGATTTCGGAGCCCATTGGAAGCCTGCAGTGGTGCTGTCGCCTGAAATGTTCCACGCCACCCACGTTTAAAAGGGGGTACCGTACCTGTGAGTTACAAGCTAGCGAGCGCCGTATGCGGCAGCCCTATTGGGAATTCCCCCTAAGGGACACGGTAAGGTGACGTATACTGAGATGGTGCGTCGGGAGAGAACAAGCAAGGAGTGCGTGCTGTATAGCCCGGTGAGACAAGTCACTAGGGAATTATTCGTGAAGCTCTTCGAATTGAAGAATTAGAACTACAACCCAGAATAAATATTTGGAATGCGCCGAATCAATTGAGTGCGCCATCTAGCCGCCCAGACAACTGCTTACCCTACACTTAGTTTTCGCCTTCACCATTTCTGCTTGTCCAATGCAAACTCCCATCTTTGTGGCGCTCCGTTTAGATACCGGCAATATCATCCACCACATTTCACAACGGGTGTGTACATATATAATTTTCCCGTCAATATAAATAGCTTCAATGTTGGGTTGGCCTTCCTAGCTCCACCTGCTAAATTCTAAAGTTGCAGTGGGTTCTTGGAATTTGGTTCGTAATCACTTGATGACATATTATTCCACAAAATATAGAGGGGCATTAGATGTTTTGTTGCTATAAATATCTGCGTATATTAGAGTGACAACCTTCCAACTTTCCTTT
Source organism: Sclerodactyla briareus (assembly GCA_026419785.1). Lineage (NCBI taxonomy): Eukaryota > Metazoa > Echinodermata > Holothuroidea > Dendrochirotida > Sclerodactylidae > Sclerodactyla > Sclerodactyla briareus. Next base: position 619,955 of record JAODTK010004999.1, on the reverse strand, counting down.
CAAATTGGCACATCCAGATATTTGCAATGAGCCCTGCAAATGTCATTTCCGGCGATCCAGATGTATAGGCCAACAAGTGAAAATTCCTCTGGGGACGCTACGTGCCACCAATGGTCACACTCCAATCGATTTAAATTGCATCCGCCATGTCTCCCTCCACTTTCCAAAACGGATCAACGCCCCTGTCTGGCAGCCTTTTAATTTTCTTTAGATAATAGATTTGCGCGTTTAGAACCACGCAGGGCGTTTCAAGGAAAATTTGTTTCTCGAAAAGTATTTTGGAAACATGGTGATCTTTTTGAGAGGCGACTTTTACTCCAAGGCGCATCTGGTGATCATTTAGGACCTTTTGTGAATATTCTAAACATTGAATTGTGGATTATGGCTATCATTTTGTGACCAACTGTCAATTTTAACCTTCGGATAGGCCGCTCTTTCGATATCAAATGAGACTGAAAAATATCCGCCCACTACGATGGCTCAAATGTGGAGATATACACAACGGCGGTTTACCCGCCAGCCCAAAATTCTAGTCAAGACGTGAGTTATCTACGGGTAATCGTCCACGTCAGGATCTTGCACAGGGATTCCACAGGAATAGGGAATTCCTCCATTACGATGTGGGGCGGTATCCTACAAGACCCAATCCAATGTCTTCCATTGATATCTTTGAAGGTGGGGTGTTTTTCCGACCGTATTTCTTTCTAACGTACGCGCCCACTGCGAGGCAGACCTGTTCGTTATTAGGTAGGTTCCCCCAGTCGTCCTGGTGTCTGACGCGGTGAAATCGTCTCCAGCGATGATAGCTGTGTATATAACGTCTCGTCTGAGGATAGTTTTCTAATGAACGCCGCTAGAGCCTTAATTGATTGGAAGGATTCGATATCGATGTGCGATCCTGGCGGCGTAAATGAGTCGTAGTCTTTTTTGTTCGCCCCGAATACCACAGCGACGCTCCCGTAGTTCGATATCGCCTCCCAGAACTTCTCGGAATGTAACCTGGGCAGGGGGAGTTTTCCAGGGCAAGGATAAACTTATACTGGCGAAGGATGCCTGTACAGTCATCATTTTCTCCGCAGGTAAAATTTCCGCATTTTCCGTAGAATATCGAAGGAAGGACTTCTGCATCGCCTGGACAAACTCAAGCCGCTGCCATTTGGAATGAATGCAGTTACTTGAGACGTAGGCTATCAGCTTCGGCTTCTCCTTGAATGGGTTGCCGATCACTGGTATGGGATCTCGTGCTGTTAGTGATACCATTTGTCCGTAGGGGATAGGAATTTCACTGGCCGGGTTGTACGTGGCCAACCAATTGTAAAATGAGCGACTCAAAGAAGAGGGTAGAGAGGTGTTTCTGGCAACCCTAAGAGGCGGCTCAAGGGACATCAGCGCCCACCGCTGGTCGCGCCGCCTGTTTTGCACGAGGTGGCGTAAGTCCTCGCGAGATGGGACCCGGAGAAGATGGGAGAAAAAACGTGATGTTGGCGGAGAGGATAACGGACAGGTTATTAGAGAAAACTAGACTCACGTTACACCCTACACGGGGACACCACGTGACCCGATCTGTTGGTGTAAATTCACTGAAGAAAACTTTGTGGCCTCGAACGACGAGCTTAATGTTGCAGTCGTTTGTAGTGTCCCTCGAAGTCGACGGTCGACCGTAGACGGAACTGTTCACCGTCGGCTTCGATAGTTCATCTTTGTTCAAGTTGAGGTTGTCGAAGAGCTGTTGACGTGCTGTGGTACTTTTTCTGCTGTTAAACATGACAAACATCACCAGCACCAGGAACACAGACAGACAAATACACAATCGATAAACGGCCTGTTGCAAGCGCATCGCCATCTGCAAACAAAAGATAGAACAATAATAGTCGATCGTGTATACCGGAGTGTGTACCTGTTTGACTGAATCTCGATGGCGTGAGATTTGCAGAGTTTTTTAGAATGAGCCCAACGCATGTTTGGCCAACGTGTTGGGCCCTTCGAAAAAAAAAAAAAACACAACACTTACTACCGAAAAGCAGTTGGTGTTTCTGAACGACTGGGCAGTATGCCTGAGGTAAGTTGTATAGGCTAATCGATGAACCTCGATCCTAGGGGTATGTAACCCCCATCCTACCACTAAACATGCATCGAAGCTAATAATAGGCTATCAAATCGAGAAAGGAGGACACTAAATAAGTGTTACTGTTCACGTCATGGTGATACTGATCGCAAATTGTTTACTTCACGGGTTTACATTTTCCAGAAAAATGCCCTAATTCACTTTTCGGTGGTATATTTATATTCCACAATGCTGCACAATCTGTTTCCATGATGATTTTCCGCACACACCCTACAGAAACTTTTATGTAAACAAAGATTGCAGTGACTGTTGTCACTGAATGAGCCTCTGTGAACTTTCATGCAACATTCATGTGAGCTGTCAATCAAGCTAGTTACCAAGGTCACATGAACTCATGTGCTGTGATGATGTAGTTTAACATGGACCTATGTAGGAGCAGGGCGTTTAGATTATAAGAAGTGAGCATATAGAAACAAACATGACATACCGACGCATGTAATTCTAGTGAATATTCTTGGTCTCAGCTCTGCTAATTCATGAAAGGCACCTGAAAATGCAGAAAATTTCCAAAGAGGTGTCACCTCTCCATGACCCCCCCCCCCCGCCGTCAGCAAACACAGGTCCAGACCGCTTCACCCCACTCATAAATACCTCCCTATGAGACTGGGTATAGTCAGTAATAAAATCTTATGGTATCACCCCATATTTCCCATCTACCTAGTTTCAATCAGGGGAAATAATCCGGGGGATTCCATATTGCAATTGTTGCGCACGCTACGGAGAGAGGGAATGGTACTGTCTTTGGGCAACTGAAATAGGTAGGTAAATAGCGCTCCACACATTGATGTATGTGATGCGGATGTACATGAAGTACGTTTAACGAATGACAATCTTCATTAAATAGATGAACAAGTTGTTATCGGGAAGTAGCTATACTTAGATGTGCTTATCAGGGTTGATATTGTCATATGCCCAGGTACCACCCCAGGTCATGACCAGATAATCCGGGTTGGTGGGATGCTGGGAGAGGGGGAGGCGGGCGGTGAGAACAGATTGGAAACTTTTTTATCGTCTGACCCTCACTTGTTGTTGACTCAGCTCGGTTCTCGCAGGCATGCAGGTGTGTCCGATCCCGCTGAGGTGTCAATGGTTGTGATGTGTCATGTTACCATGCAAAGGCCGCCCATAGACCTACAAAGTAAATGCTGCATTTTTGTTGCGCCATGATAACAGAAAGTCGAAAAAAGTATTCACTCAGATATGATTGAGATTATTCTTTGATATTTTGTGAACAAATTTGTAGGTTTTTATTCGGATTTCATCTGTAGTTTGTTTTGAACGAGATTTTCAAAAGTGCATGTTTTACATTTCCTTTCCCTCGTGATGTCACATGGTCATAAGGCAAATATTCCAAAGCTGATTGTGCCTTATCACAAAGTCCAAACGTGTCGAAAATACTAATGTCGCTCCTGAATGGGTAGGTTTAGTTTCCGTAGGATTGATTCCACGAAAAAGAGAGAGAGAAAAGAAAATAGTGAAAGATATGGCAGACAAAGCCATCTTTCACAGTACCGTGGCACGTTCCAACGTTCATCACGGGTGTATATGTCGATTTGAATGTCCGATGACGTATAATGTCCTGTCCGACCTTCCCCACCCACACCCCTATGTGATGGCGCTCTGCGCAATAATTACAGTCAATCTCTACCTATGTCCTGATGGTGATGTTCCTCGAAGGTTATCATGAATCTATTCTAATTGAAATGTTTGCAAAAACGCTTACAAAAAAGTGTACATTGGGCTGGTTAAGTCATTGTTCCTGCCCAGGGATAGCATTTCCAGTGATCTGGAGAGGGGGGGGGGGCAAAATTATTGTACGCGACTAACGCGAAGTGGCCGACCTATCATGACTCTTAGCGCAATTATCCCCGGGCAAACATCATTGTATTGAATAACGATGGAAAAAAAAATAATGGAAAATAAGCTTTGTTTCCGTAGATAAAAGTGCTATTTCCTGCGATGTTGAGGTAATCAAATTAAACCTGACTGTTCTCGTATAGTCCGCGCGAACCTATGATGGCACTCAGCTTAGGTAGTAATTTGCGCCTCTAGGCTAGGAAATCCGTTGCATGGATACGCGACTGATTTGAATAACTCAACGAAACATACGCAATAAAAAAACGTCTTTAGAACTGGGGCTCTTTTCAAAAGTTATGGAAACGTCGATGGGTTTTGGCGTATATAGGACATACCTTGCCTGCCTATTATATCGCCAATACCAAGTGGTACAGTCATTGTCTGATACCATCCGAATGTTAACATGCACATCACTTCCGACGGTCTGTAACAAGCACAGCTGTACTGACCTTACCTTCACAAGTCGGTATGACGAGTCCCGCTGGCTATAGTTCCGCTTGCTGACAGCACATATGTTTACCCATTAGGAATTATTCACATTAACAACGAACTGAAATCCTTCTTTGAATATGTCCGATTGCCGCTAAGATCGAGTTTGCTCACGTTAAATACCCTCACAGTGTTATTATACCAAGCATCGCCATACCTAGCTACGTATTACATCCACTAGCCTATAGTAATACAGCAGTAGGTCCGTCACACTTTATGAGTCTACGCTAAAGGTGACTATACGAGTCTTGTCCCGACTCACGGCAACCGGAAAGTGAAAATAATTGGGGGGTAATTGTGAATCCCTAAATTCAATTGAACAAGAAAACATGCTGTTGACATGCTGCGGGACACACCATATTATCTTGGTTCGTATAATTGAAAAGAAACACATTCAAGGCGTCATCAGAATAGTCACGAAGGCAGTCCCTGCGTGTCTGCCTGCATTGAAAGGCGAATAAGAGAAATTACTTATTTTCGTTTAATCACAGAATCGTGGAAAGTGTGAAAGGAAGTCCCTATAGACAGGTAACAAAAAGCAACTTATCAATGTGGAAGACTTCCTGAAATCAATAACCGTGCACAATCATGGTGTGACTGTGATGTGTTAAACTTGAGTCATGTTCAAGGCCCCATTCCATGGAAAGGGATATTGCTATAAATGTTGGTAATATGAATTCGTGTTGAGAGTGATCATAGCAAGAAAAGAAGTGTTTAGGGAGTGTGTTTACAATTCCGAACACTGCTGTAAGCAGAGAACATATTGATCAGTTGACTTCAACTAGCGCATGCCGACTGTATGGCCGAATGGTTTCATCATTTGTCTTGTACCCAGCAGGCCCAAAGTTCGATTCCGCGCCAAGTCTTAAGCTTCACATTCCAAAAAAAAAAAAAAAAAAAAAAAAAAAAAAAAACCAACCCAGCAGAAAAAGAAAACACTATAAACCAGAGAGGCACCATGTTGATTGATTCCTCGAGTCCTTGACTGATTGATCCCGCTCACCTAATCAAACTAAGCCACCTTTGGTACAGACAGCAGCGTTTGTTTCAAATCACATAACAATAACAGTGGATAAATTGGGAACTCAGAAAAAAGGGGGATGCGACACAGTGGCGTGCCCCGGGGGTCAGAACCCCCATGACCCAAGTGACCGGTGCATTAAAAAAAACTGATTCATTGCAGTTCGGTAGAGGTTTGCAGCTGTTATTTAGCAGAGATTGCAGCAGCAGGGTTAGGGGGCCCATAACTGTACTATTGCCAATAGGGAGGATGAGGCCATTCTATGGAGGACGCCACTTCCCTTGGTTCCGACCTCAACCCCCCCCCCCCCCCCCCCCCCCCCCCCCCCCCCCCCCCCCCCCCCCCCCCCCCCCAAGACAAATCTCTCGGTACGCGCCTGATGCGACAATTGTTAGAAATGACCTAATTTGCATACTTAATTAGGCTTGCTTCTGGGAATGCGAACCTATGGTTTTATGATGTTGAGATTGCCAATGTGCATGATACATCAAGTTGCAGGTTCCCACTAGCTTTACGAGCTGTTCAGAACAGAATAACAATACAAATGATAACCGATCTAATTTGTGATGTCATGTTGATCTAATTATTTTCTGCATGTCCCGGCTAACAAGATCCGTTATCTTGGCATTTTGATCGCAGGAACACGCCGACCGAATCATCACGCAACTCAAATCCCATAGATGTATAGCCAAGGCACTGGCTCTCGTTCAAGTCAGCGAGAGAAATTCAGTCGAAATACTGGAGGAACCTGACCACAGCCATACGGTATGGAGGGAATTTTTCCTGAAAAACAATAGATTTCAGCAAATAATACTTATTTCGAGTCTCCGATAATTTCCCATTATTTCCTCAGGAAAAACTTGAATAGCTAAACCAGGTATACCAAATTTCATAACGCTTTGCGCGTATTGGTGCCATTTTTTTAATTACTCGGATAACTGACACGGCAAGCGGGTACGACCAATAACTGAACATAACCTGTTATGAGAGAATTGTTCACATCCCAGGGAAACCTGCAGAGTTTAACAGCGCCATCAAAACGAATCCATGCTATAGCACAACAGCAAGGCTACCCGGAAATTACACCTCACCTAAACCGTTACAAAACGAAAATGTTTTAACCGCGTTTCCAGATAATTTCCGTCTTGTGACCTGTATTCAATTACGGCGGGATGTGGGCGGCCATGGTGTCAGCGCCTATCTTTATTAGACGTGTCCCTCTGAAGACGACCTAGAATATCCTGTCCTGCTTCAGACACTGATGTTGTTTTAACCTAAGTATCATATCCCATATACGTCATCAAGGAGTTGATAAATCGGCCTTCGCAACGGAGACAATTCATTTTCCAGTTGACTCACGAGTGGTAACGTACATCTTCACGCATATTTCGTACCCTAATACTGGATTGCTACTCGGATAAACAAACATAAATAAAAGAAGGATCTTTGCGTTGGAGTGTGTCAACGAATGCTCTTCTTGCCCAGCGTTTCGCTAAATGATATTCAATACGCTGTGCATGGGATGAAACATATTTTTATTACGTGTGCCTACATTATATATGTTATATAATCGTCGGGAATTGATATGAAGTGCAGTTGGGATATGTTCGACTGTTCCTCGTTGTCCACTGCAGTGTCTCGCTGATGAAGACCTCAATGCCCAGACTGCTATCGAACTCACAACAGGTAATAGTGAAGTGGAAGTTATCAAGACAGCCGTAAGGCGTAAGGAATACACTTTACATAGTTACAGTACTAACACACACGGGTCACTGTAAGTATGATAAGAGGATGTTCCAATGCTTCATTGACAATAAATCCAGCTTCAAACTACTCCCTTGCTGCAGAGACTGTTCATTATTCTTACTTTGTCAGTCGTAATGAAACCTATTCTTGGGAGAGCAGTCGGAACGAAACACGCAGACGATACACTTGTAGGTTAAATGCTTTATTTCAGGGTCATGACCAGCAGATTCTTTCGTACATTACTGAAAGTGAAATAGTCGTTCTCTTTTTAGAGGAGAAGTACATTTACGAATCGAGTGTAGGGGACACTGCGTACGTTGGAGAGACTGTGGATATGTTCTGTAACGGGTATAGACCGTCTGATGAAAGTAATTATATTCGCCAACAAAGTCACCAGCATCTCATCCACCAAGTAGTCACTATCACCAACACCCAATTGACGGAGACGTGCAGATGGTACAAGTACAGCAACCACCGTTGTTATCAGTAGGTATAACTCCATAAATGCTACTGTAGACCATCCCATAAAGGAAAGTTGTCACGGAACTCAATTTGACCCTACTTCCTTCGAATTTCCTGTGTGAATCTTCATGAACTCGCCTGTTATACTCCCCTCCACGCATGATGCGCAGGACGATTCTCGGACAAAACAATGTTCTATTCGACGTCACTAGTTTTGCTCCGCATTTTAAAACAAATGTGACTATCGTAATCAAGCAAAAGCCAGGGAACACCTCTATGAGCTTATCAGAGATATCTCTCGGTAAAAACGGAATCACTACAGTCGTGTGTTCTACCTATGACACAGATGTGTATTAGTGGCACTGCACGTCTTCTGTCCGAGGAAAAATTCGTGAACTTGAGCCCCGATCTACGGATGAATGATACCACGGTCCCGGAATCCAGCAGCGCACTTCCTAGATTCCAGACGTCTTCCCTGGAGCTGAGTACGGAAGTGTCGACCAGTACTGATGCACTCCCGCGTCGCGGCGAACCAATCAGTGAGTGCGACTGTCGCGCATGATAGAGCCTACTGAGTATTCGGACGACGGCGAACAACCCAAGGCCAGACTAACAATGGGTGCCACAATCCCTCGTCGGAAGACATCAACAGAAAGCCGAAGGATTCTTCAGTCACATGGAGGGACGGTCTAGGCTCATCATTTCCAGTTCTGACAACGATTACCATTTCGTTTTTTCTCATCATATTATGCCTCCTCGTTGCCTTATGGAACATTCGTTCTCGGCTTGATGAGTGCAAACACCCGACTGCAACTACTCCTGCGAGAAGCGAAAACCCTACAATACCCGACGAGGCTCTTCAGGAGATAGATAGCCGTACTGGTTTCATACCGGAACACGATCAACCGATCACCCGGACAGACTCCAACCAACCCCGGGCTTAATCTCGAGCTTAACAGAAGCGTCTGATAATTATAAGGGCGTCTATCAGAACGAAGAGGAGGATCACAGAGCGTGTCAGAACGATGAACCTGTATATATAGTTGTGTTGGTGAGTAGGATCCAGGACGTTTATATATAGTTGTGTTGGTGAGTAGGGTCCAGGACCTGTGTTTATAGTTGCGTTGGTAGGTAGGGTCCAGGACCTGTGCATATAGTTGTGTCAGTGAGTAGGGTCCAGGACCGGTGTATATAGTTGTGTTGGTAAGTAGGGTCCAGGACATGTGTATATAGTGTGTTGGTGAGTAGGGTCCAGGACCTGTGTATATAGTTGCATTGGTCGGTAGGGGCTAGGACCTGTGTATATATTTGTGTTGGTGAGTAGGTCCAGGACATGTGTATATAGTGTGTTGGTGAGTAGGGTCCAGGACCTGTGTATATAGTTGTGTTGGTGAGTAGGGTCCAGGACCGGTGTATTAGTTGTGTTGGTAGGTAGGGTCCAGGACCGTGTATATAGTTGTGTTGGTGAGAAGGGTCCAGGACCTGTGTATATAGTTGTGTTGGTGAGTAGGGGCCAGGACCTGTATATATAATTGTGTCGGTAGGTGGGGTCCAGGACCTGTGTATATAGATGTGTTGGTGAGTAGGATCCAGTACCTGTGTATATAGTTGTGTTGGTGAGTAGGGTCCAGTACCTGTGTATATATTGTGTTGGTGAGTAGGTCCAGGACCTGTGTATATAGTTGTGTTGTTGAGTAAGATCCAGTACCTGTATATATAGTTATGTTGGTGAGTAGGGTCCAGGACCTGTGTTTATAGTTGTGTTGGTAGGTGGGGTCCAGGACCTGTGTATATAGTTGTGTTGGTAGGTGGGGTCCAGGACCTGTTGTATATAGTTGTGTTGTGAGTAGGGTCCAGGACATGTGTATATAGTGTGTTGGTGAGTAGGGTCCAGTACCTGTGTATATAGTTGTGTTGGTGAGTAGGGTCCAGGACCTGTGTATATAGTTGTGTTGGTGAGTAGGATCCAGTACCTGTGTATATAGTTGTGTTGGTGAGTAGGATCCAGTACCTGTGTATATAGTTGTGTTGTGAGTAAGATCCAGTACCTGTATATATAGTTATGTTGTTGAGTAAGATCCAGTACCTGTATATATAGTTATGTTGTTGAGTAGGATCCAGTACCTGTGTATATAGTTGTGTTGGTAGGTAGGGTCCAGGACCTGTGTATATAGTTGTGTTGGTGAGTAGGTCCAGGACCTGTGTATATAGCTGTGTTGTTGAGTAAGATCCAGTACCTGTATATATAGTTATGTTGTTGAGTAAGATCCAGTACCTGTGTATATATTGTGTTGGTGAGTAGGGTGCAGGACCTGTGTATATAGTTGTGTTGGTGAGTAGGGTCCGCCGACGTGTATATCCTCGCACAAATGGCCTAAGAGAGGGCAAACTTCAGAAAGCTTGTCAGCACGATATCTAAGGAACGCAAGCATGTAGCAAGTTCAAATTAGGTATGTGAGTTGCACGTATTGTGAAGATGAACCCTATTGTTTTGGTGTTAGGTCAAGGTCATTTAAGGTCACCATGGGACAAACTTGGCAACGAAACATTTTTTAGACGGGATATCGTAAGAAAACATTGTGTTCTATGAACAACCATCTGGTGACCTACTTTGACCTCATTTGACCCCTTGACCTGGATTGACCTTTCGACCTTGTGACATTGAGTGTTTATTTTTTTGTGATGACCAGATTCGTCTTGGTGAGACAAACCATGAAGTGAACTGGACTAATGTAATACAACACTCCTATCACGAGCTAACTCGAGGAAACGCATATGTTGGCTAAAAGGTCAAGACAGCCCTAAAACACGGGATGTTGTTAAACTGGACGGGTTGTTTTGATATTGAAATCTTGCAAACAAAATATTTTAGAGGGATGTTGTAATGGAAAGTTTTGTTCGTCTAGGCGACTGCATGAAGTTTCGTTATGCATGGAGCCTATATGAGGTTTGAACTTATGAATACCTGCCACTCAGCAAATTATGATGCTTGTGTCAAGATAAAAAAATTGTACCCAGTGCCCCGATAAATATCGTTCAGGCAGGGGTATGTGATACCCAATTTGAGAAAACCTGCACCTTCAGATGCCACCCACGTGAAAGTGTGTAGATATTACTGTAAATACACCTGTATGACTCCCAATTGTCCACCTTTTCATTATACACACAATTTTCCTGGACAGACTGATGTTGTCTTGTGGCACTGCAGTAATGAATATAATGTATATAATGAATATAGAATTTTAAGTAAACCGACTATATCTACTAAGGGGTAATACACGTTTTCTGGTTTGGCCTATTAGCCACAGCCTGTCAGCTATGGCAAGGAATCACGACACAGTTTTGTGTCTTGTTACACTTTATTGACACTTTTCCTCAAAACAATACAATATTACATACTTCGTGCGGTATAAGCGTTATGAAAACTTATGCAGTACTACAGTGAAGCAATTTAAACGAAATATTTCATCAATTCTCTGGGGCGGTCGGTGTGGCCGCTTTTTTCCTTCAAAATATTATATTCGACATTTGATTCGAAATTAAGACTATCATGAAAAGCAGTAGCCTCGGGGACAATTTTCATCATTTTACTGCCTAAATAGGAGCAAAAACTTCACAGAACTCCCAGAAAATGATTTTCTAAGCCTTACCTTCGCGGTCTAAAAAAGGTGTAATAACGTTTGGAATAATTTGGATTCTACTGAAGGTCGCGTGATGACAATTTAAATTTTGGTACATATCTAACGATCACGATCAGAACATTCTACAGCAATGTCACCTAAAGTGTCAAGGTGTATTACGATTTTAAAACCTATTCAATTCATGGACAAGTAAATAAGTAGCCTGCTAAAGCAGACAATATGAGGGAGCCGTTCCTGAAAATAGAGGGGGCTATCGCTCTTTCGTATATCTGTATATACCATGGTCGAATATTACCAACATAGGCAAATCACCGATTGGTTAAGTGCCATCCTGCACATATGAGTGAATGAGGCTGATACGAGGTGAACAAAGTCAAAGGCCTGTTTCAACAGGCTAGTAATAAGTGGCTAACTTGGACGGAGGTATCTTACATGTGTGTTTGTAAACCTATAAAACCTTTAAGAGCAGTCGAAGTCGTGAAGGTGTTTGAAATATTGGGCTCTGTCTACGGAATCTGGAGATCAGTGTTCGGGTTTATACAGGGCTGGTGCATCCATTAACTCAGAACTTCTTTGATTTCCCACAGAACAGAATTTGGTGTTTTTTACGACATATATCTAGACATACTCATGACCGCAGCCTCAGAGGAAATTGTCGTTTTCGTCGGCATATTTGCTATCTATATACATTAATTTTATCGCTGTTTGATTCTTAACTAAATTAGACTCACAAGCGTTTTATAAATTGGCTTTTTCTGACCTCATGTTTTTAAGTAGCATATATATATATATATATATATATGGAACATCTTCCGTGTCATATTTCTGACACCTTTTGACACCATTATGAATCGCCGTATACTCGGTCACAGTTGTTCCCCAGTACACGCTTCATGCACAGTCTGAAGAAACTTGATCACCCGTCGTCTCAATCGATTTTGAAATGGCATGCACAAAAACTTCGGGTATATTTTTTCTTTCCATATTTGGAACCGTCATGCTTGAATTGAAGTAAATAAATGCTTCAAAGTATCGTGAAAATTGTTTTCAATCTTTTGACCAACATGTGATCTCTGCTGACCTCTGCTGAAACTAGTATTTGAATCCAGCATAGCCGCCCCTAGAATTAAACCCAGGACTCTGTTGTCATTCATAAATTTGGAGCATTTTAGCTGGCACACTTTCACATGTTATGTATATTTTATGAGAGCGCGTGATCGCGATGACCCATAGCGTTAATAAACAAGTGATTAGATTCCGTGATACGTGAGTACGTGTCTGCAAATAACTCTGATAACGTGCTTATGGCGTGATATGGATCGTGATTATTATAGCCGGTATATGGTTAGAATCACGGAAGCGCATTTATGGGGTCGAAGTTCATGCACAGAGGAGAGATCGAGAGACTGAAACAGACAAACCAGTGGTATGCAATGGGTATATTCCATGGTCACCCCACCTCGACGAATTGGGGAAGGTTTTACAGCTGGCGGACAGTATCCAGGTTTATATACAACCTTCCTTGTAGTATATGTCCGCTCCTCTGCTCAGCGGGTGTCCCATGAAAATATTGACAAAGCGTCTATTCACATGAACATTTTGAGGACGGGCGTTGTCTGGTGAATCTAATAACATTATGTGTTACCATACCCCAAGAGGACAATTTTCTCTGCTCTGCAGTATGTCTAAGTGTGAAGATTGAACTGCCAACTTCCTCATTCGCTCTGGGCATTATGTCAACAACTAGGCACGAGTGAGCAACATCTGATGAAACACGATTTATAGCCAGGAACTCGGTCATCCGGGATTGTGTTATCATTAGGTCACTAGGTTAATAACATCTCAAATGTTGCAGGTCATATATTAATACTGTATCAGCTATCAATCATATCCCGTATCTCTTCAACTGACGTTCCACTCGAATTTGCCAAGAAACACAGCTCATTCCTGCAAATACCTGCAATAGCATCCATATAGAGTTGCTTCCACTCATGTTTCACACTGTCTCCCTGGAATATCTAGCAGACTTTCACAAAAATACATACATACATATACATGCATACATATAGTTCTGCCAGTTTATTGCTTCATTGACCACAGTAATACAACCAAATAGCGCATTACAAGCAGTTAATAGTATACAATATGCAATAATCGTATTTGAAGTAAAACAAATAGAACAGTAGAATGGGAGAAAACCTTGGAGACCAGGGGTCAAGCAATAAAGCTCATTCAAGATGATCGTATAACACCGCACATTCTTACAGTTTTTGTTGGAGGCGATTGTTGCACCAAGGCTGATGTATTTAGCGATAGCCTTTCCTTGCCTGTTGCTGAAGTTTTTCCCTTCTTCCTGTGTTATTATTTTCGCTCTGTTCCGAGCTTATAGAACTGCGTATAAGCGCATCATATGTATGTATGTATGTATGTATGTATGTAGTATGTATGTATGTATTATGTATGTATGTATGTATTATGTATGTATGTATGTATTATGTATGTATGTTATGTATGGGAATCCCTCTCTAGCAAATGCGGTGTTTGTTATATTTCATATGCTCTAGCATCCGCATCCATGGAATTCTAGCCCAAGGTGTGGACACGTCCAGGTATATTATTAGATATTATTATATATTATCAGGGGAAACAGAATCAGAGCTATAGGTATGGTCTTGTGTTATCATCGAGGAGTAGCGGGGTCAGAAATTATCAGTGTCGTGCTTCGACGTGCACCTCACCATATATATATATATATTCATTCTAAATGTGTGCGAATGGGCAATTGGCGGACATATTACACCTGTACACCCCAATGGCGCCGTCCCAGTCATCCAGGCTTTTTTTTTCTCAAGATATTGGATTAGGTTTCGAGCTTCCGGAGCAGTGCTTTGACGTCCCATATTTTCTAGTCTTCTTTAAACATGATATCTCAGCTTTATGATTATTTCTTTTCCAAATCTTGTCGAAGGCAAATATCGCTGTCGTGTGTAGGTGTGTATGTATGTGTGCATTCGTATTCATTGTGGGCAACAGTTCTGGAGAACGCAACCAACCATCAAGTTCACATTAGGCACGGAAATTGCCAACACAGAGAGAAAGGACTCCATCTAGTAACAGTCCAAGGTCGTCTAAGGTCAGGGGAGGCTAAACACAAAACACCCTTGAGCACACTATCAGCAGATCGCGAGCAAGTAGGCAAGTGGGTTGCAGATATTAAGATTAAGAACCCTATGTTTTTGCTATCAATTCAAAAAATATGTAAGGTCACATGAGGCGGAGATTAAAATGCTTCTGAACACGATATCAGGCGATGGCAGCTATTAACGATCGTTACTATTGTTTGTCCGTCCATATTTTTCCAACACTGCGTTATGTTTCAATGTTTCTTGTTTGAACAATAACATTACAAGTTTGGTAATACATGATAAGTTTCGGGTGCGATTCCACCAGAGTGGGAGGGGGGGGGGGGTCGGGGCTTGGAGCTCGGCCCCTGAAAGATCTACCACCATTTTTTTTTTTCACCACCCCGATGGAACGCATGGAAACGAAAATTAAAGTATCCAAGGCCTTTTTGCAGCTGGAAAAGACTTTTGCCGGTTATCTGAGGATCCTAATTTCTCATAATCTCCTCTTTTGGTCCGTGCCAACCCAGACAAACTTTCACGCACCTGGGACGCGGCATTTGAGATGATTCCGAGCCATCTGCATGCATCGTGTCACCATCCAAATAGGTCATGTCTCTGTTCAGAAACGCAACGTCTTTTGCAAAATCGTTAAACCAGATTCATTACTACTACATGTAAAAGTATATGTTTAGGTATACTTAAGGAGACGTTTGATTATTGAAACAATCCACAATAGATCCAATACATTGGAACATATCCTGTCATACCGATACTTCGTTCATTAATTTCAACCATTCGTGTAACAGTATGGATTTGTGTGATACCAATCACCAGTTTATTATTAATAGAATATACAGCTCAGTTCGTTTAGAGAGGAAATAAAAGTTACGGAGGGCTGCTATCCACGGAGACAATTCTCACGTACGTATGGTTTGCGACTGAGATTCTCAATTCCGCTAAATACTTCGAGCAATATGCTAGGGTTGATATTTTACAACATATCATGGCAAGCCAAATGCCCAATAAATCGAAAAACCTGGTTTATCGACCGAGAAACCAAGTTTATCGACCGAGAAACCAAGTTTATCGAATGAAAATCCAAGTTTTTTTCGATTGATAAACTAAGATTCTCGCCGATAAACCACGTTTCTCGACGAGAAACCACGTTTATCGATCGAAAATCCAAGTTTATCAGCGAGAATCTAAGATTCTCGACCGAGAAACCAAGTTATCATCGAGAAACTAAGTTCTCCGCCGATATACCAAGTTATTTCGATAATCCAAGTTTATCGGCGAGAAACCAAGTTCCTATATCGAGAAACTTAGTTTTCGATCGAGAAACTGTTTTAATCCCAACCCGATCAACCCGAACCGAGTTCTTTGGCGAGAATCTAAGTTATCAGCCGAGAAACCAGTTTATCAGCCGAGAAACCAAGTTTATCAGCCGAGAAACAAAGTTTATCAACCGAGAACCAGGTTTATTCGACTTTCAACTTGGTATATCTCCGAGAATCTTGGTTTCTCGAAGTCCGCGGTGTACTACTACTAGTACTGTAGTACTGTATAGTACTAACGTGGACTGGTGCTAGACACCGAAGATTTTGCGATACATCTCGCCGTTGAAATATCCAATATTGAATATTTCAATCATAATCTATAGCGTTTCCAGTTGTCCATCATTGAGAATGGAGGGGTCGCCTGATTCGGTTAGTATCAATCAATAGGATGGCCCAGGCCCAACGTTTAGGCTAACAAGCTTCAGCCCCAGGCTAGCCTACCGTTAGGAAACCATCCACGGAGGGCTGTGACGCTCGTTCCTCTCTGTTGGCAGCAGGCTTGGGCTAGATCATCAGATTCAGAAGAAAAAGTCCCGCGAACACAACCACCGATAGTAAATTCTTGACAGGAATCATTTTGCTTTCGAAAGCGATCGGCGCTCAGGCTCAGGCCATATAGCGCGCGCACTGTACTATATACTGTACATGCTGCTCATGCCCGCACACCGTACTGTACTATACTGTACTACTGCCTTCATATGCAGTGCATGTATGTATCGATCACTAAATCGAGAATCTAAGTTAATCAACCGAGAATCTAAGTTTATCAAAAGAGAATCTAAGTTATCAACCGAGAATTCAAGTTTATCGGCGAGAAACCAAGTTCTTAAATGAGAAACTGGTTATCTTGCTGAGAAACCAAGTTTCTCGATCGATAAACCAAGTTTCTCGATTTTTAACTTGGTGTATCGTCGATAAACTTGTATTCTCGATAGATAAACTTGGATTCTTGGTTGATAAACTTGGATTATCGATCCTATAAACTTGGTTTCTCGCCCGAGATTATTAGAGTTTTCGCCGATAAACTTTGGTTTCGAACGATAAACCAAGTTTTCGCCGAGAAACTTGGTTTATCGGCCGAGAAACTTGGTTTATCGGCGAGAATCTTGGTTTATCAATTTGGAAAGTTGGGATTTTCGATCGATAAACTTGTTTCTCGGTCGCGATAAAACCAAGTTTCTCGATTAATGGGGCATTTGGCTTGCCATAACTGTTCGGCTTTCATATCTGGACCTGAAACACCCACTGACAGCGTGTATATTTCGCACGTATACGCATGTTATATACGAAAAACGTTGTGTAGCGCACGGCCTTTTAGATCAGGTGATACCAGACAATCCTAATAGCTGAACGTAGGAAATACGAATGTGTCTTTGAGAAATGCTAGAGAGCAAATTCGTACGTATTCTCAGGCCCAAGTCGTAAAAATGAGATTGTTCTTCGTGAGGTAGGAGAAACAGTATATTCGAGGTGTGCTCATAACTCGGGCAGAAATGAGCACGAGAAAGCCACCTGCTCACAAGCTATACGTGTGGAGAAAAGAGAAACAATGAGCATTTTCATGGTTTCGGTTAATTAGATGATAATACTATTGAGTCAAAGGACATAGGGGGAAAATGGCTGTTCGACGTTGCGCGAACATTGTGTAGTACAATCTTTTAGAACTCCCCTGATGATGATCATTTGGGACCAACTTGGTCCATTGAAGCCCCACCTTAGTTACAGCCATTGTTGAATTTTAGAAATCTTAACATTGTATGTCACCAAATAATTAATCAAAATTGAGGATATACACGTGGCGTTCAACCGCGTGCTAATGTCGTTCATGTGTATATAGAGCCTTGTTTACCAAATGACCGTTGGCACTATATTATATCATATTATTGTATTGCAACTTTAAACTGGCCGGGCTTATCCGGGATGCTCTAAATCCAACGCCCCTCGATTACTACCCGCTGTTAGACATAGGTTACTCACTTTCCAATCTTTATTGATCCATCAACCAAGTCCAGCTCAAATGTTCCACGTGAGTTCGCCTGGCCATCTCCCGCTGAAAAAACGTTCTCCTCGGTTACCCTGATCCCAGTGATGCCTGCGTCGGAGAATGCTTGGCATCTCCGAAACACTCCTGAAGATTTATAATATATAATAATAATAATAATATAATAATAATAATAATAATAATAATATAATATATAATAATAATAATAATAATAATAATAATAATAATAATAATAATAATAATAATAATAATAATAAGGGACTGTGCGAATACATCCGCCAGAAAAAGTCGGCCAGGAAAACCACTACTAGAGGTGGCAGGAGTGCAATTAGGACCACTGACACAACGGGGAAAAAAGAGGGGGAAGGAAAACACAATGGCTCCATGAATACCAGAATGCCTGGAAGGAAAAAACCACTCCATGGTCAGTACCCTCGGCAGATGGAGGAAGTCACAAGCCAAGAAACGGCATTCAAATGGTTGTCCAATGCAGGACTAAAAATTGAAACGGGGCAAGATAACAGCTGAACAAGACCAGGCCCTGAATACCAAATGCCACAGAGCCAGGATCCTCCACAACACAACGGACAGCAAGTGCAGAATGTGTGGTGCTCAGGATGAAACTGTGAACCACCCTGGTACAGGGATGCCCACGAAGATGGCCCAACGGGAGGACCTGCCAACATAATAAAGTTCAGACCGCCTACATTGGGGGATCTGCAAGCACTACGAGATAGTTGTCCAGAACAGCCTGGTTGCAACCACCCTGAGGCAGTAACGGAGAATGATGAAGTCAAGATCCTGTACGCACTTTGAGCTGCGAACGACAGGTCATCACCAACGCGAGAAGACCAGATCTCATGGTCCTGGATAAAGCAGGGAGACAGGCCAAGATCATAGAGGTCGCAATACTGACAGATCACAACATCAGAAGCAGAGAGAACGATAAGATCGAAAATATCAAACCTGAGACTGGAGATGCAGCGACAATGGGATGTCAGCGCTGAATGAAGTAATCCCAGTGGGAGTTGGGGCGCTGGGGGCTGTAACCCCGCACTTGGAAGGACACCTTCAGAAGATACCTGGAAGCCAGAACACCAGGCAACTTACCAAAACAAGCCATCCTGGAACCGCCCAATATGAGCGAGTACTGGACCTCCCAGAATCCGGGTAGGATTCGAGGTCCGCGTGTAAATAGTTACATTTACATTCCAACATTGTAAAGTTGTGAGAAGAAAGATAATAATAATAATAATAATAATAATAATAATAATAATAATAAAATAATAATAATATAATAATAATAATAATAATAATAATAATAATAATAAATAATAATAATAATAATAAAATAATAATAATAATAATAATAATAAGAATAATAATTTGTATTTAAATTTCGAATTGTAATGGCATACCATGCGTAGTTTGAGCAAGAAGAGTGTAGCAAACCAACGCTAATTATTTCCTCCATATTTCAACTCACGGAGCCATTCATGTAAAAGCTGACAAAATCTTAGCGGGGGGCTAGCTAGTCTAGTTTGCATGTCTCATAAGGCATGTTAGAACTGAATTCGAAATATATACAAATGCCTAACATCAACGTGGTTAAATTCATTGCATATACTAGAATATAGAGAAATTACCGTTGTTATAAAACCGAATAACCATGTAAGCATGGTGAGGGTCCAAAATAAACGTAACAGTTGGTTACCGAAAAGCATTGTATGATGAAATCATAATAAATGAAAAAAATTATGTAACCATGCTACTAGCAGCGATCCGTAAGACAGCACAGATGTTCGAGTGTGCTAGTCGTGTGCCCTCCAAAATAGTCTTAACTTTCTGCAATCGTTAGGATGACAGTATTCGAAGATTTGTAGATGGGATAAAAGATTGTCTGCTAAAACTTATAGCGGGCCAGCAATTAACCCCCGCATTTCGAATTTGCAACAGGGTTTCGGCTTTCTGGAATTATGACCGTTCCGTCTGGGGAATTGAATTGTTCTAATCCTAATTGGACTAGCGAAAACTCATGTCCCGGTTCTGAGGAAATTACAATAAAGCGTTATTACTAAGTTAACTTTCGGTGTCCCCATTGACGTGGATAGTTTAGTTGCATCATGTTTAGGTAAATTAAGTGATTGGGAACTATAATAGTAGAGTATTCGAGGAGTAAAAAGGCATCTGACAAGCGTGTATTATGACCCCCCTGCGACAAGGCAACTTGACCCAAGTTAGCTGATGTTTCTTTTCTTCTACTGGAAGGAATAAAAGCATAGATAAAGAATCCAAAACTACAACGAGAATCTGAATAAGTACTTCTTAGAAGCGAGTTCGATATTGTCCATGGTCTGTTCTTGGTGAAATGAAAGAAACCATCTGCCTCCATAATCCATCCGAGGCCACTTCCCACTCCTCTCCCAAATCCTAACTATGGAGTTGATACAAAACATGTAAATGCTCGGAAGCTTGCATGCTCGAAATCTATACATGGTGAGGCAATAAAATCAAGCAGTCAGTCATTAGGCTATGATCTGATTATAGCAGTTAGCTAGAGCTTGGTTCAAGTTACAACCTTACTGTAGGCTGTTATCATTGCCAGAAGAACATTAAGCTGGGACAAACATTGATGAAAACACGCTCAGATCGTTTTTCAGCCCTCCTAATTATATCCCCACCTTGGGGATATTGTTTGGCAGCGCGTCTCCGCCGCCGCGTCCACGGAAGATGTTAGTGTTAACGCAATAACTGCTCTAACACAATGTCCGTGACACAACCTCTGCACACAGTTGGCCCTCACAAATTCTCGCATGAGTTCGAAATTGGGCGTCGCGAGGACCACTATGGCGGCGGCCATCTTGGAGTTTCCAATGAAACTGAATTGATAGTGGTTGTACAATATCCTAGTGCCGTGTCGGAACTATATGAAACTTTGCACACATGATCGTCTAATAAAAATCTTGAATGAGTCGAAAGGTGGGCTTCACCCGACCGCTCTGACGGCAGGCCATTTGTATTCTTCGCGAATCTGAGTTTTTCGCTGATTTGCACGTTTTGAAGCATGGCGACGTTGAAGACCAACTTTTTTTCCGCCCCATACGACCCCACCCGGCGGCATTTTGATTTTTGCGAAAATCATTTTCATGCAGTTTTGTGTACATTGTGTTTTTCTTAAACTTGAACACATGATCGCGTAATGAAAATTTTGAAACAGGTGAAACAGTGGGCGTGCCGAACCCGCCTCTGCAGCGGCCATCTGGATTTTTTGTTCCTTATAGAATACCGTATTCTTGATTTGAAGATATTGTTGATATTCATACTGCTATACTTGTTTGAAGCTTCAAATAGCTTGTTGACATAAACTCTGTTCTTAGTCAGTTCACAAAAACACACTCATAGTTCCTACTAGTAGTAAGATGGATTACATTACAGGCTTATTGTTGACTACTGACATCTCAGCTTTTCATCACTTTTACTGGACCTTTGGTGTGGAAACATCATTAAAAAAAATAACTATAACATTATGCAATTAGCATAAAATGAAAGAACATCTTGTACAGGCAGCAATATGTCAATGAGTTTCAACTTGCTACTTCGTTCTGGTGACGGTAGTAGGTGGTTAGGGGTGGGTAGGGGTGGGTGGTTCTTGCTTTCTGTTTGTTCCCACACACGTTGGGTTCTCGCTTCATCATTTACGTAGTGCTATCTTTTTACAAGCTCTCATTAGCTTTCTGGTAGTACTTCTGAGCCATTTTCTCTTACCTTACTGTTACCATATTGTATTGTGTGCTATGGTTCAAATAAAGTTCGGATCAATCAATTCAATCAATCAATCCAAAATTGACAAAGTATGAGCTAATAAGCTACCTGCACGGCCGGAAAATGAAGCTTTTCCAGACGGCATACTAAGACAGTCTTCAGTGAAGAGATCTCCAATGCATCCAAAGTCCGCTGCTGCGAAGCAACGAGTGGCTTTATCGTTTGATGCTTTAACACGGTTAGTTAAATCTGAAAATAGAGTTGAAAACCTATAAAAAGACCAATAAAAACACAATCATGACATTTATTACTTTGCCAGGAATATCTAATAAATTCACTTGGTTGTGTGTTCATTGCACGTGTTTCAACTGGGGGTAATTATTACCATCAACATATGGGCTTACTATTCGCATTTCCATCAGCGATTAAATGTTCACTAGCTCGTTTTCCGAAGATTACTTAATATGAAATTGGGCAAACCTTGACGACCAACCCCACTAAAATTATGAGATTCCTCGACTTATAGTCAATTTCATTGACATGCTTGTCTGGGACCATTCTATTTTTCACTTATAGAAGAAGAATTGTCAATTTTTCAATTACAGTTCAAACGTATGAAACAAGAAAAAACACGAACGAACGTAGCACAAAATATGTTAAACGCTTTCGGGTTTTTTAAAAGCCTTTATACAATAGGAAGGTAGAGATCACTATTTACATGTGAAATCCATACGAATAAGAAGGCAGAGATCACTATTTACACGTAAATTCCATACGAATAACAAAACAGTCGGCATTTTTCGGGAATATCTGCACAAATAGGGAAACAGCAGCGCACTATTCGTACGGGCAAATCTATACAGATGACAACATAGTGACCGCTAATCGTACGGGAAAGATCCGTACAATTGAAACAAGGGGGCAATCCCCGGAGTTGCAGGATCTCATCAGCAAATGTGGAACTATTTAGTTGTTTCTACCTGCAACTATTTTGCGAGTTGCAAATAGAAAAAAAATAGAAAAATATGTCTGAAAACAGCTGTTCCCCTCCCTCCCAAAAATATCCATATTCATAGAAATTTCAAGAAATTTTCAGCATAAATGGTGGGAAACCCTCAGTTTTGATACGTTGCACCTAAAACTTGTAACAATCCAATCCTTCCAATCTCTAAATATACTTAAGAACAACAGATTTACAAAAATCCCCGAAATTTGCCGAAATCATGTTTCCCCCTAAAATTCACATTTTTAGTAATTTTTGGCTGATTGCATGGGACAAGTTGTAATCTGTGCCTTTAAACATCGCTACAAAATTTGAACTCATTCAGCCATTGGAATCAGCGAACATCTTGAAAAATAGTGAGATATTGATTAAAAAAAACTTGTCTCAAAGTGTGTTGTTCCCTCTAAATTCACAATAGTTTCTGCCAATTTTGAGACAAAATATGTGTTTTGTGACTATCAGGCGTGTGCAAAATTTTACTCTGTTCAGCCGCTCCAAAGTGGAGATATTTGCAAAAAATCATCAAAGATCTGACGGACACGCAAACGCACACACACACTCACACACACACACAAGCAAACACACACACACACACAAACGGACAATTTTGCGAGTGCACCACAATGCTGGATTACCCGGCACCAATGAACAGCCCACCAATGGGTATCTCTCAGTGGATAGTTCCTAACCACTTTTATGGCTACCATAGCAACCGTTTATATGACAACCAGCAAAAGTAAATATAGGTGAAATGGCGAACTGACTACAATATCTCATCCGGCCCTTCGGGACCGATGAGATAAAAAGACAGAACTTTCGCCAGACGTCCATACGATCATGCAATCCCATCATGTCCCATCCCATCATGCAATAAAAAATAATGTCATACTTGCACAACTCTGCAAATATTATTCGTTTTCTATTAAAATTTACTTACACATCATTTCACCTGAAAAATGAATAGTCTATGAGAGGGGAATGTTGTAGTGGTTTAGTAGGTGTTCTTAGTTACTGTTGTGAGAGATGGACTGTAAATTTCTGCGGAATGTCGAGTTACTCAACACAATGAAACAATCAAAAACCTCTATCCTCTGTGTTGTTCTACGGTGCTGACACGCATCATTGCGTAATAGAGACTTTCCCTAAATTCTCTGTATAATGAAGGTCAATTACTCCACATAAAAACATCGAAATGTAATTTGTTATTCCCCACAACCCGTGACTATATACTCTCCAGCAGTTGCCATGGGGGAAGGGGGGGGGGGGGGTCCGCAGCGGATTGACGTATCCTCTGGGAGCTGCTTTTTCGCATCACTTTAGTATCACATGCACGAGGTCAATTTAACATTTTAAATAGAGCGCATGCTCGTTATGTTCATTGCCTAAAGAACCAAAGGCATTAAGATCAGTGCAACAACTTTACTAAAAGTACGTTCTTATCAATGTGAGGAAGTTGCATACTCCCGACACATAAGAGTATAACATCACGTTGCGATTTCCAGTAACGGCAAGTAAAATCTAGTTTGTGTCCACCGTAGTGATTTTTCGATATACCTAGCTATAGGTAAAATTAGACTACGATTTAAGACAGGCCCCTATCGCATCTCTGGGTCAAGTACAGCCCAGAATATTTTGTAGCGTCTGTGTCTTTTATTTTCTTCAGCATCGAAAAAGTTTAGTCTAGTACGAAAATGACCTGGGAGGCCAGAATTCTTTGGCCCTGAAACCCATGCATTACAGTAACATCCATCAGAGTAAAATATTTTTCGCGACTTTCTCGCTAGAATCCTGCGATTCTTCTAGCCTTCCGAATCTTCAATTCTCATGAAACTGGAGTAACGAATGGTCTTGTTGTCCATAAAGTCGCAGAAGAAATGGGTTGTTTGGTTTCAGCGACGATTCATTTTACAAGAATTTTACTAAGATGCTTCTAAAACAAGTCTAAAAATCTAGTTTATTTCTAATTACTCGATTTCTTTATTTTCTGAAACCATGGGCAAATTTCCTTTCATTTATATTCCTCCCTGTTTTTCTGATTTTTTTTTTTTTTATGTACACAACCTATACAACGTTTTTAAACAATTTTAGCATGGAATAACAATCGCCCCACAGACTCAGCGTAACATCGACCCAAATTAACGGCAAGACCATCCGTGTTACTGCTATTTTCACGAAAATTGACTGGTAGACCAGTTAGTGAGTACTAATGATTATGAAGACCCATAACAATGGAGCAATTGATTCACCTAATTTTACCTTGATTATACGACAACCTTTTTCGGAAATAACTTCGATTATAGACGAGTATTTTGACGACATTTTAACTCTTCTCTCGAACATCTTGTCTGAAGAGGTTCCTACGAAGTTTGAGGCTATTATATTGCCGAGGCGGTTGGCTTTCAGAAAATCATAGAACTTAAAACAACGGACCCTTAGGTCCATATTGACATTGTTTCTTTACCTATAGAGATCATGTGATGAACAGAGTTAATTAGAACTGAAGAACCAGACATGAGCATTTCAAATGTGAGCAATCGAAGGGTAGACACCGAATATGTATACACTCATTAAATAATCACGAATTATGATGACACTTCAAAAAAGTAATGAAAATCACCAAGCAACTCAGTGACGAATAGTGGGGAAAATCCTCTCATGTTTGACAATTATCAATGAGAGTAATGCATAATATACTTGTGAAGGCGTAGAGGGATTTTAGAGTAGCCGACGTTGAAACGATAGCGCCCAACATAAGTAAAGAGACCTGCCTGCACAGAACTTTTCGTATGACCGACAAAGTAAAGTGTTAGCATCTGTTAATTCTTACATTTCATATGAATGGAACTAATTTTACTTTGGTAAAACCTGAGCTTTTGTAAGTGTATTTATTATTCTGCTCCAAAATGCTTGGGAACATTTTCCATGCACCTTTCCATGCCCCATAAGTTGAACGACTGTTCCAAGAAGGTTCTAGTCATTATCCTTTTCGATTCCAGTGACTATTCGCTTACAATTGGTTGCTTGAAGTTGACGAACTGAAAATCTAAATGAATTCACGGCATGAAAACTAAATATCTGTAATTATTGAGGGCAACTATTCTTACTTAGATTCAATGGATAAAAAAAAACAACTAAATTTGAAAGGTTGTCGATAATTTCAGATTTTTTTGAGTAAAATACGAGTCATTATTACAATATCATACGTGAAAAGTGTGAATGTGACCGGCGTATGTTGCTACCCATTGACTGTAACTTACCCCATTCACGCTCAACCTCAACGCAAATTCTACTCATCATTCCCAGTGCAAACTCTTAGGAAGTGTTTGCCACTCTGAATTCAAAATAGGTTGCAATCATATTTTAGTTAAATTTTATGTGGTAATAAATGAATTTTCACTTAGGATATGTCAAATTCACGTTCCCCTATTATGTCAAAGTAAAAAATTATTGATTTTACTTGGAACAAGCTTAGTTTTACTTAGGTAATGAATAACTTGTTGAATTTCTACCCCAGTTGGAATCACTTCACCTCAAGTTTTTTTTTTCAGGTAAAAGTATATTCCATTCATGTTACTTATGTAAAACTGAAAGCCAACATCTGCAGGAAAACGTTTTGCAGCGAATTTACCTGAACAATTGCACAATGAGAAAAAACAGTGTTCGTTCGAAGTATTTCAACAATAAGAAAAATTTCTGTATATTGCAGTTGATTATTACAATTCTGGGTCTGCGTCATTTTTTATATGAATAGGTCTATGTTTCAATGGAAAAGAATTGACGGGGGTATTATCGAGATATATACACCTCAATTTACTAATTATGATATTCACATATTTAATAAAGGACTGTTATATGGTCTTATGGTTGGAGGGCATTCAATCGATTATTCTGAAAAGAGAACGGGACTGTCAATTTTGAACTTACGAGTATGGGCGTAATCGAGTTCAGACCAAAGATATCGGTGAAAAAACGTTCAACAGTACCCGTCAAGTCAGCAGCTTTCTGGTTTACGTTTCCTTCAGTCTGCATGGTGATTCGTCAGCCTTCCGGTTTGTTCGTCCTTTTTTGCAGTGTAATATATATTTTTGGGACAATCCTGTTTTATCTATCTATTAATCACAGGAAGCTCGTTTCATGCGCGCATGTCTCTTTGCAACTGTTCAGTGATTCGTTACATTCGGTAGCTAGGCTCACGTGGTTCTCAATTCAACAGGTTACACAACGCATATAAAAGAATGCCTGTGCACGTGATGTCAACAAATTACCACCCTACAGTTCATATTGAAGCAATCGTTGACAAAATGAAACGTTATACTGCTTCGATAGCAATGGTGATCTCGTGTTTCGATATAAGCTTCTTTATGGTTGTATAGGTGCACATAAAAAAGGGAAAACACGCGGAGCACACGCTGAGAACAGCGCTTAGCCTAGATTCTTAAAGTAGTTGGTATGACCCGACCAGGATTCGTACTCTGGTACTCCGATCTCACGGGTGGGAGGCCGACGCTCTACCGATCGTGTCAACCACATACTCACCCTTAAACTCTTCTGGTAGGATGTGCAATTCCCAAAAGGCGGGTTTCGAAAGATCGTTCTGCATGCTGTTCGTGCAACGTCGAACTGCGCGTGTACCCATATGGCCTTTGACACAATAGAACTAGACATGTGCAGGCGGGTAAACCGCCGACGTGTATTTCCCCGCAGAAACAGCTTTGTGGACCTCGTTTAGAGGAAGCACATGCAATTATGTCCATTTGACCTCCAGTGACTTTGAAATGCCCTACCCGTTGTTCAGGTCCAACTGTAGTCCACATCCCCCAAATTTTGTTTAAAACGACAAAGTTAGAGAAATCGCATGATTTCTGCAAATTTGCCTTCCTGTGGACCCTGAAATGACTTCGTGTTGTTTAGGACTAACAACAGTCCACATCCATCGAGCTTTGTTTAAATCCGACAAAGTTAGATAAATCGCGAAAAAACCCTTGAAATCACCGTCATTTTTTCGGGACTAACTTTTTTCCCCACCCACCAAGTTTCGCGTAAATCGGATATACTCAGTATTTTCGTGTGAATCCTGCAAAATAGAGGGGAGCAGACATGCAGTGATGCCCACTTTCGAACTCATCCGAGATTTCACTATGGCGACATGTGTACCAAGTTTCAGATCAATCGCACAAAGCGTTAAGAGTTATTGCGCTAACGCCTAAAGTTCCCGGCGGCGGAGCCTGTGACGGCGACGGCGGCAACACACCCACAACTATAATATCCCCGGACACTTCCAGTATCGCGGGGATATAATTATAATCCTGTTGACTGTAACCGTGAACAGGCTTATAACCGGCTGTAACCACGAATCAACAAGAGCGAACGAATGTAATATTATGTAATTAGGGAAGGAGCAAGTGGGCCTGGGAAGCAAAATGCCGCCATGGAGCGGAAAAAGAGAAGTGACGGTAAAATATGCAACGAGCTCCGACTGTCAGACTGTCCGACTGTCAGACATGGGATAAATGCCTCGTTTGTCATCGAGCTCTCTGTATTTTAGGCATACCTAAATCACTTGTTATGGAATGAAATGGGGAATCCGTTGCTATCGAACATCAGTAAATACGTGATTGAGAGGTCTGTTACGTCAAATCTAAATAAATGATATAATGCATGCTGTTATAATGGTTATAAGTATCATCATCGCCTACTTTTAATTCATTCCCCATTGCGGGCGGACGACGCTGAGGTACGTCATGTACGCGTGTTGACCAGGTTGGGGCAGATTATACTCAGACATTCAACCATATCAAGATCAGAAAGACGCTACAATGTTAGGAGAATTTATAGAAACTCCTTCGGAGAAGCAGAGGCATTGTCTGCTCCTCTCACATGTGTTCTCTGGTTGTGATACGGTTCCTGCAATCACGGAGGAATAGGAGGAAGTTTATCCGACAGGTTCTCCGTGGGCGAAATTAACGAATAGACCTATATAGACACATTCTATGACGTATGCGAATTTGCGTATGTTCTAGTCTATCCATCGTGTACCGGGGACTAGTTGAGGAGCAATCCGTTACATTTATTGTTCTCGAGAAAGACAGCGGCCGGACGAACCAACCCGGATTATCTACCTCTAGCAGGCGGTGAAGCTATCCAGTATTTCTACACGCGTCTAACTCCAAAACGTTGGATGCTACTACAAAGCAAGAACGAGTCGATCATCGAAAATGGCACTTCCTGTGACTGTGCATAGAAATGATCGAAGAACTAGTTTAATTCCTGTGACATTTTTGCCTACTTTCAATAACACCCTATCAGATAAAGTGAAACGTAAATCGCATGTCCTTCCCACAAAACTGCAGATGTACCCCAAAAGATTGAACGGACTCATTTTTAAGGATAACCATTCTGGCGGATTAATAGTCTACAAATAATTGACCTGAAAGATCGCTATACACTGCTGCAAAACAGAGATTGTAGCCACTATAAAATGTGCAATTCAATGTCCCATGTTGATTAAGATTTTGAGCTACCAGGGTATTGATTTTATAGGTATGGTATTTTTAACATTTTTCCGACGATCACTCGACGAGGACCTTCCTCACTCCATAATTTGTTTAAACAGCAAAAGGTGGATACATTCCTACATGACTCTAAGTGACCGTCAATCGAAAAAACCTCGAGAGAGGCTTGGTTACTATTAGAAAGTTCTTGCCATGGTCAGTTAGAATGATCCCCTGTGTAAACGTGTAACAGCTAATACTGCATGACAGTGCACTAGGTCAGTGCATTCTCTACCTTTGATCCAATATTTCCATTCTGCTCTTTGTACACATTGACCTCTGCCTGTACTCGGTAACTCAGCTCCTCTGGGATAGCAAATTCTAAGACTGTTGCCTTTTGGCCAAAGTTTTGATCGATTTATTTTTGCTGGTTGAGAACTTTGTGCCGACACTCGCTCTATCTATATATCTATCTATCTATCTATCTATCATCTATCTATCTATCTACTATCTATCTATCTATCTATCTATCTACTATCTATCTAATCTATCTATCTATCTATCTATCTATCTATCTATCTATCTATCTATCTATCTATCTATCTATCTATCTATCTTGCTAAGATGGATCTTGACCAAAACTTAGTCACGTGTTCATTGACTGAAGGGGCACAATGAGCCATTGTGAGGAGAATTGCAAAACACTACTTGCACTCCTGCTGATTAAGTCGCATTGCCATGATAACATGACTAGTGTAATCATTGACTAGTGTTACCTATGGGTCCCACAGGAATTGAAGCTGAAAGTTTATTAAAGGGGGTAGTGGGCAATTCTGATCAATTTGTAGAATCATATGCAAAATGCAAGTTTTTGGCCCTTGAGTACTCATGCTTTGATGAATGCTGACCAGAGTTGGACTACTGGGTGACCTTTGACCACTTGAAGGTCAAAGTCAAATGATACTAAAGAGGCACAATGGGCCATTACGCGGAAAACGCCCCCATCCAGTGTAATCATGATCAGTGGTACCCATAGGTCCCACAGGAATTGAGGGTGAGAGGTAATTAAATTGGATGGGGGGTGGGGGGGGGGGGGGGGGGGTAGGCATTTCTGTTCAGATTGTATCTTTGTATCTATAATAAGCAAATTGCATGTTCTTGGCTCTTGAATACTCATGCTTTGATGGACGTTGGCCAAAGTTATACATAGTATTTATTGACTGCTGGGTGACCTTTGACAACCCAAAGGTTGAAGGTCGTTAAAGGAGCCTAATGGGCCATTGTGTGAAGAACTTTAAAATGTATCTCCTCTTACGAATAAAGTTGGATTTTCATGATACTCGCTCAGTGTCATCAAAGGTCAGTATGACTGAAACCAAAGCACAACAGTCCGGTAACATATCATACCAGTTCACTTCATTGAATATTCGTCCGGTTTGCGCCACTGAACCATTGGATCTCTAGTTTTTCTTCTTACAACGTGTAATGTGGAATGATCAGCATACATATCAAACTCAAATAAACACAAACATGTGAGGCTTTATGAGGGCGTAGAGACAGGGAGGGCCTGAAACATTGTAGAACGTGCTAAACATTGTGATTTGAAGCGCCCTCTACAGGCGGTGCCCTCAATTAGCCTCGGATTTTTTTCCGTCTTTAAGAACCACTATACCCATATATTCGAATACCACGAGCTCAAGATCTGAGGGTGCACCAAGATATGCAAGGGACAAAGTCCAGATTTTGACTGTCGTTTTTTGGCCACTTGGACTCCTAACATGGCTGTATTTTTCAATCGGAGCGGTCTTGTTAGTATGCACTACCACTCCGAAACAAAGCAATGCAGAACCCAGTTACTGTAGTTTAGATGAGAGAGGAAGAGAGTGGAATATATGAGAGAAGTATAGCATGAAATAATGCTTCCATATCAACATGAGGCGTATATATCTGATGCTATCGCAGAGAAAATAACAATAATGAAGGCAAGAATGGTGTTATCATTTTGTGTAAATCGGAGTAATTCTGTATTCTCGCAAAAAAACAACAACACAAATTTGACCTCCGGTGACCTTGAAATCGCCGTCATGTTCTTCGGTACCAAGTTTTCATTCCACCAACCAAGTTTTGTGTAATCGGACTAACTTAGTGTTTTCGTGTAAAACTTGCAAAATAGAGGCAGCAGACATACAACGATGCCCACTTTCGAACTCATCCGAGATTTTACTAGGACATTTTACGGACATGCAATGTGTACCAAGTTTCAGATCAATCGAATGAAGCTTTAGAGAGTTATTGCGCTAACACCTAAATATAACTAGACATGTGCAGGCGGGTAAACCGCTCACGTGTAATCCCCGCAGAAATGGCCTCTGTTGACCTCGTTTGAAGAAAGCACATTGAAGTTTATGTCCATTTGACCTCTGGTGACTTGAAATGCCCTACCTGTGTTCAAGACCAAACTATAGTTCATGTGAATCAGACTAACTCTGTATTTTCGCCAAAAAAAAACGACAAATTTGACCTCCGGTGACCTTGAAATCACCGTCATGTTTTTCGGAACCATTTTTTGTCCCCACCCACCAAGTTTCATGTAATTCGGACCAACTCTGTTTTTTCAAAACCTTCAAAACCTGCAAAATAGAGGCAGCAGACATACAACGATGCCCACTTTCGAACTCATCCGAGATTTTGCTAGGACGGACATGTGTACCAAGTTTCAGATCAATCGAATGAAGCTTTAGAGAGTTATTGCGCTAACGCCTAAAGTTTCCGGAGGCGGCGGCTACACCCCCAAAACCATAATATCCCGAACACTTACAGTGTTGCGGGGATATAATTACGCAGTTTTCTGTTCTGTGTTGCTATTCTGTGTGAAGGTATGTCCTGCTGAAGTTTCTGAGAGTGAGAGGGCGCTATTGCACTTGCTGTACGTACCAGATTGCAGTTTTTGCGCGTGTGAGAGGTCCCGTTTCACATGGTAAATAGAACGATGTTGACCAGAGGCTATTATTTTCAGGCAAATGTGGGATTGTGAAATCAGTTGTGAATCGTGAAACAAATGACTCGTGATGAGACCAGGTAGGGCTATATCCCTGACACGGGCAAAATCCTTCCATGGGAGGTCCAAATCAATAAAGACTCAACTCCTCCCATTGACACTGCGTGCGTGGTTCGATACGGCCATTGACGTTGTGCATGGGTCCGTGACGCAAATGAGAGGCAATCACAAATTTACAAGTCTGGCGTGTGCGCGACAGGGTCCCGCTTTCTGCCTTATAACTCGGGGACTGGGGAGCGCGTGCCCCGGGAACCTGAAGAGTGGTTTCCCGTACCCTCCTGAACATTATATGGGTGGTCCTGACCCGAACCCCCCACCCTGGGGGGGGGGGGGGAGAGGTAGTAGATCGAAAATCCCGAAAAAACGCCTTCCGACAAGCCCGGTGTGTGCGCGACAGGGTCCCGCTTTCTGCCTTATAATCTCGAAACATGAATCGAGGAATGATTTTCTGTAAATGCTCCGTTGGTGAAGGATTCCACGATGCATATGTTTCAACGATTCGCAGACGCAGCTGTAGACTGTGACAGGAAGTGACTAAAATGACATTTCACGATTCGCAGTTGATCACAGCATCCCACATTTGCCTATGAGCAATCGCCCTTCAGTCAACAGTCGTTTTCTATTCGAATCGTCAACGAAAACGTGAATTAACTTCCACTAGACAGCTCCCTAATTTATTTGATTCCCATCAGAGATTAGAGTCAGTTGACGGGTTTCGCAGAGAGCTTTTTTTCTTTTAGGACATAAAAATCATGAGAATCAGTGCGAACTTTGGATCAAGAAGTTTGAAAATGTCGAATAACTAGAAATATCACCCTTTGATGAGTTCTTACTCCTGTTCTACGTTTGAGAAATTGTTACATGTAATAATTTTTGCTGGAAAAAAAAGGAGGTACTGGGTATTTCGGGTTTTAATTTTCGGTTTCCTCCTGTACTTGGCTTGCAGTTGCAGACTGGAAATTCGATGATTTTAACGTTTCTAATTAGAACTGCCCTGATTCAGAAGTATGGACCGACGGTCTCCCCCTGGTTGGTCCAGGAGTTGATCTTTCAAAGGTTTCTATCTCCTATTACGGAGGCCATAGTGGAACTAACGTAGCCTAACGTTAGGCCTATTAGGCTACTATGTATTAGCCTAGGCTATATTAGCGAACTACATGTAGAGTTAGGCTACTAGTACTAACGTTACTTGTCAATAGTTAGTGGGCCCTGCTGTACAGTAGTTATTGTACTGGGGATAGGTATTTCCATTACAACAGTGGCTGTATAGTGGTCCCCCATGGCTGTAGTCCCTGACACCTGAGTGACCTGAGAGATTTCGTAATTTTTTCAAAAGGTCTTTGTAAAAAAAGAAATTTTTTTGTTAAGACCTGATATCATGTTGTCTGATTATACCATGATTTCGGTAATAAATATTGATTTGCTTTGTATCAATTCAATTGGAAACTTGCGTTTCCATGCATGCGGGCTGGTGGGCGGCGGGTAAAATCGCTCACAGTAGACTTTCCATGAATGCTGGGGCGGGCGGGCGTTTCTTTCGAAACCGCATGGCATTTCGGTCTTACTGGGCTAGTAGCACAACTAGTGCGGGGTAGAGGCCAAGTTTATGTTCAAATAATTTTTCAAACAACACACGTAACTGTTTCAACACATGTACATGTAATGATATCTTAAACAATGTTCCTCTATTTTCAACGGTCAGACACCTATTTGAACACCTATTTGCAGTTTTAAACTATTGACGTGTCAATATGCTGATTATATCTCGGAAACCTGTCAATATTGAAGTTTTAATAGTTTTTTAGGTGCTATTCTTCACATTTAGAACAGTGGTTCTTAAAATTAACACCGTGATTAGGTTCAAACACTGATATGTGTCCAGTGTTCAACAAATGGGGGAAGAGGTGCATGATGACAGATTCTACAGAAACTTCACAGTATGGTATACGCAATAAAACACACCGATGGGTCAGCAACTTTTCTCTCAGTGCTGGACCCAGTGAGTTGTTGTCGGGGGCGAACATTCGTCCTGAGCTGATGTGGATTCGGGTGTCCCGCAGGGAACGGTGCTGGACCTTTCTGTTCCTAGCTTACATAAATTATTTACCACACAGCATCAACTGTCGTGTCAGAGAGTCAGACTATTTGCCAATGACTGTGTGTTGTACAGGGGAATTCATAACAATAGTGATCATAACCTTCCAAGAGGATCTCAACACACTTGTAAGCTGACAAAATGAGTGGCAGATGAGCTCAATGCTACAAGTGTTTTGTCGTGCGACTCGCCCATTGTAGAAAGACTAAGAGTTCGCTATAAGCTCAGGACCTCTTATGCAAGAGACAAAGAGCCACTCTTACCCTGACCAGTAATCTTTCGTGGAAATAATGATCATAGGAACCAAATTGCAACTCCTGCAAATCATGCTCTTGCTTTTGTTATAGCCTAAATATATGAGGAATTTCCAACATTGCCCGCGTCAAGGGTCCACCTATAAGACCCTTATATACTTAAAGATTTCTCGAGTGTGTGGGATTCTCATACTCGAAATGTAATTGATACTTTTGAGTCTGTCCAACTAGGGTGCTTAGATTATGCTTGAATATGACTTTTTCAATCTAGTCCCCGGGGGCCTTTAACAAAATGATGGAGGATGTGGGATGGCAGTCTCTTGCAGGCCATGCTTCTGTTTAAGACGGCTCACTATCTATTTATTTAAGGCAATACTGGTCACCTTTTTGATTCCCATTAGTGCCTTCCACATCACCTGTTTAATTGACCCTCAGTCCTCACGGCATACCAACACAGAGTTCGACAACACTAGTAGCAAAATAAGGACTGCTACAAGTTTCCTTCTTCCGAGAACGATCAGAGATTGAAACAAATTTACCAGAAAACTATCATATATCAGCGATATGAAAAGTTCCAGCAGCAGTCAGAAAGTTCATCTCGCAGCCAATTCAAGTCTAATTATGTTCTCTTTCTACATGTCCAACCTATGCGACCGCTGGGTGCCACCGGATTTGGCCAGTATCTCCTCAAATCAAACTCGGCACCTGCCCGCCTCCTCGTCCGCGTGCATGTAACATGTTACCCGCGAATGCCGCGTAACCGCATGCCCACCCGCCCCCCACGTGCATGGAAACACAGCTTAACTTACAATATACCCTTGTTGAAAGTGACATCACAATTGTGTCAACAACATGATGAAGCTTATAAACATTCGGAAGAGAAATTTCGGTCTTAGGTTTTTGTTTTCACTCAATGATCTACTCCTTTCCTGGATCAAGTTGAGCTTATGTCACTCTAGATTGCTCACAAATTTGTTTAAAATACAATAATAATAACAAAGAACCAACATATATAACTGTTGGCGCACCAAAAGTTTGTCAGTATGCAGAGTTATTCTGGCAACTTCATGTGGGCAAAACTGAGTTTGGTACTTCAAAATTTTTGGCAGTTTTTCATCATCTTTTTGATTCCCACGTCCACCTGGTATCCAAGAATTGTGGAGGACATCCACATCAGTGATGCTTTGCAGGCAACATTTCCATTTTCCCACCCCCAGCAGTAACTGGCTGTGGTTTCCTCTACAGTGAAGGTGTCTTCACGTTGATTGGCGAGGTCTTGTCTTCCTTTCATGGTTCGCTATATGCAGGGATGTGTGCTTGTGTTCTGGATTTGGTTTCTGGGTATTTGCAATAAATGTGCTGTCATGCTTGAACATTCACTTGACAGAAATTTCCGCTCCGTCAAGTTTCGAGAAAGTGGTCGATCCTATATACTTATTGTCATTCCAGACGGTACATAGAATGGTGCTCATTGGAGCTTATTAAGGAATGGTTTACACCACTGCCGCGTATCATCTGATCATTAGTCGAAAAGAGAGGTGAGGTTACTGTTTAGCACTTTTCCATGATCAATGGCTTGGGTTCCTTGATGACTTACTTGGGCTCCTGAACCTGTGAATCTATATGCCATAACTTGAAAATCCATATCATCAGGTTGTCAGGTTTATGAGGCATAATATACTATTTGAATACTGGAATTTTGGTTTCATCTCTTGAAAGTTGGCTTCACAAAGGAAAAACAAGCAGTTGTATGTAGTATAAAAATTTGAAGCAGTTTACATAGGAATTTCATGTCGATGATATATGAATCAGCATACGAGCATTGAATAGAACTGTTTTATAGTGAATAAGGAGTAAAATTGCCACTACCCATATGTGCTGGTATTTTTTTTTTTCCTTAATCTTTTTGACAGGTCACAGCACTCACCCGAAGAGAATGCTAGCATTCCTCAACCACTTCATCGTACACACCACAAGGTTCCTAAACAATTTTCATGTGTTTGTGAGCAGGTGAGTCCTCTTTAGGGTTTTGCGTTTCATTTGAGTGTTCAGATGACCAAAACTTCTGTATTTCACCCGCCCGCCCGTCAGACCACTGTACATATTGTATTGCAGAGCACAGTTGACTCATTGTCCATATTGTATTGTGGAGCCCAGTCAGCTCCTTGTTGTATTGTATTGTAGAGCTCAGTCAGACCATTATCTATATTGTACTGAACAGCACCATTAGTTTCTGATTCCTTGACGAAGTCTAAGGAATTGCCAGTGCGTATGTGTGTATGTATGTGACGCCCAGCTTGTAAACACGATAACTCGACCCCACTTAGTTTGATGAAGCTCATACTTGGTATGTGTGTTCCCATGATCAAGTTACGAACCCTACTGTTTTGGGGTCAGGTCTGAGGTCACCAGAGGTCAAAGTCTAAAAACCTTGTAAACACGATAAGTCCAGAATGGTTGGTCTGATCAAGTTGAAATTTGGTGTATAACTTTCTTATGGGGACGACTGGAACCCAATTGTTTTTGGTTAGAGTCGGAGTGAATTTTGGTAAAAAATAGAAAATATGTGAAAAGTCGTGATTTTGGCAAATTTTGCTTGTAAACACGATAACTCGACCCCACCTAAATGGATGAAGCTCATACTTGGTATGAGTGTTCCTCATGATGAGTACCTTGACCCTATAGTTTTGGGGTCAGGTCAGAGGTCATCCCATTCTGAGGTCACCAGAGGTCAAAGTCTAAAAACCTTGTAAACACGATAAGTCCAGAATGGTTGGTCTGATCAAGTTGAGATTTGGTGTATGGCGTTCTTATCTATATATAAAATATCCACTCATATATACAGCAATCAACTGCATGGCTCCTAGATTCATCTCAGAGCTTGTTAAGCTGCATGTTCCTTCCAGATCCCTATGGTCATCTTCCAAGCAACAGCCCAAAGTAACAGTTCGCTCATCCACCAAGTTCTACGGTGACCGTTCATTCGCCTCTGCTGCGCCTCTATTGTGGAATACCCTTTCTGACTGTCCGTCTGGCTCCGACTGTAACTACTTTCAAGTCTCGTCTTAAAACATTTCTCTTCACTCAGCACTTTCTGTCTGACTGATTCTCCTGTTATGTCTTTGTTGTGTGTTTCCCTCCCTGTTTTTTGTCCTCTGGCTTATCTTTTCTCTTTCCACTCTATGTTTCTTTTTGCTCTGAAAAGCGCCTAGATGCTTTTTGCATTACGCGCTCTATCAAGTCCTCATTATTATTATTATTATTATTATTATTATATTATTATTATCGTTATTATTATTACTGTATTATGGGGAGTACAGAAACCCTATTGTTTTTGGTTCGAGTCAGGGTGAATTCTGGGTAATAAAAAATAGAAAATATGTGAAAAGTCATGATTTTGGCCAATTTTGCTTGTAAACACGATAACTCGGCCCCACCTGGATGTATGAAGATCATACTTGGTGTTCCCAATAATGAGTACATGAACCCTATTGTTTTGGAATAAGGTCAGAGGTCATCTGAGGTCACAAGAGGTCAAAGTCTAAAAACCTTGTAAACACGATAAGTCCAGAATGGTTGGTCTGATCAAGTTGAAATTTGGTGTATAACGTTCTCATGGGGAGTACAGAAACCCTATTGTTTTTGGTTCGAGTCAGGGTGAATTCTGGTAAAAAATAGAAAATATGTGAAAAGTCATGATTTTGGCCAATTTTGCTTGTAAACACGATAACTCGACCCCACCTAAATGGATGAAGCTCATACTTGGTATGTGTGTATCCCATGGTGAGTACATGAACCCTATTGTTTTGGGGTTCCGGTGAGCGGTCCATCTGATGTCACAGTCTGAAACCTGAAATTTTGTGTGTAGCTTTCTTATCAAGAGTACAGAAAACCCTATTGGTTGGTTGGGGAAAAGGGTAAATTTGTCAGATGTTATGTTGCCCATAATAAGCCGGACAATCTTCCCATTTGCCCTTGGGTCTGGCTATATGGGGAGGGGATACGCGATTGTCAGAAAGACAAGGAACGGGAGCCCGTAACCTTTTTTGGCTTTCGGCGTTGTGTTTTCATTTTTGTCATGCCCTCAAACAAAGTTTACGAGTAATAACCTGTGATCCATCACCATGTTCTTGACCTTGACATAACTATCCTTGGGGGCGGGGGGGGGATTCTTCTTTCAATCTTAACCAGAGGAGCCAGAAGCTATAAGTGGACCATGAACATCCTTGAAGCAAAGGTTGTTTTTGTTGCCTCAAGTGACCACTTGAGGTTATAGCTAACCTGTGGCTTTGACCAGGCTGTGGCTAAGATTGTATTGGATTAAACTTTTGGTGAAGAGTGGCAACAGTGTCGCGCTGCAGCAGGTGGCCTTATAATCAGGTTGCACGTGGGCGTGTCTCTTAGTCTCTCTACTTCATGGTTCCACTGTAATGCTCAAGTTGATTGTTTCTGATTTCGTTTGGGATATTTTGTAGTAGTGTTGTTGATCGGCTGTGAGCCTTGAATTGGACAAAATTTTCCTGCTCCTCTTGGTTCTGATAGAGGTATCTACTCCTGGATTTTACTGATCATTCTTTCAGCAATAGGCATTATACGGCAGTCCTGGGAGCAGGTTGGTAATGGTTACAAAAACCCCTGCCTTCAGTGCTTGTATATTATTTCAGCAACAGCACCGGCCAAAAAGAGAAGGCGAGCTATGGCCAGGTTCCTTAATGGCTTCGTGAACCTGTAGGAATCAAATCAGAAATAGGAGCCTGATAACGGCAGTCCCGGAGCAGGTTGGGATGGTTTACACACCCCTGCCTTTATAGTATTTCAGCACCGCCAAAAAGAGAAAGCAAGCTAGGCCAGGGTTCCTTGAGGGGCTTCCTGAACCTTGTAGGACAATCAGAATATAGGAGCCATGTGGATATCGAGAATGTTCTTTTTGCAAAATCTTCCTGATTTCAACACTCGGATGACAAAATTTAACCCAGGTTAATAAAGCTCAGTTTACTCGGGTATATTGAATCATTTACAATCTACATGTATTATTATGCACAGTTAGTGAACACAGACTTCTGTAATTGTTTTTTGCATTAAAAATAAAAATGTTGCAAGATAACCCTTCTACCAAAAAGCATTGGAAAATCACATGGCATCCCCAAATGAACAGCTGATTGGTGGAATAACATATGTTTCAGTTCTGAAGAATTTGAATGCTTTGAAGGCTTGGCATCACAGTCTGGTGGGGGTGGGGCACAAATCTCTTTGCTATAACCTAGTATTTTGCCTACTGCCTACATGTACCGTATATGCCCTACCATGTAACCCTATATGCTACATGTACCTATATGCCTACATGTACCTATATGCCTACATGTACCTATATGCCTACATGTACCTATATGCCTACATATACCTATATTTAAGAGAATCTCTTCACATTGGGAAATGGTAGAATTACAGGGGTGCTTAGTTGCGCCTAATCAGCCCAAGCACATCTACTCTACTATCCATCTGCGAATACAGCAATACCGGCAGTTTTGTCCCAACATTTTCAATACATTCTAGGGCTGTGGCTATCAAATAATTGCTAGATACTAAAAGGATGAAGGGTCATTGCCTTAGCGAGAAGTTCACAAACCATAAAAAGTAGGGGTTATATTCAATGGTAACAGTAGGAGAGAGCATACATCAGTATATTGCATGCTACAGAGCTCAGCTACGAATGGATCCTTCGGTAAAACTTTGGACTTTTGGCGCTGCAGCCCCTATCCATGTCAATAGTCACACTGAAGATAGGATGGAGTATTTCGCATATGTGATGATTCGATCGTTTTGCCATGAAACTTTGAGAAACCAGAATCTCTGCTCGTTTTGCAGCTTGCATCCATTCCAATTGGAGAATGTCACGCGTCAGAAGCCCCCGCCAGCTGCTTCTAGCAACTTCCGGAAAGTGCACGCCAGAAATGATGTAATTTGAACAAGTTGACAACAAAGCTTTTCATTCAACCCTAGGTGTCATATCGTTCAAAAAAAACGGCTAGTAGGTAGATTTCTCCAAAAGTGACTTGTGTTCATGGAGAATGAGATTATCTAGAGATTATCTTGAGTTGATTTTTTTAAATTGCATATCCAGTTTTTTCAAAAAATTAGGGTATGTATAGAAAACAACACATCCACACTATATCTGAGCTCCGTATATATTCCCAAAATTTTTGCAGAGCTGGGGCTGGGGTATATCCCGTGACTAAAAACTCACCCTGTCATAACATGTGACTAATGGGCCTCACTCGAACAATGTATTAGAACTAAGAAGATCCCAATATAATTTCTTCTTCTACCTGTTTGCCGTCTCACTAGGACTTTCATCAGCATGAGGGATTGAAACAGGAAAAACCAGGGGGAGGCAATTGGTATGCTTGCTACAAGTATCTGCCCGGTTATTAACCTTTCTCCATATTCAAATAAAGAGGCTGGCCTTGTTCTGCAGGGCCCAGGTTAACTTCTGTGATAAAATATTTGGACCCAGAATGATTCACACCAAAACCAAGGACATCCAAACAAGGACATCTTGTTTCAATGTATAACATAAAACTAATCACTCTACCGCATTAACTAGGATTTGTTAAATTTTTTAACAAATTAAATGCCTAACCCTTGCCCGTAGCTTAAAGAGCCAAGTGGACTTTTTTGGTCAGAGCAAGTAATTTTAGAGTCCATCAATTGCCCTTAATTAACACTGGATGCATATGCCAATTCACCAAATAGAGGGCTCTGTTCAAACAAATTCTTAATCTCTATCTGGCAATGAAAAATGAAAGTTAACTTAGCCCTGTTCTGTGTATCAGATACAAGCAATCAAGTCTATTACATATTACTTGACCTCGAATAGGGTTCATTCATTGCTCGGCAAGTATTAGTATCCCTTTAAAAAACCCCATAAAACACCCATTTTGTTGATGTGCCTGAGTGCCTCCACTTGAACAATCCTTTTTGTGATGGAACTACAAAACTATGTCCGCAGAAGGCATCATATGAGGAATTTCCCCTGTGATGGTAATCGAGTGTTAGCACAAGCGATACCCCCCTGCCAGAATTGTGGTTTTGAATCTCAGTAGGGTCATACCAGAGTTCCAACATGTTGGTCACAATTTACAAAAGCCTGGAGCAGAGACAAACGAGGAGTAGGCCACGTGCATGTTCTATCTTCATGTATTGGTGTGTACCGCTCATATACTAATTAATGGATAATGACAAATGAGGACCTAGCTGGCCGAGTTTCGGACTTGGGAATGCACTATACTAGTATGTTAGACACCTGAGGCGTAGCTGAGGGATTTTGCCTCATAATGACGGTCAGACAGGTTGAAAATTAAAAAAAACAAAGGCCCACCAACTATAAGCTGGCTAAATGGTAGGCGGACAATGTCTCTCACACCAACAACACGCAAGGTTGCTGAATGTACTTGCATGCTACAACTACATTGTGCTTGGCCAAGCGGCACCGTTTGATTTTCCAACACTCACCGTATATAAGTATAGTAGCCATAACGACACAGTTAAGTATAGCTAGTGACCTAGCATTGATCGAGTCGGTCTAGTCCAAAGTGCATGAATTTTTTTTATATT
This sequence comes from Sclerodactyla briareus, assembly GCA_026419785.1. Classification (NCBI taxonomy): domain Eukaryota; kingdom Metazoa; phylum Echinodermata; class Holothuroidea; order Dendrochirotida; family Sclerodactylidae; genus Sclerodactyla; species Sclerodactyla briareus. Next base: position 577,873 of record JAODTK010004999.1, on the reverse strand, counting down.
CTTACAAATTCCTTTTCTCCAGAGTTAATGCAGAAAATAAGTGTTATTTGGAAAATTGACAAATTAACAATCAGGAGTAATCAAAAGTACATGCTTGCATATTGTGTTCGAAGATGAGATTGGTCATAATTCTTTAATGCTGTTGACTCGATCAGCTGGGTGGAACTGAGTTGGGCCCTTGCTGTCGGCACCTCAATTTTGCCTATACTACAGAGTGGGTTAGTGAGACATGCTATTTTCTGTCCAAAGAGGGGCACATCCACAGTACCCAGAGAGCAATATTTATGTTTCCTCCTGAACAGAAACTGATTGTGACTGGGATAAAACCCTCCTTCATAATACATTTTTAAATTTTTTAGGCTATAGCATCGCGGATGACATAGCGTAGTTCCTAAGTTCAGACCAGTCTTAATTTTGCAGTTATCACAAGTTCATCCCATCATTCACTCAAGTTTGTCCTTTCACCCTTGGACATGAATTTTGTGACTTCACAACCAAGTCATAATTTATAACTAATGTCATCATACTGGACGACCAAGTAGTTTCAGGCAAGTTGTAGGCCTAATTCCCTTGATAATGCCCAATGGAAAGTTATTTATGTAATATCAGCTAGGTCTAGTAGTATTCATTGGAATACCTAACATTCACTGAAGAGAAATACTGATGCAATATGGGGCCCCCACATTTTTGTAAATGCAAAGAGCACTAGTGACAACATAAATTTTCAAAAATTTCCTTTTATTGTCCTTGTCAAGCTCGGTCCCAAATTACTACTTTTGTCAGAACCAATGTGTCGCCATGTTTAGTACTGGAATTATAGCCTGTTCTAAATTTTACTTTTAACAACCAAATTCATACAAAGGTCAATAGTTATTTTATGAATGTAATATTGTTATTATTAGGTTTTACTAAGGTTGGACTCATTATTTTTCTATCCACCTTATGACTCAAGTGAAGCACAGAAGCCCCAGCAGAGAACTCACCCTCCATGACAGTGTCTCAAGATCCTAGATACATGAAATACTTCAAGATGATCAACATGGTAAGGATACATAGAAGAAGGTACATGTGTTTTATGACTTAGAAATCAGACTGGATATAATACAGCTTCCCAGCCTGGCGCAGTCAGCTGAAGCCTTGCTCTCGCTGTTCAGAATTTGAGGGTAATTTTCAGTATAAAAAAAAAGATTTGTTGAATCGTTAATATTTGGACAATTGTTTTACAAGATGAATCAATCCTACCTGGTGACCTATATGGATGAAGCTCATTATACTTGTATGTAAGTTCCCCCTGATGAGTACATGAACCCTATTGCTCTGGGTCACGTCAAAGGTCCTCTGAGGTCAAGATAGGGACAACGGTCTGGAAAACACTGGTTATCACAGTAAGTCCAGAATTGTCGGTCAGGCGTGGAAATTTGGGATGTGTATAAAAAAGTTACAAGGACCCTATGGATTTTTTGTAGGTAGGGGTCTTAGGGTGAAAAATGGGAAATTGAAGAATTGTAAGACATTGGCTTATGACACTATTACTGCCCCCACCTTAATGGATTGCGCTCATAAATAGTGGTTTGTGGGTCATGGACGAGTACATGATCCTTATTGTTTGATTCCTTGCGAAGTCAGAGGGCATCTATGCAAGTACATCGTTTTTTTTTTGTGTGTCGGTGTGGTGTGTGTGTGTGTGTGTGAGTGGTGGTGTGGTGTGTGGTGACGCCCAGCTTGTAACACGATAACTTGATCAGGTCTGGGTTAGGTCGGCTCATACTTGGTATGTGTGTTCCCCATGATGAGTACATGAACCCTATTGTTTTTCGGTCAGGTCAGAGGTCATCTGAGGTCACCAGAGGTCAAAGTCTGAAAACCTTGTAAACACGATAAGTCCAGATGGTTGGTCTGATCAAGTTGAAATTAGGTGTATAGCTTTTTATGGGGAGTACAGGAACCCTATTGTTTTTGGTCAGGTCGGGAGTGAATTTTGGTCGAAAATGGAAAATTTGTGAAATTTCGATATTTTGGCCAATTTTGGCTTGTAAACACGATAACTCGACCCCACCTGGATGGATGAAGCTCATACTTGGTATGTGTGTTCCCCATGATGAGTACATGAACCCTATGTTTTGGGGTCAGGTCAGAGGTCATCTGAGGTCACCATTCCCTTGAGGTCAAAGTCTGAAAACCTTGTAACACGATAAGTCCAGAATGGTTGGTCTGATCAAGTTGAATTAGGTGTAAAGCTTTCTTATGGGGAGTACAGGAACCCTATTGTTTTGGGATTCAGGTCGGGAGTGAATTTTGGTCGAAAATAGAAAATTTGCGAAAAATTCAATATTTTGGCCAATTTTGGCTTGTAAACACGATAACTCGACCCCACCTGGATGGATGAAGCTCATACTTGGTATGTGTGTTCCCCATGATGAGTACATGAACCCTATTGTTTTGGGTCAAACATCGGTCAGGTCAGGATTCATATGAGGTCAACAGAGCTCAAAAGTCTGAAAACCTTGAACGTGATAAGTCCAGAATGGTTGGTCTGATCAAGTTGAAATTAGGTGTATAGCTTTCTTATGGGGAGTAAAAGAACCCTATTGTTTTTGGTCAGGTCGGGAGTGAATTTTGGTCGAAAATGGAAAATTTGTGAAATTTCGATATTTTGGCCAATTTTGGCTTGTAAACACGATAACTTGATCAGGTCTGGGTAGGTCGGCTCATACTTGGTATGTGTGTTCCCCATGATGAGTACATGAACCCTATTGTTTTTCGGTCAGGTCAGAGGTCATCTGAGGTCACCAGAGGTCAAAGTCTGAAAACCTTGTAAACACGATAAGTCCAGATGGTTGGTCTGATCAAGTTGAAATTAGGTGTATAGCTTTCTTATGGGGAAGTACAGGAACCTATCGTTTGTGGTTCAGGTCGGGTAGTGAGTGAATTTTGGTCGAAAATGGAAAATTTGTGAAATTTCGATATTTTGGCCAATTTTGGCTTGTAAACACGATAACTCGACCCCACCTGGATGGATGAAGCTCATACTTGGTATGTGTGTTCCCCATGATGAGTACATGAACCCTATTGTTTTGGGGTCAGGTCAGAGGTCATCTGAGGTCACCAGAGGTCAAAGTCTGAAAACCTTGTAACACGATAAGTCCAGAATGGTTGGTCTGATCAAGTTGAAATTAGGTGTATAGCTTTCTTATGGGGAGTACAGGAACCCTATTGTTTTTGGTCAGGTCGGGAGTGAATTTTGGTCGAAAATGGAAAATTTGTGAAATTTCGATATTTTGGCCAATTTTGGCTTGTAAACACGATAACTCGACCCCACCTGGATGGATGAAGCTCATACTTGGTATGTGTGTTCCCCATGATGAGTACATGAACCCTATGTTTTGGGTGTAAGTCAGAGATCATATGAGGTCAACAGAGCTCAAAAGTCTGAAAACCTTGTAAATTGATAAGTCCAGAATGGTTGGTCTGATCAAGTTGAAATTAGGTGTATAGCTTTCTTATGGGGAGTACAGGAACCCTATTGTTTTTGGTCAGGTCGGGAGTGAATTTTGGTCGAAAATGGAAAATTTGTGAAATTTCGATATTTTGGCCAATTTTGGCTTGTAAACACGATAACTCGACCCCACCTGGATGGATGAAGCTCATACTTGGTATGTGTGTTCCCCATGATGAGTACATGAACCCTATGTTTTGGGGTCAGGTCAGAGGTCATCTGAGGTCACCAGAGGTCAAAGTCTGAAAAACTTGTAAACACGCTAAGTCCAGAATGGTTGGTCTGATCAAGTTGAAATCATGTGTATAGCTTTCCTTAGGGGAGTACAGGAACCTATTGTTCTTGGTGCAGGTCGGGGTGAATTTTGGTCGCTCGAAAAATGGAAAAATTTGTGAAATTTGATATTTTGGCCATTTTGGTGGTAAAACTCGATAACCTCGACCACACACGGCATGGATGATGAAGCTCATACTGGTTGTGTGTTCCCAGATGAGTACATGAACCCTATTGGTTTTGGGGTCAGGTCAGAGGTCATATGAGGTCACCAGAGGTCAAAGTCTTGAAAACCTGTAAAATGAAAGTCCAGAAGAATGGTTTGTCTGATCCACGTTGCAATTAGGTTGTAACAGCGTTCGATGGGGAGTAGCTTTCTTATGGGGAGTTACAGGAACCCTATTGTTTTTGTTCAGGTCAGGAGTGAATTTTGATCAGAAAATGGAAATTGTGAAATTTGATATTTAGGGGAATTAGCCAATTTTGGATTGTAAACATTATAACTTTACCCCACCTGGATGGATGAAGCTCATACTTGTATGTTTGTCCCCATGATGAGTAATGAACTCTATTGTTTTGGGGTCAGGTCAGAGGTCATCTGAGGTCACCAGGCCAAAGCTGAAAACCTTGTAACACGATAAGTCCAGAACGGTTGGTCTATCAGGGTTTGAAATTAGGTTTGTATCTTCCTTATGGGGAATACATGAACCTATTGTTTTTGGTAAAGGGCCGGGGTGCATGCGGCTCAATACTGGTTTTGTTCCCCATGATGATACATGAACCTATTGTTTTGGGGTCAGGTCGGAGGTCAGCTAAAGGTTACCAGAGTTCAAATCTGAAAACCTTGATGAAATTTAGTGTGAGCTTTCTTACACCAAGGTACAGGAATTCTATTAAGTTGGTTGTAAAGATAGGAACTTTGTCAGTTATGTTGTTCGTTGCCTTACTGAAGCTGGTACTATCTCTGTGTGTCTGCTATGAGGTTTTGACGAAACAGTCAAGGAATCACTAAGCCTTTTGGCTTTCGGTTGAGTCATGTCAGAGGTCGGCAGAAATCAAAGTCTAAAAACCTCTAAATACGTCCAAATTTCAAAATCCGATCCAACTGATATTTCTATGATTTCCTCATGTATAAGACTGCTGTGATCCTGGGGTAGACCAGGAGTCTTTCTGTAAAAAAAATAGAAACTCAAAAGTCATTTATTTAGGCCAATTTTATGGCTTGTTGACGCAATAATTCGCCACCCACTCTGATGGACCAAGCTCAATACTTAACAGGGGTAAAGAAATGAAAACCATTATCAAACGAGAAGTACAGATGTTCAGGCCAAGACGATTGGTATGGGGGTTCCCCATACGGAGTGTGGGATCTCAGTGTTTTGGCGTCAGGGACAATCCGTTCAAAGGTCATCTAAAGTTAAGAGAAGCAGAATGCTTGGTTTCAGGTCAAACCGACGGTGGTGTGTTGTCATAACTTCATCTCAAAGTTTTCAATTAATCAAGGTTTCTTATGGCTTGAGCTATTTCAAAACAAGAAGAGTAGAAGCATAGACTTTATCATTATTTTTTTCCCAGCTCTCTCCTTTGACTTTCGGATTGGCCGCATAGGATAAGAATAGGGGGTTAAAAGTCACACAAAGTTACACAGGTTTATAATTGTGGTAGTTGGGCATCCTCGTCAGTTGTTGATAATTAGTGTTAGCATACTATGTTTAAATATTGGCATCATCCAGCGGTGACAACTGACAAGTTAGGGCAGTAAATTATCGACAACAGTGACAGAGAGAGACATGTCACTCGTCATACACATGTACAGGCATGGTCAAAAACTGCCGGAGTAGTACCTAATTTGTTGGATCACTTCTAAAATACAATGTGCAAATTGAGTAATGAGATATTCCACGTGCCAAGGCTGCCAAGTTTCGAATTGCCCCATTGTTGTTAATGTCAAATTGCTGCTTTTGCGTCACATTCTTAGCGACACATCAGTGGTTCACGTGGAATGGTAAATGCTTGAAACAAAGGGTAAATATTTCTTTTTAGAAGAAAAGGTGTGCCAAATTGAAGTAGAACCATCACCATTGGTGTTGTGTAGATAAGGGGGGGGGGGTGGATTTTGGAAAGTTGTGAGATTTGGCATTGGGCATCTTGGGGAAAATGCGGTCCGGACAATTTTCCACCCGGACAATTTCAAACCGGACAATTCCCACCAAACGTGACCCTAATTTTAGACCCTAACCCTAAGCTGACAAAAAACATTCGGGTGAGGGGAATTGTTCCGGGTGACCCCCTGGTGGGAAATGTCCGGGTGGGGGGGGGGGGGGGAATTGTTCGCTCACGCTAAATTCACTTGTTAACATGATCACTCAACCCCCCCCCACCCCCCCCCCCCCCCCCCCCCCCCCCACCCACTGAAGATGGAGTCCCCGATAGTGAGTACATGTAAGTTGACAGCACTTAGCTCAGTCAGGATGGATCAGGTGGAGGTATCACTGAGCCTTTGGGCTTTCTGGTTGTACTTCTATTCTGGAAATTGTACCTCGGGCAGACTTCCAGCAGTGCAAAACATGTACTTTAAAAATTGCAACTCCAATTGTGAGTGTTGTGGGTTTGAATTATCCCCTTCTCGCCTGAATTGTTGCATGACTTTTGTACTCTTACCAGTGAGATACAATAACCCCAAATCTTGATATCTGCTTTGCCTAACAGTTCATGTAATTAATTATAATAAAAACCCAGATCGATCGGGTAGGGTGTACATCGTAATGAGCTTAGCTCTGTAGACAATGTTGAAAACATTGATATACACTTAATGAAATGGACATTCGATCTGTCTTCAATGAATGCATTTCATTATTGTGGTGTGACTTTGGTAAAGTGTTTGCGGATCCATCAGCCTGGGTAAAGCTATTTTCCACTCGATTGTAACTGCAAGCCTTCTACCAGCAACAGAAACTAGCCTCACAATTGTTGTAAATGTTAACATAGCTTCAAGTATGGTACATTGTTAGCCTGATAAAGACATACTCATCAATGTGGCTTATTAACTTGTTGTAGCGGTTTGAACAAATATTATCTTGGGTATAGCATTTTTCACTCTAATAAAAACATGCTTCCGAAAAGGCAGCAACTTGCTAGGTAGTTGAAATCTGGCACATGCTAGCCCCGATAAACACATACTCATTGATGTGGCTTCGTTTGAACACTATCAGCCTGGCAAGAGTAATTTTACACTCAAAATGCAACCACATGCCTTTTGACAAAGAAGCCATTGGTCAGGTTTGCCAATGGATGTGAATGGTAGCATACGCGGTGAAATCTTTGACTTGTTAGACATTGATATAAACAGGACATACGGTACACTCATATCCTGTATGTTAAAGTTTTACACTTTATTACAGGGCCCACATTCCTTTCCAGGAGTGGAAACACTACTGTGGAGCATTGCTCAAAAGATTGAAGCTATTGTTAACTTGTTTCATCTCAGTTTACCAGCATGAATGAGGTGAACATGGAAATCAATTGTGGCAAAAATGGAGACATACAGTAGGGTTACTGAAGGTGGTGAAATTAAGGTGTGAGAAAACTTTATTCAGTTATAAGATAACTTTGTTCATTAGCTGATGTTGGATAAGTGGAAACAGAGCTTGATATTCAGCTATTACGAGTTTGGATCCCAGTTGTTGATTCTGGTCTTGGTCAACAGGTCAAAGGTTGAACAATTTAGTCTTCTGGTAGTGTACAATAATTTCCAATTATGTATGATTCTACCAGATGAGCCTTTTCAAATAATTTTTTCTTTGTTCCCTTCCAGGGTGTCTCAGTAGAAGCTTTGAAGAACAAACTCCAGTTAGATGGGCTGAATCCTGATTTACTAGAGTGAGTCAATCATAAAAAAATTGGGGCAATGGTCTACAACATGCGTTTGATAATCCAGCAGATGTGGGCCCTAATAGTTCAGTCAGCAGAGCTCCAAATTTTCAGTTACCCTCTGAACCAAGTGCTCCATCAGCATACTCAGGCAACCACAGGAGACCAAGCTGTGAAAATATGAAAGCAGCATTCACACAATGACCTAGTAAACTGAGGCCATATTGGCTAAGTCAGCCTAATCCTATGTTGCATCATCTGCTGGAGCTCCAGACTTACTTCCCAGTTCAGATCTACTTTAGAACTGAACTTTTTAATTTTTATTTGTCTCTAGTTGTGCATGACAGCTCATTTCAATTGTTCAACTCTACCCATGTAGCCATTGCTGACCTTTAGGAATATAGTCTACAATATTCACATATAAAACCTGGAAGAGAGAAGGCCATAGGAGCCTATAGTCATCAGTTCTAGACTTGAGGTAGTAGCATTGTCACTTCAGATTCTATTTTCTGGTGGTTCCTGGGGTAAGAGACCTGTTCTCCACCGCTCCAATCAACCAAGGGAACAGTTAGGGTCCTGTGAGATCATATCTTCCTCGGAGACTATATGGACAGCTGTAGACCATCTGAGCATATCCTGCAAAGAAATTGCTACATCAGAATTTTCAAGATATGGTGTCCCAGGCTGTGAAGGCAGAAGACATCACTAGACTAAAATAGAATGATACCAATTCAGCACAAATAAATACTGCTACAGAAACTCATTTGCCTTGAGGACAAATTTTACATGCCCCACTTCACTATCGTCACCCTAGATTAAGCAATATTGGAATTGCAAAACTTGAGAGAAAGTTATGTAACCATCAAAGTCAGGAAGTGTCATCACTGACATTGTGATCAGTCATGTCACCTGTAACTAGTTTTCAAAATGACTCGTGTGGCTCAATTTATGGGAGAATATTGTCCCATTGAACCTGATTTAACTTGAATTGACTTGGGTCGCTTTCAATTACATGATGTCATAGACTGTGTGAACTATGTAGCAACTGTGACAACTATTTATTCACATTTTGTATTCTGCTCTGTTCCCAGTACACCAGATGCCCTGCTCCACCGATGACCTCTGGGGACAGCTCAGAATCCAGCTTTGGCAGTAACGACAGCGATGACGAATCTAGCTGATGAGATAGAGCAAAGATTAGGGCATTCACTACTGGCAAGCAGATAAAGTGATCACTGCTACCATTGTCTGCTGAGTAGACAAGGATTCCTCCAATGTAGACATGCAACATGGTGGTTTAGGCTGATGTGCCAAAGCCTAATTGAGGTCTGAACATGCATCCTATAGCCAGCTGGCAGAATCTGGCGAACAAAGTTAATTTCTTGGGCCCACATGTATGTAGGTGTCTTGTGGTCATGCAGAGGTGTGATGGGGTGGGGGTTGTTAACTATACCTGTGGTATCCCCGTTTGTTGTGGTTGAATGGCGCACTATATACCAGGCCTTTGATTGTCTCATTAAACCACACCTACCTTCCAGCTCATCCACCCACCATAAATCTGATCTCCAGGTATGCCAGGTCTTTTGAGAATATAGCTAAGCTGGATTATGTAAATACTACATACCAGCCTGCCATAATGCAGACTCAGCTTAGTCCCACAATATCTGTGAGTCATCTCGTTTTAGTGGTATAGGTAACATATTTCATCAACCACTTTCATTTGGCTTGAAAGGAATAAGGTAGCGTCATCAGAGTGAAACAACATTCAGTCATCAAGTCCCTGGCAGAAAAGGCTTTATTGGCATTCACTTACTGCAAATTTGTACATTCGCCACCATGCGGCAAATCATCTTACAGCACAAGTAGGTTGTAAAATCAATACTAGCCTGCAACCCTACTAGAATTGCTCTGTGGCCCCTATTGGGCAGTAACCGAAAGGTTGTATAACCATGATACCGAGTAAGTTCAAAACTGATGCCGAGATGGCAGTGGTATTGCAATTTACATAGAATTTTTTAGTTTTGGATATAATTTGTAATAGATAAAATACTATCAGATATGTTATACCACGATATCAATCGTTATATAGTTCAGGTAAGTTTGGTGGAGTTTTTTTTTTTTTCTATTTTCCAATTTTAAATGTTTAGGCCAATTCAAAACATCTCTGATTTTTTCCCCGCAGTGTTTCCTCCTTTACTTAGGGAAGTAACCTTTAATTCTTCGAGCAAATGATATTGCTAGAATATGCTTGAATAATTCATTATTCTTTTGACGCCTCATTTTATTCATTAGCCTACCATGTGGTTACATTTAGTTCATTTATATTCAATTAATTTCAAAAATGAAAAAGTGATTAGTATACAAAACCTCTGCTACGTAACTATAAAATAAATATGAATGTTTATGAGCTGATGAGACTGTGATCATTAATTGGTGTAACTGCCTGATTCAGTATTGGACCTAAATTATATCAGTCGAAACAGAGCACACAGTGTGGTTACTTTTACTGTGATTTTGTGAAGTATCGGTGAGGATTGTTTTGCACACAAACTGCAAATTGCTTGAAAGTGTTACCCAATGGAATGGTAGTATATGGTTTGTGGTTCTAAGCATTTAATATACATCGCTGTTACACTTTAGTTGAGGAAGCTTGATGAGCTCTGGTTGTAATAAAAGAGGAGACTAGAATTATTTTGTTGGATCAGCCTAAAAAGAAAACATATCTCCATATATGACAAGTTTTGACCCAAACCTATTATTTTCCAATTTTGACTGTGATTTCTAATTTAAAATCACCCTATAATCATTTGGGTGATTGATGTAATGTCTCTTCCCACAGGATGTCATAATACTGTTCTCGATATTTTCAGATTGACTGGGTACAACAACTTGGAGCCAATCCTTGCCTACCAACCCCCTACTGGTGCCACCCATGCTAAACAACCCCTATGGGTGTCACCCCTGGCTCCAACCTCCTACTGGTGCCACCTCTGCCTACCATCTCCCTGCTGGTGTCAGCCCTGCCTGCCATCCCCCGGCTAGTGCCACCCCGCCGACCAACCTCCTACTGGTGCCACCTCTGCCTACCAACCCCCTACTGGTGCACCCTCTGCCTGCCATCCCTCTGCTGGTGCCACCGCTGCCTACCAACCACCTACTGGTGCCACCTCTGCCTACCATCTCCCTGCTGGTGTCACCTCTGCCTACCAACCCCCTACTGGTGCCACCTCTGCCTACCATCTCCCTGCTGGTGTCACCTCTGCCTACCAACCCCCTACTGGTGCACCATCTGCCTGCCATCCTCTGCTGGTGCCACCCCTGCCTACCACCCCCTACTGGTGCCACCTCTGCCTACCAACCCCCTACTGGTGCCACCTCTGCCTACCAACCCCCTACTGGTGCCATCTCTGCATATCAACCCCCTACTGGTGCACCCTTCCTACCCCCCGTACCCCCCTACTAATGCCACACCTGCCTACCAACCCCCTACTGGTGCCACCTCTGCCTACCAACCCCCTACTGGTGCCACCCCTGCCTACCAACCCCCTTCTGGTATCACCCCTGTCTACCAACCTTCTCCTGGTGTCACCCCTGCCTACCAACCCCCTACTGGTGCCACCCATGCTAAACAACCCCTATGGGTGTCACCCCTGCTACCAACCCCCTACTGGTGCCACCTCTGCCTACCATCTCCCTGCTGGTGTCAGCCCTGCCTGCCATCCCCCGGCTAGTGCCACCCCGCCGACCAACCTCCTACTGGTGCCACCTCTGCCTACCAACCCCCTACTGGTGCCATCTCTGCATATCAACCCCCTACTGGTGCCACCTCTGCCTACCAACCCCCTACTGGTGCCACCTCTGCCTACCATCTCCCTGCTGGTGTCAGCCTTGCCTGCCATCCCCTGGCTGGTGCCACCCCGCCGACCAACCTCCTACTGGTGCCACCTCTGCCTACCACCCCCTACTGGTGCCACCTCTGCCTGCCATCCCTCTGCTGGTGCCACCCCTGCCTACCAACCCCCTACTGGTGCCACCTCTGCCTACCAACCCCCTACTGGTGCCACCTCTGCCTACCAACCCCCTACTGGTGCCATCTCTGCATATCAACCCCCTACTGGTGCACCCTTCCTACCCCCCGTAACCCCCTACTAATGCCACACCTGCCTACCAACCCCCTACTGGTGCCACCTCTGCCTACCAACCCCCTACTGGTGCCACCCCTGCCTACCAACCCCCTTCTGGTATCACCCCTGTCTACCAACCTTCTCCTGGTGTCACCCCTGCCTACCAACCCCCTACTGGCGCCACCACCCCCCCACACCCCTGCTACCAGCCTCCTGCGGGTGTCAGCCCTGCCTACCACCCCCTACTGGTGCACCCTCTGCCTGCCATCCCCCGGCTAGTGCCACCCCGCCGACCAACCTCCTACTGGTGCCACCTCTGCCTACCACCCCCTACTGGTGCACCCTCTGCCTGCCATCCCTCTGCTGGTGCCACCCCTGCCTACCAACCCCCTACTGGTGCCACCCCTGCCTACCACCCCCTACTGGTGCCACCCCTGCCTACCACCCCCTGCTGATGCCTTCCCTGTTCACCATGGACCTTGTGGTGGTCGTGTACTCTGTATCAGTGATCACTTAGGAAACGCAAATCCAGTGCAATTAACCATTTAACCATTCCTCTGGGGTCAAACTCATCCACTCACCCTCTCTATGACCCTGAATGCTACCAGGGTGTGGGATCTGAGATAACCTGGTTGAAACGCCGGCAGTAGAAGCAGGCTTTTCTTTTCGTTTGCCTAGTCTGCGTGTGTGTGTGTGGCGCCTGCTTGTAAACACGAAAACTCGACCCCATCTGGATGGACGAAGCTCATACTTGGTATGTTTGTTCCCCATGATGAGTGCATGAACCCCATTGTTTGGGGTCAGGTCAGAGGTCACCAGAGGTCGAAGTCTGAAAACCCTGTGACTTGGTTAAGTCCAGTCAAAGGGTTGGTCTGATCGGGTTGAATTTTGGTGTGTAGCTTTGCTATGGGGAGTATAGGAACCCTTATGTTTTTTCGTTCAGGTCGGGGTGAATTTGGTCAAAAATAGGAAATTTGTCAATATTTTGGCCAATTTTTTTGGCTTGTTGAACTCGACAACCCGACCCCACCTGGATGGACATCTCCACTACTTGGTATGTGTGTTTTCCCATGATGAGTACATGAATCCTATTGTTTTGGGGGTCAGGTCAGAGGTCATCTGAGATCACCAGACCGAAAACCTTGAATTTAGTGTGTAGCTTCTTTATCATGAGTATAGGAACCGTACTGGTTGGTTGGGAAAAATGGGAATTTTGTCGGACGTTTTGTTGCCAATTATGAGCTGGTCATTCTCCCCATTTGTCCCTATGTCTGGCTCTATGTTGTCAAGAAAGGTCTAGGAATCACTAAGTCTTTCGGCTTTCTGGTTTCTGATTGCTCCATTGGCTGCTCATATTGTTTAAATTTACCTTGATTGCCTTCTCCATTAGGGTTGAGAGACAGTTTTCAGGGTGGGATCACTGAGAAATTTGGGTCATTTCTTAGCAGTAAACGATTTGGAAACTCCCCGAAAGCAAGCCTTAATAGCACAATGGTATTCACTGATGTTACACAGGTGTTAAAAAAAACATATTCGCAAATATCCAAGTACGTGCAGCATATGTTCCTACAGCCTACTCTCTGGAAGAAACAGCAAGTGTACTGGACCATTGTGTTCACATACACGCTATGGCCACCTTCCCAACAGATGAAAAATCCCACATGGAAGAAAAAACGCTAATGTAACACCAGTGTCCAAGATGGGTGGTGACTTTCGCATGGAAACGCCAGGCTAGATTCTATGGTGAGGCCTGCTCCCCAGGCACAGGTTGTGGTGGGAAGCGGACCGTTGAGCGGAGTCTCGGATATCAGATTCCCATCCATTTCTTGCATCCGTGGCTGCTACTGGTAGGAACCGTGGTGTCAATGACAGGGTTCTCTAAGAGGAGGAGATTGTGAAGTTTAGTTGACTGTGACGCCCCAGCCAATGATCCAAGTTGGGGGATGAGAGATGTGCTCCTATGAGTGAGGGAGCCTGTGTCACTCTGCTCCTGTTCTTGACTTCACTCAGATGTTTTACTGCAAATAACAAATTGACGCATTACTTCTTGATTTCTCCAATAATTTAGACGGGTAGACGGTTATTGCCTATGATTCGGCTGCTCTCAAACAATATCATTGCTGATTAGTAGCAATTTGATATTCTTATGGATCCTGTCCTCCTCACATAACGTAGGCTACATTATAAGCCATCAGCTCTTATCTGTTTATCGGTTGCCAGGAAAAATGGGCCACTATCAACAATAGTAAAGTCAACAACAGTTGTGCAAACATTGACAAGATTTGGGTCAGTATGAAGAAGATGCCAAACAGTGTCTAATGTGTGCTGGAATCAAGCCGAACGAATTTTTCAAAAAAATGTAGGCCCATGTGATAACATATTTCCTGGTTATTCGTGTGGGATTTCACATCGTCCTCCTCTACAGCTCAGATGATGTTCCCAAGCTAAGGTACATTCAGATACCCACAAACATGTTTTACCCGTCGCCCGTCCCACCCAGCTTCAACAGAATTTCATCAGTTTCCGATTGCCCCAGGGAGGAAAGATGAGGGACAGATTGACACAGCGAGCTAAGACATTTTTTTTTTTTTTTTTTTTGCCTGCCACTCTGAGGAGAATGCCCGACCGGGAATTGGTTAGAATGATAGGGGCAGATCTGTGCTGGTCTGCTATAATTAGTTTCGACAAGATACTGGTCAATCTGCGAGGTATATACGTGAAGTGCATCTCACTCCGAGAACACGCTCCGAACTTCAACCGCGTCCGCCGCCAGTCTTTAGATTGTAAGATTTAGGCCAAGACTGGCGAGGCTCCGCACGCTCCACTGTTAAAATGTTCGTTCCAGCGAAAGTCGCCGGTAGTTGTATCTCTAATCTACTACATCCTTTTGACCTAATTTAGTCAGGTCCGATGGTGCGTCTGATTACATCGAAGTGAGACCTGATTGTTTATCATAAGAACGAACTCCTCTGGTCATGATTGATCAGTTGCTGAGATTGAAACACAATGAGGCAAACAGGAGACACCCTGACGTCAAATGAACGCACTACTGCGATGTCCGCTCCCGATACTGTCTAATTTCTTACAATAAAATACGAATTTACTGTCTTGAAGTGACAGGACCTATGTGACTTACAATGAGTCATTTACTTTCTCGTCAGAAAGGTTGAAAGGGAGAATTCTTTAAGCTTCAACGAGTTGTCGGTCCACAGTGTCGGACTGTGCATAGATGATGGTTGAACGAAGATAACGCGATATAGCTATAGCAAAATGAGTTTTGTTTTGTTGTAGTCAATGTTATCCGGTATTTTATCCTCTCAACTTGTAATTTTCAAGACAGGAATAATATTTTTTCTAATGGTAGCGTTACATCGGTCTAAGGAGTGTTATTCCCTGCGAGATTTGGGACTTTACCTCAACAATCATAGCGTTTACGTTACAAGTTCGTTCACGGACGTATGGACTGACGGATCGGGACATTCTTTGCCCGAATTTCAAAGTTAACCTAGAATTGCAGAGGTGCACAACATTAATAATGTTGCAGTAAATACATGTATTACGTAATCTGTGAGTAAATGTATTTTTGTTTGACATTTCATGCAGTCAGGGAAAACGAAGGGGGGGGGGTAACAGTGCAGCGGGTGATGGGTACTTGACTCGGGACTGACAAGAATATGCAATTGACGTTATCAAAGTGGAAGATGAAGACAGACAGCAAGAATGGTCAGTGGGATTCAGATGGGTTGATAACTTGATGTAGGGGCGCAGATTTCTGCCTTCCTTCTTTACTTGCCCTTTCCCAATTAATACTAAAGCACAGCGTCGGCTTACACAGATACAGACTGACAGATAGACGGAGACCACGTGGTTATTCTTGAGTGGCATGCAAAGGAGGCCTTTTGTGAAAATGATCGAACTCTGCTCTATTTAGAAATTCCTATAGGAACACGCTGACATGTTTCCTTGCCCATGCAACATCCTCGCTTTCTCAAATATTCTGGTCGTAATAAATTTGTGCATGTGCTCCGCGGGTGCTTAAGAGGTTCAACCTTGTGTAAGCACTGTGTCCTCGGAGTGAGGGGACAGTCACTAGAGACATTTGGTTCGCGAATGTGTTCACTGGGTTTAACCAGCAGTATTTGTTAACGTGACACCGTTTGTTGTAGTTTAGGCTGTAACATGAGATCCCGTTGTTGAGCTCTTTGATTCCAGTCTGGAAGATGAGATAGATGCGGGGACGTATAATTGTGCATATTCGTTGAAGCTCATAGCGAGATTGAACGAAGAGGTAAAATGTGCAATCGAACGTATTCACCGCGATTGAATTTATTCATAGAGAGAAGATGAGATAAGGATAAACTTTATTAGACCCCACAAAAAGTAATTGAATCCTCGTACATATAATTAGAACATTAAAGAGGATGATAATGGACATTAAACATACGAGAAGAACATAAAATTCAGTTATCCATATTGCACAGTGACAGGCAACCATAACCATGGCAAACAGGGCAGGAACAATACACATGGCACAAGATGAGTATCCAATTAAGTGTGAAACCTGATTGTGGCATTTCATCGCCCTTGTTGTACAAAGAACAAAGGAATCTGTTTGTTTCAGCGAGAGGCAGTCTCGGTCAGTTCTGGAGTCAAAGCTTCAACGAAACAAGTAAGAGAAGTAGGTGATCCTTAAGCTTTACGTGGAAGAGCTTCTGATAGGATAGAGCCAGAGTTGGCTGACTAATTAATATGCGCTATCGTTTAACAACCCTATCGATGCGATCAGTACCGGTATCTTCTTGCATTTCTTCCCCATGCCACAGTAATGGAGAGGTCGCATGTACTATGTACGATATAGGATAATACTATACACCTGAAAACTTATCCATCATACACAAGCAGTACTTTCTTGAATTCGGTTTCGACGAAACGTAGTCTAGTGATCGGACCGAGATATTTATCATTATGAACCTGCTCAACTGTTGCAGGCCTTGATTACCTAACTATTCGCAATCCATCGGATTTAATAAGACTTTACATATCTTTGTCTTAGCCACGTTACGACCACAATAATTCATAAAATCGTTTATTTCCTCGTGTAACACGCAGCATCCTTATCGTCAGTTATTAAACCCACCAATGCAAGTGTACAGGGGCCAAATTAATCAATAAGCAATATGTCGTCGTGAGATGAGTCTTGAAGATCGAGAGAAAAAAGGACGGGGGTAGGAGACATTGTAGAGCGTAGTGTCGGCATAATATAAGATGAGATGTTGGCAGTTCTGATTTGGACATATTAGGACCTATTTGTATGCAATCGGGTTCATTTCTACTGGCTGCATGACTGGGGGACCAGCTGTTTTTTTTTTAGTTTTTTAATGGTATACTTGACGCGCAGAGGATTGAAAAACTAGACCATAGACCTATGCAACGACTATAGTGTGATCTTTCAGTGACAGAAAAATCGAAATGTACAGGAGAGACAAAAGTTACCATGTTTTCATCAAAGCTCCGTCAAAGTTCAAGGATCAAAATGTTGCCCCGGCTCCAAGAAAATTGACATTTGCAAGGGTATTTCATGACGTCATAATGACATCATAGTTCATTCGCAATGCATTGGTCGCACTATCAATTAGGAATATTTATGGATGATTTCACAGAGGTGCTCTACGTGAGGTTTTCAGGTGGTTTATTTTCTAACAACTCAAGCTTTCACAATTATAATACCCGATAAGCATTATCTGAGCTACCTCAACTCCAGGACAGTTCGAAATAAAATGCATGTACGCAGCATGGTGTCACTTGTGGAATTCTGTCGATATCGATTTAAAAAACGCAGTAAATGTATTCAAACGAAAATTGAGGCCGCATCTTCTTAGCAAACCTATTGACCCATAATTATAATTAAGTCTTATTTTACTAGCCCCATCCCATCTACTTTCTTTTGTTATATCATAGGTAATCATAGACGTTAAATAGTGTTTGTTAGATTCACCTCTTCCTTTTTAGGGCCAGTCTCGAAAAGTTTTAACTTATTTCTGATCCCTCCACTCTTATTTTGTATATATGAATACAATGTATTGTAGTAAATACTTGAGATTTGAGAAAGAGTGGTGAGTAAACTTGAAACTAAACTTGACACCAAAAGTCTCGTTCAGATGATCTGTGAATACAATAATCCTTCATTGCTGATCATGATGACTTGCTTGATCTTCACTCCCGCTATTGTATTGACGAATGAAGTCATGAAAACAGTTCAGCAAATCGAGGCATTTGGTTCCGAGCAGTTTCACGCAATCCAGCAGGTCTTCCTTGACAAAACAAGATCCCTTCAGGCCTTCATGTCATACACAAATCAAGAAGAATTCACCCCTCTCTTCAATACTCTAAAGAACGTCACACGATGGTGAGGATCCGAAAACATCCGAAAAATGCTGCTCTCCAGACCGTCCCGGTATTTCTCGCGTCTCGACATCGCAAACCAGGTGCGAGAAGGTGACTCTGATGTATTCTTACGTCACGAGAACCAGCCATACTCTCCATGTATCCCAAACTCTGGAAAACTACGAATAACAGTAGCCAAGTCAAAGCTGCTGGAGTTCCCAGAAGTCGAAGGACAAGGAGAGCCGCCAGATGAATGTCATTGCAAAAATCATCGATGGAGCCGCATTGGTCCATGGAACCATTGTTAGGACTGGCGCAATCCACATCGAGGATATGAACAGCCCATTTTTTCAGCCCTGCCTCTCCTGTGACTGGGTTGTTGTGGGATGGAATCTATAGAACATCCAGTACGATTGCAGGCACATTGTTCAGTCCAACTGGGGATTGTTTATCCATTCATCTAGGGCAGTCGTAAAGTATATAGCTTTTAGTCTCAATTAAGGAAATTCTATTACAAGTAACACGACTTGAGGAATGGTGTAGATTTCCGTCATTCCCTGTAAATATTACTTGTATCAAACTATGACAGAGAGGCAAAAAACAATTCTGAACTCTGTGGTTTTGATCGTACACTATTTTCTCAGAAATCGTGGCTAGTCTCGTCGGCGAGTGCTTTTGCTGAATGAGTCATTTTCTCTTTTTCACCCAGTCCTGGAGATTCTCCTGTTTGGAAGAATACAACATTCTTCCTGTTTGGGAGAATTTGACATCCGGGATTATGAATTCCACCACAATGCGACGTTTGCATATCAGGAAAATCCAAGTTAATTGTTTTAACCGTCTGGAAAGCCCATTTAGTAGATAAAGTTTTAAAAAAATACCAATAGGCCTATGGGATGGTATAAATAGGCTTAACAAAAAGTTGGTATGGAACTATAGTTTAACAAGGTAGTTTCTGAAAAAAAAACTAGCGGAAATTGTTATTATCCTAATTATCCATTGAGCGGTCAGAGTCGTTGGCAAATTCTCTCGTTGCCAGTGCGTGGGCTTCTTACATAGCTCGCTCTCTCACAACAGCGGTACACACAATGACCATTGTCGGCCAATGCACTGAGCGCGGCAGATTTAAACGGCAGTAAACTAAATCGTTCAGCCGGTCTGCAGTGCGTGTGTGTGATTCGATCCACACCGGGACAGTGGTTGTGTGTGAAAGGCCGTAGCGAAGGTTTTTATTTTACAGCTGTCAGCAAACCTTGTGAATAGAACTCGTGAAGGCGGAAGGCCCTTCCAATTAAGGGTAAGCTACATATAAACCTCTAGATGAAGTTTTACCTGTTAATACAGTTATTATACGCAGGCTTAATAGCGAAAAGTTATCGGGCCTGACTCGCTTTCGCTGGGTTCCGTTTTTCCTTAAAACACGGTCCAAGACCGCTAAGAACGGACTGGCCGTAATTCTATCAGCATGGCGTTATTCATTTGCAGATTCTCCTGTTCGGGAGTATAGATAGATTCTCCCGTTTGGGAGATTCTCCCGGATTGTCCACACATTAATTTAATTGCCACTTGAAAGAAATTGTTCTTATTAAAAGATACAAACTGGGCCTAGATATTGTCGTCAACCGAGTAGCATGGGAGATTTTGTTGTTTGTAATAAAAAAAAAAATAAGTTCAAGGTGGCATGTCTGTAGTTTAACACACATCAACGTATAAGGGAGTTTACAATGAAATTCATGCCGCCCTCATTTGCCAAAGAATATTTCTTCAGTATTTCTTCATATTTCTAGGCAATTGAGAACTTGATAGAGTGCTAGAGACTGTGACGAATATCGAGTGCATGAATATCTCACGGAGCTCCTAACGTGCGTCATATATAAATAACTACTCTGCGTTCCTCTTATTAAGAAACATTACCTTTTCTGGCTGGATTCGACCCTTCTGAATACAAGAGCTGACTACATGGTTGGTCACATGGCTCCATCTTCAAAGGTATCGCTGAACCTCGTTGTTTGTTGCTATTTTCAGCCCATCCCACATTTCAACTACTGGTACATTTCAACTTTTGAGTAGCTACTATCACTCACTACGAAAGGACAACGAATTATGAAAAGTTCGGCCAGCCTTCGCTGCTACTGGGCGAAATGAATCTTTCGATAGCATTTGTCAAATCTTCGTCGGGATATGTCTGATAAAAAAATCGAGCGATAATATTAGAGGAGAGCTGTTCATATTTTTGATAGCTGATTGAACCCGGACAGCTGCCAAACTGGTTTTTTGTTCTTATGTTCAAAATAATGTCAATGAATGTCAACATGTATATAATAAGGTATATTGAACGAACCGTAGGAAACATATATTGTGATATTTGGTATATACTCTCCAAGCAGACTGTTCAAATGGAAGATGAAATCGGATCAAGGTTCAGAAACAATCATACTCATCATATTCTGAAACATTCATAACCTACTTTTTAGGTCTGTTCACAGACGGTAATTACAGATGCAAAGAAAAGGACTTTTAATACATTCAGCTGTCATTTGTCAAGCCATTAGATTTTTGTTTCCAACTCAGAACACCTCAGATGTAAGTGATGTTGGTATACTGTAAAATACTTCTACCCAAACGAATGTGACGAATGATAAAGAAGTGGCCTTGCATGCCTTCGCATGTTACTTTTTAAAGATGCACCAACTTTTATATTGAAATGAAATAATAATCCAAAACGTGGTTGACTTCACCCGAGGTAACATAGAAGCTAAAATGCTGTTATCCTGTGTGTCGTTCAACGAGCATGTCTGAACAAGAATTTGCTGAATTTCTGTTAATGACTAAACTATCCCTAATCTCTAGCTTAAACCCCAAACCCTAACAAAATATAGTGTTGAACCTATGCAGCACCATAGCGGTCAATGAAGAAACCGCTTTGTCGGAGGAGAGTGTCAGCAAGTTAACCTGCGAGTTTAGAATCACGCAAACCCTGATGACCTAAATTGGATAAAATCGTTCTGTGAACATAAGGCAGACCATTTTATTAGGTCAGTGTACGGATGCATATTTTCCTTCACTGAACTGCTAGAGCTGCCGAGTAAACGTTTGATGATCATCTCTGACGGTGTCACCATGAATACCCCGGAAGCTGTCTGGTTGTTTGAAATCTTCATTCAGTTTCTTCTCGTTGGCCACTTGAGACTTTTCTTCAGGTGAAACCATCACGTTATTTATCTTTCAATAATGTCAATGCGGGGGCTCAATTCGTCCGTCAATAATTCCCGAAGTGACCAAGCTCTTTAGAGCTATTAGTTTCCTGAGAGGCTATCGTGCATTATGGCTTTTCGTGGGAAATATAAAACTAGGAACTTCCGCTAACTAGGGTCACATTCGTATGGTGATATGAATAGCGGACTAGCGGTATAGATCAGAAGTGGATGAAGGCAATAGATGGCGTTATTGGCATAGATAGGCTAACCATTGAAATGTGTCCATGCAGAGAAGTTGCCTGAGGGGGGGGGGGGGGATTCTAATTGATCGGTTACCTGAATTTGAAGAGAAACTAGACATGTTAGTCTATATGATATATTATACAAACACCGGAACCTTACCACTTACGAATATGATCTGATGATTGATGTACAGTATTGCCAGTATGGTTAGCGATGTGTAGCTGTGATAAGTGTCCAGTTTACTTAGAGCTTAGCTGTCACTCATCAATATCATGCCGGATTTCCGATCCTGTAGAGGGAAGGCTTCTAAGGCCAATGTAGTAGCGTGTAATACGGCCTACCTACGATGCATCCTGACCGTGACCGCGATGAGCGACTGGCTTCGATGCTGAACATAGTAGTGCCATATATAGCGCATAAATCATGCCAACAGCTGCTCGAGGCGCTCCAAAACACTACCCCTGCTAATTGGAAGCAGGTACGCACTCGGATAATCTCGGAGTACGACACGGGAACCCAACGTCTCTTACCATACCCTCCTTTTATTCTATGGTTTGTAACAAGTGGAAAAAACAAATTGTTCTGACGTGTACTCTGTCTTGTGGTCGATTGGCAAACAAACAATTTGTGACACCCTCAAGGTAGATCGTTCATCGATCTGGGTTTTTATTTAACTTGCTAACCCCGTATATGATCAATTGGCTTACTGGCTAACTATATTATGGACGAAAAATTGGATAAACATATATTCCATTTACTGTTCAGGTTCAATCTGATCACTCCCAGGTAAAATCATGAAGTTTTGCACACTTTGGACCACGTATATCAATAAAACCGATGGAACAATTTGCTTGTTTACTAATCCGGCTGTCATCTTGAATCTCAAAATGGCCGCCATTCTAAACGATTCTTTCTCGATATTTCGGGAACCCGAACATTTCGAATTCCAATATGCCACCGCCCCGAACTCGTATACTGGGAACCAATAAATCCATTCGAATGATATTTCTCGATTTCCAGGATAGAACAAGGACAGAACCAGGATAGCTATAGATCTGAATCTGATTTCGGTAGTGACGCTCAGTTAACAAGGACCATATAGACCTGATCTCATTGGTCCCCTGTATGTCCGCTATTTTGAATTTCGATATGGCGGCCACTGAGCACTGGTATTTATTGGTGATTGGGACATCTAAAAACACAACCATTGTTATTCAATACAATCATCTAATCAGTACACACTTTCTTGAGGGTCTGCATTGTCCAGTAAGGATGACAGGAATTGAGAAAAGGTGAAGATGCCAAACATTCTAGGAAATAATTGCTATAAAGAGAGACCTTTTCCAATCATTCCCTAATTGACGCACTGATAGTTTCACGTTAATTGCAATTCTGTAATTACGATCATTATATTGTTGGGCAAGGTAGCCCTTTAGGTAGAAATGAATCCGGATTGTCGACGTCATTCTACTCTTACCGTTCGAATTTTCAGGTGCGTATGCGGGATTTTCCAACCCGGGAACGCACAAGGCTATATAAGCGGAGCGCCATGAACAATTGGCGCGTAGCGTACGTGAACATTTTGCGTTCGATACACTCCAGACCGGAAATTTTCTGGATACGAAACTAAATAACCCAGTTTCCTCTTCAGTGTTAGAAGTGTTTCTCATTAGTTTTACATCCACATATTTTCGAATTTGCATGTCAAACGACTTCAACGACAATCATCTAAACGAGGGCAAGTAACATTTGATGAAAAGGAGTATTAAAGACCCCCCACACAATATTTTTTTTTCAACTCGAACCCAACATTCATTGACTTTTTGAACATCTTCGATCCTGCGATGGTCAAGGTCAAAGGATTGAAGGGGCACAATGGTGAAATGCCTTTTGGCCCCCAAGCAGTCATTCTTTGATGGACGTTGGTCAAATTTGGACACAATGTTTATTGACCCATGGGACATGTTTGACCTTTTGAAGGTTAAGGTCAAAGGTCATTGAAAGGGCACAATAGGCCACTGTGGGCAATTGCCTTTTGGCCCCAAACAGTCTCTTTTTTTTTTAAATGGATGTGATCAAAATTGGACACAATGGTAATTGAGTCATGAGATATGTTTGACCTTGTGAAGGTCAAGTTTGAAGATCATTGTAGGAGCGCCACCGGTTGCCAGAAGAAACGGACACTCTATCAATAACAGTAAAGTCAACAGCAGTTGTGCAAACATTGACAAGATTTGGGTCAGTGCGAATATGATGCCAGACAATGTCTGATGTGTGCCAGAATCGAGTCGAACGAATTTCTCATAGAATGTAGGCCCGGTGTAACATATGATTTCCTCATTATGTTATACCGTGGTGATTTTCACATCGTCATCCTCTACTGCTCAATTGATATTCCCAAGCTGAGTTACATTTGATGAATAACCAGCGTCATCCAGCTCTAACAGAATTCCATCAGTTTCCGATTGCCCCAGGGAGGAAGGTTGAGGGGACCAGATTTGACACAGCGCATTCTAAGACATGAATGCCACTCTGCTGGAGATGCCCTCACCGGGAATATAGTAGAATTGATAGGGGCATATACTGAACTGCTGTCTATAATTAGTTTCGACAAGATACTGGTAAATCTGCGAGGTATATACGTGAAGTGCATCTCACTCCGAGAACACGCTCCGAACTTCAACCGCGTCCGCCGCCAGTCTTTAGATTGTAAGATTTAGGCCAAGACTGGAGAGGCTCCGCACGCTCCATTGTTAAAAATGTTCGTTCCAGCGAAAGTCGCCGGTAGTTGTATTTCTAATCTACTTCATCATTTTGACCTAATTTAGTCAGGGTCCGTCATGGTGCGTCTGATTACATCGAAGTGAGACCTGATTGTTTATCATAAGAACGAGCTCCTTTGGTCAGAATTGATCAGTTGCTGAGATTAAAACACAATGAGGCAAACAGGAGACACCCTGACGTCAAATGACGCAACTAATGTGATGTCCGCTCCTGACACTGTCTAATTTCTCACATTAAAATACGAATATACTGTCTTGAAGTGATAGGACTTCTGTGACTTACAATGAGTCATTTACTTTCTCGTCAGAAAGGTTGAAAGGGGGAATTCTTTAAGATTCAACGTAGTGTCGGTCACAGTCGACTGTACATAGATGATGGTGGTTGAACGAAGATAACGCGATATTGCTATAGCAAAATGAGTTTTTGTTTTAGTTTAGTTGTAGTCATGTGCCGTTCCAGGCACGGCGAGAAGACGGGCGCCCTCGGATGATCTGGTATGATAACATCAAAACTCACTTGGCTCACCATTGAAGAAGCAAAACACCATGCTCTTTCCCGGAATCGTCTGCAGATACGCGCTCACCAACCAGCTGACCAGGTCCTCCTCGTCGGTCATCTCGCATCACTTTGAGACAGCGTCCACGGACCCTTCAGAGTCTTCGACGATTCACTACTACTAGTCATAATTTTATCCGGTATTTTATCCTCTCCACTTGTAATTTTCAAGACATGAATAATGTTTTTTGAGTGGTTGCGTTACATCGGTCTGGGGAGTGTTACTCCCTGCGAGATTTAGGACCTTAAACGTAACAATCATAGCGTTTACGTTACAAGTCCGTTCACGGACGAACGGACTGGCGGGACATTCTTTGCCTGAATTCCAGAAAGTTAACCTGTAGTTGCAGATGTGCACAACATGATATGTTACAGTAAAATACATGTATAACGTAATCTGTTTTTTTTTTTGGCTGAGTAAATGTATTTGCATCATGGCCTTCAGTGAACGAATACTTGACTCGGGACTGACAGGAATATGCAATTGACGTTTTCAAAATTGGAAGATGGAGACAGACAGCAAGAATGGTCTGTGGGATTCGGATGGGTTGATGTAGGGGCACAAATTTTAGCCTTACTTCCCTTCCCCAATTAATTAAGCACAACGTCGGCTTACCCAGCATACAGACCATACATAAGAACCGCCTGACCACTTGGTTACTCTTGAGTGGCCTGCAAACGTGCAAAGCCCTTGTTGAAAAATTATCGACACGGCTCTATAAGAAATTCCGATAGGAACACACATGCTTGCCCATGCAACATCCTCGCTTCCTCAAATGTTCTGGTCCGTTATAAATTTGTGTATTTGCTCCGCGGTGAATAAGATGTCAAACTTGTGTAAGCACTGTGTCCCCGGAGTGAGGGGACAGCCACTAGAGACATTTGATTCGCGAATACGTTAACTGGATCGAACCAGCAGTATTTGCCAACGTGACACCGTTTGATTGTAGTTGAGGCTAACATTGAGATCCCGCCGTGCGTGCCCTTTGAATTCCCCGTCTTTAAAATTCAAGATCGATGCGGGACGTATAATTTCGCATATTCGTTGAGGCTCATAGCGAGATTGTCCCGAAGAGGTCAAATGTGCAGTCGAAGTATTCACTGCGAATGAGTTTGTTCATAAGATAAGATGAGATAAGATAACTTTATTAAACCCCACAACAAGTCATTGAATCCTCGTACATATAGAACATTTAAAACATAAAAGAGGATGAGATGACCTAAAACATACGAGAAGAACATAAAATTCAGTTATCCATATTGCACAGTGACAGGCAACAATAAACATAGCAACAGGCAGAACAATATCAAATGACACCAAGATGGGTATTAAGGTGTGAAACCTGAGTTGTGGCATTTCATGCATTGTTGTACGAAGAATAAAGGATATCTTGTTGGTTCTTGCGAGATACAGTCTCATTCTGCGACTTCTGGGGATCAAAACTTCAACGAAAACAACTAAGAAGTAGGTGATCTTTTCAAGCTCTGCTCTATAGGATAGAGCCAGTGTTGGCTGACTTGCATCGTTGACCAACACAACAACCACATCGATACGGTCAGTACCTCCCTTTCTTGCATTTCTTCCCATGAATTAGGTTATAATGCCAAATGCCACAGATAATGGAGATATTCATGTATATAATGCTAGAATAACCACCTGCAACTTAGTCATCATACGCAAGCACAAGCAGTACATTCTCGAATTCACTTTCGACGTAATGTGATCAGGACCAAGCTAGGCGATTATCAATAACAACCCCGAGATATTTATAATTATCACCGCCGTCGCTGTACAGCCTTGATTACTACACAATTCGCAACCCGCTGGATTTACGGAAGACTATCACCATCTCTTTTGTATTAGCCACATTACGACTACTAATACCGATGAAAATTGAATGATGAAATTGTTTAGTTCCGCGGGTAAACGCAGGCATCCTTATCCTCAGTTATTAAAACCCAACAAGGCAGTGTCATCAGCAAATTTATTCAATAAGCAATTCCGTGGGATTGGATGACGTCGGAAGTATCGAGAGTAAAAAGTAACGGGGCTTGGACTGTAACCGTGATAGAGCGTCTAGAGCTGTCAGTGTTTGTCTTAGCATTATCAGATGGGCTGTGTCCTACTGGTGCATATACCAAATATTGAGGCTATTGCTATTTTAGTTTTTCAATGGTATACTTGCTGCGAAAGGGAGGGGTCGAAGCCTATACAAAGCCAACGACAGTAGTGGGGTTCTCTTAGTGACAGAAAAATCGAAAATTGTTACACGAGTGACAAAAGTGCCATTTCTTCATCAAAGCAAGTTCTTCAAGGTTCAAGGATCAAGATGTTGCCCGGCTCCAAAAAATCTGACATGGCAAGTTTTTTTGTATGATGTCATAATGACGTCATAGTACATTCGCAATGCATTGGTCGCTGCTGATTCCTGATTTGGAGATGTGTAGTGCAGTAATAATGTTCTCGTCTCCACCATGCCTCCATGATTTTAAAATGAATCATAGCATGATTCAACAGTATTTCGGCGTTCAATACCCATGTTGCAGTGACGTCATTCTCGAAAGTTGAGTGTTTTGCGTCTGACTTAAAAAGTATTCCCATTTTGAGGGAATTCCCTTCCAATCACAAAGTTTACGCAGATTAAAGAAAGTTGCTGGTTTGGTCTATTCCAAATTGTGAATGAAGTCGTTAAAAAGTTTACATTTCTCTATGATAATGTCTCAGGATGCTGATTTGATCCGTATTTATTCCCTCTTGGGGTTTTTCCATATCCGATGTGAAAACGACTAAGGTCAAGAGAGAAGTTGTTATTGCTTCTCATTCTCTACATCAATTCTTCTTGCACCTGGATTCAATGTCTAGTGACCTTCAACATGAGCAGACACTTCCCTTCGTGGCATCATGGGCCAGAATGAGTGGGAATGAGGTGCCTGGCACGCTGAGGCACTGCATGAAGCGAAACATGTTGCCTAGGTGCATTCCTTCCCAACTTGAAGCATTGTGCAAAGTATCAACGACTAGGGAACTATCAGCACCACGAGGAAGGTCAATCAGTGCAAGCGACTTCTAAGAATCAAGCCAAAAGTCTATTTCAGATGATCCGTGAATACAGTAATCCTTTCATTGCCGATCATAATGACTTGACTTGTTGTTCGTCATTCTGGTATTTGTCGAATGTAAAGTAATGAAAGCAGTTCAGCAAATCGAAGCATTTATGCCGAGCAGTTTCACGCAATCCGGCAGGAGACCTTCCTTGACAAAACGAGATTACTTCATGCACCAATCAAGAAGAACTCACCCCTCTCTACAAGACTCCAAAAAGGTAAAGAGGATCCGGAAACTAGAAGAAACAAAATGCTGCTCTCCAAAACGACGTTAGTCTCTTCTGTCGTTCTAGCCCCATTGGGGCCCGGGGGGGGGGGGAATTTTGTCAGAGGGTCGTAGATTTTGTCAAAATTTAAATGAAAAAGGTGTTCTCGAAATAAAAAATAGACTATATAGTCAATTGTGCCGCTTCGCACCCCCTTTTTCACTTGGATTAGCCTGTGATATCGCAAGAACAAAGAGTGGCTAAGATGAAATTCATACCAATGCTTCAAGTTATTTTTGGATTATCACATGGAAATAGCCATCTGGAGATCACCATTTGACATTTGAGAAACCAGACTCCCTTTCCCCCGACAAATTGGGCTAATACGAAGGCGCTGGAACATACAGTGGCTAAGATGAAATTCATTTTAAGTTTATTTTCAATTTACTGCACGGAAAAGCCCTCTGGGGCAACGTGCATCTGAGAGACCATAATTTTCCGTGAGCTTCGCGGCAACCAATGGGCGCTTGCTTTCATAGGATAATAGTACAACATACTGTTGGCTGGAGTGAAATTCATTTTTTCTCGAATTTTCAAGTTTATTTTATTATTTGATTGCAAAATGATCGCTGGAGGCGACCCCATTGGCTACGGAGAACACTTTGCTTTAAAAAAAAAACAAAAAAACAAAACGAGCGCGGCAAGTCATGGTGTCTCGTAGCGAAAATCTGAAACCCTCATTGGGATTGGGAACCCCTGGTAAATCTCTGTGATGAAGAAATTAAAGAGGTGTAAATGAAGCGAATTGTAGCCAAGAAGGCTATCAAAAATATTTTCGGAATCTTTGCCAGAATAAAAAATTGGATTTTTGGTAATCGTGATAGTGTAAAGTTCGGGGTATTGCTTTACCTATTTAAGGCAGGAAGTGGAAAGTGTATTCTCTTTCTGATGACGAACAGTTTATGCATGTACGCGCCAACCAATGGTGGCGAGAGGCCTAAAATAGTCATCCCTGATGATGCTCCTGCCCCCTCCCCAGAAGAAAAAAAATGCAGACCCCGTGATTCTATTACAAGTAACACGACTTGAGGAATGGTGAGATGTCCGGCATTCCCTTGCATACATCGTTTCCTCAGAAATCGAGGCGAGTCTTGTTGACGAGTACTTCCACTGAAGTAGTCTTCTCCTTAGTTCCAACATTAGTTTCCATGCCGGGAATTGGCCTAGAGAGTGATCGTCAACCAAGAAGCATGAAGGATTATGTTGTTTGTAAAAAACAAAAAAAACAGTGCAAGTCGGAAAGTCTTGGTAGTGCGGACAGAAAAACTCTCGTGGCAAATACACTGCATGTTTTTAGCCATTTCACATTTATGGTTTGTTCACATTCAACTGCCCTGTACTGACATGGTCATCACCATGGTTTTCGCCCTCCCCCCCCCCTTAATGACTGGACATGTCTACCACATTAGCCTAATCATTGCTATCAGTGCCCATTCCTAAGAATGTGGCAGTGAACAGTGGAAACACACTTCACAGAATGAAATATTCACATTGTTGACATCATAGTATAGTTGAACCACCTCCACAAGTTACCATCAAAACAGCATTTAGGTGGGGGAAGGGCGCAACCCCAAGTTTCTAGGTCACCACTGAGGAATTGACCGAGATGTAATGTAAACAAAATTCCTGTGGAGGCAGGGTCTAATGAAACTAGGGCGAGATGCGATGAAGACAAATCAACACCCCATGGACAATCGGTTATTGTCAATATTCATGCAGAACTGGACTTCTGATAGATAAGGTAAACACTGCTCAGCGAGGATGGAGTAATGTAAACAAACATGTCTGGCAGCAGGAGAGCCCAGAATAAAGTTGGAAAGGGGTAATTAATTGGAATTAATTAGAATGTAATAAAACTATGCGAACATAAAATGTAGCTAAGGCTAGCCAGTAGCAGACTTCATCCACCCACCAGTTTCACCCTGATCGCAGGTATGGTTTAGAAGTTATGAATGAACGTGATGAACAGAAGGGACGAACGAACGACGAACGAACGAACGAAGAACGGAAGGAGGGACATGATGACTTGTGAGCTGCTCTCCAGCAGCTAAAAATAAGCTCAGGGGGAATGTCTGTAGTTTAACACACATCAACGTATACTGGTATATGAGAGCTCACAATGAAATGAAATGCCGCCCTCATTTGCCAAAGAACATTCTTCATATTTCGAGGCAATTCAGAAGCTAGAGTGCTAGGCTGTGATATGGGCGAATATAGAGTGACAAGATATCCTATCTATACCAGTGGCGTTACCAGGGGAGGGGGGGGATTCGGGTTGACCCCATGACCCAAGTGACCAAAAGAAAAAAACATGGAAGGGAGAGAGAAAACGCTTGAAAGATTATTCGCTAGCTGACTACTGTTTTCCACACGAATACGCACCATTTGGGTTAATGGAAGCCGGAAATCGCATTTTTCTCCGGAAAGGGGAGGGGGAAAAATCCCCATAGGACCCCTCCTTCAGGACGGGCCCCTCCACCCCCAAGACAAAATCTTCTCGGTACGCGGCAGGTCTATACGGAGCTGCTCGAAAACCCAGAATGCGAATGCAACCTAACGTCATTCTAAAATAAACGGCGTTCCTTTTTAATTAAAAAAAATTACACCTTTTCTGGCTGGATTCGACCCTTCTGGATACTAGGGCTGACTACAAGGTTGGTCACATGGTTTCATCTTCAAAGGTATCGCTGATACTCGGTTCTCTGTTGTTATTATCAAACCATCCTACATTTCCACTACCGGTACATTCCAACTGTTGAGCTGTTGTTACTAGCGATCACAAGAAAAGGACATTTATTACACCCTGCGGCACAGGCAACCGCTGCCCTTGCTTTATATATCGCGAGAACGAATTATGAAAAGTGTTGCAAGCCTTCGCTGCTACTGGACGAAATGAATCTTTCAGTAGCATTTGTCAACCTTCGTCGGGTGAAACGAGGAGGATATGTCTGGTAAAGAATCGAGCGATTATTAGAGAAGAGCTGTTTATATTATAGATAGCTGATTGAACCCAGACAGCTGCCAAACTGGTTTTTTGTTCTTTATGTTCCAAATAATGTCAATGAATGTCAGTATGTATAAATAAGGTATCTTGAACGAACTGTAGTTCAATGGAAGATCAAATCGAATCAAGGTTTAGTAAACAATCATACCCATCATATTCTGAAACAGTCATAACCTACTTTTTGGGTGTTCGATTTGATCCGTATGTATTCCTTTTTAGGGTTTTCCCATATCCGATGTGGTGCAAAGACTAGGTCAAGAGAGAAGTTGTCATTCTCATTGCTTCTTATTCTCTGCATCAATTCTACTTGCACTTGGATTCAATGTCTAGTGACCTTCTGAGGCACTGCATGGAGCGAAACATCAGCTGCCAAACTGATCCTGAGTTTATGTTCAAAATAGAAAGCGTCATCGAATGTCATTATGTATATTTAAGGTATATTGAACGAACCGTAGGAAACATGTTTTGTAATATTTTTTGTTTATATACTCTCCAATCAGGAAGTTCCAATGCAAAGATCAAATCTGATCAAGGTCTAGTAAAGAATCATACCCATCATATTCTGAAACATTCATAACCTACTTTTTAGGTCTGTACACAGACGGTCATTAAAGATGCAAAAACTTTCAACATATCATCAGTAGTCTCAATTGTCATATCTCAAGCCATTCGATTTTTTCCAACTCAGGAAACTTCAGATGTAAGTGATGTTTGGTATACCGTAAAATACTTCTAATCCAAACAAAATGTGACGAATGATAAAGAAGTGACCTGCATGCCTTTGCTTGATACTTTTCAAAGACGCAGCAACTTTTATATAATCTCTCAAACATCTTTTGAAACGAAATAATAGGTGGATTGTGTGATTATACTTGTTTACAATCACAATCTAAAACGTGGTTTCGTTCACCCGAGTTAACAACAAAGATGCTAAAATGCTGTTTTCCTGTTGTCGGTTAATGAGCATTGTTATAGACACAAGACTTTGCTGAATTTCTGTTAATGACTGAACTAACCATAATCTCTAGCTTGAACCTCAATCCCGAACAAAATATAGTGTTAAATCCATGCAACCCCATAGCGGTTAATAAAGAAACACCTTGTTGGAGAAGAGTGTCAACAAGTTAACCCGCGATAGAGTTCAATCCCACAAACCCTGATGACCTAAATTGGATAAATCTTTCTGTGAACCTAAGCAGACCATTTATTAGTCAGCGTACTGATGCATATTTTTCCTTCACTGAACTGCTAGAGCTGCCGAGTGAACATTTCATTATCATCTGTCGGTGTCGCATGAATAACCCCGGAAGCTGTCTGGTTTTTTGAAATCTTCATTCAATTTTCTTCTCGTTGGCCACTTGGGACTTTTCTCCAGGTGAAACCATACTATATTTATTTTTCGTGATGTCAATGCGGGGGCTCAATTCGTCGCTAATTCCCCAAAGTGGCCAATTTCTTCAGAGCTACTCGTTTTCTGAGAGGCTATCGTGCATTATGCCTTTCCGTGAGGAATAAACTAGGAAGTCGCTACTTCGTATGGTATAAGAATAGCAGAAGATCAGAAGTGGATGGAAACCAACAGTGGCGTTATTGTCATAGTAGACTAACCATTGAACTGTGTCCATGCATAGAATTTGCTGTAGCCGTATTCTAATTGATCGGTTACCTGACTTCGAGAGATACTAGACATGTTAGTCTATATGAGATCTTTACGACACTGGAACCTTGCCACTTACGAAAATGTTGCTGTAAACAGTATTGCCAGTATGTTCGGATGTGTATCTGTCGATGAGGTCCAGTAAGCTCAGAGTTTACTCAGCAATGTCATGCCGAATTTCTATTCTCAGAGGAAACGCTTCTAAGGCTAATGTAGTAGCGTGTCATACGGTATACCTCCGATGCTTCCGATTAGCATGAGAGCGGATGGTTTCGATGCTGAACATAGTAGTGCCGTAGTCTTATTAGCGCAAACCAGTAACAGTGCTGAGCACTACACACATACCAATGCTAAATAAGTGCGACAGAGAACCAAAGTCTCTATTCTTTAGTTTGAACAAGTGGCAAAAACAAGTATGTTCTAACGTGTACTCTATCTGTGGTCACTTCGCCACATACAATTTGTGACACCCTTAAAGGCAAAGTCCAGCAAATTATTACTCCTTTTGGTGTTATAATGTTACAAGAAATAAAAATCATCAAATAAGCACTGGTTCCAGGTTTATAGCATGTTTGTTGGGAGATAGGACTTGCTGAAATTTTCATTAATTTGGTGATGTTTAAAAAAATCGTAACTTGTAACCGAAACATGCAAGAACATGAAACAAAGGTTGAATGGCATCGATTTCAATGTCAATCAGATGCCATTCAATATATTTTGGCTGGACTCGCCGTATATGATCAATTGGCTTACTGGCTAACTATATTATGGACAAAAACATGGGAATAAAAATATATTCCACGATCACTCCAGGTAAAAGCATGACCTTTTGCAAACTTTGGAACACGTATATCAATAAAAACGATGGAAACATTGCTTGGTTACTAATCCGGCTGTCATCTTGATTTTTAAAAGGCGCCGCCCTTCTAACGATTCTTTCTCGATATTTGGGAACCTGAAACTTAGAATTCAATATGGAGGCCACTGAGCATTGTATTTAGCGAATGTGGCCATTATAGAAAGTACAGAGGTGGAAAAGCATGTAGGGTGGCCGGACTCGTATAGTGCGAACCAAAAAATCACCCCCATCGAACGGTTTTTCTCAAATTCCAGGATAGAAAAAGGGCAGAACATGATAGCTATAGATCTGATTTTGGTAATGACACTCGTGAAAAAGAGAGTAAGCATCGGACCATTTAACTGATCTCGTTGTCCCGCTGATAGATACCGCTATTTTGAACTCAATATGGCGGCCACTGAGGCACTGGTCTTCACCGTAATTTGAATCATCCAAAACACAACCCATTGTTATTCAATACGATCATCTAATCGTAATTTTTTTTTTGAAGGTCTGCATTGTCCAGTAAGTATGACAGGTAAAATTGATTGAAAATGCTTCTTGCAACGCTCAATATTGAACGTCAATTGGGGGGGGGGGGGGGTAGACAACGAGTTCAAATTAAGAACGACCTTGAGGACAATAATGAGCGGAAATCACCTGGAAGTCAAACATTTACAGAACTGTAATCTTGACAATACCGAATAGTATAGTCAGGAACCCCTACATATATACGTTCAGGGGTCAAGAAAAACGACGTGGTACTGATAAATTCTTTGATTGGACCGGGAACGCCAGGCGAAGATGTCATACTTCTACGATGATTTTTATGAAGAGAGATCCTTTCCAATCATTCCTTATTGTACGTGCCCTGATGAAAACCATTGCAGAACCTCTAAGCAGTCATTCTTTTTGGATGTTGACCAACTGAGCGCAATATTCATTGACCTTTAAGACATCTTCGATCTTGTGGAGGTCAAGGTCAAAGTCAAATTTAGGGCACATAGCCAGTGTGTGCTATTGCCTTTTGGCCACCCAAGCAGTTATTCGTTGAATGAATGTTGCTCAGTTTGACACATTTTCATGGACTCCACGAGACATGTTTGACCTTGTTAAGGTCGAGGTCAAAGATCATGGAAAGGAAGGAGATCTACAAAGTTCATTAGATTTCCTTGAACTGTGTCATAATGTTCCTTTGGTGGTGTTTTTTTTTTATACTTGTTTGCTGATTCATTGGATTCAACACCTGCAACACCCTATAGTGCCTTTAAAGTTTAAACAGTAACATCTCGTGAAAATCGGTCATTCTTTGATGGGTGTTGACCAACTGAGTAACATGTTTCATTGGTGCGAAAGGGTTTCTGTTTTACACTCGTGATACGATACGCTAGCTATAAATTTATCGGATGGGTTTTCAACTTGTACGATAAAAATGTCGTACGATATTTTATCGTACGTCCTTGGGGAGAAATTGGTGGAAATTTAGTTGAGAAAAAGCAAACTTTTCCCCTTTTGTCCATTCCAGGCGGTGGAATACTTGGTCTCAGAGGCGTGAATAGTGTTTATCGACCATCTTAAAGCAGACGCAGCAGTTACAGCCGTTCTTCCGCGTGGAGACATCACGCGCAAATCGGGTCACCCATAACCGTTGTTCCTGGAATTACTGAACTCATACCATACATAATTTTCCTCACATTCATTCTGCGCCCAAAACACAATAATCATGGGAGCGCATGCCCGGGAGGCACTTAGCGGCAAATCCACCCACGCTTCTAATCAAAACCAGCTCCTCTGAGCAGTGACCAGGCTGAGCCTGTTCCCTCCCCCTATCTCTCCGAGGTACCTCGCAGCTTGCTCCAACCAGAAGCTACTTGGCCGCCCGGCACCGGCCCTGACCCAGGAGGTCTCGTGGAAACAGAACACGGTGGATGAATCGTTCACCGAGTACGCGCCATATTCCCAAGAAGCGCAAATCCCGAATCAGGCAGCTGACCCACCATCCCCGGCCTACCTTTCGTTGGCCTCAGTCTAATTAGCATCGTATTCAAGAAGACAGTGGAGTGAGTAAGCAAAACGCATTCAGTCTCCGCCTCAGTTCAACAGTGAGAATTCACGCCTCACTAAAATATAGGAAAGACTGGAGCACAATTGAGGCTCGAAAATTGGAGCTTGGTTTTACTCCGCGCAGAACAAGCATGTACAAATAATCCTAAGTTCTCCACCAGTTTACTCTTCTAATCTCCTCACTGACCTAAATAACATTAATCAACTTGGCGTTGGATCGACATTATACCCCCCCGGGTTTCGGCCCCATAGCAATTTCCGTTCCTTCTTTGTTTCTTTTTCCACCTCTTTCTTCACATGAGGGTTAGAGTGAAGTCCCGTCAAGACGACAGTCTGTGGATCGACCCGCTCTGGGAAGCTTCCTTCTACCCTGGCTCTCTCAAACAGCCCCAACACCCCTCCCACGGCCACTCACTGTATACCAACCGCATATCTTCTGGCCTTGCAGGCCCATGTTAATTGGTGGACGCCGACGCAAGATGGCCCTCCCCATTACCTCACATGGTCACGCTACTAGTGAATACGGGGAGCATCATGGATTCGAACTAAAATAATGGTTTCGTAGTCCCATGCTTGGCGGCAAATAGGGCCGAGAAGCTCGATCAGGCCATGTCTTCTCGGATACTGTCCTACCCAACACACCCGATTCATTTATTGTAATCGTATCGTTCCCACAGTGTGAACACTCCTATTGAAAATAAAACTTTTTATACACGACGTCCGATAAATGTATCACGTCGTCGTCACGACGTCCGATAGTGTTGAACACCCTGGGACTCTCTGGCCAAATGGAGATCAAGGTCAAAGGTCATTACAGGGCAAAATTGGCCCGTGTTGTACTGCTTTTTTGTTTTTTGGCTGACGATCTGTCGTTCCTTTCCTCTTCTATTACCTCTCCCGCCCCCTTCCCCTCACCTCCTTTTCAACTTAACGATGCCCGAGGACGCTCTGTCGACAGTTAGTCGCTGATGAATATACCCTGTCACTCATATATACCTGTGAATACCCCGATTCATTATTGTCAATTTGTTGATAATTTAGATATGTGAATGTACCCAATTAATCTCAAAATTCCTCGAATTGCATAAGTTTACTGTATTGAGCACGATTTTCAATAGGCTCATACTCCGGCAAACCATGTAAATACACGTGTTTTCATTAGCCATGTTCGCAACATGTTGGCCTACAACCGCGTTCTTCTCATCATTGTTTTTCTACCTTGAACAATTTTCGCTCTGTCAGCATATTCATGCAGAGATATCATTATATTACGAGTGTTGACGGTGTTACCCGAGTCTTATGACACCACCTACTATTTCTAGTTGATATGGATTTTGGGTATTTTTACGTCCATGGTTTAACGCGGTGAGAGCTCTCAATTACAAGATGTACTGGGCATTGTTTGTACAAAGGTATAGTTTCCGCTGCTTACACTTTAGGATTAACTCTGAGTACGCAACTGAATAGCAATATTATCAGAAGTAAAAACATTAATCAAATTTTCGAATACGCATCAGATATGTAATCAACCTAAAGTTATACTATTGCCTGAGATGTATCCTGTATCGCCAAATTAACAAGGAGAGACTCATAGTCCTCCAGACGGGACCTCGATGCCTAGTTTAAATGGGAGCACGAATGGCAGCGGTCTTTTAATCCTTCCAAATGCTTTGCTATGAGGTTACGGCCCACAATAGCGCCTCTGCCTCATATTTACAAGATGGGCATTCTGTATTACAAGAAATACACATCATCCGTACGTAGGTGATGACTGAGCACGACATAATTGTCTCGCCACTAACCCAATTACCTTCACAGCCAATAAAAATGCTGGGTCTTCTAAATAGGAACCTTTTACCACGCCCAGTTCCCGAATAAAGTCCTCGCCTATAAGCATTGATTAGACCGCGTTTTGAATTTGTTCGGCTATTTGGGACTGGCCACATCACAACACTGATAGTCACAATCTGGAAAGAAACAACACAGAGAGGGCCAGATTTTGCTTTGTAAACTACTGCAGGATTCAGCAGCATATCCAACATTTCTGAAGGATTTGGAATGTGGACTCCCTCCAGAATCGTCGAGTTGTATCCAGATTAACCACAATCTATAAAGAGACCCATGGAATTATTTAAGCAATATCAGTACTTTCTGCCTCATCTGGTGCACCCAGACTTCTCCAGACAAGCCAGACCGGGGACTTTAGTATAACCGATAACCACAAATAAAACTGCTACCGGTATTGCCCTTTGACCCGAGACTTATACCCGAATGGAACTTGTTGACCCTGACATGAGAACGTCCCCTAGTATAACTCGTTTAATCAAAAACTGCGCCATCGATCTAAAGCTGGGGGGGGGGGGGAATGGGGGGGCCTGGGGGGGGGGGGGTGGGGGGGGGGGGGGGGGAGGGGGGGGGGGGGGGGGGGGGGGGGGGGGGGGTGTCTATCGGCTAAAGCACAGTTTTGACATTTGAATTCGTGTTTTTAGCCTTGCTTGCCCACGTACGGATAAACCGTGCGTGTTTGTACGTGTGAAGCATAAAATACAGAATAATTATAATTTCATACCCGATCTCTGCCTTCACTGTGAGGCTCACACGAGCACAATTGGTTGGGGAAATAAAAGGAGCACTACCCGTTGGTGATAATAGAGCAGTGGTTCCCAACCCTCTCTCCCCATTTCCCGTTTGCCTTTCGCTTGAACCGTTCCTCATGGAATACGTTTTAATTGAAAGTTGATAGATGGTGAGATGTGGAAAGGGT
Organism: Sclerodactyla briareus; assembly: GCA_026419785.1. Taxonomy (NCBI): domain Eukaryota; kingdom Metazoa; phylum Echinodermata; class Holothuroidea; order Dendrochirotida; family Sclerodactylidae; genus Sclerodactyla; species Sclerodactyla briareus. The sequence goes on along the minus strand of JAODTK010004999.1, from coordinate 539,249 downwards.
TCAAATGCTATGTAATTGTTTTTGTAACGAGAATATTGCGCAACTCGAAAATCCATGCCAAAAATTATTACCCTTTGTATACTTTTTTATCCCCTGAAATCTTGAAATGTTCCCCCTGCTTGGGAACCACTGTATAGATCGAAGTTACCGGTACGCCTTTTGCCATCTTTGAACGATTATATCCTTTGCATGGTATTCCCATTTAAATAGATATGCGGATATGTTTCTGGCAGCTATTGGTTCGCTTCCGTGTGCCCAAGTAGCAGCACTCACTTTATTATAGCGATAGGAAAACTTGTTCCGTTGCCATAACTCTAGACTAAATGATTTGTTCCAATCAGCTGTTTCTTATGTTTTGAGGTTTTGTATTTTTGTATGAGAAAGCCGAGATCCATCGCCACAGACACAAGCAATCCTCCCTCTTATCACCTGAGCTTGTATAATGAGAAAATAATTTGCTATTGAACTCACATGAAGACAATGTCCTATAATCCTTATGTTGACCACCAAGCCCAGCAGACTTGACATATACCGAACCGTATATCATTTAATTCACCCCGAGCAACAATAATATGACAATTTCCTCCAGAAACTAACCCGTTCTGACATTTTGCCTATAAGTATAACTCATCGGCCCTTCGCCTCGAATCTCAGTCGCTCGGTACAGATTAGATAAAGTAATTAATTTCGCTTGAGGGAACTCCAGTCGGCAGGCAGTGACGGTCCAATGTGGGCCTGCAAATGATCAGTCCAATCTTATTCGTGATAATCCCAGAGGTTTGTCGACGTTTATCTGGCTTCAGCGGAAGGAGTTATTGAATAAATCCTGGACTCTTACGAATAGCGTTCCTATCGTAGCAATTATCGATTTTAATAAATGCCGTGAACTAACATAGATTCTCCGAAATTCAGTGCAAGTGAACACGAAAATGTTGCACATGATTGCAATAGACAAGCGATGTCAATTTCATGAACATATTACTGAATGCAAATGTTTAATTGCGAGAAAGTTGTAATCCATATTGCCATTCACAAAAATGAATTTGACAAATTATTCGGGTAAAGAAAGTAGTTATAAAGGTGCCTAACATCATCCCTTACGTAGACCCGGCCGTAGCCACTTAAGCAAATGGATTGTGCTAAACCATGTGCTTATTCATCTGTCTTTAGACTGGTAGAATGTATCGTTATGGAGGTTGCGTGTAGTTCCATACGTCCGTTGCCGTAGACAGGCGAAACCTACCGCGAAAGTTATTGAAATACCCCCGGTGCCATATATTGTTTAAGCAGAAGGCTGTATATACTACGCAATGTTGGAATGTTATCGGTTTAGTTGGTACAATAAATACCCACGGCATAGAATAACAATTTGAGAATTGGAACGGCCTTTTGCATCTTCACCCACAGATATAGTTCAATCAAGAGAATCCAAGCGGCGCGGCGAGTACAGTATTCACACTCGTTATATCCTAACATAAGTTATAGTTTGTAAATGTTACCACTGACGTGTTTCGCTCGCCGTTGTAGACCGAATGAACAAGAACGCATCAACATCTCATATCAAAGACACTTTCAATGTATAAACCTTTCAAATACGGTAGTTGCAACCCACATCGATATTTAAAATGTCATTGCGGGAAAGGGAACGGTTCGGAACTGCCAATACAGCTTTTCAGTTGAGGGAAATTGAGGATATTTGGAGAACATATTTTGTTCGGAAATTTTCTTATGACTTAATTTAATATCCTTTTTTTATTCCTTCACGAAATCAGAGGACTCATGGGTTGTCACGTCCCGTGTGTACGTTTGTGTGACAATCCCATTGCTGACAATTTTTGTTTGTAGTCTGACAATCGCCAAGGACAATTACCTACCACAAGCATCAACACTCTAACAACTACGGAACATTCGCATCGATACCATGCATCTATCGATCAATTAACTCAGCCCACGGTACTTCGGTAGTTCTCTCTTTTTTTCTCTCTTCGCAAATCTGACGTCTGAACCAAATCAATTTCCACCGTCCAAAGACAGTGGATGATCACCGCTCCTGTAACAGGTAACAGTTAACCGAACGTGATTGACATTGTGTGTGTGTGTGTGTGCTTGTGTTGTGTGTGTGTGTGTGTGTGTGTGTGTGTGTGCGGGTGTGTGTGTGTGTGTGGTGTGTGTGTGTGTGTGTGTTCGTGTGTGACGTCTGGCTAGTAAACATGTGACGTCTGGCTAGTAAACTCGATAACCTGATTAGTTCTGAGTTGAATAAGCTCATACTTGATTTGTGTGTTCCCCATAATGAATAATCCATGATCCCTGATAGTTTTAGGTGAACCTAATGCGGTTTGGTGACAAATTAATATTTCGGTCAATTTTGGATAGTGAACGCGATTACTTGACCCCACCGAAAAGGGTGGAGCCCATACTTCATTTGCGTGTTCTCCATGTTTAGAACATGGACCGACTATTGTTTTTCGAGTCAGGTCAGATGTCACCGGTGGTCAAAGACTGAAAATCTTGTAAACATGATAAGTCTAGAATGCCAACTCAGAAAAAAAGAGTTTAGCGTTCGCCTGGAGAGTACAGAAGGGTTTTTTCTAGTTGCTGGTGTAGATCGGTCGTAATGTTGGCTAAAAAAAGAAGTTCGCGAAAATATGTTATTCAGACCAGTTTAGCTCTTGAACGCGATAACTCGGACCCCACCTGAATGGATGAAGCCTACACTTGGTATGTATTTTCCTTGTGACGGATGTATAGATTCTATTGGTTTTGGGGTTAGGTCGAAGGTCATCGGAGGTGAACAACAGTCAAAGTCTAGAAATCCTTTCTAAATTCGACAATTCCAGTATGCTTGGACCGATTAAGTTGGAATTTTACTATTTGGTGTAGGTGACTAGGCGGGGGGGTCATTTTTGGAAAAGAATCTATACATTTTGGCAAACACGTGTACACACGGGTAGTCGACCAGGTCTGGATGGATGAAGCCTATACTCGGTATGTATTTCTCCATGATGCGTATATGAGCCCCAAAGGGATCAGGTATTTGCGGTACTGAATCGCATATATTTCTCTCCCAAAAACCATGAAAACGCTTTGGTCTCAATGGAACATAATAGATTCATCTGCACTATACACTGGCGCACATCGGAAAGGTTTACATACAGGCGAAACCTGATAGACCCATTTAAAAGATTGGACTTTTCTACTAATAGCATGGACGTTAACAGCAGAGTGATATCACATTTATATGGATAATTCTACTATGAGAGAAGGGACCTATTCCACTACACTCGCCCATGTTCATGATCAAACCCCTTCCTTAAGCGATCAGTGATTGACCAATAGCCCGATCCTAATGTATGAAATAATATGTACCGGACAAGCAACAGAAGAAGAACACGGCAGGTCATGCTTAAAACTATCACACATACTACTCCCATCGTATCAGCTCGATTTGGTGATTGCTAACCCACTCCTTATATATAAAAAGATATGTACACACGATTGTCTCTACATTACGTTCGACTAGCCCCAGCCTATCCACTAGCTTATATACACTTGTCAGGCAGTGAAGGTCACTGATCATTATGTGCTCTATGTTAGTTGTTCAATCCTGATCCTTATGAACAGCTGATGGTAAAGTGTTTTCCTCGTAGTTATTTAACCTCTTCCCCGTGGTCCAGTTGACTGACCAATTAGAACGATGTACAGCAATGGTCCTAGATACGTTTACGACTAGCCTAGCCAATCTATTAGCGTATTTATACACAGTGGCGAAGGTCAACAACCATTGGTGGCATGTTTATCAGTCAACTTGATCTTGCCAACAGCTGATATTTTTAATGGATTCTATTTCATTAGTTAGTCAGCTAGGTCTCCAAGGTTATGTGCCATTCTGTTCCAATTAGTCCTTCTCCGTGATGTCTCATATTAGTGAACGCAGGAGTTCGTTATAACTTTGCCTGGTTTATATCTGTTCCGACCACACTTATAGTTCAATTAGATGGCGATCATTGTCTTGAGCGTGTGTCATTTCAAGTGGAAACATTCGTTTTGTGTTTTGACGACCAACATTTATTGATATATCAATTAGCGGGTGGGGCTTAGAAGCAACTAAATGCCAATATCTCTCAGATTGGCTGAGCCGGTAGAGCTCCGGACTGCAGATCGAGAGGTTGTGAGCTCGAATCCCAGGGGGCCGATCAGCTTTTTTTTATGTTTGTCCAGACACGGATTTCTCATATGGCTGGATAACCCTGCTAAATACAACTAGTGCAACAAGAGCGAGGGCGCTCTCGCTCCAGAGAACTTCAGCAGGCCTTCGCGCACAAAAGGCTGCGTAATTATCGTTGTATAGGCCGAGGCCAAAGATGCCGATTGCGCGGTTATGAACTTCGCCAATATGTGGTGCAAGGGAATGTGGGAGAACGTTCAATCCGTAGGTATCAATTCTGAGTCGCACACATCTTCCCAGTGGGGCGCGAGTGAAGGGCCGACGGGAAGGATCGTGAATATTCAACACGCGAGCTCTGTGACAGAGCTAGTGAGCTACTATTTCCGCACAAAGAACATTATAATTAAAGAAAAGGCCATGAAGGACCTCTTACATATTACTGAGAGGTCAGCACACCCACATTTTTAACCCCGCGTGAAGTCTTCGCGTCTGCGTGAGCCATCGTGGACCCATGGTCAGGGAATAGTGGTTGATCCTGCAGCGCCCTCATGAGACACGTTATAGCAGATGGAGTGTATTCCAGAGATTACTCATCGCAAAGGCCCAACCACCCACTGCAAGTTGAGCATGTTGTGTGTGTGTGCAAAAAACGTTATACATGGAGGCACCCATACACAAGTTGCAGGTCACGATTTCACCGCTACTGACCCCGCAGCTAGTCATTGTGCCTGATTCAGTTATGGAAAGGACAAATATGTTACAAGTTGGTGGCAACGAGAGAAAGGATCCTACTAACCAGAACTGATCAGCTACCAAAAGACGTATCATCGATACATGCTCACACAGATAAAGCTACAGTTTGAAGCACCAAATCCTGTCCCGGGAGCTGCCGGGTGTTCTGTCACTCCCTCTGCTGAACACGTGTTTGATTGTCTCCATACTAGACTCAATCACATCTCCATCCGACCTTGGCCATAAGAGAGACGGTGGCTGGAGCCGCCTTCATTGAACCCCCCCCCTGCTCACTCTCTTAAACCAACAATTCACTAAGTGAGAATAGTGCTGCCCTATGCAGAATCAGCTGATACTGCCCAACCCTTGGAATAAATACTTCTGGCTTACGCCATGGCAGGATGTCATACCCAAAATTAGGATGCACACCTGACAACATGGGTGACTCCTGCGGACCTGGGTACCGGGTTCAGTCATCACTAACCAAACCTGCCAAAACTATACTATTTCAACTCAGTAAGCAGATCCTTCATAAGGAATCAAGGTTACATAGTAGGCTCTAACATTGTAAAGTACAATTACAACAACAAAACTACACAAACCTTTTCTTCGTTATGTATTGTCTTACAAAGCATGCAGTTGCAATGTATATAGCCTCTGTTGATATGGAAGCAAGATCTCATGCAAATTCTCTATTTATCCAAAACAGTAGCTATAGCTCCGCGTTGCTCTATTAGGGTGGTGGGGGGGTGGTGGGGGGGTTAAAAAAGGCGGGGGGGGGGGGTTGGGGGGTGGGGGATGGTGGTTTTTGGGGGGGGGGGGGGAGTGGTAGGCAATTGGCCATCTCACTGTGGAGGCAAGTCCAGTAACAGCGCATCCAGTTATCAATAGGATTTCTGTGGTCACGAAATTCGGAGGGAGTTTCGGCTATATAAGGGGTATATTGTAAAGCGCTGAGATACTAAACCCCAGTCGGTGGTATAGCGATTGAAAACATTATATATATTAACAATATCGTGACACCCGAGGGTTAGTTTTCCTGAACTCTTGTTGTTTTCGTCGTTGAAAAGTGACATAGGTGCTTCGATATTGTTCAAATTGTGGACCAGTCTCAGTAATATTCATCAGGGCGGATACAGTAATTCAGTGAACAAAAATCACGTACCGCCGTAGGTGGAAGAGCAAAGTGAATATTGTTCTCATACTTAATGGTCTGATGTCTTATATATGAAGCAAAAGTAGTGTTCCTGGTTGAGTTAGGGCTACGACTGATTTCATCAGGACATTGCTGTAACCATGGCTAAGAGGAGGCGTGACGAATCCTCTGTTCTCGTTCATATGGTGGGTGGTTGACTATGGTGACCACATGGTCCTAATGCCTCACATCTGACCACGAACCACGAGGTTCCGAGACATCGAAGGAGTCGCCGTTGAGTCCAGTCCACTTTGAATATTAAGCGAAGAAGTGTACTTTCACTTCAAGGCTGCTCGGAAACTGAACCACTGCCAGTCATCAGATTGTTAGATTTAGGTCAAGACTGCAGAGGCTCCGCATACTATATGTTGAAATTATAGTTATCACAAGTCCTGTCCATTATCTAATATATCTTTTTAATTTTGTCCCCATTTGGTCAGGGTCTGATGGTGTCTATGATTACAGAGAAGTGAGTCTGATCTTTTGCCATCATATCTACCGCCTCAGGCCAGAATTCCTGATAAGAGAACACACTGAGCCTTTCAGGGGTATCTTATTTACATTCTAGTCGGGGATGACGGAACGTGATGAAAAAATGCATGAGCGACGTGATTTTCGCTCTGAGAGAGCTCGAGACCCTGATCCATATCTTGGCATGACAGTAGAAATATCACTTCCTCCTTCTAGTTGTGGAGGACTGTCGCATTTTGCGTTTGGTAATATAATAATCGACAACACTGATGACTTCCTTCGTAGCTCAGTTTATGACTCAGTCAGGTTCTCTGCGGTTTCAGTTTAGCTGTTTGTTTTGACGCCGACATAAATGTTAATCCCAGCCCAAATGCACTGTACATATTAATAATAATAATAATATAATAATAATAATAATAATAATATAATAATAATAATAATAATAATAATAATAATAATTGGAGTTATGTTTTTTTTAGTAAGTATCCTCTCAGTAAGATATGGGCTAACATATTCTTCTAGCTTTACGCAACCATTGTGTGACGAAATATTTTTTCGGCCAATATGAGAATATTTAATCGTCGTTTCTAAAACCAATTCAATACATCGTCTATTAGATGTCGTTTAGGAGAGCTTATAAGGTTTAAATGGATAGTACATGTGCGGGAGGACCCGCACGGTTGAGAGATCCGTTTCGACCGGAAAGTTAAACATCTACCTTGCTTCCTTCCAGAGCAATAACATATAGCGGACGTAATAACGTTTACAGTTAAAACATTTGATTTTTTTTTTTTCATTCTTGTTGAGATTGAATGATACTTGCATAGGAAATACCAACAGTTATATAATTCTCCTTATTCCCATGTTGTTATAATACAGAGGTCTTTTCAATTTTTCGAGGGGCCGCCATCTTGAGTTCATTTTCCACGACTTTTTTACTGGACCGCAATCACAAGTGGGAAAGTCGTGAATACAGTGTATACGAGTTTGAAATGGAACGCAGCCATATAACTGGGAGGAAGTTACAATCTACCAAATAATTACATTATTATTGAATTGTTGAATATGTTGAATTTTAAGTAACATACACGGATTCATTTGATCTATCTATTGACGATTTTGATGCACACATGGCCGTCGCGAGCGGGGGGGGGGGTCTGTCGGCAATTTTTGTCTGTCGTCAAAAAGGAGAAAGAGGAAAGGAAAAAGAAGAGGAAAGAGGAGAGGAGGAGGAGAAGAAGAGGAAAAGAAGAGGAAAGAGGAGAGGCGGAAAAGAAGAAGAGGGGAAGGGAAAGAAAAGGAGGTAGAGAGTGTAGGGGAAGACAGGGAATGGAAAAAGAGGAATAGAAAGAAAAAACGGAAGCCAGACTTTATTATCGGCTATTTCGACTTTTGGCTCTTCATCTAATTGGCCCATTCAGCGTCGCAAGAGAATGGCACGCCGGCAAACATATATTGTGACGGCCCGTCGCCGTCGGTGTAATTGGACGAGTGACCGAGTCTGTCGGCAATTTGGCAAAAGGGGAACAAAGGCGTTAGCGTTGACATTTTTAGTTCCATGAACTGACAGTTCTTTGAAAGTTTTTGTTTGTCTGTCTTATTCCAGAGATACATAAAAAAAAAGCCATTTTGCTGGAAACAATGAAGAAAGAATTTCTCAGATGAAACAATGAAACAGTCGGCTTTAGGCGGGGAATCATGAGAGCGGCATAGCAAGAGTACAAGGCGAGAGATAGAGGGTACCCCCCAGGCAGGAAACTACCCAACTTGGGCACAGAATAAGTTAAAATCTGGTTAGAGATACCCTAATGCATGAGTGGAAAGAAGAAGTACTAAATGGCCGAAACTTGCCGATCAATTGCACCACTGAAGTGTCAAATTTTTGCGCGCTTCGCGCGCAGTGTGTATTGATGGTCTGCCTCATATACTCACGAGCTGCAGTAAAATTCGGGCGTTGTTGAGGATCGGCAAAAAATTTGCGTTTCAAATTGAAAGGGGGTCCCGCGTACGTGGTGAGCGAGGTCGAGTAATTACTGAACGCCCAATTACTGAAAATATTGCAAGAGATTGCATCTGGGAACGTTTCAATATTCAAAATTTTCCAAAGGGGAGGGGACACCCCCTCCCCCATATCAGTCACCATTGCCAGTCCGTCGGCAAAACATAATCTCTACACCCCCCCCCAATCATAAACCCTTCGCTACGCCCCTGGATGCACACAATCTATTGATGAATGAATAGTTTTGCAACAATCGGTTAACAATAGGAGATAATAAAACACGATTTTTTCTCCAAGGAGAGCAGGATAACCCGAACTATATGGATGTCGTTTGTTGCCCATTTCCTAAAGAGTATAAATCTGCATACTTTCTGAAACGATGCTGTTTTTGTGTCCGTGGTTGTTCCATCGAATGGCTGGACTTTTCACTAACATCACACATAAATTGTCTGAGCAATGACGATGTCCCATTCACACGATCACGTATTTGTTGCCGATTTCTGTGTAACCAGCCGGACAGGAGAATACCACGTACAATCCGTGTATGACTTAGATTGTCGGTAATTCCCGAGCTATTCACGGCAACGACGTTAGGGCCAGCATCAACGAGGCATGGAGCTAGCCGAGGATGAAGTTCTTGGTGAAGATTTCGGGTAGCTTCGTAGAAACACGAACTCAATATATTTATTGTTTCGACGCAGGCGCAGGTGACACTTCAACCGCAAGTAGACCAGCAGCGTGTTGATGTACCATGTCATCCAGCCAACATGTCAGCTTGTCTGTTTTGCCAGTCAGTTCGTATGGTTGGCTTTCCGATTGCCTGTCTGTACTGGTGCATCTGTCTGCCTGACTGACTTTTGTGTTGGGGACGGTTGTTTCCCTATTCCAGTTATTTCAGCTACTGCATGTCATTCAAACACTGCGATACTAGTCATTCTCATCACAGCAGACATCACGTTCTGCCTGGGATGTCTATTCCAGCATTGATTGACACAACAAAATGCGGAAGTGGGGGGGGGGGTAGGATGCAACGTTTTTTTTTTTTTTTTTTTTTTTTTTTTTTTTTTTTTTTTTTTTTTTTTATGCCCCCCATCCTGATCAAATATCACCCCATGGGACAAAATGAATTCCAATGCATCCCTAATAACCATTCTCGCTTCTCCTGTATCTGAGAACTTGATGTTTCCCTCCCAGATTGTCTCATAATTACAGGAATTGTTCTGTAAACATGTAGAGTGGAGCACTTCTTTATATGGGTGCCGACAGTCGCCATAAAAACGCACAGTTGTGACATCATTGCTTCATTAGTTATGGATTGGTGTATTTTAGTAGAGTGTGACGCTGATGGGTATAGGAGGGGAGGGGGGGGGGGTTCGAGCTGCAAGAGCCATCGGAGGGGCAGTGGTCAGGTTACTGAACATCGAGGTTTTAAAATTAAACATAGTACACATACTGTCTCAACAGAACGCCTACTGGCCCTTCAAGGTTTTCTGTTACTTCCTCTCGAACACGTTATTTGTTTTAGTTTTAGTAAAGGCACGCCAACACCGGAGGCCGTCTGTGCCGCCAAACTTTGCAGCTGGAAAGTTCGCTATGGTGCGTCGAATGTCCACCAATAACGTCACCACCTGCACTTTCGGTGTTGTGAACCTTTAATCGTTCGGAGAGGGTTCTGTAAGTTATCAACGATTGTAGATGGGATGTTCTATCATCTCATCCGTTTGACCACGGGACTAAATCTGTGGTCCATGCAGTTCATAGTGCTGTGCAATCGATACTACAATCGATTATTTTCACATGGGATTTCCACCACTGTCGCCGTTATCGTCGGAAGAGTCACTGTGAGTGACTTATTTACCCTCGTAACTGGTTTGTGCTGCGTCAGAAACCTTTCCAACCTCAATTTTGCAGCGCATCGCAGTACAACATGGCGTCTGTGGCGACGCTTTCCTATGACTCCCAGTAATATCTCCCTTGTTCACGTACTCTACAGAAACATTGTTTTTCTTTCACCAATTTGTGTCTGGATGTCATGTCATGATGTTCCCTCTAACCAATTATAATAGTGTTGGTTCTAATACTTCATTTTAGCTTCATTTTACTTTGTTTGCTGTCAAGCTATACAAACATGTGGGGGGGGGGGGGGAGGGGGGAGGGGGAGGGCGAGGCCTATTGTATAAAAAGGTTCAGGCAGCCGATTGCAGGTTCATTTGTGACATAAGACGACCGGAAGTGAATCGTTTTCTAACGTCAATTTATTGACGTGATTTATCATTTTTGTCTGTTGAGGAATGAAAGGATGATAGAAATTAGCTCAGTCGGTAGGCGGATCAGCTCAGTCGTGGAGCTCCAGACTGCAAATCTAGTAATTGTGAGGTTGGAGCCCGTTGGAAGCCCGATAACTTTTGCAGTGCTGTTGGACAAGGCATGTCTCCTGAAATTTCCGACGCCACCCACGTGTCAATGTGGGTACCTTGTGAGGCTGACTTGTGGAAAGTAGCGATAGCCGTATGTGGCAGCCCGATTTGGAAAGTCCCCCAAGGAGGACACGATGAAGAGACGTTACTTGGAACCGGTGCCGTCCGGATGAGACACAAGCAAGAAGTGCGTGTTATATAGCACGGGTGTGACAAGTCACTAATGATCAGGGGTCATATCTGTAAAGCGCTTTGAGCATGTCTTGAAGTCTTCGACGTGAAAAAAGCGCTATAAAAAAGCGAGATATTAATAATTCGAACGTCACTCACCTCAATGTAGCAGTGACAGCCCATGCTATTGAATCAAACTCCTACGAAATATTCCGTTTGCTGAGGAGCTGCCCTGATTACTGTTCCGAAATGATTCACTCCCGTGTCTCTAATTACTAGGTATATTTCTCAACGGACAAACGAGGGTAGTATTTCTGCTGCATTGAGGTAGTTGCAGGAGCAGGCAGAATTGCAAGTGCATCTAAGAAATTGCAGGTATTAGGTCTTAGGGCAAGGTGTCACTGGACACCACATTTAACTGTGATAGCAGTGGGAAGGATTGTTACTGGCCAAGGCACGGATCGTGTGAATTTTCTTGGACACATGACTGCCGTGACCTAAGAAAGCTGACGATTTACAGCTTCGTATGAAGACAGGGCCTGCTCTGATGCGACCCACTATTCCTCGGGTCACTGGTAACCGATCCGATTAATAGCGCTCCCGAAACTCTCAGCATGTATGTACGATCACGACCTTCTACATAACTATGTACACTTTTTACAACCCACGTTTACTTCTCGGCATCACTTACAGAAGTACACATGTCTACCCAGAATAGCCGACTAGCCAACTAGGATAAAACTCTATCTGACGAGAGAGAGTACATGTGACTTCACATTCGATTTTGTTGGAGAGATGGTATACAAATAAGAACAGACTCTATCTGACGAGAGAGAGTACATGTGACTTCACATTCGATTTTGTTGGAGAGATGGTATACAAATAAGAACAGACTAATGGAGGAAGACACCCATAGGACATGAGCAAAATCACATTCGGTTTCGAATTAGGAATGTCCTTCAGGTATATTACTGCTTTTTCTAAGTATTCTATAGCGGATCATGTTGTCAGACCTGTCCTCTACCCATCTTTCTCTCATGAAAAAAGACGAGTAAGTGAAAATCAAGGTGGTTGACAGGTTAGTGAACAGGATGAAGACACGTCAACAGCAATTTTCTACTTTAAGAAAAAACCGTCTCGATAAACAGCGGGGTTCTTCATGGAATCCGGGTCAATATTTTGGCAGCACGAATCTAATTCCCCTGAAGTAGTCACAAAATTCCAGACCACACGAAGAATCAGTAGGTTAACCAATATTGATCTACCTTCCAAGGATACTCACGGAACGGTTGCAGTGAGCGTTAGCCTATTATCTGCAAAATCCCGCCTTCTCAGAATCGGAGTTTGTACTCTCCACGTCATGAAAAAACCCCATAATGTATCGTGCAAAAGAGAGGGATGGAAGAAGCACTGATTGTTCGCGGTCGTTGTTAATATTTTCATTGACCGCAAACGACGGAGTGGTTCACATACCCGAGACCCCGTTGACATTTGCACGCATCGGTATATTCCCATAGTTTGCCCATTAGTTCCTACCAGTTCGAGCTCGTGGCAACAACATGAGATGTTCGAAATTTAGCCACGACAACAATTCTGAGAATTCTCGTGAACTATGCGCAAACTTTCGTCATACTAGTCGTGTCAGCTCGTGCCAATGCGTGTACTTCAACCCAGTGGTACGCACTCCATGAGTACTTAAGGCCATGTTCATGACTAGCCACGCAAACTCTCCGCATTGACTTCACATAGTTCCCGCACATGTTTCAATGATATGGATTCGAACTACGCGTGCGCAATGATGATCGGGAAGGTGTTCGTTTATATAAACGCTTTTGCCTGCGTAAACGACAAGGACATCAGGAGCCGACGAAGGTCTAGTACCTTATGCTCTGACACGCGCACCTCCTCCACTCCAGCCTCCGCCCTCGGCCAACAACAACATGTTTGGTCAATTCATTTTTCATTCACATTCGTTAATTCCTTCCATCTGCAAAGGTTCTCCATCAATTCCTCCCCGACGTCATCATTGGTGTCTCCCTAACGTCAAGGCTATTATTCCCCAGTATCATTACCTGCAAACGTCGGAATCAACCGGGAATCGGGCAACTGCCAGTAAGGAATCCCCGACTGATTCTCACTTTGTTGCCCGAGGGAGGCCAGAGCTTCCTGGAAGAAGAAGGGTGCACAGGGAATCAACATTCCCATGTCTCCCCTATAGTTACGTGCTTCCCGTCAACCACCGATACACAATATAGCCACCTTTTCGGAGTTCCGAAGAGCTTCCTGTGTACTCAACATCTGAAATTATTGTTTGTTTGCGTAATATGGGATGCGTGATATGGGATAAAATAGTTTGCTACACATGTCATATGTGTCATTTATAGGAAATAAAACAACCGAAAGCCAAGAGCTTCGTGGTTCCTTGACTGCCTCCAGTTACATTATTTGACCGCAAAATATTAAATATTCCATGGTACATTCATTCTGATGAAGCTATGTAGGGTGAAATCTTCATGCTCCGGGGGCTTTCAGGCTATAACCCTAAATGACTTTGCCGACCCCCAACAATAGGTCCTTTAGTGCACTCTTTATGAAAAGACCATATACCAAGACTGGGATGAAGACAGGCAGACAGACAGACGGACTGACGGACAGCTCATAAAACAAGCACGCAACCAGCAGGTGGTTCGGGTAGAAACTGTCGAGGGGCTCCGTGCTTTGGGTTTCTGACCCTTGCTTCATTGTAGGCCCTACCAGTAATTAAAACATGATTTTCGATACACTATTTGTGTTATTTTCTGAAGTGCCATCTCCTGCGATCCTGATGCGAAACATTTTCCGGTGCGATCTGCTGCTAATTTTTATACTTTATTACGCTAACATTGTTGAGAATAATATAACATATGGTGAAATGCGTTCTAAAAAATATCAAATTGACCACAAAAAGCGTATTATATGTATTTCCCATTGTTTCCATTGACATGTCGGTGTTGAAGCTATCCAGGTGTCCGCTGCAGCGAACCTCCTATGCAATTTCATTTTAGAACCCCCAAAATCCGTATGAAACAGAAATGAATGTAATACCAAATGAGAATGACCACGCAGTCCGGTCGTCTAAGATGCAAACAACTGACTGATATGTCTTGTGATCAAAACGGTTCCAATATCCCAAATTAGGAACCAATTTTCGGCAATTGTCTTTGCCGAAAAGCGACAACGATGATTATACTCCTGTTCAGTGAGATACAATTCCAGAAACCAGGTCACCGGAACAAATTGAACCCAGGTCAATTGCCGTCGGTAAGTATTCACCTTAAAGCCTGCGGTATCGCATCTGTAAGTAATCGCCTATTCAGCTTCGATCTGGTCAACACCGGCATTCGACATGAATAATCACGGGAACGGAAGCGTTTCGTGTCCTCTGACTTGAATACACACAAATTTCGTCAGATGAATGAATAACAGCGGTTTTCAGTGTACGATTCACGTAGTAATACAGTGGACTGTATAATAGTACTTAGGTATTCGTTTATATGAATCCACTCTCAAATATATTCTGGTCATTGGAACAATCATTGGGTCTCACACAAACGTAGCTACATATTAGACTGTGGTTCGCTCCGGTATCCCAATTGCACCGGCCGATTAAGGGAAAGAAATCGCGGATACAGTATGGATCCCAGCCCCCCCCTCATCTCGATACAGACTCAGTCTGATGCGACGAAAATACCTCACAATTTGCTATGGACCCTCCTAATGGGGAGTACAAGAACCTGTTTAAAATCTATATTTGGCAGATTTTGGCTTGTGATGCGTATCACTCTAGACCCCCAACTGGATGGATGAAGCTCCTACTTGGTATTCGGGTTCCTCGTGATGAATGCATCACCATATTGTTTTGGTGTCAGGTCAGAGGTCATCTGAGATCAATAGAGGGTGATGTCAGAAGACTTTGTGATTAAGTCCAGAATGATCACACGAGGAATCCCAGCCCATTGGGTTCCTGGCTTTTGAATGTTTGGAAACTATGAGCCACATAGAGTGGAATATAATTCGGGAAAAGGGTCAATTGGAGAATTAATTTAACGCTTCTAAGTATCCACTGTATAAGTCCCCTCCCCCCGAAAATACAATATTTGTGGTCGAATAATTGATGTTGGTTGAAGACAGATGTACTTCTGCACAAATCACGCCTGAGTTGTTTTGGTTACTGGCTATTTGACAGGTCGCCGAATTACTAGCCGTTTTTGAGTTGAAATAGCTAAACCTTAAACCATGCTAACCAGCACTGATTGAAGCGAATCATTTTGTACTCATACATATGTAACTGTTCTCTATTTGTTTTGGACTAAATTATCGTGTTTAAATACTCGTGTTGCGTTCAACATATTTAAGTCGCGAACTCAACAAGAAAGTCACGCAGATGGAAGCACTAGAACCGAACGGAATATACAATTGGCTTAACATATTTTAAATTACAAAATTTACACATTTTGATTCACATTTATGTATAAACAACATTTCCACTTTTGCGCAAATTATATGCGACTGCTTACAAATTCGGGGTCGATAAATGGTCAGGCGTGGCATGCAATAACAACGACTAGAGTATTGCGAGCGCAACATGAGAAGGATTGATAATAACAATGGAGATAAATATTGAATATAAGTGACATGTTTGCGTTTTCTTCAACTCAAGTTTTACAAGTTAGATAATATAGTAAGAAAATTCACGAGAACTGAGACCCACTGCTATGTCAATCAAATAACATGATAACAAAACTTATTTGGCAACATCACATACACGGGGCAATAACTGCAATCCCATTGACTTGTTAATAATCGACTTTCATTAACTGATGGTATCTCTTGCTTTGTTCTAGAAATTCTTTCTTTCTAGTTAGGGCAGGACTTTCCATCGAAACTGAGAAATTCATGCACTTAATAATTTAAATCATGTTTTTTCTTCAAAATAATATATCGACTATTCATTGAGGTTTAACGGCTTTCCATTGACCAGGTTCATTATGTTTGTCTCTACAATAATAACAGACTGCAGGAGAGATTTGGCCAGGGGCGGCGCCAGGTTTTACGATGGGGGGGGGGCAATTTGGCATGGATGTCTGACATTGGGGTCTAAGGGGAGGGGTGTTCCCCGTCCCCTTTGCGATTTTTTGAGTCATTAATACTGCTTAGATCCAAAATGGTGCCACATTTGATACATTTGTAAGTGTATCTACGTCAACGAGTTTTGAAGAAAATCCATAATTCTGGAAAAAAATTAAAATGCATGACAATTTTTCCAGGCAGTCATATTTCATTCTATAAACCTGACAAAAAAATAAACACGACACAAAACTGTACCTACGTTCTGTACAGGTAGGCAGGCTTACTTTTCTAGAAAAAATGCATGTTTGTTATTGCTAAAAGATGGTGGTACATAAATAAAAGCAAAATGACCAGTGTTAGCAATTTTTCTGTAATTCCAAATAGAATCACTCTAGGAAAAGCACTTAGAAGCAGTCTCAATCAGAATATCCACATTTTATCAAGCTGCAAAAAAAACTGATATTTTACTCTTTCAGCCGTATACTCTGAAACAAGACACAGAACTGTGTCGTGATTCCTTGTCATAGCTGGCATGCTGGCTAATAGGGCCAAACCAGAAAATTTGTATTACCACTCAGTAGATATTGTCGGTTTACTTAAAATTCTATATAGTCGCACACTTGGAATCCATAATATTATCCTTTCCCTCCACTGCCCTTTCCTTCCTTCCACTACTTTTGTGAAGAGAGAACAAATTACTTTCCCCTCTACCACTAAGTGTTATCAATTCTGACAAATTTGGAAATCACAAAAGTAAGCACATTTGACCTCCGGTGAGAATCAAAATGAACCCTGAATTTTGGTCAGGGACACCTGAAAGTCCGCATCCGGCAAGTTTCGTTCACCTAGGACAAACTTAAATTTGCACAAAAACCCGTAAGATTATGCAAATTAGTGGGATGTAGCATCACATACAAAAGTCATTATGGGGGTCAAAACCAATGGACTATTTGCCCAATTGCAAAAAAAAAACAAAACCGTAGAATCCAATGACCCCCTGCTTGTGATGGGTAGGAATTGATTGATAGGCTATTTCAGACATGGATCTCACTCTGTTGACCTCAATAAGCTTTGCCCACCACAAGCACAGAGGAGGGAGGGGGGGGGGAGATGAGGGAAGGGGAGGGGGAGATGCACCAAGTAGAGGGTCGGCCAGTTTCAAGTATAGCCATTTCTGCCAGTAATGGTCGATTATAGGTTCACGCGACTAGAGATGACAACCGTATTTTCCTTGAGCAGGGCTAGGTAAAGACGAGTCCATTCTGTCATTGACCCAGATGTTAAAAGAACTGGTCTCTTGTCTGATTAACGTTGCATTTTTTAACGACAAGTATCGAGAGATATACAAAGTGCTAAATTTCATATTTGAGGCCTTCAGAAAGGTTTTCATCTCAGTCAAACTGTCTTGGCCATTGTGAGCGCGACAGTCGTGATGAGAGGGGGGGGGGGGTGTAGGTAAGGGACTACTGCCGGTTGTGTTGGTTTGACTCTGGGTTACCCGCGGTGAGGGGCCTTACATGTACAAGTATGTTCAAAACAAATGTTGGTCTCCCATGCATACCGAAGCTGTATGCAGTAGCCTGGACGAAACCAAATCTTTCCATACAAAACACCCAGTCGTCCTTCTACAATGTTTCGTTGGCATAAAATGTCAATGTCAAACGTCGATTTAACAACATTCCAGTGTTTAAGGCTGTCTTGACCTTCCACACATGAGCATTCCTTGAGATAGCTTTTGATAGGAGTGTTGTATTACCTTAGGTCTAATTCCACTTTATGGTTGTTCTCAACAAGACGCATCTGGTCATCACAATAAAAGCCACTTCACTGTCCCAATGTTGAGAAGGTAAATGAGGTCAAAAGGTCAATGTCAAATTAGGTCCCTCCAGATGTATCTCGCCGGGGCAACGAACAAACCTGTCTCCATTACAACATCCCCATAAAATATTTCTTTGTTGCCAGATATATAAGGAATTGTCTATAGTGCTAATGACCTGACCTGAACTAAATACAATACGGTTAACCTACATATGTGCACCCACATACCTAATTTGTAACTTGATATCTGCTTGCGTTCCTTAGATCTCGTGCTGCACCTTTTTCTGAGTTTCCCCTGTGACCTTGAATGACCTTTGAAAAAGCACAAAAACAATAGGGTCGTCCTCTCTATATGTCCAACCCCACATATTAATTTGAACCACATCCATGCTTGCGTTCTTTAGATACGTGCTGCACGGGGTGTCACAAACACACACACAAACACAAACGCACCCACACTCCGTACGCACAGTGTGTGACTGCATAGATTCCGTTTGCCTTCGGCAAAGGAATAAAAAATGGTGGTAAAATTACTCCATTAGTGTTTTGAAAACAACACATATTAATATCCCCAAATCCCTCATTTGGAGTAACTTTAAACACAATTTTTGATGTACAATTGCAACAAATTGGAGCATTCATACTTCACGCCTGACATAAAAACGACGCTCGGCCTATGCGAGATACAACTAATAGTCCCTTCTAGGCTCTCTCTCCTTGCCGTTCTGTTCAATCCCCTTTTAATGGGTTGCATGGTTGACTTAGGTGTCATACGCGCAAATCCCCTCAAGCGGCAACCCTTGGGTTTGCAGAATTTATAACTTAAAGGACGGTCGTGGAATAAAGAAAAAGTTAAAAACGCGAGACAAGTTTTCTTTTTCATATAAAGACATAGCCTCTATTTACATAATATTATAAAAGGAACGCACCCACCTAGCCGTTGTCCCCTTCCCTGCCACTCCTGTCGCCCTTAAATCATTATGTGGATGCTTGCGTCTTTCATTTCATATGTAGCGGGTCACGCGAATGGACCTCTGTCTAGTCCAACGTGTAGATGTTAGGCTATTTGGTCGCGACACGGAATTGAAACAAGTTTCTATAGTTTTGGTGAGTGCACAAGCAACGGATTCATGGTAAAATTTCAACAGTTGAGTCTACGATTGAGCCTCAAACTGAGAACGAATAGAAAATAACTGGAAAAATAAGTGGATAACGTATTTTGACATTTCATCCCACTCCCGACGAAAAAGTGTGCATTAAAACATCATTCGGACGATTTTATTTTTTCAGCTCTCCAAAACCCAGCGCCTTCTGCCCACACCCCCCCCCCCCACCCCGTGGCAACGCCCCGGGATGGCACATAGTTAGTAAAAACAATTCTGTCTCTCTGTTAAATAGCTTCATCGGGTGGACCTGAAAAAATAACATTTACCCCCAAGGCTTGTTCTCACACAACATAATACGCAGAAATGAACATGTCATAAATGATAAACTTGATAAGGGCAGCGAGCCAGGCTGATGGTACGGAATAGAGGGTTTCCCGAAAGTTCAGTATGAGTCAATAACAATAACAACAGTTATTCACATCCACCGTACTACTGAAAATTAGGGCAAGTGAAAAAAATCATTCGCAAAAGGATTAGTTATCGCAATGTTCACATGAAACAGGTTAAGATAGAGGAATCTGGTTGTGTAGCTACAGAGTTAATACATCATCGAAATAAAACTTTGGTCTAATCAAGAAATATAATAGAAGCAAAATGGCGGTTGATATTGAAAATAATAATTGATATAGTGTAGATAGTAAACAAATGGTAAGAGGTAAATAAACATTTAATTAAATGCAAGTCCACTGACCCCAGCCCTCATCCCTAACTCTCTAGTGATATTATAAAAGGTTGATTAATTCGAGAAGAATATTAGTTCCGTAGGAGAGGAGGTATGAAAATTAAGTACGTCGTCGGTCAGATGTGTTGTAAGTTACATTGTACAGGGAACAATGAAGAAAGAAGTAGTCTCCCGTGAGGCTATTCTAGGAGAATAAAATGTTTGCGCAAAATCGACAAAAGGCCCGTATATACTCCAGAAAATGCATTAATCTTGTCGTTGTGATACTAGGTAGTATATTATTATTATAAATGAGGGACCTTTCTAAACTAGAAGCCTTTGAACAATTTTATCTGTTTAGAGTGACTTAATTGCAATGGCCCTCATGTATTACCTAATACAAGTTTTTTTTAAGCGTGCGGACTTGAAACAGTTACTGGCTATCCGGCGTAGATCCAGTAGGAAATCCTAATGAAATAAATACGATAATGTAGTCGTAAACTCTACGATACTTCTGTCTTCTCAATGGCGATCCAAAAAAAGCTACACACCAATATGCTAACTTCATCAGTGATTACCCCCCCAGCTGTCGCGATATTCATGAATATCTAACTAATCGTATCGACGTTGGATAAGATTACTCACAGTACGTTTTTTATAGGCACTGGGTCCAGCGCTATCTCGCACAACCCAGACTTTTACAGTACTGTGCACAGATTGTAATATATTATTACCGAGTTTTGTTGTAGGAGTGCAGAAGATCGTATATACGGCATGGTACATCAACACGAGCAACAGTTTCACAGTTATTGCCACGTTTCTTTGCATCAATGTATATTGATTGGACGTGATATAACGAGGCAAGGTATCTGCTTAAATATAACTCAAAGTTTTGTAATTTGCTAATATAACATTATAGGCCAATACGAACATACAAGTTACAACAACAAGTCGGAAATAAATCCATAACGTTTGTTTCATTTGCAGGCAAGGCATGGCGCAAACCTCAATTACGTTCACAGGATGATGATGAAGGAGCCCCTCTCTCTAAATTGGGCGTTTGCACTCGTTTCGTGTAGCCGTTATAAAGAACAAACGAGGGCACTCCCCCGGAGTTTGCCATAATATCTCGGCATTCATGAAAATCAGTCTTCAGGAGATCAGAATCTTCAGAAAAAATTATGCTGCATGAAATCGCATGTGATAGCTGTCAAACATGCAGTTGGTGCCAAATAATAAGTGAGAGTGGCAAGCAGAACAGTCAAGCTTCTGGTGTTTTGTGAGCTTTCTTGGGTCAAGTCTTCCAGGACTATAGGTTTAAAATTAAGTATTTAGGTATCAGGACACTTGGCAGATCGGCCTGGGAGGAAGATTCCATTACGGGATAGTGAATGGGTAACAGCGAATATATTTAGCAGTCATTCTACCAAATATTGTGCAAATGTTTATTATCATTAGGCTCATTCTTCCCCGGGTTCAGGGCCAACGAAGAGTGGGGGAGGGGATGAGGGGAGGGGTGGGGGAGGGGGGAGGGGTGGGGTGGAGTGGAAGGAGTAAGGTGACCTTAACTTTATGAGAGCGTCATAAAAGCAGCGCTTCCCCGTACATAGATTTAGCTTATTCAATTTATTCCCAACTTTACGGGATTTTGGGGGCAGGCAAGTTCCACTATATCTGTCTTGCTTTCCCTGCTTCCATTTCCCGTCTCTTGAGCTTTTCATTGACTTCCGGGGTGTGCGTTCAATTTCGATTTTCTCTCGAGGAATAACACTGAGTAAGGAAGCACACCACCTTTACACTGATGTACATCGCCAGGTGTTCCCCTTCCAAAAAAATAGACACATAAGGTTTTCGCTTTTTGGCCCAAATTGGGGGTTAGCCCTCTTACTGGCTCCATTATGCCCTTATTCGGAAGAACAACATTCGTCTGTGCAATTTGTATACATTTACATGAATCTGGCAGCAGTTGATGATTTATACCCAAAAATCACCTGTATATTGATGTGAGATTTCATACTGTGACTGCATGTCTAAAAGTTTCGCTAACTCACGCATCTTCAGGCAGTCATCAGTACGACAACGGTCAGCGACTCCAGATGGTATGGAAATTGGTGTTGGAGATTCAAAACGGAGAGTGGAGTTATACCTGGTAATAACTGCTCTGGGATCAGAAAAAAGGTGTGAAGGGTAGGTTACCAGTGCTATTTTTTTTTACCAGTGCTATTTTTACAGTATTTTGCTAGGGGGAACACTCCAATGTGGAGTTCAAGTAACTTAGGCTAGCCTTAGGCTATATATTATACTAGTAATAGGCAAGCCTAGGGGCCTTGGCTATTATGAATGTGCTTGAAGAAGAAATTCCCACTGTTAGCTGTACATTAGGCCAAGGCTAGGCTAAAATGGCATGATGGTATAATGTACCGCATGTTTACCTGGATTGTATAGAATATGTTAGGAATTAGGAGCGGGGTTAAGAGTGGGGTTAGGGTTTAATTCCAATTCCAGAACCCAAATCTCCGTACCAACACATAAAACATGAACCTCATAACACTTTTTGCGATGTGCACTCATGCGGACCACCCGACACCCAAGGTCACCCCCATCATCGGGTACCCCTCAGTGGATAGTACAACCACACTATGGTTACCATAGCAACCGTTGCTATGGCAAACCGGCAACAGTAAATAATAGGTGAAATGGCCCAACGTGACGCCAATTTCTCATCTGGCCCTTCGGGACCGATGAGATAAAAATGTGACCATGCGAGGCTGACATGGATTATATGGTAGGAATATTCTGAGCTTGTACCAATTGAATTTCACAGTTTGGTTGCCAATTTCCTTGCTCAAAATGATATAAGTTCGGAAAATGGGGCAGTTAGGTCCCAAAATGACCTATGTCAGGCCTTTTAGTGTGGATCAATGGTTCGAGTGGAGCCAAAAGTGGGTTTTTGAATGATAATTATTCTATTCAGGTGGAATGGTTGGTTCACATTCCAGAGTATAATCCCAAAGGCTTATCGTACCAACACCTGAACCTAAACCCTGATCCTCATAATCCTACCCCTAATTCCTACCGTAATTACAGTCAAACAGTAACTTAACATCCAGTTACACATGGGTAGACTATATACTTGTACAATCGTACTGCTAAATTGCCATGGTGCCAGGCGTGGCCTGATAGCCGATGTACACACACCCGCCTAGGAATCTCCAGCTCCAGGGTTGTCTTGCTCTGATTTGAAGGACGTGGTAACTAATCAATGGAGAATCACTTGTATTCTCGCCCTCTATCCCTCCCACTACAGCAACCCCCCCCCCCCCCTTACTCACCATGCCTGTCTAGTCCAGTGAGGGGTATCTAAGAACTTTCCCCCCAAGTTCCAGTACCAATATCATAATAAAATTCATAGAGATGAAGTGTGAAGTCTGTATTGGGGATTTTCTGTCTTACAGTGTATTCACAATTCACTTATGAACCATTCTAGTCATTCCAGTACCAAATTTTTCAAAGAAAAACTTCACAATTTGGCGGAAAGTAGTGTGTTTCTCTCCAATTGAAGGTATTTTGCAATTTTTGCTTTCCTGCAAGGAAACAGTCATACTTTGTTACTTCCTGCCTTTTGTTAGGAGATCTCAAATGATTCGGGTATCATTTAGTATTCACAGAACATCTTTAACAACAGTGAGAAATGGGCAAAAATGACTTTTTCCCCCCAAATGGACATTTTGACTCCCCTGAATTCCATGTTTCTGAAGAAAAAGAAAGTGTCCAATTTGGTTGGTTAAACGTGTGTTTCGTGACGTTTTAGGAAGTATGCAAATTGCCCATGTTCGACAATTGAAAGTGGAGATCTTTGCGGCAAAAACCATCAAAAATCTGACGGACACGCAAAAGCACACACACACACACACAACAAAACGGACACTTCGCGAGTGCAACCTCTTGCTGGACAAACCGACACCCATGGGCACCCCACCATAGGGTACCCTTCAGTGGATAGTACCTAACACCCACTATGGTTGCCATAGCAACCGTTGCTATGCAACCGGCAACAGTAAATATAGGTGAAATGGAAAAGTGGACTACAATATCTCACTGGCCCTTCGGGACCGATGAGATAAAATTAGATAAGAGGGCATTTAAATCCTCAGCCTTCTTAGCATCTTCCGACTTAATCGTTTGTACACAAACAAGGAGAATACCACTGCACGTGAAAAAAAAACAAACAAACAAAATACACGTTCTAGATGGATAGTTTGGGCTATCGTCATGAGCCACGAACCACCGCATTTGTCACTTTAACGTGTCTGGGACACAACATCGGATTGGGCAATTTAGGAGGGCTCTTGTTCACAGATTTGAGAAGGTGATACAGCTTGTCAATGAAAGTACAATTTGAACTGAAAAACACTGGAAACAGTTACAGAGGCTCAACGAAATTTGCCGATGTTTGCAACTTACGCTACCACCATGACAAACTTTAGTAACCTATGCTACAGAGGCGATGCTGTGACTGTTGCCAGGGTTGGCTAGGGATGTATCTTATAGACAATTCCGCATATCAGCGTTTTTTGACGATTAACTGATTCACTGTTAATTGCGGTTTAAATCTGCAACTGGTTTAAAGAAGAAAGGGCCAAATTATGGAACAGACAGGTACGTGTTTAGATGAAAAGTTGATTTTATTCACTGTCCCTGTGTAAACTAATAACAATGGAAAGTACAATTTTGCTGAAAAACACTGGAAACAAGTTCAGAGGATTAACGAAATTTGCCGATTTTTGCAACTAAGCTAACAACCAGACAACTTTAGTTCCATGTACAGAGACTATGCTGATGCCAGTGTTGCTAGGATGTACATTATAGACAATTACGATATCAGCGTTTTTTGGACGATATTGATTCCCTGTATAATTGCGTTAAAAATCTGCAACCTGGTTTTTAAAGAAGAAGAAAAAGGGCCAAACCCAAATTATGGAACAGACAGGTCGTTGTTTAGATGAAAAGTTGATTTTATTCACTGTCCCGTGTAAAAACTAATAACTTATTCAAAACAGCCTAGCTTGGATATTTGGAAATAATTCTAATGATCATTCAAATAAGGACCATTGACAATTCATCAGTTGAGACTGTTCAGCATGAGTGTAGGGTGAGAAAGATGGATTTGAGTGAATTTTGTGCCCACAGAAGCCGCGAAGCATATAATATAAACAAATAAATAGAAATATTTATTTCCTGACTTTCAATTTTCTTGAAGGGATATCACACCAAGTAAATTGACCCATGCGGCCTTATTCAAAAACTCAATGTAGGTAAGTGCATTTTCTTATTTTCGACGCTGACATCCGCAACACCGATGAGAAGGTGGCCACACTTGAAAATAGCAGTAGATTGAGGTTTTTTGGAAACACATTCGTACAAAGAAGTTATTTTGGATGGCATACAACCCAGGACACGACAACAACGTTTTCAACAGTCGTTGCATGAGTTTTATTTGGAGTGTGGTTAGGGGGCGTCGTTGCGCAATTGCGTTGGTTATTTCGAGCACTGTAGAAGAACAGATTGGTTGAATATGACAGTCGGTCGGTTTTATCATTGACCAATAGTAGATATATGTAAAAAATGTTCGTGAATAAAGTCAAATTCCGCCATTTCGTTCGAATGGTTCAATTGGTTCTAGAATACAGCATAGATCGGATATCATGAAGTTGTTACATGTTGGGTGTTGGGGAATGTCAGGTCAGAGGTTATTAGAGGTTCAACTGTATATTTGATTTATTTCAATGTTAAATTGACCATTAATAGCGTGTTACATGTACCCTTATTGCACTATTGAATGGCCTGTGTTAGAGCTATTCATGGGTTTCCTCACGCGGACCGTTCTGTCCAACTAGGTACAAGACGCAATACTAACTGTATAAATATACAAGAATCGAATGCAATAACAATGTCCACCCATTCCCGACGCCTAACAATGTAAACGACTGCCGGTATGATCTCTGTGATCAAAGCGGTGTCAATATCCCGAATAAACAACCACTTTACGGCAATTTTCTCGACTCGAAATACTGATTTTACTCCTGTTCGATGGAACACATTTCCAGACACGGGGAATGAATAAACTCAAGTTAAACTATTAACCAAGAGGCACGCAAATGTCGAGTACGCGATTATCGCTCACTTAGCGTTGATCGGTCAATAAAGACCAAATAGTCACGGAAACGCTGGGAGCGTCTTTTGAAGTGCACTCGATATGATACGCAGAATGGATAACTAGGTGGAAGAGTCAGTTTTATTCTATAATGGCGGTTTTCAAAGTACCATTGACGTATAATAAAATAGTATGTAGGCAGTTAGGAATCTATGGCACACGGAGTGTACTTCATTACATACTCCCAACAAACGGTTGATCTAAACCATAGGTATAGTTGCGCGGATTAGTGCGCGTCAGTATCGAATTAGCGAAGGGGCAAAAAAAAAACGGTACAGCGCTTTACGGGCACAATGTGACTCGAATCCACAACCCCGGTAATTACACGTTCGACACTCGCCATTATACTCTCCGCCTGGACAGATGGCATGGCAAGTCGCAGACGCTCAAATAGTATCACAAACACATTATTGTGGTAATACCAGGACAATTGGACTGAACGTTGGTGAGTATGTGGGAGCAGTTAGTAGCGTATATGCTAGGAGGAAAGTTTAGTTAGGGTAAAGAAAAAAAGGAAGTAGAATAAAAATCATTGTAAGGAATACACTATTTATATATAAGGTGGGTGATGATTGCAACATTCTGTGATCAGGCCTTTCCCTTGTTTTTCTTTTTGTTTCAAATGAGGCACTGTTATGTTTACAGGTATGGTTTAATCACATCAATTCAGGGCGCGGCGAATGTATTTTTTATTGGGGGCATTTGCGGAGTGGCCTGTGATACAAATATCTAGGAATAAAATACAGGTCTCTCATGTGTGGAATTGCATGAACATCAAGAACAAATCAGAGCAAAAAATGCGCAAATTGAATAAAATACATAAAATTCCGTATGTCCATTTCAAGGAATATTCTAAAAAATTTGCTGCTAGCACATCAGATCCCACAAAAATCAAGACGAGAAACAGTAAGAACACAATCGTGAGTTAATGAACGACTCTAGTAATTATGAGCAAACTCCGTTAACTATATTGGACTATTAGTGTGTAAATATGCTAGAGTGTTGGTGAGCTTGGGTGAGCGCGCGCAGTACAGGCCTTCTGCTCAAGAGATTCACATCGGCCATTACGGGACCGTCAAAGATCAACGCGGAAGCTGATCAATGTATATATAGCCTCCGGAGTGCTTATATGATCGATGTCACTATTCACGGAGTATTCCTAGAACTGTGGCAATATCAAATTAAACAATCAGGCAATAGCAATTAAATACACAAATTGAATGTTAGGAACAACTCTGCAAATCTTGGGGAGAGGGGGGCTAAACAAGCGTTTGCCCCCTCATTTTTCAATGGGGGGCTGAGCCCCCCGAGCCCCCCCCCCCCCCGGTTCCGCCGCCACTGGTGGATAATTTACATGAAATCGTCTGTGATGGCTGCAAACAATCTACGCGAGCAAAGAACATGCAACTGAAGATTTGAAGATCAAGCATGTTGTAGTGTTGAGTAGATCAGTAAATTCAGGCTAAGGAGAATTACAAAATAGTTAATCAAAAATACTTTATAACTATATTTTCCCGGAATGTTTCGGGATCAGTAAACCAGGGAACGAGTAGATCAATTTGATTTAGTGGAAAACAATAATTAAAAAATATAAAAATACATACCAGCTGTATTGTATATTCGGAGTGTTTAGATCAGAAGATCAGTGAATTTGTGTTAGGAAAAATACAAAATGATGGAAAAATAATTAATACAGCAACAGTATTATAGTATTTGTTCAACTCAGCCCCTGATCGGTAGATCAGTCAATTAGGTCAAGGAACATACAAAAATGATAGTACAAAATATCACAGCAACAGTCATCAGTATTTTTCCGACTGCTTGGATCAGCGGACAGGGATCATAGATCAGCGAATGGGTAGTTATCATCATTATTACGAGAGGAAAGCCTGACAAATCAGCAAAATTTATCATAAGCAAAATGGTTGTTTCATCCCGTATCCATTGCAGATTGAAAACGCAATAGCAATGCGTCGTGCGATTACTGGGGGGGGGGGGGTAACATAGGTTACAATGTGTTCATCAGGGATTACCAATGTGGTAGTGGTGGAGAAATATCACGAATCCTGATCACCCGTTTTAATGACGGAAACAACACGTACAAACGCTCATCACCAAATGAGGGGAAACCCTGCCTGCCATGAAACAAATACAAACAACTTCATTTGGAATAATGTTATAGCAGTTCGACAACTACTCCAATCAGTAATCCAAACTAATTGTTCACTATGTGCGTCTTATGTCATATCCAGCACCACAAAAAGGTCGAGTATGAGGTCCAATTACTTCGTCATTTTTTTAATAAAAAAATCAAAATCTTCATCATAACCATTAATATCATTCTTCGCGATCTGTTCTTCTCATGTTATGATGAATAATATATAACTGCATGTATAATGATAATATATAATGATAAATGAACGTCATTTTGATTTGAATTTATTAAGATTAAATTCAATTCAAATTGGAAGCAATTTGACCCACCCTTAATCCCCCCACTCTTTCATGATGTTTTATCTATGAGTGAGTAATGTGGATTATCATTAGTCTTGATGGGGACGTGATGAATATGTCTAATAGGAAGCAACCTGTACAATAATTATTCTTTGTTCATTTCGACTCAATTTGAATTAAGTATCCCGGTGAACGTTTACTCAAACCAATAGGTCTTGCCAACCTCAATGGAGCCTGTGTGTCTAGTCATACGCCTGCTCTGGTGTGACCCCCCCACTCGACAGTTGTTTTCCGGACATGGAGGTTACCGCGTATAGTTCCCAAAAATGTCTGAATAATTTTCGTCCCCGGAGCCCATCTGCCTATTAACGCTCTCATCAGAGCCATGGGCGTGCATGTTGCCGTCTACGAGTGCCCGATCCAGTGAAACAACATCCCTGATTACATACGACAGTCCTCCTCCACAGTTTCATCTACTCAAGAAGAAAATTGTTCGAAAATTCTGAGGAAAGTACTAATGTGAAAAAAAGGGTACCCTTCCCTATGGAGGGTGGGGTTATGAGGATTGGGGGGTGAAAGCGTATGAAATTTCGACGTCATACCCCCCCCCCCCCCACTTATTCCAGGACAATTAGCCACTGCAACAATAGTTGGAGAGATCCAAAATATTATGCCTCCAAAAGACCACCAATCCCAGTTGTTATATTATATTTATTGAATATAAAGAAACCAATGTGAAAACGGAACTACCACATAATTTAGTGGAAAATGTATAGGGTGACACTGTTGTAAACACTAACCCGGCAAAGAGCACAGGCCTGTATTCAGAGACAGATTTAATCGGCCTCCCCGCTTCCATGTTTAACATGCTTCGACTGACACAGTTGAAAGATATCCGATGTGAGTTACAAATATCACATAAAACACATATAACAGTGATTGGGTGCTAAACAAAATTCATACTTAAGTCAGCGTTGGCACGCCGGATGTCTTCTAGCTCTGGCATGTAGCAAGGGCCAGGCTACGATACAGCATACATATTCCAATTCCACCCAAATAATAATCCGTTGTTGTGAAAAAAATGTACTGTACAAAATGAGCTCTCATGGCCTTTTGCAGTGTTTGTGTTATACCCGCATGCAGACGGACTGATTACAATCGCATATCATCGCTCATGATATCTAAACCATTCAGCCCCTTCATCTCTGGGAATATTGAAAATTTAACAAGCTTGATAGAAAAATGTAGCTAATCCGAAAGATCACCCTATGTCTTTGAATCTTCAGCCCGTGTAAACATTTCCGAGGCATCCAATTTAGAGGTATTTGCGAAAAGAGTCGAATATCCGACGACGACCACACATGTTTATCATAGAACAGTTGCTATGGTAAGCGCATGATAGTGAATAGCACAAACTGGACTACAATGTCATCCTGCCGATAGATGAACTGGTTACCAGATACTAGCTGAGGTCCAAGAACCGTTTTAGCGAATGTTAGGAACGATGGGGATTGTTAGTTATGCCACTAGATGAGCGCGTTTATAACATCTTAGGAAGAATCGACAAAGTTCGGATATAAATCTGAAGAATCATTGAATGAGCAATCTGGTAGTTTTGATCAATGGTAGTTTTGAGACCATTTCAAAAATTACAGCTGCGTTGTTCAATAACGCGATTGTCAAAATTGTTGGGGACGTCAAATAGTGGTCAGATCATTTGAGAATGTGGTAATTTCCCTTCCAGGAATGTTGGAATCCTACCCATGGACTTAACAGTCACTCGGAAAGTGTATGGGATATAGATTGTTGTGAGGTGGGTGACGAAAAACAGCCCTCTCAATCATTGCCAGTTACCGAATGTTATGCTGTCTGCCTATAAGTATCTTCATTATCACAGGTTTGCGTCGATAAGCGATTTTATAGACTACTGTCTGCGAGGATATGTCAACGCGTCGATGTATGTTGAAAATGTAGCTCTTGGGATGTTGGGATCTAGATTTATTAAAATTTCGAATTTTTTGTTACGTGGATTCGGACTGTACCTCTCGGTGTAGAACTTCTTGACAGGAAACCAGTAATCCCCTACCAGTATTCAGTGGGGGTAATTTCATCGATAGATTCAGAATTGTGCTCATGCACCAGTTAGGTTGCTGAGCAGGATAATCGTGAAACAGATGAGGAGCATAGCGATTGTGTTAATTACAGTGTTAATGTATCGGGACGCTGCAAAATTCATTTAACAGCAGCAACAGAAGAGTGCAACCGTGTTGCCGCGGAAATTGTTAATCAGATTATGTGTTTTTCATAACCAAATTAGGAAGTGTATATATGCAAACAAAATATATTATATATATATGCATACAAAAGACAGTATGATGCCACATACCTAATAATAACCTGATAGATCTTGTCTTCATTAGTATTGTGCTGACCAAGGATTTCGAACTTTGCCCTGTCGTGACCTTGATGACCTCGGGAACTTGTGAGAAAAACAAATAGGGTTCAGCTCTCCACAAGAGCAACCCACTTGCCTAACGGAACTTGATATCGTGCTGACAAGGGGTGTCACACACCACAAACACACACAACACACATGCGTATAGGCACGACGCATAGATTCAGGAATACGAACCCTTACATCTCTACAACTCTTCCATAGGAACGATGGCGCTGTCAGTACACAGGGTAGTTTTCAATTGGTAATAGGGCTTAAGAAGAGGCACAACGGGCTTTCTAGTACACTAGTTACACTGACTACACGAGTTATCAGAAACACTACAGCAAAATCCGATACCTGATAGATCCACAATAGTACCCCCGTTATATCGAACTGAATCGGATTAAGTGATTTTACTTTTTTTTTACTTTTAGCGGATATTTAGAGATATTCATATCTCAATGTATTTAGTTCTTGATGTTTCGGGGGTTGTTTGCTAGGGATTAGCCGTGATTTTTATACTTAACGTGCATGATCGGTCTCGAATAAAAAGAATAAAGAATAAAGACTCGGTCGCCTCGACGTGTACCTGAATTCCCCAGCAAAAATGAGTTCAAAACAGCAGTTACCTCAAAACTCGATCAATATCAGGAGTAAATGGTAGCGTGGTGGTTTCAAGAAGACGCTAATATGGAATCATTAATTTGAACCTTTCAATTGTCTCTCATTTCATACCTATTTTATGTTTGTGTACGACTTCCTGGATGAGACTAATGAGCGGTCGTTCTCTCATTCGCAAAATGTAAAACTGTTTAAAATAAGTTAAGAAATACTTTTCATGGGGACTGGTAATTGCTCGGGTGTTCACCTTTCGAAATACGTTGTTCGAGAGATGATCGCATGTCAGTGATGATGTGTTGGCTGTGCAATACTGAATAATGCCAACTAAAATTACTGCTGCGTCAACAGTAAGAATAAACAATTAGAGCAATGGAGAACACTAACATTTAATTGGGTCGAAGAACAGTGTAACTGAAAACGACAGTTTTGCATTCCAAATTGGATCCGATAAGAAAAGACTGGTTAGACAAGGGATTTATTTGGGAAGGAATAAGGAAGACATAATTTCACCAAAGACCATAATGTTTCATATGGCATGAAGGCTCCAAATAAATAAATAAATAAATCAATCAAGCAATCATCAAAAAAAATATAGAAAAAATTGAAGCTTGAGAGCAAGGTTGTCACTTCACCCCCCCCACAAATGTGGATGGAATCTTCCTGAAATTTGTTCGAAGGCCCCGGTGTTAGGTGCTATGAGAATATAAGTTACGCAGTCTTCTCGGCGAAGAAGTGCCACGATGATAATATTGACCGAAATAGCTCGATATGTTACGCACAGGTATTTGTATCAAATGAACATGCCCCGAGGAGGCAGTGTTCACGCATCGGTACACATCACCATTGTGGCGTGCCCGTACCATGGGTCATTAACTTCACGTTAGCAAATCAAATGCTGTTACCCATAATCAATATCTGAAAATTACCAAGTGAACGCACATCCGATTATAGGACAATCATTGCGCGATTAATTGCTATGATCAACAACTCGATCCATCTCTCCCCGAGACTTGTCTGTATTTCTCCAAGGGAGAAGTTCGTGTGCATGAATCGATGATGAAACGCCCGAAACTGAAATGACAGTAAGAGTAACATTGCAGTATGGGAGTAAAACATTGCATGGGGTGCTGCCGGCCGTTGTATAAACAATAGTCTCACAATCTGACGCTTATATGCAGCGTTATCTGTATGGCTCATATTATCATATTATCATTAAGCTAGTTACCCAACGATAGCTCTTCGGGGTGCAATGTGCGCACATCGGGCGAACGTTTTGCTAGAGTCATTTGTGAAGCAGTCAAGCGGACCCTTCAGCCAACCATGACATTTAATTTACATTGAAACGGGACATGTCATTCTTCAGTTTCGTAACCCATCGCACAATTCAAGGAACCACAAGCCGAATAAAAAATGTAAACAATTGTTCTTGTAAAACCGCGAGGTATATTCAGTGGTCGAATCTGTTAGTTTAGGTAAAACGTAATCCAAATGGGCGGCAGACGTTGAATGACTGATGGGCTGATGTTGATGGTTCACTATGTCTGCCTGTACATTATCGAGAAAAAATTCGATTGACCGAAAAGGCGAAGGACCAAAACGTTTTATAATATATTGGAGAGTGAATGCCGTGTGTTTGCCGTTTCAATATAAACTGAGTTGTAGGGAATATTGAACAAATAATGTAATTTGATTTTGAAATGTACAGACGCATGACCGAAACAGGGGACAAGAAAGACATTCGTGTACATAAAGTGCGTTACTAAGGGGTGAGTCATGGGGCGCGTGAATTCGAGGTTAACTATTCTCCACGCTTGCAACAAGCTAGAAAGAACGCAGATTTGGTAAGCGTTGCTTCTATACAAAGGTTATGAGCCTCACCTCTAGGTGATGCGCCAAGGGTATAACCTCAGACTGCTAGGTTCACCGAGGATGTACGAAGGCCACTTCAAAGCTTGGGTAGCCGCACATCGAAAAATGTAAAAAAAAGGAACGCGGGTGCCTGAAATATCGAAAACGCATATTGGCAGGGGTTATTACGAAAACAACATTATATGGTTTGCTGCCACAGTAATTTCCCTTGTAACACTAGTTTAAGACCCCTGGCGTCCTAAGTTCAAAGTATTTGCTCAATCATGTGCCCATGCAAGAAGAAAAGTAGTTGCATTAATTCAAATTTTTGTAAGAAACATATTCCGTTCCCGTCCGATCGATGTCCTTCCTAGTTTCGAAACCGTGGCCTGCTAGCACGGCTAACTCCTTCTCGAAAGGTTCCGCTTCAATGGACAATCTCAATGACTCTGCAGTTACCATCACCTCTGTTTTGGGTTTTCTGCGACTTGATTGTATCAATTGTTCATTTCTTGAGGATGGTTTAGTGGTAGATATCAACGGTCTGGTCAATGTTATTCATGCAACGTAGCTCACTTTGATCGTGTTCCTGTTAACTATTTGGTGAAGTGGTGTGTCCTGCAGGCAACTCCTCATAAAAAAATCAAACAGTTCCGGTCAACGTTTCTGGCAAAAACTCTTGCTTCAGCGTGGGTTGTAGTATATCATTTTTGGGGCTCTTCTCTGAAAACAGGGGGTTTAGCAGGTGAGAATGGTGCCCACTTTTTTTTGACGAGGGATTCCTGATACACTGGTGATGCACAGTCAACCAAGTTCTTGTCAGATGCAATTTCAGAGAGCCTCCCACTGATCGATTCTATAATATTCTTGAGACTCCCAGGAAAGATGGGAGGAGGGGGGGGGGGTGATGGACATTGCTTTAGGTCGTTATGTCTGAAGGAACATATGGAGAATTAACGGATGAATTTGATGAAGGATTTATGGCCCCATGGATCCTGTGTAGTTACAATAACTGTGCCGTGCTTTAGTAGTAGCGCGAAAAAGATGGTTCCGAATAATGAATAAGTGGCCAAGGCCCCGCAAAAAACCGTGTTGAAGTGGGAGGGATTCGAAGATGGTTTGTGTGAGCAGGTAGCTTATAATAATATGTTTGGAGGTTCGAGGTCGTAACAACCCCAACTGGTTGCGTCCTTGAAACAATGGGAACCATTAGGTAGTCAGACTTGTGTTCACTCCTCAGTGCGGGTTAGGCATGGACACTTGGTACCAATGGCTGATTCTTACACGTTGGAGAATGAGTTTGTCGTTCAGAGGTAGTTTGTATAGAATTGCTTCATAGTTTGTCTATTCACAATAACGCGTCTAACGAATCAATCTATTGTTTGTTTAGTGTGAGTGTCGTGAAGCTTTTGCGTGAGTTCACGTTTGTAGAAGAAGCGTCGTCCCTCATTGTGAACGACACTAAAACACACCAAACCCCCCAAAAAAAGAACAACGAAACTAATTTGAAGGCAATCATATTTGTGACCAAACTCATCTTCCTGTCTCTTGAGACAAAACATTGCGTCCAGGTCACATTCTTTTGACCAACATCTCTTCAAGGAAGGCTATAATCACTTCTTGCGAAAAGATATCTTTTTATCCCACCTTAGCGAAATAAGTATTCCATACTTTCCATCCATCACGGAAGACTCCGGGTAAAGTCTCACCATGCTTTAAAAACAGCATGCCAAACGAAGTCTCCTGTCAAGGAAAAGCTGAATTACGTTTCAATCAAGCCGAAATCAAACATCCCTTCCTAGCAGCTTCCAGTACACACTGACTTGACAATATAGATTCGGAATCTACACCAAAATCTTCAGAGATAACACATATCTAACACGTCCAAGGTGAAAAATTTCAAATCCAACGAAACTCTAAGCTTAGTACATTCTACACCCTTGTCCGAAATCATAAGCTTTCTCATCGTACTTTGATAAAAAAAGGACACGGCCAACGGAAATGTATCGACTACACTGAGAACAACGCCTGACCCGGCGACACTGGACAATGATATCTCCTCACTGGCCACATCCCTCACTGTCATGCCTCCGTAAGACCACTTATTTGGGAATGTCGGTACACTCACCGAGGGCTGGTCCCAGGTAGTATGGACGCTATTCTTTTATTCTTTCTCTCGCGTGCTAAATTCCTATATTATCTCTTTCGAAGAGACTACATCATGTCTCGGGAAGCTTGATTCTATTGTTCTCTCCCTAATTAATCCTGGCTTATCAATCAGGATTTAACTTCTGCTTCTCTGTACCCAACATCATCTCATGCTCAGTGTATTCTTGCTTGCCGAAACTACTATTTCAAGTTCAATGATACATTCGTCTTGCAAACCTGCCGTGGGCATCCAATTAGCCCCAACTATACTCGACATCTCCCATGGGACGCTCGAAACCGAAATGTTGTCGTATTCTCCTTCTTCGCACCCGCACGACTACTATAGGTATTCGATTATTACTTTTCATTGGTGCCATGGCAGTATTCCCACTCGAAAGCATTTTTTTTTTTTTGGCTAGCTCAGAGTGCCAGCATGGAAGGTCAGTAATGATCCAGTAAGACCATACCTTTCTCTGATGTACTAGTTAGGCTGCGTGATAATTCGTTGCGACTCAATTCAGTACAAACGCCACTGTCCAAAACCTGTCTTCTTCTTCCAGTTTGACGCTTCCATCCGCCCATTTTAAAGTCGATAAGGTAACAGTCAGTGTCCCGGACTCAAATGTATCTGCTGAATGTCGAATTATTCAAATGGTTTCCAAGTCTCGTCTTGGCTTTTTCCCTGATTTACAGGTTACCCTCCTGGGTGTTATCCCATGAATGAATAGAACCGGCTCTTATAACGGTCCCGCACCGTCAATCACTCTCAAATTGTAATCAATTTCAACCCTGTTATGAATGGCTTGCATACCCACCCTCCTTCATGCGAGATCTCGACACTATCAAGAGAACGGTAGGCTCAAAGGTCTGTTTGACGAACCTATCACTCCTCGAAAGCGGCAGTCCTCAACCTGAGACTTATAACTTACGTCATCTAAGTAGGGGCGAGCCACAATCAAAAGATGGCGGTAACAGAAGTGCCGAATACGAGGCACCCAATTTCGTAAACAATAACTACTGCAAGCCAGCGTATCTATTCCCTATGTGCGGATTCTTTCTCACACGTGACGGCTACCAGCAAACGTCGTATCTACAGCACTAGCGATATCGGCAGCTATTGCTCTTCTTCTACATCTAACACGCTCTCTTTTTGTTACTGTATCTTACATATCAAAACGGTCAATGTGTTTTTTCCTGGCAAAACAAGATCCGTGGCGCAACGTCCCTTTTCACGCTAGTAGCGGCGTCTGCAGGACGCTAACGGGTCCCTGTTTGAGATAACGTCCGTGCGTATTTTTGCTGTTGTCATCTATTCAGCTGAACGAATTATTAAAGGCTCCCTTTCCTCAAGACTAGATATAATCTCCGAATTAACATTTTTGGTATGAATCTTCTGACTAATGTATATAACTAGGCCTACACTACCCCTTCTTACCTGAAGTCCGCGCCCTCAGTCATAAACCAAATGATATAATAGTACTACAAGGCGTATCCATACTCAATCAAGAAAAATCCTTCCGAAGCAGCTCGCCTCAGCCGGGATTTGTAGGGACTCAAAATATTAACTATTAATTAATTCATTATTATCAGATATGCCCAATCATTCACTAACTGTTTCTAGACTCCAGTGGCCTACTAATTATAAATTAACCCCTCCTTTCAGAATAGTTTTATTTACATGTTATAGTTCATTTCAGTTTTGGTTTACTCTTGCAACATTCATCATCAAAAATTAAACCTGCACATCAGGCGCTATTCCCAGTGCACTCCATTGCTGATGCAGTCGATCATGTTCGGAGTTACTCTGTTACCGTCATTCAAGTTTCTCACGGGTGTATAGGTGGACGGAACCAAGCTACACTCTTGCCCATATAATTAATTCATATGATTACCTACAGCTGGCAAAATGAGATGATCTACTGGTCTTATCGTCGTCAGCATAGGAACTCACCCAGCACTCTGTTTATTTATATGGTCACTCATGGGAGTGGTATTGTTCTATATCGTTGATTAAGGATATGGATTAACATTGAGTTTAAATGCTACAATATAGCTGAATGGTAACATGACGGTATACCTAGCGTTAGTGAACAGTGTTATTTGGAATGAATTTAATAGTTTCTATCGTAGTTTAGGATGGTCCCAAAGGCGTGCACAACTACTGCAATTCAGGTTGAAGAAGAAAAAATGTCCAGTTGTAATGGAATGAACAGAACATAAAATCACTGCTTTGCACAACGCTGCAGAGGTTC
This sequence comes from Sclerodactyla briareus, assembly GCA_026419785.1. NCBI lineage: Eukaryota > Metazoa > Echinodermata > Holothuroidea > Dendrochirotida > Sclerodactylidae > Sclerodactyla > Sclerodactyla briareus. The sequence continues at coordinate 501,368 of JAODTK010004999.1, read as the reverse complement.
GCATTTTTCGTTGGCATTTCGATCGCGAAGTGGGCCTGAGTAAATCTGTCACGATAGTTCATCTTTGAAAACCTTTGCTGAAGTTTCTTTCAACCTCTCTGATCTGCAAGGAAGTGTTCTCAATTTTTTTTCGGTAGGGACGTTGCCCTGTCTCCCTATATTCATCGGCCTATCGGCTTGCTGCTAGATCTCAGCGTCATGCACGACTACGAGTATGGCACCATATGTCGTTTAGAATGTTGTTTACTTATTGTTTTCTTCACACAAGCGTAATAACAACACGGGGAATGCGTTTACTAAAAGAATTCTAGAAATATTCGGAACTAATTATCAAGTAATCTTAAACTAGCAAATCCGTGTTCGCAGATAAATGAACAATTTTAAAATTCTGAATTATCCAGTTTTTCTTCCATGATGAGGCAACGCACTGCAGCCTTTGCCAAAGATTCTCTATAATGCACAAACAATATTCAGATGACACAATGAATGAATTCCTGTCGAAGGTACATAATAGCTGTACTGAGTAACACGTATCTTACTGATCCACTACGGTACCGGGAAACATACCCCCCGCACGGGGACCCCCGGACAGTTATGGTTTAGGAGAGGTTGTCCGTTTAGGTTTGAGTGTCCGGGTGGTTTGCCATGCATGTGGGGCGTAGTTGTCGCAGCGGCCGATCACTATTATCTAGGGGGGTCCTGTTTTTCCTTCAGTAACGTTCGTCGTCATATACATCAGCGCCATCTCTTCCCCCAAAGTTTGTGTATGTTGGGGGTGGGGGTATAACTACAATCTAAATCAATATTGTGTGGAGATGTTTAGATGTGTTACCTTTCTTGTGAGATTAGCACACAGTCGATCACACACCGTGGGTTGAATTATTGCATTTGTTTCCGACTTCCGTCGAATCTATGAATGGCACTTCTCGGTTTGATATTGAGATATTGTTATGTTAGGTATTGTTGACATATGCGTTAGTATTCATACAACTCCAGTGGCAGTCTGGTAAAAAGCGAGAATATGGCTCATCTCTGTGAGGCTTTGTTTCTCTATTCCCGTGTCGGAATCCTCGGGTTTCATCGGTTTCTTCAAACGATTGAAAAGATAACCCCCACAATAGCCTTCCGACCGATTAACTAACCGTCAACATACGCCTCCAGCGATGGACACAATCCCACCGCACCCGGCATCGCCAGGAACCAGAATAACGCGCGGCGCCGTATCATCCAACGAACATTTCATCTTGAGTATTATTGACGACAGGTGGAAGGAATTGTATACGCCACCGCTGTAAAAAGGGATACAAGAGCTATAGAGACGATAGGCCCGTGTCCACACAATATGATAGTGTCCAAGAGATTTTCTGGGATGGACCATGACCCAGTGACCGTGCAGAGAAGCCAAGAAAAATTGAGTTACGGGCAAAGAATGCGAATAATAACGATAATGAATCGATTCCGCTTCCAACCAGATACCGACGTATTACTATTACGAAGGAATTCAAGAAGGCTGATAGTATCGCAAAGAATGCAGCAGCCACCATATACAATATGTCTTCATTCATGAGCAGGCTAGCAGAATCCATTTCGGATCTTGTCACTAGAATCACACCCAACACCGAACATAGGCTGCATATCATGTGTGTTTTTGTAATCGGATCTCCCAGAAAAATACGACTTTGAAATATCACAAAAACAGGCAGCGTATAAAGACAAGGCCTTTGCGTCACCCGGGCCAAATACTGTTATAGAATATAAAGTGTATTGTGCCATGGTTTGTATGAAGCCGCTGATATTATCCACCAAACTTCGCGTAGATGTTTGAAAAATCAGGTACCTACATAGCATCCGCAATTGCACACACGATAAACCGGTACCGCATTAGCGGTAAAGATCATCATCTGGTTTGATGACTTGCTTGCAGCAAAGATGAACAGATCTGACATAGTGAGGCAAAACTGCGGCAACAGCGGCCAATATAGATCCCTTGGCAACATTTATCCAAGGCATATTCATATTAAATTCGTTCCAGTGACAATGATGCGATGTCTCAACATATGCAAAACAGGATAATCGATGACACGTGGTGATCGAATCCTCAATATATTATCACATCGAGTGGCTATCGGATTTGCGGGGAAAATGGACTGCACGAATAATAGTTCCTCTGGACACCGAAAAAGAAGGATGCATTCCAAGTGACAATACCGCGGTTATCCGCAACAAAGCGGGATATTGTAGTTAATATCGAATCGATGTAAAGATTCGCAGAGAACAGCTGTGGACACAAACTTCACCCCCCCAGCCGCCGATAAGGGATGTCCACAAATATGGCCGTTCAAGAAAACGTAGGCCCACCACATTAAATCATGTGAAAATGATGCAATGACAATATGAAAAACACCAACCGGCAAATGAGCACACGAATATCACGCAAGTATAGTCATTAACCCAGATAATTTATATATTGTAGTGCAATCCGGCTAGTAAACAGAAGCGCGAAAAACTAAAGCTGCACTCGTTCATTGGCATTAGTAATGCTGGAATTTAACATAATTATTTAGTATACCCGATACATACGGGATTTGATACGATATTTCTTATGTGTGTGTGGTATCTTCTAAGACATTCATAGCATAAAAAAAAAAAAATGAGCGTGTTTAACCCATTACCCCAGATATCCATTATCCATTGTAGTGCAATCCGTTGCTAGTGAAACAGGAAATGTTGTGGTAATTAGCTGCAACTTCGTCATTGGCAGTGCTGACGAATTCTTCATCACGCACGATACCGACTCCCTGAGTCATGCACCCTCACACCAGAACGGTCCCGAATATATAAACGCATTATACGCAACACCAAGGGTCCAGTGGTGTCACAGCTTTCGTCCTGGGGGCGGGGCCGTCACAGACATGGGTGGGCGCGAAAATCGCAAAAGGGAAATGTTTGGTTTTGCAAGCCCCAGATGGCCGGAAATAGCCTTTCCCGGGCGTTTTAGGCTGCATGTACCAAGCTTCAAACTGGGCATTTTTATATGACAAATTTTGTATATCGGTGGAAAAATTTGACATTTGTCGGAATCCAGTCCTCCTATCATTGCCTCGACTTTAACTTTCAGCTTCTAACGTACAAAGGAATTTTCCTTTTTTTGCTAGTCCCGCCAGGATGGTCGGAAATTGCCTTTCCCGGGCATTTTAGACTGCATGTACCAAGCGTCAAACAGGGCATTTATGACCACAAATTTTTAAAATCGTGGACATTAACTTTACGTTTTGTCCAGATCAACAATTATACGGCGCCTTACTACCGTTTACAAGTACGCGCGGAGCGCATTTTTTTTTATATTTTTATTCCAAGGGCACATCTGAGTAATCAGAATCTCAGCTAAAAGGTAGGACTTCAGACCAGCTTTATCTTTCTACTGATCCCCCACCATGATCTCAACTTCAATGCTAGAGATCAGGGGAACTTCCGGGTAGTAGTTCCCTGGAGAAATAATGATTAGTCTTTCCATGGGGCACACACGCGTTGAAAACCTAAAAAAAGAGTTTGATATCCTCAGCGCAGTTCAAACTTGCGCGTGGTTGAGAGGGGAAAAACAAGTACAAAGAGCTCAGCCTAGCAGTAAAGAGTTTAGTAATCCAAATAGTAATCAATGAGAATGTTTGTTGTCTATTTCAACCTCACAATAAATGGATCTGCCAATGAGGCAGGCATTTCACCCTCGACCTTTGCGGAGATGTCAGGAGACGGGCAGAGCCGCACGGGACATTCCATCCACACTAGTACCCATGCGCGAGCACACACCTTTAGACACTTTTTATTTTCGAGGCGAATGTAGGCACAATTAACTGCCTCTCTTTCCTAAAAACAATAAAGTAGCCAGTCTATATCAAGATGGGAGTCCAAGACTAACTACAGTAATATTTTCGAAAATCACAATCTCATTTAGAGGGGGGGGGCCACGGGGGGCAACAAGTTTTCGAGGGTGGAACGACCCCCCTGCCCCTCCCCCTTGGCGACCCACCGCCAGTTCGCCACGAAACATAACCATTTATTTCTTAGTTCTGAAATGACTTGAAGGGTTCTTTTTTTCCTTGTTCCCATTCTTCTTCTGCTGTGCTTTAGTTTATTCGTGGATTATATTGCAAATGTCACCAACCCCATACCACCGCCGGTGCCAGACTAGAAAAGTTGTACTTACTACTGGTCCCTCCACTCAATACCGAAATAAGTCCATTACTGTGTGTATCGTAACTCAATGTAATCTTCTATATAGGTAATCACTGATCAATGTTGTAAACAGCTGCATGAGAATGGTAAATGAACCAAAACTTGAACTTGAAGAGATCCCGACGGCCGTGGTCCCGTGTGGCGCTGGCTGGTTTACCGAGTTCTGTTAGGGTTCCCAAATTGCAGTGCGAAACCATAACGTATCAGTACGCGCCCTGTCTGCGCGCACTGTATGTTCAGGGTATATTTATCGGCACTCTGATTATTACCGAGGAAGTATTGTTTTGGATTAGTGTTTAGGCGTGTAACGGTTGTAAAATAAGCTTTATTCAATTGTACCGTGTTGAATAGCGCCTCAGGAAGAGGGAAAATTTCTGTTGAAAATAAACATTTGTTTTGGAAATATAACGCACACATCTTCGCTTCCATCTGTATAATTTTTTATTATACAATATTTATAATATATATATATATATCATATATTAAGATATATTATATATATAATTATATATATATATTTCATATATATATATTTATAATATATATAATATATATATATATATATATATATATATTATCTAGATTATATATATATATCTATATATATATATATCTATATTTTGATATATCAGATATAACACGGCCAAACATGTAAACAACAATCTACGTAAATGCTATGTGGATCTCGAATGAGATGCAAATGGCGCTTGAGCTAGACAAATGTGAGTTTGAACAGCCGAATTTGTTGGCGCAAGCTTTCCGGACAATATTAGTCCTTCGTCAGTGCCTGTGACCACAGAAGTGTTAACCCGAAGAGAAGACGGCTGAGACTTTATAGGCCTAGGAACAATGGTGGGGGGTGAGGCTATAGTGTTTCGCTGATTGACAACAGAAGGGAGAGGGAGACCGGAAGAGGCCAATTTGCGCCTCAGTGAGTGACAGGAAGATATCCTCAACAGGATTATACTAATGAAGGCCAATTTCGCCTTGGTGATTGACATAGCAAAATAGGGAGGGGTCTGCCGGGTGGTTACCATTATCTCTTTTGTGAGGGTATGTCGTCCCGACTGTTTCAGACCAAATGGTTTGCCCGTTTTCCCAGGTTCAATTCCCAGTTAATTTTCTTTCGCTTTGCGGGTTAGTGGAACCAATTTGGGTCATGGTCGATGCCAATCACTCTCAGGCTTTCAATGAGTGAACTGACCATTTGAAATGCTTAGCAACCGGCTGCTCAAGTTTTTTTGGCTCTTGATGGCTGACCGGTGTTGGGTCTTCGCTCCCTCTATATATATATTATATATATATAATATAATTAATTCTAATAGATATATATATATTATATATATATATATATATATATATATATATATATATATATATAATATATATATATATCTATTAATTAACCAATCTCTCTAATAATAAATATTGCAGCCTCAGGCCTTAATTCCTTAATCTATGAAGTCATTCTTCCTATGAAATGCCCATCATTATCATTTAATGGTAATGACGTGCTTGCGACGACATAAATGGTTCTCCTGTCCTTTGTATATATTTCCCATTCTCCAGGTACTAGTAGAGACCAATGTATTATTTGTAAATGGTCTCCTTAGTACGGCGAGGCCAAGCTAGTCAGATTACATTAATCCGGGAGCCAAGGTTTACGTTAACGACTTTGTTCTGTCGCGTCCTACAATGTTCTGGGGCACATCTTCAAGGTAAGCAGGGAAGCTTCGACCTATTTCCCGGATTACACTGCCCCTAAGAAGGCAGACGTAATGGAACTATGGTTGTCCGTTGAGTGAATAACATATGGATAAGAACTCAAGTTTAATGGCAGTTTTGCTATCCATGAAACGAATGTTTCTGTGGTGCCATTCGCTAGATTCCTTAGGAGAGGAGGAAGGGGGGGGGGGGGATTCACTACTTCAGCGTGAACCTCATGTACACAGTCTGCGTCGCATCAATGGTTTTTAACGGGAGCCGTTTATTGCGAATTTGTAGGCAAAAAATCAAATACACCCTTTTTGTTTATGCCCTTGAAAAAAGAGAATAACAACAAAACTGCGATTCTAATAAAACCCGGGTAGAGCTATATTTCCTATTGGAACATACATTGACCTAAAGACCAAAATCACTGTAATCAGGTGTTCCTAAAACCAGCACAGAAGGGTAATGGCGAACCAACAATCACCATATTTGAAGGTCCCAGCATGTTGCCTTTGTTGTCTGCAACTTGCAAAACTTATATGAAGTGGAAAGTGTTATTCACACCTGAATGAGGAGATTGTTTCTCATCTTGTGCACCGTTTTGTGATTTTTAGTAGGTGTAGTATTTTTTTCCATCCGTGGATATTCACTCCATTTATTTTGTTGCAATAGGACGTACCAAAATTCAAACGAACTTCACGTGACTATTGGACGTCAAGTCACTCCTTTACCCAAGAAAGAGAACGACATTTCAAAGAATTCTCCTACCATGGGTGAGAAACAAGGCAAGGCTGTCCTTGAAGGCATAAACACTCTTACACCAAACGCCATCCACAGGGAGGCTTATTCCACTAATTATTCCTCCTCGCGAAAGAAAGTTTAAAGTTCAAGTTTCCGGTTTCAATTTATTTCCAAACGTCAATTGTACAGCATGTACAATTCGTACATATCGAACGCTTTGTGATTATACTGAAAAACGAATATACAATACAATACAACATTCTATACGCAAATTCAAGTGGAGGGATCAGAAATAAGTATGACTTTTCGAGTCTGGTCCCTGCATGAAAGATTTTTTCGTGATTCATTTTCTTTATTTCTTTGTAGAGAGGAAGAGATGTGCACGGCGGATACTAATTCTGGATAGTTCTTGAATACGGGTTTGTCAACGTATGTCTATTTCGTGTATTTAAATTATAAAACGATGAATTAGTACAATAAAAATGATCGAACACACTGGGAAGGATGCCATTATGAAACTTATACATGAATAACCCTAACTGATCCTTCTGATCAGGATTGCCACTGGTATCACTGTGAAGATTAACCAAATACTCAAACGAGAGAGACGAAAGCACTCCATCAGCGACTGAATTATTATATATCGCTTGTTTGTTCACGTGCTCTGCAATTAATCAAGTCACGGCTGTATTACGTATCTCTCCCGTGGGTTATAATAATTAGAGAATTGGGACAGAACCTTGTTCCAGACGCCTACGGTCTTTTGTGCATAGCAATGGCCGGAGTGCTCCAGATTGAAATAAGGAGAACATCGTAACATTGGCTTTCAGAAAAGGTCATGCATGCCGGCTGTCTAGAATCGGAGCTCATTTACATGCACAGTTTAATAACATATCGATATTTGCTGATGAAAGAATTACGTGAATAACTACGTAAATTATGAGCACGAAAATGACAATCTAGATGGGTATAGACCTACTATAGATTTTTTGCGCTGCCTCTCACACTTGAATTGAAGATCAATCAAATAACCTATTAAAATTTTAGTACAAAATTAACAGACAGTGCCTCATCGACGCACCCAATGAACGTACTCAGTCCTATGCCAGTACCATTTCGTTATATTTTCAACCAGAAAGTAATCTAATTGCATTGTAATGATATCGGAAGGAATTTCCAATCCTTTCTAACGTTTCTTTCCTTAGAGTACGTTTCGCAAAAATCGTTCCTTGCTGACATAATGCACTAAAATGATAAATTTGTTGGAAATTATTTCAGGAAGTTGCCTCACAACAACGACTAAATTTCTTCCTGTCCTGATTATTGCGCACGGACATTGCGATCGGTACTTAAGTACTTAACGCTATCCGACTTTTGGGAGGAGGAATTGCTGAGGACTCACCACTCGGAGTAAATTTCACTTCTAAAATCAACGGAAGGTGGACAAATAAATTCGAGCCCTGCAAGTATTAGCTTACTAGTGAGAAAGTTTGAAACTTTCTGGTTACCATAAGTGTTTCTGAAGCTGGCCAAATCGAGCTTTCAATTTCATAGCGGGTCTAGGCTACGCGGACTGATGAAACTACTGTAGGCTAAGCCGAAGTTAGACAGCTGATGTAGTCCCCTAAGTTCATTATAGTAATGGCTTGTAAATCTCAATTCATCATTTATACTCAATTAATTTTACTTACCCTCATTTGTCCGATGCTGCCTTTATCTGGCCTCAGCATATTTCCCCTGTTCGTAGAATCTTGGTAACATTTACAATGATATTGATAGAGATCGGATAGAGATCGGATTAGCTCAGTCATTAGGACTAGTGATCGAAAGCTTCCGCGTTCCGGCCGGTTTGCCTTCCGGGCTGTCTGGCCCGGGTGCTTTTTCTCCGGTGCCTCGTCCTACCCAGTGTTATAACGAACATCTTGGTAGGTAACTTGTAATCACAATACGCTGATTACAACATGTCAGTATGAAATGTCCCGTATTCTTATTGGCTGAAAGTTATACTGGAGGATTGACCGCAGTGTACGTAATAAACATCCGAGCATTAAAACAGGTCCATGTTCACACATTTTTTTTTCCACCCTAATGTTCTAGACAACACATAAAATATTTGTGTTCACCGACTACAAAAAAAAAAAAAAAAAAAAAAAAAAAACATTTTTATTATATCCTCACATAAGTCTGGCGTGGGGTGGCATGAATGTTGATATGTTGACAATATTTTTACCTTGCATGCAGGCTGTCAAAGCTGACTTAGCCTATGGCGCAACATCAAGCCAATTCCAGAAGCCCAAAAACAACAGCCAATTCACTCAAACATAGACCTACTACGAGATCGACAGTAGACTAGGCTGACTGTAAGTCTACCTCACAAACACAAAAAGGTTTGACAACTTTTTAGAATAACTTTTTTCTTTGTGTCTTGAATAGTACTCCGTTCAATCGTTCGTCTTCTATATTCACTGCATGTAAATGATATTTCACTAGTTCGCCGACAGTAAATTTGGAGATCCTTATTTTGGATCAGGTGGTGGTTTTTGGATGATTTTGGTTTGCATCGTGATTTGTACTGGATGTGGTGGTAAGAAGCGCTGTGTGTGGGGGAGGGGCTAAACCTGGTTAGGTTGGCAGACTAGTGTTTCAGTCAGGCGGAACAATGCGCTGTAAATGATATGGAGTCCGTATGGGGCCATAGGTTTCATTGTGTTTATTCAAACTTTGTAAAGTTTGTTGTAGGCATTAATCACTGAAACATTCATATGGCTCGACAGTTGTTCTTATTTACTTCGTTGTCAGAAGTATATGATCTGCATACCTTATATCACACACAGTACAATAATCCATTGTGTCCTATATGTGTCACTCATTCCGTCCGTTTGTTAATTTTTCAGTTTTGCCACCCTAGTTTCCGCAGCGGCATCGAAGGCCTCTGTGATTGCTGCTCTCACAAAATCCTGCATATAACATGAACTTGACCATGACGGAATTCCATAGGTGTTCAATGGCGATTTTGATGTAAAATCCATGAAGCTGTCAATATTCCAAGCAGTCCTGAATATACTGGCTAGGCCAAGCCATTTATGGCTTTTTCCTTCTTGTGGCACTACTATTATTTAGTAGGCTAGGAAGGACAAAACAGACATTTCTTGTTTTTAGGAATCACCAGAATATCATCGTAGTCATTTTTCTTTCCATTGCTAGTACCTTGGCTTAATCTTTGTGCTTTGTTCTTGGAGCGCCAATTTCTAATGGTTTGATAATGTATTTTTGGCACTTTTGGGTATTGTAGAAGTAACAAATTCCACTTTCTCGTGACACTGAGTGGAGAAAATACACTTCTGTACTGGGAAAGTCTGGTTAAAATCGGAATTGAAAAGAATGAGACCCTAGGTTAGCGGTGGATAAGCAAGGTCCGTTACCGTCTTCCATAACTGGATAGCTGAACAATTCCGGCACAAAGCACAATTGAGCAACATCAGTACATCCGTGGACTGGATATATTATTTAAAATCTGAACACCTTAGGCCCTGCCAGGGAAACCCACTAACTGACTATTCAATTTTTTTGGCAAGATCACCAAGCCCATGACCGTCTTGTTCTGTTCCATCTGGCATGTTCGCATTTGGTCGATACTTCCTTTCGATATCCTTATGTCAGGTGCTGATAACACATGGGAAATTGTCCCAAATCGAGGTGGGGCTATCCAGCAACTATTATAATATTCTGGTATCATGCTTCCCTAGTCTAATTCTACATTGTTTTGCATCACCTCAAACAGGAATGACCCACCAGGAGAGAACAAGATCATAATTTAGGCAAACGATGCATACTAGCTTATGATTACATTTTTCCTGAGATGAGATACGAATTGGAAGAAAAGAAAACATTTCTTCACGGCGGGTATCATAGAGTTAGGTCAGCACGGCTTTACAAGTTTCAAGTTCGATAGAACACGCATAGATCTGTTCTTGGTTTAATGTGATTCCCTAATTATATCCCCGCGACCTGGAAGTGTCCGGGATATTATGGTGTGGGTGGGTAGCCGCCGCCGTCCCAGGCTCCGCCGGCTCCGCCGGAAACTTTAGGCGTTAGGCCGGGATTCCATAGATGCGTATGCGTTTGGAAATCGCCATTTCACGTGAACTGAGTCGGGGCGATGTTTGAATATGGTCTAATTATGATAGATATTTGTGCCACAAAGCTAAAAAGTAATAATTAAGGTCAAACCAACACCGAATAAGCGAAAAAATCACATGTACTAATGCGTATGCGGATCGTATCACTGACTCACTGCGATGAATTCTGTGGAAAAATCTTCCTCAAACAGCCAAGCAACGACAATATTCATGGGCTGGCTGCTGCGTTTTTATGGTCTTTTTGCATACAGTTATAGTGTTTTCTCTTCGAAACGAACATTCATTTCCCGTATAAGGCGATGTTCACCGAGCCCGGGATCGCATCTCATCATGAATCCCGGCCTTTAGCGCAATAACTCTCAACGCTTTATCGATGATCTGAAACTTGGTCAATTGTCCGCCCTGGTGTAAACGCGGACAGTTCGAAAATGTGGGCATCACTGCAGTGCCGGGGCCGCTAATGATAAGTTCGCGAAAAATTCAAGTTAGTCGGATTGAACGAAACGTGGTGGGTAGGGACTATAGTTGATCCCAAAAATGTGGAGGTCATTTCAAGGTCATGGAGGTCAAATTTGCAAATTTTTTCCGCGGATTTCCAAAACTTGTCAAATTTGAACGAAAACTTGGTGGATGGGGGCTTCATTTGTTAAAAGTCATTGAGAAAGCCAATCGGGTCAAATTTGCATTAAATCATGGGCCTATTAACTTCCATGGATTATAAAAAAACTTGGTGGATGGAAGGTAAATGGGTCTATGGGGGTGTTAGATACTTCTTCCCATGATTGCCTACAAAAAAGCTATGTCTGTTACATTGGCTTCACAGATATTCACACTGATACAGTTATCACATGTAGGTGTTGCCAATGTAGATAAGACTGGACTGAAACATCCATGGCCTCTAGGAAAGGTACGTGAACCTAACTATTTAAGAATAAGAAGCAGTTAGAGGGCTTTCGTTGTGCAGAACGAAAAGCCGGTGATGACGTTAATAGGAGGTTTAGGGTAGAAAATCCCCGAGGCATTTGAATTTCGACTGCATGACATAATTCATAATAGTGTCGTGGAACGGAGGACTGACGGGAGAATTTCAGGGTGATTAAGTTCCCTGGGGCCAAGACTCTGCCTCAAATGAAGGTGTGAAAAATTCTGGAGAATGCGTTCCGTGAAAGATGGGCCTAGTACTATGTGTTGAATTACGTAACGATTCGGGCACGATCGAGAATGCGTACATACGCGATCGATATAAGTCATACATTTTGTACTCGTGTGCAACTTGATCACATTGAGAACTCCCGACAAGTTCTGTTGATCGCCACTTGAAGTCTCCAAGACCTACTTGTGTCGCCTCTGGCCGGTGTTTAGTACTGGAATTATAACCGGTTATAATTCACTTTCACACACTAACCTTACGTACAGTTCGTGGTATTTATGAATTCACCATATTCCACTGTCTAAATCTGAAATCAACTATACAATATGACAACAATTTGACCCAACAATTAGTAGGGTGGTGGAATTCGACTGATTGACTGTGTCAAATTTGGGTCAAATTTGTACTCAACAATTTTACAGTGAACTCGCCGCCTGAACACGTCATATTCACCCAAGTTGAATCATGATCTATATAAATGAACATGAAGTTGGGTGAACCCGAAAATACCCATCGTATCGATCAATCTGTATACCCATATGATCTATTACAGTTGTTCACATAATACCTGCTTAGGCGCTTGGGGCATCACTTGTCCATTTTGCAAGCACCTAAAATTACCGAGTGATCTGCAATGAACACATCTTGGGAGACATATGGGAGAAACAATAGATTCTCCTTCGAGAGTTACTAATTTGAAGCAGGAGCCATGTGTACTAAGAATAAGTTGCTAAATAATAATAATCAATGAAATGTCTTTGACTCATCTGAAAAACAAAACAAATTTGTAAAACGCATCGCTCCAGTCGAGAGAGCGTTCCAGAGTATTCTTTTGAAAATGTTACTGTTGTTGTCAGTCTAATAATTCCAAGATGGTCAAAGACAGACCAGGAATTATTCGTAATTAGTTCGCGGAAAAAAAACAATCATCAATCATTGAACTCATCAGTTTTTAATCATTCAATCGCGTTCCAAACGATAAGACAAAACATTTTGAGTGAAGTGTTTCATTTAACAAACACTGATTTTAGAGTGAAAGATTCGGGTTTGTAGTCTTGTATCTAAGTAGCGCCTTCTCATGCGATTAGCGATCTGATCCCTTGTTCATTGGTACACCTAACTTCGCATCCTTATTCAATTACACGCTAGATGACTGTGTTGCACTGCTCCCAGAGCCAGATAGGACACAGGGAGTTACACGAGCCAACCGTCATTCCATGGCTGCATGACAACTAGAAATTATTATACCCTGACTGTTTTTATCGGCTGCTAGCTGAGCTGTGAATCCGCTCACCGCCAATGTTATTTATGATTAAAGTCGTCAGCGAGATAAATCAAAATATTCTAAACCGAGAAATTTCTAACCGCACTATTTGTTACAATTTGTGTATTACCATTCATATGATGGCAAAATCACACCCTCCAGTTTGCTGTATGAGGGACAATTTGGCAAGTATTTTGAAGGATAAGCCCCTTGAAGACTGGTGAGGCTCCTGAAAATGGCCAGCAATGCATCACACAGCTCATCCGTTCATTGACATTCACCTCTGGCAGTCAACGGAGCGGTGCCTGCTTATGTTCCCACTAACACGTGATTAACGTGAGGCATTCAAGGAGAAATGCCTCATCTAACAGTATGGACTACGTAAACCGGTCTCAGAAACATATACACTGAGCTTGATTCAACGCCTCTGGATAGCCGTACACCAAGTATTAACGTGGGCTATATGGTTGTTTAAAATACAATGTTCATCGAAAACCTTCATTTAAATTCTGTTCTCTCGATTCCTAAGATATTATGTGAAGAGATCGGAAGGATTTGACGAGTTTCTACAACATTAGAAAGGTCACCACAAATTGGATCTCAGCTGCAATCCCTGTCAAATTGTTTCTTGTAAAACTACGAGAAGTTTGGAACATACATGCTCAAAAATAAGGTATTGACGTATGTTCCACCGTGAATAAAAGCTACTTCTGCTTTTCGATGTTTGCGCGCTCAAAGTAACTGAACTATTTGTATGGAATTACGCGTTGGGCGCAAAATAAATAAGTAATTATTTATGTTGGGTTTTATGTTTCTAGATGTAAGTTTGATATAGTGAACGGGTTGCTTTTATTCTCAAGGTATAACACGTTAAAACTAGCTAATTGGAGAATTTCTTCATCTCCTTACATTCTGGGTTAAACAGTACTACCATCGCCTGTCCACTTCCTCTTCAATAGGTTACTGCAGACTCACGTAAATTGGCGCTAAAATCGTTATTCCTTCAGCATGTCTCGTTTAGTGTGCACGGTATTTGAAGGTTAGATCTTCTCAGAACCGTGAAGACAAATCTGACTTTCTAACATAACATGAAGCATACTTAAAAACGGATGAGTTTCCCGCAGGTTCCGGATTAAGAGGTGTCTAAAATAAAATAATGGTGCCTGCAAGGGTTCTTGTGCCTGACCTTCCTTGATGCGATCTATCCGAATAATTAGGCAAGCAGAAAACCGAGCATGAACCAGTTGACGGTTGCTGCTGGGCATATACAATTTATGGAGTGGTCATTAATTCGTCGCCAAATCATCATTGTTAAATCAGGCGAACAACAACTCAATAGAAGAAAAATAAAAGTGAAGGCAATCATGCCTGGTGATTCTCTGCCTCAACCTGCTTAACATGTCATTCATAAAGCACAAGCTTCCTAGGCACGACGGGCAATACCTCGCATAATCCTCTTAGCCGTATGTTGTACGCAATGCCCTGGAGTAATCACAGGAACTTAAGCTTTGATTGATTGCGATTAATTCAGTTTTCGTGAAGAAAACCCGCATTTTCTGTTCACTAAAGTTCATAACACATATCTTCGTTGATCTTATCCCATGTTTATTGATATTACAGGAATGTTGTGCAACTACCTGTATATATTAACCCTGTATTTCTCTATATTAAACTTCAGGATTGAATTAAGACTGCTAGCTCGAAATTTTATTGTTCGTCGACCTAAATGTATTCGACAATGTTGTGTTTGTGCCGAAAAGTGCCTAAGACGAGTCACACAATGAATCTGCAGGCAAGGTAACGTTCGCTTGGAATTTCCTGAATCAGTGTGTAGATTCTCTAGGTCCATCGAGGGTCTCCTTTCGTACTCCCGTCGATAGTCTCCTCAATACTGTGGACTGACTTACTCAATGACATTCTCCACCCCCTCACCAAGGCTCCCAAGTTAGCATGGTTTAATCGGTGCCAACGTTCTTGTGTTTTTTCAGCACATCTCGACGCGAAGCTTTTGGCCTCCATGTTTCCTCTTTCTTTTGGTGAGTTCTCCTAGGAAACTGCCTTGGGGAGTCGAGTATCGGGCATACGACTCACGTGTCCAGCCCAGCGTAGCTGTGTTGCTGTGAGAAGTGCTTTAACGCTGGTTTTCTCGGCTCTACTTAGAACTTCAACATCAGGAACTCTGTCTTGCCAATGGATTCCCGAATTGTCGCAAATGTCGTAGTTGTGTTCTAGTGACCTTCTAATATGCTTTCTGTCGAGGGTCATACACTCTGTCGAGTAGAGTGCTGTCAATACTGCTGCATTGTGGACCTTTATCTCCGAATGACCCTCCTGATGTCTGCCTTGACCACAAACGTCCTGTGGAAGGTATCCAAGCCTACCTGAAGCTCTAATCCGGCGCTACGTCTAGGTCAGATGGGTTAGGTGCTGGTGTTGGCGCTACCAAGATAACCAAAGTTTCTCGGGGTGGAGAGTGCTGAATCCATTTACTAGAACATCAGGACAGGGGTTCGGATCGTCTGAGGGAGGCTGGTCCATGAGATCAGTCTTTTGGAGACATTGATATTGAGGCCGAAGCGTGTGGACGTGGTACCAAAGCAGACCACGATTTCTTGTACATCTTCTCCCCTCACACACACTTCTTTCGTCTTTGTAAAGGCCTTTAGTCTTGCAAGATTTGAGAGTTTTCCATCAGACCTCGTCCCTCGGATAGATACCTTTATTGGAGTTGGTTACCATTGTTCCCAGAACTACAGCTAGATGAAGGGCCGAAGAGGGTTGGGGCCATCACACAGGCTTGTTTGACACCGTGGTTGATGGTGAAGGCATCGCTTAAGTCACCTTCAATTGATACCTTGCCCGTCATGCCCTCGTGAGAGTCTTTGATGATCTACACTATCTTTCCTTCTGTCATCATACAAGTCCAACAACACCTTCCAGAGAGTTTTTCTGTCCACAGTGTCGAAACTTTTGAGAAATCTGAAAAGCGACGTACAGGGGTTTTTGCTGTTAATGGCCTTTTCCTTGAATCTGACGGAGAGTAAAGATCATAACTGTGGTCGATCGGCCTGCTTTAAATCCACACTGACTCTCTGGTAACACATCTTCTGCTAACTCCTTGATGCGACCAAGATTTTGTCGGCAATAGACATTAAGAGATGGCCGCGTGATTGCCACATACACTCCGTTGTGCCCTTCTTCTTGTAGATGGTGCATATGACTGCGTCTTCGAAGTCTTGTAGAACACACTCCCTTTTTTCCACAAATCTGCCGGAAATCCATCTTGCCCAGCGGCTTTGCCACATCGCGTGGACTTCAGTGCATTCTCTAGTTCGAGTTGAGTTATAGATGTTTCGCTAGCTCTTCCCATCTTCCCTTGGCAGACCGATTGCGGGGTTGTGGTGTTGCTGAGCCTTGTTGATTGAGGAGACTGCAGAAGTGCTCCTTCCACCTTGCTTTGATATCTTCCAGGCTTGTAAGTAGTTCTGTGTCATCAGCATTCTTCACAGAAGAAGCCACGGAAATCATTCTTATCAGCCATCCCCCTCAGTCATCTGCTCTCTTCTCTTGCTCCGCCACTTACCTTTCATGGCTCTTATCTCCCTCTGTACTTTGGACTTGATCTTTTCGAGGGCTGCTCCAGTGGCAGCTTTGTTGGCCTGAAGGTGCCTTGTTGTGTGCTCTCTGTTTCTCTTCTAGCAGGCAGTGGATAGCTTCCTCATTTTCTCGGAACCAATCTGGTGATTTCTTGCTGGAATGACCAGCATAACGACGTCAGCAGTGGAGTATCTTTCAACTTTTTCATTGTTGTTGTTGTTGTCTTCATCTGCTTCTAAAGCAGTGGTGATGGCAGCAGCCAGTTGTTCTTGCACCTATATGTTATTGAGTTCCCTCCAGTCCAGCTTCTGTGCAGGGCATTTACTGGCCTTCTGCGTCTTCGGAGAACCAGCTTATGACGGAGTTGTGTGCGCACCATATAGTGGTCGGTATCGCTTCCTGCACCTCTCGTGGCTTTAGTGGACAGGACCTTGTTATGTTTGACTTGCGAGTGACAAATATATTGGGGCAGGTGGCAGTGCTTGGATCTTGGGTGCATCCATGTGAAGTAGTTCTTTTCAGGTTGAGCAAAGAAGGGGTTGGTGATGGCCACTCGCGATGAGCACAGACGTTTAGGAGGAGTTTCACCATTAGAGTTCTTCTTTCCTTTACCGATTCCACTATTGTGCCCCTGTAGGTATTGTCATCATCACCGACTCTCCATTGAAGTCGCATGGTGAGGAGTTTGTCTTCCTTGGGTACTTTATCAACCACGTCAGCCAGACTTTCGTAGAAGATCTCTTCATCAACACGGGTACATCATGGTTGGAGCATAGACAAATTATGGGAAAGGAAAAGCTGGATTGGCCTCTAGGTATGCTGTAAGTTCATATTCTCTCTGATATGCAGTTAGGTAGTGATGGCAAATTCTGAGCAATCTGGTTCGAGAGAGCGAGGGCAACGCAAGCTTCTGTTCTAGGCCGTTTCGTCCATCCAGAAAGGTTGTAATTTCCTTCTTGTAGTTGCCCTTGACTTTGCAGGCTGCTTTCTGAAGCGGAAAGCCTTGGCGCTCACAAAGCTGCCTCAGCCACCGTCGTCAGAATACAGATAAGCTGCGACCATCACATGGGGTCGCCCACGTGCATTGGAATCCTACTAGCAGCTTCCGGCTTCTTACTCCTGTTGCCGTCGCAATCATACCATCCCCGGAATTTTTTCACTTCTATCCGCGTCTCGCATAACGCCTTGCCACAGTAATAACTCAAACTGGTTGTAGTGCCCCCACCAGTGAGACTCTCCGGACGTCCAAGTTGGTGTCAGTCAGTGGTGCCACAGAAGTACCACACGACTTGGGCGAACAGGAAGGTTGACCAGCAGAGTGACAGTCTCTAACGTGCCTGTGGTGCATTGTTGACCATACCTGGTCCCAACATTGCCATCTGGTGATGTGTCTGACTGACCGTACGCCAGTGACCGTGGAGGGCTCGCCGCACGAGGACACCTGCTGCCAATGCCCTGGATGCGATTAACGTCCAGCCCAGGACGGGTTTTGCATTTTAAATTCATACCCAAGACCATTTTTTTAATTATAATAGTATAACAACCCATTCATTTCCCATTCTGAAAAATTTCATTCAGAGACTGATTAGATGCCGTACATGTATGAACAATTACTCTGCTTCCATCTTTGTACGCCCCCGCTGTAGCCGTAGCAATTATTTCGTAATGTAGTAGTTGATTCTTAAGTAGTAAAATAGATGGCAATTCCGCGGAGTTGCATGATCTCTCGACAGCACTGACTTATAAATTCAGTAAATTCAATCTCCAATGTTTGGAAGTATCACTGCCTACGGAACCCCCTCACCCCACTACAGTTTTTTTAGAGGGGCCTTCCAGCAGTGTCCAGACAATGCGTAAATGGATGTTTAACTATGAGTTAGGAACAAAAAATTACTCCCTTAGGATATTCAATGTTTCATTGTTGCCCTGGATAGTTGAAAAAATCCTTAAAATCGACTTCCAACCTTTTCCATCCGATAACATGACACATGTTTACCTCCCCCATGCTCTTATCGTATCAAACTGATCCAGGCTTCATAAGTTGAGGCTCTAAGTAGCTCTTCTTCAACATCATCCCAGCGGTATTCTGACAGCGGTATTCTCTTTAGTTCTTTAGTTGTGGTTGCTTTCCACACTTTCCTCCAAGTTGGAAACTGTGTTTTGGGACTTTCATTGGTCACAATTTGATACGAAACTTTTTGATCATCCCAGTCGTCGATATCTCAAGATATATACATCAAAGTTTTAGCCGGAAATTGCTCCGCCTTTTTGCCTGAAGCGAGGAAACAGGCTACGCTCTTGCTTGTTAGAAAATTTTTGAATTTTTTGGTTTTCATGCAGGTGGATTTTGTTTCTTCCCGCTCTTGCCATCAAACTTGCTGTGACATTGTTTACCTCAGTTCTCCTTTAAACTTTATACATTGAAACATGTGAACTTTATGTATGCCATTCTGCTGTCTTTCTTATTGTCCTATATGTACAACCTAGCTTATAATTTTCTCTTGGATGAAATAATTTCAATTACTCTCCCTTGCAATAAATTTAATTACTTCTTAACTCACTTACTAACCACCGAACATTTGAACAACAGTTAGATCGTAAAAATGAAATTACCAATTCCACCCCTCAAATGGCCTTTTCTCCCTTTGAATTTCATCGATTTTTAAAACATCTGTCCAATTTTCAAAAGGAAAGTGTGTTTCCTGTGACAGTTTTGTGCAAAACCGTTCATGCAACTCCAAACTGGAGATATTTGCGAGAAAGCACGACTCGAAATCTAACGCCCCGCAAACACACTACATACGACGGAACGCCCGCACAACCATCCACACACGCATACATACACACACATACATACGGAAATCCTTCGCGAGTGGACCTCATTGCTGGATCACCCGACACTCATGGCCACCCCACCATAAGGTGCCCCTCGGTGGAAAGTTCCTAACCATTACTATTGTTACCATTGTAATTGTTGCTATGACATCCATTAACAGTAAATATTCGTGATATGGAACGTGACTTCAATACCCCCTCAGGCCCTTTGGGACCAATGAGATAAAAAATATCCGTAGCGTAGTATCCTGCGTGTCTGCTGTATCCAACACTCTCTCAGCATGTGCGTTGCTACTGATCTGTACTCCGATGGGCTTACTCTAGAAAGGACATCGCGAGGAGTGAGGGGGAGCAATAACATTTCCATGTTCATGAGATCATAGGTAAAGAAAGTTAATGACAGAACTTCAACAACCTTTTTAGACATATTTGCCCTCAGTAATGAATTAAATAAACAACTGTACAGCTATTTTCACTTCACATCTTACTTCTTACTTATTGAAATCTAATTACCGAAGTTATTTTCCTGAATATTCATCTAGTCATTCCCGACCTAATTGTTCTGTTAATGGAGTTTTTTACTAGTTATTGTCACTGATATATACTACTGTCATTCGATCGGCGGATCAGAAATGGGTTCTTCTCACTGATTCTATGCAACAGTGTGTAACGTCACACATTTTGGGGTGTAAACATTAGTTATACTGGTGTTGTGTAGACATTTTTACACATCTTCTTCAGTGTTATAGCTTACTACGTAACACGGCAGAGTTTAACCCAAGACGGCAGTTTCGATTACTACACAGAACGGCAAGTGATACTGCACAACGCGGCAGCTTGTTTTACTTCATAACGAGGCAGCTACGCAAAGCGGCAGCTGCTACTATTTTCACTACATTGGGCTGAGATTCCATTGTTGCGTGTCCGGGTGTCACAAGAGCACACACTATAAGTTTACGTGAAAAGACCATTTAAATGCCGCAGCCTATGCGTATTGTCGTTAACTTGGCTTCTTGAAGAAGATCTTCCAAAGAATTCATTCGTGGTGAAACGCATCCGTATAAGCATTGATACATGTGCAATTTTGGCAAATTCGTGTTAGGTTTGCTTCCAATTAGAGTTTGTTTTGCCCCTGTGGAACCAATATCTATATCAGCAATTTAACTAGGACGTATTCAAACAATGGCCCCACCTCAGCTCTCGTGAATTCGTGATTTTTAACATGCGTACCGAGTCCGCATTGTACCTTGGAAACGCTATCGATGTCTTCCAAAGGAATCTATTAAGAGGACATGCTGACGATCAGTTGGCATACACCTTAAGCCGCAATGACTTGTACGACTGCACACAAGTGAAACCATGGAGTGAGAGCATGACAAATAGAAGACTACGATTGGTGGGTCATCTGATGAGGCTGACAGCCGAACTGAACACCGGCCAGGCAAGCTTTAGAAGAGGCGCTTCGACCTCCAGGAGACCAAGAGGGAGACCAATAACAACCTTGTGCAGCAGAGTTAACCAAGACCTCAAAAACATTTGACAAGATCTGCATCTCGGATCGGACGCTCTAGCAGCAATTACAAGTGACGAAAATGTGGAGAGCGATCACCCAATTGCAATGCGCAGTGCCGACAAAACGGTGGAATAGCGTGCCAGACGACGACGATTGAGCCGGCATACGCAATAATAGAATCCTAGCTTTAAGTGACAGCTACTACGCTACGCGGCAATTTTACTACGTTAAGCGACAGATACTGACCTATGCGACAATTACTACACTACGTGGATGTACACATTCTTCTTCTATGGTACAATGTGGGCAATAAAGGCGTGTACACAGGAAGACCCGTAAGCGTATGGCAAACGCCCTGACCCAGATTTCGGATCTAGCGTTTCCACGGAGAAAAAGCCTAATGAATCTGAGACGTCTTTGATTGCAGCGCATATGGAATGACAAGTGGGTTAATATCCACGCTGGTCGTTCATATTTCATATAACTTTTCGGTTATGGAGAGTAGTATAACATCCTCCTGTAAAAGGAGAATCATGCACCCATCAGGCATTGCCCACAAGAATTGAAATAATAAGACTGAATCTTCCCGACGACCCAGTTATTATGTATGATACGAATGACGTACTGACTAGAATACGAACAGTCATCGCCTTACAGCAATGAGTACCATCTATTTCAACCCTGCACTTAAGGAATAACTCTTTTTTGGCATATATATTTTGCAGTGAAGCTTGTCTCGGAATGAATCCGAGAGGTGACAAAAAACAGCCCTATGTTCATGAGGGTCTTTATTCAGGAGAATTTTTTATAAGGCCAGTTGTTCAAAACGGCCGAAAAATTCTGAACCATAATATCCGATATTCATAATTGTAAAAATGGTCTGTTATAATCTGAGAAAGGGTCCGATATTCATTATAGGAAAAAGGTGCGATATTCATATTAGGAAAAAAGGTCCGATATTCTAATAGGAAAAAAGGTCCCATAATTCAGAATCGGAAACGAATACGGTCGTGGATTCGTCGGGGGTCTAGACATCCCCCACTCCCCTCAACATGTTTGCACCCTTGCCGACCTCGTTAGGTAAAATTATTTGCTTGAAAAATATATATGGAAAATGTGTCATTTTGTGCGTGATTAGTGCACTGGTGTCTTGGCCAAATTGTAAGGATATTGTATGCCTCTGCCGATGAGACCTGGTAATAGATTAAGCTCATACTTTACTCGTAAGTTACTGTCTTCTGCTTAATGAGTAGGCTCCTATGTGGACTGTTCTGTCCTTACAGTCATGTCAAGAACGCCTGGGTTCAACTTTCCTACTAGCGGTATTTTTTACTATTCGCCTAAAACTTCAATGATTTCTTTACTTTGATGTTTTTTGTCAAGTGTTTCCATACATGTAATTCAATGTCAATCTATGATTGTATCATTACTAGCTTATGTTTAACTGTTTTAGCACATTAATTTTGCCCAGAATTTAACTATCTCTCATATCATTAATATTGCCCGATCTCGGCTGGGGGGGGGGGGGCCCTCAGTTGGCTGGCCTCGGCCATGGCCTCGGCCTCGAGGGTGCGACCTCGGTCTTGGCCTCGGAAGTTCCTGGCCTCGACTACAACACTGTCTTAAGACTGAAACGGACATTATTCGGGTTATTCATTCTGCTGCAGTTTTATTATGCAATGAAATATTCTGTGTCCCATGTCACAAACTTCTATTTTTACTCATAATGGGACTCGGGAGGTCAGTCGCATAACGACATATGACTTGTTCTCTCGACGAATATGTCTCGCCACATTATGAGAAGAGCGTCGGCAATACTGTTGAACTTCGCTGTGGAATCAAATCATGATTTAACAGGGCTAAGTATTGCCCCAATTTTGGGGGGGGGGGGGAAAGGCATCTTTCACATTCCATCGACATTGCCACCCTCACACAGTGGTTTTATTACTCTTATTCGGCAGTCAGTACCGTCGCATATGATATGTTTATCAGATCTCGCCCCCGCAATCCACGACCGATGCATAGAGACTCTCTACAGCAAAGATCACGTCTTCAATATTATCGCAACCAATAATGCGGACTAATAATTGAAGTTATTATTTGCAAGTGTCTTACAGGTGCCGTACAAACAGACCAAATAATTGAAAACCAAAAAACTATTTGAAAAGTGGCGCATCTGCCAAGTTCAAAACCAGCACCTGATAGTGTAGGCGATTTTAGGGATGTTAGCACGAGAAAGAATACTCCCCTATAAGTTAGGCAATTTTCGTTTCTTACATTTCCTTTTCAAATCGCATAATTTCAATATCGAAAACTGTGTTTGTGATCGACAGTATCGGGAATAATATAATTCTTAAATGCTGAACAACATTTATGAACACTCTTCCAACCACGCATATCCCAGTCCCGGCAATCCATCGCCCTATCTTCTTTGCACTCTTGCCTTGCACTTGCACTGGCACTTGTCACAACCAGTTGCTCTACCTAGAATTTGTTATCCGCAAGTTACCTGCAATTTCAGATTGACAACTGTATGTTTCTGATACGATGTTGCACATCATGCAACTGCTTGTTTTCCAGAATGCACACAGGGGACTTTTTCCACCAATATTGAAGGCACTGGGCTGGCCATCGCCTTATATTTATATTATCGTCAAATAATCCTTCCTTTCTGACATTAAACCAGAACTTGGAGCGATTGATTAACGAAGTTACCCTCTATTCCTGAAAAAGAACCACTAACTCCGAAAAGGTCTCTAGGTAAATATAAGCAGTGTTCTCCAATCTCTGTATCCTTCTCCTCCAGCAAATAAATTCCAACTTCGCCTGCCATGTAGAAAATATACAAGCTAGGCCCCCCAATCGATCCCACTGTATGTACAGTTTCGCGGATCGAAGAGAATTTCGCTTATTCACATTCGGCGACCTCGGGCAAGAAGTTCATTCATAAATGCTGCGAGTTTATATATTGTGTCGATCATATAAATGGAGGCATTTTAGGGAATAGCGTTATCGATCTTCCGCCAAATTCATCGCTCGAAAATATGCACGCACCTTACCTCAAATTAGCCAAGTCACGAGGAGGTATCGATTGTTTCTTCCTTACGTCAAAAATGTGAATACTGCAGTTCAACTTATCCTATAGAAGCCTTGCCATTACAGGTAACATGTCGAATAAGTGGATATTGAGTGATAACACACGGGAAAACAACGGCTTAACTAAGTGACCTTAAATTAACCACTGTAATGCTCCATCAGACTTTTGTTTCAGGTTTTTTTAGACAACGGAATTGCCGTTACTATGACTTTTTTACTTTACTGGTTTTGCTCTGAGCCTTCACCTATTATCTGTGAAGAGTATATTGACACTATTGTACTGATGATGTATGTAATTGGAGTGTTTTGTATGTATCCTTTACACTGAGACGCTGGCTAAACTAGAACAATAATTACCTCACATAATGATAATGATCATACATTTTTTATATAGGTGAATGTCTTTTTAGTTCCAGGCATTATTTTCATGTCATCGTAATGTCGCTGTATTTTCTTACAGGCCTGGCTATCTCACGTGTGGCTGTAAGTGATTCCACCTGTCCAGGGTTTCCCTTGTGAACTCAAACATTGCTGACCCTCTAACTTGTGTCATCAGTGTGTTCAAAGTCAACGACTTTCCCGCCTATACGATATTCCTTTGGGTCGCTCGTTTGTTTTACATGTACCTGCACGGAGAAGAAGTGTTAAACCTGATGGTGGGGGGTAAGAATTATATCGACCCCTAGATTATATCTGTAGCCAGTGACGTCTAAATGTTTCCCTCTGGCGTCGTGCATGATGTCCGAAGAGTACCATCATACCAATTAACGGAAACTTTGAGGGTGCGCAAGTACGCTGGAAATTCGACAGTATAACCTCAACTCACAGAATTATGGCACAACCGCGTTTGGCGACGGGTCTGTTATCTTTCTCTGTGTATATTTACTCACTACAATCAACTGTAAGAATCGCCCGCCGGTCAGTTCATTCTTTTGATCAGGAGATATTTGTTGTTGTCTCAGCATTCAGAGGGGCCTAATGACCCGTGCTGTACTTGTAGTACGGGCAGGAATACGATCCCATCTGGAGGAGTATGTACATATTAGCGTTGTTTCTACCAGTTAAATTCTTGTCGCGTGAAAGATCTTCGCACCCTCTCCATTCACCATCCTTCACCTTAAACGAAAATGAGACTGAAATTTCGAACCGGCCTCAACCGACGTCGTATACGTGCAAGCTTTCAGTAATACCGCGTCCTTATGAGGAAGACACATCACTTGTTATTAAGACCTAAGAAAATACATTTGAATTGTCCCTCTTGTTGCTGTTTAACGGCGCATTTCGTTATACCTGCTCGGACGCAGACCTTTTATCCACCTTTCGCACGTCCCCGGAACCATAAATTATTTTCCGGAAGTCGAAGAATAAACCTCACGTCCATGGCCGAAACATTACCTGGTCCCTGCAGAGTGGGCTGCATCGATAATACTCTTAATTCATGTCCCACATTGGAACGCATAGAAATCCACGACACTTCCCCCCTTCATATATTTGGATGACGATACGCGCGGTACTCAAGTATCCTGAGAGACGAGTCAAGGATTAGTGAGCGGTTCGACGGTCCGCTTGCACTGCTTGCCGGCAAAAGAATAAGTATTGACGTAGTCATCAAGTTTTCGCAAAGTCTTGACTACAGAGGAATCAGTACTACCACGTCAGTAAGCTGCATCGGGGGAATCAGACAACTTGTTGACTCAATGTTCTGCGTGGATCAGTATCAAACTCGCTTGATTAATTTCCAGCGTACTTCATTATGTCTGTGTACGTGTAGAGAAGCACAATCCGCCGCACCAATGGACACGTTTATCGCTTGTATTCAATTATCTGACCGACGTAGTTGGCACATTGGGCTTAATCTCTGATTCGCCTATTATCCCGGGTGCATTTTCGTTGAAGAGACAGTGTCAATGTTTTTGGTAATATTTGTACCGGAGTGGCCTTCTCCGGTAGTGATCCCAGGATGGACAGTATCAATTAGTTGATTCCTCTAAAAGTGGGATCCGCACCGTGGTGGGTGTGTGTAGGTCGATGATTATGTGAGGGTATCAATGCGAGGGTAAATTTCTGTTCAACCGCTAACAACGTGAGTGAAAAGTATTTTAACCTGGACAACGAGTGTTCTAAATTGCTTGGGCTGTGACGAGTGGAAGAAGAGCCGATTTATGATATCGGTGTTGAGTTGATATTGGGAGGAGCGATCGGTCAGCCGGATAGTACTTCAGACAGTTCGGGAAATGGGTGGACAAGCTATTATACA
The DNA here is from genome assembly GCA_026419785.1 of Sclerodactyla briareus. NCBI lineage: Eukaryota > Metazoa > Echinodermata > Holothuroidea > Dendrochirotida > Sclerodactylidae > Sclerodactyla > Sclerodactyla briareus. The sequence continues at coordinate 474,833 of JAODTK010004999.1, read as the reverse complement.
TTTAATGTTACTTACGATCGTTTTAGGTCTTTTAAAATGGGAAAATACCGAAGGTCCTTACCGAGGGAACTACTCAGAGAATTAAATTACAGGTGAGTAATAAAAAATGAAAAAAAAATAAGAACACAATGGAGTATTCTACCAACAATAATAACAATAGATTCGACAATAAATAGTTACATTCATTCAGGCCTGTTCTATATGCGTTCGTGCGACCTTTTTTATACCTAACATATGGAGTTGAATTGTTGTGTCATGCGATAGGCGCTGGCGTCGTTTCCTGTCGTCATGTAGTTGCAGTGGTGGCGATCTTGACGCAGTTTAAAAATTAATGGGAATACTATTGAGCAACCTCACGGTATTTTTTTCTTCAAAGCAGCTAGAGGGAGGAATTAAAATACTGTCATCGAAACTTCCTGCAACTCATATGGAAGTCCCTGGATAAATACCTGGTCGGCAATACCGATAGGTTGATCATAGTAGCACTCGAGCGCACCGTGCGGCATGCTCTGCATGTAGGCAAGTTTATAGGGAGTAACCTAGTCCCCCCACAACTAGGAACCGAAGTGTGTGAGTGCGGCTACCTAAACCCAATCATTGAAAGATGTGCGCTAAATACTGTGTATGCTACGAAACTGCTCAATACTCACCAACAGTTTAACTCCTGTGAGAAGCCGCATAACACTAGAGTGCACTCAAGCATGAAGCCTAGAACGGCCCATCAGTGATGTGAAGGATATGGAGTCTTCGACAATTGATCAGAAGCCTTTAGCACGTAGATGTAGCCCGCTACCAAGTGTTTCTTGATTCAGTCAGTTGATTCAGTCAATAAAATTATAAAAATGGGAATATTTGAACGCGTATTTCTGATTTGAATAGTCTGGATTATTCTCCCTGAATAGTCCTCGACTATAGAAATTTAAGGCTATAGCCACAGTATAGTAGGCTCTGTTCTTCATATCATCAATGCTTTAAATCACATTTAGTTCACCTGTCTACATAAATTACCGAAGCGACTGAATTGGTACCAATAACCTCAATGATGCCACCGACGGGAATATTGTAACTTTGAATCTGTATTGTAATTGATACAGCAACTCTCTTTTTTATAATTCTGTTTACACAAAGGTGAATACTTTCGAAGCTGATACACATCTGCAATCACTGTTCACGGTCTTGTCACTTTCGTCCGTGTAGTTACTGGTTTGTGTTACGACGTGACACAGTTTTCATGTCCACAACGGTCATCAGTAGCTACTTTTCGCGGCCCTGTTACTCGCATCAGTAGTCAGGCTCGTGTTTGAACAATTGTGAAGACCTCGATGGTCATTAGTAACTACTGCTTGCGGTCTTGACACTTTTATCGGGCTTGTGTTAAAACAACCCTGGCTGTACCCACAATCCCTGGCCTCATCACATTTAGCAGTAGTTTGCGTTATAACAAGGCTGTGCCCCTCATTTATCAACAAGTACCTAATGGTCGTTGGAATTTATGAATTCAATTAGTAGGTTCTGGTTGTGCAAAAACATGACTTCCTGACCATTAACGATCACTAGTACTGTCTGTAGCTTATAACCCTGAGTAGTTACTGGTCTGTGCCATGACACGGCTCTCCGATGACCCTCCACGGTCTCTAGAAACTACTGCTCGTAGCCTTGCCAGTTTCTTAGGTAGTTACTGGTCTGTGTTGAAACATGACTTCCAAGTTCCTCCAGCTCCATGGTTACCATGGTTACTACGGTTCGTGGACTTATCACTGCCTTCAGTAGGTTCTGGCTTGTGTGAAAGCATTGGTTCCCACATCTTGACAGTCACTAGTACGTTTGTGGCCTTATCGCCCTCAGTAGCTACTTGCCTATGTAGTAAAAAAAACTTCCTTATGACCCTCAACGGTCTTCAGTGACTACTGTTCGTCGCCTTGTCACTTTCATCAGTAGTTACTGGCTTGAGTTATTACACGGCAACGGTCATCAGTAACCCCTATTTGTTACTCTAGTTTCTTTGTGTCAGTGGATCACAACAGTTTTCACTGTAGGTATTACTGTACCACATATAAGGCGGCCTTCGAGACTCAAAAGTGCTCTTCGCAACCTTCTTGTGGGCCAATGTTGTAGTAGAACTAGAAATATGCTGGCGGGTAAACCGCCAACGTGTATATCCCACCTCTCGATCAGTTGGTGAAGATAGTTATATAATTTGCCATGTGAATCATGGAAGTCGGACCAACTTTCGAAAAATGCGCAAATTTGGGCAAATTAGCGTGACTTTGATCTCTTATGACCCCGAAATGTCCTCCACTTTTTTCGGGACCACACATCGTCCACACCTGCCAAGTTTCGTTGAAATCCAACAAACTTCGATAATTGCGTAATTTGACCTCTGGTGACCTTGAAATGACCTTCACTTCTTTCAGGACCAATTACAGTCCCCACCTACCAAGTTTCGTGGAAATCAAACCAACTTCGAAAAATGCGCAAATTTGGGCAAATTAGCGTGACTTTGATCTCTTATGACCCCGAAATGTCCTCCACTTTTTTCGGGACCAAACACCGTCCACACCTACTGAGTTCCATTGGAATCCGACAAACTTTTGTAACTCGCGTAAATTGACCGGTGACCTTGAAATGACCTTCACTTTTTTCGGGACCAGAAATAGTCCCCACCTACCAAGTTTCGTGGAAATCCGACCAACTTTTGAAATTGCGCAAATTATGCAAATTAGCTTGACCCTGCCGTGTGGTGACGTCCACTATCGAACCCATCTGGAATTTCATTATGGTGGACATGTGTGCCAAGTTTCGTCTCAAACGGACAAAGTGTTGGAGAGTTATTGCGCTAACGAGAAAATATTCTAATCGTGAAAATTATGCAAATTAGCTTGACCCCGTTCATGTGGTTACGCCCACTTTCGAACTCATCCGAGATTTCACTAAGGCGGACATGTGTGCCAAGTTTCGTCTCAAACGGACAAAGTGTTGGAGAGTTATTGCGCTAACAAGAAACGCGGCGGACGCGGTGGACGCGGCGGACGCGGTGGACGCGGCGGACGCGGCGGACGCGGCGGACGCGGCGGACGCGGCGGCGGAGACGGCGAAGCCAAAACCATAATATCCCCGAAGTGGGGATATAATGACTATCGATAAACAGTGGGCGTGGGCTCATCGGTAGTTACTAGCTTATGTTATAACTCGGCTTTCGAATGCACTTCACTGGTCATTGGTAACCATCATTTTCGTGGTCCTATCACTTATATCTGTAGGACTTGGCTTGTGAAATAATTTGGCTCTCTAATTCTTTACGGTAATCAGTGGTTATCATTGGTGTTGGTTTAACGTAAGTAACATTAGAAGTTACAGTCATGTCATCAGTTACTCTGGAGCAGACTATTTAAACTTGGTAATTTAACAATAAATTGAAACAATGTTAAAGTATACAGATCATATGTTCATCAGTGCAGTAGATCATAATGCTTCTATCTTGAATCGAAAGATTGAACTTTACTTTAGAGTAGAATAGAACAAGGTTAATCTTCTAACGTATGAAATAATATGAACTATTGTACGAAAAGCGTTCTTCATCTCTTTTATATAAACTAACGCCTTTTCCGTACAGTATAGTGATCAATGATATTCAGATAAAATTCTAAAATGAAAAATGTCTATGGCAATGATCGCAACAATATGGCTAACGTACTCTGACTAACGCTCTATTGGTGTTAAATCAACATAGCCTATATTCTCGTCGTGGTCGGTCATCGTGGTCTAGTGGTCTAGTGATAATGCTTGGAATGCTTGTGGGTTCGGATCCAGAGGAGGCATGTTGGTTCTTCTAAGGAATTGGAGTTCAGTTGGATGCGAATTCTGACTACCGATCATCGCGCCAGTCAATTCTGGCTGCCGGTGCGTCCCGTAATTTGAACTGTTGTACCTGGTGTTCGCACCGGGGAGGAAACTGCCGATCCAGGCACCCCGTACAGCCGCTTAGCCTAGTAATTACCGCGTAATGTAGTAGCTGCACTCAACTTTGAAATTTGCCCGTAGAGTAGTTGCTGCCGCGTACTGTAGTAAAAGTTGTTGCTTAGTGTAGTAGCTGCTGCTCAGTGTTGTCACCACTGTCGCGTTGTGTAGTGCAACGGGCTACCGCGTTGTGTGGTACCACTTGAGGGTTGTGTTGTGAACCTTGTCGTGAAAAACTAAGCCAGTGCACTTGGAGGAAATCTGTTTCACCAATTCTGCTTACCCCTTATTGACCCGCATCCCAATTATGCCATATAATGACCATCTGGCTATCTCACAGAGTCCCGGCTGGCAACCCCAATCGCCCTTCTCATCTTGCCAGTCAAAGTGTCGAGTCCTTTAACTATTTGGCTATATGTTAGGCGCAACGAGGCACGAGAAAAACGTGGCTTACGTGACAGCGATCGAGAGAGAATGAAAACTCCTTCAAAATCCACCCAATCGTAATGGATTATGGATACCAATCCAAAATGGTGATAAACCTTAGTTGAACGAACAATATAGCTTGAAAAGTAATTTTGAGCGATGAAGAGACTCGGGAGAGATGAAATTTCGAGTAAAAATGGATAGCCAAATACTCAGAGAACTTGAAATTTGACTGGCAAAATGATAAGGGCGATTGGAATTGCCAGCCGGTACTCTGCGAAATAGCCAGATGCTCATTATATGGCATAATTGGGGCAATAAGGGGTAAGTATTCGTTGTTCACAGATTCAAAACCATTTTAGTTCTGTGCAGTTCATATGAGTGATTGTTTCTCTTAATTCTGCAGTGGAGTAATATCAAGATCCACGTTATAGTTTTTCCCATTATAACGGGAAGGGGCCGTGGCTCTGGCATCCAATCAGGTTCTTTCCATGGAGGGAGTCGGCAGAGCAGATCACTAATAGGTGGTCAGACATATAGAATGGGTTGTCAGAACATCAAAGTATATGTCACGCCATTTATCAGTGATCAGTTCTGCGTCCCACCCCCTCACGAGAGAATCCACCTATCCTATATGTCGAACATAATTACGCATATGCCCGAACAAAGGAGGACTGGTGTATCTTGATGTTACCCCATTATAGGTAAGAGACAATCACGCGATCTGGACCCGGTGCAGTTTCAGAGACTTTTTTTTATTTTTTTGGGGGGGGGGGGGGGTATGATGTGACGATCTAAGCGGACAGCGTGCGCTCGCTGGTGCGAACCGTAAACGTCTTTATTCAATTGGACCCTTGGGTCAATGGGAAAAGCCCTCCTCAGCTGCAACGGGCCGTGAATTCATTAAATTGGTGTCATATTAGGGATTCATCATTTCACGCAGTTATGTATGCATTCAATAAACAAGGCCACGTGAAAAACACTTTAAAACAAACTACACAACCTGTGTGAACAATTACAAAATAGCGGTGTGGATAACACACTTATCTTGCGTTGTATAGAAATAGAACAGTTTGTGTAAACCCATCATATGAGTGTTGAGTAATTGTTATATAACAGTTGTGTTACTGATGATGTACCAATAGTTCATTGCGTATTCGTAACAGTGAACGCCGACTCTCCTGTGCGTGCCACGGCGTTACCTAACTCCATGGACATTAATAGGACTCTAGGCGCCGGTGAAGGACAAAACTTTCTATAATCATCAGATCATAGGTAAGAGTTTAGTGATAGAACTTCAACTTCCTATTAACACATCAGCCCTCACAAAATAATGCCATAAGTGCAAGAATTTCCAAGACAAATTGAATTATAATCGGCCTAAAAGTGTATTGCCGAGAAGGTGCCTCCACCCAATCCTTTATAATGCACTTGTCATTCCCACACCTAAACTACGTCTCTCATTTGGGGGGTGTACGATCAGAACTTATCTCAATAATCTGTGATTCTACAAGCGTGTGATTCTGACTTTCTGTCCCCCCTCCATATTACTGTCATACCTTACCCTTGCTTAGTGAGATCAATGTGTTCACCTTGTTTGATCTATACAATTACCAACTTGGATGTTTCTTCACAAATGTTCCATGGTGCATTTCCCGGAGTTTTTCTTTCTGCGAATTTCATTCACGTAATTCTATAAATCACGACTAGAACACTCTCACCAGGGCACGACGCAGTCACCCCCTATTCAGAACTGTTCGCAATACTACCCAATAAGAAGTACGGTAGTTCGCCTTCGCAGTTGCAAGATGAAGAACTGAAGAACCTCCTGTCCTTATCCCTCTTTGAGAGAAATTAAGAGCACGTTTAGATAAAGATTTTACCTACTATCAAATTTGATGTATACCACGTGAAACGACTAGCTACCCACAATTTAAATGTCTAATAGAAGGATACTCTCTAACCCCTCGTTCTCCCCTTACCGTCGGCCCATTTTCCACCCCTCCACTTCTCCATATTTCTGTTGAGTTATTAAGATTTGTATAAATCAGAAAGGGCCATGCTGGAAAAGTATTATCTCACTTCGGTCTTTCACTACAATTGTATTTCCTGCAGACATTACTGAACCGCTGTGATGCAATTATGCAATCATGTAAAATGTGTTAGTTTTCATTGAGAGTGTGGGATATGAACTTGAACTTGACCTTGAAAATAATTTGAATAGTAAACTGTTATTTTGTTCCATATTCCACTCCTACCCTAAATCTAATTACCAAGTGATTTCCCTCAAATGTGTATATGATCCACTCCTGACCTATAAAAAAATCCATTATACGTGTTCCCTTACCTAATTATTATGGCACTAGACTTTTGACTAGTTATTGTCACTAATATATACTACTGTCATGACTGCCGTCTGATTGACGGATTTAGCAAGGGCTCTTCCCACAGATTTTGCACAACAGTATGTAACGTCACACATTGTTGGGTATACTCAAAAGATATTATAGGTTTTTGTGTATTTTTTTTTCACACATTTTTTTTCTTCTTCTAGTGCCATAGCTTACTACGTAACGCCGCAAATTTTCAAACGCCACGCGACTCTGCTTCGTTGCTACCCAAAACACAAGTGGACTACACAACGCGGCAGCTTGTTTTACTACACACGAGGCAGCTGTTAGCTTGCACTAGCGATAGCCACTGCACGAAGTATAAACTTCACCTAACGCAGTAACAGCTTCTCGCTAAACGCGTGCATTACTACGCTAATTTGTGGTCATACATTGGCATTGAACACACTATCCACGCATTTCGCACAAAGTTCCCATGAAATACTATGGCACGCCCCACGCTATAGAAGAGCACCACTGTTCAATGAGGCATTTTCTTTATTAGACTTAACCGTACTGACTCGTGAGGCATTAAGTGCCATTTTTGGTATCTGTTTTTGTTTAGTGATCAACCTTCGTTCACCGTACGTATCCAGCCCTCGTGATAGTTATTTTTTTTTCAAGGGCAAACAAATCGACCTTATGAGCCGACAGTGTTCGCCTGCCGTAGTATCTCATGCTTTCTACCCGCTTTTCCTCACTGAAATTCGCTGTTACAAAAAAAAAAAAACAATGTTTTCCCCACATCAATAATCACTTCAAGAGGTCTCGTTCGAGCTTTGTGCGTGGGGATTATCATTAAACAATAATTGAGATGCTATTATTTCGTGCAATTTATTCCTCGAATGAATTGAAACTGAACCATTCTAAATCGAATGCGATTTCAAGTTTACAGAACCTGCCATTCATTCCAACTGTAACGTTGAATATCTTTTTGGACTCCGTGCATTCATGATCGGCAAGTGAAGTAAAAAAGATCATTAAATAGCTATTATAAGGGGCGTTCAATTGTGTAACAAGAGTTTTGCTTTGATCTTGGTCACATTTGTTCCAGGCTGTATGTTTCATATCATTACTATGTTATCTACCTGATAATGCCACAATAAAGGTATATGCCCTATTAAATATGTCATTCGCTGTCGTGCTCGGTCGATAAATGATTAGGCTACAGCATTCCTATAAACACGTTAGAAATTTTGGTATGTTCTATGTATTCTGTTGAGGAAAATGAACGTCCGAATTTCAGCTAATACGGATTTGTAAATTGGACACAATATGTTAGTAACAGTAGAGGGCGGGTGGAACTCAGCAAATGCGCACCATGTTCATTCTGGAACCAACGAACTATGCTCAGATCTGAATAAGGAGGAAATTAGATAAAAAAATAAATGAATAAATAGATAGAAAAGAACTTAACAAGTTTTCCCGCCTCTCCCGAGATAAGTTGATCACGAGAACCCATGTCTCTAAGAAGTGTGTTGTTGTTTAGTAACAGCAAATATTCACAATCACTACAATAATATAAATCAGCTGCTTGGGCATTTCTCAACAGTGAAGTGAAAATCAATCCTTACGTTTGACAGTACCTTAGGGTACAATAATTGTCTGTTTGTTGTGCAGTTGTCGAAATCGGTTAGCCGTTTAGCTTAAATGTAGGCGGAGTTGAAATTGGCATGCCACAGAATCTGTTAACATGTACAACGAATATACATGAAGACGATCCCACGCTTTAATTGTGCATTCTCTATTGGCTATGCAAATCCGTTATTCATTTGAATTTTGGCCACGATTCACTGAAAAATACACACCTTTTTCAGTATAATATTCGTACGGAAAGAAAACGAAAGAAAAACAAAAACTAATATAGTTCAACTTCCTTCATAGTGACGTGCTAAGTCTATACACACACATAGAGGAATATAACTATCAGTTTCTTGTCAAACGAACCCAACTAGTTTCTTCAGTCTCAACTAGTCTAGCAATAATAACACTGTGTGGAGTAAACCCATACGTGTTTGAGGAAATATATTACTAAGATCCCTTTTTTCTGTCGCATCAAAGCGGTGGAAATAGTTTTTATTTTTGCTCACTTGTCAATAAGACTTGTTGACATACCAATGGAAATCGGAACACAACGACCAATATGGGAAGTTGAGAGATGGAGACGTTACTGACATCAATGCGCTGTTTCACAGGGTAAAGGGCAAGTGGGGCCTGCAGCAAAAAGCATACGTAATCGAGAGGAGGGATAATTTAAAGTATCAATTTGCATTTCTGGCGACAATGAGTGTTATCACAATATACGTAATGCTTATTTATTCAGTGTTGGGTTTGTTCTGTTCGGGAACACTGAACAGTTTTAATAACTTCAGAACTCGTCAAAACCATGGGTTTTTTTCTGTTCGATGGGCTCGAAACGGCAGCTATGTCTCCGAGATTGAAAGATCATCGGAATGAATATCGAAATCGTCTCAAACTTTTTCTACTTGTGTGCCACATGTCGAGACAACTTCGTACAAGTTTCATGTCCTCACTATGCTGCGAGAGTGGTCAACATGCACGATGATACAATTGATTCATATTGATTCGAAACAAAATGATATCCCGGTATCGTACTACTAAAACACGAATGCATTTAGGTATAAACGGGTCTAATTGAACAAAAGTAGTACTGCCTGCCCGCGTTCTTACATGAAATGGAGAATGAAACTAATATAATGATATGTACTCAAGTACAATATTGTGGACGCATGTGATCTTGCGTTAATATCATCAGTGGTCAACAGGATGCGTAATGTCACGGACGCGATCCTATTTATACAACTACTATTTGTAGTTATAGTACTGCGTACATATGTGCTAACCTATAATATCGTGCAGTATAGTCCCTAAACAATTGAAAGAATAATGTTTTTTTTCTTTTTCTAACATAGGACGATAAACCATGCTTACAGGGTGGTTTATGATTCGTCAAATCAGTACATTCAAATGGGGAAAGTAGGTCAAGTAGGCCGATCGTAGATAATCAAGTGGGGCGGCTAAGTGTATCGAGTGTGGAGTGCTGAAAAATAGCCATGAAATCGCAAATGAGATATTCAATGTACGGTTCTTGTCGTTTACCTTGACTGTCCGTATGATTTAAATTATATTTTGTCTGGTATAAATAGTACATTCATTTGTATCGGTATTTCAATATTGGTTCCCAATTTTGTGTGTTTGGTGCCATAATTCCTCCTTATCGAGCAATAAGGTTGATCTACATCTCACTCAGTAACTCAGTTATCCAGATATTCATGACAGCGCTGTTGTTCATTGTTTTCGGGAATATAACGTTGCCCCAGTTGTGAGCGAGGTTTTATCAAAACAATTAATAGAGAACAAGAACAATGATTTTCACGATGACTACCCTCGCCTCTAGGTGCAGCGACGTCTTCCCGTAAATTGAACGCTGATGAAATTGACCGTAACGTTGCATTAAACTCTATCGTATCAAGAGGGAGATTTCTCGTCACTCCTTAATTGGCGGGCCGATGTTTCTACGAGTTCGATCATTCCGAGATCGCAATTAAATTGATCAATTGGTGTGTATCTGGGTGGAAACCCCAAGTTCATTATCGAAACCAATCTGCTCCAGAAAGGTCCGTATGTAGGACAGATTGAAGGCAGCGATTCGTGCATGAACGATTTTTCGCTCGTAAACTTGGGAACCGTCAGCGATATGTCTTGATAAGGCTTAGTTGACTTGTCAATTAGATTCACCAGCCGTTAATCATAGGGAGGGTACATCAAAACAATGCACTCTAAATACGATGCGAAAATGAGCCTACTTACACTGCAGTGTGGCAACCTTAAATGAACAATATATTCAATTCAATGCCTAACAGAGACTGATATTTTTTCATTGATTAATTAGTATTATCTGGTTACTCGCTGAAGACAATTGAGCTCTTATTTCACTTATCAGGTTGCTGCATTGTACATTACAATTACGAACAGACAATGAGCCAGTATCCAAACGCGTTTTTACGTTGTTCCGAACAGGTTTCAAATGTCCTCTATTCTAGTTGATTTTACCAATAAATGCTTGAAGTATAGGAGAAGAGCCAATATCGGACGTTGACATACTTTTTACTGTATACTGTTTTTTTTTTTATATGAAGCTTCTGACAAATGTAGGCAGTATTACTGTAATTGCTATGACATTCGGATAACCCTATAAGGCAGCCAATTTTTCCCCATACTCTGGTATAATGCAATCTGACTTCAATCTCGTTTACGTTTTCGTCTGTATTGTCGACTTTTGAAAATTATCCCTACACAGAGTGTACACGTTTAGAGAAGAGACCATATTTAGTAGCAAGACTAGAAAAAAATGCCATGGCGAAGGAGGTTTTCAAGAACAGCACCATGTTCCACGATTGGTTTCCAATTGGTTTCAGGTAGGTCAGATTCGTTAGAAATATTTTGTGCGGGATATCAAGTGATGTGATCGCAACAGTCCTACACATTCCTACACTAGGTCTGTTCCGCTCAAGTCCCTTGAATTGAACAATTATAGCCTATCCTACTAATCAAACTAACAGTAAATTAACATTTGTATTTACTTCAACAAGCAATAAAAATATATTGGTCATCCCGTGGATGGTTCGTTTCTTCAAAGTTCTTTCAAATAGCTTTGTGGTTGATGATTCAATATATCCTGATTAGTGTGCATTCTTGTACTCGAAAGAAGGCTGACTAATTCAGAGCCACGAGGTCACCACACTTTACTGATCGACTCTAACAGTGCTAATTGAGCTACGTTTGCGCCTAGTTGATGTGTCACGCTGCTAGTATCATATATATATTTGATTCTCAAATTGATTGTAGCTGTGTCTTGAATACCGGGAATCCGCCTGATTGCTTCTTATTGAGAGGGACTTTCCTAGGTCATTCGCTAATCCTCGAGCCGCTGTTTTGGGGAGTCCCAAATTAGTGTTAGATTAATAAACTGATTGGCTAGTTGATTGCAATGCGCACCGTTTGTAGGAGAGATTTTAGATTAACCGGTTAATTAAGATAAAGTCCGGTTGATAGACCAATTAGAAAAGGCAGAAGATAATAGTTGCCGGGTATCTGCAAAAAGTGTTCATACATTTGCTAAGAAAGGTTAACCTTTATACAAAAGTAACTCCCATCAATCATTTCATTCCAGTTATAATTATGGTTAATCAAAACATATTCAACATCTACAACCCTACTCCGTGTTTTTACGGAATACTACATGATGATTGGCTAAACCAGTCACGCGACTGTCCCTTATTCTGCAACAAACAGTCAGTATCATATATTTAGACTTGTTCAAGTTGTCGGTCATTTTGGAATACCACGCAGCTGGTCAGAGTAACACAACAATCGAATACTTGCTCGATTGCTGGTCATAAGTAACCGCAGTACTTTTCAAACGCAAATGTGAGGTTACGTGAACCTTCGGGATGTTTACACGCGCAGATCCTGTTCCAGTATACGCGCGCTTCAAAGGGCGCACTGCCACAACGGAATACAAACGGGCGAAACGACGCTTCGCTCGTTGCATTGGTGAACGCCATGTTCACACGCGCAGAACCCTTCAGTTCGGCACGCGTGGTTTGTATTGCGTTCGTGAAAGTTACGCACATCACGCAAGGCCAATCTTTTGTGTATGGTTACAGAGCAATGCAATTCACTTCGATCGAAACTAACGCAATAGTTACCTAGCTGCTTATTCACTGTTTAGAGATACAAAGATATAGATCTACAGATATAGATATCTCTAATCGTTCGGGTAATTCTGATTGTGGGTTGCTTAAGTATAGGAAATAACGACAGCAGGTCGCTTTACTGGTTTCATACACAGTCTCGGACTCTGAATTTAGGCTGAATAACGACACTCGGCACCGCGCCTCGTCCGTTATTTACCTAAATTCATAGTCTCGATGTTTAGTCCCCGAGATATGATAAAGTCTCCCAGTTGCAGTTTATTCCTTAAATAACTTGTGTTACGAGGCTCTGATTGATATTTTTTAGCCAATACAGGTTTAGTTCAGTCTCATTAAAATCAGCCTTTGATAAATGATAGTAATTAGGCAGCATTTGAAATCGTTTTTAAAGTAAAGAGTATCTGAAATCCTATAAAACTGGTTTTTGCCATCATAGTCTCAATAACTCAATGAAAAGACAGACTATGATTTCGTCACTCCGTCAAAAAAGTCAGTTTAGTCCAAAACAGAAAAAAGAGTACAAAAGTGAGTTGCGAATTCAGATGATTTTCGAATAGTTATATTAAGTGTCAGAAATGACATGATGGATTCTTTGTTGCACCGTGACACAACAGCTACTATTTCCGTTTGTGTCAGTCATCAGTACTTCAGATTGAGCAGGGGAAATTTTCGACCAGTACCGTACTGTTTTGCTCGGGAAAGCCACTGGCCAAAATATTCAAATCCAGAGAAGCCATATGCTCGAGGCAGCCCATATCATTGTATAAGAACACATGTCTTGTTCGCGAACACGTGGATATTCGCAACGGAGATGGCTGGATTGTTACCCGCTATATGGATAAGTCTCCACTGGTGTACATGTACAATGGTGGGTTCCGGCCATTCGAGAATAGCGCTACAAACTTCTCTTCATTACCCCGCGAGTTTTGAGAATTCTCCACGCAATTTTGCTCATACTTATGCCTTTAATTATGTGGCAGTACGAACAGCAGGGGCATCAACATTGGTATTCATTCTCCGAAGGATTCCTCAGATTTGTTCTATTCATTTTCTTTGATGACCCGTCATATTCGGGGAAAGCGGATAAGATGAGATAGTTGTCAAAATGAGATTTTTAGCCACCAGAAACAGTTCACGAGAGACCTGTTAGTCTGTTCATACTTATTCTTGCCCCGTACCTTCACCAAAAATGTTTTTCTGCCTAGCGATCACCGCTACAGTAATGAAACGTTTTGACCCTGTCTCCGTGTCTTGCAGGCATAGTATTCAATCTGTCGTCGGAGCATCATATTCACAAGCTCCATATTGTTTCAAGTCAGAGTTCCAACAATCAGGGTATTTATCCTCACGTACAGGTCTCTGACCCTCTGCTTCCTTTCCTTCCTGAATGTTATTTTCCCGCCGTAGTTCATCCATCACAACATTACGACTTCCATGCTGCTTGTCGCTCCTAGTCCTAACTTTCCTGGATTATTCCGCACCATACGTAGGTTTGGCGAAGGCTGCGGCCGAGTCCGACTTTGGGCTCATCATACACTACTGTCTTGCAGTTCATGCATTGGGCAAGCTGGCCAGCTAAGGCTTCGTGTAATCCTTGAGTATTGCACAATACTTGTTGAGACATGTTTGCTTAAAAGCTTCAGCAGGAGGAAGTTATTGCCTAGCAAGAATGACAACAGAGACAGTGTGTCACTTGAACTAGGAAAGGAAGACGACTGTATTCAGTTACACAACTGATGCTATTAGGTTTCTGACTATATCCGGATTACAATTGGATTTATACATGGAAATTGGCTAGTTGGTGCATCTCATACTAGTACATCTACGCATATCATTCTTCATTTGCTGGAGAATGTTGCCCAACACTCAAGGACGAATAGGGTTGTGTTCAGCAATCCTACAAGATAAATATTTTAGCTTTCATTCGTGTACTTGATTTTGCGCTGATTATGTGTATACCGAAATACTGTGAACCAAATGGGAGGATTTCATATTTAGACTATTGCCGTTTTTGTGTTGACTCAATCAAAGTTTTCAGGTTTAGAAACAAAAAAAATACCGGAGAGAAGGATAACTTTTTTGTCAGTGCATCAGTCCTACGAGGTACGCTGGGGTACTTTAGGGAAACGCAAGGCACTGTTGATTAAGCAGAGCTTCGAGTTGCATTTGGTTAAAGTGGGTGTATTCCAGTCAATGATAAATGCATGTAAATACACATGTCATGTTCAGAACAATGAGTGGAAGACAGAAAGAAGTATATGTCAAGCCATCGTCCGTATAGGGATATTCTGTTGAGCTATCCAACCAACATATTTGATTTGTAACCACAGTGAGAGTTTTCGCGTGCAATATTCATAGTAGCCCCCGGTCATGCTTGTGTTAGTGACTATTCGATATGCGTCTTCCAAATTTAACGCGGGTCGAGCAAATTAGAAGTGCTTTCACTCAAGGTTATAGCTCCTCAAGTAATGAAGGTATAACAGCGACTGGCACAACTATTCCCCTCTTCTTTACACTGGTACCCTTGATGGTATAGCAAGAGGTTTTTTCCAATGACTCGATTTGATTTCCTCTTTAGATCATTTAGGGCAAATGTTAACCTTCCAAAGTCACGTTTATTTCCAATAAGATTTGTTTCGTTAACAGACGAGACACTGATTTCACCTCATTAATTTATTAATATGGAGTAATGTACTTCTACGCTGTAATAGATATTGTTTTATACCCGTAATGATGGATGGCCATTGGGGTATTTTAATTTATTATCTCATCGGTCCCGGAAGGCCAAATAAGACATTGTAGTCAGTCTGCCATTTCACATATTTATACTCTTGCTTAATGCCATAACAATGGTTGCTATGAGAACAATCGTGGTGGTTGAGAAGTATCTACAGAGGGGTACCGTATGGTGAGGTCCAGCAATGAAGTACATTCGCGAAGGTGTCCGTTAGTGCCCTCGTGTTGTTGTATTTTTTTTTCTGGGGGTGGGGCAGGACGGACAAAGGTCGAGGCCCGCCCGAGAAAGAGCTATGAAGGAGTATTGAGAGACAGCTTGTTACTTCTAGACTTGAAAAGCTGGGGGTTGTCTTGATCTATTTTTTCGAGAATTGTGGGCAAATTCTTCAGGCATCTGGGGCTTTCTTCTCTTTTGGAATGTTGTGGCGTCAGGATCTTCCATGAGGAATTTGTTTTCCCTGACCTTTTTTCACTAAACTATAACTAAGCTAAATGACAAAGCTTTTCAAAGGTGAGAGGTTCTGACGACGAATGAGGAAGAATGAGAAGCAGAGCGGGCTGCAGGAATGCAAACAGTAAATCCGTGAATCCGAGTTACACGGTATGGAATGATGAGTGGGTGCATGATAGAGCTAACCTCGGAGGAGCAATGATCAAAGATGTGTAGCGACGGAAGAGGGAGAGAGCCGCGACACATCTACGGTGCGCAAGACCTCGCAGAGAAGAAGTCAAAGAGTCATCTCCAATGAGTCTAATAGCCTTGGACTGTATCTTATAAAGGATTTCACTGACGTCGGAGAGGCTCCTTCCCAAAACATGGGAACAATACTCCAGCTGGGGCGAATCTGTGTTTTATAGAGCCGCAACAGATGAACAGGCTCAAAGTAGTTCCGAGGAAACTAAGTTCTTGAGAGGCTCGCTCACCAATATTTGCAGTGGGAGATTTCCAGCTGAGATCAGGAGTCAAACGCATATCAGGTGAACAGGCTCAAAGTAGTTTCGAGAGCAAAAAAGGAAACCGAGTTTCTGGAAGGCTCGTTTGGCAATATGGGAATTTTAGCTGAGATCAGAAGTCAGACGCATGCCAAGAATAACTATATAATCTGAGAATCCCAGGTCGGAGCCTTCAAAAGAAATGCTGGGAACAGTTTTGTCACTCTTTTGAGAGATGATGAGCAGTTCAGTCTTCCTGGAATTGAACATGGCCAGATAATCACAACCCCGCTGGGTTACATAGAGAGGTCTTGGTTAAGAAGATCAGCAGCTTGCCTGCGCTTGGTGAGGCAATCATAAGGGTGACTGAACCCAGTCGACAGGCTAATGTCATCAGCAAAAGTGACCACTGGGTAGGATACGGCATCGAGAAGGTAATTGATGGAGAGAAGAAACGAGGTTGCAGAGATGACAGATCATTGGGGACTCCTGCACTGATGGGATGAACTGAGGATGTAAATCCATCGACACACACAGCAATCGATCGATCAGAATAGAAAGTCAGAGATCCGGCAGATCAGAGAAGGGTGGGGACCAACTTGGATCGACTCTCAACAGATGGGTTCAAGAAATTTGACCAAATATGAGTGGCATAGGCTAGAAAGTCACCAGTGGACCTCGCTTTGCGAAAACCGTACTGATGGTCGGAAGGAAGAAATTGATCTTCCAAGAATGACGGAAGTTGCTCGGTGATGACTGATTCCATCACTTTAGCTTCCAGGAAGAAGGAAAGATGTCAGAAGAGTTAGAACAGTTCGGGAAGGTTACTGAGGATTGGAACAAGTTCAGGAGCACAGTGCTAAGAACGATAGCAGTAATCATGTCGGGTCCACTGGACTTCCTAAGATTGGGACTGCGGAGAACTTCCGACACTCTACGAACTGAAAAATTTGACAAGAGGCATAGAGCTGTCATCGTGCGGATACTCTTTTGGGATGTGACACAATCATCAAAAGTAGAAATGGAAGCCAACATCTCAGCAAACGTGTCAGCCTTGGACTGAAGGACTGTGACAGGACAAACCCCAAAAAAGACCCCCCAACAAACAAGCCCCAAAAAAAAACACAACAACAACCACCGAACAAACCCCAAACAACAACCAAACCCCCCCACACTGTCGAATTCTGCAGAGTAGGAAAAGAAGGATGACAGAAGTGTTGCAGACTTCGCCATGGACTAGAAAGAGTTGGGATCGGAGTTGGAGTGATATCATACCATGTATTACAAGGATTGTTAAATGGAAAATGACCCCGGGAGACAGGGTTTCCGCGGTGAAATTCAAGTTCTGGTATCAGAGGATTCGAAAGCCAACCAAGCATTAAACGATTGGCTCTTCTGTCGAACTGCTTGCTAATATCCTGCTGTGAACCACAGCGTCCTGGAACGTCCTGATTTGAAAGAAGATGGGACAAAAACATCTATGCCACACAAGATCCATTCAGAAATGGATTCAGCAGTTTGACTGGGATAATTACAGGATGTCCAGGTCGCGGGATGTCCAATGAACAGAGGCGCAGGAGTCCCGTAGAGAATTCCAGTCAATCATGTCATAAAAGGAGACACGCTTGCGAGGTGTCCGGTAGATTGGAGGGTGAAAAGTCAGAAACACATCTAATGTATGTGCACATTCTCCATCACGGCTGGGCACCCGGGTAGGTTCAGGGATGTGTTGTTCAAGGTTGGGGATGATGAGGAAAGCTTCTGCCTGTCTGCCAGCAGCATTAGAGGTAGAAGGTGAGTGAGAGAGCCAGTCAGGACTGTGAGCATTGAAGATCAGGCAGCAAATCTGAGCAGTAGGAGAAGAAGAAAGGATACGCTCAACACAAAGGGAAAGATGTTCGAAGAGATCGAAGAGAACAACGATCGGTGAGTGGGAGACCTGTAGAGAGCACAGACATATTCACTCCCACTGCCTTGAATGTACTCGAGCCAGAGGAGTTGCGGACCTCGAAGTCTTGCAGACGAGTAGCCTGTCACAGCGCACGAAACACATACCCCACCATGACACAAAGAAGCAGTAGAGTTTCCATACCCAGGAGAATGTGGAGATGATTTCATCCTGGCTGGAATGATCTGAGGGCTAATCTTGGTTTCAGTTTCAACTTGTTTCCCGGATATTACAGTAGGAGATAGTGAAATGGAAAAGCGGGTGCCGCGTTGCGGAGGAATATTGATTGGAATTGGAAGGTATTTCCATATGTGGTAGGTATAGTGAAGTGACATGACTCAGCACCAGAGAATTTGGGGCAGAGACAGCACGCAAACTTGAAAATGCAACAGGACCTCGAATGCCACCCCCTCCCCAACAAAAAATTGTGCACTAGGAGCGGCTCCATGCTCGGCCGGGCAATGTGAACAGCTTACGATTAGCGGCCAGTTGACGAGGCAGCCACCTGAGCGCTACCTTTAGGGTTCGGCTCTCTGTACTATCTGGCGACAGGCCTGCAGCAAACGTTTCCACCTGTATCCTCGCTGCAAGTTCTCAGATGTCCCAAACTAGACCTACTGACAACTAACCACCTCAAGAAGAAATAGGAAAGGACCGGAAATATCATCCCTAGTGTACTGCCTGGACGACTGTAGACACTTCTACCCTGTGCGCGTGTGTGTGTGCGTTTGCGTGTTCGACAGAGTTTTTAACGGTTCTTTCGCAGGCAGATTGGTATGTCTCGGACTTTCCCTTACTGAGGAAATGCCATTTCCCCATAGAGGAAGATTTTTTTTAGAAGATGTGAACGACAGCAGTCGCACTGTCGAATGTGTACTTTCAGATATGACGGATATCCCCGAGGATACCTCATTTGTCCATGACGAGAAGTACAAAAGTGTTGAAGTTTTACTTCCAAATGAAATTACATTTTCGCTCGAAACCATTACAGTCCATGCTCCATCACAACTTGTCAAAAAATGTGTTTGTACAGTATACAATCAATGACTAAAGAATACGTTGCATGTCTTGACGACTCATATCTTAATTATTATCTGTTTATCAGCCAGGGAGCTTCAGAGGAAACCTGTTCATCAGAACACTGATTTTTCAACATACACAAACAATACGACATGTTTTCGGAAATGGCTTATTAGAACATATTATTTTCCAGTCAACAAATTATTTATGTTAAGGACCTAAGATGCGTTAGAGAGTAAAATTGCAGATAAATACGGAAACGATTGCTTTCCTCAATAAAATTAATCCTGGGGGTATTACACTCGCAATCCTTGTGGTTGAGGTCAACATGCTCAAGTTGCCATTGTCGGAAAGCACGGAGACAGGAACTGGTGGGTTCTCATGAACAGTCGAATATTGTAGGAAATGAGCGAGAATGTATTTGTTAAATGGAGAAATTAATAGGGAAAATTGTGAGAAATCGACGCGAACCGGTTCTTCAACTGTGGGTTTACGCTATTTTCAGATTTTGAGAACTCTGAAGGTACATGGAAGTCCTGTCAGGAATGTGGATATAGAAGCTGAACTGTTGAAATGCTTCCATTAATCTACCAGCTGCCTTGATTCGTTACGACCTCGAAAGGACTTCAAATCAAAAATATTGTCTAGCAACTACTCACTCAGTGCTTTTATGGTATGTTTGGTTCCCATTCCGCTCGTTGGGGTCTGTTCTCGAATGGTTGCCTATCGTTTGTTTATGCGTTCTTTTATAGGCGTTCGTTATAGAACTACACTGATGCGCCTGGTACTATAAGGTTGGCACCTGGTAGGATGCGGCAAGCACCATCATTAAACAACGATTCTCATAGCCTTAAAAATCAGTAATAATCGATGAACGTTCCTGAAAGGTTGTTACTAATATAATTGATAGTTTCTCAAGTTTCTTCGAAACAGATTTTGCGGGTATGGGTATCGGGTGGCATTATCAGCACCGTGTGCCCTAATCTGATGGAAGATGGTGGCATATGCGAAACTAATGGTGAAAACGTGGACGTAATCAGAGGTCGTCACACAAGCTAATTGGAATAATCATTCGAGTGAAGGACGTGATTGAAATCCATTATTCAAAAATCGATATGGAGCTGATATTGTTACTGGGCTAAAGGTTATTTGAGAATCATCAGATGGTGCTTTTCCGATCGACAATAAACCTTGATTTGATTTAGGAGAAGACCCTTCCGTTCTATCATCTGCTGAACGTAATCGTTCTGTCTACAGTGTCTCCGCATTGCAGCAACAAGTCCGACTCTTTAAGCGCTTATCTTCCATTATCCCTGCGTGCAGCGTTTTTATGAAATACCCGTTCATGAATAATAAACCCTTAGAAAAATTACGAACTACATGGGAAACGCGGTAATCGATTGTTGAATTGAGCTCGCGCACTAGTTACAAAAGAATACTTGTGGTGCCACAGTGTCGCAAATTCAACTCTAAGAAACAAACCAAGACTATCCTGGCTAGTGCAATGAGATCTACTCAAAGAGACTGTGACTGTAATGCTAGCAACAGTTTGCCGCGGCACTCGACTGTTCATCGACTAGTTGATAGTGTTCCTGGCTAACTGCAAAGGGAAGTTTTTTCCCATTCCTACAAGATAAATTATTAATAGGCGGGGTTATTAGCTCGTCTACACCGGAAAAAAGATTACCGGAAGTTTCATTTATTCCACACGTAGCCAGGCCCACAGGTTCCCCAAGGAGGCAATAATCCTTCAGATTCTCGCTCTGAATGTATGAATCAGTAGATACTTGCGACTTATTGGGTCTTGGCGTTGACATTTTAGTCAGTCACTGTAGATTGAATAAAGTAATTACCTCCGCCCGAGGAAACCTCGGAGCCAACAACGGCTTGCGAGTCATCAGATTCCAAATAAAAAAACAGCTTGGGTTATCCGTGATGTATCAGTCGGATTTTCGAGAAATATAGCCCTCCTTAGCTCCAGCGGGAGAAAATTATTGACTTGAGCTCATCTCCAGACTAGCGCATTGCAATGCTGAATTTGATATAGGTTTGCAATCCCCACCCAAAGTAGATGGTACAGACCTGCACGTACTGCAAAACCCCTCGCCCTGGTTCAATGTCGATACATGCTACGAAAAGTTGAAACAGGGGAAGAAGATGTTTGATCGTTCATCTCGGAACATTTTTTGTGAGGAGAACATGTGATGTACTTGTCGTAGGTCGAAGCACATGAGCCTCATTCTCTTCAGCCACTTAGATGTTGCATAGTATGTGATTAAAACATTATGTTACTCTGAACTGTTCCTTTGTGCTTCTTTTCCACGTTTCAAAACCTCGTGTCCTCCTACAGCCTCCAGATCTCAACTCTCGAACCAACCATATGTTTGTCATCATTTTGTCTTCAATGAGCCTCCTGGCATTGTAATAACTTTCAGGCTATTGCCGTACCGTAATTCAGGTGGTAAGATAAGTTACATGCCCTGTCTGGACTTAAAGTGGTCTCGTGTTGTTGTCCGCCCATTGTATGCCCCTTTCACATGAAAGATAATTATTGTCTTAGGATCTACCTGTATCTTTAATCTCTTGCGGTCTACGATGGCAAAACATAAAAAAAATGTAACTGTAAATAGTGTTATCAATACGATCTTATCGGGAATATACTGCCCTATGACGCTTGAAATCGCTCATTTTAAGTATGTGAGTTAACAGTAGGCACACGTAGCAGTAGTCATAAATGACGTTTGTGCACTGTAATTGCATACCCTTATTTGTTTTCTTACCTAGAATAGATGCACTTCTAACACTGTATGTGTTATCTACGACACTCTTTCCCTCGGTATATCATGGCCATCTGAAAGCTAGAGGTGGTAAAATACCTACACAGTATGCTTGTCCGTCTTAAGAGCCATTATAGGGGTGATTTACACCTTTGTAAGGTCGTTGGACATGTATTCGAGGCCTTGTTGTTTTGTCGCTGAGTCGAAGAAGAAAAGGAATGTGTTTGAAATCAAAGAGCAGAATTATTGAATCTAATGACATTCGTTCGTTATTGAATCTAATGACATTCGCTGTTACATACGCACTGAGTAATCTTGGCAGGGGTGAAGTACTCCCAGACAGGCGCCAACAGACACGAGAAAGAGTATTTATTTGTATTTTTAAAATAGGGAATCACCGGCCTATATTGCAATCATTCGTTTGATTTGATTTGAATTTTATGGGGTCAGGATGCCAAGTTGGGATCATCAAGAAACCCTGGGCGTATTGATCGTCGGAGGAGCAACACCGGGCGATACCGTTGTCCAGGTGATAGGTGTAGCCAAACCCAACCTGCTCTCGAGACCGCCATTTCACGTCCCCATTCAAGACTATCTGCAAATAAATGTAAAGTAAACAAAATAGATATTATTTGATATTCGTGAAAAAAGCAAATGAACCTATTCCACTTATCATTCATGACAGAGCTGTTGAACAAGTCTCTGAATACAAATATTTGGGTACTGGAATTCCTAACTTCGATTGTTCGCAATATTGTTGCCGCACAGAAGAAGGCAAACCAACGCATGTTTTCCCTCCGGCAACGAAGAAACTTACTTGAATAATGACACTTCTGGTTCTTTTCTATAAATCAGTCATTCGGTCGTACTCACTTTCAATGTATTTGTTTCTGACTTACCTCACACAAACGAACAGAGCCAAAGTCGAACGGCTTCGTAAAATTGCTCAAAAGATCATTGGTCTGGAGTTGCCCACCATGAAAGCCTGTACAGGGAAAAGATGCTTTCTCAGGTCATGGGCATCCAGTTGATATGTTAGTGTGAACAATTACGGTACTAGTATTGTTCCTTTTTGTTATTGTCATTGTTCATTTGTATATTATCGCCTTTGGTTGTGACATGCAGTGTACAACGAATTCCGTTCGGAAGCGGACAATAAACTTCAACTTCATAATATCAAAAGGAAGATTGAGTGTAAAATCCAGGACTGACAACTTGCCAAGACCTGGGGGAGGGAGCGGAAGATTCAAGTTCCAAGGACTGCTCTCAGTCGGCAGACCATACTCACCGCAAATATCCTATAACAAACCCCAATAACCCCAAAACGTCCACTGCATTACAGCGGAAAAATGGATCGCGAATCACGAACTGGTGACTGCTGGATTTCGAACCGGAATATTTATATGGTCACTGAATACTAATCATCTTTATATTCATTATAATTTATCATTACACATAGCTTCCAATGCTTGTGTATGTTATCGTGGGAGTGTTCAACCGAATAAGTCATAAGTGACTTTCTAGGCAAGATATTGGAACATTCAATGGGGACTTAACATAAACACATATTGTCTAGGGATCTAGGCCGATACTGAAGGGGGGGGGGGGCAGTTTACCATGTAGGCGCTGACCAACTATCTGAACGGAGCGCCACTATCGGTCAACGCGGAGCGTTCCAGAAGGTTGAGCCTGAAAGACCCATAGATAGCAGGAAATAGCATTCTGAGCATTTGAGGTATCCCATAATCAGTTATGATGTTTCAAAATTTCCATCCCGAGAAAAGTCATTCCATGATCTCTTTTCAATTCTTGCCCAACGAAGAAGCATGTCCTTGGGTATCACCATGTTGACTACCGCAGTACCGCATATATTTAATGGCAGTATGGGAAAACAACCCATCGTGTCCTTCTACGACCGTTGAAGTAGTTTGAAGTTAGTTGCGCTGAGGCCATGTTCATGTTGTTCACTTATAGGCGCATGAGACCAGCCATTAACCCCAATTTTGGAGCTTTGCCCGCAAATGACACGAAACGAGGAAGCGATCGCGCGCGTAGCGCGCAAAAATATCAGGCTGCTGGTGGTTAAATCCGGGTATTCGGGTACGAATTCCGGCGATTCAAGTTTCCTTCTCCATTCAAATATTCCAGTTTTCGCCTTTTGTTGATCGATCTTTCAGTCTCCCATTTCCCCGGAACAGATACTCTCCTTGTTTGCCCATCGCCTGCCTACCTGACTAACCCAGTTCCGTTCGTATGACCAAGGGGAGGCGGTAACCACAGTCATGCAATGCAATGCATGCAATGCAATGAATTCTACAAACATATACAACACCTGTACAACATGGAATCTGTGCGTCCTGGATTATGTCAAATTACCGAAATTTTGAGACAGTTCCATCTTTTGCGCAGTTATTACTTATGAAGACACCGAGGACAAAAAACAGATGCCTTATTCGCGCGTAACGCGAGATTTATTCAGAATGCTGATGATGAATGTCAAAATTCACCCTCTTTGAGTTCACATGCGCAACATATTCATTCCAACTTCTGGAATAGAGGGGCAAATTAAGGGGCGCATTTTTCTGGATGGTGGGCGCAAATCCAATCGTCACTAGGGGCAACTGCCTCTAGCTGCCTACTCGCCCCCACCTGTATCCACCCTTGCCACCAGCCCCTCATCTAATGTATTCTATATTTGAAACAAAAGTATAACGTAACACATCGCACTACATATACCATTTGAAGTAGTTTTAAAAATGAACTTTTAAATAAGCACAGTACGTCTGTTACAACACCGAATACACGGGAATACAGAACGCACATGTTCGACAGTTCTTGTTGATAAATTCGTCACCAGCGTCACATTTGTCCTTCAGCGGTGGGAACACAATTTTAGATTTTTTGGCATTTGAACTGTCACGTTGGGTTCATTATCTGTTAGTTGTGTATTCCACAAATGACTGATGACAACGAGCTAAGCTACTACAACTGATTGAAAGTCTGAGACTGGCCAGCTGGCGATTATTTTAGGAAGAGAACAGGCTTTGTCAGAAAGTTAGTAAAACCAACCTCGTCAAAAAGACAGGGCCAATGGCGAAAATGGCGAAAATAGTGCTATCTATATCGCTGACAGTGAACACTCCCGAATATCTTCGTGGCTGGAATTCTTGGAACACCACTTGAGACAAAACGTCTCCGAAAAGCTCAGTCTCCTGATAAACAAAGAAATTACGATTTGTGTGTACAAATAGAATACACCTAATGTTTCAACCGTTTAAGTGATACGATAGAGTTCGCAGCGATCTCCAAATAAAACAATGAAAAACTCCTCATACTTCCATAATTTATATGAATATTATCAGTATGCCTAAGAACAAACTAACTGCATGCACAATGAGTACCCTTTCCAAATTTCCCGGGTGTGACGAATCAGTATGATCCACGAATTATCGAATAGAAAGGTATGGTGTTTAGAACACCGGGCCTATCCGTCCTTCGTACAGTACAACAGGTATCAAACCATCAATGAGATATCAGTAGGAGACAATGGAATAATATGGGGTGACTGTGAAAAGCTGTGAATAAAATGAATATTTGATCGGGTTCTCATGATATATGCATAACGATAGTAAGCAGAAGTTGCATCGACTCTGGACGCATTATCAACCAACAAATTAAACGGATCGTTAGACTAGGACAGACGTGAACCATTCAATAATTCGTCGAGAAACTCACTGATACTTCACGGAGACGCAGTTAAGCTTAGCACGTAACCTCGAAGCACTACCTAATTAACTAACGAAAGAAGAAATACATTACTATATCAGCTGTTGGAAAGGATCAAGTGGCTATTACACATATTATGAATGATTGGTGACCTTCACCAATGTAGAGAGGTTGGTTAGTAGGTAGGCTATGTATAGTAACGTATATGGTGGCAATGTATACGATATGATTCGATAATTAACCTAACAACGGTAGTGAGCGATTAGAGCACCTCCTCCTAATGTAGCGCGCAGAACCTCCAACAGCCAATCCTCGTCTCTCCCACTTACAGCGCAATCAATGTTCATACCACAACTCTCCTTCGATTATATTGGATGATTTGCCCAATAATCGAACGAAATCAGGTTACTGATGTTCACATCTATTATTGTTCCCAAGCAACATCTACTTTAGCTTAAGACGGTATTTTCACAGTCGTATTATATTTTTGTCAGGAATATATCTGAATTATTCATGAATCTGTCCTTTTTATTCTTCGCATCAAATATTTTTTTTGTATTTGTTATCCAGCGATATAACTTTATACAGACATGAAACTAGGTGCGTGTAACCAACTACACCATTGGTGACTATCTCTATCACTCGACTATCAGAAAATGTGTTTTTCACGAATAGGAAAGAACTTTTGATCTATATTATATCTGAGAATAAATGAAGTCATTATTTTCGCCTGAAGAAACTCCAGTGACCATCGAAGGATTGCTAAATCAGGAATTCAAATCACCGGCTACTTCCAAATTATTCATGAAAATTTCGTCGAATCATTGAAATTTAAAAAAAAAAATAATATTAACCTAACCTCTTGGTCTGTCAAGAATCTGCTGGTCAGCGTAGCTACACTGATTCTATCATCTAGGTCTATATACCTATAACCTCTTCTAGCAGTTTAAATACACATGAAGCAGTCATGTGATATGACACTAAGACATACATTTTGCTTTGATTTGGCTATTCGAGCTCCCTTTTTACAATTTGTAGTGTTTAGGCAAACACAAATGTGTGTGTTTCTCTCCTACGGTCTCTGTATTCTGGACCTGTAGAACTGACAATGTTGTATTTGTTATTTTCCTGTCGGGCTGGTTTAACACAATGAATTGTCTCACTTGCAATTAGCATCTTCAATTCCTTCCGGGGTGCACCAAGCTATTCGAGAGGAGCGAACACGTAGTTAACTTACGAACTATAGACATGAGACTGAGGTGGAAACACTGCCCTATGGCGTTTGACTTCTCCCATTTGAACTATGCGTGTGCGAGGCATGCGTAAGTACCATTCCTGAGTGGCATTCTCCGCAGGGGGTGAGTGTTAGTTCTCAGTTGTATCAGGTATGTGCCGATACGCCAACCTCCATCATTAATTGAGTGGCATTCGTAGGTGTTATTCAATACACGTCAGATATTTGTTATTGCAATAAAAAGTAGATGAACCTTTCAACATTGTAAGATGTCTCTACGAGTTTTCGCAAAATATTTGCTCAGCTAAGCTAGTAAAGTATGTAGCTAACACAATAGGTTGCCGTGAAAGGTGGTCGTCGAAAGATCCCGCTTAAGAGGGCTGATATGCACACTGAAGTCAACTAACCGCGATTCGGGGAGGGATATTTTTTGCTAAAGATGGTCTTCACCTTGAAGGTGTGTTGGTGATGGGCAATCAGTGAATTCCTTTGTCGATGTCACAACTAGACGCCAGGTTCTTATAAGGCGTCTGTCGCAGCCGTTGGCTAGGAAACAACAATATCAGCGATAAGCATGTTACGCATAATGAGCTATCCATTCTCTGATTTTCGAAGCATATTCGCATGTTTTCCAAGGGCGCAAGCACCTGCCGAAAGTTGGGGGTTCAAAGGGAATAGCGGCGTCCAAATCAGTGATGAGCAAATTCTTGTTATGTATGGATGCCCACATGAGAGTTGCAGAGTCACGTTATCCCCCGCTCCTACCCCCGTGGTCGCGCATTTGGATGCCAATAGTTCTCGACAAGAGTGAAGCAGTATTATTTCCTGAGCATCAGAAGGCGTTTGACACGGTGTCTTATAGACGTCTTTTGCTCAAATGAGAAAGGTCTCATGCATATTACTGACAATATTCTGAAATTAATTCATGAGTGGCTTCTTAATAGGGTGCAGCGAGTTGTTTATGGCGTCCTCCTAATTGACACAGGGCCACGAGCCTTGTTCCCCAACGTCCGGTTCTTAGTCCCTCTCTTGGCTTGTTTAAACGATCATGATAAAGACTCTTATAATAGTAGACCAGCCAAATCGTATTTTGCTGAGAGGTCTGTGAAATTCATCAATCGCGATATTAAATATTTTCAATTTTTGTGCATTTATCAAAACACCATTAATTGGCCTATGTTATAACATGACAAGCGTCTTTTGCATCATGTTTTTGCTTGCAATGAACTCTAGAGATCCGCTTGTAACTCACTCACAACATTTATCGAAATCAATACATATGAAAAATGCGTTACCATACTAATGTATTCTTCTTGGGTGAGGGTGTACAACCGACGCGTTATCGATCACTTCCTTCCGCCTCCCGCCAGCTATGATGAGCAAACATCTTCGATAAACTTCTGGAATTTTCGTCAATGAGGGAGAAGCTGCTTAGCTAGGTGCTTTGTCTACGGTTGTTGTCGATTGGAGCTCTCCATGAGAAATTACCTAGTCAAATCTGACACTAATTATCGAAAATGAAAATGAAGGGTGGATGAGTGATATATACAGAGGGACGCGGACGAAAAGTCACGGTTTGTTGGTTCGGAAGTGTTACTATATAATTGTCGATGTCCACGGGGATGTCAATAGTCAGCATCTGGTATTGTGTGAAGCTAACTTGTTGGTGAAATTAGCGATTAAATGATATCTTGGATCATGAAAATTAGGCGGAGGGTTCATTAGCACACTCTTTCGTCGTTTACAAATTAGTGATTGATAAGGGATAGGAAAATAGCTCGTCGAAAAAATAACGTTTTGTAAATGCTGAGAATTTGATCTCTAGGTCATCTCGACTAAACTGTTATGTCTGACAGCAAGAGTAGATTGTCCACCATACCCCGATATCCAGTAATATGGGGAACATTATGTGAGAAACAGTAACTGTTTCTCCATTTCTAATCGTACCTCCGGCCTATACAACTACTGTGTACTCCAGTGAGCGTAATTACGCTGATCAAATTATCAATCAATCAATCAATCAATTAAAACTCAGCAGGAGAGTTGCACGGTATGCTACAGTACATAATCGTTAGTTAACGAGTTTCACAACGCTTACCATGACGTCAAAATGAACAAAATCTATATTTACTAACTGATGCTAATATGCGCCCATGGCACACGAACCATGACTTTATTATTTCCCAAAAGTTACAAAACGAATCGTAATTATGTTGAAAAACAACATGCAAAGAGTTAGTAGGGCCTACGTGTTGTAAAAGGAGGCAAACAACAACATGTGGTGAGATTATGTATTAGTTGTATAAAGTTATCGGAGATAATGCCTTGACACACTTCAGCGCAAATAGGAAGCTTGTGCTGCAGCAAGCAGTCAAATATCCGAAAGAAAGATCAATGGAAAACTTAAAATACATTTAATTTGAAACATGTTGAAGAAAGAACCGTACAATTTTGTGCATTAAGCACATCACCGAATAACATTTATTCGCTAATAAGTGTCAGTAAATATTAAATTTCAAAAATTAACAGCAGGAATGTGTGTTCACTGCGTTGAAAAATATCGTAGAACCAACTTTTTGTACTGGCAGAAGCAGGGCGGTCGCGCAACACAGTTCAAGAGATGAACTGTTGATTGTTGCCGGACAAAGCAGAGTAAATTTAAAGTGAAAAAATGTAATAAACATTGCCTGTTAATGTTGCATTATCTTGAAGTGGAGACCAAAACAACACACACAGAATCTTGCACGAAGTCTCACACACATTTGAAAGAGCGGAAGTGACGTTCATCAATTATGATTATGCTCATTCATCAAGAAGGACGCATATTAAAAAAAAAAAAAAATCTTCGAAACATAAGTGATTGTTAAAGTCAGCGGTGAAGGATTGTTCACTCATCTTGGCGTCTTGGAAATTCTGCAAATAAAGTATGATCGCGGTTCTTGATGAACATTGAGTAAACATACGACCTAGTGCGGATAATTCAGATGAACCCCGTTATCGTAGGGGTGAACGAACGATCGAATTGTAGGCAGTTAGGGTAATGAGTTTACTTAGTTGCGGTGAGTGTTCCCATGGTACTATACGACGGGTAATTCTAATTGGATTTTCGACAGAAAGTTAATTAGGCAATATTCCTAACGGCGATCCTAGAGAGATCCTACATAACAGGATATTAGTTCCGATCCAGGTTTCATTTGTGCCGATGGGTTTTTGATTGAATCCATCTTCATCCTTTGAATAGTGTAAGGTCTGAGCGGAATTACGACAAACACTCACAACTATTGATTTCTCATACAATAACTACTGACTTGATCATTAGGACTCGTCTCTAATCACCTGTCAATTCGCCCCATCGATCCAATCCCAATGACGAAATTGCTTCGAATGTAAATCCATGCATCGGCACTACAATTAGAACTTACACACAACACTTTCAAGCGAATACTGGTATTTCAGGAGTGTAACCATTAAGTTTTTGATTCCATACTGGAGGGTTTTTTAATTATGTAGTGCTAATGGGTACTGGAGACAAAACACACCAAAAAAGGTGGTTTGGTTTTCCAGAAGTCTTATCAATTGGACGCAATCATCACACCATGAAGCACTCAGGGACAGAATGTTCGTTCTACCTCTGAGATGGAGCCTCTGAGCACGATTATGAACAGGAGGGAATTTGGTCCCGAACCCTGATTGAAATCAACATGAAGTCGAAGAAGTCACTGTATATGGTGTCTATGCGAAACCTACTGTTGCACCCTCAAACATTGATCGCACCACTCGACTATCTCCAAGACTCATAGTTCTCCATTGCTACCAGATCCGTCGACTAGGAAACACAGTCAAAAGCCTCATCGAAAGTCCACAGAGGCCGAACGTATGTATCCTGGTCGTTCGCCAGGTATTTTTTGTCGCTGTGGAGGATGAAGATTGCCTCAGTTGCGCTATAGCCAGACATGAACCCAACTGAATGCCTTTAAGGTTAACTTGCTCTCTGATCAAGCATGCGGCAAAAATCCCTCTGACCACCTACATAATCCATTAAGCTTCCAATTACTAAACAGGTATCAGTTCACGCAGCTGGAGTGATCTCCCATTCTAAACATTGTTGTTAGCAGGTCATCAATGGCCGGTTCAACAGACATCGACATGATCTCATTTGGGGACGGGGTGTTTACATGTTGGTTTGTAGACATACCCAGGCAATCGGTATATAGTGATTTCGCTGATGATGATTGTGTCACTCGCCGTAATTTCAAGAATGAGAACGTTACCTTCCTTGAAAATAGGTGAACCTTTGTCTTCTTCCAATCCTTATAAACCGCACTTCCGTAGAGAATATATTGACAATAGAGCTAATGAAACAGACAACAACTGGCAAAAGACATTAGCAGGAACAGGTAAACTCCGCTAACCAGGAGCGCACCAGTTCTTAACTAAATCAGGGGAACGAACTACGTCAGTAATAACTAATTAATACCCCAAACAATGAAGTCATCAAAATTACCAATCTCTAAATTTCTTGCTCTGAAACCGTCCTGAAATAACTGATAGAAACCTAACCTATTCGTTTGGTTGTAACCCCCCTCCCTCCCCCGCCACTGGATCGAAGAATGGTCCAATGCTATCTTAACTTTCTGCTTTTCCTATAACATGAGTGGAAAATGCACGAGGGTTGTCTTCAATATTGAGGCAATTTATTTCTGAACTTCAAACTGAAGCTTGACAACTCCAGCCCTGGTTGGCTTCTAACTGATCCATATGACATGAAGGAACGATGGAGAAGCCACTAATTTTGCTCCCTTCTGAGAGAAAAAAAGAACATTTCTTGTCATCCAACAAGGCTCCAAGTTCTAATTAAAGGAATGCACACAAGATTTTTTTCGATGAGAACACTCCAGAATCACAAGCATTGACTCAAATAACGAATCAGACCAAATGACTTCAGGATACTATGAATTCCCTTGAAATTCACCTTCTGACACAGACACGATTTAAAACACTCAGAATCTACAGCACCGTGATCACTTTCACCGAGTGTCCCGATACTTTTCACTTTGTCCACTAATTATGAACACTTACGCACGACTAAATCCAAGATCTGTGTTTCCTGGTAGGGAAATGTTACATCTGAGAAAGTTGAAAAAGTCGGAACGTGTCCGCCACTACAACAATCAGATCAAGAAATGTCTGGATAATTGGATTCATCCGTGATTGGTCGTATTTTCGCTCGGAACATAGTTAAGCATTCAAAGAATAAATGAGTTATTGCCATAAGTGTTGTTGGAGAGAGATAATGAGGCACTCCCATGAAAAGCCATCTGGCGAATTCCCAGAATATGGACTAAGTTATTGTGCAGAATATGACTATCGCTTGAAGTGCTGACACTTAGTGGTTAGCCACTGCTGGGCTGTTGAGTTAGGGATCTGACCCTCTGACCCTCAATCCCGATCTAGTTTAACAGCGCCCATCAACACAAAATCAATCTAACTTGCCCACACCGGGGCACGAATAATTTCGGTGAGGCCTATCCTTAGCCCGAAAAGTCACCCCCCCCCCCACTTCCTCCGAAAAAAACACGCTCTCAATCGGGATCTCAGTACGTCTTGCGGAACACTCTTGAGGTTATCAGTCCTATCTCGCAACCACACCCCCTCGCCACTGCGATCGATCGTATGAACTGAGCCCTTCATCCTAGCACCAGGTAAACAAACATGTAATCGCTTCGACCTACCAATCTTACTAAAAAAAAATCATATCCGAATGCTCAACTAGTTACCACCTTTCCCAAACGCCCCCCCCCCCCCCATTCCCTTTTACACACCCCTTACGTTATCCCGTAGTGTACTACACCCCTTACTTCGCACAGGCAACTAGCAACGATCGCTACAGCTGACCCCACTGAAACTAACTCCCCATTATCCGGAGCAGTGGAAGAATTAGCAGTTAAGGCATGTGACCCGCCGCCAGACCTAACACGTGACCTACAACAGTGGGCTCCTATAATATCCTGCCGCATGTTCACGACGCCCTTAACTTCGTTCCCACCTCATCTTTTAAGCCCCTCATCAAAATCCTTGAACTTCAACTCGATTCGGGAAAATTCACCCACATTTCGCATCCCCTGCCCATCCAGTCCCGTTTAGTTACTCATTCAGTTGTTCTGAGGTTATAATGTAACAACTTTCTATTCATTAGATTGAATAAAATGTCATCCTCGTGTGAAGTTCGTAACGTGTTCCAGTCATTCCTAACTGCGATATCTGGCGGACACGCAGACGACACCGAGGCATTTCTGCGTAGAAGGAGCCCTGGTTACCCAACTATGGGGTAACCCTTATTGAAAGCCTTCTATCCCCAATAAGGGTAACTATAGATATGCTATGAACCAACAGTAGTGAATATAAGCGAAATGGTCAACTGAGTAAAATATATCATTGGAATAATATAATAATAATAACATGAAATCAGCAACGAAAAAGTAATAATAATATAGCGCCACGCTCGACGACATTTAGTTGCAGTTTTGGAGTCTTGGTATGACTGCCCCAAAATTTAAACATAGGAAGGAATATCACTTTCCCTCTTCGACGACGAACAAGATTCCTTGTAATGTCTAATTGCTGGTACAGGCGCCTGTTTCATTACCAAAGTGAACACTAATTGTTATCAAGGTCACCTGATTGCGTATTCCCAGGATATCTCGGTGATTTAATGGAATTTGTATGTAAAGAAGTAGTATCTAATAGGACTTAGTATATTTAACATATGTAAAATGTTCGAATCGTTGCTTCACAATGTTTCCAAGGTCGATTTCAGTTTTGACTCATTCTCTTGGCCATTCATTTCCGTATCCCCCATAACGAATCGCCGATTCGCTTATCAGGACTGAATAAAAAAAGCAAAATAAATAACCTAAAGAATAAATGATTGGGTTTTAAATGCAACGACTGTAGAGATCGGTAGGTTGAATCACAGTGGAACGTTTCGGAATGAATCCAATGTATTGTAGCCTGATTCCGGCTGTGCACGATTTTCACAAATGAAACCAGTGGGTAGGAAGGAACTTAGGAGAGGGGGATGAATCGTGAGCACTGACAGGAGAGGGGTATATCATCACCATCATCATGTTTTTACGTCTGAATGACGATTCTTGGCAACCTCTCACAGCTGTCCTCAAAGCGTGCTTCCAATGGAGAGGGTGTCAGTTCAATCTTCAGGTCTTGCAGGACAGTGCTCAGCCAGGTCCTCTTTGGTCGCCCTCGAGGAGCTCACCAGTGGGGCATATCCGCGCCAACCTTGATACAGCAATCGCTACGATGAACATTACCCGTACCAGCAAAGCCCCTGCTTCGTAGGATGGTCTCCGAGCTGGGGAGGTTCCAAAACATCATATAGACAGTCCAGCGCCGTCTTATCTCCAGGCCTCATAGCCACCTCAACATTGAACGTTCAATTCATTTCCAGTATCTGATGTCATCCCGCTGTGCTACGCAGTATACATTGGCGTACAGCCTGGTACTCCGAAAAAGGTATTGTAAAGGCACCTAGGGTTTCTAGGGAGAGGCTTTTACAGGAGAGGATTGTTAACATTTCCTGCCAGAACTCGTCACCAGCCAGAAGTGCTCTTGTGAGGCAGCAACAAGTGCAGACACCAACTCCGGAAACATGTCACCCAGGTAAAAAAAGGAATCCACACCTGCAGCTCCGGGCCATCTACAGTCACATGTGTCAGTTGGTTGCCATATATTGGTCTTGCAGTGCAGGTCTTACGTGGTCGTACCACAAGTCGTACATGATCGCACACAGTCGTGAATGATCACTGTAAATTCAGTCGTACGAATGAATCGGCACCTGTCGTGGTGCCACCTGTCGTACCACCACACGATCACCCGTGTGCGAATAGCACGACAGTCTTGACTCGTCGTACGATGTAACGATCTGTGGTACCACCAGACCCTCGGCAATAGGATGTCGGTCGGAAGAGTGGGAATTACTGGATCGTGCCTTGCTAGCCTTGAACAATGGTACTTGACGAGCGCGTATCAAAATAGCGGTGTTTACCTGTTCCTGCGAGAAGAATTGAGCATATGATGTCATGGTTGCAGACGGATTGAGCAACAACAACCGATTAGTGTTGTGGTGCCAGCCGCACCAAATTAGTTGGACAAAGAAACCAGTGCGGCGACGAAACGGAACAGGCGTCGTAGATACTGGATTCGTTCTCGGAAGTGGAGGCTGTCTTTCTACGGGGATTAGAACAAACTGATGAAATATTTCAGGTATTCGATTAAATACTGCGCATTCAACCATGCTGTTCCTAGACCTGCTTGAGCGAACGCCACAATCGCGAACCTTCGATTCTGTTCGTGCGACTGACCGCACGACTGATCGCGACCGACAGCGATTGATCATATTAGTCGTCGCACGTCGCCACGTTTGATCGTACTGAAAAGTCGCTTGTCACCACGATGACCGTACGTTCGGTCGCTAGTCGCCATTACAGGTGACCTACGATTGCTTTGCAGGTGATATTCGACAATCGTTGCTGATGCCACGACAAATGAACATAACTAATGACGATGACAACTACCACCAGTCTTAAGAGCAGTCGCGGCTTGCGACGGCTCTAGAGATCGTAGCAATGAGCTACCGACTGGTTTTCACCAACCGCACGATCAATCAATCGATACGTTTCGGTTGTGTGACTGGGGCTTAATCGAAAAAAAAATAATTGAAATAACGCTTTCAGTGTAATCTTAGTGCCTCAGCTCCTAAATCCGCTGAGAGATTGCTCACTTAATAAATAAAAGCCTGGCTATCCCAATTTTCGTAGGCTCATGATTTTTCTTCAGTTTCAATATCGGAACAAGGATATCTGAATCACCCACCGACATCCAGTGCCCATGCAGCTCTGCTCGTTCAATAATCGTCCTTCACAAAACATTGCCATTGCTTGTTTTCTCCGTGTACTCTTCTGGGACAAATAGACAGTGTCGGAACTTCGTTAAAAGGGAGTTATGTGTGTAATTTGTCACTTCACACTTACAAACCGGATACACACCAGCTGCTCGAAGAGCCAGGAAATAAATTAAAATGCTTGCACTGGAGGACGATGGGAAGATTCTGATCGGGGCACATGAAACCACTAAACGAGGTTGTTGACGCGCCAGAGAGTACACATGGCGTCATAGACGAGCCAACATTCTGGTAAGAAAGATGCAATTGGAACATGTAATCTAAATGCGGAGAAAACAACTAGATATAATTTCTTGAAAAAATGCTTTAGGGGTATTCTTTACATTGACGAGCCAATGCTTCAGCCCTCTAAATCCCGCTCACCATGAACAGTCATGGAAGTGGAGAATGATGAATGTTGCAAATTAAACAATGAATTGATGCCCTTTCGCCGATAGAACCGCCATATCCGGCTGAGGTTGTGATATCTCGAAATGTTCAAAAAGGCTCTGCCGCAGCGATGTTGCTGGAATATTTAAGAGCTAGGGAGCCACGCTCTCCCAATTTAGTGGCCCATGATTTGTTAGTTTCAATATCGGAACAAAGGATCTGAATCTCTCAGAAATCAATGCGGTAGCTCTGACTAGTTTGATAATGGTCCTTCAAGCATTGCCATTGGCTTTGTTTTCTCCTTGTAATTTCTGGCTGACAAAATAGACAGTGTCGGAACTTCGTTAAAAGGGAGTTATGGGTGTAATTGTCCACTTTCACACCTTACAAACCTGAATTACACCACCGACTGCTCGAGAGAGCCAGGAAATCAATTAACTATTCTTGCAAATGGAGGACCGATGGAATATTTATGATCGGAGGCACATGAACCACTAACCGAGGTGTTGAATCGCCAGAGGAAGCTACACATTGGCGTTCATATGACGAGCCACTTCTTGGTACGAAGATGCAATTGGCAGCACTGTTAATATACATAGCAGTAGAAACAACTGATTATATTTTCTTTGAAAAAGGCGTTTCTTTTAGTGTTATGTTATTCTTTAATTGACGAGCCAATGCTTCAGCCCTCTAAATCCCGCTCACGCTCATGAACAGTCATGGAAGTGGAGAATGATGAATGTTGCAAATTAAACAATGAATTGATGCCCTTTCGCCGATAGAACCGCCATATCCGGCTGAGGTTTGTGATATCTCGAAATGTTCAAAAAGGCTCTGCCGCAGCGATGTTGCTGGAATATTTAAGAGCTAGGGAGCCACGCTCTCCCAATTCTAGTGGCCCATTGATTTGTTTAGTTTCAATATCGGAACAAGGATCTGAATCTCTCAGAAATCAATGCGGTAGCTCTGACTAGTTTGATAATGGTCCTTCAAGCATTGCCATTGGCTTTGTTTTACCCTTGTCCTCTTCTAGTGAAGAAAGAGGCAGTGTCTGAACTTCGTTTAAAAATGTAGCCCACGTGCTGTTTTGTCGCTACAACACTTTCCAAAACCGGAGTACACACCATGACATCTCCGAGTGACAGTAATTTTTCATGGGGAATTATTCTGGCGACTGAAGGACGGACGGGGCTGTCGTAGGGGAGTTCTCTGCAAACATGTAACAAATGTATATCGGAGTATTTTCGTTGACCCGATGGTAAGCGAATATTCTTTACGGTATTAGCGATATATTTGTTGCAGGAGAAGAATAAAATATTGTCAAAAGCCAAGTTCATTACTCTCTGTGGGTAATAATAAACCGTTAGGATTGAGGAATTAACATCTGGGCAAATCTGTTAATGGGAGTGAGAGTATTGCTACAGTGGAAGATTTATTGATGAAGACAGTGGTTTGTTGTGTGAATCCAGCAGTCCCAAAACGATGACGGGGGACTATTAGTCTAGCCGTTATATGGTCATGGCAAATTCTGAGCAGTCATTAACTACATTAATGGAAGTGGCATAAATCAGAACAACATCTATACATTGGCAGTTTGCTTGGAGTCAATTGATTCCAGTTATTCGAAGTAAATTTATATTCCAAGCAAACATCAGGTAGATTGGAGCTTTCGGAAACACTTCTTTTCACAGAGAGTCATCAACGAGTGGAATAGCCTTCCGGAAATTGTTGTAATGTCTAGTAGTGTGAATGCCTTCAAGAACGCCCTGATTTATTCTTCAAAAATTGTGGGCGACTTATGTAGTTTCTGGGCTCGTTTGCATTTTGGGGGATTGTGGTTTCAGGGTTTCGTCATGTCCTCCTGACCTTTCCTCACTAAAACTAAACTAGATACATTTACAAGTGGACAGCGCAGTATATGAAGGTCAAAGTACTCTATATTCAAACTTTTCAGTTTTGAATAATTCAAGCAGTTTGTTATTATAATTTCAAACAATCATATTACATTCAATTGAACTTAGAATAACATATATTGACCAGGTTGCCTATTCCAAATACGTTGGAATTTTTGCTGCAAATAATTAAACTATTACCCAATGCCCACTAGCTGCGAATGCTGGCTAAAACATTTTACAAAACTAAACACATTGTAGATACATTGAATTTACACCTTTTGCGAATGACCGATTTCTTTTTTTATGACTTTTCAGTTGTTTAAAAAGTTTGCCAAAAATGGCCAAATATTTTTTTACACCTAATTCTCCAACATGATTCTCCCGCAAACCTTAGGATTGAGGAATTAACATCCTGGGCAATCTGTTAATAAAAAATAAGAGGATAAACGTCGCTCCGTGTGAATAAGCACTACAATCTCGTTAAAATGCAAGATAACTCGTGAAGATATTTAGGGCTAGAATTCCATAGGTGTTGGTGAAATATGTGGTATAGAGGCAGCGGAGAGAACTGATTATACAACGGGAGGGTAGTACATATATGATGACAGAAAAGATATATATATATATAGATATATATATATATATCTATATATATATATATATATATATTATATATATATATATAATATATATATATATAATATATATATATATATATATATATATTATATATATATATATATATATTCATTGAGAGTGTTCTTGTTAACAACAACATACAAGTTCCGGACCTAGTGTGCATCATAAAACTGACCATAAGCAGTTCGTTCAAGGAAATAGTCCAAATTTCGACCACTGTCGAGAAAACTGTCATGATCCCAATCATGGAGCTCATTAGAGCCTTCAGTTCGACTCCCTCTGTCGGATACGGAGGTTAACATGTTGTGCGGATGTGTCAATTATAACTAAGTATGTCATTGCAACTGTCTCTCACTCCAACACTGATTTGCCTCTTTGAATGACAACTATTGTCATTGAATATGGCTGGTTTTGATTTCATTTTACCGGATCCAGGTACAAACAATATACAGACATCGAGTTCCAGTTTCATGAGACCAGTAGAATGTTACAATAGGTGCAGGTTCGAGAGTCGTCATGACATCAGGATCGATTCACTGGGCCCAAGTGTGGAACCGTGTCAAAATGAGCTGTGAACAGGTTTTGTGGCAAAAAAATCATCCAAATAATATCAAACGGTCACGAGGTATAGTATAAAATTACCGCACGTACCAGTCCGGTATTAGTGACGCCACACCGCATGAGGATTCTATTGATTACCTCCCTCACAGGACAATACAGTTCGTATAAATATGACCTACTGGCTATCATTGAGTCACCAGAAAAATGTGGTTTTCACAGTTATGCAACATCGCACTTCGGCATCGTTGGAATTTTGGCCAAATGCAATTCTGTCTGGACTCCTCATGTACAGCAAATCTCGTCTGCCTTTGTTTGATCTCGCATGATACACTTCTAGCTGAAAACTAGGACCGGTAAAGTCAGTGTTTGATGATGACGGACCCAATACTGTATTAAGCGGGCAAATACCTTCGAGTGTCGTTCTGGGCAATTAGTGAACATTCTGAGATACTTTGATGACTAACTTTACGACTAAAACGCGGATGTCGAGCATGAATTCTTCTGGTGTGTTATCATACGGCAAAGAATATTCACTCTCTTGGAGTCAGCAGAAGCGCAGGTGTGTAAGAAGAGAGTGGAAGACAGAAGAGTGTCCATTCAGAACTATTTGTACTGAATGTACTGCTCACGAGTCATCTTAATGTCCACATAAACTGCAACAAATCTGCCAAGCTATTTATCCTCGTTCTCCAGGGATAACCACGACGGCTAAGTGAGATTACTACTGGCAGCTAAATATTTGTGTCAGTCCATGCAAATATATAAAGACATATAACTGGTGATAATTTTTAATCATATGTTCCATTAGACATTTACAAAATAATTTAAATATTAGAGTACGATACTACGATATTGTTAAGAGTATTTGAAGAAGATTATTTAGGAAACATTGTTTTAGCCGCAAGGATCCAGGACTATGTTATTCCCCACTGCACAAGGTTGGACGTTATGTAATGGGGTGAAACCTCTGAAAATGTTACAATCTCCCTCGTTCCAAACTACCTCCGCCCCGTCATCTTAATTATCATTCCCATGAACAATTTTTGGCCTTTTAGCATTGTAACAATATTGCCAGTATGATAGTTATCTAAACAGAAGGCACATGGCATAATGGCCCTTGGTTCGTACTTGTAACACATTTGCCCTTGTCATGGTTTATCAACTTTATTAATATCGTACTTTTTCGGCGTCTTAGTAAACTTTGTGAGGCCTGGTGGTCAAAATGATTACAATTCGTATAAATAATGATACTCTGAACTTTAGGCGAGGGTAACTGTGATGTGCTAGCTGGGCGGTCGATTTCGACGACATTGCTGGAACACTGAATTCCGGGCCAATAATTGCATTTGGGCTCCAGTGTGGCTCCAGATCCTTACGGCTTCCATCTGAATCCATTCCATTTGCCATCATCAAAGTACAGTACTGCCGCTGTCGTACTTGAAATACGGGGGAACTTTTGATCTATTGCCAACTTGGTAGCGAATTGCGAATGGCTTCATGTCACATAGTGTCCCCCCGGCACCCAATTTACTGATTATTAATCATGAATGGTTGAGGGCAATCCCGCCAAGTCTTTCCATTCTCATGTCAAGAGGTCCTATGTTATCCTACGAGTATCCTACCGTTAGTGTAAATAACATATACTCGGCATAGGTACGTTGTAGACACTTCCAAATCGCTCATACAATCTATGCCATAAGTTATTTCGGCATGAGGGAATCCGAATTGCGGGCTTGCCAACGATTTACTTCCGATCCTCGTTGCTGGTGTTTTCCAAAAACAGAGCAGTTTCCTTCCAGTTCTCATTCGTGATGATTTCAAAAGGTCATCGAAGGAAAATGCCTATCGACGCACTGGGTGCGTCGGATAAAAATAATTATTGGTACCAAAAATAGCTGAAGTGGGTGAATACATAGCTAAGCTAAAAAAATATTACATCATATCACATTACCCACAAAAGGCAATTACAATAACAAAACTATACAATATATGAGTAAATCGAAGTTTTGTTTCCTCACGGCTCGTGAAATATCATTTCCAGTGCGATAAATCCTCTCATTTCAAAGACTTTATTCAAAATAAAAATTGAAAATGAAGTTGGAAAAACCATAATGGTTTATGGGGAACGTCAGTCAATTCAAAACATTATTGACATGAATTATATGACGAAAACCTGATCTTGTATGACACATGACCAAGCTACGAACAGTAGCCAGGACAGATGGAGCTCATGGGACTCTCGTTCATATGTGAGGGTATGACAGTCGCTTCAGTATCCACTGGTAAAAGTGATACGACAATGTTTTTTATCCTAAAGTTTTATAGCTTGATAAACTCCTGAGACCCCTGAGACACTCACAATCTTCCTTTCAGCAACTTTGAGATGCAAACTTGTCAAACGTGTTTTAGTTAAACAGGATCCCCATAACTAATGCTAACAGAGACTGCACTGAATTTTATACAATGCGCGAAAAGCTGTGTACTAACACAATTCTATAGGAAACGCTCAAAAAAGGAAAACATTAAATCATACCACATTACCAACGAACAGGCAATGACAGTAACATGATTAAATAGTATGGGGCTGATTTCTATATATGGCCAAAATAACCAGAAAGTCTTTACCCGGAATCCATAGTCAAAAAGTAGTTTACCCGTGAAAGCAGTACCTCCCTTAATGTCGCTATTTTTCGTGCAATTGAAGTGACGTTCAAATAATTTTATCAATTATTTGATGATCGTATATGCGGTACTTTGCGTGCAAATCGATTGGAACCATTTCATCGATGACCTTTGACAGATCAGATTTCAGTTGATATTTTTCACGGCTCGTGAATTGCTATGACAAATGCGATAAATCCTTTCAGTTCAAAGACGTCGAAAGTCAAAATATGACACAAGCGTCCTTCTGGCTTCATCAAAAGTGTTCTTTACTCCAACGGAATGCAGATTGCAAAGCGTGTTATGGTTGTTGGAACGTGATTCCTATACCAAACCCTCACCAGAGATTGCAAATGGCCGATCACGAGAAACTTTGTGAATCTTGGTAAAAAAAAATGCCACTCACAGGGGTGTTTGGTCAATCTGTGTACTAACACATGTTCACAGTAAATCACTGACACATCGTAACCGCTCTTTGTTTCTGGTACAGGTGCTGACATGCCTCAAAACAGCTACTTTGTTCGAGTTTGAAGACACAACTTGAACAAGGACACACTCAGCAATTACCGTCCGGTAAGCTTGCTACCATTTCTCTCCAAAGTCATTGAACGCTGTGTCTCTGCACAGTTGCATGAACCACTTCAACAGAAACAACTGTACTCACCATTCCAATCTGCCTATCGCCCTGCGTACGGCATCGAAACGGCTCTCCTTAAGGTTCTAATGATCTACTATGTCCTTATGGCCTCTGACACTCGTCAGGAGTCTATTATTATTTTTCCCTTGAATATGACCGCTGCCTTTGGCACAATCGATCTCTGTTTCTAGTGCATCGTCTCCAGACCAGGTACGGTATTGTTGGGGCTGCTCTGGCTGGTTCAGTCTTATTTGGCCAACAGGACGCAGCGTGTTGCTATTGGCAACTCGGTTTCACACTCGCAACGTCTACCTCGGGTGTTCCACAAGGTTCTGTCTTCGGGCCCCATTATACACATCTTATTTTACCAGTCCAATCAGCGACATCTTCAGCTCACACAGGCGTGGACTCACATGGTCTTGAGCCGACGACACCAAACTGTATATTTTATTTAAAGATGCCGAACGCACATCTGCCATGCAGCTACTCGAGTTGCTGTGTTTCTGAGTCATGGACTGGGCGCTGCTAAATTCTAAGGTAATGCAGCAAAACCTCAACTGATCCATGTCTCCTCTAAGTTTGTAATTCTGCTCCCATTTCCCCCCCCCCCCCCCCCCCCCCCCCCAAAAAAAAAAAAAAAAAAAAACCCCCCCCCCCCCCCCCCCCCCCCCCCCCCTTCCCCCACTTCCAGGTTGGCAGATCTTTGGTTTACCCAGTCACCGACGCCAGAAACCTTTGGTGTTCTATTTGACAGCAAGATTGACCTCAAAACGCATGTGCGTAAGTGTGTCAGGCTGGCTGGTTCGGGTTCATCAGATCGGGAAGGTCAGAAAATACCTTACCAAACCTCCGCAGAAAGACTTGCAACACTCGGTCGTTTCGCATCCCCCCTCGATTTGTGCATGGCCTACTCTTTGGACTTCCTGCTTCCGAACTAAAAAACTGCTGAACATTTCAAACTGATGGCGGCAGCCAGAATTGTCATCAGGACACCTCCAAGACCATCATAAATCACACCGGTATTGGAGGATCTCAACTGGCCCCTGTCACGACGGCTCGTACTCGTTCAAACTTCTACTCACCATGCTTAAGATCTCCAAGTTATCGGCCCAAAGTACCTTTCGACCGATTGGTCCGTTTGCCCCTACACGCACTCTGCGTTCGTCCTCTCGCACTTATATCATCTGAAAAGAACGCATACTAATACTATGGTCACAAGTCTTTTGTCTCGGCGGGACCACTCTTTGGAATAGCCCTACCAGACGACCTTCGGTCGGCCACCAGTGTTGACTCCTTCAAGAAGAAGCTGAAAACTTTCCTCTTCCGTAACTGTTGACTTTTCCCTCTTTCTCAAGCGCTTGAGGCTTTGCGTAAGGCGCTATACAAGCACCACATTATTATTATTATTATATTATTATTATTATTATTATTATTATATTATTATTATTATTATTATTATATTATTATGTTCTATCAGTTGTGGGGCAACGAATGCGTTCTTTCGAGCGACATACAACCGACTTACATGATAGAAGGATGCCCTCACACTGTGTACAAAAGTGATACGATGACTAATCTAATGCGCGAAGCAGTTTACGGAAATTTTTTACGAATAATATTCAATGCAATTGCTGGATTATGTTGTGATATAACACCGGTGTTAAGTCAAAGTTCTACTTTAGGTTTTGAAGTTCTCGAGCATTAGTATGCTACTTGGACATTGCGAACTGTGAGTTCGGATGCGATAAACTGTGCAATGCAATGTACATAATGTGATATTATCTCTCTAGAAATACACTGTGCTTCGTATGCCTATCACTACACAAATAATTAACGACTGCCTCAGCTCTCTCGCAAAATGTATAGGCATAGAGCAATATCAACTGTGAATTCAAATGACGTTGGGGACGCCAGAGGAACGGACATTGAATGACACTCACCAGTATCCTTCTCGGAAGTTCAAACGAGTTTA
Organism: Sclerodactyla briareus; assembly: GCA_026419785.1. Classification (NCBI taxonomy): domain Eukaryota; kingdom Metazoa; phylum Echinodermata; class Holothuroidea; order Dendrochirotida; family Sclerodactylidae; genus Sclerodactyla; species Sclerodactyla briareus. Next base: position 430,237 of record JAODTK010004999.1, on the reverse strand, counting down.
AACGAGGAGCCGCCGGTATTCTGATACACAAAGTTCACTTCACAACCTGAATTTAGTGTAATCAGCAGCAATGTAGGAAGCGTCATTCGGACAATCAACAAACCACTCGATTTGAAATTGACTGTAACGGTTGGGGTAAGTACCAAGCTTAATCACTTGGGTAATCCTGATGGAGCCTTCCAGGTCAGTTACGAAATAAGCGATCCAATGTTTTTGCGGTTCGAATTTCCCCTGATTACGCTTTGATTATCGAACTACAAGTGGCTGAATAACAAATGCTCAGAAGAGAAGCCGATCAGCTCCGAAGAACGATGTGGTTTTTAAACGGATCGTTTGAACCACTTCGCTCCGATATATGCGTATATATACCACAAAGCAATGATGACTATCTAACAAGTAGGTGGCATAACAAGGCAACCCCCTCTTATCCACCAATTAAGAGTGTATTCAGTTCCTGATACTCCCTCGCTCCCTTTTCATGAATCACATTGTACACAGAGTCTCCAGGAAAAGGATACGCAAACATTTTTTTCTTAATATGAAAGACCATATCCAGTCTCCTCGGATGACAGCCTGCTCAGTACTTATACCTGTCGCCTGTCGGGCATATGCTGTGTCCTCTGTTGACATCGGGTTGGAGTTCTATGAAAATTAGACTCCTCATCCACTAGTGCTAGCTGATATCAGAGGCAGGGGAAAAGGCCCCACCTTCTACCGAAAAACTGCGGTTAACGTCCCTCCGAACAACGAACACTGAACTTCAGAATACGACCACGTTCTCGGAAACTGGAGGACGGGGGAGAAAAAAATCATGTGTAAGTGACTGCACGACAGCCGGACAACCGAGAGCTTCTTAACGCTAGAAACAAAACCACAGAAATTGATGGACAAATCCGCATCTTGTTATAGCAGAAACATGGAGTGGAGACCTCGACCATCGCAACTGCCAGTAAAGCCACCGAGTAAGAACAGTTGAAGCCTAGGTGGCACTGGGATTCAAGCCGGGAATGTTTGCTCGCAAACAGGTCATGGAATCATTCTGCCTTCTCCCCGCCCCCACTCCCGTGGGTCAGACACTTTTAGATGTCACCATCGTGTCCGAAACAAACGGAACACCGATTTATGCACATGGGGTAGGGTATATTAGGACGGGATAGGATGGGATCGTCGAGAATGAGCGCCCGCACCTTTCTAGTTGTGTCTGGTGGTAATACAGGGATGAGGTGCCTTGGACCGGCTCGTGTCGTGACGTTGGTTAGTGTCTTGTAGGCACTGTGTTCGAACACCTGTTGTCCGCTTCTCCGACATATCTGTGGGTATCTGATTGTGATGGCCGCCTTCCTTGTCCAACTGACTATAGTGACGCTCCGATTCTAGTGGTTTTTTTTAAGGCTTCACATACCCTCGCGAATGAAATTCGAAAGCATAAAAAATTAAAGCTTCAGTCTAAAAGGATTCCACACGTTCACAGAACCCTTTCCAACATTCATAGTTTTATCACGCTCGCCCTCCAGTCTGCATAGACCACTTCAGGCTCGGTCACAATTACTTCTACTGCAGACAGACCTGGGATGAATATCAAAGCTCCAGACCACCCCAAATACCTGCAGCGGAAACCGGTTAGAAATATTCGTTGTGCCTATATACAGTCCCGGGATGAAATCTCTCCCCCACCCCGCCGGTCAAGAAGAGACTGAAAACCTGAGGGACTGTAAAATAAAGTCTAAAAATATCGACCTGGAAGTCTTGTCCTGAGGCACACCCTGGAGTTCAGTGCCCTCTTCTTGCTGCCACTGTATGCTCGACGCGCAGCGGTTGCGTGTTTATAGGCAGCTATTCCATGCAATTTCAATTTCCGGAAGGTTTAGTGGCAGGTCTAGGATAATTATTACTTTAAGTATTACTTTATACAAATTCGTCTACTTCTCAGTCGAATTTATCACTACCAGAAAACAACAACCTAATGAGCATTAATCGCACGACTATTGTTGATTTATCGTTGAGAAGACAGTCAAAACGTATGTGAAGTTGAAAAGCATAAAACTGAGGATGAAGAACAAGGATAAGACCTATAGAATAGCATGGGCCCATTCTAGGCTAATCTCCATTACGAATAACCAGTGAATGTTATAATAAAACCTCATTCGGTTTGGTTTTCACCCTGTGATGAATATTAATTATAATACACTAGGTTGTTTCCTTATTTCGATGTTCAAATTTAATTGAAAAACAATGGAGCTTGAAGTATGGTGAAACTGCGGAACTGCATGTAGTCAGCACTTGTTGGACAACATTGGGCGTATAATAATACGCTTGGTGTAAAAAACGTCATTTTATATACCTCGAGCCCTCGCGTTTTTCCAAATATGATATTCGACATCTAATTCGAAATGAGAACTATAATAAAAAGCAATGACGTCAGGGACAATATTCTTAATTTTTCTGGCGTCGTAAATATCATTTAGTATGAAGAATTAAGAAATTCAAAGGATGATCTGTTTTTTCGTGATGACCGGAACAAACAACAGGTTGTAAGCTACAGTAGAAGAGATTCCGACACAAAAAATAAAAAGGTGCAACCACGTTTCATCGTGATTTTCACAAAAATGACAAAGAGGCTAGTCGGCGAGCTGTATTTTGAATAAATTATATGAGTTGACGAGTTTTATCTATGAAGAAATGGAACCAGAGATACGCAATCAAATAACGCATCTATACTCTATGGACATGCTTAGTAAATGGACACCCTAACAACACTATTTATATCGTGTCAGTGTCGGGGGTCGTGTGTCGAACCACTCCAAATATCGGTGTTTGCCTCCTTCTCATCGATACCGTTGTCGGTCTGTTGTTGTTGTTATTAAGAAATAAAAAGGTTCATCCGGTAGTATGATAAAAACACTGGAATAATTCTCATGCATCGCCAAGGGACTCAATACATTGACGTTCGACATCTTCACTCCACGGCGTCTTCTTGCATGCAAGCAACAACGGAGGATGAAGTTAATAGATCAGTTGTTTTCCTTTACGTGAAGAGTATCAGAAAAGGCACAGATGAAAAAAAAAGAAATGAGGAAATAGGCATGAGGACAAAAAAATGAAACCAATGAACAAGGTAGAGACATGGAGTTGATCAGTCATCCAGTGGAAAAGAAAGAGCTAGAGAAAAAAGGCGAAGTGGTATAGGAGATTCCTTACGAGTCCTGCCAGCGACCTAATAGCGAGACAGGAAAAACACTTGGAGGAAGAGTGAAAGTACATTAGAAGGAAGGTGACAGCATCCCGCTAGAAAGAAGATGTTTAGAGAAAGGTGGGCCTGGATTTATAAGTCAGCAGTCACAGACCATTACACGCGGACGAATACAAAAGTTGTAGATCGGGATAGAACAGAAGAGCAAGGCTGGTTAGGGGGCGATCTGGATGAGACGGAGACGCAGGAAACTGCTATAAAAAAAGATGGAGGTGCCTACAACTCTCTTTCCGATGCACAATTTCGCCTTAAAAATTCTCTCATAGGTTTGAAAGTACGATTATTCGTCGCCACATCACTGGAGCATGTGAATTGCCTAACTTTTGCTCCTCTCATAATATTTTACCGACAATACACTGACAACGTAGTGCGTCATTTTGAGGTCATATTTCTGCGATTTTCAAGCCCCAGAATTGAACGGAGCTTGTAAGTGTGGACTCATGTGGACCAATATTATATATTTGGTCGCACACATGATCTGCCTGACAGAAGAGAGAGTGGAGAGGATGACAGGAGTCGCACGCCCTTCTGAGCCTCAAGCCCTGTCCTGTTACACCTGCATTACCAAGTTTGCCTTGTATCTTCATTCGTAAAAGTGTATAAGGTACCCACTCTTACCGCTGGTTCCCGAGGAATGCGCCAAAGGCTCCTCAGTCCCAGCATCTACAGTTACTTATTCCGACGAAAAGGTCTGACATTTTCTTCTGCTCGTGATGATCCTCGACGATAGTTAATATTCAGATCCAGCAAGGTTATAATTGTTGATCTTACGAATAATACCTACCGCACTTGCAATAGGCACCGAAGACCTCCTGAAAGAACTACTATTTGAAACCGTATATGCAGTTCGTTGCATATTTCCTTCATACGCCTTAGCTTAGAATCTGAGCTGAAAAACAGCAGTTTTGATCTCATGAATTTTGATATTCAATAAGGCCGTATATCAATTATATGACAGGTGTTGGGGCTCCGAGATTGGAAAAGCAATATGGCGCCTAGACATGCCATCGTACTCTTCTATTTCAATGTAACTAGATATTGTAATAACAATACAGCGCACCTGGAAATACGATCTCGATATTGACGAGATAATCCGCTAATTTTCGGGCATAGTGTTACGTTGCTTTTCGTTAAAGCGCTCGCGAGAGCGTTCGTATTTGGATTTATTGCTCTTGCAAATGAATGTGATGTTGTTATTCCTCATTCCGAGTAGTACTATTTACAAGTTTTCCTGAATGAACCATCCATCACAGCTTCGCGGAATAGTATTACAGTTTGTTGTATCATTTTATTTAATGGCCTTAATAACCGTACAAATATGAATCTGCAATATTTTCACGCGGAGTTCTCCTCGGAAATTTATACACCTCAATAATATTTTTCACTTCTTTATATTTTTTCTTATTGATGTACTCATGGCTATTTGTTACGAAATGTCCTTTACTGTTTTACCAAAATGACACCATAACCATAAGAAACTCTCTTAGTTCGTTGCCCGATTTAGCTCAATTAAATTTAACCACAAAGAAACATAACTTAACAAAATACGTCAATTCATTTGACTCGGTCAATTTCAGATCAGTTGGCACGCAGTTACTATTGATGTTAGTATTAATGATTTTGACCGGATCTTGCTACGGTTGTTTGCATAATTAATTAATTATATCACCATCATTCTGCCTGCCAGCCAAACCTTATCCCACAGGGCTGTTAACAAGTACAATGACCATGTTATCAGGTTGTTCGTACCTTCTATTCAGTAAATTTCAAACGGATATAGTATGCTATTAGCAAAAAGATGCATTGTGCGAGTTAAAACAGATATGATGAAATTTCGTTGATTTTTGCTATTAATCGTCAAGAATGTTTAGAATTGATAGTGGTGGGCCCTTTTACAATGTTCAGTATCCGAACGGCCATACGCGTTATACCTCTGGCGACTCTAGATGAATTTTTGATTAAGTGTAATAATATTACCCAATAAGATAATATCCTTGGTTACATGGATCTCTAAACTTCGGCGTGGGGTCTTGACATGTCCTCTTTACACCTTTGTCAGTTCAAAGAAAGTCCCTTTCATTACCACTGTACTGTAACCAGTAGTCATTAAACATCGGTGAAACACAATATGTATAAAAAAGTAATAGGAAATAGTGTTGGGAATTTTTCCATTCCTAACTACTCTCTCAAGGCTTGTTGAGAGCTCAATTTTATTATGATGGGTCCTTATGTCTACCAATGACATGTCTCGTTTCGTCCTATTGTCATTGGATGAGAGGGCAGCCCAAAACGTTGTTAAAACATTACATGAGGAACAACATGGTAGATTTACAATATAATTAGGTAAACTAACTGTCTCACTGCCAGTTTGCGTTCATAATGCAATAGCTACTGTCATTGTTTGTAATAGACTGTATATCACGGTTATTCAAATTGTATGACTGTGATTACTCTGTAGTACGGCAATTTACCACAGATTCACTGTGATTGACCGTAACGTAGGCCTAAACAAAACGGCCATTTTCTGGCAGTCATGGGAGCATTCGTGAGAGGTAATTGCGTAACAATATGAAAATCTAGCGGAAACTTCGTGAACAGTTACGGTAACCTTTGTCCCACGTCCGAATAGCCTAGATTCATAGAATATTTCTCCTTGACCTATGAATACACTATAGAATTCACGTTCAATCCGAACACCGACCAGAAAACTTACAAACCGAATATTCCACCGATTTGTCCGACCAGGAAAGAATTTGTCATTTTTAACCAATCACGTCTCGAACGATTCTATTTATCACTTCGATAATGAAATCATCATTGGCGTAGCCAGAGGGGGGGGGGGGGGGCACTGGGCCATGGCCCCCCCCAATCGAATTCCCCCAAATTTATTTTTCATTTTCCACTTATGACAACCACATTTGTCACTTATGCGGCTCTCTCTCTTTCCTCTTTTGCTAGTCAGATTGCTCGAATCCTCCTCTGACCGCCCATTTATATATACACTCGATTGTTTACCCATTCGAAGTTGCGGCAAGTTTCATTAGATCATATAAGACATTGGCATACGAGGAGTGTGCGTAGATACCCCTCCAACAACATTCGTCACTTAGTTGTTCCCGCTGTGTCGGGTTCCTCACTTCCCAGTTAATTGCTTGATAGTTCAAGTGTTTGGTCACTATCCACCACATAGCGGGGGCAAGGGGGAGGGCACTAGCTAGCCCTCCCATGCAGTTCGGGCAAAACAGTGGCAAAATGGAGGAAACCCCTCCCCGAAATATGAACCCCCGTACGCCTATAGGGGGATATCATAGATATATTCCGCAATGCGCAAAAAAAAATTGCGTGCTCTTGCGCAGTAGTAGCGTGGTTTTGTTGTCTGGGGGGGCTTTTAATACAAACCGATACTAACTATTTGGAGTTTCGGGCAAATTAGTTAGGATTTTTTAGATTATTGCAATTGTTGATCCTGTGGTTATTAGCATCCTGGGTAAATCCCTGGCCAGCGGAAGGCATGGCCATAAGAGGAAGTAGCGTAGACACCACCCCTCAAATTCATACCAAGAACAAGTGATATCATCGTCCAAAATGAGGAGTCGAAAGGGTAAAAAATTTCACCGATATACAGGCAGAAAATATTCAAATCAGACCAAGGCGAAATTCACGAGGAATTTTCAATCAAACAAGCAATTCGTTTCACGCGTTTTGCGCGCGGTAGTACTTTTCCATCATGCGGCTTCCAATATTTGGGGATTTTTTTCTGTCCCCCTCCCAAAATGGAAGGTTCCTGTACGCCTATGATCTGAAGCCATACGTGAAATAGAAAATTTGATCCTTCCTCAAGAACAAGAGTTTTGTATAGACAAATTGACTTCAACTGATGGCAAATGTTGAACCAGATTTCAATCTGGGGTTCTAAAAATGCAAAAATTTTCCAATGGGTATGGGGCACCCCTCCCCTAGACCCCCTCCCCCATGGCCCCCCCATCAAAATTCCTGCTACGCCAGTGGAAAATCATACTGAAGAAAGGGTCACTGTGATTAGGTATGCTATTATTTCAAGTAATTCGCCGACTGGGATCTCTGCGCCCATGTTTTATCTGGGTAACGCCTTGGAACGAGTTCCTCCTGTAGTTCGGTAGCCTAGTATACTATCACGTTAGTATTACCATTGTCGGATGGCCTGGTCGAATAATCTCACTTGTATTTTTTTTTCGTATTGTATATTCATACTAACTGTGTGTTACATTGTCACGGGTTTTTCTCAGCGCAAAGAATAACAAACGATAAATATCAGCCCACAGGCTCATTCGAGTACCAATGAAGCACTATTTTCCACATTGCTGATGATAACCTGACACAGCAGACAGATAGACTGATGGACAGAGAATGTTTACAATATTCCAACTGTCAATATCGTGTATTCTACAAACTCCTCATCTGGCCAGGTCATATAACAAAACCCAATAGTACCGTACTCGCCCGAGCAGTTCAAAACTCCTTCTCTATTTCGCTCGATTTGGAAGTAGAAGATCGCGTGTAGGCCTAGCTTCCCTTTTTTGGTTTCTACAACGCGAACTGGATTAATGTTAGTACCTGGAGAACAGGATGAATAGACAATGCCACACAGGCTAAATTTAAAAATTCGGTGCAACACAGGCAGAAATCCAGTCACAACAGACACGGGCTCGATTTTATGTCTCTCACACGGACTGGGGTGGCCACGCAGGCTAAATAAACTGATAAATGTCACATAAACTCAACTGCGACACAGGCTAACACGAACTTGGTGGTACAGGCCTCTTGAAATAATGTCCGAAGGCAACATAACGGTGACTGCCCTGGTTGTCGGCAGTGACTCCCAAGCAGGATCCTACACCCTACTAAAACGGGGATTGCTCACGAGAGATCTGCCTTGGTGCGTTGAGTTTCTGGAATGAATCGAAATCTCACTCAAGCCAACGCCAGTGAAACTCATGAATTCCTATCTAGTACCCTATACACTAGTCCCTCTTTCAATGTTGATATTCATATGCTTATCCCACTGGAGGGTACCAGGTTCGGAAGAGGATCAACGCATACTCCCAACTGTCTATGATCTAAACTGCCTATCATACGTGCACCTATGTAACCCCGAGAAGCATATTCTGCCAAAACCCGAAATAAATGAATGAGTCATATAAATGAATTCCTGCAGATAATGTAGAATGTATAACTATTAGGGGACTTAGAGCGACGGGTCGCGTTCCATTTCGGTTCAAGACAGGCCGGTTGACATGCCTTGTGCGTGGCGCCTAAATATGCATCAAAGAAGGCGTAGTGGCGAATTTTAGGATCTGAAATGGACCATTTGAATGTGGCATCGTATTACTTCATAGGCTAGATACATGCTATATCTGAGTACGTTTTTGTTGCGAAGAAACGACATGTTTCATGAAATATTATGCTTTGAAGACATTCGTCAGTACGCGTATAATGCGTAATCGCATTTTTCGCAATGATATGACTGAAACTCTGTTTTCTTAATATTTATGAATCGATTTTTATATTCACCTGTGGGTTGATCACTCAACAGTCACCAACCGCATTCTTTCTTTTCCACACTTCTACTGTTCCTCACATGCTATTCGAAACTCATCGGTTAGGGGTGACTCGACGCGGGCAGGAGCTATGTTTGCGCTTATTGTTTGAGTGGTGTGAATCCGAAATCGAATCATTTCCCACTTGTACACACTTGTACATTTGTGTCTTGACCGAAGGCACTGCGGGAAAATACCAGTGGGCGTTGACCCTATACGGACTCGCAATCGCTGATCATATGTCTAGGACTTGATTGGGCTGACCCGTCTCCGAGTCCAATCCATTGCAACATTTACTCTGTCGATGTGCCGAAGTTATATTGAGGATTCTTGTTCGATTGATTTTTCAACAGGTCCGATTCTTCGTGGAAACAGCTGTGGACATCAGAACCGTGCCAACACAAGGAAGGTGCAGTTACTCAGACGTTCTCCAACTTTATGATCTTATATGCGAAAATGACGTATACAAGATCACAAGTAAGTTTCTTCGAAAACAATTTGGGGACCCCTCTCTCTTGTCTAGATAATGTGATCAAGTAGTCGATTCTCATTTCATTAGCATCATGTCTAATATACTACGTTTACTCATGGGCCGGCTCGATTCATGTCGGGTCAAGCCAGGTGGTAAATTCGTCTCGTCGCACATGGCGAACAACAAAGCATCATTGACACATCATAGTGACGGTATACGTGAATCACTACAAATTGTGCCTAGGACAATTTTATGCTAAGTCGTCCGCAACGCCGCCTCCACTTGTTCGGAAGTGGCGACTAGACGATATTGCCTCTTCATAGGGAAATCAATCAAATGCCCAAAACTGTCATCAACGGTAACACATCAGGTCAAGCCTTACGCCTGAGGATACCAACTTGGCATGTCCACCTTACGCATGGGAGAATACAAAATTGGTATGGTCACTTACAGTGGTATGACACTGCTGGGAGAGCGTCTGCTTACAACCCAGTGGACCGGGGTGCCAATTTTTTTTTCCCACTTCGACGCGGCCACATTACCATAATGGGCGTGGACTAACGTTCTATAACGTCACCACTTGCAGTGATTTGCTTTCAGCATACTGTGTGTGCTCACGGCGTACGCGTACGGCGTGTGATGAAGTTTCAGTTAACAAGCATACACGACAGTAATCACGTCGAAAGGTAAGCTGTAATGCTGTAAGAATGACAAAAGGAGGGAGTATAAGCTATAGGGAATCATAGTTTGAAAAATCGTCAAAATATCAGGAACAGCTCCTACTATTACCCAAATACATGCATTGCCGACGAATAAACCTCATGGGGCACTTTTTGTTTCGGGAGCTAGGTCGATTAGATCCATACTGTTGCGCATTTGGTCCAATACCTTTGCCTATACGATACGATTGTTACACTCCAGACCTGTTCAAAGACTTCCAAACCTTGGTTAATTCATAACTAGAATCCGGACGAGTCTACGGAATCCCAAATGAGGGAGGTTGGAAGGGGTGGGTGGGGGGGGGGGGGGGGTTAAAAACTCATTTTTTTTTCCTATTGAAGTTTGCATGTCAATTTTTCTTTGGAAAAGATTTGTCTGTGAAAGCAGATTGTTGCTGCTTTGATAGGTGTCGATGGTTACTGTTGTAGAAGAAAGACAGTAAAATTAAATGTTGAGGCAAAGAGATGGACCATATCCGCTAAGTCTCATTCATATGTGACAAGCATTGAAGATTTGCATAAATAGGCAGATGGACACAACTACATGAGCTCTATTAGTTAGCCACCACCAAACTAACTCTCTTTTTTGTTCTCTAATTTATTCTCGCCAGGTAATTTCATGACTATACACACAAGAAAAACAGAACATCCACTGTTAAATTTCTTGGGACTGAGTGGTAGACCATTTCCACCAAGTTTCATAAAATTTTGACGAACTATGCAAGCTATGCAGAGAAGACTAATTAGCTTTACCTACGAGATAACCAGCTAACGATGAAGCTACCATACCCACTAAGTTTCTTGAAAATCCGACACATTGTAATATCTCATGAAAAAAATTATGCAAATAAGACTACTTAGCATATTTTATGATGAAAATTTGATTAGCTCAAGTAACCGTTATCAAGTATCTATATGCCATTGTTGATACATGTTACCAAGTATCTACATGCTATTGTTGTTATGTCTACGTAGTGTGAATGCCTTTAAGAACGCCCTTGATTCATCGGTTAATATTGCCCTGCCACGTATGGGGTTATGCCCCCCCCGAAAAGGACGATACACGTCACAAAGTACGTTTCTTCGAAAACAATTTGGGGACCCCTCTCTCTTGTCTAGATAATGTGATCAAGCTATTCGATTCTCATTCCATTAGCATCATGTCTAATACGACGTTTATATCAGTGGGCGGCTCGATTCATGTCGGGTCAAGCCAAGGTGGTAAATTCGTCTCGTCGCACATGGCGAACAACAACGTGACCGTCTGTGGTGACGTCGCAAGAATAACATGGCCACGGCATTTCGACAGTAAAGCATCATTGACACATCATAGTGACGGTATACCTACGAGATAACCAGCTAACGATGAAGCTACCATACCCACTAAGTTTCTTTGAAAATCCGACACATTGTAATATCTCATGAAAAAAATTATGCAAATAAGACTACTTAGCATATTTTATGATGAAAATTTGATTAGCTCAAGTAACCGTTATCAAGTATCTATATGCCATTGTTGATACATGTTACCAAGTATCTACATGCTATTGTTGTTATGTCTACGTAGTGTGAATGCCTTTAAGAACGCCCTTGATTCATCGGTTAATATTGCCCTGCCACGTATGGGGTAACCTCTGTCTCGGATGGTCTGGCCCTCAAGGGGATGCAGCCACGGTGTTTCTAGCCTTGACTAAAACAATACTGTAGGTCAGAACAACACATATTAAGCACAAGGTGATTGCCAAAAAGTGTCTCGCCTGGTTGCGCGATCAGTGGTTTGTATTATTCCCTACACAAACAACCAACTAGTTCATGAAGCACCATCGTCATGTCAACAACATCACATATTTTTCCACATATACACATAAGAATTCCTAAAAATTCCTAAAATAACTGACCAATAACTTTTACTCTTAATACAAAAGTCCCTTAATTTTTTTTTCTTTTTTTTTTTCTTCTTCATACCCCCACTCTTCTCTCCATAAAATACAAATTGATCAATTATGCAAATTGCACATACATTGACCTCAATTGACCCCGGCTGTACCTTGAAAATGATCAGGAATCGAAGGTGATCACATCTTCCAAGTTTCGTGAAATTCTTACAAACTTGAAAAATTGTATAAACTATGCACTTAGACCACTTATTACATATTTTAGGCTGAAGATCTAATCGTACATCTAACTCCCCCGTCATCCAGTTCTTACCTGCCAACTAACTCATTCCTGTAGCATTACGGTTCTTGTCGTAACTTGCTAACGAGCTTAACAATAAATTACATGAAAGTGAGCTAATAATTACCCAACTTATTAATGACTTGCTGCCGCCAATCTGATCAGATCATGTACACCCAACCCCCGGTGCTACACACGAAATTCCGTCGTAATCGGCCTCCGGTTTTGTGAGAAATCCTGCTAACAAGAAAGTGTGACATACACACACACACACACCCCAAAGTGACCACATTTCATTCAGGCGAGAAAAAAAACTTAAGGGTACTTTGGTTCCTTGTCTATGAGATCCAGGAGGGGGGGAACATGTGGTGTAGGAAGAAAGACACCCCAATGGTGTATGTACACGTTCACATGCAGATGTACATATAACGTTTTCCTCTTGCTGATCTGCAAAAGTCTGGAACATCATGCTCCTCTCCTCAAACCTGTTCGGTTGGGCTGAAAAAAAAATAATCCTGTTAATTTTCACCTCATATTGAATAACGTTTAGAGGTAGCTCATGAGCCACCAACAGACCAATGTGATTAATTTTATTTAAAACAACAAGTTTAATATACGAAAGATGCATTGTATTCACTTCTGTTATTTTATATTGGGCCGAATAGGCGAGATTGTGCTGGAAGCATCAAAATTTGGTCTCCTGATGGAGTCATGCAACTTCAAAGAATTCTCTTTTCATTTTTTTTTCTTTCTTCATTGCCACTCAATATTTGAAAACACACTAAAAGCAACTAGTTTAACGTATTCATAACAGTCATGATCAACTTTTCAAGTTATAATTCAGGAAGTTCTCCTGTCGACTCGGCGTTGCCTCTACTTTTCAGCATATTGTTATATGGTACGGTACGCGACCGTACGTACGTACTAGATCTTGTACGCATTTACTGTATCAGTATCAGCCACCCGTGACGTATTCAATAAGCCCGCCCCATTTTGGTGCCCGCGTCGAAGTGGGAAAAAATTCGCGGACCGGGGTTTGAACCCCGGTTGGGCCATACCAAAGACTTTAAATGGTACATATTCACGCTCGGCGCAGTTGCAGTCTGTGTGTGATTTCCCACACTACCCATATAAGGTACCACCAAAGAGGCATTGTTTTGTTTTTTCGTGTACGAGGTAAAGAGTGAAAACTTTGCTGGTATACAAAGTAAAGTTTCCTGAACTGCAACTTGCCGGGCCTGGTATCGGTTCGATCCTATGTCCGGCAGTATATCTAATAAAGGCGAATAAGCTTTCTTCAATAGCAGGTCACATGTGTTAGCAGGGTGGTTTGGAATGCCACCAATGACAGTTAGGTCAGAAAAACACGAGTGAATTAAGCGGACGCGTAATGAAGAAATCGAGAACATGTCTATGTTGGTGAGTAAGCGATAAAACGCGTTGTTGCAATCCAACGTTGACGATCGTTGGCAAACCGCGATTGCATTCCCATCAGCAGGATTATCCACACGCACGTTAAAGCACCATCACGGTGAAAAGTGTTGGTTTCAACAGGTGAGGTCTGAGAACAGCTCCTGAAGATGTATAAAAAAAAAATCCATTCGATTTGTTCTGAAAGCGGTATAGGATGAAGACACTCAACACGGATTTGTTACTGCGTTTATCGATACAGAGCGATTCGAACCATTTCGCGGATGTGTTAATGCCACCGAATTTTGTTCCCAATGACAGTTTATACAGTAGAGCAACTCCTCCACCTCACTTAGTTTCACGAGCGCTTGGGCGGAAGCAACAGCCCTGTGGTTTAATGTTTCATTGAGAGCGACCAGATCGGATATATGATCGAGAAAATATTCAATTAACTCAGTTGTTTTATATATGACAGATCTAGTGCCTAAACAACAACATTTCACATTGTTCGCAGTTCGCAGTAGTGAACATTTGCCTTTTGCTTCCTTACTAGTTCGGTCCCTATTCTCGTTTTATTAAAAGATATGTGTCCATTGTGTGGTACCGGTAACCCAGTAATATTGCACTGAATAAGATTAATTCCAGCTAATTGAACGTTTAAGCAAGTCCACCTCGATAATACGCAGTTATGTTCATCGATATCCCAACGATTTGCGAAACTTTACAAGAAAGCAGAACTGTATTTGATACATGAGGCCCTTCAACAATAAGGGTCGGTAACATCACAATAACACGAGGGCCTTGATAGCCTGGCCACGAACTGGGCGTCAGAGATGGCTTATAGTCTATGAACACTGAGGTGAGAGAAAAGAAAAAACTGAACCACAATCACTAAGAATTGATCAATTTAAAGTTACTTCTTGGATTGAAGAAAAATCACAATGATTACAAAGATGTAATGAGCGTCTGATAGAGTTTCAGAAGCATTCACTGACTGTCAAATTAAATACTTGATTGTTTCAGACAGGGAGCGGAGGGCAGCAGCCAAGCGATGGTGCGCCACCGAATAAATGACCTGGTGTGAGAAGGCCGATCAGCCGAGGGCTCCCAGTGTGGCTCTCGCAGTCGGTGTTGGCTGGTCGTCACGCTCGCGTACTCCTTCGTTAGTAGTTAAACCCTCCCAAGTTGGAGACTCCCCAAGGCACGAGCGTTGATTAGTCCTGAAAAAAGTCTATTTTTCTCTCGCAGGGTCGGCGGCGGAAAAAAGCGAATGAGGAAGAGGAGATCATCAGATGCGATGTTTTTAGATCAGCCCGAGGCACACAACTTCCTGCAAAAGACAAACGAATTAACGTTCGAACGCGGAGAGCTACCTCGTTTCCACAGGAATGCTGTGAACGTGATTGTATTTGGGAGGAAGCCGGGGAATACTGCTCACACCCGAGAAAATACCACCTGCCTTCTCCATGATCCATACCTGTACGCCACACCCTGCGATAGGGCGATGGTAGCGTTGTGAAAATACGGTCTTGTGCGCGATGTTTCTCGACGATGGCCTGGTTCCCATCCCAGAAAGAGAGATTTGGATATATCAGGAATGTGTTGTATTTTTACCTGGGCTACTTGCATACATAACAGTGCTATAGGTTGCTGTTGTTGTTGTGTGCGATTCGCCAATATCATGGGCTCTCTTCATCGAGAGGACATTGGTGCGTTTGTGGTCTTATCATTGCCCGATATTTATGTTACGTGGCCTGACTGCACCATAATATAACGCGAACAACGAGCAGACGTATAAACGAGTATATTGCGTTGACATAACGCTTAACGTATGTCAGGGTGGGCTCAGATACATGAACGAATGCCGCAGATTGGGACAGCAGCAGTTTGGCAGAGATGTGCTGCAGTCGCAATGACAGAGCTGTGTAGAAAGGCTGATTCATGCGTGCATTGTATGGGCAATTCGTGCAAAAGTCCATATCGGTGTCGCGACAGTAAATCTCGATAAATATACATTCAAGTGCTGTCCAGTATTATTAGACAGATTTTCACAATACTATGATAACGAGTAGGAAAATGCGAGTGATTATTAACAGAACCGGCTTTGGTAGAGCCCAGAAGAAACTTAGTTAGCAATTAGTAACGAGTCCGTTAGTTGATTGACTCTCTTGTGGCGCTTTCTGCTTAGCCAGCAGCCCATGTGTTGTCATAGGTATTGTACCGCCAACGTCCCCTGTTGAGGTCCATGGGCAATGCCTCTGGGAGTCAAAACTGTCGAGGCATTTAGGCCATATATTTCGCGTTGACAGATGCCCACTACTTCTGAAGCAAAAATTTTAAACCGTTAGAGCTAAAGTTGCGAAACTAGAGAGACTTTGTGTCTAAGTTGTCGGCAAAGTGAGTCGGCAACTTTGTTGGCAGTCATTACAGTTAGTTACAGGCCTTCAGTATGGGTCATTCGGGTAAAAATTGAAACTGCACTTCGGTATTTGCCCATTCCCAGCTCGAGAAATCCACATACATTCCCTCGGTCTGCAAGGGACACCACTCTTGGGCCCGGAGTGTGTTTGGGCCTTCAATGGTTTAAGGGTCAGGAAACTGTTTCGAATAGTTGTGCACTTAAAACACGATATTGTGATCCACATTGGACATAAGGGATGGGCAGGGTCCTGGGTCAACTTTTCTGTGATGACCTGTGAGTTTCTGTAGTTTGGGTTAAAGTTATTTGCAATAAATCTCGTCGGTCGAGGGTGAACATAGTCACGCTTCTCCAGGTGCCGGAAATGTTGTCGTAGTCGTAGTCGTTGTCGAAGTTCACTAATCGTTCTTCCATCGTCGCAGGTTACACCCATGGCTCAATTTCATCTGACCCCTAGTCGGGAAAAGAAGGCAAGGGTACTAGCTACAGAGCTAGAGGTGAAATAAAAATATCTCCAATGTCGCGTCTTAGTGTCATCTCACCTTTTACGTACGGAATATTACAGCGATTCGAAACAGACAAAGAACCATCATACATTTGGAATAATTGTATGATCGTTTCTTCTTAGATTCTACATCAGACGATCATGATGAATTCTGAGCAATTGTTCATTCTATTCATATTTCACTCTTCATGTAAGCATTATACATATCGTATCTAAAATATTGTTAACAAGATACAACAATTACAATTGAAAGAATAACGCGTTTCACGAGATTTGAAATTATGGGAACGGGTATCCGGAAGTAGGTTGAATACCCTTTCCCAGTGTAAATAATAAAAATGAAAAGCCCAGGGTGGAAGAAGGAAAGAGATGAAGGACAGCGAGAAGAAAGGGATAGGTTACAAGGAGGTGAGAGGGCATTTAAACATTTTGTCAATAACTGGATGCTAATGAGGGGTCGCTAAAAAGAGGGTCGCTAAAAAGTCATGATGCTACAATAGTAAGTTGGACTACCTTCGACTGGTTATGTGTTCTGGAATCACTTAGGACATTTATCTAGAATCAGAATGCAACGTGCGTTCCCCGTATGTGTTCCTGATTACGGAATAAATATTCTCGAGAACCTCCGAGTCCATACCTCTACCAGAGTTGGTGGTTATACGAAAAAGGAAACAATGGGTAGTTCAAACTTATTATAAGCGAGAGTCATGGTTATCTGATAGAATAAGGGAAACTGTTTTCCGCTAATAGAATGCACTAATGAATAGAAGGGCACGTCAACCACCCCTGGAATGTTATCAGTTTTCTAGTTTTCATACGGAGGAGGTTGCGTGAGTGGGAGGGTGAAGAGGACGAGGCAGAGGAGTTGGTTCGGTGGAGATCATCATTCTAAGTTAGCTCACAGAGACTGGTGTACGAATAATATCCAACTTGGGAGCATATGTGATAGCAGGCACTCCCCATGCATTTTATGGTTCAGCCTGTAATAAATATGGAAAATTTAAATGAACCTTGCCAAATTAAACAGCAACATTATGTTTGTCTTTCATTTTCTGGTACCGATATATATATATATATATATATTATATAGAGATAGATATATTATATATATATATATATATATTATATATATTAATATTATATCTATATGTATATATATATTATAATATATTATATATATATATATATATAGTTTCCTTCACATAAGACGACAGCAGAAATGGGGTGGCATTCTTATTGGTTAAAATAAAATGCCTAATCAACCAGCTCCTACAACAAGCAAGGACTAGTCGCAAATTTCTCATCGATGAAGTATTATATATACCGCACATCCGAGTTGCCAATCTGCCTGCAAACTGCACAGAGCAAAATGGTCCAGCGGAAAAACATTGATACTAATATTTTCGCTATGACACTGGTGGAAAAGAAATCCGATCCATTGTTCTACAACATGAACACAAACCAATACATTTGATTCTCCTGAGCGATTCGTTCAAGGGTTTGTTATCTTTCAGCTTAACAGTCTGGGGACCTTTTTTATCACTGATAAAATTAGCTATGAAAGAATAGTAAACCAATAGTATGATTGGTCAGGATGTTTAACTTTCAAAATTGGGGCATAATCAATTTCAAGCATGTTTGTTTTTTTTTGCAGGTGCCCAGTCCATTACATCAGAAACACAAAACACGCCAGCCGCCTGAGGTTCGCCAGGCGTGATGTGTTGCCTTGGAAAGAAACATATATCGGGGATCATCGGCCTAACCATGGGTTACATTGAGGAAACTGTCATGTCACTTTTGGCTAGTGTAAAAGTCTGTGAAGGGGAGCCCAAGGACAGAGCTTGAGGACGCCCGAATCATCAGACTGTGGGGATGATTCAGATTCGCCGATGATAACAGATTGTGTTCGATCGTTTTTCTTTCAGGTAAGATGACAAACCAATCACGAGCGATCCACCGATTACCGAATCTGGTTGAAGTCGTCACAAGAATTGAGTGATCGATGTATCAAATGCTGCGATCATGTCTAGAAGATTAGTACAGATTCTGACGATTGTCAGAGGCAGGCGAAGCAAGTAATTCTACACTTTGAGCAGAGCGGGTCCGATACCATGTGCAGGGCGGTAGCGGTAAGGGTCAGTGCAGGTTATTAGATATTGAAAAAAATCTGCAGTGCACCCGAGAAACAGCGTTCAATGACTTTAGAGAGAAATGGCAACAAGCGGACCGGGCGGTAGTTGGTAAGGTGTTTGCATTTTTGTTTTCAAGATGGGAACGACATGAGCCGTTTTCAGGACCTATGAAAACTGTGCCCGAAGTCAAGGACATGTTCACAATGTCTGCGAGAACAGTTGCATCACACCGAGGCAAGATAAAGATATCGGCAGGGGGGGGGGGATTGGATCTAAGGAGCAGGTCCCAGAAGAGGTTCTTTTATGACCCGACGGATCTCATCGAGTGAGAAGTCTCTGAATCGCGGCAGTGAAGCCGATGTGATAGGATGAGATGGGACAGCAGGTTGGAGCTGGAGAGGTACTATCTAATTCGTGCCGAATTAGATTTATCGTCTCACTGAAGAAATTGGCAAACTGGTTGGCAAGCACTTCAGAAGAACCGTGTGGGTCGGCAAACTCTTTTCCGCTTTGGAATCGAAAAAAGGAATTGATGGTCCCGGAAGCTTGGATTGGTCGCAAATCCATCAATTGAGATGAATACAATCGCTCTTCGCAGATGACACGCTACTGTTGTGCGTTCACAAATGATTGATATATTATTTTTTGTCTACAAAAAGTTTGGACTTCGCCCACCAACGCTCAAGCTGGCGTTTCTTGCGTTTCAGGGCGCGGTAAGCTGTCATTTATACCAGGGAGCATGGGGTCGAATGAAAAAAATTGGTTTAACCAACAGGGCATGTTGATCCAGGAGATTGTGGAGAACCCTGTGTTACTGTGAGCAAAGCATGGATATAAACTGGTAGCTCTCGGTTATGGAGGCTAGATAGCTGAATATTATGGCATAAATGGTTAATGTCGATGTCACGGATTTGCGATAGCAGATTTCTTTGCGAGAGGTTAAGGGGCGGCTAATTTCGAGCGTAGAAAAGAACCGCGAAGTGGTTCAGAGGGTAGACCGGAGCTATAGAAGCTAGAGGTGAAATAAAAAAATATTCAATGATCGCGTCTTAGAATGTCATCTTCACCTTACGAGTACGGTTAATAAAATAAAAAAGATATATAAAAAAAATAAATATCAAATAAATACAATAAAATATAAAAAAAATATATAAAATTAAAAAAAAATTCTAATAAAAAATAAAATAAAATAAAATATATGAAAATATTACCGCGTTCGAAAACAGACAAAGAAACCCCACCTTCATACATTTGGCATAATTGTAGAATGTTCTTAAGATTCTACATTCCAAGGCGATACATGATGAACTTCATGAGCAAGTTCATTCTATTATATTTCACTCTTCATGTAGATATACATTATCAGTATATAAAAATATGTTTAAAAACGCTACAACAATACAATTGAAAGAATAACGCGTTCACGAGAATTTGGAATTAGGGACGGGTATCCGGAAGTACGGTGAATACCTTCCCGTGTTAATAATAAAAATGCAAAAGCCCAGGGCTGGAAGAAGGAAAGAGACATGAAGGGACAGCGAGGAAGAAAAGGAAGGGTTACAAGGAGGTAGAGAGAGGGCATTTAAACATTTGTCAATAACTGGATGCTAATGAGGGGTCGCTAAAAAGAGGGTCGCTAAAAAGGTCATGCTGACAATAGGTAAGGTTGTACTACCTTCGATGGTATGTGTATGGAATCCCTTAGGAATTACTAGAATCGATAGGCAACGTGCGTTACCGTATGTGTCCCTGATACGGAATAATAAATATTCGCGAGAACCTCCGAGTCATACTCTACCAGAGTTGGCTGATTATACGGAAAAAAGGAGAACAAGGGTAGTTCAAAACTTATTTGAAGCGAGGAGTCCTGTTATATGATAGAATAAGGGAAACTGTTTTCCGCTAATAGAATGCACTAATGAATAGATGCACACGTTCCGAACCCCTCGATTGTTATCAGTTTTCTAGGTTTCATACGGAAGGGTTCGTGAGTCGGATGACGAGGCAGAGGAGTTGGTTCGGTGGAGATCATCATTATTCTCCGTTAGTTCACGGAGACTGGTGTACGAAAATATCCAAATTGGGCGCATATGTTGATAGCAGGCATCCATGCTTTTATGTTCAGCTCGTATATAACTAGGGAAAATTAAAATGAAAATTGCAAATTAACATCAACATTATTTTTGCCTTTATTTCTGGGTACCGAAATAATATATATATATATATATATATAATCTAGATATATATATATATATATATATATAGATATATATATATATAAATCTATATATATATAATCTGTATAATATATAATCTATATATGTATAATAATATAGCTCCTCTCCACATACGACAGCAGTGGGTTGGCCTTCTGATGGTTAACAATAATGCTAACAACCAGCTCCACAACAAGCAAGGGCCTAGTCGCAAATGTTCTCATCGTGAAGTATTATATATACGCACAATCCGAGTGCCACTTCCTGCAATGCACCAGAGCAAATGTTAAGTGAAACATTGATTACTATATTTTTCTCGCTATGACAGCTTCGTGGAAAAGGAAATCGATCCATGCTACAACAGGAACCAAACCAAACATTTTGCTGCTCTTAGCGATTAGTCAAGGTATGTATTCTTTCCCGCTTAACAGTTGGGGACATTTTTAAATGATTAAATGTAGCTGATGAAAGAATGCAATCAATTAGTAATGATTGGTCGGATGTTTAACTTTCAAAATCGGGCCTAATTCATTCAAGCATGTCCCCCTCCCTGCGCCTTCCCAGTCCATTACATCAGAAACACAACCCCACTCAAGCCGATGCGTATGGTCGACAGGCGATCTGTAGCCTTGAGAGAAACATATATTTCGGGTAATCATCGGGTACACCATGTGGTCACATTGTAGGAAATTGATAATGACTTATTTGGACTAGTGAAAAACGTGTGAAGGGGAGCCCAAGGACAGAGCACTTGAGGGACGCCGTACTTCCAAAGTTGTGGGGATGTTCAGACTTTCGCCGATGTCAAGGTTGTGTTCTGTCTGTGATCAGGTAAAGGAAAAACCAATCAAGGAGCGTATCAACCGATACCGAAATCTGGTCTGAAGTCGCGTCACAAGATTGAGGGATCGATCGGTTTCAAATGCTGCGCTCATGTCTTGAAGATTAGTACAGATCTGACGATTGTCAGAGGCCGCGAAGAAGTCATTCTCCACTTTGAGCAGAGCGGGTCCGATACCATGTGCAGGGCGGGTAAGCGGGAAGGGTCCAGTGCAGGTTATTAGTATTGCAAATCTGCACGTTGTAAACGGAAGACCACAGCGTCCAATGACTTTAGAGGAAATAGGCACAAGCTGGACCGGGCGAGTAGTTGGTTTGTGATTGGTGTTATTCAGATGGACGACATGAAGCCGTTTTAGACGCCTCTGAAACTGTTCCCGAAATCAAGGAAATGTTCACAATGTCTGCGAGAACAGTTGCATCACACCGAGGCAAGATATCATGCAGGGGGTGGGGATTGGTTAGGAGCAGGTCACCGAAAGAGGTTCTTTTAGACCGACGGAGCTCCATCGAGTTGAGAGCTCTCTGCAACCTCGCGCAAGTGAAGCCGATCGTGATAGGATGATATTGACAGCCAGGTAGTTGAGCTCGGAGAGGGTACTATCTAATTGTGCGAAATTAGATTTATCGTCTCACTGAAGAAATTGGCAAACTGGTTGGCAAGCACTTCAGAGGAAGTATGGGGTATGCAAACTCTTCTCCGCTGTGAATCGAAAAAAGGACTTGATGGTCCCGGGAAAAGCTTGGATTGGTCGCAATCCATCAATTGCGTGCATAGAAATCGCCTCTCGCAGAGGACAGCAATGTTGTTAGGGTTCCAATGATCGATATTTATATTTTCTTGTATACAAAAAGTTGGACTTCGACCAAAGACGCTCAAGCTGGCGTTTTTTGCGTTTAAGGGCGCGTACGCTGTCATTATACAGGGAGATCCAAGCCTTGGGTCGAAAGTGAAAAAAATGTTTTAATCCAAAGGCGCATGTGCATCCACGGAGATCGTGGAGAATGTTGTACTGATCAAATGCAATGGATAAAACAAATGGTAGCGACCTCTCGGTATGGAGGCTAGAAGCTGAATATCATGGCCAACATGTTTTTAATGTCGATTGTGTCACGGATTTTGCGGATAGCAGAGTCTTTGCGAGAGGTTTAAGGGGCGGCTCATTTCGAGCAGGCAAAGAACCGCGCGAGTGTGTCGAGGGTTAGCCCGGAGGTAATGCCTCACATCAGAGTATGTTACTAGTGCTATGGAAATAAGCAGGCCAAAGTGTGACCTTGATTGTGAGTGACTCTCTCTGTGACGTGTTGTTGGAGGTTTGCCGGGTCAAGTAGGTCACGTAGGCGAATGCCACAAGGTCGCGGCATTTTCGATATGAACATTGAAATCGCCGAGTTACTGCTGCATAAATCTACTAGAAATGAGGTTCATTCGGATTGGGTTGGGAATCACAGGTAAAAACACGTGCAAGTCAGGAAACGTCTTGGGAGCTGCTGAACAGGCAAAAACTCTCGTGCAAATACACTGCATTTTTTCCGTCCATTTTCACATTTATGTTTGTTCACTTTCAACTACCTCACTGACATCGGTCCTAAAACCATTGGAATAGCTTGGAACCTGTCTACCACATTAGCCTAATCTTTGCTATCACGTGCCCATTCCTAAGCCTGTAGCAGGTGAACAGTGGAAACACACTTCCCACAGAAATAATGATTAACATGTTACACTCTAGTTATAGTGAAAACACCACAAGTTACCATTCAACAGCATTTAGGGGGAGGGGGGGGGGGGGGGGGGAGGGCGCAAGCCCATTATAGGTCAACCTGAGGCGGGACTTGGACCGGATTGTAAGTAAAAAAAATCGGTGGAGGCAGGGTTTAATGTAAACTAGGGCGAGATTGCAGATGAAAAAGACAAATCAACCCACCCCTGGGACAATAGGTTTTATTGTCAAACTATTCTGCAGAACGGAACCTTCTGATAGCTAAGGTAAACACTGCTCAGCAAGAGGTAGGCAGTAATGTAAACAACCTTGGCTGGCAGGCAGGGGAGCCTCAAAAATAAAGTTGGAAATTGGGCGGGGTAAGGTAATTTAAATTGGATTAATTAAAATTAATAACACTATGCGAAACATAATGTAGCTAAGGCTAGCCAAGTAGCAAGCTTCATCACCCACCAAGTTTCAACCTGATTGCATGTATGGTTTTGAAGTTATGAACGTGAAGAAAAGAATGGACGAACGAACGGACCGAACGAAACGAACGAACGACAACGCACGCACGAGAACGGACGAACGAGACATGATGACTTGTAGCGCTTGCTAAAATGGTAGTCGTGGAATCCAATTGTGTCCCGCCTCCTCGTTTCTGTCCCAGACCATCTCCCTCCTTTTTCCCTCTCCACTCATCCCCCCCATCCCCCAGAGGGGGGGGAAGGAAACGTTTGGGTTCTTCGGACATGACCATGGTCTGTTTTCAAATGAGCCATGTCGTCTGTCTGGAATATTGCTACTCATGGGGGCATCACAGGCGTCTCAGTCCAGTTCGGAGCGTTGTACAGAAACGAAAGTGGGTGTCAGTATCCTCTGTTAGGGCTACCTACAGCTCGTACATGGAGCCTTTGAACGTATCGATCTCATTAACTGATCCGACAGACGAGAACTGAAAATTTTGGAACAAATTTGCTACCTTCTGCGCTACGGCTGTAGATGATGCCGAGCTATTTCAACTTCTCACAGAAAATCATGAAATGTCTCTCGACAAAGCCCAGCCAGAGTTCGGGCGGGTTATCGGGTTTGCATTACAGTGGGGTAGTAAACAAATCAAAGACTTCTTAACCAAAAACCAGGGCACAGTGATTAATCACATCACACGACCGTTTTTTAGTTCATGCCTTTATATTGGAACTGGTAAAATCGCGCAGGAAGGTCCACTGTTTATTTTTTTATTCTTTTGAAAAATGTTGACTAACAATAGTGCGGACTATGCCATTGTGAATGTCTTATAGAAACCTATAACTACGTTTAGCTGAGTGAGAGTGGTTTGACGCCTCAGTTACCTATATACATTCTTGTCAGTGTAGGTTATCTCGCACAGGCCGTTTTACTATTGGGCAGTGGATTGTCCGCTACTATTATTTGTTGATGCGATGACAAATCACAAAGTTGTACGTCCGTGTGATTAACTGATGATTCTGATTCACCCACAGCCATAAGTAACAGAGCATGGTCAAATCGAAATGGGAAAGTGACTGGTATTGAAGCGTCTGTACACGTGTACCGACTAGTATACCCATCTATACTGGATGTCAACTCAATTCGTTGCACATTAATTACCAACAGCTCAGACATTGACCGCAGTTGACTTCAGTTTCCCGGGCTCACCCAAAAACCAATAGGCACTATCTAATTAATCACTGCAACTTTGTGCCAGTATGAGTTCTCTACATATTGGTTCACAGTTATCATTCATAATATGATTTTCCGACCTTGACCTAGGTTGACTTCAAGTGACCTGGACCTGACAAGAATGCGCCAGGAGTTATAATAGTCCAGATGTTACCCCTGTTGCCAAGTATTGACTCTCACATAACTCGTTTGCAGTGCGCGAAGCTCGCAGCTTCTCTCAGATGCTTTACCTCGTGATCTTTGGTGACCTCGAACATCTCCATTTACAACACATAACAGCTCTCAAAATCAAGTTGGGTTCTCTATATTCATTCGTTGAACGGGATATCGGGGGTAACAATCTTTTCTGTACACAATGACCTCTGTGACTAGATCTGGCCTACAAGAACAAAAGTTTTTCCCTCCATCACTGTAACCTACATAGTAATTTTTATATGGCTCACAGAGAAGCTTAACGCTCACAAACATACTCTGAGTGCTTGAACAGATTCCGTTTGCGTCGGCCAACAAGAATAAAATATGGTTACTGCTGCTTCTTCGATGGGCGTGACCTCAGCCATGAGAACTAAGGGGGTGACTAGGGTGAGCGTAGCGTATAAGCCATACCATTGCTACTGTCGTCGTCCTTTCCACTCACGGAGGTCCTGTTCCATGGAGACATGGCCTCATTCACGTGTAACTGGAGACGATGGGGTAGGCGATTCCTATCAGAATTTTGCATAAGTTTGACCCTCGCGCAGGCGAAAACGCAAGATGATCAGCAGGAGGTTAAAACCGACCAGAAAAGAAACCTCTCAAAATTAGCTATTTTAGATGCTTGCCTAAGGGTTCACACTGAAACTAGAGTGGATCCTGGCGGTTAGCAGTCTAAATCAGAAACTACATGCTGTTCGCTCTCTGAGGACCTCTGCTAAAGGTTTCCCCTCTCCCTACCACAACGTCGTATCGATGATGCATATGGGGATCACTGTGTAAAGTTGCAAAGAACGTCTGAAAACGCACTGTTACAGATTCACTTTAAACGGATCCTCTGTCTATTTCGTCATTCTTCGTGACTGCTGTATTTTTTGGCTCTGCTGTTCTATGATCTTGATTTTTTAATTTTCTTATTTTTATTATTAGTATTTGATTGTTATATCTAAGCGTAGACGTTCATTTCATGTCTGGTCATGTGTTCTCTAACGCCCAATCCACCAATTATTCACGTTTACCATGAAGATTCTTGAACGATGTATACCCAAACCACAGATACCATTAGCACTGCGGGACGATATCAACAATACTCTACTGCGATGAAACACCGATTGCATGTGTTTCACTCTGCGGTCACACAATGAAAAGTAGGTACACGAGTCTAAAGTACCTTGCATGCATCGATCCCAGATGTCAATAGGAAGAGGAAGGAAAACAAAGGGCACGTGACAGGGTGGGATTCAATATCAGCGCTATTACAACGACACGTGTCACGTGGAAATATAATGGTTCCGATTCGGTTCAAAACGTCATCACGAACAAGATCTCATGCGACCGTCTTTATTTCAAGGAAATGTCTAGTCTTAGGATCAACCATAATTAAAAATCAATGTACAACGCGTTTGTAAGTTCCTGGAAGTGATTCAAGAAAACTCAGCTCGATAAAAAACAAATGGCAGCAAACCGGGATATATTTTGTAGAGAAGAAATAGTAACTGTCGTGATCTAGTCTCGAGCTATTGACTATTCTACGAGCCGTGTAACTGCCTCTATGTGTAAAATGTTTTAGCGCCCTCTAGCGGAAAGTAGGCCTCCGGCGCCATTTTGGGGTGGAAAATCCGACGCGTTCACAAACACTGCTTATAAACTGACCTAAAAGTAGAACCGTGGATATTGCATGTGGATGTTGATCTGCAACCCTAGTTAAACCCGAACACCAGTCCCAAGGGGCGTTTTTGGTATCGGCCGCCATTTTGTTTTACGACATCACCGACCAAAAAAAAAAACCGTGACGCGAACCGCCCACGTCAAATAGTCTGATGGAGCCAAAACGCACTAATTCGATCCGGAAATTTTTCAGCCATTTTTCCACCCCTCGATCACGGGACCCCCCCCCCCCCACTCTGAAATTTTAAGTGTGAATAGAACCTCGGTGGCATCAGGCGTCTCAGTCTCAAGGTTCGAGTGTGTCAGAAACGAAAGTTAGGATTATTTTTAGTGCTAACTACAGCTCGTACAAGTGGAGCCTTTGAAAAGTATCGATCTCCATAACTGATCGACAGACGAACTGCAAATTTGGATCAAATTTGGATACCAGTTGCGCTACGGTGATAGGATATGCGAGCGATTTCCAACTTATCACAGAATCATGACAGGCTCTCGGAAGCCCCAGGCCAGAGTTCGGGGTATCGGGTTTGCATCCCAGTGGGTCGTACCAACAAATCAAAGACTTCTAACAAAAAAAACAGGCACAGTGATTCATCACCATCCCCACGACCGTTTTTAGTTCATGCCTTTATAATTGGAACTGTAAACTCGCCGCAGTACATTAATGTTATTTTTTTTATTCTTGAAAAATGTTGACTAACAATAGTGCGACTATGCCATTGTGAATGTTATATTAAGAAATAATCACTACGTTTAGCTGAGTGAGAGTGGTTTGCCGCCTCAGTTACTATATACATTCTTGTCATGCTGGTAGGGTATCTCGCAAACACGGCCGTTTACTTATTGGGCATGGATTGTTTCCGCTACTATTATGTTGATGCGAAGTACAACTCACAAGAGTGTTACGTCCGTGTTTCCATAGATGATTCAACCACAGCCACTAAGTTAACATCCAAAGTATGTCAAAGCGAAATGGACAATTGACTGGTCATTGAAGTTCGGGACACGTGTAGACTAGTATACCATCTATATGGATGTCAACTCAATTCGTTGCACTTAATTGACTATCAGTCTCAGACATTGACTAAGTTGACTCATGTTCCCGGACCTCACACAAACCAATAGGCATCTCTACTTCACATGGCAACCCTTTTGTGCCACAGTTGAGCTCTCACATCATTGGGTTACACAGTTTCATCCATATGATTTTCCGATGTGACCTCTGTTGACTTCAAGTGACCTTGGACCTGACCAGAATTGCCGACAGGAGTTATATTCGTCCAGATGTTAACCCCTTGTGCCAAGTAGTTACTCTCTAACATAACTCCGTTGCGACAGCTGCTGAGCTCGCCAAGCTTTTCAGAGGTACCTCTGTTGATCTTTGGTGCCTCGAACCCTCCATTTACAACCACATAACAGCTCTTAAAATCAAGTATCGGTTCTCTATATTCATTTCGTTGGAACGGATATCGGTGGTAACAATCTTTTCTGTACAGACCTCTGTTGACCTCAGATCTGGCTCCAGAACAAAAGTTTTTCCCTCCATCACTGTAAAACTACATAGTAATTTTATATATGGCTCACCGAAGCGTCACGCTCACACACATTCTCTGCGTGCTTGAACAGATTCCGTTTGGGTTCGGCAAAAAGAATAAATATGGTACTTGCTGCTTCTTCGCTGGGCGTGCTCAGCATGAGAAACTACAGGGTGACTAGGGTGAGCGAGCGGTAGCCAATTATCCATGCTACTGTCCGTCTTCCTTTCCGATCTACACGAGAGCCTGTCATGAAGACATTGCCTCATCCGTGTACCTGGAGACCGAGTGGTAGGCGATTCCTATCGCATTCTTGGAATAAGTTGATCCCTCGCGCAGCAAGCAAATTGATCAGCAGTAGGTAAACCGACCAGAAAAAGAAACCTCTCAAAATTAGCATTATCTTTAAGATGGTGCTAATGTGTTCACAAATGAAAATAGAGTGCTCCTGGCCGTATATCAGTGACTAAATTCAGCAACTTACACTTGTGTTCGCTCTCGGGAGGACTCTGACAAGGTTTCCCCTCTCCCTACCAAGAGTATCTATGATGCTATGGGGATCAATGTGTTAAATTCAACGAAGCTAAATGAAAACGCACTCGTCACGTCCACTTTAAAGGTGATCCTCGTCCTATTTCGTCATTCTTCGTACTTCCTGTATTTTTTGGCTGATATTATGTATTATTATTATTATTATTATTATTATTATATTGTTCTTATTATAAGCGTAGACGTTCATTCTTCATGTCTGGTAAGTTTCTATAACACCAATCCACCAATTATTCGTTACCATGAAGGATTCTTGATATGTATACCAACCCACAGATACATTAGCACTGCGGGACATATCAACAATATACTGCGATGAATACCCCGATTGAGGTTTCACCGCTGCGGCACAATGAAAAGTAGGTACACGAGTCTAAAGTACCTTGCATGCATCGATCCCAGATGTCAATAGGAAGGAAACAAAGGGCACGTGCAGGGTGGGATTCCAATATTAAGCGCTTATTACAATCGAACAGGTACGTTGCCCATATAACTGGTCCGATTCGGTTCAAAACGTCACGAACCAAAGATCTCAAGCGACCGTCTTTTCATTTCAAGGAAATGCTCGTCTTAGGCCTCACAGAAATAACATAGGTACCAAGCGTTTGTAAGGTTCTGAAGTATTCAAGAAAACTCAGTCGATAAAAACAAAATGGCGGCAAACCCGGGGTATATTTTGTAGAAGAAATAGTAACCTGTCTATGATCTAAGTCTCGAGCCTATTGACTATTGTACGAGCCGTGTAACTGCCTCTATGTGTAAAATGTTTTAGCGCCCTCTAGCGGAAAGTAGGCCTCCGGCGCCATTTTGGTTCGCATCATCCGACGCGTCTCAAAAATGCTCTATCAATGACCCAAAAGTAAAACCGTGGACTATGGCATGTGGATGTGATCTGCAACCCTAGTTAACCCTAACACCAAGTCCCAAAGTGGGGCGTTTTGTTATCGGCCGCCATTTGTTTTACGACATCACATGACCAAAAAAAAAAACCGTGACGCGAACCGCCACGTCCAATATGTCTGACTGGAGCCAAAAACGCACTCATTCCGATCCGGCAATTTGTCAGCCATTTTTCACCCTGATCAGTGACCCCCCCCTCTGAAATTACGGGTGACTCGACTCGGTTGATCTCAGAGCCTGCCAATTGGCGAACTTGCTCAATATTAGGTTTTTTTTTTTAATTATGCATTTGACATTTGGACTTTATAAGCCATAACTCGGACGCCCGAAGTGCTATAAAGCTGTGCTTTGGATGGTTAGTTGTCTCAACCCCCCTACAACCAGTAAAAATTTCGAGTCCTAGGTCAAAGTTCCAGGTTTTCCGACCATACTTGCTCCCTAAAATGAAAGATGCTAGGGTTATAGTTATTCGGGCCTAGGTTTCTCGGAGAGGCTTAAAATAGGATGGGGTGGGGGGATTGGGACAACCGGGGCGGGGTAGGGTGGGGCCAGACCCCACCCTTAGCCCAAGTCCCATATTCGTGCGATACTATAGCCAAAAGTAGGGGTTTTTCCAGCAACAACTGAACCGGCGGTTAGGGTCTGGTCCTAGACCCCTCAAAATAGGTGTTCTTGGGTCGACCTTTGACATTTAATTTGACCCCCTTCCCAAGGTCCGATTGAAATAATTTTTTTGCACCATTCGATCGGGCTTGGCGAGCTCTACAACCTATTTTTTTTTTCTGGACGAATTCTGACTTGACCCCAAAACAGGGGTCGGGGGGTCGGGTCG
This sequence comes from Sclerodactyla briareus, assembly GCA_026419785.1. Taxonomy (NCBI): domain Eukaryota; kingdom Metazoa; phylum Echinodermata; class Holothuroidea; order Dendrochirotida; family Sclerodactylidae; genus Sclerodactyla; species Sclerodactyla briareus. The sequence continues at coordinate 399,443 of JAODTK010004999.1, read as the reverse complement.
GGAAAAAAAAAACGGACGCGATTGAGCTAAAAAAAAAAAAAAAAAAAACAGCAACGACGAACCAAACAGGAGCAACATACCGAAACCAAAACGACAACGACGGACCTTGGTCCTAATTAGGGTTAGGGTTAGGGTTAGGGTTAGGGTTAGGGTTAGGGTTAGGGTTAGGATTATATATTAATTTTTTGCTTACATCGTCTATTCGCCACCTCGTATAAATTCGTCATACAATTTGCAAATTGGTCCGATAGAAAAGAATTGTGCAAACTTTTTCAAAACTTATATTATGCAAACGTAAGTTCATTCCACACGCTAAATAAACTTCAGGATCATGTGAAATAGAACTACCTCAAGTGGACACGTCTTCAGCCGACAACTGAAATATATATTTGCAATAAAAAAGGGAGAAAACCAGAAAAAATCATGGATGATCCAACGTCAATTTTAAAACCAAAGAAAAACAAAATATTTCATTGTTTTATTGCTCGTTGAGATAAAACGCTACAAAGGTGGGCTAACCAACCTTCTCCATCGAATGCAACAACTTGTGCCAAAAATCCATGAGTGATTCGAGAAGAGAAAATTATTTTTTCTCCGAAAGTACAAGCGTAGGAATTCAAGAAAAATCTATTTCTGCTCATTGTCAGAAAAATTGAAATGAAGATTCAGTTTCTTCAACCGCCCTCGGTGGTACAGCCACCCGAGGACTAGTAACAGCATATGCATGTGTAAAGTAACAGTCTGTGAACAATTTTTCCTGAACCATCTCCTCATCGACTGATTCAATATCATTCTACCTCGTTGAATTCTCGTGGAATAGCATAAATGAATCCGAAAAATAGAGAAAAAGAAAATCACGTAATTTGTTAATCTTCACAAAAACATGCGAAAAGTTAATCTATTGGTAAGTTGTTGCGAATAAGAGTATCCTTCACATGTATTATCTCTGCTTTGGACAGATTATTATAATGAAAAATGCTATTGTTATATATTGTATACTCAGGACCCGCTCTGTTTGACCTTTGGACCTGATTGCGATCTTCACCAATTTTTGTGCCGAATTCAATTTTCGTGGCCATTTTTCGGAGCGCAAAAAGGTTACCTAATGATCTAATAATACCATATGATAAGTCAATATGTCAAAGGTAAAGTACAAGTTTTGCCCATTTTCGGAGTTTACGGGGTGAATGGATTATAATAAAGATTATAGGGAATTACTAAATGCAGTAGAGGACTAGTATACCGGTGTCATTCGTTAGGATATGCGTATTGACGAATAAACAGGCCAAAGAAACTGAAAACTGCCAATTTGTGTATATGTGATGGGGTTATGGTATGCTGAAAACACAAAACAAGCTCTTGTTCCAACCAGGCTCTCAGTTCTACAGTACAACATTGAGGTTGTTTTTTAAAAATCTTCGACAATACCACTTCCAGTAGCGGTGCATGCACATCGTTTTAAAATTCCGAGACAGGGTGTATATCTGGAGGGGAACATTTCCCATATAAACAGTCTTGTCATCAAGGTAATTCGAAGTCACTCATGGGCTGATGAAAACTTCTAGGATAGGGTGTCGACATCATTTGAGAGATTTTTTTCATTGAAGCCATGTTATGAAAGGTTTATAATTCACCGAGGCTGTTCAAGAACAAGTATCACAGAAGTGTGATATCAGTACGAATATAGCAAGCAATCACTATACTTCTTTTTGCTTTTATATTTCTATTCAAAGGGAATTATTCATCTGCGATCCACTCTGGTTTATTCTGCCTCTTTACATATTTACGATTTATCGGTACATGCTTGTTCTCCAACTGGGGTCAACGATGAGAGGATTCGCATCGTGACCAGGTGCGACTAACTCCAGTCTAATCTGCTTTCAATATCCCTGGGTAACCGATTCAGATCGATTATTAAATTAACGAAATACTGATATATTCTTCCAGCATAGATTTTCCTTCCCTACTTTGATCGAATTAAATTTACACTTGAATTTCGCCCCCGTCAAGATTGCGCAGTTTATAATGTTTGTTACATTTGTACACGACCTTCTGTTTAGTTTTTATTGTCACGTGTGAAACTCCAACTGACCATGATTGTCTTTATACTGTTCACAGAAAGGATCACTTTAGCCTTCCAGTAATTGGCGTTCGGGGTTTGGGTTTGAGTACAATCAAGTACGATTGGCAGTGAAGTACCTGTGCCAGGCTAGGATTCCATAGGGTGGTACGTATGGGATGCGTCATGATTCACGCGAGCACAAACATAGGTGGTAATCCCTAAAAACCAGTGGAAATACTAGCCTATTGAGTGCCGATTGTAGGCCGGTTAATTACAGCGTTATTTGTCATCCAATCGGGGCCACCACCGGGATTCACTCAAATTCAACACAAGGCGGATCCATTCATCAGTGGAGCACAAGGAAAACCAATTCATGATAATAGAAATTACACACTGTAATCAGTGGACACTACCAGATAAGTTCTGACTGAAAAGAGAAATATATATATCTATATCGATATCTCGCAAAACGATGCATTTTAGAGGATGGCAGTTACTAGAGAAAGTTTTGTTCGTCTAGGTGGAATACATCTGATGACCTCTGTGACCTCATTCGAGCTTTTGATCTTTGAGTCGTTTTTGTGATGCTTTGTGATAGCTACGGTATCTTGATGGGAGGCTTAACTCAGTACTCCCGGAAACAGGCTGGCACAACAGTATTGCCTGGCACAATATCCATTCGACACTCCTTGACCTGTGCTACTGGCACGTAACTAAAAATAGATTGACAGACCTGGGCACGTTGCCAGGAACCTTGAGCTTTACCCGAAAGTAAACATGACCTGGGGGTTGGGGAGTACAGCTTCTGAGGGGGAAACGGACAATTGACAAGAACCTCATGGTCTCACACTGACACTGGGGTTGCGGGTTGATATTGAGCGGAAACCAGGTCAGGATAGTTGCTCTTGCCGCAAATCTTCTTTCTTGAAACGAGCTTCAATTCAAAATTACCTAATTACTTATCATATCAGTGACACTAGAGTCTCTCATTTAATCATTGAAAATAAAACGAACAGCTTTCCTTTGAACCGCTCTCAATGGCGTTAACATCCTTCTTATGATACGGAACCCAAACGGCACTGACAGATTCGAAGGTCGGTCGTTCGGTCGATATGTTAGAGTTCTTGGCTCTCTCTGTCCCTCCCCCTCTCCTCTCTCTCTCTATATTATATATATATGAAATCTTGAAGTGTGAAAAGCTCACGGCTCCACTGGATTCGAACGAGGAACTCTTGTTTACGGCAAGAGGCATGCCAATTTAGCTATGTGCAACTGGTGGTCTCGAACCCGAGGAACATGATACCTTTCACCATGAGATCTACATCTATACTTGAATAATGCGAGTTCTATATTGATGCTCCATTCCCCTTCCCGAGTCAATTTGTCATCCGACCTGGGACCAATTGGTCCCACTATAGGGAGTATTCCAGAGATACAATTTGATCTCTGGAGGGGTTAGTGCATCAACATAGCACTAAGCACTGACATTTCCTTCTCCTGCCAAGACCCCCCACCCCCCACAGTTCTATGAATATGTTCCCATAGCACCCAACCACTACTTTAGACCCTCCAATCATACGAGTACCTCGAGCTCAAAACGAAAAGCCTCGACCCTCCGCAGCATCAAGGAATCTGCCAAGTCGAACAGGACCGTCCGATCCGTTTGAGTTCCCTCCGGAAACCTGCTCGACACCAAAATCATTCGCAAATCTTTCCGGGTGAGCCAAGGCATTCCTCCTATTCGAAAGGGGTCCATAAGTATTTCAGTGTACAGTACTACTCGGCAGAAACCGGGGGGTCCACTCTGCGTCGCCCTAATTCAATTGTCCTGATACCCGTGTGCCTTGAAGAAGACATGCAGCTCTATAATAAAAAAAAAAGCAAATCCTACTGCCCCTCAGGCGGGGCCTGGTCTATCGCCACAGTAACACCTGACTTTGTGATGGAGAGGGACCTAGAGTACTTCCGTTTGATGGCTATTCCTCAGAAGACTGCAGGGGGAGAGATGTTAGACCTGAGAGGCCTGATTGAATGTATATTTTCACGCTAGTTTGTTCAATCGTTTTATATCATTCCTCACTGTTTCATCTTTCCAACTACAATATGTTAATGGAGTAAGAGATAATGTTATATGTTCCCCATGTTTTCCCATGTTTTTACATGTGTGAGTCTGTAATGCTGGCGTCATATTTTTTCAGGTTAATTCTTACCACACTTCTGAAGATGATTTAGGTTTTTCAAAAACACTGGTAGGGCCCTGTTTTATTACTCTCTGGTCATTCAAACCAATTGCCTTCAACCCGATGTCGGTTAGGTTGCCAATCCGCCAAGTCAGGCGTGACACTGTGGGACCGCTGCATTTCTTTATGTTGTAACTTTATTGATACTGCATTCCCTTTGCAACGTTCACTGTCCCAACCCCCTTGCTGAGAGGAAGTCGTTCTTGAATAATCTTTCTTTGTCCCGAGGCTTTCTCCCCCCCCGTTTATTTTTGAGGTGACTTCAACTTTGTGCATTTCATATATAGATAGACTCTGTACTCCGCACCAAACAGCTCTGCCTTTGTTGTTGTGAAGAGATAAAGGATTTGTGTTCAAAGTATAATCTATCGCTATAGGTTCTTTTAATCCGTCCACCCCAGGATATACCTGGTCTCGTCTTACAGGAGTTCAGAATTGATCGGATTTAATCGCCTTCTAACTTGGCCAGTTGCTAAAGCGCTACTTCGATTTCCCTTAGTGACCATAATCCTGTCTTCGTCCACTTCCATATCCACAGTCCTGTTCCACTCGCGAGAAAGGGTGCTATACAACTGTTTTTGTAAACAACTTCGCTTCCTTGTTACAAGTTTTGTGGTCTATCTTTTAAATTTGGTTTTCTTCCTATTACTTATTGGTGGGATAACGTAAGCACAATTAGGGAGTTAACCATCAGACCAGTGTCCGTATTGCTAGAGCAAAGAGAGATTACCGGAGCAAATTCGTCCCTTTGTCTGAGTTTTTATCTGATGATAGAGGACCAGGTTTGTTATTTACGAGTTAAATGAGGGGGGCTTACATTCGCTCTAGGTTAAGTAACATGAGAGGGGAAAACCTTCCTCCTATTTTTGCGCCAAGAAGGTCACGTGCGAAACAGAAGGTTATTAACTTCCATCACTAATGCATGGCATGAAATTTACTGACAACCGTCAAATTATGAATGTTTTTCAATTATTTTTTTATACCCATTATACTGATCATGTTTCCTTTGGATATTAACAATCAGGTACTTTCATTGACCTGTTAAGTCGGAGATCAGTGAAGTAACAAACGATTTGGACAATCCCATCACTTTGCAAGAAGTCCGTATGGCTATTTCGGCCGTTGCCAATAATAAATCCCCGGGTTTAGACGGTCCTCCCTATGAATTTTATTCAACGTCTCTGATATCTCGCGGAAGATTTAGTTGTCCATTTTTAACACGTTTTTGAAGAAGGTACGTTGTCTATGTCTCACCGCACTTGTTTTTACCTTGCTCCCTGAATGTGGCGATATCGAGAACCCCTCCAATTGGGGGCCCCATTACTTACTCAACGCGATTACAAGCTGCTTGCTAACATTCTGCAAAGAAGATTATCGACTGTTTTCTCCCGACTATTATTGGTGAAAATTCAAACTGCGCTGTTTCCCTGGTGATCTATTCACAGTACAAACATGATGCTCTTAGAGATATTATTATTATGGTGTTATTTCTAAACGCCATCTTATTTTTTTCTTTGCTCTCGATCAACAAAGAGCTTTCGATCATGTTAATTGGTGGTTTTCTTTTAGGTGTACTCCGTAACTTCAATTTCTTCATTAGATGAATTACATATTGTAACCAAAAATCAAGTCATATCTTTTTTTTTTGTTGATGGTTATCTCTCTGAACTGTTGCAAATTATTGCTGGCGTTCGTCAGGGGTGCCCTTTATCTCCTCATCTCCTATATGTGTTTATACCGTTGATATATTGCCATTAATATTACTTTGTCGGAAATCCCGGGCTTACCATCCCTGGGGGAAGGGAAAGCGTCATTTTTTTTTTTTCATAATGCTGATGATGTTCGTGTATTGCTTTCGTGTCCAATATATTAATAATTTCCCTTTCGTATTTTGATATTCTGTAACCAACTAGTGCTACCAATTTTGGTCATAAATCTCCTTTGTTGATGATTGGCCCTCCTTTGACCGCCTCCCTCGATATTTCCCTTTTTTTTTTACCTATAAAGATACTGGTATTAAACCCCTTTTTTTTTGGTTGCAGTGTGCTATTTAATTCTGATTGAAAACAGAAGTTCACAGCTCCAAGTCAATTGGTCTTGGAAAAACGGACATCTCACGCTTCTTGGAAAAGTCCTGTGATCAATACGTTAACCAACACGCATTACTATGTTTTCTCCGATTCTTCCCTTTCCTGAGCGTGTGGCGTAAGATTTTTCGGCGAAGTGTTATTTTTTCTTTCATTTTGGGGCGTATGACATGCCTGACCTTGTTTTCTAGGGGGTCATTACCCTGGTAAGTCTGAGGTGGACAGGTCTTGACCACTTTTCGAATAAAATGGATGCCTCATTGGTTAACCTATTCTTCCGTTACTTTCGCGAGAACCCCCTATCTCTGTATTTGTTTCCCACCAGGTATTTATTTGCTTAGTCCTTCCTCCGATTGGTCTAATTCAAGACCTGCCCGTTTCTTTTACGTCACGCTTGGCGATTCATTTTTCCATATTAATTCTATTGATCCCCATTTTCTTAATACTTGTAAATCCTCTAGACCGATTGTTGAACTCTTCAGCCACGGGACATTATTACCACACTCACTCTTAAGACCATGGCACTTCCGTTGATTGAAATGTGGAGGGCGGTATTTGATACATGTTAGAAAACGGTTATGCGATTTCAACGGCGTCTCACTTATCAGATTTTGTATACTGGTCTAGGATTGTCATTGGAAATATGGGGAATGGGGTCTGTCCCTTCGCAAATGTAAACGGTTTTTGAACTGATATTCATATCCTTCTGGGGAATGTCCAAAATAGATTCTGTCCATTATTGGATCAATAAAGTTATCAAAGCTGGCTACTAATACACTGTCCTTGATTAGAACATGTATTATTTGTTCTCCCCGTGAGCTCTCCTCGCTGGACAATGTTTTTGAGCGACTTTGTTTTTCCTCTGTATTGGCAATTTAATAAATGGAAATCCAGATGCCCCCATGTTTTTGAGAGCCAAATTCACACTGCTAGTATGTCGTCTTGGTTGAAGATATAGACTGCGTATAAATGCTGATTTTCAGCGTTCCCCTCTAATAAGAAAATTTATTTATTTTGGATCGGAGGGAATTCTAGGAAGAATTGGATAACAATAACTTATTGGTTACATTTTAAGGGTTGACGAGTGTTGAACATTTACTTGCAATTAGTTTTATTCTTTTCTTCTAGAATACCTCAGGAGTTGTTTTTTAGTTTGTAAATATTTTTTATCGATTGCTCACCGTCTGTAATCAAATGTATTCGTAAGAAATAAAGAGCTCAATGAAGAAAAAAACCTCACAAAACAATTGAACTAGCATGTTCAAATATAGATGCAGATACCACGCTGAAAGTATCATGTTCTTCGGGTTCGAGACCACCAATTAGTCCAAAGCTCATTGGCAGGCGTTTGTACGTAAGACGGATGTGCGCGGTTCGAATCAAGGTGGAGCCAAGAGCGTCAACACTTCCAAATTTTCGACCTTCCATGCAGACTTGATATCACGTATGCATTTCACAAGGCTATCAATGCTGTAAAATACGATGTTAACAAATACTGTAAGGTAATTGATTTTATTATTCGTTTAATGACATGTACTGTATACAGTACATATTTACATAATGATATTTACCTGGTTACTTTGGAAGAGAGCTCGGGACGCAGAACGAACGATTCTTCATGGTACATGAAGGTATTCATCAAGGTTCAAGGCAGGAACACTCTCTGCATGATTCGGAAATAACAAGAACTAACCATTCAAATAACCATTACAAAAGAAGTCCTAGCGTCACCATACCCTTACTATGGCACGGGATTCCTAGATGAGCCTACATTGAGCCTAAAAACCAACAAAAATGCAAAACCAATTATTAGTAATAGTATTATTATTATTTAACAATTTGCATCAAGGGTATACTAAATTATAAGTTATTGACTGATGTTTCGATGTTGAATCGCATGTTGACCGGAATTTGACAGCCTCCACGCTCGTGGATCCTTATCGATTAGAACACTGCCAAGTGTATGCCCGTTTTTACAGGCGCCAAATTATCATTTTATGCGGCTTCAGCCAAAAAGGTCTGTAATTTAGTCCCGAACCCAAAGAATGCGAGGTCGATTCATTCATGAGTAAGTCGTGTTGGCAGAAAGGATCAACTTTTTCACAGTTCCAGTTAAATAGATGATGATATTGTGTTAATATTATTGGGATACACTGGCAGTCGACGTTGCACGAACCGTGTGCAGAACGGTCTTTCGAAACCCCCTGACGGAATTTACGCATCTATAGCAGCACACGACTTCATATGGATGTTCCCTATATAATATACAATAACGTAAACCATGGGTGGTACCAAACGGAAAACCGGAAAGTATGACGTGGCGAACGTTTGTACGCCGGTCTTCATCGCCGGACTTGTCTGGCGGTGAAGTATGAACTGGCTACTCTGGTAACCGTTTGACGAGGCATCGTTCCAACGTTCGGTGAATAATGTAAGGTCTTATTGATGCACAATCAGCTCTAAACAAAATCGATTGAACCACACTCGAAATTGACAGCAAAGGGATTCCAAACTATATAAATGAAAAAGAAACGTATTTCATAAAACCATTCAGATCAAATTCCGATTTTAAACACTGTTTTTTTTATATTTTCACAGTGAACGAGCAAACTGGTCGAATACCGGAGGACGATGCGACATTCACGTTTCTATTAAAATCCACTTCAACAAGATCGTTCCTTGGTAATATGGAACTGCTGCATCAGACGTTTCACACCGGAGATATCATCGCATCCATATCGATTGTCGTCGTGACGTCAGCAAACGCGCCTCTCGGTTTCGCCAGTTGGAACCGGACGCAATGCCTCTTTAAAAAACTGTCATGATAACGTTTGAGTTATAACGCCATCTATACCATCTGACTGCATAATGATGAGAATGCTGGGTGTTCCGGCCGCCGTTGCGCCCAGCTGACTTGGGACCGAGGTGTCCAGAATTAGCGCTGGCAGTGAAGTGCTACTAACAATGGTTGATATGACTTTCCGTTCCTCTTTCGCTGTGTCCAATGTCCAACGGTCGGTCATGCGACAGATAACCTTTGTACAGGAGAGGAGATAGCGAGAGCATTACGAAATCCCATATTTTGGGGGTTGTAGCAAGTTGCCCTCGTTGAGTTTATTTCGATCAACTTTCGTAGAACATATTACGTCACGGCGGGGAGAAGGTGCGAAGGCCGATTAACTAATAGGGCAGGAAGAATGTGAGAGTGGTATCAGTGACACTTCACATCCGAAATATTCCGGGTTCGAATTCCAGCGTTCACCTGACAATTTTCCCTATGTGGCTGACTTGAAGTTGCGATGGGCGAGGTCTTGGTGTTCAACTTCATGTTTCCACTGTGATGCCGTGCTGTTCTGTGGTTTCGGGGTTTTTACGGGATTGTGCCATAAGTCTCGTCTGTCGGCTGTTAGCAATCACGTTTGAACTTGAACTTTCCGCTCCCCCAGGGTTACGAGAATGTGGTCGGGTCCTGGAGTTCACTGATGTCCTTTCGATGGAGACGTAAAACGGCGGTCTCGGGAGCAGGTTGGGATTGGTTACACCCCTTCCTCGTTTCATCTGAGCACTAGTCCGGGAAGAGAAGGCGAGTTATCGCCGTGCAATCCACTCAATACGGCCAGGGTTCCCAGGTGAGCCTTAGTTGGCCTCCTGAACCGTAGAAATCAAACCAATCAAAATCAACTAGCTTAACTGAGTGAACGGCCCCTGTGGTGAATATAGTGACGGCGGGGCTCTGTCACTATTGCCCCTGTGGTCAATATAGTGACGGCGGGGCTCTGTCTCTGTTCATGTTAGTAGTTAATGTGAACAACTAATATGCTTTCACACTCAGTCCACTCGCTCCTTACTCCGTGGTATGATCTGCGGGGTCATTTGCCCGAATTACCTGACGAGTGGTTGCCTCATACATCCCCTCTTTTTCGCATTTGAATCCCAACCACTCTGTAGTAGATTTTGAACTGATCAGATCAATTATTTTTGACCTTTTGAAAATGGCTCTGGCACATATTATTAGAAACGTTCACAGCTACCGGAACATGGTCAATGGAACCTTTGACAGGTGAGAACGCGTGGTAAATCTGGTCGAAACAGAACTGTTGTTCGCAACCACCAACTGCCGTGTTTGAACCAATTCAGATAATACTGCGCAGATGGATTTCCTCCTATGGAAAACTATTACTGTTGCGAACTACTCCGTGTGAGAGTTCGTTCCGAGGAGGCCAACTCCAGACTGTGATTAGCACTGAGATAGCGAACACAGACCGTTCTAACTTCTCAACAACCAATACCTCGTCCGGGTAGGTCGAGACTACGCTATACAGAAATGGGCGTCCAGATTTTTCCCATATTCTGTGCTCTTCATTCTCACGTTGAAATGGGATGGTATTGCATCGATTCAGGAATCCAGACTAAGGCCCTCAGCAGGTAAGTAACCACCAACACTTATAACTTAGTCAACGGAATGTAGAGCCCCATCCCACCCATTTTGATTCTATCCGTAAATCAATTCTTCTGTGTATTCCATACCAATTTTTTCACCCGACCATATCACAATATCATTTGAACAATCTTCCAATAGTAGCGCGCGACATGCCATAACACAAGTGGTTGCAGGTCTCTACAATGTTATACGCATGTAGGGAAACTCGGCAAACAAGCAGAGATCCCGACCGCAAAATGAAATGATGTGAGTTCGGAGACCGTATATAAATTGGTCTAGACATTTCTCTTCCATGCTTACGGCTCAACCCCATGCCCTAATTGGGGCCATGTGAGGAATTTGACGACGACCTGCACCTAAAATGATTAGCAATTAACCACTTCGTGGGATTATCGAGGAGAAAGTATTGGATAATACGGCCGGGTATACCGCGATCTCCATAAAAATAATGCACAACTCACACCATGCACAACGGAATCTTAATACAAACACATTATGGTACTGATGTTAGCGAAAATCATTCCCTCATGACCTTTTGCTCTCCTTTGTTCAAGAGACGTATTCGCTCATTTCTCATGAGATCGTAAGAAGTAATTTTGAGGGCATGTTAGTTTGTGGCGGTGCCCCAGTACATAGGTTTAGATAGTGTAACCATCTTGGGGATAGAGAAAACAACAAAACTGATACCCCAAAGTACTAAGCCTCATACATTTTTGCATTTTTTTTATCGTCATTGAATGGAAAGAGAGAACATACAATCGGACTGTTTCTGCATCGGTTGAAGTTGATTTCCTCTGTGATATACTCGTAGTGATATTCTCGAATAGGTCTATTAGTTGTATTCGAAATAATGTCTCGCCGCCGCGTGATTTAAACAAAAAAATTTGTATTCGTCAAAATCTGAGTTGACAGGAAAGGTAGTGCTAAAAATTTCATGGATATATTTTCAAGTAGTTGGGTTCCTCCTGTATGTCTTTTCAGCCAGAACTCGTGGGACAATCTGTACTTCATCAGAACTCCGTCAGATACCGATCTGTCGGCAGAAATCACTTTTGAAATGAAGCTAGATGAAGGCGGAAGTCAAACTATTTAAAAAAGATTCGACAAGATAGTAAAAATATCCGAGAAACAACACAGAGGTGGTCAAACAAAACCCCCAAACTGTGTCAGATACATAGTTAAACTTCATTCAAAACTGACATCAGACACAATATATATGTAGGAAATTACTTTCTAGTTATCAGTTAATGAAATATCACTTCCTTTCTACGCACGTACACCCCCACACAAACGAGCCCAAATACGCGCACAGCGAAACAAACACACACACGCACACACACACACACACACACTAACGCTCACACTCACACACAAACACATACACACGACCACACATAGTCGACTTAGCATAAAACACGGGAGTGTCTTGAATCTATAAATTATTGAGTGGGTTATGCTATGACAGAATGGAAAAGAATGAGTGATTTGTGATAGATTTGTTCGATCCAATTGGGGGGGGGGGGGAATAACCACAGGGGGTGTGTATGGATCGTTCCAAAATTGAGGGGCCAAGACTGGATGAAATAAGTTATGATGGTCGTTTTGGAATTGTTCTTATTTAAAGATATAGAGTAAATGAAAATCAATTTATCTACGGAATCATAGAACTCGTAGTCAATAAAAAACCAGGCGCCGGTTACCGTTGTGGAATGTGTAAATGGAGGAAGGTGAGTGACACAATTAATAAACCTACGATTTTAATAGCGCCTAAAAACTACAAAGTGACGCGTCACAGAGAAAAAGGGAGAGGGATAAAAAGAATACCTCAAACGTGTGTAAACAGGTAAGTCCTACAACCTTTGTAGATGTACCCAAGGAATATGTTTCTCGGATATTTGTAGGAGAAGAATTCCAAAGACCAGAGTCAGATATGGGAAAGAGCGGGAACCATATACTGGGTTTTGCGCAGAAGAACCAAAACTACGCCTAGGCACGCGATGGTGCACGAGTTCACTAATATATGGAGGGAACATCTTGTTTCATGCTTTGAAGCACATTTTAAGACTTTACCACATTAACCCGATTCTCATCTGGCAGCCCATAAAATCAGTGCAGAATGGGAGTAATAGATTCCCTGGAGTGTGCTCCCCCACCAACCTAGCAGCAGTATAATGAATTCTCAAATTCGATATATTTTTTTTCTTGGTCCACCCCAAGCTGAAGGATAACATTGGCAGTTGTACACTTGAACAAATCAAAGAGTGGATAAAGTTATGGACACTGAATTGTTGTCGCAAACATTATTGGTGCATGCAGTAGACCATGAATAATTTTTGGTAGAGGGTTGTTTTTTCTCACACAGTGCTGTCCGAAATGAAAACATGATTGATTTCCTCTTAGTTAAGTTGGTCACTCGAGCGACCATATCGCTAATTTTTTATGGCCAATGTACTTAAAGGCATCGTCATATTCCTGTCCTTTGTCGCTTTCATTTAGGTTCTAGTAATCGTTTTGTATAGAGGATCGAATTGAAGAAAAAAAGGTGCAACTCAAGTAAAGAAAGGGCACAAGACACAGCGGCGGGGAGGTCATGGAGGGTGCTATGTTCCTGAGCCAACAAGCGGGAATCCGCCAAGAGACACAAGCAGACGACTCCACAAATACCGAATTCGCCACACCATTCTGAAAATTAATCAAGACTGTTCCTGAATGGCATTCACAACTCTTAGAGAGAACAACATCATCTTCCGGAAAGGCTATTCCACTATTTTATAACTCTCTGTGAGAGGAATATTTCCGCAATGTCCAATCTCTGCGTTTTACCATGAAGCTTGAGGCAATGACCCCTATTGGTGGTAACTTTCGAAAGCTCGGAGAAATAGTGGAAGGAAAAAGCCCTCGGAGCCTGAACAATTTTAAAAACCTGAATCAAATCACCTCGAATTCGTCTCAGCTCATCGAAGTTCGACTGAACGGCGCTTAATCTTTCCTCGTAAGATCAGAAATTATCTATGGCCCTCCGTTGAAGTTTTCAATTACCTGTTTGTCTTTTCGTGAAATATGGATTCCATACTTGGACAGAATACCCAGTGAGGTCTCACGCAGCTGTTAAACAACTGACAACAATTTCTCTATCAGGGATTGAAGTGTCTCCATTCAAGCCAAGAGTCCAGTTAGCTTGCCTCGCAGTTTCGGCGCACTGCTTAAAAGGTTTCGAAGAAGACTAAAAATGAACACCGAGATCCTTTTCTGAATTTACCTGATGAATATTTTGCCATTTAACTTGAAATGGTAGCGTTGAAATGTGGTACAACATGCATTACTTTGCCCACTTATCGGCATAAGAAAACATTTGCCAATCGAAAGACCATTTGGAGATTATATCAAGATTCCTTTGGACAATTGCAACATCTCGTTCGAAGCAACCTTCCGATACAACTTGGTATCGTCCGCAAACTTCAACTCTGGAATGCACCGAACTTCAGATCGTCAATATAGGACAGAAAGAGTGAAGGCCCAAGAACCGATCCTCTGGGAACACCACGAACGCCCAGTATATCAAAATCACTGGCCTACATGCTAACTGACCCAGCAAACATTCAACAAATCAGTTCAACCTCCACAGTTTGCATGTTTAGCTATACGCAGCATCTCACATGATTTTGGTTGCATGGACTGCAAACTGGTGATATAATGGAAGACTACAATTTCAAATTTACATAGTACGGTAGATTAAATAGGCGCTTCATTTTAGTTATTATAACAGAATAGGGTGTACAAATACACTTTGCGTCGTGTACAACTTTGCATTGGTGTCATTGAAACAGTTGATTGGTATCCCCACCTTGTAATAGTAATTGCCATCATCTATAAGACGAGCGTTTTCAATAGTTTAGAGGAGGAATCTTCAGGTCCTTCAGACTAATCTGAAGGATAGTTTGAATAGGTCAGCCATATGAGGTGTCCGCATGTTTTAGTACACTACTTTGAAGAGTTGTTTTTGTGAGCTGCTCATGTTAACGAATAGGTTGTACACAATGATCAATTTGAATTTTTTAAAAGTGAAGTGGCGGATTACAATATTCTGTTATGGGAATGCCCTCTCGCTTCGAATTTCTTGTTAGACACGGAATAGTACTTATTTGGGAGACAATTTATTTTTTCCGGAGAGATTTCTTCTTTGGGTACAATTTACCTGATCATTCTCTTTATTTTCAACTGAGAAACGAATTACGGATTATCGTCATTTCTCTAAGAGCCTAAACTCTTTTTGAAATTAGAAGAGTGCATTTGCTCAAAGGTCAAAACCCCCCGAAATTGATGTCAAGGATGATACGACTGTACTCTTTTCGTCTGATATTGTCAAGCATTGAACAATGGAAAACAAAGAAGCCTTACCATTACACATATGTAGAACGAGGGCATGTTAATAACTTCAAATTAGGTATGTGGGTCACAAAAGCAAAAATAGTGCAAACAGTTTTGGCGTTAGGTCAAGGCCATTCTCGGCCATGATTGGACAACCCTGGACGAGTTGTGTGTTCTGAGGGGAAACAGTTTTATAATTACCGTTTGTTTTGATTCCACTTTTAAAACAATCAAAACAACTTTAAATACATTTCAGCAGAGGAGTTCTAATATTGTTTCGAGAATTGTATAAATCCCAAATCCTGTTTATACAGGTAGAGTGTAAGGTATTGTTCAGTATTAGTATCTTCGTCAGTTTCGTTCACGAACAATTTGAACTCTTCCTTACCTGTCAACAGTTGGCCAGGTATTCTTTGTCGTCTGTTTACGCAACTGGCCGAGAGTCCCCGGAATCGCAGGCGATAGAAAATCGATACAGCCCCTCTATCGAAGGACAGATGGCGCGGGTGCTCGTGACAGATTTAACGACTGCTGGCGTTAAGCAAAACCCACGCGATCGTCATACCGTGTATCTATGCGCAACCGGATACTATCGCTACAGAAAAGTACAGGCCACCGTGATGAGTGGAGTGGATCACGTGATCAAATAGGAAAGTGTCAAAAGCAGCGGTCATTCTAAAAAGAGAGAATGTGACTATTCCCACCAAGTCGACGTTTTACGTACTTGGTCCAATAATAATAAAATAATAATAATAATAATAATAATATAATAATAATATAATAATAATAATATAATAATAATAATAATAATATAATAATAATAATACTCTAATACTATACTCCGTGGTGTCATCTTAATACTGAAATATTTCAACTTGAGCATCCAGCGATTCGGCTTGAATGATTTTATTAGCTCAACGGACACCAATCTTACCCCAAGATATTCCAATGTAAGGTCTGTCAATGGTTTCCCATCTAGACGTAGTTGATAGAATTCATGTAGTGTCGGTATCATCTGGACCATGAAAATGGCAGCTGTCGGAAATGGTGTGGAGACCATTGAAATTGTATTTTCTCAACCAGGTCAGCTCCACAACAACCACGACGCGAACGTTGGAGATTACAGTCAGCTAGAGTGTTTTTTGTTTCTCTTTTTCGAGTATGGCTAGGCCTCCAAATCTGTGATGAGCACCATCCATTCTAATGAATGAATGGAAGAGATGTACTCTACACAAATCACGTAGGCATTGGATAATTATATATATTATTTGCACTTGCACTCGTTTTAGGTATCAGACTAAAGTTCATCCATCATAATTGTACCCAGTGTCACTACATAGTTTGACCGATTAGATTAATCTTTCCAGGGCATACCGAAGATATTAGTGACTATATGTATCAGAAAACATAATGGACAGCGTGATTGTGAGATGATCCGATTGCTGAAAGCGTAACACACATTATACAATACCGGATATACCGGGTGAATCTACGGAATTTTACAATCGACAATTTATTGAATGAACTGCTGGCTGGACACCTGTAGGTCGGAAGAAGCCTGGGAATTGGATTCGAACCAAAATTCTGTCACTAACGGTGTATGCATATGTTTCATACAAAATATTATGCGTTTCAATGGGATCTTTTGCAATAACTTCAAAGTGTGAACTTCCATAGGTGAGCATGCATCAGGGTTAGCATGTGGTGGAAAAGTGAATGAATTCGGTCACAACTGTGATAAACCTGTCAGTCATAACAAACGCTAAAGGTGTTTCATGATGCTTATCTCACATTTTATCTCACATTTTATCTCAAGATGCATATCGTACATGCTGTCTCTCGTCTTGACCGCCTGACTCCAAACCAGGTGCGCATCAAGGTTTGCTCGGCTAGGCCTAGACTGGGTTCGATACTCTGTCGGACAAGTATACCATAACAAAACCTGTGTTATCAAGGCTGAAAGTTCTATTGGGTGTAGGAGGGTTATAAGGTAACGATTGATTATACACAAGTTTCTTGTACCGTACATGTATTGGCGTAGCATGAGTCATCTCTAGAGGGACGTCCCACATCGCTGGGAATCACTCCTCCTGGACCTTTTAGCAGAGACTAAAGGGAAGACGTTTAGTCAGGAAGAACATGCAAACCGGATTTCTGTTATTTTGTGTCTTATATCTTGTGTATTTAGTAGACCCAAACTCGGAAAGAATTTGAGGCGATTCGAGTGGGAAAATGAGACAATTCTGGTATTGCGCAATGTGCCCCGTGACGTCACGAGAGTAACTGTGGACCCAGTTAATAAAAAGTCAGTCCAAAACATGTAATTTTACCAACCTAGTGACAAAGGACTAACTCGATAATATCTGATTGGAAACCTTTACGAATTGGTTCACCAGATTGAAAGAAAATTTCACACATTCATCATGATTTCATTTGTTATATTACCAATATTTTTTCTGCTATAATGGTGCAAAAATACACATTTACTTTGTGAATTCAATGGGCGACCTTCGCATTGTTACTGTTACTCTCTTATGACGTCATCAGTTTAGGGTTGAAATTCATTAATTAAAATAAATGACTCAATAACAAGGGAACTTCCAGGTTCGCCAAATTTCGGTTTTGGGTTTTTTGACATGTCCTCTTTTCAACCTGGTGCCAGTTCAAAGATTGATCCTGTTTACATGACCATGGTACTTTAAAACTTAATGACTCCGACAATCCGACAATCCTCTCTTCTGACGAATTGTGATGTCCGAGGTATAAAAACGCGCCCTATCTCAACGCCGTCCATTTGCTTCACATCAGGGTGGGCATGGTCCTATGGTGGGTAGAACCCCTCGTTCGGACAATTAGTGATGGTGGAGGTTATATCAGGAGATGTGTAAAATGGAATGCAAGTTCTTATAGGTTTCCACAAATAATTGCTGGAACAACAATTGTCCATGAAATGAAGTAATAAATCCGCGATCACTCATTACGTAATTAATCGTGTACATGTGTTACTGGCCAACGATAATGCGTATGTGCAACCACCGGTATAAGTTTTTCTCCTGGTATAAGCCTCTAACCCGTGTATGGTTTAAGTAGCTAGTGACCTGAGCTCACAGTATCGTATTAGAATTTCAAGTGAAAGAACGGCTGAGGGAATATAATTCCTAATTACAAATCTTCAGGCTCAATAATTTCGAAAACGAACGAGCGTGCTTGAGTCATTTTGATGGACTTGCGTACTTGGTAATGATCATAGTCTCCTCAATATGCAGTTGCTACAATTTCCATTCCAGGGCAATAACCATTTTTCCAGGAGGGTTTGAATTACCCTCGCATAGCCGCAGTTAAAGGGTATTGTGGGTAATATTGTCTATACAGGACATGGCCGGCGCTCTTGATTATAGAAACTCGTTGGAAAGGGACGGTATCCCCCAATCATGGTGGGTCCTCGGAATCTTTGCTGAGGCCTAACAAATGAGGCGAGACCCACTGATTTCTGACGCACTACCTGAACACCACAACAATATATTGGACGTTCGCACACATAAATGGTCCTGTATTCATTATATCTTCATACATAATATAGTACAAACTTATTAATTAGTATAATCAAGGTACAGATACCTTCTCATATCCTCTTTTATGCTAGATACGTCCATCCAAAAGACCGATAATTTGAATCCTCAGCATACGTCTTGTTCTACTGGTCGACTTTACTGTGAACAAAGTGACGAGCTGTTACTTGGACTGTGAAAGGCTCATACAGTTATACTTTCCGGCGCAAGGTGCCCAATGTTGATTTCATCGATTCTTTTGAAATTCTACTTTAGTTTGCAATGATATCTAGTTAGAGGTCCGATGTGCTGATACATGCAAGACAAACTTTAATTTAGGCTACACCTGAAGTTTCGGTACGTATAATAACCTATCGGATTCGGATTTTGTGGACCTGATGGAGTGCAAGATGCAAACTTTGCCTTGAACATTCCATGCTACTTTACCTCAAAAGGAGGGGAAACTACGTATACGCTGCCTCACATGATGTGTGTAAACTGAACGTTACCCCATCAGCGTTACGTCATGGACAGAAGCCCTGGTGACCCACAGTTGATACGCGGGACCACATTTCTGCAATGTTGCAAGAACTTACCTTACCTTACCCCCAAAATTAGGGTGGGTAACAAGAAACAATGAATTTTCATTGCCCAATGGCGGATACAGGGGGGACTATAGGTAGTTCCCCGTTCACGATTCTGATGGTGGATTTGCGCCAACCCATCCAGGAAAATGTGCCCCTTAGCTTGATTGCCCCCCTACGCCAGAGGTTGGAAATATAAAAGGAATTTAATCGAGAGCAAACGGAGCGTGTGTGAAATCAACTCGAAGAGTTCGCATGTGAATCGGAGCCGGTTAATTTTTGATATATTTATCATCAGTATTCCGAAAATATTCGCGCTACGCGCGATTAAGGCGTCCGTAATTTCAGTATATTAATGGAATCCAGGACGCACAGATTCCAACTTTGTACTGGAGTCTTATATGTTTGCAGAATGCAGTGCACTGAGGGCAGTTGGCGTTGGGTTGGTTGGGGGGTGATTCCAATGACTGTGGTTACTGCCACCCCCCATGGTTTTTACGAACATCAAGAAGGTGGGTTAGTTAGGTAGGAGGCGGAGGGCATACAAGGAGGGTATCTATTCACGGAAATGCTAGACTGAAAATTCGAGTAATATATCGACTAACAAATTGGTGGAAACGGACTAGTTCGATAGGGAAAAAGACTTGAATCGCCGGAATTTGTGCCCAAATACCTGGACTTGAATACCAGCAGCATGATTGTTTGCGCGCGTTGCGCGCAGTTCCATCTTCGTCTCGCATCAACTACGGGCAAAACTTCAAGATTGGTGTTAATGGGCTGGTCTCATACGCCTATAAGTGGGCCTTACAACATGAAAATGGATCCAGTGCAAATAATTTCAACAGTCGTAGAAGCCCCTTCTCCATACTGACTTACTTCCATTACATATTGAGCGGTAGCCCATGGGGATCCCAGGACATAAACATGCCGTCTTCGTTCGGCCGGCAGGATGAGGAAAACTCAATGAGATCCTTCCTCCGGGAAGAAAATTTCCGGAACACAAAAACCAATATGGAACAGCTTCAAATGGACCAAGAAGTGCCATTTCCTTGTATCTAAGATCTTTCACTTAAAATGTACCGCCACTGTGAGTTCTACTTCACCCCATCGGCTATTTCAAAATTTGATGCCCACCAATTAACTACCTCCTCTCCTTCATTGATTGAGGGAGCGCTATTGCACTTGTTGCACGACCCGACAAGAAATATCCAATCCAATTTTGTACATTTCCTCTAATACCAAAATATCAAAGCTTACGCATTAACTTCTTATACGAGATGCTATCGAAGGCTTTGGGGGAGTGACTCTTTCAATCTGACAATTGGAAGAGGTCTTACCACGGAATTTGAATTTGAAGGCAATTGCCGACTGGATGTACAACAACATGTTGACTGTAAATGCATCCAAAAGTGAGGTCAACTGCTTGACTCTTTTCAGGCCGCGGGACCTGATAACCTATTGGACTTCGCGAAAATATTCTTGCTAATGTACCAGTTTATAAGTACCTGGAATGTGGTTTGACCTACATGAACAAAATTACATTCAAACTGTCACAAAAACAGTTGATGTCTTGACCGTCTAACACGCAATGAGTTGTATAATACAATTCGGTACCCCCTGTGACTATTGTTCCCCAGTATGGTCAACCAGGATCCAACAAAATTAATCAATCGTGTTCAGATTCTGTAGAACAGGGCGTCTAGGTTGGTTTTGGGTTGTGGGGTTAGGGATATGCATGTTGCCGATATTTCTGAAGAATTACATGGGCTAGGTCCGTCAGCATGCTAGTTACTTCAGGAAAGACAAAAAAGGTCAGAAATATTCTTATTTGATTGATCGCAGACTACTTGGGAACTAACACCAATTTTTCGGAGAAATGTCATACTCATCGTCCGAGGTCGAGTTGCTTCAACAATATCATCCTTGACCTCGTCAAAACAGAAAATGGAAAAAAGCACCTCACTTAATTTCGGGAGCTGGAGACCGTGTAATGTTCCTGTTCCCCTCTTAACTCCTTGCCAAATGACAATAAGCTAAGTGAAACCGTAGGATATATTTTGTATGGATATAAGGTCTTATGTGAGTGATCTGCGCAGCAATAATAATAATATAATAATATCTCGTTCTTATATAGCGCTTTTCCATGTCGAAGACTTTGCTCAAAGCGCTTTACAGATATTACTTCTGATCATTAGTGACTTGTCACACCCGTACCTTACAGCACGCACCTCTTGCTTGTTCTCTCCCGATGCCGAAACCTGTGCTTTTTATGACCTCCATGACGAGCTACTGAGAGACGGAATTGTTTGTCGTATCTGGGATAACAAAGTACGTACATACTCCTCAGAGAGCCCGAACTAGCCATGGACATTTGTCAAATCCATTGATTAACAGGAAAGCATTTTCAATTTCTATCATGTTGAAGAAACCAAACAAATGTAAATTCTGTCAGTCCCTCTATAGATGATTGCCTCTTACGAACATCACAATCAACGCAACTCCGACCACAAATTAAATAACGGGATCCAAAAATCCAGCAACCGATCCATCAATCCCGCAATGCATAAAGACGTTAATTCAATTGTCTCTCCTGGTAAACCAAAGGAGTCTTTTTCAATGAATGGCTTGCAAGAAAATTGCACCAAATACGAAATTCATGCCCAAAAGGTTATCATGTATTTGCCCTAAGTAAAGGCGCCAATGCATGCGAGGCGCCATGTACCAGGGCGCCAAGGTACGCCAAGGTACAAAGTGGACACGATTGCCAAATACAATGTGATGGCCATTATCGCTGTGAATTCATTGACATAGGTGAATGCATTGACACATCTCAGAGTACTGTCTCTGGCATATGGCGGTACCTCAATCACAACATCGGACCCAACCAATTGCTAGCGAAATGATCCGAACCTGAACAATTTCACACATTAAGATAACCATAGTAACGATGGGCAACAAGTTTTTGAAGAAACTTTGAACCGTGGCGGCATGTTAGCAACACATCAAGTTCAATATGAAAGTTTATTCCAACATCACCCCTGTTGAGAGACTACTGTGTGAAATACCAAAGTGAGTGAAATGAGTGGAACATGTACTGGACAAAATGTTAAACAAGAGCACCATCGGTGCAGTAGCTCAAACCTTTACAGCGGTCGACTGTGCATGGCATTTGGACTATTTTTACACATATTACCGAACAACAACATGACCTAGCATTTAAGTGTAAGTTTTCCCCTAAGGGACCCATGACCATGACTCGCTCGATAAATTATGTAATCGTATTAGTCCATAAGCTAGGAGGACCCCCCCCCCTGCACCCCCGACTCTCCGTGTGCACCCCCCCCCCCGACTCTGTCCGGGGGACATGTTACCATCGAAGATGTTGGGATGAACTCTGCACAGCCGCCATTTTCCAAAATGGCCGCCGTTTGGGACTGTTTTCACCCATATCACAACATCTAAGGCTCATAAAGCTGTAATTTTGGTCTTTTTTATAGGTTTTTTGGGTCAAGGAATTTAGTAAGAACAAGGCATTACCATGGGTTCATTGTGCTGTGTTGTGGCGGCCATTTTGAAATCAAAATGGCCGTTTCCGTTCTCGATTTTTTTCGAAGTGAGGAAACGAAAAATTGCAAAATATGCAGAAAACCCAAAAGAAATATGCCACAATTGGGTATTAAGTCCGTATGTTATGATATCTGCCCCGTTCCTAGTAACAATTAAGACTCATTTGCAATATGTAGTGCTGTAAACACTTTGAAAATCCAAAATGGCCGCCAAAATGGCCACCAAAATGGCGGCAAGCACAAATAAAATGACATAATATGCAGGAAATACATTCAAAATATGCACATCGGGGCAACAATCAATGTGTTTTTCTATTCCTAGTGATTATTAGAAGTTATTCCTAACAGGTTGGCACTGTTAACCTTTTTGAAAATCCAAGATGGTGGCCATTATGGTGGCCAATGGTGACTGTTTCTACCCATATCACAACATCTAAGGCTCATAAAGCTGTAATTTTGGTCTTTTTTATAGGTTTTTTGGGTCAAGGAATTTAGTAAGAACAAGGCATTACCATGGGTTCATTGTGCTGTGTTGTGGCGGCCATTTTGAAATTCAAAAATGGCCGTCAAGTGAGGAAAATGGCAGAATATGCAGAAAACCCAAAAGAAATATGCCAAATTGGGTATTAATCAGTATGATATCTGGTTCCTAGTACCATTAAGACTCATTTGCAATATGTAGTGCTGTAAACACTTTGAAAATCCAAAATGGCCGCCAAAATGGCCACCAAAATGGCGGCAAGCACAAATAAAATGACATAATATGCAGGAAATACATTCAAAATATGCACATATGGGCAACAATCAATGTGTTTTTCTATTCCTAGTGATTATTAGAAGTTATTCCTAACAGGTTGGCACTGTTAACCTTTTTGAAAATCCAAGATGGTGGCCATTATGGTGGCCAATGGTGACTGTTTCTACCCATATCACAACATCTAAGGCTCATAAAGCTGTAATTTTGGTCTTTATATGTGTTTTCTGGGTCAAGGAATTTAGTAAGAACAAGGGCATTACTATTGGTTCATTGTGCTGTGCTGTGGCGGCCATTTTGAAATTCAAACTGGCTACCAATTCGGGAGTATTTTCACATATACTCATTTTCTCGAGGCATCATTACATTTATATCTGGGGTTTATACCCATGTTCTAGGGAAAAGTGAATCTAATAAGATCAATTACATTAGCGCTGGATCATTGTGCTGAGAAAGCCTTTTTAAAAGCTTTTTGAAATTATTTCCATTTCCTCAAACCCATGTTTTCAGATACAAGGAATCGAAAATATCAACACCATTTTTTTTTTTCACCGAGTATTTCACTATGCTCAGTGAACCAATGCTGAACCAATGGTTTGAAGTTATCAGTTATTTAATTTCCCACCTGTAGGTCATCTCGCTCTCACCGTCGGTGTCATCACTTCCTGATGGAGCAGAAAGTGAGTCATCAGAATCCTCGTCGTCTGATCCAACGCTTGCGTCGAGTGCTTCTACCTCATCCATTAGCGCTTCGGGCAGCACTGGATTTCATAGTCCATCCATGTCCTCCTGTTGGCGGTTGTCCACTCAATGAGCATAATGATATCCCAACAGTCTGCGAACATTTTTCTGTGCAGTTTGGTTCAATTATTGGTCAATACGACATTTGCCAACAATAACCTATTGTTCCCTTTTAATGACCTTTTCATGGCCAAAGATGTCCCGATAGCCAATGAACCATTCATCCAATAATTGGGAGCCGAAGGAGAATTTCTCACAATTGCCTTCGTGCCCTTTCAATGACTATTGGCTTATGGCCAAATATGTACCAATAGTTAGGTTAACACCTATCACAGAATGACCGATCAGTGGCCGAAAAGGCAATCTCATGCAATAGCCTATTGTTCCCCTTCAATGACATTTGACCGTGACCTTCACATGGGCAAAATGCCCCACCATTTACTGAACATTGTAACTAAATGTGGTCAACATCCATCGAACAATGATAATTGCATGAAGGAGTTTCTCATAATGGCCTCTGTTTTGCCAAGTTCAGTCAACATCCATCAAAGAATATCATAGGGGTGGTTTACTGGTAGACAGAGCAGATATTCTTTAGCTCAAAGGAATAATGAGAAAAAGTCAAATTCAGCATGAAATTACCCTCGAATGACCTCAATGACATTGCATTTAAATTCTGCAAACATGCTATGAGACCCACTACATGAGGAACATTAGTTGCGGCACTAACGCACTATTGCGTTGGATGTCATCATTGTAGGCGTCAACAGTCTCGAAAAGCATGACGAGAACCGCCCCCCCCCCCCAAAAAAAAAAAAAATTTCGTGCTCGCGCAAGGACAACCTCAAACACAATCCAGGCAAATACAAATTTCATCTTCATTGGAACAGTTATGTTAGCCTTGTCTTCACGGATGAAGGTCTCAAGCCAGATCCTGCCAAGATTAAGGCTCTCTGACATGCCTGTGCCTGATGGACTACCTGCTTTGCAAATGTTTCTCATCCATATTCTGAGTTGAACAGCTGCAATACATATTAAACTGGCTCATACGTCGTCCAAATGGGCTTGGAAAGACATTCATCAACAGCATTCGACATCTCAATCTCAGCTCTTAACCCAAGCGGTACTCAAATACTACAATGTCTCCAAACCGACCAAACTCATCTGCGACTACATCTGTTTCTATGACCTTGATAGGCTGACAGCTATCAAAACAGACCACAACTACTCATTACGATCTTCAACACGCCGTTGCATACTATTCCAGCTCGTCTTCGAAGAATGATGTTGAACAGTTGAAACTCCAGAAGTTCATTTCATTGCTGACGCATATTCATTGACCAATCCTCAGCAGTTGTGGAGCACAATAGTTGGCTAACAAAGCGAAGAATAATAGTATCACCGGACATTCGCCCATACTTCACATACAGAGACGAACTCACTGTCGGCAATATTGAGTTGAGAAAAGGTTTAGGCAGCTGCCATCCCTGCATATCTACCGAATGAGTACTTCTCTATACTACAGCAATGCCACATCGGACGCAAACAGGTATTTTGGCCCACAATGGGCACTGATATTGAGAGGCATGTTACAAATTGTGTTACGTGCAACAGTACTGAGCACCACCAGCAAACGGTACCACAAAACCACACCTGTAGGCCTGTACCCTGTACCACCGTTTCCACTGATATGTTTGGATGGAATGGACTACAGCCTCTCGTCTTGGTAAACTCATACGGACCAACACCGACCCTCACTTCACTACTCATGGAGTCCCCCAAACTGTCATCTCAGACAATGGTCCGCAATTCACAAGCTAAGACTTTCGACATTTTGCCGAAGCGGGGCATTCCGTGCAGGACACAAGTCCAATTACCCAAGTAATGGTCTCACTGGAAGGGCAGTGCAAAGCAAATAAGAAGTACTCGAACAAACTAAACTAGATGGATCAGTCATCTACTTGAACCATCTAAAAATTCACATGTTCGAGGCCAAACTCTTGGATAGCCTGCCCAACTCTTTTCTCGCGCAGACACGCACAACAGTATCATCGCAGTTATTGAAGCCTCAAAGCAAAACACTCGCGGGGTGGGAATAACAATGGAGGAATAACAACTAGTAAGAAATGCAAATCAACGGATGTCCTATTTCGACGAGACTGTGAAACTCCTTGAGCCGTAACGTCCTAACCAAGCAGTCAGACACCAGACGTCCAAAGGACATGGCCGCGAGGTATCGTTGAAAGCAAAGACAACTCTTTGCTCCTACACCGTCGATGTAAACAGAACTCAACTATCGCAGGAATCACAGGCTTCTCCTGCCAGTGAGTGAGAAACCGGACGAACACGAGCAGCACAAATCTCCATCTGTGGGCACCCGAGCCTATCCCCAGAACCTCACACTTCTACTAACTCTAACGTTCAACTGTTAAGAAAAAACGGTTGCTCTTGGGGTGACTAACTTTGAAATTCGAAAGCCAGCTGGTCACAATCATGGACACCAACTCCTGTACGTAGGTTACATTTTATCAAACATTGATGGCCTGATATTCAAAGTCACTTCATGCTACATGAAATTAGCATATCGTTCGCATTTGTTTATCTTGAGAAGAAGGATGTAAATGCTATTGTTAAAGAACGCCACTGAGGCTATTGTTGATGAGCGTCATCGTTCTGTGGAGTCCAGATGATACAGATCCCATCGTTTCGAAAACAAATATAATTCTTTTCCTCAGCAACACACAGAAGGGTCGTGTGTTTTCAGTAGAGATCTCTCCTCGGAGCTGAGCCATTTTTACTCCACGGCTGTCTTTATTGCCCTACATGCCTGTACGTTTAACTACCTGATGATTTGCGTATTCGCCAACAAGTGCGCGAGACCTTTTGGTGTTTTATACCACGAGGCGTATAGAGAACGCCACGCACTTCCTATATGTAACACGATGTCGATACAATCTTTCTCCCATTTTTTCCAACAGGAGTGAGTCCACATGGGAAAATGTATGGTCATCAAGAGGGAAAGCACCATTTGGAGGTTGTGCGAATCTTCAAAAGATTAAAAAACTCATGGAAATATTTGCGAAAACGACGTATACAAATCAGGTGGGTCCCCCTTAGCTCAACAGAGAACCACAGTGTCAAGCGGAATATTCATTAATGAGTAATCTCATTACAATGAGTAATCTCATAACAGGTATTTCATACCCGGTACTATCCAGATGCTATAGAAACATTTGAGGGTGATAATATGTTACGATGTTACGATTTTCATCGTCAGCTAACGATGGGAGTAATCACAATCATTCTCAGACATCGTGTCTTCGGTAAACTAATCAGCTGTCTACAAACATGGTCAAGGAGCTGTGGACAAGTGTGAGGACATCATGGACATGATGACGTAACCATCTCAGCAGAGCGCCACCGATCAGTTGGCCGGCCAAGTCAAGAAGGCTTACCTATGATAGCCCCCAGATACAGTAGAGTAACGTTTTGTCGGATGGTTTGATGAGCATCAACACTATCTCTATCGGATGCATTCTTCAAAATTCCCGGAAGAAGGATTTTATTGCTTGTTCCCCACCATCAGCTCCCGGGAAATCAAGGAATCGAGTATATGATATCAGATCATGTATATATGTTGTCAAGCAACTGCTGCTTGCTGGTGTCTACGTTACATTGAAGCCACGGATACGGATTATACAAATAAGGGTTGTTAGGTCGGAGATAGCGTTCAAATAATTCAAGAATAAGAATTGAATTTCGAGTTATTCACTGTGTTATCCATTATTCATTATTTTGTGTCATTCTGACCATAATATGAGGGACTAGTGAACAATGAACCTGATCAAACAGTCAATACATCTGGATGTGATCCCAAACAACACGCCCACGTGGGGCCCGTATAGACAAACCATGGGCTGCTGTGTAGGGATATCATGGGAATTCAATGTGGGCCCATAAATATATTTTGCTCGTGGTACCTACGTTTAATGGGCCCCATTGAGGCCCCACGAAAGAAGAAAAAAACATACTAGCTAAGACTGGTGTGATTTTATTGGGGTCTATCAGATAATCGCTCATGTACAAACTATGAGCTGTTGTGTGGGGCCCACGACGGCATCCCATATGGGTTCCATCAATATTTTGTCCACGGTGCCTACTTGCGCCCCAAGTAGCCGAACATTAGCGGGCTCCATTTAAAGACCCACTGGAAACTCACTACCCACGTGAGATCATTGCAGGCCGGTTTATGGGCAAACCATGGGCTGCTGTGCAAGCCGCACATGAACATCCCATACGAGCCCCATGAATATTTGCCCGCATCACGGCCACACTAGAACCCCACGCCCAAGATTGGCGTTATCCCATTTGTGCACATGAAATACCCACTTATGAACGAACCATGGGCTGTTGTGTGGGGCCCAGATAGGAATCCCATATGGACTCTATCAATGTTTTGTCCACGGTCTCTACGTGCGCACCATTAGTGTGAGGTCCGCATGAGCAGTCCGTATGGCCCAATGAGTATTCCGTCCGCAGAGTTTATGTTGGACCCATTTTGGCCACCCTTAATGCGCCTCAGTGAGGCCCCACTGCAAACCAACTCACCTAAAATTGACATGGACATTCATACACACTCATGTGCAAATCATGGGCTGCTGTGTCGGGCATACATAGGCAGCTCGTGATGGCCCCATGAATATTCTGTCCGCGGTATCTATATGAATCCTATGCGGGCAAACTCTCAATTCAGAATAAAAAAGCTACCACATATACGCCTTTTTTTAATGCTACTGTATATTCATGGCCAAGTGCCTTCGAGGTTGACTTTTTCAATGGTATATGGGTGTGTCCACAAATTTGGATTCCAAAGTGTGAGATGTGAGTCGAATTTCAAAAATGTTATGACATCAGTCCTGATACTACTTTTTAAAAAGGTAGAACAATAGTAATATGACGTCAGCTGGAAATGGAAATTACCGCTAAAAATGACGGAGGCGACGAAAAACATTAAGGTGAAGGATGCTCTCAGAGAAGTGAACTCTCTGTGTTATTGTAGAGTGCAACTGAATTGATATCTAATCAAATGTGAATGTTACATAAAACTTGCTCATATTTACATTTTCTCTTTTTTTATGAAATTGAACATTTGCTTATGTCTAGAGTGAACAAAATCATGGAGCTCATTTAAAAGTCATCCGTCTACGTACGAGCATCATGCCTATACCTGCCAAAACACATTGGAAAGATCTACGTGCACGTGTATCGGTCGAGCGTTTCGAGCGATTAAAAAGGTCAACATTACTCCGAGCGTGGCGCTAGCAAACCGCTCGGTTCGCTTGCTTTGCTCGCTCGCGGTGTGAAACTTTTGAGCGATTAACATTATTCCGATTAGATACTCTCTACAAGACGCTCGGTTCGCTTTGCTTTGCTTTGCTTCGATGTGTCCGTTTTTTTTGTGAAAGCAATTCTAGATATCCAACGAAACTCGAACAAACTATGCAGAACCGTTAGAGGTTGATCCATATCACAGGAGTTGATAGCCAAGACCACCCACTACACTACATTCATTTGTAAAACAATGTCATTCTGCTAATACCGTGGCTGTTCTTTGTTGGACACACTCCTTGCTTCGAGCACTTGCTTATCCTAACGTTCTGACCCCATTTTTTTTTTCTAGGATAATATCCGTTTGCTGGGACCGTGTCTGCCATGTGTAACCATCAACTGCAACGTTGCTCCTTTTCTCATGGATACAGATGCAATCTGCTTTTACTATGATAGTGCTACACACATCGAAGTTGTGGTGTTTCAGCAAAGCTGCACATATACGTAGGCCTATTCACGTGGATTTCCATAGCCCCCCCCCCCCCCCCCTTCTTACCGAGATAATGTGAACCCATGTAACGACCACATGCTCGTTGTTCAATTATGAAACTGGCTAACTGTCATGAACATCGGGTATATCCTGTAAGAGTAGAACACCTCTTGAACGAAACAAAATGCCCGAAAGGACCCCAGATAACCCCTGACCTAATGTCCATGAATAGCCCAAAGGTGCCAAATTGGTTCCAGATAGTACGGACGAACTTTCATTGTCATCAGATTCTACTGTAGGAGGGAAGTATTCAAAAAAAAAAAAAAAAATTCACTGCTGGGGTGCTCTTTAAACTGTTTGAATATTTCAGTATGAATAGTGGACCCTGACATTGCGCACACATTCAAATCTGGAGATTTCACAAATGATGTTGTACATTCTAATTCACACTGGTCACATACGGTACACTACCGGTGTTAACAGCAGGGTAACCATGGTTTATTTGACAATATGTATTCGCCAATATTTCCAGATTCGAGAAAGAAAAGAATTGAGCTCGTATATTCGGGGAACGGTCAAATTTTATCAAACCGGCTGCAGAGAATTCACTCGTACTTCTACTTCCTTTTTTCAAAGCCATAAGGAGTCACTGCTTCTTCATTGACAGGTTCTGGGGACGGGAGAAGGAGAAAAAAATCAGTGGAGCGATGTTCTTGAACAGAGACGAGGCCACCAACTTCTTGCAGAGGAAAAACCAACGAGTTCACAGTCGTGTTCGAAGAGATCAACATTATCCCAGGCCTGCTGCAATCCAACCTGCAGGTGGGAAGAGGCTGCAGAATTTTGTTCGCACTCTAGAGAATACCACTAGCGTATATGCTGGGGTCAGGGTTACTCCTTCCCTTCGTCAGGCTCCACAACCCCACGATGGACCTCCCTGAAAATGAAACGAATATGAAAACAGGGGGAAGACGAAGTAGATATGCGGGGATAAGGACTACATCCTACAGTATAGCATCCCGCACGTGGATTACATTTTCCAGATGCATTAGAAAGTGTTTCATTAGCGATATTTATATGAGTAGTTTCAGGACTTACTTTAGTGCTGGGTGTTTGTGTACTCTTTCTGTGTCTTACGTTGCACCTGTTGGGCACTGCAACGATCTCGATAATAACAATAATAATATCAATTAATGAGCCTCCAGAAAGCCATCAGAGACTCGGAACAAACAGAAAATATTTCACCTACCTTTTCAAGAAATCAACGTCGACCACCCAATCAGAACACGCATAGCCGTTTTTATTTTTGTGTCTTCCTGTGGGGAAGGTGAACCCAAAAGGAGACTGAGACCCAAAAAACAAAACCGAGACGGGAGGACATAAATTACTGATTATTTCAATAACTCTCCTTTTCGCTCTTTCTTTTGATATTTCAATAAAGGTGGGTTCAAGAGGGGACCTTCCAAACAAAGTTTGGAGATAGAATATTTTTTTCTTGCATCAGACAACTGACTGTACGCGATTGTTGAATAGGCGTATACATTTTCTGATGTTGTATTAGAAATGGAAAGCACGTGTCCAGGAACGGAGTTAGTGAAGTGAGTGAGTGAGTGAGTGAGTGAGTGAGTGAGTGAGTGAGTGAGCGAGTGAGCGGGGGCTCATAAGTCAAACACGAACAGTTATTTTCAAGATTAATAGAGTAACGTCCATTAACGTCGAAGTTGCGTGATTTGTTGCCTAAAAGGATGACATGCCTCCCTTTATCGTCTGCACCATCGACGGATAATTGAGTTCCAGCATAAATTAACCGGGGTGTCGCTATACCATTTTTAAGGAAAGAGGAAAAGACGAAATATCGTGTCTATTATTTTAACCGAGTGTCTGGCACAATTGGTGCAGCGTCGGCCTTCCACCCGGAAGATCGGTTCGAATCCTGGTCAGGTCGAACCGAAGACAAGAATGGTGCCTTTTTCCTTTTCGCTTGACGCTCAGCTCGAGGGATTGAGCAGGGTAGACAATTTGCTAGTTGTCGTCCGCATGTTATTACCCCCACGTTCCCCCACAGTGAGGTCATTTGAGGTACAGTCAAAGAGGCAGTTCCTCATCCGTGTCATCTTGTGAGGATTCGACTGACAATAGGTGCAGTAATTATAGGGGCATCCGTGCTGTGCCTGAATAGATTCGATATCCTTTTTTTTTTTTTTTTTTTTCTTAATCTGACGCGGTATACAAAGGGTTTTCACTGCGGAAGTCCAGTCAAAATTCATCAGTGAACGCATGGGAGGTTATTCATTTCAAATCCAAGTGTGGCGCACGAGTGAGGAGTGGCGCTCATCGGTCAACCTCAAACAGTTAGCGAGATATGAAGTAGTGAGACATTCCCTTCCAGGCTGGCTGACGAATGAAATCTGCACTGCCTTTCACGATAATGGAAGAGCCGGGCCTTCCAACATCTCATGCGACCTGCGGATATTCGCTAGATTTTTTCATCCTAATTCAGATGTATTGCTAATTAGTTTTCAGGTGAAAGAGGCAGCAGAATCGCCAGTGCCAAACACGTTGTTGTTATCATGATACCGGCTTGACAAGGTCCAGCTGAACCCATCGGTTAAGGCTTTCAACTACCATAGTAAATAGAAAAAAATATATTCACACACACACACACATAGTTGAAATAGTTGGGAAGTAAAAGCCTAACGTTGTTTACAGTGTGACGTCAATAGATTGAAGTATGGTGGATTGAGTCTGCCAAATTTTGAGGTTCCCCATAATCGGAAAGATCGTAGGAAACACAATAATCCCAGTGTTATTCACACCAGTGCGATACGATACGATGCGTTGATTTTCATCGGACGTCCAGTTAAAAAGTGTCATTTTCGATAGGAGTGTTCACACTGGTGCGATACTATACGATCCGATACCATACGATGATTTCATCGACGTCGATTGAAAATATTTCAACTTTCATCGTAAGATAAATTTATCGGATGCGATCAATTGCGCAGTGGCGCAGTGGTAAACTTGCGCACTTCAGCAGAGTCTGGACGTCAACCGGTATTGTGGGGCGATTGGGTGAGAGAAATGGGACTTGGTGATAAAATCAGTGATTTGTTTAAGTATTGGGCAGTGGCGTAACCAGGGCAGATATTGGCCCCTGATTGAAGCTGTTTGGCCCTATTTGCAACTGCATATATATATATATATATATATATATAATATATATATATATAATATATATATATATATATATATATAGATATATATATATATATGACCTACAAAGCCATGCTATCAGTTCGAAGCCATAATGCCCTCCTCATATATTTAATAGCATGACTAGTGAGATTAGGGAGAGGGGTGTACGGAAATTCCCTGGAGGGGTCGATCCACAGCCTGTCGTATTGACGGGAACAACCTACCCCTCATGCGAAGAAAGATGCAGGAAAAGAAACAAGAAAAAACAACGGTAAATGAGCTGGGGGGGGGGGGTTATTTTATGCCAATCTAACGCCAGCCAATAATGTCTTTGTGGGTCAGTGAGGAAAGTAGCAGGGTACACGGTGGAGCGAGCCGTAGGTAATTATTTTACATGCTTGTTCTGAGCAGAGTAATCAAGCTCCGTGTTTCCAGCTTGAATGTGCTTCCAGTATTCCCATAGTCCAGGAGGACGGCGTTGATGCTCACTGTTGAACTGAAACGGAGACTGAATGCTTCCTAGGTTACCTCACTTCGCCGTTTCCTTGGATACCACTGCCAGGCGGGTTGTCCAACGACTATGACCTTGGGATGTGCGGTGGTCACGGAGATCAGCTGCCTGTTCTATGATCGTTCATTGCGCTTCTTTGAGCATTATGGCGCGCATCCCGTTGGATGATCCCGTCCACTGTGTTCTGTCTCCACGGGACCCCCTTAGGTTAGGGCCGTTCTCCAGGGCGGCCACGTGGTTCATGGTTAGCGCAGCTCCGCGGTTACCACTACCTAGGAGAGTTAGGGGGAAGGGACAGGCTCTGGTGGCTTGCTCAGAGAAGGCTGGGTGGTTGGAAGCGGCGGATGCATGCGGATGAGTGCAGGCATGCCGCTCCATGAATGATTGTGTTCGAGCAAAATAAGTCGTGAGGTAATTTATGTATGGAAGAAACGTCAGTGATGTCCAACGAGAAAACGGTGTTGAATCCGTATTCACCTGTTTCCATCAGGTTGCCCCTAGTGGGCGTGAGCTGCAAGATTGTAGCTGCTTTTTTAAACTGGAGAGACAAACACTTATTTCACGTCTCCCACGAGTTACTGAGAAAGGGACACAGGCTTCGGATTTGCTTTGAAATTACAATTCTTCAAATTCAGAAAATCTGCCGACCAAGTTATTCCACTGGCTGAGGCGACAAAAGGGGAAAACTTGTATTTTCCTCAACTCCCACCACTTTTCTGTTATTTCAGTCACCGACACGTCCGATAAAATTATCTAACGACATTTCTATCGCACTGGTGTGAACACTCCATCCGATTCAATTATCGTATCGTGTTAGTATCGCACTAGTGTGAACATCGCTTGATACAACGGGAACACGAAGTAGCCCATCACGCCTTCCTTCCAACGGACTTTAGACTTCAGTAGACAAATTGAAAACCTACCATTCCGAGCGTTCACTCATCGCAGTATTTTCAGCGCTATGTTTAGCAGTAGTTTCGTGTTGCGGGAACTATAGCTCACGAGGTGACTTTTTTCATTTGTCAAACAGAGAGTTGTTGACAATACGTGCTAGGTGAATTTGGGACTTATTTCCTTGGCATATATAATCCTCGGAGACGGAAACTCGGGCACACCGAGACTGACAACTGCTCTGGTATGAAAACCCCATCAGGTAACCAAGACAACGTTATACGAAAAAATGACAGTCAAATCTATCTGATTTGATTTGATTTCTACGGGTTCATGAATTCAACTAAGGCTCATTTAGGAACCCTGGCCGCATTGATCGTGGATGAGCACCGGCGATAACTCGCCTCCTCTTCTCGACTAGTGCTCAGATGAAACGAGGCAGGGGTGTAACCAATCCCAACCTGCTCCCGGGACCGCCATTTACGTCCCGAACCGAAAGGACTATCAGTGAACTCCAGGACCCGAGTTCAAGTTCAACGTGACTGCTCACTGCCGACAGACGAGACTTATTGCAAATATCCCGTAACAAATCCCAGTCACCCAAGAAAATCCACTGTATCACAGAGGAACCCATGGAGTGAAGACCAGTTCCTCGCCCATCGCAACGGCAAGCGCAGCCACCTAGGGAATTCTAACCCGGAATATGTGGTTGTAAAGTGTAACTGAGAACAATCTACATTCTTCCGCCACATAGCTATCTATCTATCCGTTAGACTATCCAGCCCCTTGAACTGAGGACCAATAAATCGGCCGATTAGTCGATTCGCTCACAAGAAAATCAAGATGCTTTCCCCAAGTGGATATCTCCTTGGACCAGCTGGTATTTGACCTTGAAGTGGTTTCAATTGCACTGGGAACGTATTTTTTAACGTGGAACTCGAAACCAGCGACGGGGGAGTGCGCTAATAACTAACGAGAATGAAATGTCCGGAGGGGAATAGTATGGATACATATCCTTTTTTGAATATTTTTGAATCCTACAGCATCGGCCCAGTTACAAGGAATATCATCTATCTATCTATCTATCTATCTATCTATCTATCTATCTATCTTCTATCTATCTATCTATCGATCTATCTATCTATCATATGTCTGTCTGTCTTTATCGAATTGCTCCTTCAACATATTTTGATAAATCGTAATGACACTTGATCACATTGATGAGAAGGGCCATTTAGGTTGTTGATTAAAGACAAGTGGTAAAATATAACCTAGAGGTCAATTCAGCCAGTTGTGAAAATACGCGAGCGCCTCTCCTCTCACAATTCAGATTGGATGATCATGAGGGTAAGTCAGTATTATCAGGGACCGATGGTTCTAGGGGTCTGGGATTTGAATTCAACGGCCATCCGGTAGTCATTTCGGCCAGAAGGAACCATGTTAGGAGTCATATGAACAAAAAGCTTCTTCTCCCAAAGACTAAATTGGAGGGGCAGGATGGTTTGTTATTAATACTATCGGTCATTGCTTTATATGTGGTGCTCAGGAATGTTGGGGGAGATGTAATATGGGGGTAAATTTAAATGTCGTCATTTTGTTCTACTTTAGAGCGATTCTCCTCCTACAGAGTACACCAGCTGATCATGAAAGTTGGTTAATATTATCATTACCAATGGTACATATTGAGTGTTCACGACTTCGATATTAGAGTGTCAATTTTGGCCATTTGGTTTGAACGGAGAAACTGCGTTCACTCCTCTATAATAGATTGGTGGTCAGCGCATCCGGGTCAGTAGTATCATTGGACCATTGGCACATACAGAGGAACTAATGGAATGACATCTAGGGGACAGTCGATATTGCTCATTTCGTTCGAACGGTCAAGCGGTTTCTATCCCTACAAAATGGATTGGATATTCATGAAGTGGAATATGGAGTGTTCGTCCAAATGGAGATTAAAGGTCATCCATGGGTCACTCAGTATCATGATGCCTTGACATACAATAATGAATCGCTGCATTTTGCTAACCGGTGTTGACTTAACACTTTGCTCCAGTATTTCCCCACATGTTTATCCAAGGAAGTTGGGCGAGGCACCTTGTTCACACAGCCAGCTGTGTACACACATATGTGAATCCCTTGTGGTTACGCTGTCCCATTATCTGCCTCACCCATGTTAAATATTTGTGCTCACTATCAAAGACGAAATTAGTCAATCGCTACCATCACATGTTACATAGTTCCCGTTAACGAATACAAAGTAGGCGTATATGTAAAACACCGTTAGCAATATAGTTAGACTGTTATATAATTAACTGTCAAAAGTATGCAAAACAAAGTGAGACAAAGAATAATTGACATTTGGTTTCGAGTGTTTCCATGCAACTATGTTTATTTACTACAGTAACCACAGCGAACAAGACTTCCCAGGAGATATCCTGAAAAAAATATTGTTTCATCCTTACAAGACTGATCGAACCCACCGTTACTCTACTGATTTCATATCTAGTCGCCTATCCTAACGCCCATAATTGATATTTTCACGATATTGCATGTTTCCCTCGATGACGACACGAATGTGAAGAAAAGTCTTGGCTTTTCGTGCTAGCATGTAAATAGATTGTCTGTGGTCTCAAAAAAAAAAAAAAAAAAAATCGGGTAAAATGTAGGTGTAATACTTAGAAAGGGTTTACTGCACTGCCACTGCGTATAATGCCCTCACTTTGTACTAGTTCACACCAGTAGTGTCATGCAATGAACGACATCGCAATCGAACAACTCGCCATTCATGACTAACGACGTTGGTTAGCAACATGGGGATATTGGGGAAACCATTGGTCAACTATCTAAGCACACTGGAGATATTGACCCAAATCGCAGGATAAGACAACGATTTACCTGTTTACGGAACTCCAGCGGCTGTATATCGAAACTACATCCGAATAATATTTGGATGTTTTACTTTTTCACCCAGAGAAGTTTCGGGAAGTCTTTGTAGCTCATGTTGGTAGCCAGGGCCTCTTCATTCCCAGGTCCCGGGCCTTGTCAACCTAACGCACCTACTCGCGACGTCCCTATGAACTTTTGAGATGAAGCTCGATGTTCCCGCTTGTTGCCTCCGCTGAATTGATGTCAATAAAAATAGACGAGTAAAGCAGCCGTGCACGCTTCACCTAATGACCCAATTCATCATGTCGCATCTTCACTCGACTTGTTTCACCAAATACGAAATGAATATTTTTCAATAAAGCCATATCATTAACTCCAGATAGCCACTCATTCGTGGATTAGAAACTGAAGTTGCTAATCCATCCAGGATAATGCTCTTGCGATGAACGACATCGATTCACCTACCACGGCTTCGCTAGTCTCCTTTGCTAAGCTGAATGCCCCAAAAAAAAAACTAGACATAGAGACAAGAGAACGCCTCGTACAAAGCATTACCAGCGCAACTTTAATTTTTCTTCCTGGTTTGAGGAACTTCCCGCGTACTCCTTCAGAATGTTCTCAATCGCCTCTGGAAGACCTTCTCGGGGCAGCTCCTTTCATGAGATTTTCGCTGAGTGTCTTCAGAGCTTCCTCCGACTGGGGGTTTTTTTCTGCAATTTAACATAAGCAATCATAGTGAAGAAGCGATCATTTCTGGAAGAAGACGAGAGTACCGTAAAAACCAAAATACCGTATTGTCATTAACATTTCTTATTCCTTCACCATTGTATGACCAGTGTCCACCTGACCCGGGGACTTCTGTCCACTGAGTAGGAACCAACGTGAGATCTAGTGAAAATTGAATATCCATTTAGACATAATGGAAACTAGGTGTTCCATTATACAGTTATCCAATTGTAAAATGTCCAATAGAATTTGGTATCGTAAAATGTCAAATAGAATCTCATATCGCACATCCCATTTCCCTGACACTATATCGATTCACATCACACCAATGTTGGCAAGATACCTCAGGAGAATTCGGCCAGGAGTAACCGCGAGTAGTATTCAGCTGTAAATATTCATTAGTAGGTACCGCTGGTGTTCTGTATTTGATAAATATAACAAAACCCTTATTGATTATTTAAAACTTCTCGAACCTTCAGGAAAGTTGCGTCGATTTCATCTCCAATCCGCTGGAGGGCGAGTCCAACCTCTTTGTACTTTTCGTCTGTTTTGCCATTCTCGAGAGGCACAGACTTCTCTCTATGAGATGAGAAAAAATCATTTCGAAGAAGCGTTGCTAAATCAGAAAAGACACAGAAGACTAGCATCGGCATTCCCTCAATGTTTTTCTCCCCTTTGCAAGCATGTTTTTTACAAATGTATTATGCTAATAATAGAATACCGTATATGTCCTCCTCTTTGAAGAGCTTGAGACAGAATGTTTCTTCATTGCCTGCTTGGGTTATTAG
Organism: Sclerodactyla briareus; assembly: GCA_026419785.1. Classification (NCBI taxonomy): domain Eukaryota; kingdom Metazoa; phylum Echinodermata; class Holothuroidea; order Dendrochirotida; family Sclerodactylidae; genus Sclerodactyla; species Sclerodactyla briareus. The sequence continues at coordinate 360,234 of JAODTK010004999.1, read as the reverse complement.
CGTTGGAAAGCGGACAATCCCCAGAGTCGCATGATCTCAGGTTCATGGAACGTTTCGAATCTAGTCAGTCATCCCACTCTCCATATCTTGCAAGTTGCTAATATTATAAAATTATTCAATCAATATATTTGAATATTTATTTGCAAATTAGTTTCCTTTCGAGAAAATCTATATTCGTTGTAATTCATGATCTTGCTTCGGAGAGACCTAAATTTTCCATCCTGTTTCAAAATTTGGTACCATTCAGTCCTTCCATCTCTGAATGTATCGAACAGAAATCCTCCCCTCAATCCACATTTTTTGGGTAAATTGTGTTCTCATCTGTTGGAAAATTTTGAACATTGAGCAATGGAATCATCGAATCTCTTGGATACTAGATGTTCTGTCAATTTTCTACAGAGCGTTGAGCTCGTTCCGTGTTTCTCGAGGGCCGATTTGGATGGCTTTTTTTGGGTTCCGGGGTAATGTAGATAAAATAAATTGTTAAGAGGTTTGAATGCTGTGACTCATGGAAGGGGGCACGAAAGAACGGTAACGAGATAATGAACGTTTACGTTCCTTGGGAAAGTGTCGCACTGAGAACAAACAGTTTTCTTCGATGAATAGGGAGGTTTTCCTGGCCATTAAACGTAAAGAGACATCGTGGCGAATATTATCGTTTTAATGTTTCCTGTCTAATTAAGATCGGTTCGAGGTTCTCAGAAGCTAGTCCAACGTTCTGGTGCTGAGCTCATTTTAAGAGGCATATTGCCTATAATATTAAAGGATAATCATCCTTGCGTTTTTCTCTTATGGTAGGGGGATGCAGAAAGTCAAGGACAGCATTGGTCAATTGTTAGTTCCTACTAGAGTAATGCAACAGCGATAGTCAGGAGATAATCAGCGTTCTTAATAAATATTGTTTCGTCGGTGTTCACTCCGAAGTACTTGGATTATTTCAGAGATCTCAGGTGGTGTGCCCAATGATAGCATTGGTAAGATAGTTGTTTTCTGATGTGATGAAGGAGGAACGCATAAACAAGAGTAGTAAAGTTTCCCTGGTCCGAACGGAGTTCACTCCTTCTTATGATTTTTTGCCGATCGATCATTTGTCTGTCCATTAGCTATAATTTTCAATGAACCTTGTAAAAGGTGTTTCGAATGATTGGAGGAAGAGAAATGTTTCTTCTCCTATATTTTCAAGAGAGGCAATCGGTCTCTTTCTTGTAACCACAAGCCAGTGAGTCTTAACCGTGTTATCTAGTGTTAAATACATTATTCGGATCATATAGTCATAATTTCTTTCAATGAGTATAGTCAAATTCGGGTTCTCAGCATGGTTTTCGGGAAATCGTTTCGTGTTTGACTAATCTCTTAGAATTGTGGAAGATGTCACTAGTGCAATTGACAAAGACAGTGTTGTTAATATAATTTTCCTAGACCTTCTGAAAGCTTAACCAGTTCCCTCTTGAGCGGTCTCCCCCCTTGCTCAATTGAACAGTTCCGGCATAAGGGGGATATCCTTAGGTGGATAGGAAACACTGAGTTGCATCAATGGCGTTCTTTTCCTTGGCAAAAAGTTACTAGTTGTTGTTCCCCAAAGATCGGTTCTTGGGCCATCACGTATTCAGCGTCTTTGTCCGTCTGTTCCAGCAACTGGGTGGAACTTCCCCACCTTGGAAAGCCCCATCCTGTTCCAAGCGTGGAATCCTTACTTCTCGAAAGATAAGCAGGTAAATGTTAACGTAGCGGAGGCTACTAGATTAATTCACTGTCTCAGAGATTTACCTTACCAGGAAAAAATTAAGGCGTCTCGGTCTAACTTCAATGGGGATGAGACGAATTCGAGGTGGTTTGATTCAGATTTTTCCAAAGAATGGTCCATGGATATTTCATGAGTCTTCTGATACTACCATCGACAAGGGACATTGCCTAAAGCCACGTGGCAAACGCTGTAGATTGGACATTCGTGAATATTTCTTCACGCAGAGAAGTAATTAATGAGTGGAATAGCCTTCCTGGGAATTTCGGTTTGTCTGAGAGTGTCAATGCATTCAAGAACAGTCTTGATTTGTTTTCTGCAGACATCTGGGTTATCCTTTCCTTTCGGGATGCTGTGGCGTCAGGGTCTTCAATGAGGATTTTGTCCTTCCTGACCCCTTTACAATCAACTCTTCCCTGAATTAAACTGAGGGAAAACCGTAAATATGAAAAATTCGCTTGATATGTGGTTTCCCTCTTCAAAACGTAGCAAAGGCAATTATTTTTTCCATACTTTCGAGATAAAACGTGTTTTGTGAATATCTAGGAGTGTTTGACGGACACGCTATCACACACACACACACACACACACACATACACAAACAGTCACCCCCTCGAGTGTTTCCATACAAGCTGTTGTTATAGCAACCAGCGACAGATCTTCAGGACTGTCGATACCTCAAGACCTTCATAGACACGTGCACTGTAAGAGTGAGAGTGTCATAATTGTTTGGACTTCTGCATGGAATCACTCCATTAGCAGTTTTCCTATTGGATCAGTCACTGGACGCGTCCGATTAGCACAGGTAAATCATGCCTTCATGTGAAGTGGATTGGTGTAGTTCGGCAGACCATGATGATGAAATGGGAGATTATTCAAAGAATATGTGTACAATTTGGATTTTCGACGGAATGTTGGACACCACAAGGACTAATACACCCCCTATGATAAGGCTACCGTGAGTTTTCAGAGAAAAATGTTTCCCAAATAATAGCTGATGCGGAAAATATAGCAAACAATTTTCCTCACATTTTAGAACTCTCGTTCCGTTCAGTTTTCACAGCTTGATCCGAATGAAAGATCAGAACTTAAATAAAATTATTTGGCTCGAACAAGCATTTTTTATTCTCCTCATCCTCGCATTCTACCCCGTAACTTCTTTTACTTTTAATATTTACCCACCGAGATCTTCATTTTTATCTTGATCTGGCATAATTTTCCGTCTTCTCTAGGTTTGCTTTATTCGCCTAATTAAAATTATCAGGTTTTGGCGTACAGCGTTCATCAGTCTTGTCCAACGAAACGTCTACTACATTACTAATAACAACTGAGGAAGAACCAGCCTTAGTCATCAACCCTTCTCGCGTCTGACATGCACTCACTGGGCTTACTCACCCGAAGACTCGTTGGGACCTCTCTGGGGTGTCGATGTGCCGACGCCGTCCGAATGTATGTCGGTTGGAAACTCAAGCCCCAGGTCGAATGAGTGTTGCCGTGCCGTACCACTCCGGTCCTCGAGAGCTGTAATTCAATTGAGGAATGTCCTCGTCTGGTCTATTCGATCTAACATTGTTGAGACCACCCTGCCTCTGGAAATCGCATGACCTGCTCCTAACGGTTTCCTTGAAATGCTTTAGGTCATTGCTGGGTCGGTCTTGAACCTTGCCCGTTGAAGGTCGAAAAGACGAACACAACAGTGGAGTGATTGATTGATTGGTTGATTGGATACCGGTGTGTTCGTGCTATGCGGTGTTTTCTGCTGTATGCAGGGGAAGGAAACGATGTTAGAGCTCGAAGCGAGGCAAGAAGCACTGATGGCCTATTGAGAATTGTTAGCATTTCAACGAACGTTCAGACTGATTCACGCGTGTATTACATGACTGTTCAAATGGTATGGCCCTCTGACATCTGGCGGATGAATCCCAATAAACATAATTATCATTTACTGTAGTGTGTTGTATTCTGTAACCATTTGAGGACAACCCAAAAAATGTGACTTCGCGTGAATTTTAACACAGAAGGATTTTATTATGTTCAACCTACCTTCCGATATATGCATGAACGGTTGAAGATTTCTCTGGTCTCGGTGATGACATCATGGCGACCTACGCCTCTCCCGGCGGTAGTGGACATCGCCATAACCTGTTGGATCGTACTCCGAAACTCCGAGGCTTGAGAAACTTACAGGCGTTCAGTTTCCCGATCAGAGTCCATTCTCGAAACCAACATTATGCTCGAAGCTAGGAATAATAATTTGAACTATTAAGTGAGCAATAGTGTATTTGTTCGGACTTGACAGCGTGGTTGTGCTTCATCAGCTTGCTTTGATTCGACTACTTTTAGATGAGGGCATCGTCCTTTTTTCAACTTCCTCCTCCAAAACGCAGTAACAATAGACATCGTACTTTTCATTCGATGAAAAATACAACATATCAGCTTTGTAATTGTTTAATATTAAAGTGAAGTTAATTTATTTAACATCTAATGTCAATCGATCTAAGTATATACATGGATTAGATACATGGATGAAAGTGTGAATTTACACCAGTTTTCATTGACCTTTTCATAATTCTGATTGTAAGATAAGTCTGATAATTCTGAAAGTTGTTTTGGGTTTCGTTTTTTTATTATATATATACCAATTTACAGAGCCTCTTTTCACAACGAGAGTTCACACAAAATAACATATCACTCCAGTAACAAGAGGCAATCACCTAGCACGCGATTAGACCAGGTCATCGAAAATGCATATGTGAAGGTAAAGAATACTATGGAAATTATGGAATTACCTACCGGTGAAAAAAATGTGAGAATGTTTAGCTAGAAATCGGAGGAGGATAGAATTGTATAAAATAGAAGGATATGTAATGTTACAAATATAAGTTAAACCATTGAACATATGCAGAAATTACAATGGAATTCCGAAAATAAATTAGTTTTCAGACGCCTCCGGAAATTGGCAAGTGTTTGCAGCATCCATATGTTCTGCGGCAGCTCGTTCCTTGTTCCAGATTGCTGAAGCAGATTTGATGTCTTTCACCTTAACTTTGGGAACGACGAATGCGCGGGAGTTCGAAGAACGTATTATTCGCTCGGCGTATGGCACTGTCACCACTTCTGTCGAAGAGTCTGGAGCTAATCGAGGTGAACGGATTTATGCGTGTGCACCAGGATTTTGAACTTCAAAACCGGCGGTGGACCGGGAGCCAGTGGAGACCCTTCAGAACAGGGGAAATGGTGGAGAGTAGAGCGAGGTCCTTGTGACTCCATGCAAGGCGGTGTTTTGAACACGTTGTAATCTAATTGTGTTTTAATTTAATTTTCTAAAAAATTGTTATATACCACGCGTAATGTGCTGATGTGTTTCCACTTGCATCATGAAAAAGAAATTGGGAGGGTCCCCATCGTCGAGTAGCCTATAGGGCCTGTTAGGTTTTTTGATCATTAAGTCCGCATTTGTGGTGTTGTCGGTACGACTGCACGTGTAGAATTCTTATTTCGAATTCTCAATTTAAGAAGCACGTTTAGCATGTTGGTTGATCAATACACTCTCGATCGAAATCTATCTGTGTGCAATTTGCAAATAGCATGCTAGGAGAGACCCCCGTACCTCTACTAGCTCAGCGCTGCCCGGCCTAGTCCCTCATAATCTCACCTCGAAACACTGACCCGTTCGATTAAAAACACGTCGCAAAATGGGCAAGAATATCCATCAGTCAGGAAGTATTTATCAGTTTGTCTGCCAGTTGCAAACTGATTTCCTTAATCAATATATAGATCTGATTAGCGACTGTCCAATGTGGTGGTGGCCTATGCTGGTGCGCATTGCTATGTGTGTATCTTCTGGCTGTAAATATAACGCGGTTCGAAATTTATTCACCCGGAATGATGACCACACATGAAGTTAAACTACCTGCCTTGATAGCAAAGCATAGTATGTAGCACATTTACCTTATTATACCCAACAGGAAACAGCAAGGTCTGGTTGAAGCGCACCGCCTGCACTGTAACGCGAAAGTACCGGTAAACCCTGTCCGCCATATGTAAGCCTACATGGTCATTGCGTACCTGCGTAGCCTATATTTGATACGTATATTACACTTAGGCTATTGTACCGGCCCCCATTGCCCAGCTCGTAGACCCTTGGCACTCAGTCATCTACATAGTTTGGACTATAGACCGAGAACGTTGTTTTGTATTCGTGCGCTCATGTTGCTCCTACTGTGGTAGCAATACGGAACAGGCCTGCTTAAACGTCATGGTTAATGTGTCCATGCGAGAAACAACGTTTCATAATGTTATCAGCCAGGGATTTCCGTGTGGCTACTAATAAACGGTCTAGGTCGGAGAAACTTCCATTTTTGGCTGTCACGGTTTTTGCTGTGAATTAAGGTCAATTGAAAAAAAAAAAACTTTTTTGCGGCGAACAAGCCTTTAGGGCCACAACGAACTTCCAATCTGGGCCTGGCCGGGAGTTTCGCTCAGATTAATGGTTAAAAAGTTGTCAGGACCCTTTATACGAGTCGCGAAAGTCGCAAGTAGTAAGGAAGAGAGCTGAGTACCAAGAATGCGTGAGAATTCGCGAGATCTGACGAAAATTTAAAGCAGTTCATTAGAAAATTTGGCCATATATATATAGTATAGATAGATATCTATATATATTTATATACTAAATAATATATATAATATATATATATATAGATATATATATATATATATATAGATAAATTAATATATATAATATATATTCAGGGGGGTGGGGGAACCTCTTCTCTCCCGGTATAATGGCTACCCATGGCTAATGTTAACATGTCGCTACTACTCCCTCCGATGCTGCCCCATCTCATTCTATAACCATCAGCGAGGGCCATAACGGGCTGTCATGGATACACCCAGGCAGTAACCGACTGAAATGTCAGCTGGGAGGTGCATGAACATTTGTCATTCAACTCCTTCCTATGGCCGGGTTATATTCCATCATCATCAACGGCCTAGGATAATCGCTTCGTGGCTAAAACGTGTTTCATGGCCGCCCCAAGTCCACTATTTACTAAATTATAACGTTCCGTAGTTTTCGTACGCATGATCATGATTTCCTAATTTGGGGCAATTCCCTAAACGATTTTCGTCTTTCCTAGACCTTTCCGGCACCCATGAGATCGGGGTTAGAATCCCATCAAACCAGAAACTTTGAGCATTGTGTCTGTTGGGTGGGCGCTCAGCACAAGGGTCTGGGAACATGGAAGGTGACAACGAGGGGTATGACTTTGCTAGTTGGCTGTCTGTCGTGTGATTACCCTCCAAGTTACCACCAGGTAAGGAATCCGCCAAGAAGCTTGCCCTTATGCCGTTAGACCTTGCCAGTCTCTCATTGAAATCTTCGGCCGCATTGATTCCAGATGAGTCCCCGAAAACCCATATCTCGCTTGAATGTGAGGAACACCCTGTTTTATACCACCCTCTTATCTAATCCACACCACGGTATTTCTTATATGACTGTATACTCTTCTTCTAAACTGCGAAAAATGCAACTAATAGAACCCTCCTACTCCCTGAACACTCCCGCAGGAATAACATGGCAACAAAACTGCATAGTGATAGCTTGTATCGACAACGACAAGACGACAACCTTGCGCGGAACCAATCTGTCACCAATGTGGTAGTGCAGGGATTTGGGAGAAAGTATCATTCTTGCCCCCTCCATTAATCTCCCATTACATACTGTATTATAGACATTCATTCTTTGCCCCCTCATTAATCTCCCAATTACAATATCTGTAATTATTAGACATCAAGGCAGTCAAGCCATCACTAACCCCTTCAGCTTTCTGGTTATATAGGAGTTTATTTTTTTCTAGCGATTCTCCACTAGAGTGCCGAAGGTGTTACTGGCATTCCTAGAATTACCAGGGAAACGACAGCACTCCCGCGATCCGAGGAAGTAATTGTTACGTGTTAATTGCAATTCATTATTGCTACTTTCGATTACCCAATAACGTATCGTATTTGTAGTCATGTGTCTATTGGGCTAACATCAACAGGGAAATAGAGGATCTGGTTGGAGCTTGCCACAGTTGTCAGCAACATGCAAACTCTTTGCCACCAGAACCCCCAGAACAGACAGAGATTCCAACTAGCCATGGCAAGTCATTGCCTCCGATTTATTCTATGCCAACGGGAAAAAGTACCTATTGATTGAAGATTACTATTCAAAATTCCCAATTGTTAAGGCTATACCTAAAGGTAATCTACAATTGGTACTGTTATCGACCTTTGCAAAGATGTATTTTCTGAGTAGGGATACCAGAGAAATTTGTTGGGATAATGGTCACAAGCTATGCAAGCCAAGAGTTCCACGAGTTTGCTGAGCAATGGAGCTTCGATCATGTCACGTCAAGCCCCAGATATACGCAGCATAATGGATTTATTGAAGAGCAAATTCCGATCGTAAAGAAGTACAATCGTTAAGGCCTAAGGACACAGCTCTTCAGACGTAAAATTGGCGTTGTTGTGGTTTGCGTTCGACCCCCATTGATAATACGATACCATCTTCCAGCCAGAGTTGTTTGCATTGCCGTAAAATTAAGTCTAATCGTCTGTAGATACCAAAAGTTGGCCGAGAGAGATGGTGTATGCGAACGCCTTCAGGAAAGGCAGCAGGAATTCTCAAATTCTATTTTGATAGGGTGTAAAGCCTTAACCTCTAGATACGGACAGCAGGTTTAGTCCCGGCCAAGGAATCAAATGTTGCCAGTGCAAGCCAGAGCCTAGGTCATACGAGGTTGAAACCCCAGCTGGGGGTTTTGCGAAGAAGAAAATGCAAACACCTAGGCTAGAATGGAGTTGTAGCATTCTCTCCTAAAGGAGAAACATTAGATGTCTTATTGATTGGATTCAATGCAACAGTCATCGGACAGTGGTGAAGTACACTGAGCGGTTATAAATGGTGACGGTTTACGTCATTCGGTCTGATGTAGAGGTAAGACCGAGGATGAATTAGATTTTGAAATTGTGTAGTCGTTATATGCGACTCTGACATCGTTATTTTTGTTGGAAGTAATATTTGAAATGAATATGATATGTTTGATAGTTTTATTTTTTGCAAATAGCCAGCTATATGATTTTATATATTTGTATGCAACTACAAGCCCTTGTAAGTGACTAAGATCAACGGAATTAGGTTCCCTTCATTATTATATCTTATTAATTACTCATACTTGCATCTTTTATGACGTATAGGGGATGTAAAATGATTATTCATTATTGCACTTGGATTACCCAATAAAAGTATCGTATTTAGTTCGACCAATCACACATCAGTATGTAATTAGATGCCATCCTATATAAGTGAAGCCAGCCTTGTAGCGGCCTCTGCTCACTCGTCTGCCCAGCCGTTAACACCTGCCTATGTGGGTGTCCAGTATGTCCAGTTATGATGTTCAGTTATTACTAGAATAAACATTAAGTTGTACTACACCGCTATCTCTACTATGCCCCATATCAGTCTTCCCTGAATACCATGATGTCCGTCGGTATATTACAATTACATTAGGGTATGTGTGAGGTTTATGCCGTTGAAAATCCTGTTCAAAGTCTCTGAATATCAATCACTTGGTGGGGGGAGCGATGTGGAAATGTCTCGGCCAATTTCACATAGGAATATTGCTCATTTCAACAGGATTTGAACCCCAAATCCTCCGCCCAAACCCCAAGATCCATGTCCCATTTATTAATTAAATAACTGCGTTCAACTGTCTTGCAGAATTTCAGCTGGTCAGAAAATTCCCCCGTTACAAAACAACTCTCTAGTTTATCTGAATTTGAGTCCATTTTCAAATTGATTCGACTGACCCATTACGGGACTGATGATTGCAATGTGTTAAAAGTGGAATTCCAAGTCGAGTCTCACGTATTGTTTCATGGCTCTAACAGGTTTCTGTACAGCAGTTAACTCCGGGTAACAGGTTCAAACGGGTGGGGGACTGGGGCCTTGTTGAGTTCAGGAGTTAGTAGGTGAGCTTAACAGTTCGCAGATATATTGCGGGGGGGGGGGGGGAGGGGTGGCCTCATGGGTACATGTGTGGGGGTAAACGGTCCCAGGGTACCTTGAACCCATGCGATCGTCACAAGGAGGTTTTCGGGAGGGGTGATCGTTCAGCAACTGTGTTACCGGTTACGCGTGGCAGTATTTCACGGGATTTCCTTGGAATGGGGACAATAACATTGAGCTATCGAAGCAAGTTTGTACTCGGTGATGCCGCATACATACAAATACATCATCTAGGAGCATACATCCTAATCCTAAAGACGAATAGGTGTGTAATAGGTGAATTTTACTATTATTTGTCTCGGGTTGACTTATGTAAGTAGTTTCTTGATGTTCTACTCATCTGCCAACACCGCAGAGGGTGTCTTCGCTGGTGTGGCATTGAGGACGTACATTGTAGTGCACATACATAGCATAACGAGTACTGAGTAGCTTGTCCTAATAATTCGTGAGTTAGAGATGCATTAGCAGTTGTAACAAAATGCAATAGACATATTTGGAAATGACCCACTCCCTCATTAGTTGGATAGATCTTGAACAATAAGACATGTCGGGTTGATATTTGTGTAAAGGTATGAGATATTTCGCCTTTTTATATAAATTATAGTCGTTAGCTCATTGAAATGACTTCATGCACACTCTAAAGTTAGTCGGTTTTTCATGAAATGTTATATATATGGTTACTATCGTCTGAAAGAAATTTAACAGTAGAGCGGGGTTTCCCTGGATCATTGTTATATCTAATTTACATTATTTATTATGCGCATATAGATGTAGGTAGCATTAATGGCATGGATATGGATGGTCCACCTATTTGTTTTGATAAGTCTCATCATATCCCGTACTAGAATCGTTTTGGCAAAAACTAGCGAGAATAGCGATCGTAGCCAAATTGTTTGGAGGTCAACTCCTCCCATATTTTTGACTAAGTCACCACCTATGGCAATTTAGTGTTGTTTGGCCATGCAATTATGCATTTACAATCATTGGAGCAGGCAGTAGACACAGTGGTAACTTCTTTGCCTTCTCTTTTCGCAAAATATCTTCAGCCTTCTATGGGATAATGGGAGCGAGTGGTTCAATCCTATTCAGGTCATACCAAGGGACCATAGTACCAGTTGCATGCTTGCCAGAGACTTTCAGGCACAAAAACTGAGGGACAAAGCGAAAGTGGCGAAGTAGGAAATGACAACATCGCACACATCGTCGAAATGTAAATAAATTCACCCAACATGATATGCCGCCGAGAGGCCTCATCTGTGGTAGGGATTTGCAGTCCGCATTGCAGGCATTTTCAAGGTTTGCACCCCTCGCAGGAGCCCAGTTTCGTTCCAGCCTTGTAAACCCTCTCATTGCACTGACCACTGGCAATTTTCAAGCTCACCAAACCACTCTGGCTCGGCGAGCGAGCTATTGTAGTCATGCATGTCTGTCTGTCTATCTATCGTCTTTGTATAGCTTATTTACCTAATCGATTCATCCACAATTGATTCAGTTTGTTGGCGCTCCCCCATTTCGCTTCTTTGGTTCATAATGAAACTTGATCACATTGAGCCCACGTGAAATGGCATTTAAGTTTCCAAACTGCGGTCAAAGGTCATCTGCTGGTACATTTCTGCATGTCGTGAAATTACAATACACAGAATTCTCTCATACAGTCCTAAATTGGATTATCCTGAAATGGATCCTCTGGTCATTATTATGGGTTGACTGCAGGCAATTTGAGGTCAAAAGTACCTAAGGGCTTCATGATAGTTTGGAATTATTTATGATAGTAGGCCTGTTTGAGGTTGTTATCATCTATGGGACAAATTTGGCCTTTCTATCCGACTTCTTGGTAATCGTAGGAGTCAATACCGTGGAGGGGTACTAGATCCCCCTATTTGAAGCCTTCCCCCCTGCTTAAACTCTCAAATAAACTTTTTCGACGGTGAAACTGAGACTGGTGCTATGGTCTGCTCCATAGAACAAGAACAGTGTAGTTATATATCGAGGGCCAAGCAAAACTATTCTTCACTGCTCAACCTCCTGAAAAAACTTTAGTCCTCCGGAGTGTTTCATCATCGAATTTCAATATGCTGTTATGTTGATAAATACCAGGGGTTGGCACAGTTGAGCATAGCTCCCCACAACGGAGGCATAGTTGGGTCATTCCAAAACCTCAATAAGTACTGTTCCGCCTTTTTTTCGCGATCCATCACTACGAAAACAGATGCAGGGGCAAAAACGAGGGATCGCCAATTTGGCACGTTGCATCTGCGTGTGATTACGCCCATTCCCACATATGGTACTGTTCAAAGAGGCATGAATTTTATTATGTGCACCTGGTGATGAAGTGTAAATATTCAGGCCTCGGCACCTTGTCAGTGCTTGCATAGGTTTGACCTCGGGTTTGCAGAGTTTAAGCCAACTACTTTGCTTGCGCAATACGGGAGTTGATAAATACCTCAGACTGGAGTACTTGACGAGATCAATGTCTTCATGAAGTCTTGCACAGTGTAGTGAAACTCCACTGATACAAGGACGAGCTCTTGTAGGGGCAGACTGTTATTCTGCTATTAATCTTTGCTCCTGACTCTAGGCCCTCTTTTTGCAATAATGAAATGTGCTGGCAGCAGGTGCGTAGCCAGGTTTTTTTGTGTGTTGGCAAATTGACTGATGGTCCCTATTATTGATTCTGTCGTGAGGGAGGGCAAAGGGGGACTTGAATTTGAATTTTTTGCGGCATTTGAAGGGCTCAGAGCGAATGCTGTAATATTTTGCTTCTGATCAAATCTAGTTCATGTGGCGATTCTCTCCTGAATTTTTTAGACATCACCCCTCACCACTTCTCTCATGGGATCACTCATGGGCGGCAACATTGGCAACATTTGAACTAGCCGCTTTCAATCACCCCGGCCAACCTGCTGTTAAGATCACGCGGGCCTGAATTCTCATTGAGGTACCTGAGAAGCTTAGGGATTCCTTGGCTGATGTTTTACGACGTAGACCACCACAAGCACAAATGGGATAATGTACTACTAACTATGTTATTAAGGGGTAAAGACCTTTGGGATTACTGACTTTGACTTTGAGTCTGGTGAACCTAAGGTGCTTTGACCTGACCCCAAAACAATAGGGTTCATTGCTCATCATGGGGAACACCATACCAAGTATGAGCTTGATCCATCCAAATGTGTCGAGTTATTGTGTTTTACAACAGGCACCACACCCATACATCACACATACGACATGACTACATAGATCCTTGACTTTCGTCAAGTCCAACTCAAGGAGTCAACTAGAAACCAATTGTTCAGTAGCTAGCTCAAACGGTCAAATTTTCAATATCTAGTGAACTGGTATGATGAGTTATTGTATTGTCATTGATTTCATTATGCTGACCTTCGATGACATGGCGAGCACATGAAGTTACAACTTCATTTGATAAATAGGAGATACATAGTTTTTCACACAATGGCCCATTAGGCTCCCCCATGATCATTTAATTACCTTGACCATTGGGTGGTCGGATTTCACCCCGCATTCAATGAATATCACATGTCCACTCTGTCATGTCCATCAAAGCGTGAGCATTTGAAGGCCAAAAACTGCGAATTGCATATTATGCTACTATTTGAACAAAATTGTCCTATACCCCCCCACCGTACCCACCACCCCACCACCTAAACCTAACCCCCTAACCCCAACCCCACCCCTCCCCCCACCCCCCCCCCCCCACCCTTTTTTGACCTTCCATTCTACAATTCCTGTTGGACCCTAAGTCCTCCTAGTCAATTATTATTATTGTTCCCTATCAGTGCAATCTACGCAAATCTGCAGAGAAGTAGTGTTTGCACATCCTGACCCATTTGTGCCCCTTTAAGGAGGTAAGGCCATTTGACCTAGACTTGCGGTGGTCATGAATGACCCATTGGTCAATAAACATTGTGACCAAGTTGGTGGTCAAGATACAATCGAAGCATGATTATTCAATGGTCCAAACGCTCACTTGCCTATCATTTACATTTGAACATAATTGCCTACTACCCCCCTTTAATGACCTTTCCCCTCCAATTCCTTTACAATGCATTAGCACCACTAATCATGATTACGCTAGTCTGTATCATGGCAATCCCCGCCTAATCTGCAGATGTAGCGTTTCGCAGCTTCCACATCAGGACCCATTGTGCACTTTAATGCCATTTGAACCATCATTCATGAACATTGTGACCAAGTTTGGTCAATCATCGATTGACACGAACTTTGGTGGCCAAAAGCATAGGTAACTGACAGACTGGATAGATCGATAGCATGACTTGGGCAACACAAAAGCTTAACCAGCATAGCTGGTTTTGAGCTAAAAAAAGAGAAAACTCATTGAAATAATAATAATAGGCAAAATCAAGCATGTGTTTTTTTAATAGCTTATGGGTAACAACAAACCAATTAAACACCTGTGACCTTTCATGTATAGATGTCACAATTATAAAAACAAAGAAATCATGTATTAGTGTATGTTTATGAGGTGTTATGTTCACTGCTTCTTACCCAATGCACTCGACAGAGATATGCAGACTATGAGGGTGCATTTGAAACATTGTTAAATGAGTAGCATTTAACCAAATATACTTCACACTAAATAATAGAACACTAACCATGTGACTGCATGTATATATGTCACAATAAATATAAAGACTTTCAGTTAATTTCAGGCAAGTGAGCAGTTACGTTCGATGCTTCTTCCGTAAATGTACTTGACAGATACAAGGACTTTCCAAGATGAAGTATCATGAACAGATTTTCCAAAAGTAGGCACAGATAAAAAAGGAGCATTTATACTACCCTGGCAAATATTCGTTCGCGAGTTGTTTAATTTACCGGTATTGATAAATTTCATCTTGGATTCATATCATCCTCGGGGTGGGGTGCAACATGTAGAGATATAACTCACTCACACTAAAATGCTGTCACGTTCACCTAGCACTTTAGAGGCGGGCGGGCAAATAGTCCCATTTTCCAAACGAAAGAATTCTATTTTGATTGCCTTGACGAAGTCAAGGGATCTATGCAGTGACGTCGTGTGTATGTGTGTGTGGCGCCCCATCTTGTAAACACGAATAACTTGATCATGTCTGAGTAGGTCATGGCTCATACTTGTATGTCCTGGTTCCCATGATGAGTACCTGACCCATTGTTTGTGGTTCAGTCAGAGTCATCTGAGGTTCACCAGAGGTCAAAGTTCTGAAAACTTTGTAAACAACGATAAGTCCATAAATGGTGGTCTGATCAAGTTGAAATTGGATGTATAGCTTTCTTATGGGGGATTTCCGAACCCTATCGTTTTTGGTTCAGTTAGGGGTGAATTTTGGTCGAAAATAGAAAATTTGTGAACATTTCGATATTGGGCCAATTTTGGTTTATAAACACACGATAACTCGACCCCTCCTGGCTGGATGAAGCTCACCTTGGTTTCTTGGTTACATACTTGGTTTGTGTGTTCCCCCATGATCAGTACATTAACCCTCATTTGTTTTGGGGTCAGGTCAGAGGTCATCTGAGGTTACCAAGTTCTAAGACTGAACACCTTGAAATGTAGTGTGGAGCTTTTCTTACCAAGGGTACAGGAACCCTATTAGTTTGTTGGGAAAGATAGGAAAGTTGTCAGAAGTTATGTTGCCTATATTGAGATGGTACAATCTCCCATTGGTCAGGGTGTGTCGGCTATAGGTTGACAGACGACAGTCAAGGAATCACTAAGCCTTCTGGCTTTCTGTGGGTCATTCCAGTTATCGTTTTTGTATGTTCAGGGTTTTCAAAAGTGTGGGGGTTTATGATATATTGCTTAAGTAAGTGTGAATAATATATGTTGCCCTCCGACCCCCATGCCATCCCCACCCTCCCAAAAAACAAAAAAACAAAACAAACCAAAAACAATAAAAACTCCTCTCTTTTTTTTTCCTTCCGACTTCCACTGCGTCCCAAAAATTTTGTGGGGGGCACTCTCCCCCCCTGCCCCCCTCGGCTACCCACTGCTTGGCAGCCTAGTAGGTTTCCCCTTTTTTTCATGGAACGGTATTTATTGATAGGCCAAAACATTGGAGAAGATTCCTTTTTCTCTTCGCTGGAATTACAAAAAAACCTACTACATAACGCTGTCAATCATAGAGTTGATATTGACCATCACCACAACAGAGATGTGTCCGAGCTGGAATCGAAAGGTGAATGACCATAGTCGACAACAAAAGATACCTCAAACCGATAAAGTAAATGACACAATTGAATTTCTAAATTGCTTCCAGTTGATAAATTGTGCATGTTCACCTAACTTAAATTCAAAAAAAATTTGTAAATGAATGTTCAAGAATTAAACACAAGGTGAGCCGGTAGAACTGTAGTTACCTCCCCATAGGCATATACGACAGAGGAGGCTGCCGAAAAATCTGATACTGAAAATCCAGGCACAAGACATTATAAAATTGGCACAAATACTGTAGGTGAATACCTAGTGGAAAAAAACACAGCAAAAACACTTGCTTAGGATTGCAATAAATTTTCTTCTTGGTTTTGGCTGATATTGTTCTACCCATGTCACCAACTCTCCTGTGTACCCATATGAAATTGAACTCATGATGGAGCATCAATATTATTTCAATATCAAATGAGTTAATATCTCTGTTCCATAGAACAACAGGTTCATGAATGTCTAATAAAGGGTTATTTATTGGAATGATTTCCTGTCATGCTTTATTATGTCTTAGCAAATGGCATTGCAGCTCATTACGGGGCATCGGACGTACTCATCGTAGGAAGTTTTATTAATTCTTGGCTCCGTCCTATAGTTTTGAAGTTCAATCTTTCCTAAGTATTCAAGTCTGTGAAGTCACTGTGTATACGCATGGCCTTGCCTATGTTCTTCGTTACACAATAGGGCTTATTCTAAACTTTTGAATCAGAATACTCTATCTGCCGTGCGTGTTACAGCACATTTGTATCAATACGAAATAATCAAACAAACAATTCCAGCTACCATATGCCATGCTAGTTCTAAGCAGGAATAAGTTCCGATCAAAACCCTGTAAGGGGTTAGAGCTGAAAACGTTCGTTTGTGACTCACAGGTGTTTCTCGGATCTGTAAATAGTGCTAAAACAGTCTAGCATTTGCACTACCCAGCAACTGTCAATTTGCTAGATATTATATACAATATATCGGCACTTCAAAAGGTCCCATCATTGCCTTCTCTAGGCTTTTCCTCCTGGCAGCCTGTGGCACATAGCTAGGCTGTTGCTCTTCAATGATTACAACACTCTGGAGGGTAGACTGGCTGATGAGGTGTCTCGTCTGTTCTTGAGTCTGCCATGCTCCCCTTCCTTTTCTAACACCAGATAATCAATTGTTGAGTTCATCACTGCGAATCCAAATCAATCTGTAATGTTTAATTGGAGCAGAACAAATTTTGTGGCAATGAAACCTAATTGGGTGTAAATTAAATCAAGTTTTCACATATATCCTTCCTGTACGAACGAACCTTACACCATGATATTTAAGCCCACTACAGATCAAGCAAGCCTATTGAACAGCCTCTAAGTATTTTTACCGGACCCAACACCAGTTACAGTAGAATACAATTAAAGAAAGGGAGCGGAAACTCAAAATTTTACGTAGAGTGGCGGTCAATACATAGTACAGTAACTGTGCTCTGTACTGGGATAAGTATATCACCTCTAGCCATGGGGCTTTGCATACCGATAATTGCTGACTATCCGATTGCGCATTTCCGGTAAGCTATTACACTATTACCACTATTCCGCCGCCAAAGTCACGTGCATCA
Source organism: Sclerodactyla briareus (assembly GCA_026419785.1). NCBI lineage: Eukaryota > Metazoa > Echinodermata > Holothuroidea > Dendrochirotida > Sclerodactylidae > Sclerodactyla > Sclerodactyla briareus. The sequence continues at coordinate 342,635 of JAODTK010004999.1, read as the reverse complement.
GTGTAGCAAGACCAATGGGTTCCAATCATTCTGCTCCTGGCCATCTTCATGTAACGACCTAAGTTCGAAAGAACTGTCCCCCCGCGATAGAAGTACCGATTCACACGCGAAAAGTACTATTTATTTGCTTAGAGAATATGCAATCAGTCAGTCGAATTTTTGAGGCCAATATTCCAGACCCTTCATGACAACACGATATGTGACATCACCTCACTGTGTGATTAGACACATCGTATGCCCTAATATTTCTTTCGACCTATAGTTTAATATAATTCCTCAAACACGTTTTCATATACTTGGATGTTTTTACAATGTTCATATTTTCTTTGACATGTTGATCTTATTTTCGACACGACGACGCTTTTTTCTAACGTGCTGTTTTTTTTTCACATGCTGATTCTTTTTCCGACATCTATGAACAGATAGAGATAGCGCCGTACAGTGTTTTGGTAGAGGGTGAGCTAATAGAGCAGTCATCATTTCTCTTAACCGTCTCTCCGGCTAGGTTAACTTGGTGACCAAGGCATGTTGCTTCACTAAAATACGCATGCATATGCACCTAATAGGGCTAATAAATGGGAGAGTGACACTTGCAAAGCAAATATTCCGGATTCCGAATCCAGCAGTCCGGACGTTTTACCGCAGGTGTTTGCATTTGGCGGCTGGAGAGATTTCTCGCGTCTTCACCCCTCACGGTTCCGCTGTAACTGCAGTGACTTTTCTGTTTTTTTTACGAATATTTGCATAAGTCCGTCTGTCGGCTGTGAGCAGTCACGTTAGCTTGACTTTTCAGAGAGGATTGGTAAAATGGCGGTCCGAGATCAGGTTGGAATTGGTTACCACCCCTGCCCGATGTTCACCCTGAGTACCAGACGAGGAGAGAAGGTGAGTTCAAGCTGGTGCTAATCCACGATCGAACGGCTTAAGTTCCTAGATGATCCTTAGAGCGCTTCTGACCCGTAGCAATCAAATCAATAAATTCACAAGACTGTATAATTAATTCGGCTCGTTTTCAGTCAGGGTAATCAGAGGTCATTAAGTCACTTTTTTTGGACATTCTCGTAGGTTTTTGCCCGTAGTTGGGCACTTTCGAGCTTGCTTTCATGTTGTGGTCATGCAATGTTTGTTCAAAACATTAATTCTAAGGAAGTAGGTTAATTCAACATTATCCAGACAGTAGGTTGTTCAAACATAATCTCAAGGACAGTAGGTTACTTCAAAACCTAATCGCAAGGACAGTAGGTTGTTCAACACTTAATCCAATGAACTAGGTTATTCAAAACTTAATCTCAAGGACAGTAGGTTGTTCAAACACATTAATCTTAAGTACAGTAGGGGGTTGTTCAAACATTAATCTCAAGGACAGTAGGTTGTTCAACACTTAATCTCAAGACAGAGGTTGTTCAAAACATATCTCAAGGACAGTAAGGTTTGCAATAGTATTTACCCTGGTTAGCCTCGACAAAGTAAACTTGCTACTAGATTAAATAATCCGTCACCATATTTTGCGGACAGGAGGTCGGCACAGGAACTCCGTCTCCTCTGTTCATACCACGGTCATCCCCTTAGGAAGGTAGGCATGTCTTGATAACCCAGCATTAGTTTTGAATTCAGCATTGCAAGCACTGCGACGACTATGAATATTTGATTCGAGCGTGCAGCGAGAGATTGGTCATCGGGGAATGTTCTAGCCATAGAAAAGCACCCAACCTCATGTGACGCTTGACTGTGAGACGCGTCAAATTTCAACTGAGATTGAAATTCTATTATTCATTCTTTGGTGAATTCTACACCCCCTAGTCTTCATCCATAAGATTACACTCGTCATCCTCTCTCCCTCGTCCATGCACAGCCGTTTGTAGCGACGGGACTTTTGTTTCAGCAAGGCCCCGTGAATTATAGTCTCCGTCCGGCCGAACCTCTCTGTTGTTGTACTCTTACGCAGCCTACATAATGTCCCAATGAGCATGATTGTTCCAATTTTTGCGTTCATTTTTGGATGGATTTGCTCAATTACAAATAAATACGTAGTTGCCAACCAGTCTTGGGAAGACCACCCCCTAGATATATGAGCTCATACTTGTTTACCATATTTGTGTACCTTGGAAAAAGCCCCCTTAATTTTGGTGTCAGTCCAAGTCATCTAAGGTCGAGAGAGATCGAAGTTCGAAATCCTGGTTAACATGATAAGTTTATAATGTCCGGTCCAATCCAAGCAAATTGGTAGACAGTTTTCTATTTTTCAAGATATTTGGAGATTGGACTGACTGAATAGTTTTTAAATTTCTGGATCACAAACAAAGGTCTACAAACATGGCTTTTTTCTTGCAGATTCGTGAAAAAATTAAAGCACCATTCTTGACATTGGATTCTTAGCAGTTTTTCTTTCATATATCGAGAGATTGGAATAGGGAAGTCATCTAAATTTTACACGTGAACGTGTGAGTTTACTTCATGTGGAATCAATGGTTTAGTCGGTCTACTACCTAGATTAGACACCTTACTGTTGTTATGTAAGCAATGAATGAACCTAATGGTGATTTAACAGTAAACTAGAGAATAACAATTAGAAAAAGTAGACGCTAGTGTACAACAGCTCCGCATCGATACAGTATACTGCATATAAATAGCCTACATGGTCGCCGAAAGAATGAAACACTACCTAGAATCATTAACATCTGGAAGCAACAACACACATATGTCTAACGGTTGAAAACAATGTGTTACGGAAAATATACGTGAATAACAGTTTTCAATGTAGCGCTAATATTTAAGATCTCGGGAAATCGCTGGAGTTGCATTGTCTCATCGGCATCACAGGAAATTCAATCAAGTATTTTGCAAAACTTCATAACAAACGGCAAACCGAAAGCCATCGGGACCTGAGTCCTTAGCGATATCTCCCCCTCTTTGATTCCAAATATCATTCAAACCTGGCCTCGCTGACTCGTTCTGGTATCAGTCTAGTTACTCACGTCGCCCATCATTGCTGAGGTTTCACAAATCACTATTCCGTAATCCAAGATAGGCACAAATTGACACAAATATGTCACAAAATTTCACAATAGCAAAAATAGTATCCAAGGGCGTAACTAGGGGAATAAACCCTGTACAAATCCAATTGGGCAGTTCTTCTCGACATCGCGTATCAACTTTTCTTTCATTTAGCAATACCAGATGAAATTATCCCATCATTTCTTGTGCCTATGCAAAAAATATTATGTACGAATAACATTGGGCCAATGTGCGTACACGTACTGACGTAACAGCGAAACTGTCCATGATTTTTTTTGTGGGCGTCATCATGTGTTAGTTACTACTACTTTGTGTCAATGTCCTGCAAAGTAAACGGGTCCGTCATAAGAGCACACTGAATAATACGTATTGCAATTGACTGATCGATGAAATTAGAATAATTGCGTTGTTGCAGACCGCACCGGTCCTTTATATAAATAGTATAGATTAAAACAGCAGTATGAGCATTTGGGAACCGTCATTTAGAGTTTGAGTTGCATTTATGCCTAATGTGATTTATGTGCGCTACAGTTTTCATAGCCTTCCAGACTGTGCTGTCAATTTTCATTTTCTCCCGAGGAATAAAAAAGTAGACAGACTCCACCTTTTACGCCCTATGTACATCCGCCAGGTGTTCCGCTCCAATGAATATTCCCATATTGCTTTTCTCTTCTTCTTCGCCAAATTGGGGGTTTTGCTCAGAAAGGTAAATCCACGCTGATAGCTGTAAGTTAGGCCTATGATTGGCTAAATTGCCAGGATTATATAATGTATGCCCATGCATACAGATATATAATCCCATTTCCTATCGTTACCAACACCTGAACCTAAACCCTGATCCTCACTAACCCTAAACCTATACCCCTTATCCCAACCAGTAAAAGTTTAACACTAATCCCATACATCCAGTTACACTTGGGTACGATCATTCCGCTGAATTACCCTGCAGCCACAGCATCGAAAACAAATTCATTCATTAAAGAAACACTCACTGAATGTCACGTGAAATTTGTGTTTACTGACGTTTTACCTTATCCATTCCAATTCTGAAATAATTAGGCATTCTAGTCCCCATATATTTTTGAAGAAAGCAAAAATTTGTGTGTTTCTCCCTAAATTCCAAAATTGTTCGTCATTTCTGCCTGAAGCAAGGGACAGTGTTTTTTTTACTTCCGTTTTTTACTTCTCCTTGTTAGGAAATCCTAAGTAATTCGGTTATTGTTTTTATAATCACCAAACATCTTGAACAACAGTGAGAAAGGGGCTAAAATGTTTTTCCCCAACAAATGGCCATTGTTCCTTTCCTGAATCTCATTATTTTGAAGAAATGTGTCCAACGTGTTTTGCGACTATGGTGAGAGGCTGACGGTGACGGCACTCTTCCCTCCCAATTGATATACTTTAAATCAAGTGCCTGGTAGGTTTGCGAGCGCTGTGCTGACACAAGTGCCACAAGCTAACAAACTGTTGCAGTGAGGATTTTTAGATTATTTAGAGATTTCGGCCGGGATGAGCAATCATAAATATGTAAGAACCTTAGAAACCCTCATGTTCCCTTGAATCGAGGTTTTGGGGGTTTGAGATCATACATCCCTCCATAATTCGAATGACTAGTGGGTGAGACCCAGCTGACACAAGTCTGTATAGTTCCCAGTAAAACCGTATGACGACTCTAGCAAGAGGTAATCAAAATGTAACTTGATTCCAACTTGAAATGGTGAGTTAATTACCCCATGATGTCCTTATAATTTGGGCAAATTCGATCAATTTTCCTTCCATTTCAGGGTTGTCTCCATCTGGTATAGTGACTTTGATACTGGCTCTTCATAGACTCCCGCCATGACGCAAGGAGTCCTCTTGGTATCCCACAGCGTCTATATTTCTCCCTTAGATAATACACCGCTAGCTTTTCAGTTTGTTGTTCAGCGGGTGTAGTTGACCTTTGCGTGTCTGGTAGACGAGTAACTCCCCCTTTTTTCGTATACGCCTTGGCGTATCGATGGTCATGACGAATAGCACCGAGTACCACGGCTGAGTAGTCCACCGGGAAAACAGAATGATGCCCCTCGCCTGGTCTTTCTTTCACGTGGCAAGACCCCGGTGATTATAAACCAAAAGGTGAGGAAGCATGAAAATATTAGGTATGGCCAAAGAGGAAGGAAAAAAAAAAGGGGGGGGAAAAGGCGCCTCTAATGTGAGATTCTCCTGTTGAGGCTCCAAGATACAGAAGGTAATATTCTGTGATTCTGCCTGGAAACAAACAGCAACCTTTGGACTGACCCATAATGACTCCTTGGGATTGAAACAGGATCAGGCAAGTGCGGTTTATGTTCGGCCACTTTCCAAATCCCACTTTGTTTGATCATTACCACTGAAGAGTGCATCCATCTCATAGCTCCAACCATAGACCACAGCAGTGCATTGTCAGTGTATATTCTTATATGGTTATCCGATGTTTGTCCTTGTCAAACATAGCGGCTGGCAAATTTCCTTTCGAATTTAAGTTCTTTCACATTGATGTTGGTTCAAGCAGTCTGTTCTCAATCCCGTGCGCCTTGGTGGATAAAAGTTGGGCCATTAAGCACCCTCACGTCATCAGAGCGCATCCGTCATTGGGGTTATATCTGGACTAGCATGTGAAACAACATTCGAGACGTCGGACAATTACACTCACACCAGTCCAACTCGGCATATGCCTCAGGGGTCATCCGACTGACGTTTCGAATCACCCTTACCTACTTCAAGTGCACGCACTCCAACAGTCTCCGAACATCTGTAATGCAACGGAGCATACTCGCCACCGGCAAACAATGATACTAAGTTTTCTATGAGGTGGCCAAAGAGCCTGACCGTATTTTGGGTTCCATTTCTACATTTTGAAATAGATGACAATGCAGAAGAAATTCTCGGTGGTTTTGGTACCATTATCATACTGCCAAAGTTCAATGCAAATCCGAGCAAGGTCAATGTTTGTTTTTTGGAGTCATGGATGATTTTGTGGAATTAATTATGAATTCCAACCTATGGAATTGCTTTTGGAGAGCATACATGCACTCTTGTTTAGTTTTTGCTTGATTTAATTTGCCATTATATGAGCCGGGGTATGAGATAAGCACGAATACCGTTCTGCTTCAGCGTCGTGAATATTCTAGGGCCCGATGTATGCGAGGCCATTCGGAAGGCAACTGTTAATATGAAACAAACGAGTGTGATATAACAACCGAGAGACTTCCGTCTGGCAGGATGCCTGATACGAGTAGTACACATCTTCCAAGTCGATTGATGCCATGAGGCAGCTATGGTACATAAGAACTAGTTGCTGCCTTAAATAATCCATCTTAGAATGGTAATATTTACACTTGTATTGAACTCTTTCAGATTTAAAATCATACGGTTTACGTGTTCTTTGAGGCTGTCTTGATTCGTTGTTCGCTCCCTGGCGTTGCACTGAAAAGGGGTTGACCCCCCCAGTTCCCCTCGATTTCGTCCACGGATATACCTCGGAAAGTTCCTTGGTTGCTTCCACCCCCTGTAACTGGCCTCTGCCTCTGCCCGAGTCACAGTGATGCAATGCCTAATGATTCGATTGCATTAGTAATGTCCCGTACCTGCTGCGGAAGATCCCGCCAAACAAGTAAGTAGAGGCTGGGTCTACTCTATTGCAGATAGCTTCATGCTCAGACTGTATCTCTGGTTTTATAAAATCACAGCGAATGGAATTAAGCAGAACGTTATTAGAACCAATCATTGTCAACTTACTACTCATATGTGCTCTTCTCAAGTTACTTTCCCATCGAGCAACCAATTTAGTACGTAGTCAACGTCATCATGGCCCAATGTTTCCATGTTGGAGTATTTGCAGGAATGCGTCCCTTTTTGCTGTCTGTTTGTAGCTTGTCCCAGATCAACAAGCGATTTACCTTGCGACCTGATGGCAGGACCTCATTTGTGGGACTTTTTTCCATCATATTCCTTGACTCTCATACCATGAATAACATGTACCGAATATCGTATTACATATGACACAGTATACAATGGGGAAAGACTGACAATCAGTAGGGCAACCACTCAAATAATTCTGTCTAATGGTTTACAGCAGTACAGAAAGCGTATGTTTCTCATGATATAATGATTGCCATCACATTGCAGCACTAAAGATACTGCAATATGGGACAACTTATCCAACGTAAGTATACATAACCACAGTGCGTGCCATGCCGTTCATGCAGAAGTGAGCTGAAAGTGCACGATTATTGCTAAATGCGGTTTTGTATGACTCAAAAGTAATGTTAGGATGCTTGCCCCGTTTGCAGATTACTTCTTTCACTTTAGGGAGAAATTTGAATTTATAACAAATTTCTACAACTGAGAACGTTCTCGATTAAATTTTTAATTGTAACTATACTATTTATATGAAATATCAGCATTCAGCAGGTTGTACGGGTGTTTCAGCGCCTTTATACCCGAAAAAAACACATTTGTGGGGACTGATATATCGATCAGCCTTCTCCTTGAATTTTGCAAGTGACAGTTTCTGAGTGCACATTTTAGTCACCAATTTTGGCTATTGATTGGCAAACACTTTTCCTTTTCTTGCCATCATAGTCGAACCCAGCAGCTAGTTATTCCAAATGGGTCGGTGGAGGTTGCTGCTTAATCTCCATGTGGGATTTTGTTAGCTTGTGACTTCATTCCCCTGTTGCGCCAATGCAAGTTATACAGCTCTTGGATGTTTTCCTCATAGTCAAGGTCCATGACATTACCGTCATCTTAACTTGATGGTCGGGCCGTGTCAAGTTCACTTTTTGATTCCTTGACGAAGTCAGAGGAATCTATTATCCATGACAGTGTGTGTGTGTGTGTGTGTGTGTGTGTGTGTGTGTGTGTGTGTGTGTGTATGTGACGCCGGCTTGTAAACACGATAACTCGACTCCACCTGGATGGATGAAGCTAATACTTGGTATTTGTGTTCACCATGATGAGTACATGAACCCCATTGATTTAGGGTCAGGTCAGAAGTCATCTAGGTCACCAGAATTTCAAGTCTGGAACCTTGTAGACCACGGATAGTCCAGAGATGGTTGGTCTGATCAGATTGAAATTTGGTGTGAAGTTTTCCAATAGTGAGTACAGGACTCGATTGTTTTTGTTATTGTTTCCGTTTGAAATTTTGGTCGAAAATAGAAAGTTGTGAAAAGTCAATATTTTTCCAATTTTGGCTTGTAAACACGATAACTCAACCCCACCTGTATGGATGAAGCTCATACTTGGTATGTGTATTCCCCACGATGAGTACATGAACCTTATTGGTTTGTGGTCAGGTCAGAGGTCATCTGAGGTCACCAGAGGTCAAAGTCTGAAACCTTGTAAACACGATAAGTCTATAATGGGTTGGTCTGATCAGGTTGAAATTTGGTGTGTGGCTTTCTTGAGGGGGGTACAGGAACCTTTTTGTTTTTGTATAGGTCGGGGGTGAATTCTGTTTGAAAAAATGGGAAATTTGTGAGAAGTTAATATTTTGGCCAATTTTGGCTTGTAAACACGATAACTCGACCCCACCTGGATCGTATGAGTACATGAACCCTATTGTTTCGGAGTCAGATCTGAGGTCATCTGAGGTCACCAGAGGTCAAAGTCTGAAAACCTTGAAATTTAGTGTGTAGCTTTCTTATCAAGAGAATAGGAACCGATTGGTTGTCCCCATTTTTTGTCCTTGTGGGTCCTGGCCTATAGGTGTCAGAAAGCGTCAAGGAATCACTAAGCCTTCTGGCTTTCTGGTTCATTGTGCACTTTGGTTCATCTTTGGAAAATGGGGTCCGTCATTTGGGCCTACATTTTCATTACAAAAGAATCATACTGACTCTTTCAATTTTTGCAATTTGGCCCTGGTGGCTGTGATATTCTGAGAGGTTGGAGTGGCGTCCTTTGGGGTTGGACCTGAAGCTCCATCCAAGGACGGATTTTTCTTTCAAAACTCGAGCTCGCTCTCTATTTAGCCCTGTAGGTACACTGTAAACAATTTCTGTATAATTTACAGTAAATTACCGCAACTCTACAGCCAGTAATGATCTGTAAATTCTACAATCATTTTTTTTAAGTGTAGGCGATGAGACCCTACTCACTTTGGGTTATACAGGCTGTGCCTCACCAAAGTAGTTTAGTTGTTGCTTGTTCCCTGTTGGATACCAGCACAATCAACCGGTTCGTGAATGTTATCACTGAAAAAAGAGTATGATACTGCTTCTCCCTATGGGATATCGGCAGCAGTAACGCTATATAGTACAGTTCAGTTCTGACAACAACTGCTAACTATACTCACAGTCAAAAGCTCCGGCCGTGTAACACACAACGCAACCGGATCTTCGTCACAGTCTAGTAGGCCTACTTTTGTAGTGTCGTTGACTTTTCGATGAGAGTACACTGCACTGTGTGCAACTAGAATAAGTCCTAACTAAACGCCAACGAATTGAGGCTGCAGGTCAAGGCACTCCGTTTGTGAGAAACTGCAGTACAGTAACTTGCATTGAAGCGGAACACCGATATTCACGCAAATCGTGATCACACACTCAGTGCCACGACCGATCTTACTATCTCGCATAATTACTGAGAGCAGTTAAATAGCGAGGTACATGAAGTAGAAGCAATCTTCCTTATTGAGTAGAAGACGATTAGAATACATTCAGGGAGGACTTGCTTGTGTTCACTATTATGAGTGATTGTTCAACCAAACTATTGGAATTAGGTTCGTTTCACGATTACCATTATCATTACCCGATCCTGATCTGACTTGCAGTCCGATTGCAAAATAAATTTCGTTCACGCGTTGCTATTAGACTTAGTATTACTTGGTACCCATCCATCTCCACATTTTCCAGAACTAAGTCTGATCATGGCATTTCGCCCGTTAAGACTAGTTAATGTGGAAGACGTGGACGAGAAATCTGAAGAGATCGCAGAAGAAAAGGTTGTTCTCAGACGAACCGTTGGTCTCCCGTCAACAGTGTCTCTTATACTGGGGATGATAATCGGGACCGGCATATTTTCTCACCCCTGCCGGCGTGCTTCGAGGATCAAGCGGGCTTCCATCGGTATCGCTCTGGTAGTCTGGGTCGCAGGAGCGTGTATCTCTGCCACAGGGTCCCTGTGTATCGTCGAGTTAGCCCTCTACTACCCGTCAATCGGGGGGAATGTTTCTCTTCCTGAATGAATTTTATGGTACGCATTAGTTTTCATATACATTTCTGTTGCACTGCTGGTATTCGCCCCGTGTGGAATCGCCATACACAGCCTTGTAGTGGTGAAATTCCTATTGACGCCATTCGTCGGGGAGTGCGACGCAATCCAGGAGTATGTGATCAAGACAGGTGCCACATGTATATGCCGTGAGTGTTTATTATCAGTTCAAACTTTACTAAACTGTTTAAAGAGGTAAGTATTGTATCATTATTGTTTGTTTGGAGTTGTAAGAATGTTGCAGAAATATTCAGGTTTGGCAAAAATCCCTCCGTCCACCTATTGATGTCCTCAAACCACCCCACCCCCCACCGCGTCCCACTCAGAGAATTAACAAAAGGAATCATACTATAACAGGGTTGTCCAACCTTTTGCAGAGAAGGGCCACATGGAATAATATTATGGTGGAGGGGGCCGTATGGACTCCATGTTTTTTTTTATATTTCGTTCGATGAAACGATGATGCCTAATGAAACACAATATGATCACTAATTTATTTTCCTTCGCGATGAAGCAGATGAATAGAATTCGGCAGAAATGATTCTTTTTGTCCCCTCCCATTGCATACCACCCCCCCCCCCTTTCCCACCACCCAATTTGTTTCACATACTGATAATGGCTGTTTACCTCACCCCATGGAGGGGGCTTAGTGGAAGGCTGTAGCAGTGCTCGCGCGTTTACGAAGAAAAATACAAACAACACATCATGTCGGGGTTACCCATTTTGTTTTGTCCACATCTCTGTGAATTCAGTGCATGGGGCACAAGTTGTGCGGTGATATTCAAACTTACTGTGTACATGCATTTTCGGATATCGCAATTGTAGCGCAGCGGCCTATTTGTCAGTTTGTGTACCAGAAAATTAAATAGCCCACGTATTTTTTCTAGAAACTGCCGGAAACTGGCATTCTGCACGCATATTACTGCAAATGAAATACACGTTCTGCGATGGACCACGAAAGTTGCACCGCCGGATTTGACAAGTGAAAGTACAGGTAATTATACTAATGACATGCCTCTGTGTCCCGTACCACGGTATGTAGCAGTATTCGGTAGCTGCGCTATGTACCGGTACGTATCTTTAGGACACATGCCACATTCACATTTGAGACAACATGTATTGGGGGCTATGTCAATGTTTCCCAGGTTCGATGTTCCCAGGTTCGATGTTCCCAGGTTCGATGTTCCCAGGTTCGATGTTCCCAGGGTTCAATGTTCCCAGGGTTCGATGTTCCCAGGTTCGATGTTCCCAGGTTCGATGTTCCCAGGGTTCGATGTTCCCAGGGTCCGATGTTCCCCGTTTTTATATATTTATCATGATATTAATTTTAAAATGATACTTTTTTAATTTACAAGGTTCGATGTTCCCAGGTTCGATGTTCCCAGGGTTCGATGTTCCTCGTTTTTATTTATATTTTTAATGAGGCCATGAATTTACGAGGTTCGATGTTCCCAGGGTCCGATGTTCCCAGGGTCCGATGTTCCCAGGGTCCGATGTTCCCCGTTTTTGTTATATTTTTAATGACGCCTGAATTTACGAGGTTCGATGTTCCCAGGGTAAGGGTTCGATGTTCCCAGGTTCGATGTTCCCAGGTTCGATGTTCCCAGGGTTCGATGTTCCCAGGGTCCGATGTTCCCAGGGTTCGATGTTCCCAGGGTTCGATGTTCCCAGGGTCCGATGTTCCCCGTTTTTATATATTTATCATGATATTAATTTTAAAATGATACTTTTTTAATTTACAAGGTTCGATGTTCCCAGGGTTCGATGTTCCCAGGGTTCGATGTTCCTCGTTTTGGTTATATTTTAAGGAGCCATGAATTTACGAGGTTCGATGTTCCCAGGGTTCGATGTTCCAGGGTCCGATGTTCCCAGGGTCCGATGTTCCCCGTTTTTGTTATATTTTTAATGACGCCTGAATTTACGAGGTTCGATGTTCCCAGGGTTCGATGTTCCCAGGTTCGATGTTCCCAGGGTCCGATGTTGCATTACATCGGGTAGACCCCCATGTGGGGATGTAAGTGCGTCTAGTGACAGAGGATTGTTTACAAAAAACAAACAACGAAATCATCGCTGTGTAGAAGGTTTAATTATTAATTTCAGACATGTCTTCGTTGTTGCTCTTGATCAGCTGTCCTCAAATTTAATGCTGTTGAGCATCTCTTGCGGGCCACACGCAACCCGTGGCGGGCCGCACTGTGGCCCCCGGGCCGTAGGTTGGACAACCCTGTACTATAAGGACGTGTTGCGACTGGAAAAGGGCTGCAAAAGTATTTTCCAGCTAGCGGCTCGACGATGAGTCTGTGGGCGCCTGGTCTAGGGAATGACAGGCACTCTGGTAGTTGCGGGAATTCAACTGATGCGCGTGCAGCGCACGTTCGAGCGCAAGTCCTATTGGCGCTCTGGTGCGATCTTAGCCGTATATGGGCTATTTCGTGGTGGATTTATCCTGATATTTTGGAGGAAATCTGCATTCTTATGTGCTGCTCTATCTGTGATGTTCCCACTTGAACTCGCTGGCCAGTGCCTAGTATTCTACCGGCCAGTTTGGGCGAAATATCAGCTACGCGCACATCACGAGCGCGGATCGTCAAAACTCAGAAGCGTTGTTCCAGGGGGCCTCGTCTTGGGGTCCTGGAAGCTTTTGGGTTCTAAACAACTCTCCTATGCATCCAGGCCGTATATGGAACATTTCGTGGTGGTTTCATCGTCTGAGATTTGGGGGGAAATCTACGTTCATTGTGGCTGTTCTGTGATGTTTCCACTCGCTGATGCGTGCCTATATTCTACCGGCCAAAAATATTAGCGAAACGGTGGGAATTATGCCAACTCAATTCAATGTCTGATACAGAAACATACAAACCCACACGCACTGATTCCTTGACTGAGCCTGCCTTGCTCCTCAAAGCTGAGCATTGTTAACTTCACATGCTTACAAGATTCACTTTGACCCGAGCCCGAACAATGAGGTTCATGTCAGCTTCATCGGAATAAGCATTCTATACTTATCGTGCGAACAAAGTTTTTAGACTATGAACTTTTTTGATCTTGCAAAACCTTTGACCTGACCCCAAAACAATAGGGACCATGTACCCATTAGAGGGAACCCACATAGCAAGTATGAGCCTCATCCTCCAGGAAAAGTTGTGTCATCGTGTTAACTAGCTAACTTAGCCTATATATCAATTTCTCTACAATTTTCCCTCTTTGGATCTAGTCTACACTTTAAACTCCCCATAATAAGGTTGCATACCAAATTTTACCCTGATCAGACCAGGCATTCTGGACTTACCAAGTTAACAAGATTTTCAGACTTTGACTTCTCATGACCTCAGATGACCTTTGACCTGACCCCCTAACATGGGGATCATGTCGCTACTCGTTACGGGGGAACTCACATTCCTCTCGACTTACGTGGTTAATAACCTCACTTGGATCTCAGACGACCTTTGACTTGACCCAAAAGCAATCGGGATCATGTACTAACTATGGGAAACCCATATACCACGTATAATCTTCATCCATCTAGGTGGGGTCGAGTTAGCAAGAGGGTACCTGTCTTTTGAGTTCTGTACATCAGTGCAGCCGGGTCCCTTTTGGTACTGGGCACCTGAGTTTATCCGTCCGAATTCATATGCTTTACGCCGCTGTATTCAGCCAGAATAATTCACAGTTGATAATGAACTACGCCAATATCCCCCCCCCCCCCCCCCCCCCACACACAAACTAAAAGAAATCATCTCAGTAGTCACATTCGGTCATCATTAAAATGATGATATACATAATGATGACCAAATAATAGATAATGATAGATGATGATTTATGTACCATTTCAATGTGCGTCTACATAAACTAGCCTACCCGATTTTTGCCTCACATTATGGTCATATCTTATTCTGACAATGATCGAAGACCCCAGTTCCTCATCATTTTCTAATTTTGCCAACCAGAATCCGGCACCAGTCTCCAAGTCAAAAGTCGGCTTTTTTTTTTAAATTTTTTGCGTTTGTTATGTATAAATCAGCAACTGGTTAGATGTCGCTTCTACTAAGTTGTAATACTTCGCGCCTACGACTATGGCCTTCCGTCCGTTAAAAAACAAGATTGCTGAGGGAAGGGAAAATTGTAAATATAGTTCCGCAGATTTGAGGAAGAAAATGTCGTTCTGAGGAGAATAATCGGTCTCGCGCACCGTCCTCGCCATCCTCGGGATGATCACTCGGTAGCAGGGAATCTCACTCCTGCTGGAGTGCTCCGCGGTTCGAGCGGTTCTGTCGGTATTGCTCTGATAGTTTGGGTTGTCGGGGCATGTATATCTGCCACAGGGGCGTTGTGTCTGGTGGAGGTAGCCTTATATTATCGGCAGTCTGGGGGAGACTATCTCTATCTCAGCAAGTTTTATGGTCCAGCCGTTGGCTTCATATACATCGGAGTGACAATTCTGGTATTCTCGCCTGGTGCATTTGCTATACACAGCCTCATGATTGTGAGGTTCGTAGTGACACCATTCTTCGGAGAGTGTGGTGCCATCCCAGAGTACGCGTTCAAGACGGGTGGCACATTGTATGCCGTAGTCCCACTACTTTCTTTTCAATTCTATCGGGTTATCTCCAAATGATGTCCGAGTTGAATACTGTTTTTTGGCTTGGCATGTAATGGGTGGGTTACTAGTAATGGACTGCTGATCAGAACAATTGCGAGTATTCATCAATATCATATTGTAAAACTACCAGTTTCACGAGTCTTTAGACAAAGCGTTCAATCTCTATTACCCACATGTTCATTAGTCGCTAAATCTGGATCTGTCGTACGACTGGTCCTGAACTAGTTATTATCGCCATTTCTCGGGATTGCTGCATACCAGGTCCTATGATCTAGGTAATGCCTTCCATAAAATGGCGGTTGTCATGTTCAAAATTTCCCGATATCACCATTGTTAGACTATAGAGAATTGATGTTACCGTTACCCATGCACAATGGAAGTATTCACTATTCGGATTTAAGGCTATGAGGTCACAACGATGTATGTTTGCGCGAGTTTATGTGACAGGTAATGCAGTGACAATAAAAAGGACTGGCCGGGATCTGCTTGGGTCGGAGAATCATTTGAAATTTCCAAGATTTCGAAAACGAATCGGTGAACTGTTTAAAAAAACATTGTAGATTGGAATTTTGACCTTCCAAATATTCGGTTCTCGTTTGGGGCAGCAGGCTGTATAGAATTCCTGTGCGATTTCAAAGAATTGTTATTGTTCTTCTTTGTTCGAATGGGGATGGCGACCTCATGTATGATTATTATTCACTACTTCGATAGAAAATGCGCAGTCATCCAGCTTCACCCGTTTCCCCTGGCCTGGCTCCCGCACGGTTGAATCAAACGATTGTAATACAAAATCTGAAGATACCCCCGGCTGGCAGGATGCCCTGATACAGAGCAGTAGACATCTCAAGTCGATTAATGTCATGAGACAGCTATGGTACATAAGATCTACTGCTGCCTTAAATAATCTATCTTAGAAATCACATGGCAAAGCTGTCTGGTTTCGGCCTGAAAACACAGATGAAATTACCTCCTTGATTATGGAGGTCTCTCCAATGACTCCTTTATGCGTAATTTGTTCAGTTTCACACTAGAAAAATTTCTCGTATGTCCCGTACCTGCTTTGGAGGCTGGGTCCACTCTATTGCAAATAGTTTCATTCATGCTCAGACTGTATTTCTGGTTCTATAAGTCAACGGGCGACGGTGTTGAGCAGAACTATTGCAAGGGCATCTGTCAATTTAATCATCAATGTGCTCTGAGCAGCTCATTTAGACCGTAGTCAGCGCCACCATGGTCCCAATGTTTCCATTATGGAGTATTGCAGGAATGCGTCCCTGTGTTGTGTTGTTGCTTGTAGGTTGTCCCAGATCAAGTGATTTACCTGTACGGCCGGAAAAGCAGACACATTTGTGGACTGATATTTCGATCACTTTTCGCATGTGAACATTTCTTAGTGCACATTCTAGTTACCAATTTGGTTAGTGACTGGCAAACACTGCTCCCCAATGCAAGTTATACAGCTCCTGGATGTCCTCCTCATAGTCAAGGCTATGGCATTAACCGTCATCTTAACTTGATGTTTGAGCCGTGTCAAGTTCACTTTTTTTATTATCACTTTAGTTCATCTCTATCTCTCGAATGAGTTCCGCTCATTTGGGTCCAACATTTTCCATTACAAGACTTCGATTTGTATTGCCTGTGGTTGTGATATTTTCCCAGAAAAGGGAGGAGTGGCGTCTTCTGGGGTTGGACCTGAAGCTCCAACCAAGGACGGAATTTTCCCAAACTTCAGCTCGTTCTCCATTTAGCCCCGTAGGTACACTGTAAACAATTTATGTAGAACTCACGATAAATTACTGGCAATTCTGCTGCCAGGAATTCACTGTGAATTTTACTGTAGAACTACTGTAATTTCCACATTAAATTAAGTATTAATTTCACTGTAAATCACAGTAATTTATTGTAAATTTACAGTACATTACTGACAACAGAGTTGCCAAATTTACTGTAAATTCCACAATGGATTTCCTACAGTTAGGCGATGAGACCCTGCTTACTTTGCTTGTTCCGTGTTGGAATCAGAAGCAATCCACCGGTTCGTAATATAATTACTGAAAAAATACAGCAGGATACTGCTTGCTACCTATGGGATATCAGCAGCGAAAACGCTAGGCTAGAATAGGCTAACATCGCCTCGTAACTCTCTGAGGAAAAGAAGAATTTCCAGTAGGATCTAGTCTAATATAGTACAGTTTAGTTCAGACAACTGCTAACTATACTCACAGTCAAAAGCTCAGGGTGTTTAACACATACGCACACGAATCTCCGTCACAGTCAAGTAGGACAACTTTTGTAGTGTCCTTGAAATTTCAATGAGAGTACCCTCAGTGTGGCAACTAGAATCAGTCCAACTAAGGCGCAAACGAATTGAGGCTGTCAAGGTGAGGTAACTCCGTTGTGAGAAACTGCAGTACAGTAACTTGCATTGAAGCGGAACACCGATATTCACGCTTCAAATCGTGATCACACACTCAGTGCCACAACCGATCTTACTGTCTCGCATAATTACTGAGAGCAGTTAAATAGCGAGTACACATGAAGTAAGAGCAATCTTCCTTATTGAGTAGAAGACGATTAGAATACATTCAGGGAGGACTTGCTCGTGTTCACTTTATTGGTGATGTTCCCCAAACTATTGAAATGAAGTTCGTTTCACAATACCATTATCTTTACCGGATCCTGATCTGACTGACAATCCGATTGCAAAATAAATTTCGTTCACGCGTTGCTATTAGACTTAGGATTACTTGTACCCATCCATCTCCAATATTTTCCAGAGCTGTGTCTGACCATGGTATTTCGCCCGTTAAGACTAGTTCTGTGGAATTCGTGGACGCGAAATCAAATAAGGTCGCGGAAGAAAAGGTTTGTTCTCAGACGAACCGTTGGTCTCCCGTCCGCAGTATCTTTTATACTTACTTATACGCCCGTGTTGTGCTTCACCCGAGGTGCTTTCACTGACTGCGGACATCCTCAGTCGAAATTGTAGTAGAGGCTCCAATTCTGGGTGTGGAAGGACACCGGCGAACCTCGCCTACTCTGTCGAGATGCCTGCGTACGAGGCGGGGTTAGATTCCTGCCTCCGATTGCCATTGAACGTCCCCATCCGACAGACGAGCGTGTAGCTTCACTCGTGCAGCCACGTTCCCCACGACGAAAAGGTAGCGGGGTGCAAGGGGTGTCTGTGACGACGCCGGGTTTGAACCAATACCTCAATCATTGTAGGCGGGCACCCTACCGTTCCTGCCACCTTACCGCTCACTGATAATCTGACACCACCTTCATCTTTCTCACCCCGCCGGGCGTGCTGCGAGGATCAAGCGGCTCCATCGGTATCGCTCTGATAGGCTGGGTCCGGGGCGTTATCTCTGGCCCAGTCCCTGTGTATTGTCGAGTTAGCCCTCTACTCATTACCCGGTCATCGAGGGAATGTTTCTCTTTTTGAATGAATTTTATGGTACAGCAGTTAGTTTCATATACATTTCTGTTGCACTGTTGGTATTCGCGCCGGGTGGAATCGCTATACCACAGCCTCGTGGTGGTGAAATTCCTATTGGCACCATTCGTCGGAGAGTGTGACGCAATCCAGGAGTATGTGATCGAGACGGGTGCCACATGTATATGCGTGAGTATTTTATTACAGTTTAAACAAGTGGTTTAAAGTGGTGAGTGTTGTATTATTATTGTCTGTTTGGAAGTTTTGTAGAATGTTGACAGAAATATGCGGTTGGTTAAGAATCCAATCAGTCCCCTCACTGCCGTCCTCAAACGAACCCCACCCCACCCTCCGTCACTCGGAAAGCATGAACCTAGGAACCTAGGGAATTTCATGCGGTCAATTTTGCACCTATGTCTCGTGCCCCCAAACTCCTATTGATTCTTCGCCAGATTTCAAGTATTCTCCAGCTAGCTGCTTGAGGATGAGCCTGGGGCGCATGGGTCTGGGAATGAAAGGCACTCTGGTTGCGGGAATTACACTGATGCTCGTGCAGCGCATATCACTAGCGCGAAGCGCAGTCACATTGCTCTCTGGTGCGATCGTAGGCGTAGATGGGATATTTCGTGGTGATTTCTTGACTGAGATTTTGGGGGAAATATGCGTTCATTATGGCTGCTCTAACTGTGATGTTTCGACTTGGACTCGCTGAGGCGTGCCTAGATTCTTCCAGCCAAATGTTGGCAAAAAATTCGCGGGAAAATATGCCTAATTCAATTCACTGCCTAATTCGGACATAAAAAAAATCACACGCAGTGATTTCTTGACTGATCTCGACTTAATCAAGCTACGCAAGATGCTAACAAGATTCACATTGACCCGAAACCCAGAACAATGGGGTTTCTGTCAGCGTGATCGGATAAGCATTCTATTCTTATCATGCGAACAAGGTTTTTTTTTGGCTATGAACATTTTTGATCTTGCAGAACCTTCGACCTGACCCCCAAAACAATAGGATTCAACCATTAGGAGGATTGTAACCATTAGGAGGAACCCACATACTGAGTATGAGCCTCATCTCGCCAGGAAAAGTCGAGTTAACAAGCTAATATCAGCTTAATTATCAATGTCTTTACAATTTCCCCACTCCTTCCCAGAACTGGACCTAGTTTACATTTTGAACGATGCAGTTCCTGACTTCCCCATAATAAGGTTGCATACCAAATTTTGCCCTGATCAGACGAGGCATTCTGGACTTATCATGTGAACAATATTTTCAGACTTTTTGGACTTCTCTTTACTTCAGATGACCTTTTACGTGGCCCCGAAAACTAGGGATCATGTAGTACTCATATGGGACAACTCATATAACATCCAGTTAAGGTCACCTATTCAGGTGAGGTCTTGTTAAAATTAACCTAAAAGGCTAAAATTAGCCAAATGATCAATTTTCACAATATCCCCATCCCCCTCCCTCCCATAGAAACAATTGACACGGCCTACGCCAAGAACAATACGGTTCTTGTACTTGAAAATAACTGCGATTGAATATCAACCTGATCGACAACCAGGCATCCTCGACTTACCGTTTTAAGAAAATTGTCAGACTTTGACCTCACTAGATCCAAGATGACCTTGACCTGACTTCCAAAAAAAAGGTATCATGTACTTATTATGAGGAAACCATATACCAAATATAAGCTTCATCCATCGAGGTATCGTGGGGTCGAGGTTATCGTGTTAACAAGGCTATTTGTCCACTAACACACGCACACACCCACCCCACACAAAACGAGCGCGACGCGCCACACACACTACGCACAAAAAGTACAAATATCTGACTTAATGCAATGTGTCGTCTACTTAAACCAGCCCACTCGATTTTGCCTCATATTTTGGTCTTAATCTGACAAAGATCGAAGAAAACCATTCCTCGTTCATTTTCTAATTTTGTCAACCAGAATCCGGCAACCCAGTCTCCAAAGTCCAAAAGTCGCTTTAATTGCGTTGTTGTATTTTTTACCAAGTTGAGTTACTTCGCGCCCAGACGATGTAGCCTCCGTCGTTAAAAAACAAGACTGTTGAGGGAAGAACAAATGTAAAATATATTCAGCGAAGTTTGAGGAAGAACATGTCTTCGAAAGAATAACGGTCTCGCGCCACCGTCTCGTCACCCTCGGAATGATCATCGGTACCCCGGGATATTCCTCAATCCTAGCGTGCTCCGATTCCAGCAGTTCATCGGTATCAAGCTCTGATAAGTAATGGGTTTGTCGGGGAAGGTAATCTCCGCCACATGGGCGTGTGCCTGGTGGAGAGTCTGGGGGGACTATCTCTATCGTCAGCAAGTTTTGTTGGTCTAGCCGTTTGCTTCATATACATCGGGTGGAATAATTCTGGTATTCCCCCCTCGCCTGGTGAAGCCTGCTATACAACAACCTCTGATCGTGAGGTTCGTAGTTCGGAGAGTGTGGTGCCATCCCAGAGTACGGTTCAGACGGTTGATACATGTGTATGCCGTAAGTCCCAAATACTTTCTTTCTATGTCTCATTGGGTTCATCCACAATGAGACTCGAGTGTTGAATACTGTTTTGCGCTGCAGGTATGAGTGAGTTAACTCAGTCATGGACGCTGTCAGAAATTGCGAGTTCCATATATCACTGAACAGAACCGCAACTGTGGTGTGTTTCTTCCATATTTTTGTTTGTAACCTGTATGCTTTTCCTAAATGTCTTTCGTGATGTATGTTATCAAATTATTTTTTTTTCGATTTTGGGCACGAAGACCTCAAGTTCGTCGGCATTTTATGTCATGCTTGTTAGCGTTAGCAAGATCATAGCAGCAGAATAATGCGTATTCGCGTCTAACTAATCAGATTTTTCCAGCCCAAACTATACTAAGTAATTAATTAGTCTAATTTGCATTAATTCATGCATTGTTCATGTTATGTTACGTACGTACCGGCGGTCTGCACAGCATTGCCCCCTGGTTTCTCACTAAAATGGCGGATGCTTCGCTCCATGTATTACTAGGTGGGGGGGCGTACTACGAAAATGGATAGTGTACCAGTCTTGCGCCCTTTGTCTTGACTACCTTTTGACAAAGACTCACCTTGCCCTGATGCATATTGACAAACATAAAAATTGACCTTGGTGCATTAGCCTTGATATACGTATTTTATATATGGCAGAAATGTAGGGTCCATGGGCTGGGGCAGTTCAATTAGAGTATGCATTTTCTCGCCAACATCAAACTGGCTGAAAGGACATGACATATATCATGCATAATGAAATGTAATTCAGCATGATACTAGAAGCCCCCGGGGTGCCTGTGGTGTGGTAGTACTGGTCTAGCTTGTGGTGTTCTGCACGGCCCCAATTTTTCTTGGCTCGTCAGTCGAATATGAGTCCAATTGTCAAATCTGAAGAGACGTACATGTGCGTTTTACTCTCTCCTAACCTGAACTGTCAGACACAGAACTGACTTTGGGGTGCATCATTTTCTCAGATTTCAAGGAAATGTTTGACAAAGCTGGCAGGATATTTGAGTCATCTAAGTGACTGGCAATTTAGGCATCCATTGACTGTGGTGGTGTGGCGATGGACATGATCTTGTATGACCCACCTAATCATTTGACATGGCTCAACGTTTTTCTTGCATAGGGTTTTATAGGGGTGTCGTCATCAATTGACAAGTCACTAACTTGTCATTCTGTCCATAGCTATGGCTATAGATGGGAATCATTGTAAGTGATCTACACTGAAGACATTATATAGCACATTATGTCTTACGACTATTCGCTATTCGGCTATACCGTAGCCTTGAGCTATTGTACCCACCATATGGGTCTTTCCATGAGCTTCGGGCAACTCTCACACTTTAGGATGAGGTGGACGGGAATGGGATAATTGTAGTGGTGGTTGGAGGGGGTCAGTGTTGGTGGGGAATGTGAATAATGATCAATCTACTTCTAATCGATCCAATAAGTGTTTTGAATTGTTGATCTTGTAGGAGATAAGGCCGACTTAGTGGGATAGGCGAGGGGACGGGGATTGAGGTGGATGGGAAATGGGATAAATGTGGGGAGGTTAGAGGGGTATCGAATGTTGATGGGTAACGTGATAATGGTCAAATCTACTCTATGTGGATCTTTTTTTTCTATTGATACGTTTTCTCGTATAATGCCAGCCACCGAGCTGCATGTATGATCCAAAACTTCCAGAGAGCTGTACCTAACTGTACATGAAATTGATAAAAGATTTGGAACAACGTAAACAGTTTACCAGAACCATGACTCATTTGACCTCATGCACTTGTATTAATTTGTTTTCATTCGGATGGGATGTAGAGGGGTTTGTTGTTTCACTGTTTTGGGGTGGGGGAAGACTAGTGGAACCTTGTTTGAATTGGTTAAACAAGATCATGGACAGTGGATAGTGGGGGGAAGCATGGAGTGGAACTGGGTATGGGGGGAATTGAGAGTTGATTGGCCAACGCAACAATTTATAATGCCTTGCATTGTTGCATATTACATCATAATGATAGATTTTTCACACTTTCACCTCTAGTGACATAAAAATAGGGATTCATCTACCGCCACATCACAATAGTAAAAGCCAAATACAACATTGATATGCCCACACGGTCAGTGTTTCACCTGACTTACAGAGGTCATTGTATGAGATTTCCAGCATCCTCTGGGTTTCCGACCCCTAACGGGCACAAATTACCTGGAAAAGAATGACATTCAGTGGAAATCCAGTACTAATCATACTATGTGACAGTCATACGAAACTGGTGATGATTAGCCTTCCATACAAAATGTCGGATTCATATTTTCCCGTTATTGACCTCAGTGAACCTCAGATTACCTCCAAACGACAACAGAAAGACAGGTTCGTCTATACACCACCACATCACTATGCTACATGCCAGACATCACTTGATGTTGCACACGTTTTGTGAGATTGCCTGAATTACGAGTCATTGTATGGATTTGGAAATCTCCTTGGTTTTGACCCCTAACAATCACAATGACTGTGAAACCCAAGACGTTCATGAGTCAGTACTTCATTACTATGTGATGGATCAAATAAAAGAATTGGGGGGGTGATGAATTTGCATTCTAGATTGCGAATTCAAGCTTCTAGTTTTTTTTTCCCCCTAATGACCTCAGATAACCTCCAAACTAAAACAGAAAAAATAGCTTCATCTAACTACTCACTGTTGTCTACATTCAGATACCCATTTGAATACATCACGGTTGTGGTTGCCTGACTACAAAGTCAGTGCATGGATTTTGCTCCCTGGGCTTCTTGCCTCTAACGACGCACAGATGACCTTGAGAATGAATGCCATTCAGTGGAGTTCAAGGACTTATCATTACTATGTGATAGACCAAATAAAATTTGTGATGATTAGCATCATGGAAATTGCGAATTCATATTCCTAGTTTTATTAGACCCCTCTGCAAGAAAAAAAAGGCTTCATCTACGCCCCACTGCGCCCCAGACGCTAATACCCACAGTCCTGACGCTATGGCTCCGAGTAATGCTCGAGTACGAGGCAATCTCAAATTTGTCATCAGACACACACACCTAAACAACAAACACGCACACACCACACCTACATTTGCATGACTGCCCTAGTTTCCTTCTTGCAAGGACAAAACTGACCCAGCTTCCGATGCTTTAGACAAGCGTTCATCTTATTCCCACATCTCATGTAGTCGCTACATATGATATGTGAGGTACAACTGGTCCTAAACTGGTTCTATATCACTATTTTCGGGATTGCGGCATACCAGGTCCTATGATCTAGGTAATGTCCTCCATTAAATGGCAGTTTTCATGTTTAAAGATTTCCGATATTTTCTTAGGTAACCATAGAGAGTTGATGTTCTGTTATCAATGCACAATGGAAGCATTCACTATTCAGATGTATGCTATCAAGTCACAACTCTGTATGTGTGCGCGAGTTTGTGTGGTAGGGTCTGCAGAGTTACAGTAAAACGGACTGGCTGGATCTGCTTCGTCGAGAAAGACTGTATAGCATTCCTGGGCGATTTTCAAAGAATTGTTATAAGTACTTCTTTGTTCGAATTGGGTGGCGACCCTCATGATTACCAGGAAAGCCAAAAGGCTTGTGATTCCTTGACACTGGGATGGAATGAGACTTGGACAAGCTCATTATATTCATGATATGACAATTCTCTCAGATTTCCCTTTTTCACAAAATTGACACCATCTCCGACAAAACAGTGTTCCTGGTACTCTTGATGAGAAAACCACACAATTTGACGGATTTCAAGCATCTGGACTCATCCTGTTTACCTCAGACCTGACTCGAAACATAGGGTTCTTGTACTCCCCCTACGAAGCACACTAAGTTTCAGCCTTACCAACCACCGTTTCCTGACTTACGTGTTTACAAGATTTCAGACTTTTGCCCTCGGTGCCCTCGATGACCTTTGACCTGACCCAAAACAATAGGGTTCCTGTACTCATCACTGGGGAACATACATCGAGTATGAGCTTCATCATCCAGGTGGGTCGAGTTAGCATGTTTACAAAGCTAAAGTTGACCTACAATAATCAATTTTTTGACATTTCCTAATTTCTTCTCCCAGATTACAACCATCAACACCCAAAATAGGGTTTTTTGTACTCCCCATAAGAAATCTACACAGTACAAGCCTAAATTTGACCAAAAAATCATCTTTAAAATTTTCTCCCTAATTTCGCACAAAAAAGGTCCCGCCCACCTAACACCCAAAATAATTGGGGTTCTGTACTCCCATAGAAAGCTACACACCAAACTACAGCTTCACGGACCGACTCTTCGGGACTTATCGTGTTTTCCCAAAGAATTTCACACTTTGACCTTCTGGTGACCCTCAGATGACCTCTGACCCGACCCCAAAACAATAGGGCAATGTACTCATCATGGAAACACACAAGTATGAGCTTCATCCATCCAGGTGGGTTCGAGTTGTCAGGTTTCCAAGTCAAATTTGATCAAAATATCAATTTTGACAATTTCCTATTTTCTCCCCAAAGGTCCCCCAATTAACACCCACCCAAAAATATTGGGGTTCCTTGTACTCCCCATACGAAACACGCACAAACTAACAGCTTCTCGGACGACTGTTTCGTGGACTTATCGTGTTTTACAAAGAATTTCAGACTTTACTTCTAGTGACCTCAGATGACGCGTTGGTATGTTGTAATTTATGTATTATGTAATGTATGTATGTATGTATGTTTGTGTGGTGTATTGTGTGTTGTGTTTGCCGCTTGGCTTGTGAGCGCATAAACTCGCGACCCGACGGATGGATGAGTCTCATACTTGTATGTGGGTTCCCCATAATTATACATGATCCCTGTCGTTTGAGGGTCAGGTCCAAAGGTTAATCTGAGGTCATTAGAGGTCAAAGCCTGAAAGCCTTGTGAAGAGGATAAGTTTAGAATGTTGCTGATTTGGTGTGTAGCTTTCCTATGGGGAGTACAAGCACCACATTGTGTTTTTAGTGCGACTAGCGGTCCCGTTTTTTGGAAAAATGGGGGAAATTGTGAAAATTGCATATTTTGGGGCAAGTTTAAGTCTTGTGAAGTGTCATACTTGACCCCCCCCCCCCCCACCCCCCCCCCCCCCCCCCCCCACCCCCCCGATAAGCTCCGGAAGTCCCGAATGCCTGGTCTGATCATGTTAAATTTGGTATGCAGATTTCTTATGGGGAGTACAATACCCCATTCTTGTTGTGGTGGGATTTGGGGAGGGATTTGGGGGAGCGATTATGAATTGTGAATCTTATTTCTTTCTCATACACGTACCAATTATACTTGGTAACATAACTACTCATGCTTGGGTATGTGGGGTTCAACTTGAGAATCATGGTTCCCTATTGTTTCACCTGGGGTCGGTCAGCGGTCATCCGGCCCCAGGTGAGGTCCAAAGTCGGATGCTATGTTTATCCTTTCGGAAAGTAATCTATAAGTAACCCCACAGATTTATCAGTCTGTAAATCCACCATTTCCTCGGAGTCAGGTCGAAGGTATCTGAGGTTTACCAAACTTTTAAGTTAAAGGTCATAAAGGCAGTCGAGGAATCATTAAGCCTCTCGGCTTCTGGTTTTGTTCACTTTAGTTCACTTTTGATGAGGTCGTCCATTTGCGCCACATTTCATTACAACAATCTTTCGATTTCCATTTACAACACTCTTGCGAATTTTCCATTGCATGTGGCTGGGATATTTTACCAGAAAAGGAAAGAGTGGCCGTTCTTGTGGTTGGACCTGAGGTCATCCCAGACGATTGTTCAAAACACTTCAGTTCGCTCTCCGTTAGCCCTGTAAGTACACTGTAAAAATGTTCTGTAGAATACAGTAAATACTGCAATTTTGCTGCCAGTATTCCTTGTAAATTTCACCGTACACTTCGTCATTTCACAGTAAAATCACAGTACTATAATTGTAAGTGTAATCACAGCAGTTTATTTGTAAAATTTACAGAGGTTGCCAGTAATTTACTGAAATTTTTATAAATTCTTTTTACATTTAGGTGATGGGCTCTACTTACTTTGCTGCTAACAGGCTGTGCCTCACCAATAAGTTGGTTGTTGGCTTTTCTGTGTGGGATATCAGCAGCAATCAACCGGTGTTGTAATATTATTACTGAAAAAAAATACAGCAGATACTGCTTGCTACCTATGGGATATCAGCAGCAAAAACGCTAGGCTAGAATAGGCTACACTTCAGCCTCGTAACTCCCTGAGGAAAAGAAGAATGGGCCCAGTAGGATCTAGTCTAATATATAGTTCAGTTAGACAACAATCCTACTAACGATACTCACAATTCAAAAGATCAGGCTGTTCAATGTTGCACACACCACCGACACACGATCTCCGTCACAGTCTAGGAGTAGGCTACTTTTGAAGTGCTTGAAAATTCAATGAAGAGTACCCTGCAACTAGGCATAAAGCTAGCTGAGCGCCGGCCAACGAATTTGGGCTGCAAGTGAGGCAACATCGTTTGTGAGAAACTATGCAGTAATATAGAACTCGCCATTGAAGCTGAACACCGATCAAACCTTGAGTGCCACGACCGATCTTACCATCGCGTATAATTACTATGAGAGCAGTGAATAGCGAGCTACACGAAGTAAAAGCAAGCTTACTTATTGAGTAAAAGACAATTAGAATACATTCAGGGAGGACTTGCTCGTGGTCACTATTATTAGTGATTGTTCAACAAACTATTTGAAATTAGCATCGTTTCCACCAATTACCATTGTTCCTTACCCTGTGGGGAAAATTTTTTCCCTGATCTGACTGGAAATCTGATTGCAAAATAAATTTCGTTCACGCGTTGCTATTGGACTAGTATTACTTGGTACCATCCGTCTCGTGTGCCCCCCCCCCGTGTAGGATCATGGCATTTCGCCCGCCGATACTTAGTTAATTGGAAAGGCGTGGACGAGAAATCTGGAGAGCTCGCAGAAGAGAAGGTGGTTCTCAGACGAAACGTGGTCTGCCCGTCAACAGTATTTTATACTAAGGGATGACAATCGGGACGGCATATTCTCACCCCGGCAGGCGTGCTTCGGAGGATGAAAGAGGCTCCATTGGTATCGATCTGGTAGTCTAGGTAGCAGGAGCGTGTTATATCTGCCACAGGGTCCCTGTGTATCGTCGAGTTAGCCCTCTACTACCGTCAATCGGGGGGAATTGTTTCTTATTCCTGAATGAATTGTAGGTTACAGCGTTAGTTCATATACATTATGTTGCACTTGATGAGTATTGGCCCGGTGAATACGCCCATACCAGCTTGTAGTGGTGGTGAATTGAATTGAAAATTTGAAATTCCTGATTGACGCCATTCGTCGGAGAGTGCGACGCAATCCAGGAGTATGTGATCAATACAGGGGCCACATGTATTCTTTGAGTGTTTAGTATCAGTTTATACTTCAAATCTGTTTAAAGAGCCGGTAAGTATGTATGATATTGTTTGTTTTGGAAGTCTAAGATGTTGCAGAATATTCAGGGTTTGGGTAAGAATTCCTTATGTCCACTCATAATGTCATCAAAACGAACCCAACCACGTCTCGGCCCCCAAACTCTTATTGAGTATCGCCCAGAGTTCAGTATTCTCCAGATAGCCATGCTTGAGGCTGAGACTGGGTCCCTAGGGAATGAAAGGCACTCTGGTAGTGCGGGAATTCAACTGATGCGAGTGCAGAGCACATCACGGGCGCGGGGCGCCCAAAGTAACATTGCTCTTGGGACGAATTTAGCCGTAATCGGATATTTCGTGGTGATTTCATCGCCAGATTTTTTAGGAAAACTTGCTCGCTGGCACGTACATAGTATTCTTACCGCAGTAGTTGGGCAAAATATAAGCTGCGCGCCCATCACGAGCGCGGATCGCGAAGTCTCCAATCCAAAGCGTGGTCCAGGCATGCCTTGGATCCTGGAAGACTTCTGAGGGTTCTAACAAGACTATCTAGGACCACTTCCAGCCCGTATATGTAGCATTCCGTGGTAATTAAATCGACTAGATTTGGGGAAAATCTGCGTTCATTGTTGGCTGCTCTGTGATGTTTCTACTTGAACTCGATTGAGGCGTGCCGAGTATTATAACGGCCAAATTTTGGCAAAACGGCAAAAAATAAGCGAAACGGTGTTATTAAATCGATCCTGTTAATACTGAAATATACAAATCCACACGCAGTGTTCATTGACTGATCTGTGACTCGATAAGCTATGCAAGATGCTAACAAGATTCACATTGACCCGAACCCAGAACAATGCGGGTTCGGAAAGCGTCGATCGGAATAAGATTCTTATTCTCATCATGTGAACAGGTCTTTTTTTGCTTATGAACTTTTTTGATCTGCAGAACCTTTGGACCTAACTCCCAAAACAATAGGATTCATCGTAACTAGTTTGTAACCTATTAGAGGGAACCCACATATTAAGTATGACTCTCCTCTGCAGAAAGGTCGAGTTCTAACAAGTCCTAAAATAGCCAATATATCAATTCTTACAATTTCCCTACTTCTTCCCAGAACTGGACCTAGTCTACACTTTGAACGCTGCAGCTCATGACCTCCCCATAATAAGGTTGCATACAATTTTCTCTGATTAGACAGGCATTCTAGACGTATCGTGTGAACAAGATTTTCAGGAAGTTTGACTCCTCTTTAACTCAGATGACCTTTGACATGGCCCCTAACAATAGGAATCACGTACTCATAATGGGGGACTCACATACCAATTATCATCCAGGTATGCCGTCTTATCCAGTTGAGGTGTTGTTAAAATTAGGCGGAAATGCTAAAATTAGCAAAATTATCAATTTCTCACAATATATCCCGCCCTCCTCCCCCTCCCAAAGAAACACATTGACCCGGTCTACGCCAAAAAAATAACGGTTAGTGTACGTGCGAAGAACTGATAATGAATATCAACCTGATCGAACCAGGCCTCTCGACTTACTTGTGTTAAGAAAAGTGCCAGACTCTTTCACCTCCACTAGACCTCAGATGACCTTTGACCTGACCCCCAAAACACAAGGGATCATGTACATATTATGGGGAAACCATATAATTATACAAGTATAGGCTCATCCATCTCCGATGGGTCGAGCCTGACTAACCTCGTGTTAGCAAAGATATGTAACGCAAACACACACCACACGCGCGCGCGCGAGCGCACACGCACAACGTACAATGTCATGACTGCGTGGATTCCTCTGTCTTGGACTGACTGGAAGCAAAGCGCCGGGTTCTTTTTTGGGTCGTGGGCCTGGATTTACCCCGTCCGAACTCATAGGCGTCACGCCTGTGTTTTCAGCCAAAACTGTTTAACAGTCATGGGTGAGTTACTGTCCAATGGACTGATCATACCATGCGATTTTCAATATCATAAGAAACCGACCCTTCATGAGTCTTAAGGCAAAAGCGTTCAATCTTTATACCCCACATGTTCATATAGAGTCGCTAATATGATATGTGAGTAAGCACTTGTCCTGACTGTTATTATGCAATATGTCTCGGATTGCTGCATTCGCAGGTCCTATATCGATGTACTGTCTTCCATAATAGGGGGCGTTTTTCAATTTGTCAAAATGTCCACTATCACTACTATTAAACCCTAGAGAGTTGGTGTTTTTACCGTTTGCACTGACCATTCAATATTCACATCAGTAGTCAAACCAGCAAGCAGTTTTAAACATGGTTTCCATATAATTGGCTTCCGCATGTCGAACTCTGAATGACTTTTAAACTGACGGGCATATCGGCATTAGATAGCAATGAGAAGAATATTCAGCTTCTCACCGGAAAGTCGTGTATACGTGTCATACTCCATGTTTTCCCTAAAATGATTGATCCTTACATTTATTCAATAGGAACACGCAAGCGACCATCCATATTCTGCTGTCTTGGTCTGTGGCCCCCAAAAAAAAAAAACAAATTGGGGTGTTCCCCGCCCCCCCCCCCCCCTCCCCCCTCGTCGTGACGTAATATCGAGGAAACATTTTCGCGAAACACGATTTCCTTCCTTCGTACTAGCGTTGGTTGTGTCGATCGCACAAAAAATAGCCAAGGCTCGTGTTCTGTCGGTGAAAATGCTCCTTTTGGGAACATGTTCGTGGCTCCCTAATAACGTATCGTTCAACCCCCGTGGTATATGCACGATAGCTATCATAACAAACGAGTGGTGGTCACACAAGTTTTCTTACTTTCTATTAGCCTCCTATTTTATTGTTCCCAATACCACTAATGCAAACGATATACATCATCAATAAAAGTTGTTCTCTTCGTAATCATAATAGTGTCATTGCTGTGCGCCTTTTACATCACTCACTGTCCTCACGACAGTTACTCGTAAATGAGCGTCAACACGTACCTAACAATAGTAAAGCCTATGAATGATTAGTCATTGGACACTTTTGGTGTGTTAATAGATATATAATATATATATATAGATAATAATATATATATCTACATATATATAGATATATATATATATCTATATATATATATATATATAGAATATATATATCTATATATATCTATATATGCCCCATTGTGATTGTGCATAGCTGCTAACCAGAATATCTGGACCTGTTGCATATGGTCTGTGTCGAACGTTGTCCTATTCCATTCCCTAATACTCGATATTGTTACCGATGTCCGCCATTGGGGTATGAAATTAGATTCCGTCACGGCCAGGCGAATCAATTCCACAGTATGATGCCCGACGGGGTCGGGGTTAATACATGCCGATGAGCGAGAACTCGAAGCACAGTGCATCCAGCATTCTTTTCTTTATTTCACCACCATACTCAATGCCCCTCAAATGATGACTTCGACAATTTATTAGGCTATCGTTTAAACTTCCCTGACACACTAATAATAATTCTGACGTCAAAACACTAATTAACACAACATTTACCAGTTACCAGTTAGGTTTTTTATTCCTGCTTCGATAGTTTATGAATGCGACGTTCAAAAAACTTACCCTGGGAAATTCGTCAAGGACACTAGGTATCAAACGGCTACCACTATAAGTTGGGCAACAGAAGTGTGAGGTACACCATAGGTTATAGGATGCAGTGAAGTGTACATCGTCTCACCACACTGACCCTCATACCTTCGTGTCCTACACTGGGCAATCGTCCAGCTACCAAGGTAGTCAGCAAAGCCTGGCGTAAGAATCATACGGACACCCTCAAACCACCCAGAAATGAACAGTGTTTCCAGGTCTTTTGCATTCGCAATCGCATTCATTTCTCTCGGAATTAATACCCCTCGTCGACAAGATTTTCTATTCTGATTGCCTCGACTTCCCCTGGCGCAAATGGGAACTTGATCCCTGTAACTTGTGGATAGGATGTACGGAGTGGGCTGATAATGTGATTTTTACACCATGAATGGGATTGGATAAGTCACTCGATTTCCAGATGTGCTGATTGCAATTTGGATACTCCGTATTGTTTGGGTACCTCATTATCTGTTCGAGTACCCCTGAATGGCCTGTTGGTTACGAGATATCGCTGCTGTGTTTTTGTTTGTTTTTTAATATTAGCACTCCGTATCCTACTCTACATCACACAAACACTTAAAACAATAACAAATAAAAATTCACATCGAACAAATATCCCAACGCGAACGGAGCCATACATTTAATTCATCGAGTAACGTTTGCTTCCATAATTTGTGGAATCTCCCTCAATACATGCTGTCGTGAATGGCCTACACTACTCCCTCGTTTTCGAACATGCTCTGAGTTCTGTAAACGAGTTACTCCGACTGAGCAAGGTAACTCTTGCTACAAGAGCAACCTCATACAACAGCTTTGGTACTGTCAACTTATACGGGCGTAAAATACGCTCGAACTTGTTACGGACTACTACAACCCTCGTGTTCGCTGGCTCGCACATGCCCTACAGTAGAGGTCCCTCTATAGACCCTCGTCTCATCGGTTCGCCCGTCTCATTTTGGCCCCTATCTAGCGTAAAATGTCCCCTTGTTCCCTAGTCTTATTGGCCCCCCGTTCATTATTTCGTCCAAATGTTCCCCTGTCTCATTGGTACCCTGTTCACATCTCGTCCATTGTTCCACTGTATCATTGACCCTCCTGTTCATTCCTTTCGTCTCATTGTGCCCCTGTCCTCATGGGCCCTGTTCTCTCGTCTGCATTCTTCCCCTGTATCATTGAACCCTCTTTCATTTTTCCGTCTCATTGTTCCCTGTCTCATTATTCCCCTGTTCTCTTTCGTCTCATTGTTCCCCCTGTCATTATTAGTCCCCTGTCATATTTCGTCTCATTGTTCCACTCGTCTCAATTGGTCCCCGTTCACTCGCTCATCTCGTCTCATTGTTCCCCTGTATCATTGACCCCTGTTTATTATTTCGACTACCATTGTTCCCCTGTCTCCTTTATTCTCTCTCCTGTTCATCATTTAGTCTCATTGTTCCCCTGTCTTATTAGTCCCCTGTTCTTAATCGTCTCGATTGTCCCTGTTCATCTTGTCTTATTGTTCCCCTGTACGTTGACCTCCGTTCATCATTTCGTCTCAATGCCCCTGTCTTTATTAAGTCCCCCTGGTCATATTCGTCTCTGTTCCCGCTGTTCATCATTTCGTCTCTCGTTCCCCTGTCTCATTATTCCCCTGTTCATCATTGTCCGTACTCATTGTTCCCCTGTTCTTTATTAGTCCCCCTGTCATTATTATCGTCTCATTGTTCCCTGTCTCATTATTGTCCCCTGTTCATCATTTCCTCTTCATCGTTGCCCTGTCCTCTTATTCCCCCTATTCATCATTTTTCTCTCATTGTTCCCCCCCCTTCTTATTAGTACCCACCCTGTTCATTATTTCGTCTCATGTTCCCCTGTCTCATTATTCCCCTGTTCATCATTTCGCGTCTACATCGTTCCCTGTCTTATTAGTCCCCTGTTTCCGTATTTGTCTCATTGTTCCCCTGTCTCAATTATTCCCCTGTCCATTATTTCGTCTCATTCGTTCCCTCTGTCTATTATTCGCCCTGTTTCATTATTCAGTCTCAATTGTTCCCCTGTCTCATATGCCCCGTTCATCTCGTCTCATTGTTCCCCCCCTGTGTATCATTGACCCTGCGGGGCTGTTCATACACTGTCTCCCATTGTTCCCCCCCCCCCCCCCCCTGTCTCATTGGCCCTCCCGTTCATCATTTGTTTCATTGTTCCCCTGTCTCAACAGGCATACACACACGGAAGACATGTATTTCTTGCAATAGTAATTGAGCAGGAAAATCTGTCCCAATTACTTCATGAAAAATATTACGACGTCACTCACAAACTATGAGAACCTTCTGAATAAACAGTAAATAATATATCACCAGCCCCAGCTTGCCATTTCGAAATGCCAGCCAATGATCAACCGCTCATTTGACAATTGCCCCCATACACTAACAGTTAAGAGGACTATTTTTTTCATTCTACTACTACGGCCAGGTTACCCAAATATTAGGAATCCAGAACGTGCGTTGATGCACATGATAAGTGGATCAGTTAGTGAATTCCAAGGATATTCGCTCTGTTTGTGATTCAATTAAGCATGCAATAATGCTAAAAAATTATTGTAAACTCGGTTTCCCTTATGGTAGAGCCCGATTTTGGAATAATATTGTCGAACAGCGAGGGAGTAACAATGTTGAAAGTTTTTATTCTCAAAGATCGCGTCACTCTCGTAAGTACTGGACCGATTGTCCCGAGCAGTAACGGTTTTGTCACAAATACCAGCGCAAGGGAACACTGACGCATGCGCCGGAGCTATACCCAAAATGGCTTATTCGCAATCCCTTTTTGACTTCACTTCAATCAACATTTTTCCTTTCTTTATCACCTTTCAAATCACTTTTTTTCACTAGCTGGTTAGTATGTTGCGTGTTTCGAGTTCATCATGGTCAGTTGATCGGAATCGACTGATCACGTGGAAGGGGAATTTAAAGGACATGATAAAACTCGAAATTGGATAGCCTTTGGGGGTCTCCCTGTGGAACTGGACACTCGTAATGATCGGCAAGGTGATAGGTGTCATGCGCGAATCCCCTGACTATCGCCTAAACATCTCCTCAACCAACTATTCATTATTTACACTTGGGGTCAAAATCCGGTGCACTTCTCCGTGGCCGTGGAGAGCGGAGGTTTTTTTTTGGTTTTTCGATTGTTTTGCCCTTCTCGAAGGTCAAATAAAGAAATAAGCGAGGATGTCTCTCACCGAAGTGTGTGGCTATGTCGTGAGTAGTCAAAATGGCTGCGTCGGCTATCTTGAAATAATTTGGCTTCCAAATAGTTTCAGGTACATTTGTAGCTTAACACATCATTCCTGGGGTTTGGGGTTCGAGGATTTTCATTTTCCCATACCAGTTTTTATGATTCCGAGTCTTTCAAATCATCTCAAATCCCAAAATTGTCGCGATTCAGGCTACCGATTCGGTCGATTTTCACGTTCGTCGCTCTTTATTCCCGAATAGGCTGAAATGAAATGCTCACTTTGATTGATGAATGGTGTATACTAAGAAGTGGAGTGTAGGGAGGGGTTCACCCAATATAATGCCTGAATGTGGAAGTGTTCACCCCCTCCCACTCTTTAGAGATGCTCGTCGATTCAATAACAAAGCATATTTGGTTCAATTTCTAATTTTGTGCCGCCCCTCTTTCAGAATTGGCCCACTGAGACTCCTTACTAACTTTTCATTGATCAGTGTTTATTACATTGTTTCGTGGAATAACTGTCGGGGGAAATGGGAATTATAATGGCGGCCTATAGCCTCCCCCTGTTCATCCCTGGCCAACCATGCTCAACTCTTCCCGGCCAGACTCACCGGCTTCGGGGGAGTGGTAATACACAACTGCACACACTTTACAATGATTAAAATCGATGTTTTCATGTGAAGTCTCCGGCAATCGCCCTTGTCTCTTCTGCCCTAACCTCCTGCGCAAGGCCTCTAACTGAAACCCAAGAGGCCCCGGAGGGAGCGCAATGGCCTCCGGTAGAATGGTGACATGAAGACCTTGTCAACAGCCTGGATCAGATATCGGAGACTTCTGGATCTTTTTCTGGAAATGAGTGACCGACCCTCTCGTAACAAACATCGATGCATTCCATCCCCGGCATGGCCCAAAGTCATGCCATTGACATCCCACATGCTATTTGGCTCTGGGCCCCTGGCATGGTTACTGAGTATCGCCCCACATTTAACCTCAGATTTGCCAACAAATTTAAACTTATTGTTTTCCGGGCGTGTCGTACCGAATTCTATGGCGATAGGGGTTTCAGTGCAGTAGCTGCCGAGGTTTTGTGGAATTCTCTTCCAAAGCACATCCTCTGTCCTCTCGCTAGCAGCCTAAGCTCCTTTAGTGTAAGTTAAACGTTTTATATAACTGCTTGCCTATTTTTTTTTTTTTTGTTTTTTTTTGCCGTTTGTAGAGGGCCTTAGAGCATCCCTTGACTGATTATGAAATACTGGACAAGTCCTGTACTCGATAAGCTTCATGGCAAACCCATTACTGAACAATGTAGAGGTTTTATAACAGGAAAGGCTCGTGAATACTAATACGTCCACGGTTGGGGTGTATTTATTGGCTGATGTATGTTGAACCTGTCTAACCAGAGGGCACACCACTAACGGTCCCAACCTCACTATGGCCAAATCATAAATTTTATGTTTAAGATGAGTCTGAGTGAATGAAGCCTGGGACTAGGAAACAATTTGACCCAAAAGCCATCCCGTGTAATTTTTTTTAAACCGGCAGATGAAGTAGGCATATATTGCACAATGGAACACTGTGGCAAGTACTTTAGTTGACAGTCCTCCTCTTATACATGGTTACATGTCAATTCAAGTATTCAAATGGTTACAAGTCCAATATTAGCCCAGGTTTTTTTTAAATTGCGAAGAATACATTCTCATTTTCATAATTTTCCTTGCACTTCCACTTTAATTATCTAGTTAGCTTTTTTTCAATCGAGCGAGCCGATATCGCATGAAGTGCGACAACCTGGAAATTGATCACTATTGGCTGTTACTTGGGGGCTACCCCTGGATTTGTGGAGTCAAAATTAGATCATAATCATGCAACGAATTGAATATATAGAAATATTGCGTTCAGCTATAATGTCCCGACAGCATTGAGGACTAATTTTCAAGATGGCCGACAGCAGCCATTTTGAATTATAGCCACCCACAATTTCCGCCCTCACAATGCAAGAGGGACACTTCCCTACTTATGATATAATTACCTTCCGGAGGACAAAAGCTGAGGAACCACTTCGCTTTCCATTCTCAGCTGTGCGACGCGACAACTCGAAAATCGACCCTATCGGAAAGGCTGTGAGCTGTGGCAAGCGCGACCATCTTGGATTTGGTATCACACTTCCTTCGAATCAGGTGGAAGCGTATACTCAAAAATAAATTCCACGTCCCAAAAACCCCAAGAATGCTGTTTTGAGCTACGATGTACATCAAACTGTTTGAAAAAAACCATTTTTCAGGATGGCGAAGGCAGCCTATGGATTTTGGCCACTCACGACTTCCGCCAACACTTTTAACGAGAGGCACCCTCGTTTATTCTTTCTTTTCAAAACACTCGAAAAACCAACTTCCGTTATACCGGTCACGGTCCGTGCCACAGATGACCCAACTATTAGTATTCTTACCTGTGGTCGCTTGCTGAATTCCGATTACACGTGCAAATTGAGGTGTAGTGTAGGTATTAACGGGATTTGCAGAGTAGGAATTATCATGTATTTTTCTGGGTATCAGGAAAATCGCCATCCATATTGCAAGATCATTTGTGTAGTCTTATTAGTCATGGCATTCTCATCGATAACCCGCAGTTCATTTTATTTAATCCAGCGTTTTCACCCTGATATGGTCATAAACAACAGCTGCTAACCCATCCCCTGTTATTGATTTGCTAAACTGCTAACCAAATAAGTTCTTCTGTAATTGGTGTGCACCCCAATCTGATACTCTTCCCTTGAAGGCCCTGTCAGTCAGTATTATTAGCAACTTATGAAAATGAATATGATTTATAATTGTGACCGTGCTATCGATTCAGTTTGCCCTAACGTTTCTTAGTACAAATTAATATTGTTAAGAGCCTACTTGGCCTGGTATTTGACGACGATAGGTGTTCCTCACCCCTAAGTCAAAAGGGTACCTTCTTTCATATTTTTTCCAAGTCGTCACTTGCGGATGTTTAAACAAATGTCTACACACGCTGCAAACGGCCGCATCCGCTCCTATTGTATAAGTCTTGGGACCGGGAAAACAAAAGCAGAACAACAATTACGTAGGCTATTTCGGCCTTTGATCTCTAATCATACTACAAGTGGCATCATGTATGTGTGGATTTCAGTGAATATCATTTATCATTTTATTGCCCGTTGAATGGGTAAAACTAGTGCCGATACCGTGAATGATACATCCTCCGGAATGGCATCACCCTCTCTCACAAATAGTATCACCCGAACGCAAGGTATGAGCTCATTCTTTGTGTCCCCTCGATTCATTTCTGGACATATACCATTTTTTGAGTAGCAACATCCAAGCAGCACGATACCTTTGCGAACATTGGGTGTTTTGTCTCATTTCCCAGTGCAATCTAGTTCCGTATATACCGGGAACGCTTTTTTGATGGCAAGGAATTCAATATGAGACTTCGGTTATAACAAAATGTTATATATCGTTTATATTACCAAATGAGAATAATAAACGGTTATGAGTGTTTATTTATATACATGTTACTCGCAATTATACAGCGTATAAAACTTCTCCAAGTTAGACATATATATATAAACCCCAATATACAAAGGGTTATATTATACCCCCATTATAAAACGTCAGATTATACCTCCGGATTGTAAAGGTAATATTATTACTCCAATATATATTGTGTTTACATTCCGCTACTCTCAACATAGAATATGATATCTGAAAGTAATTAAACACTATCCTATTGTCTCCTTCAGTCTTAACAGGCACATAAGAAAACGGTAGCAAACAAATTTCGAGGTCGAATGGTATTATTATGGGGCCAAAGAATTTCAACAAGAATATTCTCCTATGTATATAACACACTGCGGTACTCTCCTACCTTAGCTATAGCCCTCTACTGATGAGGTTGAGGTAATACACAGACATCAACACGTGACAAGTTATATAAATACAAAAAAAAAACTTGTAATCGTGCCATGTAGACAAAGCACTGGGGCTTTATTCAGAGATTTGAAAAACTATTCAGACAATTTTCAACACATAGTAACCAGCTTGGGATCTTCAACATGAATTCCACCCCAATTATGCTTCCTGATACGTTCAGCGATTTTCATCATACGAACGATACCTATATACGAACTATATATATTATATAATATTATATATATATATAGATATATATATATAATATCGATATATATATATAATATCTATATATATATATATATATATATATATATATAATATAGAAGATATATATATATAATATATATACTATAGTCACAAAGGCCCAAAGTCTCAGGCTGCTGATTATCTCAGAGGATCGATTACAGGAATGTCTGCAGATTGAGATATTCCTCTCACACTCTGGTATGAACCGGTTTATAACACTTCCTAATACTATTAGGCTGTTGGGTAGTGAGAAATATTTGCTTGTGGGTAATAGGAAATATTCATTTTACAGGGTTAGATTTAGTTAATATAACGCTGATATTACGTGAGTCTGATCGTAAAATGTCTTGAATGGCTTGCAAATGTTTTTGTTTTGTTTTTTAAGCGGGTGCAAGTCAGAAGTTGATTTTCGGATTGTTGTGAGGGCTAACAACTTCTGATATTGACTTTTTCTTACTTACCAGTGTTGGAGTTTGTCGTCATCAATACTCGCTCGGCAAAATGGCTCTGAAGACACAAGTCTTTACTGACGCTTCAGTAAAGGGGGCGGTATTGTTGATTGCGCGATGGGCCATATAGTAAAGGTATTCACGACTGTACAGAGAAGTTCATGGCGCCATTCGAGACGTAGGGAGGGGAATTCGACTGGTCAAGCTCCCTTCGGAATTCTCGCCCGCAGTTTACCCTGTGGGAGGATGGTAAGAAAATTCATGTTGTGTGGTTTGTGTCGTCTTTTCTTTTGTTAAACTAACTCGTTGCTCTAGTGAATGTAATACAACCAATCTCATATCTTGTCCAATCCAAAAACTGTAGTAATTTAACACTTCAGCAATAAACCTTAGGGATTACCCCGAGATGGAACCTATTGGCCCTCTCAAATAGTTATAAATGATATAGCAACCATTACAGTGGTAATTATCATTAGTGAATATAGGTACATTCGGCCAGCAGGCTTAAATACCACATTCGTCAAGGTCGCATTAGATAATAAAGAACAAATGGAATTCTCGTTTCTTTGTATTTTTCCTATAGGTCCTTCGTGAATAATGTGTAGAGGAGGTTAAGAAACCGCAAAAGTGAGTCTCCAGATATTTCGGTAAAACCTAGGACGCAATCGAGAATCGTTACAAGTTGAGCATAGTAATCAGCAATCAATTTGTGCTTGTGACAGCGGTAGACCAAACATATATACGATGACGATGAATGTAAAATAGTAATAATGAAGATTAATTAAATTGTCTAATATGAAGAAAAATGTTTTTGGAGGATAAATTAAACGTGTGTGATAACGGGAGAGGCCATTGATATCTAGGTTCGTGCAATGAACATGCGACGTTGCTCTATGAGGAAGATAATCGATTTTTTTAGAATTCTTCCGTGGGTGCTCCCGTCATCTGGCACGCAAAACAATTAGGCATGGAAGCAAGCGTCGATTCACAGAGGGCTCGATTCACAGACGATTACAGAGGGGGCGGTGCAATTTGCAACTGCAAAGGGACTTCCCCTCCGTTTCGGACGGGAGGGTGGAGAGGTTGGGGGTGGGGGGCATCTTTTTGCATTTTTGAGTGTCGGGGAAATGGGGAATAAAATCGCACGCTTCCGGGTTTTGTGCTGTTAGGTCGTTGTCGACATTACAGCGACTCGGACCCCCAAACACAATAGCAAAATGATGGGCCACTGTTCTTTACGAATTTTCGAGTGTCTGTCGTTTTTATGATGAAATAACCCGAGAAAAACGCTACACATTTGTATTGCTGCGTGAATATGTTTATTTGTTTACGCCATGTTTTGTCAGTTGCAATAACGTTTGGACAACGTTCTTCGAACGTGAGGCTGGTGGTGCTGTTGGGTGTGTTTTCACTCAGGTTTTTCAAAACTTTTCAACCGTTATAGGATTACTTATGTATGATGTTGCTCGCTTGTTTGTTGCTGCAGTCGTTAGGTAGACCTTAGACGTGTCGTTTTGACAACACTGCTGCATGCACGACAAGGGGGGATTTTCACCTCAAGAAACTTGTCAATATAATGTAATGGGTGGATGAATCCCCACCAGATTGTTGTCAACAATGTTGCATTCGAATCGAATTTGTTGCCAATCTTCAGATCCAGACGATAAGTGTTAATAAAATTGGCATTGTCTGACATTTCTCAGTCTGTTTGCTTGTTGATTTTCGAATCTTGCTGTAGTTCAGTTTCCCA
This sequence comes from Sclerodactyla briareus, assembly GCA_026419785.1. Taxonomy (NCBI): domain Eukaryota; kingdom Metazoa; phylum Echinodermata; class Holothuroidea; order Dendrochirotida; family Sclerodactylidae; genus Sclerodactyla; species Sclerodactyla briareus. The sequence goes on along the minus strand of JAODTK010004999.1, from coordinate 301,212 downwards.
GTCACTTGGTCTTCGATTCTTGGCATAGTAGTATATGCTCGCCAGGTTCAGTTGAAAGTGATCTCGCCAAGTGTGCCCCAAGAGATATATAGCCTTGGATATTGCAGCTTTCTCCTTGCTGATATTTGAAGGCGAAGGAGAAACACAGGAGAACGGAAAAAAAAGTTCGGCGGGTTCGAGTGGCGCGGTTCGGTGCTTTTGCTTTTGCCTTTTGCGGGTTTTTTTGGTTGTTGTTTTTTTGATTATCGCGGCGGCCGCAAGTACTAGTGGTTATGGGTATTGCGAATTGATGATATGAATATGAAATGATTGTAATGAAAATGCAGCCTTTCTTGTTCCGCCCCCTCACTCCTCTCTCCCTCTCTAAATGAATTGAAAGGGTTCCAATGGATCATATCTTAAAGGAACGAAGATACGATTTAACTGACCTAATCAGGAACCATGTCATACCACGAAGGTTAAGATTTCCCTGCCAAATACGAACGTCAAAATATGTTGCGCAATCGAACACCTTTTTTTCTGGGTTTGAGGCTAATGCTCAGCTTATTCAAGCCAAATTATTGAATATATAAATGGTAAATTCTGTATTTCATTTTAATTGTTGGCCATTGGACTTTTTTCGAACGTTTTTAGTGTTGATTGCTACCTGAGTCTGCAGCCGCGTGCTGATTTTGGGCAGTTAAGCTTATATTCTCGAAAAAAAAAAAATCAACTTTTCGTAGTTCGATCGATGTTGTTAGGAAGGTGCCTTGAAGATTCGATAAAACAATGATAAGTACGCCAATGTAGTAAACACCTACGCCAGGACCCATATAATTGGCAGTGATTGCACAGTAAGTATGTCGTGGCAGACTTGATACATTAAATAATCAGCCTGTCATTTTCAATTCCAGTGTAACGAGACAATTCTAAAGGTTTGCCATTTGTTAGTGAAATGAAAAAACGTGCGCTCCATGCGCAATATTATTTTCCAGCTGATCACATCTGAACTCAATGAGAGAAAGAAATCATGCAATCGTTATCGGTCCCCCAACTCTTCAAATCAGTTCAACGTACATATACTGGCCATTCAAATCCGTCATTCAAGGTGTTTCCTGCTTTACAAATTGCCTAAAGTTGTTGACGGAAAGCTTCTCTGATATGCCCAAAGAAAAATCTTACCTGAATTCCCCGGGAAGGAAGAAATTGTCACCACAGAGAGGATTTTAGCGGGCCCCGGACCTCACGCACATACGCAAAGCAACACAATCATGAGCTAAAAGAAAAAAAAAAAGAAAAAAAGGTGTGGCTACGCTATGTTATCATTCATCATTTCTTTTGTTTCATTGAGGTCGCGGAAACCATTAGGTATTTCATCTCAAAGTCAGCAGGGGAAGAGGAGTAACAGTAATACAGAAAAGCAGAGGCGTACCCACGGGTGCGGGGCGGGTTGTCAGAATCCCCAGACCCAGGTGATCAAGAATAGTCTTAACCCAAAAAACTGATATTTCTTGCAGTTCAGTAGAGGTTTGGCAGCTTTTATTGAGGCCAAAATATTGCAGCAGCATGTACCTAGGGGCCAATAAATTACTTATTTGCCAATAGGGAGGGTTTGAGGGCCACTTATGAGTGAACACTACCAAAGGGTTCGACCTCGAAAACCCCCCCCCCCCCCCCCCCCCCCGACACGAATCCTCGGTTCGCGCCTGCAAGACAATTGTAAGAATTCCACGCGACACAGACTCTCTATTTGGTGTAGATTGTTGTAACGAGTTGCAATGGAAATGGACGCAATATCCTGCGGGATTGGACTAAACGAAATCAGGTTTGAAGAAGGGTTAAACCCTTGGCAATAGGATAGACAGACGTTGGTGATTATCTTGGCGAGACGGTGGAAAGCGGGGTCGGTCCCCGGTTCAACTCCAGCTGAGAATTAGTAAGGTGTAAATGTCGGTCACAACTTCATTGAAGTGGGGCGAGGGGCGGTTAATTGTTGATTGTTCGCGCTGGGCATGTGAAGGTGAGTCACGGACGGTACTACAAGAACAGATATTGATGGTGTGATGATGTGTGAAACGAACAGGAATTCACTTGATTTGATTTACCAGGTTTTATTATGTTTCTGCTGAATATTTACAACTATATTCCGTTTTGTGCTGGTTTTCATGGGACGAGAGACCAACCTTCAGCCATTGTCCAGATTTAAAACCGGTTGGGGGCATTTTCCTGCAGTCCGAGCGAACCATACCTCTCTTCATTTCTCTCAAGGCCAACGCGACCACCAAGTGGCATCGCTCTGTTAATAAACCCGGCAAAATCACCCCCACAATTCACAATGGATGTGTTCGTGATTTGTACAATATGTATATATAGTATGTTTTGTACGATCAGATTACTTGTGAAATTACTAAATGGGGCTGTAAACTAGCATTGGTTCTCGGAATTAGTTGATTTCTAGTGATCAGGTGACAGCCTATTCTACAAAACATGAAGAGGCCCTGTAGCAAATTATATGTATGACCATGCGGAGTTAAAACCGTTAACATTTGATTTGTTACTAAAACTGAACATCTAGAGTTGATAACCAAGCCAATGTAAGGCATTTTCCAAGAAGTGGCGCTCCACTTAGATAGGCAATGCATTTCACTTCCGTTACCCAGGCTTTCTTTCAATCAGATCGACGCTTATGTTTTAATTAGGGCGTACTCGGCTTGTCCCTAAAAAAATTAATCCTGCTGTGGGGAACTGAAATTCATCTCGTATTCACGCTTAATTCGATACCTCCGAGTTTGTGCTCGGTTTGAACTGTCATGTCATATCAACCAGCATCGATGTTTATTTTGAATGATATGATTACCACTGTCTGTCGAGATAAAAAGGGGCATTTGTAAACATGATGGGGGAGATACAGTGAAGCGCGCGTTCACTTTAAATGGACCAATCAAACAGACCATGTTCCAATCAGTTGCTTTTCATTCTTCTTCTCGGATGCGCTCTTTCGTCATATTACACTTGCGCCGCAGTTGTATGAAACACTCCCTGCTTCATCAGTTACTGTTTTTTTTTACTCTCACTGGGCGAACTTTACTTCGTGTGGACATGATGATCTCTTTGGAATGTAGACCAATCTATATGTACTCGCCCAATTTGGCCTATCTCGCCGGTCCTTGCTCCTGAGGAGGGAGATGATGGCTGTCGAGAGGGGCGGCTGGGAGTAGTTAAATCTTCCAGCGGACCGTCTAAAATCAGTCAGTCTAATAACGATTACAAAATGACAAATTTTGAATAATTGTACCCATTTTGAAGATCTGTGAACCTACGTGTTTTCTGCAGAAATATGCTGCGCGCCGATGTTTCTTCGAACCAACGTAGGCAACGTTCGCACTGGGACGGAAACTTCTTGAACTCAGAAAGGCTAAGGACGAGGTGCCTTGGGTCATAAGCCCGCAGTTACGCGGTTTTTTGGCCTGCGCGTGTTGACCCAAAGCTGCCCTTTCTTCCAGTTTTTGCGATATTGTCAACAGACGTTAGAAAGATGACTACCAATTGTGGGGGAAAGGAGTGGCTAACAATAGAGAACGGAAAATCAGGTCCGAGTTACGAACATTTAAGGGACTTCATAATATCCAATCTGCCATGCTTCCCTCAACCCAATAACGACGATAACCGTCGGAAGCGAAATCACACACTGTAGCAAAATCTGGCGCTCTAACCGATGCGGAGGTAAACCGATTCACTGATTGCGGGGGGCGGGAAAAGAAATTCTGGGATGAAATTTCGGCACAGCAATCAACAGATATAGCCTACGGTCAAAATAATTTACTGCAGTTCTCGGACAACAAGTGACTGTCCCAGTTAATAAATGATCCTGTATCGTATGGCACATGATCGTAATTCGAAAGAAAGTACGTTGGATGATATTAACATGATGTCAAAGGAATAACTGTAAACTACTCGAACTAGAGAACAAATGTAACGTAACAAAAACGTAACAAGACGTATGTAAGCGAGCTCACTCTAAATACGTGGTCTGGATACATGAAATTGACTGTATTGACAATACTATCACTCACAGAGTAGGATAATAAACCATTGCACACAGTCAGGGGAGGTGGATTGGAGATACCTAGGACTGGTCCCATGCGCACTACACCACTACAATCAGTCTCAAAATCCATAATACTGACCGATGACCGATATCTATGGATAACTTGAAATAAATGTTTGCTGGTCAGTTTAAACCACAAGCCATTCAGCTTCCTTTTCCACTTAGCCAACTGAAGTTCTTTCTAATGAATTGAAAGCTCATTTAAACGTTAAATGGTTCCTTTACCTAACCATCTATTTTATATTTGTCAAGTAAGAAGCGTGAAACATCATTTTTTTTCGACAGTCTCAAGCCTGTCCTACTCACCTCCACTACTCCCAACTATATTGCTTTTGTTTTCCTGATTTGTTCGCTTTCCAGAGTCGGCGCCGCTGGTCCTTCGTAATCTGGCTCTGCGTAGTGTTCCTCTGCAGGAAGCCTGAATGGAGGGACTTTCACCAGAAGCGAGGAGCTTCTTTCGTGGCTGCCCAGCCAAACCGTTCCCCGTCATCACTCTACCATACACCTCACGAAAAGGAGACCTTTTGGCAGCTATAGTATTCCCGGTAAGGTCACTCTCTTAACAGCAAGTACGGAGAAGTCGCAGCGTGAACTTCATGTCGATCCATAATAGGTCTCCTTGCACGAAGTTGTATTCAATATACGGCTGTAACTGCCAGACCCATCATAAATAAGTTGCACGGGCATGGCAGAGTTTCCCTTCAAAGGGGCCGTTGCTAGATGGTGGTAGGGTGTACTAAGAAACATTTTGATTTCGTTAGAGCCAAAATTCGAATTCCATCTCTTATAACCGAACAGAGACCCAATATAGAGATGTAATAATTGGGCTTCAGTCGATATCATGGAGCTATTATATTAGCTGGAGAAGACATTAGCGCGCGTATTGTGTGCCCTGTTCAAAGTCCCGTTAAGAACACGAACTCGAGTGAGGAGTCGCCCTATCGTGTGTTACAACATCGTCAACGCATTTCAGTGTCTTTACACTCTATCTGCGAATCTCTTCGACCATAGACCCCCAAAAATCCCTTTGGTCTCTATATAACAGTAGTATATCATTGTACAAGATTCTGCAACATCTCAGTGAGTGTTACCCTGTTTTAGAGAACTCGCGGGAAATCAGACCATCTATTACGGAATCACAGAAACCACATAATTCTATCGGGAATCGAATCGATGTCGTCTGGCAAGAAACACCATCTATGTGGTAAGAGTATACCGCGCTGAGTGAACTAGAGTTTCAGAAACAGGACTCTAGTTGTTTCTTAGAATTGGTCGAAGGTGAACTTTTGGTGAAAAACATAAAATTTGTGAAAAGTCCATCTTTTGGGCAATGTTAAGCTGTAACACGATACTGGACCTCCTGATGGATGACAGCTCTTATTGGTATGTGTTTTCCCCAGATAGTACATACCCCTTTTTTTTGGGGTCAGTCTTAGTCAACGGAGGTCACGTCAGAAAACTTGTAAACAATGTAAGTCCCGAATGATGGGTCCGATCGAGTTAAATTCGGTGTACAGCTCCTCATAGAGAGTACAAGGAACCCAGTAGTTTTCTATAAACGGGTGACTTTGTTGTCACTGTTGAAATCCTGTGAAAATCAATATTTTGCCAATTTTTGCTGGTAACTGATACTCGACTTCACTTGATACTGAAGCCCATGCTTGGTATGTGTGTTCCCCCATGATGAGTACATGAACCCTATTGTTTTGAGGTCAGGTCAGGTCACCAGAGGTTCAAGTCCGAAAACCCTGGAATTTAGTGTGTACTTTCTTACAGAGTATAGGACCCTATTGGTTGGTTGGGAACAATTGAAATTTGTCAGATGTTATGTTTGCCCATAATGACGCTGCTGGTACAATCTCCATTTGTCCTTGTGTCTGGCTTGGGTTGTAAGAAGGAGTCAAGTAATCACTAAGCCTTTTGGCTTTCCCTGGTTTCTTCTACTGTGTTGATACTGACTGCCCCAGTATTGGTTGACAATGAATCGAATCTGGTTATCATATCTTACACCTCTAAGTGTGTGTAGGCTCCACGGAATGCATTGCTTGCTCCCTCGCACCACTCACGTTCTCATTGACTGTCAAGACTACATAAAATGTACTTCATAAAATCGTTCATAACCCTTCAATGAAGCACCGCTCTTTGGATCGTAAGAACCTGAGGTTCATGAAGCCACGTGTTCGTAAAATGACGAGGTATGACGCGTGTAAGCTTCCCTTCCCACAGGCTCTCAGACAGGCTGAGTACTCCTCTCTCGAACCATTTGGTCGTAAGTATATTCAAAATACAAAGTACCAGTACAACCAGGAGAGTACACAGACCAGCAGACTTGTCCATTCTCAGTATCAGATAACCCGATCACCCTTCAACATTAACGGCAGAAACCCCCCCCCAGCCGCATCAGCATATGGGAACGTGTCTTACGACCCATTCAAATATAGAGAGTGCACCTGGATCTCTTTTATGCCGGATCACATCAAACGCATTACTGCCAGTAGCGTTCTTCCTACTATCCGCTAATGGTATTATTTTTATTTTCCTATAGGTTCCACTCGCCCTGATATACATATGGTGCACCGACATTTGGAGCATTATCAACATAACCAGCTGGTTTCGATTGTAATGGACATTTTTGGTCACGCTGATAGTTCCGTGTCTCCGTTTGAAGCAGCCCGATAGGGTTTCTCCCAGTATTATGGTGGATATGCGCCTTCACCCCCCCCCTTGTTTTTATTATAGGCGCTGGCAATTACGAGGCAACGGTGTTAGCTTGTTAATTTTAGTGTTTTAAGTTGAAAAGCAGGGAGATGGGGGTCAAGCTGTTACCCTCATATTGTACTAGCACAGGCATGGCCATTCGAAGCAAAATGTGCGCTTGTTTACTTTCGTGGTCCATCACGTGCAGGCGATTCAGAGCACGATGTTCGCTCGGATTCCCGTGTAGGCGATAGAGCGATGAAACCTTTTTTTTTTGTCTTAGCCACTCCATCGTTGCAGTGGAGACCAAATACGTCAAATGTTCTTGTTCAGTGAGGTTCGGTGAAACCCCCCAAACTAACCATCAATGATTTTGATTTATCACCACCACCACACACACACACATTCTATGGGTTTCTCCATTCGACGGTTTTGTTTCAAGGCTACCTTGTGGGACTTTTTTTGCTGTGGTCTATATCCTTTTCAACGTAGTGTTGCTGGCAGCCCTGTCGTCACCAACCCTGTGCAGATAGGATTCACAGCTGCTATCTGCGTGGTTCCCTGGTAGGTTACTATGTGTATCAGTGGACCGGCAGGTCAAAGCGTGCAGCCGCTGTAGCAAGTAAGTATTTTAGTGTATATTGGTCTATGGGCTGTTTTTTTTTTTTTATACCGCCGGGGGAAGGATGTTGGAAACATTCAAAAATTTCATCGAATCTTCAAGAAACCCAATGAGACAAACCATAGCTAGACAGATAAGCTCACGCTGGTTACATGTTACTCCTATCAGCATAGAATGTGTACCTAATGAAGAGAAGCACAGGTGATGTGTGAGTTTGTCCGGGAACTCTGTTTTACCATTTGGCTTCCAAGCTTTTATCTAGTGTAAGCTCTAAGTAGTAATATCATTTTGTTTCTCTTCACAGCATTGGTTAACGAACTTCTGCAGAGCTCCTTTCTTTTCAGTTGTTAGCAGAAGTCCAACGTTCTGATGGAGGATTAGGGGAGGGGATTAGGGGTACTTCGGGTTTTCAATTTGTCAACACAATGAATTTCGGATTATCAACTTTGGTGGCTGACATAGTAATTGATTCCAAAGCCAATTGGGGACATTATATTGTGAAACCAATAATTTGTGGATATGAAACGCTATAGATTCAGTACAGTACAGAATTGGAAAGACCTATAATATTATGCACAAGTTCTCTAGATAGTTGTTTGACTGATATTAAAGAATAACGACCTTGGTTCCGGATTTTAAAAAAAAAAAAGGAAATGAAACTAGGTAATTGAAACATAATGAAGTTATAGTTTCATTCAATAAATTGTTACACGTACATCAGTTTTCATGAACAGCCCATTTTTTCGTCATAATACTCCAATTTCCCTTTCCTGTCCAATCTTTCCTTCGTTGATGAAACTAATCATGTCGCGACTGGTCTAGATCAACTGCAAATTTAGGTTTCTGCAGCTACTCAATCAGTATTGTAACCACTATAACCCCTTTCAAGCAGTGCCGTTACTAAGTGAGTGGGGGTGGCAATCAGGGCACCGTGCCAATTGAGAAAATCGAACCACTTATACCCCTTCAAGGGTGGTTTTGGCGTTTGCCAAGGAGAAGGAGAAAGAGGCACATGCTCTCTCTATCCCCCCCCCCCCCCCCGTGCAATTCAACTGAAGTTTTCGGTTTTGATTCTTTGGACGGGAGCCCAAAGGGGAATCTATTGCGTCAAGCGTGGCGTGCGATGTGTGTGTATGTGTGTATGAACCTTGTAATCAGGCCAAGTCCAAACATGCCTGGTCGAGATCCCCCCCAAGTTCAAACTTTGTGGGGGTGCTTCCATGACGAGTACATGACGTATTTATTGTTGTATTGAGTAGGGGGTCAATTTTTGGGCAAAAAGTGGAGGAACTTGTAAAATTCTGGCCAAAGTCCAACAAGCTAGTTTGGGATTCAACCGTGTGAAATTCTGGTATTTTGGGCACTTTTACCTTGTAAGCAGGCTATATCCAACAGCCTGGTGGTTCAAGTTCAAATGTAGTGGGTGTGCTCCCCATGGTGAGCACATGACGTTATTTATTGTTGTCTGGGTAGGGGGTCAAGTTTGGACAGAAGGTGGGAACTTGTAAAATTCTTTGTATTTTGGGCACTTGTACCTTGTAATCAGGCAAAGCCAAACATGCCTGGGTGGGTCAAGTTCAAACTTGGTGGGTGTGATTCACATGAGGAGTACATGACCGTTGTGTACAAGGAATCACTAGCTTTTGGTTTTCCTATTTTAGGAAAAAGAATGGACGAAACCCGCGACGACGAAAAAGTTGCATTTGTCTCTTTTTAGAAATCGTTGCCGATCTCACGATTACGATTCGAACGATCAATCATAAGCCCCCCCGCTCCGCGTAACGAATTCAGAAATATCCCTTAAGTCGCTTACCCCAACAAGTTGCAAAGTAATTCGCTCGAACCATCGGAATAAACAACAGTGAAGGTAAATCTAAGGATGGTTGTTGTATGTGTGTGTTTTAAGTATTTATTCTGGGAGAAGAAGCTAATTTTTAAGATTTCCGTGGAAATGGAATGAAGATTTGTCGAAAACGTGATTAGTCTGTGACAATCTGCAGGACGACGGGGTGGGTGAAATTGCCCCGGCCTTTTTGTGAAGTTGTTTGTAAATGCCTTTCTTCTCTGATTCATTCTTGGAAGGCTCATAGCATTTGCTTTGTTGAGTTATATGCGATTCAGGTTTTGAGGATTTGGAAAGAAACCATGACATGATGAGAAACGCTGCAAAGATCGCTAATGAACTTTACAACAGTAAATTACAGGCTTCTCGCGTATATAGGACGAATAGGTATTCCATAGAAATTATTTGGAGATAAGTCTTTATTATTTCCTGAACATTTTGAGTAGTATTCATTCGGATTCCCGTCTACAGCTCGTTTGTTCTTTGTTACAGTTTTTGAAGGTACAGTTTTTACAGTTAGTTTACTATGGGATCCCCGCAAATTGCCTCCGTGGTGATCCCAAAAGGCAATTTTGCAATAGCTGATCGTGCCTAATTCGCACTACTTGGGCAGACTGAGACATCGTCTGAGGGGGTTGGGCTGCCTTAATGTATATCTACATGACTTATTGGACTTCAAGCTTTATAGACACATGAAAAATAAATTGACTGTAATCTGGAGGAATGTATAGAGCAGTCTGAAATGCTCATGATTGAAATCTTAACCACACTTCACTACCGTAACTTTGGACCGGATGCCGGCATTCAGCACGATACTATCCATGATTGAACGAGTGAGGCACTGGCACCGGAGTGACTGATGAATTTGATTTGTTCCTAGTTGTGAGTATATTCATCAATTCTGGGAACAAAGCCTGTCTTTGCATCAGTCAAGCTCATAGACTAGTAAACAATGTAAAAGATTAGCCCCCGTTCAACGACTAGGATGGGACAGGACAACAGATTTGGTCGCCTGAGGTTGCAAGAAAACAGGAAGCGGGTGCTGGGGGGGGGGGATACTATTTAATGGGCTTAGAATTGATCTTGGGCTGAGTGAAGAGTTTTGGGTATGAAGTGGACTTATTTGGAACCTAGGTTATATGGTGAATATGGCAGGCTCTGACCCGCGGGCGGAAACATAAGAAAAGGGTAGGGTATACCTGCCGGATTAGTCAAGAAGAGTTACATAATAGCCAATGATATGTTGAATAGAAAAATGTAAATATTATATGCATAAAAGTGAAGGGTCCATGGTGGGCAGAATAGGTTAAAGAAGCTTCATGATTTATGGCACAATTATTTTAGTATCTTGTCTCAATCCGATATGAAATCATTAAATATTTTCTCAATGTATTTAGCATATGGGACTATGAGAAGCTTTTTCAAGGAATAGCTATATGTAGATTAGGACATCTCTGGGGGTTCGTAAGTCTGTTTGAAGCCTTGGATTGATGACTGGCGACCTGTTTATGTTTCTCGAATTCGCTTCAAACGCATCCAATATCCTTCATCCCGTGAAGCATTTGATCTAGAAACTAGTGCCCGCCCTCTCCATGTGGAATGCTCTAGACATTATTGGGTTCATTTATATACGGAACCTGTCCAGACCTAACTATTATCTTTTTGCCGTGCCACGGTGATTTACTGCGAGTTTCTTCTAGGGGCTTGAAACGTTGTACGGAATGGTCGGAGAGAAGGAACAAAAACACGCGAGTGGAGGTTAACAAACTAACTTAAAGGATTCACGATATATTTAGCCAATCGCAATGTAATCGCGTTGAAAAGTTATTATAAAGTGCATGAAAAAAGGAAATATTTCGTTGTTCTATCTTCTGTTTCAACTATGTGTTACAGTTCATCCATTCGTATTATGGTTCTTCCGTTTCCCATCCGGCGTCCAGAACATGGAAACTTGGGAAGTCAGCGATTATTTGTACAGTTTATGGGGCCCGACATTCTCATGCCCTCCACTTCGCCCTGTATCTTACGTGCTGGTGTAATACAAATTGATATCAGAACGATCCGTAATGCTATCCTAAAAGAGTTGTTCCCTCCCACGCTGACGTAATCCTCCCCTCAATGCGGGTCCTCTTCCGCGACTAGTCAGAGGAACGACGCAAACCTCAGAAACTTTTGATACTTCTGGATCAAAATAATTTGGACTGCATTCTACGCAGTGTTGCCGAATATTAACTTAACTTCTCCCGGAGAGATCGAGAATGTGAATTGTATCCTGAGAGGCCTCCCTAATAATGTAAGGCCGAGCTAAATAGACAATCGATAGTTACAAAAGTATGTCAATCACTCAACGCGAATCAATGATTCGTCAACTGAGGCGAAAGCGACCCTGTGGCATTTTGAATGACTTTGAGAACGCCACGCACCATTCAATAGGTCGCGGAGCCAACCTAGAACTATATATTATCCGTCATACCCACAGCCGATTATGTTTCGTTGGGTCCCCATAGACCTTAACGCAGAGCTGAAATTACTTGCCACCAGACTTGAAGCAATTAACATCGAAAACCCTCCTTCTCATATGGCGACATCAAAGTCAGCATTGTAATAGCCTGTTCGGAGTTACAGTTAATGAGATGTGTGAATGATAGTGTGTCAAATGTCATAGGTAATGACCGCAGTTGAACTTACACAGCCGAGCAGAACGAATCTTCGAAACTCCTCTAACGAAAATTTTGCGAATCTGCCTGCCACCAACAACACTTTAACAGATTTCCCTATCTTATTCAACATAACATCCAAACCAGGGGATGAATGGTTCGTTTTTTCAATATGTGACATTTAAACAAATAAGCCGTAGCGATGTTGCTATGGAGATTCTGACGCGAATCTCGTCTATCCCCGACCTGTTCTGTGGTTGTCATGCCACTTAGAACTACGGAACTGCTTTTTCGAAGCTCACGCACGCCTGGGTGAGAGAGGCATTGAACTTCACCAAAAAAAAAAAACAATTCATTACTTTCCAGCCGTCTGCCTCAACACTCACACGCCGCGAAGTGACCTGTCTTCCTCCAATCAAGTCAGGCGACAGCAATCACCGAGACGAAGCCTAGCTTCGCTCCGCTCCGAAAATAAGCGTTCCACTATACTAAACTGAAGATCCTAAGAGCAGAAGAGCAAGAAGTAGCAGTTTATTACCTCGGAAAAATTGTGCCGTTCGTTCGCACACCAAGATGGAAAGACGTAGCAGAAGAAGAAATTATAACGTTCATATATACTCATATGCCTTCGCCATAAAAAACAAAAGGAGACTCTCACGAACCTCTACCGGAACTACGTGATAATGGTGTTCCGGATTTCAGGCAATTACCTGCTTATTACCTCAATGACGCTGGCCGGTACAGCCAGTTTTCAGTGATGGTTCACCTCCTATTGGACACCAAAGACTTATGGAAAGAAGGTTTATTTTTGGCACGATGGATCTTGCATTCCAAGACCGCAACGAATTTGAGGGTATGGTGATGCCCGTGCGCAGCTAGCCAGCTAACAGAGGATAAGAATGTTAAGCGATGGCGCCAGAACATGATTAAAGAGTCAGAACTTATCATGAATTTTAGTAGACAGTATTCAATTTTCATATAGATATATACATTGGTTACTATCCCACGAGTGTTCTCAGGTCAGTTCGAGACGAACCCATGATACCGAGAACAGGCAACAAAGCGGCAACAGAAATTTGTTAATGAACACATAAAAAGAAACCTGAGGATGCGAAATATGCCAAAGTTTTAAAAAAAAAAAAAAAAAACACAACACCACACACACACGAAACATATTGATGGCCTAATTGGACTAAAATTACATAACGTTTCACACATTTAATTTCGTTTGATTTGGTTATTAGGTGTTGTAGTCCGCCATTTTATCAGAGACGAAGTGGGTTTTTTTGAAATGGGAATATGAGAGCGCTGAAATTATGTAGGAGTACACTGTCGTATGGTTGCTACAAGTGTAGCGTTCTATGAATAAGTTGAGTAGTACGAACTTGATGACTGATTCTTGCCAAAGGGTCTAGAGATAGGCATAAACCACAGGTTTACTATCCACTTGGTAGTAAAGGTAGGGAAATCAGGGGGAAAATGCCTTCCTTTTGGGGAAAAAACAAAATTCTAAAACTCACGCGTCATATATTCATGCGGGGTCTCTACCGTGGGTGGGTACACTATGTAATGGCAGTCTAAAATAAGTAGAATGAGCATTTCCATCATCTTGAGAAATACTATGTGGTATACGCATATGTAATGGCCGATTAAACAGATTCCGAAAAGTTGTTGTTTTAGACCATCGTCCACGGTAAATTTTGGTGGTGCGCGCTCTTTCAATATGCTCTCGATCTGCTCGACAAAGACTATAGAACTTACGTTTAATAGGGGCGCAGGCGTGGGATATTGAAATCCCTTAAATGATGGTATAAGGAATGATCCATCGGTGGCGTGTACCAAGGTTTGAAGAAAAAACTGGGCGGTTCCGCTGGATGTGAGCGAAGACCTTAGAATCAGATTGTTTCGAACACATGATTTTGTACATAATGCACTCAAATTACCTCTCCACATAGCACTGCGGTCAGGGTTAGCGATCAAAGATTACATGCCAGCATCTATGACCGGAGAATAGACAGCCTTTATCATGTTCGCCAAATAAAAACCGATTTCTCCGTACACCTCTATACCTAACCAAAACAAAACTAATGGTGGCCTAATTGGCTGATCAGCGTAATTACGGAAATAGCAACTTTTTCACGAGAGGGTCTAATACAACTTCCAAGTACGCTCACTAACCGAGACAGTCAATCAAAGAACAAGTCCAGCCGAAATATGTAGAAGGGTCATATGAGTGTGCCTGACAATCGCCAATCAAACTTTGTTGATGGTTCATAGCAGGTTCGGTTATAAAGTTTTAAAGATTATTAATTTATCACTGCTAAGGTTGGCAATTTGCGAATCGGCACAGTGATGACGTCATAATTTACCAATTTAAGGTTAAGAAATAAGTCTTAACTTTTCCCATATAATTGGTAAATATGAAATCATGAAAAAGGTTCCAGTCAAAAATTACAAATTAGTTTTTGAGAACTTGAGGGGAAGCCATATTTCCCAACTCCGTAACTATGATATAAAACTAGAACAAAGGTGAATTGAATGATGTATTATTCCTTAAATTATAACACCCAAAAAAAAGAGTATAATTTGGCTGGACTTGGCTTTAAGTAAACCGACTTTTGAATTACCCAATTGCCTGAACAGTCGGTATATTTGAGGAGAGATTCGGTAAACTTTGTTATATATATATATATACATATATTATATATATATAGATAAGAATATATAATATATCTATATATATATATAGCTATATATATATATATAGATATAGATATATATATTATATATAATTATATATATATATATATTATATCTATAATAGATAGACCTGTCACAGTACCTACTTCCTGACTCTACAAACGTTGGTTCCGTGGTCCGGAACAGGTATCCCGGACTGAAATCCGTTAGGTTTGAATCGCCTCAGTGTGATATAAGGTGACTGTAACTGGTGTTACGTTTACATGACCACCCCTTTTTTATCTGGCTTCTCTGTCGGTCGAGCCCTGCAAGTTGCGAGAATGGCTCAGGAGACGCGTATGAGCCCTGGAGATTCCCACGCAATCTAGTCTTGGGAACATAGAAGATTCAGCTCAAATCATTACAGTGGCAGGTGCTGGTCTAATCTTGACTTCTACTGATGTTACATGATTCTACAATCTCTATGAACTCTCGTATCTACTATTTTTTTAATCATTTTATTGTTTACCTTGTTGGACAATGTTGTAAAGTGTAATTGGATTCCGACGTACATTTTATTGCCATAGTCCTAGTTCTTGTAGTCCCTAACTTTGGTCCAAACTCTTCGGTACACGTGTCGCCATCCTCGTTTACTAGGTCGCCGGAGTGATCTTCAGGTATGTTCCAGACGAGTATGCAATATTCAAAATGTGTCGCACAAGAAAGCCTTCGTAATCATTTTTAACCCGATCGGGCGGAGTATGTATTTTGCCATTTTTACAGGATTTCAAGACGTAACCTCTGTTGACCTCAAAAAGCCACGGACATGGCAAGAGACCTATTAGAATCCAGTACCTGCTGTGACAACTGAAACATTTTTCACTCGTTATCAATGAATCCAGCGAACACCATTATCGATCTATGGTTAAAAAGAAAAGCAAAAAAACGATGATTTCAACTTTATCGACGGGAGGGGGACGGGATAGGCACGCCCCATGTGTACATTTTTCTCTCTCCCCTGGGATCTCCGCGCGCTCTTTTTTTTAGTATTCAACACGCAAGTCCACGTATGGGTCCTCAATTCATTCCTGGCGGAACACTGTTGGCTCTGTGATATTTTACAGGTCTTTTTCATTGTTCCTGGTATAATTGCTGAGCAGAGGGTCGAACCAATCAGAGGCCCACAAGGATGAAGACTGATACTGCATCAATCATCAGCTGCGCATCCATCACCAGGGTCCACGGAATAGGGCAATGCCTTTTTGGAACGGTACCCTATGTGGGTTGGGGGTAATCTCACGCAGACGGCCAACTTGCAAATTGCCTACCCTCGGTTGTACCTGCTCCAATCCTTGTGCTGAGCGTTTGGCGAGAAGGCAGCAGGTAACATGTTCAAAGTCTTCGGTATGACCCGACGGGATATCGAACCTGGGTCCCCGGATGGAAGGCTGCCGCTTACCAACTTGCCAACCACTCGGTAAAGTTTACAAGTTATACGGTATCGGCAGTGACGGACACTTCAAGAGCGAGCGTCAATTTTTCGAAGGGTTCAAATATCAATACACACAAAAAATTACACCCCGAATGTTAAAGTAGGGTGTGTAAAAGCCATATATTCTAGATCGATCGACCTCCAGATCGAATGGAAAAAATATTTCAAGTTCCCCGGCCGTAACGTCGCGCACTTCCGATCCTAGAACTGGCTAGAAAGCGGACGCTGTTGAGTAGTAGCTGATGCTATGCATCAATATGCAGTTCCATACTACCAGCGCTATCACAAGTTCATATACTCGAAGCAACATGCAACGATAAAGGTCACTGTTCAAAATCGAGTCTGAATCCCTTATGGCCATTTTTTAAGTACTCACTCGTAATGGCTAATCCGATGGATAATAATTCCTCCCTGCATCAGTCCGCGAACTGTGCTATTGATGAGGTTGCTAAGGTAACGCTCGATTGATAAGGTAGTGTCCGCTTTTTACCCTAGGTGTCCGGGCTACCAAGGTATACTTGATTACTAGACTACGGGTTGGCACTATCAGCAGCGGGCCCTGGGGGAAACGTCAGTCAGTGCATCTAACATTAATGAATACGGGCGTGGCACTTGTGCAACTGGTCCATTGACAGGCCGACCAGACGGCCACGCTAATTTTCTCTACCAGAATACCGTAATCAATAATTTGAGGACGGCAAGAGGTCGTCACCTTATTGATTTCAATTCATTTACACAAGCACGCATACATTTTCAATTTTGGAAAATCTCAATATATCAACATAATCGGTCTTAGAAGTCAGTCACCTAAAATCTCACTAAATTAATGATAATAATTAGTAAGACCGGAAAACGGGGTATAAAAAAAAATCTCCGAACTATATGCACACAACTTCGGACTGCACCAAACCCGGCATTATTTATTTTCCTTAAAAGACTCAGGGGGCATACTGATAGCATACTGCACCCATTCACGACTGGAACCCATTTTGAATGCTTCAACAATTTACAAACATCGCATATAAACTCGGTTATTCCGAGAAAGATTACCAACGGTTCTTCTTTGATCGCCATAGGTTCATTGACTATTATCATACAAGAAAAATTACTCTCCTCTTAGGAAATTTTATGTGTGTAGCTTTCTGTACGTTTCCGGCCTACTGGGTTGTTTTCTCGCTTTTGGAGATGATATATGCGCGAGAAATATTGGGTAACCATACCCATAGTCCTCGGGACTGTTTCAAATTATAGGATCATTGCTGGGACAATTGGGTTCTGGCTTTTCCATTGGGAGGATAAACCATATCAGTTGAAAAGTGAGGCCAACTGGCGTGCAGTAGAATCATCACCCATGAAGATATAATGGCCGTGTAGTCGAGCTTGTATTATGTCAAGTCTACAGTTTTGGAGGTTAATACTATGGTGTGAACCTATTAATGATATTCACCAGGTAAAATACACAAGCATTTCGTTTAATGACGGACGTGGGTAATTGCACATAAAGTTGGAAACACAACACAGGAGTATCTCTCTGAGATTATACCCAACATCTTCAAGCTTTAACCGGTTTGCCATATTTACAAGCGGCCGATATATCAAGCCCAATGTGGTTTAGAAGTATTTCATCCCAATAATGGAGAGTGGGGGCTGAACGGTGTATATTCGCGTTATAGAACTTCCTATAATTTTCACATATGCAATCAACAAACCTACAGATGAACAACGCATATAAGATCAAATTAAAACTTCCCAGGCGGTGGTGACAAGATAAATGTACCAAATTTTGTGTAAACAACGGGGGTACGGTAACGAAACTCTGCAATAAGAAGGTGACATGTCTGTCATTCCCGAAACATCAACGAAACGAGTAGGCCACGATTCTGCAAACAGTAAGTGGCTTGAACCACATTTCTTCAACCCAAGTGGGAAACACTGCCGGTCCAAACGCAGCAGAGGGCAGCGTCGTATCTCTATCCTCACAGCACCCCTACCCCTGACAGACACCCAAACCCCCACCGGAAATGTCATACACATAATTCATGGAATCAGTTGTCGATAAAAAAAGTGGCAGTTATGTTGGGAATTAAACCATCGAGTGCAAATCTCATCACTCTTATTTGTGCGTCCTCGTTACGCACCAGCATTCTCTATCTTCAAAATTTTTAAGCCTTACTATTCCCTCGAAACCTGCTAGTGATTCTACTGTTATAGAGGCACATGGATAGAGACGCACAACTATGTGGGGAACAAATAGGAGACATTTCAGCCACGTGTCGCAACACAAACCAGTGGCCTGTACAACAGAGATTAATTAAAACGTATCACTGCCTCTTAGCACAAGTGGGACACTCGTACGAAACTGTGTTTGCAACTTAAAGTGCAAAGCTCTGGACACCCCCTTTACTATTAGTTAATAGTAATGTAGGACGTAGGTATAGGCCTATTTTGCCAAACACGCGGCAATTAAAATCATCACCGATGAATAAATTCCGACATAAAAATGAAAAAGCATGACATACGAACATCATAGCACATCAACAAAGTACTCTGAAAAAATAGCACATCACTGGTTCCCATCATCGCGAAACATGTGAAAACACGGAACGTTGGCATGGGGAAAATTGCTGCTCGGTGATAAATGGGGGGAAAGCACTACAAAATATCAAAGCTAAAACCTTCTATAATAGAAACTCTCAAATTAATCTAGAATTATACACAAAATTGATTTTGGTACAGAATCCAAGATACCTTTACCGTATCATACCCGCCTCCACACGAGGGTCCTTCTGAAATCACCAACTGACGAAAACCATGTGCAAAGAAAGTGAAATCATTTTAGCTTATTTTTACCCAACTGAAGGGATGGGCTTCTGCCAAAACTTCTATGAACATGGATAATAAATTTCCTTCTGAGAAAACAACATATCCGACGGGAACGAATGGTGGGCAAGTTGATAACGTTAGATCTGACAAGCACCCCTCAACCTTTGTTGAGAAAATACAAACTATGTTTTACGAACATGAGGCATACTTAACATATAGCATCCATGAACAAACCAACCAAACAGTCCATCATGCATGCTATAAATACGATCCGGAAAGGTCATGTGACCTAGCCCAAGAAAAAAATATAGCTAATGATTTGATTATCTGTCAATAACATCAGCACGTTAAAGCGACTTCTACGCTATATGAAGA
Source organism: Sclerodactyla briareus (assembly GCA_026419785.1). Lineage (NCBI taxonomy): Eukaryota > Metazoa > Echinodermata > Holothuroidea > Dendrochirotida > Sclerodactylidae > Sclerodactyla > Sclerodactyla briareus. The sequence continues at coordinate 281,937 of JAODTK010004999.1, read as the reverse complement.
CAAATTTAGGAAATAATAAATAGGAAAACTGATACCAACCCTGTTAGTAAACCTATCAATAGAGTATGATTAATCATAAATGAATACAGATTAATTATGGGCCGTTGGGGTTTTCACAAAAGGGTTGAATAGCCGAACAGCAGCATAACATAATTCAAACTGAAAAAATTGAATACACCTCAGCATTATGAATATACCATAAAGAATTAATTATCAGCACATATACATTTTCAGTCGCTCGAAAGGGCTGAAGACAGGTAAACATTCTTGGTGTAAATTCTTGATTGACATTTCTTAATAAATTCGTCTTGAAGAAAGGAGCCCCTGTGTTTGGAGACTGACCTTCGGGGAAGAATGTACTATGTGTTTTTGTGTTTCACCACTCACTTCATCACACAAGTTTTTTTATTAATGAGATTTAACGATGGTCAAATCCATACCATTCCCATACTCCAATGGATATATAGCACACACTTTGCTTGTCACTGATGCCACCAACATCATGTCACAGTGATGAGATCACATTGCATAATTCTCAAGTATATATTTAGTGTTCACGATTCACGAATTGAAACTTACCAATTAATGGGATATCCTTTTTTTGAGATACTTGTCACTATCTGCACAGGTTCAACATCATCTCGTTCGAATACACAACTGACTTCACTATGGACCTTTATTGTTGAGATGAACTATTAATACGATGTTGTCATAGTGACTTGATGGATACATTTAACTGCCTATTGAGACCTGTCACACAACACATTACATAACAAATGGCTTCTTTCAATTTGGAAAACAAACTATATAACCACTCAGTCATTCTTTTTGGTTTGATTTTTTTTCCAATTGTCACTATCTGACAGGCCTGACAGCATCTCCTCAAGATTAATGGGTGTTAATGCACAACTTACTCCTTCAGTACCTCAAATTCAAGATAACACTGTGAAATCCACTGATATAGTGACATCGTTGGACATGTTACCCTCCAATTCTTGAGAGCCGGTCCAGGATACATTAACAGGCAAATGGCATATCTATCAATTTGGGGGGAGATTAAACAAGATGATGAATGTTGAGAGCACAGTAGCCCATTATCCAATTACTTGTTCAAATAACTCTGCAACGATCACTAATGGTTATTAACTTCATCTCACCTAGTCCGTCGCTAAAAAATATATTATAAAATTGTGGCAATGGTTTTAAATGCGGATAACATGCAATATGAACATCACCAGCTGCACTCCATGAAACAGGATTACCTAGATTTGTGATTGCCTTAACTGATGATAATTTTTAAATGATATATTTCTGGGCTGTACACCACTGAGGCACGCCAATTTTGATAACAGAATAACTAATGCAAATGAACAGTAATGATCACTATGGCAGGGACTATTTACTTTTGTACTTTCACTGTTCTTTTCAAATGACATTGACAACAGGTATATGTGAATTGATAAAAAATGGAAAAAGTTGAGGATAGCACCATTGCAGAGATAGAACCCCTTAAAATGTAATTGATGCTGAATCAAAAAGTGATATGATGTCGTATGAGTTTGCATGGTGTTTATTTATATAAGCTTCGAAACCCCATATATTACCTCGAGGCAAAATAAATTAATAGATAAGAATTTTGGGTTTCAAATCTTCATTTGAAAATTTTGTTGTTAATTCCCATTTGGAAATATATTCAAAAGCTTTGTAGCATGAGCTATATGATTTTTTAAGTAAATCTTTGTAAGAGACTCTTGTTGGCTGCAATTGCAAAAGGCACTGAGTGAAAAGCAGCCCCCTCATCAGCGTCAATATTTTTCTAGGAAAATATTGACTCATGACATTTAAAACCCAAATATAATTGCACAATAAGTGTGAATGATCATGTTTGCACTGGATTCATGTTACTCAGTCATCCCTTAAATGCATCTCATTATAGACTCCGTGAAATGCAAAGACATATATTCCATTTTCAACTGTTTAAGTTGGCAATTCAATAGTACATAAAATGCGTGTTACTAAGATATTTTTAATGACTACAAAAACATGCGAGAACTGTTTCCTTCAGAGCCTATCAGTTTACAATCACTACACCTGAAGTAGCCGATGTATTCAAATATGACGTCACAATATAACATGCCTGATCTGCTATTTCTGCAGTATATATGGTATGCTTTTCTGTGGTAACATTCATGGCATCACTATGTTCTAACACAACACTAGTCTTAATGCTTATGGAATACTGGTTAACAATTGAAAAAAACCTTGGAGCAATCATGAACCGATAACAAAAGGCCATTTTTTTCTGGTAATGTTTGAACGCCAGTTTAGATCATACGGAGGTGAGTTAAACTAACAGTTTACAAATTAAACAGTCACATTCCTATTTCTAGTACAACGCCCCTCAGTAGAATCCATCATATTTTTGATAGGTAACTGCATGACATACAAGTGACTGCATGACTGGCACTGTGACTGCCATGTCCCTGGAGTGTATCTTTTTGTCAAATACCTGGGAGCCCGTCATCAATGCATCCAATTAAACACCAATTCAGAATTATATGTTTGGATTAACCTGTTGCAAATAATCCGATCGGTGATAAATACAATTGCTTTCATAATAAGGTCACATGACAGTGTTCATGCTCTCGATACTGTTCACTATACAATGCTCTAGAATTGCTCATTCCTCCTCGACACAACTGGAACACGATATCTCTCTTTTAATCTGCAGTTTTGTTGGTCCCCCACAATTCCCATCAATGAACCGGCCCACTTCTCTGCTACTTGTATCGCATGGGCACAAGCTCTCTAAACTACTGTCATGCATTCGGAGTACATTCCTTGTTACAGACTCCATTCTGAAAGTACATGTAACACATTGGTAACGCTTCATTGACCCAATACAAGCAGAGTGGGCCCCATTCAGTCAGTCAAGCTAGAGAACAACATGGTTTTGTCTACACATTTAGATGCCATAGTGAGATGGCATCACTATCAGTAGCACCATTCCCGTGTTACATCATCCAAACCAGCACCAGGACTGAGTTGGTTTATTCCGATCTGATCACCGCCCTCATCAACCCCCCACTCAACCCCCTGCCATTTCTAGAAGGATCAGTTTGGCTATACCTGCTCAAGTTGGTGAATACACAGGCAGTACCCACTTTTTGAACTCCGTGCTGGCGGATATACGAGAAACAACTAACATTCTGAAAGAAGATAAACACCTCTCTACAAACAATCTGCAGATCACCACAAAATGGTCCACCTCATGTGGGTAGAGTGATCTTTTCAGGGATGGAAACATTACATTATACTTCCGCAGGATGTGGCCCTACTAATACCCCCTGACCATCGTTCCTGATTAACTTTAATAGTCATTTCAATACTCACCCCAAACAGGATTGGAAAAGTGACCATGTCATCCCTCAAGAAATAGGGCAATTTTGTGTCTGGTCAATCATCAGTTTATTCAATTCAATTATTCATTTGTGACTAAATAATCAATCATTATATTATCCAGAAGTGATTGATCATTTGAGTGGAAGCATTATAAAAACTCATGGACACTGTCGACGAACCTCTTATTTATGGCAGGGGGATTCAAGAGTAATAGACACATGCATAAAACAGTGGATCTCACTAGTTTTTTTGTTTTTTTTCTTCAGCTGGGGTGAAAAGGTCAAGCAGAAATCCCATCACAGCCAAACAATTATTCATGGATGAATGGTGGCGCCCATATTATGTTTGAAATTGTCGGGAAACGAATCATCGAGAATCACTAGCCCAACAAGTGAGGTGAACCGCTCCATCATGGGTCAGAGCAACTACGACAAGCTAGTCCCTTTCTGTCCAGTTTGAAGGGGTCGATTGTCTGATTGCGTCCATTTAACAAGCAATTTACCAGTAACTTAGCTTTAACTAATCTTTAATTCTCTAGGTCCCCCCAATCATTTTAAGGTGTAATCACTTGAAACCACTATCCAAAAGTCCAGCCGCACGTAATTAAACTACGAGCATGAATACTTTTTGAACACGTTGCCTTGTGGGATCACTGTTTGTGCTCATCATCCGTGACAACTTTTGTTAGAGCACGAGAATTGTAAACATGATTTCCCAACCATTTAGGCCCACATGCTAGCAATTGAGCATAGCCACTATTCATTGCCTCTTTTCACTCAAAAATATTCTTACCTCATGGGAGAACAAAATTACCTTACTGAGATTAGAGGAGGATTATCAATGTAGGCTAAACAAACTGACAAAAAAATCAATGTTCACGTAGAATGTGAACGCTCTGACAATGTTGATTCAAGGACTCATGACGGCAATTCCCTCATCCACCAATCTGTTCGCTAAATCCTGTCAAGGTATCCATCTAAAACACAACCTGTCACCAGACCTCTTCTCATCCATTCAAAGTAACTTGGCCTGTTCGTAATGGACATTCGCCTGCATTATTCATACAAGTTCTTACTCTCCATGAATAAAATAGAAGAACAACAACATAAAAAACCATGATGTGTACATAACCATGATGTTTCCTAACCTATGTATGATACTCCCCTGAATTGATGACAGTATTCTAGATTTATCAGTATTGTGCCCTAAAATGCTATTAGAACGGAATTTGTGAACTAATTAGGCTATTTTCCTCCTTCTGTGAATTCCTGAATGCCACATCCACATCTACATGATCTTCAAATGCACACTGCACTCGGACACCTCGACCAACGTATCTTTTCACACACAAACCCCTGGTGGATTAGGTGAAGGTATTTTCTATGTACTGTGAAAATAACTCTACTATGAGGAGATAGGCCGTATCCATCTTTTTTTCCAAAAAAAAAAATAAATTGTTTTGTTATCCCGACAACCGTGACATAACAACCATTTATATTCCATTGTGTGTATGCTCAACAGTGCCCCATCTAAACAATACCCATACATAAAAAAATCATGATTCAATGGATATAATATCCAGGGCCTACTGTGTGTAGCACATCTCAGTCCATTATTCCTAAACCATTGCACAACATGACTGGGTTTTAATTAATCAGAGAAACAAAGGGAATATTTACATAACCAACGGAAGAACATTCAAATTCAACTTCACATGAGTGAGGAGGTAAAAAACTACCCTTCTCGAAGAAAGAATCAGAAGTTACACAGAGAGAAAGAGGCACTTTATTGGCACACGTATGACATATCCTTCACGTAATCCGTCAACTGGCTCATGCCCTTTAATCAAAGCCCCTTCTCCTCCTCGACTTGCTTAATCCTTTCGTCCCGCTCTCTAAGATCCTGCAAAGAAAGAGAAAGGAGAACATTATTTCGGCGGAAGTTCAGTCAGCATATAGGCGGGATATCTGTTCGTTCCATGACTTAAGAGCAGTGTGTTGGCACTAAGCTTTTAAATCTAGGGGGAATTCCCCTCCTGAGGGATTTATTTTACAGGGATTTTAGAAGTGAAAGAGGGACTCTCACATGCAGTAACACTAAACCAACCCCAGAACCCAGAATTTTGTGGATGAAATGTTCCCACCTAACATAATGTTTTGAGAGTAGTTCCGCATTAGCAGCAGGAAATCCCTCTTTCCTCATAGTGGCCAACACGCTAAGGGGCATGTTTCATTGTGAAAGACTTGTGTCAGTTTTGATAAATGAAAGAGTAATTTAGCCACCATTGACATAAGGTGTTGGATGGAACGGATTTCAGGTAAGGAGAAAGCACTGGTTAGATTAGACCTCATTTAGATGTACTACAGGCAACAGCTACTTAATTTGAGTTGTAAAGCACTAGATTGTTTTCACCTCGAATGAGGAACATCTTAGAACAATGGCAGAAGATTACAATTTGTTTGATATGAGTTTCCAGCCAATTAACGTTTCCAGAGCAATGCTTAGGAAATTGTGAATATCACTACTTTTGACATCTTTGCTAATGAAGAAAGTTAATGGATCATAATTCATTCTCACACTTCAAAGTAGGAATTTGAGGCAACTGGAGGCCTAGCAACACCATGACTGGCCATATTAAAAATATAGTAAGCTTTTTTATGGGGTATATTCCACACTGGCCAAGGATTAATGGCCACACCAGACAAAGCCAAGAGCTTTCTCTCAGTTGAGTGGCAGAGTACATCTTGGTTAGAGCCATGCCCCCATCATCGGAAAGTACATATGGGGCGAGATTCCCGCCGTGAAGCTTGAAGATTAGATCCCCCCCCCCCCACAGCAATATCTTCTATAAAATTGCACATCTCTTCTCCCTGGCGACGCAAGAATTTCGGGTGTATGACAAGGCTTACGTAAGATAGGTTTTTGATTGGGTTTTTGGCATACCGACCAGGCTATATGTCAACAGGACCCACTTAATGTCACATAGACCCATGAGGCATATGTATATGGTTCCTGTGATTGTTCTAATGCTTACATTTAAAGCTGTCTCCGCTATGCAGGAGTGTGGTGGAGAACAGAAATAGCTTTGGTATCATACAACCTCAATTAAACAAAGGGATGGTATTGCTGTGATATCATTACACTCTCATTTAACAAAGGGAGGGTATATCTGTGATATCATACAACTCTCAATTAACAAAGGGAGATATAGCTGTGATAAATCGTCACAACTCTCAATAAACAAGGATGGATGGCCTGTGGTACCATACACTCTCAATTAAACGAAGAGAGGATATAGTCTGAGGTATCATACAACGCTCAATTTAAACAAAGGGAGGGTATGGCTGTGATAAAATCGTACAACTCTCAATTACACAAAGGGAGGATATAGCTGTGATATCGTACAACTCTCAATTAAACAAAGGGAAGATATAGCTGTGATATAATACAACTCTCAATTAAACAAGAGAGGATATGGCTGTGTTATCATACAACTCACAATTAAACAAAGGGAGGGTATAGCTGTGATTCATACAACTCTCAATTAAACAAAGGGAGGATATAGCTGTGATATAATACAACTCTCAATTAAACAAAGGGAGGGTATGGCTGTGATATCATACAACTCTCAATTAAACGAAGAGTAGATTAGCTGAGGTATCATACAACTCTCATTAAACAAAGGGAGGGTATGGCTGTGATAAAATCGTACAACTCTCAATTACACAAAGGGAGGATATAGCTGTTAATCATACAACTCTCAATTAAACAAAGGGAGGGTATGGCTGTGATAAAATCGTACAACTCTCAATTAAACAAGAGAGGATATGGCTGTGTTATCATACAACTCACAATTAAACAAAGGGAGGGTATGGCTGTGATAAAATCGTACAACTCTCAATTAAACAAGAGAGGATATAGCTGTGATATCGTACAACTCTCAATTAAACAAAGGGAGATATAGCTGTGATATCATACAACTCTCAATTGAACAAAGGGAGGATATGGCTGCAATATCATACAACTCCCAATCAGACAGAGGGAGAATATGGTACGTCTGATGAATATGATACCATACAACTCTGAATTCAACAAAGGGAGGGTAGGGCTGTTTAACCTTCAACTCCCAATTAAACAAAGGGGAGAATATGGCTGCAATATCATACAACTCCCAATCAGACAGAGGGAGAATATGGTACGTCTGATGAATATACCATACAACTCTGAATTGAACAAAGGGGGGGGGGGTATGGCTGTGATATCGTACAACTCCCAATCAGACAGAGGGAGAATATGGTATGATGAATATGATATCATACAACTCTGAATAGAACATAGGGATAATAGCGGTTGCTAAATGTGCATGTGATTCCGAGGGTTGTCTTCAATGTATTTTCGGGTCTGAATATTTTTTGTAGAGTATCAGGGAGTTTCCTTTTGAGTAATTAGGTTGACTGTCAATTGAATAGATCATCAACTGATGTAATTTATTATTGATCTGAATAAATAAGGCTAATACAGTGTTTAATAACAAAGTGAGCTATTTCTAAGATGTATTTTTATTATCAAAACTGTGATTACTGATTGAATATAAACTGAAAAGTAGACATTTTCACATGTGGTCCATGTGGTGAATTTGCGCCTTTGGAAACAATCAATCACCAGACTCCTAAATTGCATGTTTACTTCACAAATAACCCCAGCAATAGTTCACATATACACACCATATCTCCAAACTTGCTCATTATAATAATATCATCTTTATCATAGTTGATAGCACTTTTTCCCTTCAATTATCAAAACTGGATCAAAGCAAGGGAAACAACCATAAGGGCTATAAATATTAGAATGTCTGACATGCACACACAAACAGCAACCCTGTCTACCCTGTCTACACCCTACAGTAATGACCATGCAGGCTAAATTGAGGACATCAGACATAACAGAAGATGTTAATTACAATGTATTAGTACTTGTCGTAGAAGCATCAGCTGCACTTCGAGGTGAGATATGTGGTTGTTGGCCTCTGCCAGCTTCAGTTTCATCCGGAAAGACTCCTGGCTCTCCAGGTCCTCAAACTGCATGCGGGTAAAGAAAACAGAGAGAACCCCATGCACAAACATGTAAACCAACAGCAAATTAACATGCATGGAGGATCATATCATATAGAGGTCATGCAGGGTAAAGAGAGAGATGTCCTTCGGTTGGGAAAGGTCAGCGGGAGGCGGTAAGTTTGACGAGGCGGGTGGCAAACCTTGCCATGGTCATGAACTTTTCATCAGCTTTGAACTGTCAATAACTTGCAGTAATGGTTCTGGTCAAAAACTATGTAGACCCATCTACTGTACTTCAGGACTATGTTTGGATTCAGAGTAGCTCAGTCAGTAGATACGTGGAATGCAGAACCAAAGCTTGTAAGTCTGAATACCTGTAAAAAAACTGAGCAGCATTTTTTATTGCTGTCTCGAGCAGCAAGGTGCCGTATATGCACTGTACGATGCACTCTCTATACCCCGGACAGGTGAGTCATCGTCAAAGGTAGACAAGTCTAACAATTCTTGTGCATTGATTTACACCTTGGTCACCAGTCAGACCAACTTTCAAATTATAACAGACACAGAATGACCTGAAGTGATCCCAAATCCATTTCTCAGGATTGAAGGACGACCATATCCACTAAGGTCTGTGAGAATCCTGCAAATTAAACTACTTAATTAACATTATTTCAAGTTGGTAATTGCTATCCTGTACCTACCATCTAAAATTAGGTCTCCATCCCCAACTCAAATGGAAAAAGCACTGGTGATTGAGAAATTTAGCCACCTTGTTATGTCTGATTCCACAATATCCCATCCAGTGATACAAGAGGCTAATGAAGAACACTCCGTAACATATCAGGGCTACCTCACAACAGGGTACTTTCTTGGAAGTCAGAAGGCTTAAGCAGTATTAATAACCTCTGATGCAATAAATTGTGGTTACCCTTTGGCCTTGTACCTAAAGACAGCCAGCATGATTGACATATGAACTTCAGCTTCAAATACATATAGTTTCGGTTTTGAATAGTGTATCAATTCAATAGGTGTCAATCATGGCACTAGGCAGTTTGTACACAAAGTATTGATTCCACTTCATGATATATTCTAAGAATGCATGAGTATACCTATTGACTGACTGGTGGTACTACCATGAGCCAAGGATGGTAACCTTACAGCAGATGTGAGAGACTCAATCTTAAGAAATAATGGGCCAAGTATGGCCACTTCATGACGGGAGTCGATGTAGAGTTAACATATTCCCCCAAGTTCTCAAGTGAGTCAAAGATGTGTCTAAAATAGCTCATGAACAATAGGAGGGGAGGAAGGGGTGAGGTATTTGGTACTGATTTCAGCTACAGACAAACTTGAACCAAAGAGAATAGTCCCATAAGCTACCTTGGTAAATCCTTGTTGTACCCTGGTGGAAAACGAAGATGGCCTGATATGGTTTTGAGCTTTAAGGATGTATTGAAGCTGGTTTGAGTCAGGTATCACTAAAAAGATGTTCTCAACAATTGAACTGCCTAATTGGTCCATAAGATTCATGCTAAAGTCCCGACTTAAACCTACTTGATTTGGTTTGTTTCCAGACTCGCCCCACCGATCCAAAATCTAACCATTCCCAATCCATACTTTCCAAACTGCATGAATGGTTTTATCTGGCAGGTTCAACCTGCCTTTTTCCTAGACTTGCTTACAACTATAGTTCCATTCACAGGATCAGAAATTTGGAACTTACTAGTAGTTTATTTCCAACATATTTTTCTTAGAATGACTTGGGAAAAAAAAAAAAAAAAAACCACATACAATGAATTTCCCCTTTCAATTTGAAGCAAGTCATTTGTATGGACCCTATGAACATCGATAAGAAGTTTTTCTCTTTGGTGGCCAGTTAACAAGGTCCCTTAGTCTTGACTATTTCTTAATTTTTAATAATAGTGAAGTACACATGAGGATGGAAGAAACAAATGAAATACCACTGATGCTATACAGCTACTACCGAAAGGCCGGCCAATGTAAAAGTTATTCAGCGAATCAGCTTGGTAATAGAATAAGGTTCAGCTCGAACTATAAGCGGGTGTACAATATTGGGACTACGAAGGTGTACTGTCTGATAACCACCACTCTACAGTAACTGTAGTGATAGGGGAATAGGCTAAAGCCCCCTCAACACTTGCCCGCATTGGGGTCCCCGCATAGTTTGCACATTCATTTGTACAATTCGTGCCAATGTGGGAACTGTTTGGGGCAGAGTGCGGGGAATGCAGGCCATGTGTTAAGTGTGTGACAAAATTTTGCCACAACAAAAAATTGAAAATTTGTTGTGAACGCTTCACGAACTATGCGCAACTATTTGCTAAAGGCCCTGTCAGACATTACCGGGAAGTATAAACCGAGTGAGTTCCGCAAATTTTTTGGATTATTCGGCGGGAAATTCGAAAATTATGCGGTGGTGGCTGTACTGATACAAGATGGAACCCCGTAAGAACAGGGTGCGTACGGTGTTTGGACCGAGTAAACCGAGTGAATACGGAGTGACCACCGACCAAACCGGGGGAAGACACCTCCGAGAATCACAGAGTTGATACCGAGTAACCGAGTAAGAACGGAGTGGATACCGAGTGTTTATGGAGCAAACCGAGCTACTACTGCATAAACTGCGTGTGTACGGAGTGACTACGGAGCTCCCGCCGTGTGGACAGTGTTGACAACAGAGTATGTACCAGCCACATGGCTGAGTGAAAAAATTATTCGGTTCACACACGGTTGTCATTATCCGGTATAGTGTGACAGGGCCTTTACTAGTTGTGTCAGCTCGTGTCAATATGCCCATCAACCCAGTGGTACACACTTCACGACTGGTCACAACTACTTTACGAATAGTTTATGACAAGTTGTGCAATCTTCCCGCATCGGATGCGCATAGTTCCCACACAGGTTTTGATGGCAAAAGTTTCAAACTACGCATGTGCAATGATGATCGAGAGAAGTTGTCGACAAACAAAAACAAAATGGCTACTTGTAGGCTACATGTCGTGGCAGTGCGTGAATAGTTTGTGAATAGTGCGTGAACATGGCATAACCATTTCATGACAGTGCGTGTCCTGTTGGTTACGCCTACTGGTATGCCCTTGTTACGTCAAAGTGTGGGGAAATGCGAGAGTGCGGGACCCAAATTTGTGCAAGTGTAAAGGGGGCTCAAAATAGCACAATATAGCACAAAACTGAACCCTATTGACCCCAGAATGTTTAACAACAGAATGTTTAATTAGGGAAATGGGATGGTCAAGTGAAGTTCAGGCTCTCTCACTGTACGACACGAGCTCACTACAAGCTCAAGAGCATAAAACATATTTGGTCAGGTCACACGCATAACACTCAGTGACATTACCCATATACCCTGGAGATATTTATAGTAAGTACTACATAGAACAAAACAATGGGAATGTTTAAAGGTGGTGACCGCAACTGTAAAATATGCAGCAGGGATGTGGGCCTTCCTAACTAGCCCCAAGAGATGGTTCCTTAAATTACCTTAGTAAATTCATTTGATACTCATACATTCCTGATCTGGCTTCCCAATATCACAAGCGGTGACAGCCTAATCACATCATGTAGGTCAATTAATAGCAGGAATCTGAACCCCTGTATACAACAGTGTTTCACTAGAGTGAATGGGATGTCCAATAAAGCTCTTTCTCCCATGCATGGTACCACACAGGCTTACTATGAGCTGAACAGCGTGAAAACATATTTGGTCAGGTCAATGGCATAACAGTCAGGACATTAACCATACCCCAGAGGTTATGACAGTAAGTACTGCAGCATATAGGAGTTCATCTCGCACAATAGAACAGTGAGTACAAAACGATGCCCAGGGAGTTTGAAATGCATGGAATTAGCTGGCCTGTCACCACGTGAACAGATGCGCCGATAATTACTCCAGCAACCCAATCCGTGGGCATGTGATCGTAAGGCTCTGAGACTGATATCACTACCGCACATCTTAGTAACTTTCAACTCTATGGGCAGATACGTGCAAGTGGTAATGGTGTATACAAAGATAATTTTGATGATCCTCCAATCAAGCAAGATCTTTTGTTTCATGGGTAGCACATGCAAAACATGGGAAGATGGTGTTATGGTATGAAGGAGACTAGGAGAGGTATTCATTACAGCCTTTTAGATCAGATACATTCAGAATAAGCATCACAGGATAAGACTTGTTCTGTCAATGGGCGAAACCAGAATGAGCGTCCCTAACATTTGCCAAGTCAAAGGTGGCATTGCAAAAGTAGCCCAATTAGATGAGCAATGGAACGCAGTGAATATCCTAAACCATCAAAACTATAATAGGAAGTTAGAATGAGTTTGACTGTCGTTTAATGGTGACTGCATGGTTCCAAAGATGACCTGCCGTATACTCATGCCATAACTCTTCTAGGTTTCTCATGTAGGCCAAAACAACTTGCTGGATCGAGGAATGAAGAGTTTGCCAAGAACGTATCGACAATACATGCACATTTTTCCACCAAATGCCACTGATCATATTTTTAAATAAAACGCTATAGCTAAGAGAGCTCCTTCAAAAGTGGAGTGGTATATGACTCTCCTCTCCTCCAATACAAGCAGCAGTGTTCTGCATCCCTGAAGCTTACAATTCATATTACTAGGGATACCAACAAGAAGAGAGTCGAGAAAATCAGCTCTGATGTAAAAAAAAAAATCATGGACTAGTATCTCATTAGTCTTGTTGTCAAGGTAGTAATTACCTAAATGGCAGAATCTGATTTTTCTTGATCGTCAACTAGCAGAGTGACAGAGTGTTTTGAATATGGAAACAGGTCAGGTTTAGTTCAGACACTTATGGTACACCATTATGACAAAGACTGAGAGGTAAAAGCTCTTTCCAATTCCCATCATTGAAATAGGTAGTGACCCAAGCGAGAACATTTCCTCATAACCCATTCCTTGACTGGACTGATCCAGTCACATCTTAATGAATAACAGTGACCATTATTTTCTTAACATACAGGCTGTGCTGACAATCATTACCATCTCAAGGCCTTCACATGTAATCATTTGAAAACTCGAAAATGAGAATTGGAAATCCATGAAATGATTAATAATGTGAAAGTTTTGACTGAATCAATGACTAGACGATGAGTCTGGCCAAATGGAGTGGCCAACCCAGACTTTTGTGTACTGATCAGACAGGGTCGGTGGCGACGCTGGCGCCAGCCAGCGGGGGGCTGGTCAGGGGGGGGGCCATGCCCCCCCCGTCGGGGAAGCCTGGCCCCCCGTCGGGGAATTTTTCCCATCACCTCGGGGAGCCCGAGTGGGTACGCTAAAATGTACACACCCCGACGAGGGTTCTTTGCCCCGACAGTATATATTCCAAACTTCTGATAGTTGAAATTCCGATTTGAGGCTGCAAATTTTTGGCGCGCTTCGCGCGTCCTCATATCTTTCTATAGTAATGCCAAGTTTCCTCAGCTCGATTTCAGATCGCGTAATCCTCTTCCTACTACATACAATCGTGGAATATAGATAGGATACACAAGCCTTATGGATCTCTTCGAATGTCCCTGCAAGAGATTACGGTTACAATTCGTTTGGAGAGGATGCTCGTTCTGCCGCTATCACTGTTTTGCCTCTGTGTAGAGGTGTGTGCTTTCACGACGCAGTCCCAGTTTTTCCTGTGCAGTTATTGGGAAGACCTGACCCTATCTACTAATAAGGGCGTCTGATTTGAGTGGGAAGCTATTAAAACACTTGCTCTCCACAAGTTATTTCTTTTTTCGTTTTTTTTTCTTCAAGAAAATGTCAAAAATGAAAACATCAAAAATGCAGGTTTTGACTTAGGGGGTAGGGTGAGCCTTGTCGGGGAACTTGGCCCCCCCGTCGGGGAACTCGGACCCCCCGTCGGGGAAATCCTGCGCCACCACTGCTGTCAGATTTTCAATGGCATATGGGTTGGGTGTAGTGTCCAATACAGGTTAATTTGGATAATGACATAGATTTTATGACATCCACTACTGCTGTCTTTTTCTGTGTCCTTGTTTTTTATCAAAGTTATTAATACTTCAACAAATACTCCAATTCAATTACTTTTGCAATATCTCGACTACCAAATATCATGAAACCTCCTTCTGTAAGTTGCACTACGGAACTGAGATCCAAACCAACCATATTCATTTACATTTTAGAAAGACTGCCACCATCCAGACATCATTGGGCGCTTTTCTGTTACAGACAAACTTTTACTCAATAGGAACGGCTACTGGTACGAATGGTGGTTAAGTTGTTATGGCTTTTCCAGGAATAGGAATACTAGTCATCAGAGACAACAGGCAATATTAGATTCTCCATTCCAATTAGAAGTCAGAATGTTCACAGCATGAATAGCAAAACAGCCCATCCATTAAATTTAATCACTAGCAGCATCATTACTAATTATGCCCGGATCATCAGACAACATGAAAATTATAGCATCTACCACTCAATTAATGTCTGGTACAGTTTCAATCAACATAAATACTTCAACTTGGGTACTTCAATTCAATTACTGTTGCATATCTCAGGCAATTAATGTACATGTGTCTTAAACACTATTGAAAATGTAGATCGATGAATTGGTTAGGGAATTCACAGAGAGAATACTGAGTCTGTGTAGCATAGCCAACAGCCATAGCTACATTCGCACAGGGTAATCATCTCCACCACAAAATGGTCGCTCGTTACATTTAGCCACACTGAAAAGGTGATGCTGGTTGAAGACGAAAGTATATTAGAATTATGCCTGCCATCACGTAATGTTTTTGTACTAACTTTTGATCTTGAGCAAATCTTTATTCGATTGCTGAAGCGTTTTTCACTGCTGGCATTGCACTCTCCAAGTAAGAAGGCTTTTCTGCAACATTTGTCCTCTGATAGTTTCGTAGGGAATTCACAAGGGAGAAGGAAACCCAACCTTCGCACCTCATAGCCTGAGCTGTATTCCTGACCTCTGTTCAAAGCAGAGAATGACAGAGGGGTACGACTACAGGCAGCCCCATTGTAATAGTAGGCACGTTTTCGTGATTAATGTCACAGAGATTCTTGCTGGAAGTTCTGCATAACTTCAAAACTTGGGGGGCTTTGGCAACATTGCGAAAACATTTCTCAAGCCACTAGCTGGCAGTGAAATAAAGACATGTTTCGCACAATGTTTAAGTAGCATTATGAACAGTTCCCCACAGGCTTTGGTGTGGCCTTTTTACTGCCCACAATGAGTAGGTCAGGTTGGGTTGTTACATCTCATCCTGTCCATCCCCAGCCACCACTTCCGGAGCCCTCTGCTTCGTTCTGTCACATTCTTCCCCATTTTCCATCCATTGTATTTCTTTGTTGTTCCAGTTTGTCACTGTCGGCGCCGCATACAAACCTTGTACATATTCATCCCACCTTAATCCATCTGGACACTCATGACTAAGCCCATTGTTATTCATCCCCGTCATCTGTCATAAAACCAGCAGTTACCATTCCATTCATCCCGTGGCTACTGCCCATTGTCTTTTCTCTTTTTTTAGTTTTTGGTGGTCAGGACAGAGGGTTCTTGTATTTTTTCTACGTGTTTGGTTTCGTAGGCAGAGCGTCCTGGCGACCATGACTGTTAGGTGAAGTGGTTGGGGTTTGATGGGAAGAATATTTAAGGTAAGTTTTTGTAATTTGATGTTTAAATATGTTTTGGGCTCAAGGTTCTTGAGTACTTTCCTGGATTTTGCAATAGATTCGCCAAATGTAGTCAGTTGTTTGAATATACTCATCGTTTAGTCCTGTTTTGAAACTCTGCAGGCGGGGCACCCTGTGACAGTTCTATAGATACAGAGTCAATCTGCCACGCCGCTTTCTAACAAGGCCAAGTACTAGCAACAGCAAAAATCATATCATGTTCAATCATGTGGAAAGCCCAACTACAAAATATGGCAGGCTTCTTTTTTTAAAGCGCTGCTGTGCATGTAAATTTAACATAAAAAAACTCCCAGTCGTCCCGTAAATATTTGATAGCAGAACTTGACCTGGTTCATCAGACCTCTCTATATGCTAACGTAGTGAGTTATTGAATGGTAATAACATTCAGCAAGGACAAGTTCTCAAAATGTGACCAAGAAAAAACAATGTGGTCCTGTCACCAAACATGGCTTTCATTTATGAAAAACAAAATTTGTTTGGCTCGCTTGGTTTGAGCGATATGCTAATTCGAGAATAAAGTCAATCATGATCAGAGCACAGTGGTCAAGTGATCAAATATAGAAACTTGGAATCTGTGTCATTAGACCATACCTCATGCTAGTATTATTAATAGCAATCACATTAAATTAGGTGTCAGGCCACACGGGAAACAAACTTGAAAACAATGTGCCTGTAACAGCAGGCTATTGCAAAGCTACTGACGGGGATTTTACCTTGGGACAATGTCACCAGGGAGTTGGTTAAATGCATGTTAGCATGGCATCAAGTTTTCTATGCAGACATCTGATGGGGCAGTGTCAGCTGTATTCCCCCAAATTCCCTGGGGTTTGTAATTTTCATTGATCCAGATCCAAAATTTGTAGGAGACATTCGAGTTACTTGCAAGATAGCCCCAGTGGCCCACACCATGCAATCAGGTCTGAAATTCTGAAAAACCACATCGGAAGTGTACCCAGTAGCACTGGGTGTGTTGTTCAGATCAATGATAGCAATTTGAATTATTTGTAGACAGTATATACGTAGGATATAAAAACAAAAGATAGCAAAACAACAAGGATTTTATTTTGAATAAGTTAAATATTAAAGACAAAAAACCCAAAAGGGTTTTAAAATTACCACAGCACAATCAAAGCATACAACTGTTAAGTACATGCAAAAACCTCACAGATAGCAATTAAATTTGCACCACTAAAACAAGAATCAGCTACTGGACATGGAAATTTACCTTTCAACCCTAAAGATTACGTCATTGCCTGAAAATAAACGAGGCAAGAAAGTGTGGTGGTTGGATCTTGCAGACTTTTCATCAACACAAAGAAAAGTGTACCACCAATGTGCAATTGGTTTCAAATCCAAGTGGCCTACTTCAGGGCGGTACTTTGGTGCTGTGCCACTTGTATTCTCAAAATAAACTCTGGTTTGCAGGCACAACATCTGATAATCATATGCCATTTTCTCCCAATTAGATAAACGAACCATGACACTTTAGACATTTTGACTAGAGCCCTAAATAAACTGGTTCATCACAGTTAAGAGACGATGTATAGCCCCCCTTATTACCATGAGGCTAGTCACAAGCAGGCTTATATGCAGACCGTCCAACAGACCTGAATAACGAAGCACACATAGGCTACTCTATGTAAATACTGCAGGGCAGGCCCATTAAACAGAACTGAATAATAAAACACATATAGGCCACCATGTAATGCAAGGT
Organism: Sclerodactyla briareus; assembly: GCA_026419785.1. Taxonomy (NCBI): domain Eukaryota; kingdom Metazoa; phylum Echinodermata; class Holothuroidea; order Dendrochirotida; family Sclerodactylidae; genus Sclerodactyla; species Sclerodactyla briareus. Next base: position 264,048 of record JAODTK010004999.1, on the reverse strand, counting down.
AGGCCTTAATGTTTTATCATTCAAGTTATGTGATCAGTAGTCCAATCCTTACAAAGCTAAGTACATGGACCCAGCTAATGCACTCGTCAATTGTGACCCCCCCCCCCCACCCCCATCCCAAACACCCAGGCAGAGTTAGGGGATAGCCGGACAGTTCCCGGACAACTCCCACCCGTACAATTCCCACCTGGACAATTCCCACCCCGACCAATTCCACATGGACAATTCCCACGAATATATCCTGACTTTAGTCTGTAACCTAATTCTGAACAAAAAAAACAATCGTTGAGGGGGAATTGTCCGGGTGGAGATTGTCTGGGTGGGAATTGTCCGGTCACGAGCCAGACAATTGCCCAGGTTTCAGCCTGGGATGTGCACATCACTGTTCCTACTACATGGCAGAATGACAGGCCTCTATTCAGGGTTTTGCCAGTAGATACCAGGATTCTGATTTGCTTCGATTTACCCAGGGAATACAGGGGTTGCATTACATGCCGCCAGAGATGTTCGTGGAACAGCTCCCCTCCCTCCCCCCTCCCCACCCCCCCCCCCCCTCCCCACCCCCCCCCCCTCCACTTCACCAGGGTGTATGCCTTGAATTGACACTTGTGTTATAGTTTGAAAATAACAACCCGTGCCATATGCCATTTCCCGGTATGGGAGATAGGTGATATGTCATACTCCTAATCTTCCAGGAACTAGTCAATCAACCTGGAGGTTCTCCTCCAACCTACCTTCCTAATGAACCTGAAAAACTACACAGCTCATTTTTACCGTATAAACTAGTCACTCTGTATAGCCTTCATTCTAGAAATATTTATAGGTGACCTTATGTTTTTTATGTATCATTAGTTGCAAAGAGCAATTATTCCCTGGGGGCTAGCTGGGGGCTGTAAAGAATTCCAAAGTATTTCCCTGATGCTCAAAGAAGGTGACTAAATCATAAACACTATAAAGTTTGCATAAATGTTTACTTTACCTACCCATACGTCATGTCATATTTATGAATACATACAGCTGCTACAGTCGGCCTAGATGTGAACCTCCTGATCCCATCAGGTGCCAGTCCCTGAGGAGATCTTCTAGCGTCACAAGTTGCTAATGATACTTGCATTCAGCCTGATGGCTTCTATCCCATTTTTAGCTGCGGAGAGCAGCTCCTACAAGTCATGCATGTCTCTTTTCTCTCCGTCCGTCCGTTCATATGTTCGTCTCGCAACCGTCCCCTTCTGTTCGTTCACGTTCATTCACAACTTCTAAACCATACATGCGATCAGGTTGAAACTTGGTGGGTGGATGAAGCTTGCTACTAACTGCTAGCCTTAGCTCAATTTAATGTTCGTATCGTGTCTTAGATTTTACTATTCAAATCCCAATTAATTTACCCCAATTTCGCAACTTTAATATTTTGAGCTCCTCCTGCTGCAGACAAGTTGTTTACATTACAATTACAGTACTCCATCCTCTGCTGAGGTCAGTGTTTACCTTGTCTATCAGAAGGTCCAGTTCTGCAGAATAGTTGACAATAAAACCTATTGTCCAGGGGGTGTTGATTTGTCTTTCATCGCATCTTCTCTTCGCCCTAGTTTACATTAGACCCTGCCTCAACAGGATTTTGTTTCTACAATTACATTACTCGGGTTCCAATTCCTCAGTGTTTGATCCTAAAACATGGGGCTTGCGCCCTCCCCCCCCCCCACCTAAATGCTTTTTGATGGTGACTTGTGGAGTGGTTCAACTATAACTATGAGTGTCAACAATGTTAGATATTCATTTCTGTGGGAAGTGTGTTTCCACTGTTCACTGCTACAGGCTTAGGAATGGGCACTGAACAGCAAAATTAGGCTAATGTGGTAGAACTGTTCCAAGTCATTCCATGGTTAGACAGATGCCAGTAGAGGGCAGTTGAATGTGAACAAAACATAAATGTGGAATGGCGAGACTGGAAAAATGAGCTATTTGTCCAGAAGTTTTGCTGTCCGCAGCTACCAAGAACATTCCGACTTGCACTTGTTTTTCAATCAATCCCAGCAAGCGGAGACGATGGCCACGACCTTTTTTTTTTTTTTTGCACTCATACAAACTACATGCCCAATAACACCTATATCAAGTGTGGGTGGCCTTGTAGTCACCAGCAATTAATGAGGAGGATTAAACAGGTCTCAAGATTTCTTTCACTGAAACTGGATTTTGCTAGTTCCGGATGATTGTCCGTCAGAAACTAATTTTTAACCAATACACTTTTAATTTGAATGAACCCATGATATGGCTCCACACTGGAAGTCCCCCACAGACAGTGAGCCATAATATAGTAGTGCAGCTAGGACAGTGGTTGAAAGAATACTCGATCAAGGTTCATTTTGATTACCATTGGACCTTGTGCTGTCTAGGACATAAACAAGTTGAAGCCTGGCAAGAGAGAGGCAGGCCAATTCCATGGGCAGAATACCAAACCCCGGAACAGAAAGAAGGAAAATGATGGAAATGCATACATTACGAGCCATCAATGTGCAGTAGTGATTATAATGTCCACTCCATATAACTGTAGACCTCCATTCAGGGCAACTGTTGTGAGACTGACAAATCATTGTATACTCCCATTCTTTCCAGCTACCAAACTGAAATCATCTATTTTATGCAATTACGATTAATAATTGCACTAGAAGCGCATGCCCGGGAATACTTATAAAAATGCTACAGACCAGGTTTTGGAATCTGTGAATTTATTAATGCTCAACCCACATGGACTATGCACCCACCCCAATGCCAGGTCAAGTTTCTGGCAATTACACGAATCCGGGTTGGCCACCCATCGCCCTTCTATTCATTCCCGGCTACCAGCAAGACAACGTCTATACTAGGAACAATTTTGTGAGCCGAAAAAAAAAAACACAACAAAACTAGCAACTGCATGGCAAAAAGAAAGGGGTGGCCAATCCGGACGTGGTGCATTGCCAGAGCTAGACATGGTATTGCAGTGGGTGCCACAGTCCATGTGGGGTAAGTTTCTATGGATGGAGATAGATCCAACAGAACTATCATTGCAGTCGTCTATATAAATGATATGAACGTATGTTCAGGGTGCATTTGTATCACACCACTGGTTCCAAACAGAGAAGCATAAATACAAACATTTGGAAGAAACACTCGGTTTTTTTAACGTAATAGAGAAAATTTTCTAGTCGTCTGATAGACGACCAGCTGGGGTCAAGAAGACTAGGATCTTGACAAACTCTGTTTGGACCTTCAGTCCGATTTTGTACTTGCACTCCTATTATGAACACAGGGATCATGTAACTTGGGTTAAAAAAAAATGCCAAGAGCACATTTGTTAGGGCATGAGCTTCTACTAGAATTTTGAATATAGTATGCGACCACAGCCTATTTGAATTTGCCGGTCTCACACCAGGGGAGGGGAGGGGGGTAATAGGATCAAGACAACTGTCCAAGTCAGCATGGGTGCCTAGATGGGTTATGATCAAAGGAAAGCTAAGATAACAATGCCCTCCCTCTCAAACTCTCTCCCGTTAGCAACAGTTCATAGGTCCCTGGACACATAGTGGTTGCAACATCTGTGCCTCCTTCAAACTGCTGACTACTAAACTATTCTGATTTTTGCGGTCACATGGGTAACCATGGGAAGAATAGGAATTTGAACCCCCAAAATCTCTCCCTGGCTATTCACGATATGGAACCAAAGATCCATGATGGGACACACAGTTTTGCATGTTATACCCAGAGAAGAGTGCCTTATACCATTCAATAAACGTTGTTGGGATACTATACCAAAACCATTAATGAATGACTAGACAACAAACGTCCACAGCCACCGTTATAGGTTGATCGCACCCCAGATCTCGATCAGACAAGATGTTGTCAAGAAGAATGTGGTACATTAATTGTGTACCAAATGACCTAAAAGCGGTCTGCCACAATAATGCCTCAGTCAATATGCTATGAACAACATTGTTTATTCCATAGTTTCAGGGGACCAACCACTTTAAAATCTCCCACCAAGGGGAGGAATGGGATACCAGCTAGACATCCCCCAGGCATAGAGAAACCAGTGTGACGAACTACCCATTGACTTATACGTCATAACACAAAAAAAAAAAAAAAATTAAATTTTTTCTTTGGGAATTGGCCTTCCCCAACCCAATTCTGCTTCGAATTGCCTATCACTAGACTGGGGAACGCATATAGTCATCAGTAAGCAGTCTTTCTTGGTGAATGGGGTTGCAGTGTGTTTTGAATCAGTCTCTGCCGCTCCAAAGGTCACTCCCCTCCTCCTCCCGCCATTACCATTGAGTTGTAATGGTGTACTGGGAAATCCAGTTATTGCACCCAGAATGGTGCTAACCTCATACCACCACCTTTCTCTCTTCTCTGCTCTGTATGAACCATATGAGTCATTCCAACCCCCCCCCCCCCACCCCCCCCCCCCCCCATCCTCCCCTCCCCCCACCAGACGGGAATGACTGTCTGGGCATGGACAGGTCCAGTGAAAATCCAAATATATCAGACCTCTGTGATTGTCAGGCAACTAGGGGTTATGGTCCAAATGAAGATTAATTGAATATTAGTTGCACAATGATTAAGACTATCAAGTTCCGATCATTGGGAGCTATGAAATAAGCAACGTTTTCACGCTTTTCTACTGTTATGGACCAGTTGTAAGACCTAGACCCACACACTTAATTGTAAAAGAAAACGCTTATCCAGTCAGCCTTATCGAGGTGAATATGCAGGAGGAAAAATACCATTCAGCCCTCCCGTAATAACTATACAAAGCAACCTATCAGAACGAAACGAAAAGATGAAAGAAAAAGAATTTGATTAATCGATGATTATTCGTTTTCAAAATCGATTTAATGATTAAGGGGAAAAATTGTGAGTGACAAGGCCCTCAGGCAACCCTTAATACTAGTAATAACAATAATAGATCAGGTTCTCGAACGTTTTTGGGGCTGAACCCTTCCGCAAACTTATATGCAGTGCTGTTGAGCCAGGTGGGGCAGGGGGAAAGTTGTCCCCTGACAAGGAGGTATGATAATAAGATGAAAACCTAGGGCCTGGGGATGTTTTTATTCTGGAACTTTTACCCTAGCAACTTGTGAATCAATCGCCCTTTTAAATGGTACATATGGTAAGTCCCCCACAGAGAGTAAGCCAAAATATGTAGTGCAGCTAGGACAGTGGTTGAAAGAAGTACTTGATCAATGTTTTATGTTGATAACAAGTGGACCTTGTGCTGGTTGTAGGACATAAACAAGTTTGAAAGCCTGGCAAAAGGAGGCAGGCCAATTCCATGGGCAGAAATCCAAACCCCCAGAACAGAAAAAGAAGGAAAAATGATGGAAATGCATACATGACGAGCAATCCCAAGTGCAGTAGTGATTATAATGTCCACTCCAAGCCAACTGTTTTTGAACTTGTTTTTACCCTACAAAAAATTCTGACGAAAACATGGGTGTCGCCAGGGGCGTCACAGCAAGACAGGGTGTTCACCCTTGGCAGGGGTGAAACAAGAGTGCTTAACCATGAACACCCATGTCATGGACACCCTGACATGGTGTCAACCAAGAGTGTCAACGGTTTGGTATCCCATGTCCAGAATGGTCATGGCAGTTGTGTTGTTAAGCCTGGCAGACTTGGACACCCAGTCAGTAGGTTTCACCCACGTAGTGTCAGGCCATAGACCCTGTCACAGTAACATGCTAATGTCAAGATTTCGAGTTTGGATATAAACTGGTGGCATGGTTGACAGTGACATGGTTCGGCCCCGTCGGTGACTAATAAGTGACTGGGTTTGTCACGTCAGGCCCTGACCCAGGTCATAGACCAGGTATTGCCCTTTCATCACCCCAACAAACCATGCCTGACATGCGACACGGGTTGTTGCACCCCTATTAACCACCCCCGAACAAACCATGTCCGCCACCCATGAACACCATATTTTTCGGCCAAGTTTTTTGTAAGGGTACATCAGGGGCAACTTTTGTTTGTGAGGAACTGACAAACCTATTTGTATACTCCCTTCTTCCAGCTACCAAATGAAATCGTTCTATTTATGACTTACGATAATATTTGCACTAGAAGCGCACGGCCGGGAAATACTTATAAAAAATGTGCATTCATTAGAAATTGATCACCAAAACAGACCAGGGTTGGAATCTGTTGAATTATTAACACTACCCCACATGGACTATGCCCCACCCAATGCCAGGTCGAGCTTCTGGCAATAACACAATCGGGTTGGCCACCCCATGCCCCTTCTCTTCATTCCAGGCTACCAGCCAGACAACGCTTTCTGTTACTGGAACAATTTTTGAGCGAAAAAAAAAAAAAAAAAAAAGATAGTCAACTACCATGGCCAAAAGAAAAGGGTTGGCCAATCCGGACTTGTTTAATTGCCAGAGTAACGTTGTATTGCATGGGTGCCAGTCCATGTGGGGTAGTTCTATGGATGAGATAGATCCACAGAACTATCCTTGCAGTCGCTATATACTGAATTGCAGTAGTTTCAGGGTGCATTGTATCACCCAAAATCGGTCCCACCAGAGAAAGCATAAATACAACATTTGGAAAACACCGCTGTTTAATTTAACGTAATCAGAAGAAAATTCTAGCTAGTCGTCTGATCAGACGACCAGGGTCAAAGACGACAGATTTTGACACACTCTGTTTTGGACCGTTAGTCCGATTTTTACTACGCACTCCTATTATGACCCAAGGATTCATAATTGGTAAATAAAAATGCGAGAGCAATTTGTTAGGGCATGGCTTCTATCAGACTTTGAATATAGTATTTGACATCCTATTTGAAGGCTGTCTCACCTGGAGGATATTGGAGCACCCAGGGGAGGGGGAAGGGGGGAAAGGATCCAGACAACTGTCAAGTCAGCATGGTGTGGCCTAGATGGGTGTTCTGATATTCAAGACATAGCTAAGATAACCCAAACCTGAACCTTCCGCAAACTTATATGCAGTGTTTGTAGCCAGTGGGGGCAGGGGGAAACTTGTCCCCTGACAAGAGTGTATGATAAGAAGATTGAAAAACTAGGGCTGTGGGATTCCTTCGGGAAACTTTTACACTACAAAACTTGTGAAACAACGCCTTTAAATGGTAACTATGGTAAAAGTGCAAAAACATGGGGGTCATAAGGGAATACATTTACTCACTACTTGAACAGTTATCATCTTAAAAATATAACTACCAATATCATACTTCGGACGTCGAGATCATCTGCATGCCATTTATTATATGAATCAACCTGGATTTACTAGCAATGTGGTGCAGAACAGCACGTAGGTCAGGATAGGTTGCACTGGTGCCTTCTACCAAATGTGACTGATTGCCCCGTAGTGTGACATGCTTCTAATCTTTTCGCAATGTGGACATGGGTATCTCCAGCGGTGTGGGCCGAACTGACAACCTGCCCCACTGGCAACCCGAGCTGCGCCCCAAATCAAAAACCAATGATGACTTAACTGCCCCCGACATGCCAGCCCTCCATATCTCATGTAACCTCGTTACTACGGAGGACCACAACCCAGCTCCGTTCCAACGCCCTGGCAAAAACATTTTTTAAAGAGCAATTATCCCAACCGGATCTACCTGTCAGTCATGTCTTGCACAGGTTACATGAAAGGTCATCCATGTACAAATTGATGGGTCTTGACAACACGTTCATAAGTATTGACCCCCTATATGCTAACACCATCATGTATGATCGGAGACATAGATAGGAGTGATGTATGGATAGCAGCTGCGCCAACATCTAGATCATTACGAATCCAACTAGGATAGAACCTCATTTTGTGCTGATAGTGACGGTGGTAAAAAACTTTACTGTCTTCCATAATTCCCAGAAACAATCAAGGGGGTGTTCCATTTTACAGTGTGACATGAATGCCAACAGAGGGACATGGGGGGGGGTCGCAGGGCTGAGGCTAGAGATTGACTTGACGGTCCAGCATGGTATCACACTGTTGTGGAGGCAGACTTGTTGTAAGTGTTGTGGGACCCCCCCAGGTGAAAAAGGGCTCATTTTCACAGTTGTACCAGGGCTCAAATCATTATCACCAGGCGGAAGGATATAATACCCATGCTATTCTCTCGTATGATAATGCTTTAGTTGCTGACAGATAACAGCCAAGCAATAGAAATAATGGTCCTGTTACAAAAAACAAATTTATCACTCGATCAGTTTTTGCATCATTTTCCGCCTTGCAACCTTACCCAACAAAGGAAAGCATACTCTCCAATATTGTGGAGACTTCAACTCCCCATATCCCTAATCCATCATTCTTATCCCCCCCCCCCCTTTCTCCCCGCAAATAAAAGTTCCATGTGGTACATGAAGATTTAAAATTATGAATGCCCAAACTGAGACAATATTTTTCATAGCCCTCTCATAGTGGGTAAGGTCTTTCCCCTGAATAATGGTAATTTCCACCCCCCGGTTTTTTTCTAAACACTACGCGCCAGCCAATAATTGTTGCTCCGTTATCACATCAGATAAAACCCCTCCCACCCCCAAGGAAGATTGACCTCCAAACCCACACCTGGCTGATATATATTTATGAACTACTGTTATCCAGAAAATCCACTTCAGTTGCCTGTGTGCCATAGTTTGGGAATGGGCTCATGACCAGATGGAATGAATGCTCTACTGGAAGAGGCTCAACTTGCACATGGGGTGTTGGTGCAGGGTCCTCTCTGGTGTGGGTTGAATAGTGGGCAAGAATACAATTATATTTTTGTTCCAAATGCTATGAGGAAGCAATTTGGGAAACGTTAAGCATGCACCTACTGAAGGACTTAGTGATACAGAAAGATTTCCCAATGATCATCCTCACCTCTTCTCTATCTTTTCCCCTGTTAAATTGCATCTCGTTTCGAATGGGAACTTACTTTCTCTCCCTCTCTTTCTATGTCTCCTGAGGCCGAAGGAAAAAAAAAGAAGATAAGAAGAAGTTATTGATTTCCACAATACATACTCAAAATATTATAGAAATGTTTTTGTTGGTAACCAAATATTTTTTACCAAATTATGCATAATTATGTACATTTGAGTAAGTGAATGAATGTATTGAAAGCCACTTTTCTGCGACGTTTGGTTCCGACGTTTGGTCACCAGCAATGTAGCATGATGAGAACGGACTGTTATCAAGGTCAAGATCAAACTAAACAAGGCGATCGCCCCAATGTTCTGCCTGGTTGGCGATCAGTGTTACTTTCTATTGGTCACAATGCAAACAATTACTAGGATTCCATGTGTCCTTAAAGATTTCGGTATTAGCATTTAACAGAAACAGCTACTAATCAGTGACCAATTCAAAATTTGAGAGGATTGATTATTGACAATGTCTACTAAAGGAGTAAAAGTTTGTGGGAAATGTGGCTAAAAATTGCCCAACCAATCGCACCAATTGGGCCAATTTACCAAGTTTCACGAAAATTCGGCAAAGAAAAAATTACGCATAAACTATGGCAAAGTCGACACGGTTTGAATGACTCCCAGTTGACCCTGATCAATGATAAAAAAATTGGAATCAAGGTAAACCATACCAACCAGGTGTCATGAAATCCAAGCAACTCAAATATAGTCCGCATCTATGTGCCAAATAAGTAACAATTAGCACCTAACAGTTCATCCATAATCTTGCAAAGGAGGCCTGACACATGATGAATATATAAAATAGGCTAATTACCTTACCTAATAGGGACTTTTGTGCGCCAAAAATTAATCAGATCGTGTTCATCCAACCCAATGCTACCCTGAAAATTTTTTCGTAATTGCACTTACCGTTCAAAAGATAGCTGCTAACTGAGAAGGGTGGATGACACACAAAAAACAACATACACACACACAACTGTTTGTAGACAACAGGGGTTGGTAGTGTACGTGTGTTTTTTTCACTCCCAAACAAGGAAATGTACTTATTTCCATATCCAGTGCGTATCCCTACGAAAAATAAGCCAGGGAGATACGACTCTTTTACAGGTAACCCCAAGGTACTGCTTATACATAAAAACTACCGCGAGAAACGAGGTATGTTCGAATTCAATATTAACAAAATAGACTTACCACCCACGTTTGAAAGCGTGGTAATAAGACTTTTCTACTGCATAACGGAGGAAGTTGCTTCAAAATTATTAATGGCACATTTCCCGAGAAGCGATGGTGCAGAGAGTTCCCTCAATGCCCCTATTCGAAACAGAGGTATTCATCGTTTGTCGGGGTTACCGCGAATGACAAGTGTTGCAAAACCTCATGTGTTGCCTCGCGGTTCCCACCATTTACAAACCCCCACCCACACACGCCACCCACACACACAACGCACACACACAAACACTTACACACCATAGGACAACTAGTCTCCTCTGTTTCCAATTCAGGCGAGTTCCTCCTGAATTTTCATTAGTAGTAGTGTAGGGTTGGAGTCTGTCTCTATCAGACAATGCTCAGGCTAACCCCCGCCACGTATGACCGCGATCTGCGCAAGATTTATTGCTTCCGCAAAACGTTATGTTGATTGTCCTTGAATTTGCAATTGATTTTTCTGAGTAAGGGGTCGGGGTGTTCTCACAACTGGCTTAGGAGAATGTATCAATGCTCTTTAGAGCAATCTTCGCTGGAGCTTCTTCGAGTCTTGCGACGTGACCAAAAAATCTCAATCATCTTTGTGCTACTATGGACATGACCAAGGGATTGGGTGGACACATCATAGATATCCCATTGTTATTGGTCCTCTGCTGTTGAGAACATTGCAGAGAGTCTTCTTGGAAGTATTCCAATTGTGCTCAAGATCCCAACAAACTTCCTAACATATTTACCATTCTTCCAACTCCATTGCCATTCTGTGATGAAAATTTCCAGTTTTTGTGTGCTCATTTTAAGATTTCGTTTGTCAGTTCTCGTCACTGTTCTTCAATGTAGTATATTTCACCAGTTGATGCCAGAGATATAGCGCATATTGTTGGTCCACGGGGAAGAAGTGTTGTGTATTATGTGCACTGATAATTGAATCAATGTCATTTCAGCAGATTTTGGGGAGACCCGATGTTCATACATGCAAGGATTTCCTAGTTTGCAGTCTAATTTAACCGGTATCAAATGATTGATTTTGATTCAGGCATGTGGTTCAATTTTAGTTCAGGGGAGACAATAAAATGACTGGTTTTTGAGGTTTTTAATATATAATTATATTCCCCACGAACAAGTGTCCAGGGATATTATGTGTTTTGGGGTGTGTAAGCCGTAGCCGCCTCCGCTGGCGCCGCTGCAATCCCAGGCTCCGCCGCCACCAGAAACCTTTGCGTTAGCCCAACAATGCCTCATGCGATTGACCTGAAACTCAGTACACAGGTCCGTCCTAAGGAAATCTTGGATGAGCTCAAAAGTGGGCGTCACCCCACCCCCCCGCCCCCCCCCCCCCGCTGCATGTTTGCTGCCCTCTATTTGGCAGCTTTACACAGAAAGCTGAGTTTTCAAAAATTTTTTTTTTTTTTTCGGGGAGTTCACACGAAACTTGGTGGTGGGACAAAAGTTGGTCCTGAAAACCATGACAGTGATTTCAAGGTCACCGGAGGTCAAATGTTGTGTGTTTTAGAAAGAAAAAAAGTTTGTCCGATTCACGCAAAAAACTTGGGTGGGAACGAAAGTTTGTCCTGAAAAAACAATGTTGATTTCGAATTTGTGGTGTTTTTGCAATTTTTCTAACCTCAACGACTTGAACAAAATATGGTGGATGGTGCATGAAGGTCATTTCAAGGTCACAGGAGGTCAAATTCACATAAATATGCGATTTTTACTGTGTAGGGACACAATCTGTGCAAAAAAGCTGTGGTAACATCAAAAAGCACTCGCAGAATCATTCCACTCCCATCTATTCAATGTTGTGTTCGATTCGCGACAGCCTAAATGGGATACAACTATCGACTGTGGGGAGCAGGGATTTGCCACAGTTATTTATCTGTAGTGCAGATCCCTTGGCCTGGCCGCCTGGGCAATGCTAGGATGTCATCTCTCTAGGTGGCCCTTGTGTGGGGGGTGGTATTCAGAGGAATACGGTCACCCATTTTACATAAGCAATAGCTTAGAGCCCCATCATTTGGCAGGTATGGGACACACCGTCTGAAAGCCGGCAACACACCTAAGTAGATGCCATTCTTCCCAAGTGAATATTACGAGACAGTGAGAGGCTCAAAATGATTCGCCCATTGTAATTGTACACATATCAAGTTGCAGCAACGCTGTCGAGCCCTGCCCCGTTTGTGCGATCGCTCCTCTCTCAGCCTATATACAGTAGGCTCGCTTCAATCCACTGCCTGCCTGATCGGAGAAATTGCAAATTCAACGCTAATTACAGCTCAAGGGATACTGGAGATATCCCTACGTATACCCCTGACGAAAGCCCTTGCTTAAGGTTCGGCTCTCCCCAGCGTGATACATAATGAACAAGCATTGAATGGGTTTTAGTATAGGGATGAATGCGAATGGACAGATGAATCGAGTTTCATCAGTTTATTAAGCGTGGCCCGGCTGAGGATATGAGCGGTACTCGTGTGAGGCTCATATGTTCATGGGGCCCAGTGAGGTGAGCATGGGGTTTTTTCCACAGAATGCAGAGACTAAGTGAGTGGAGCAGCCACTGCTCTATAAATTTATGGTCCTGTTCATGAGAAGTATCACTTTCGAAGTGTAGAATTTGCCACGTGCCTCCTAATATAAATTCTAGGCAAAGCCTGTGCTTTTATCACTAGGATCATTCTCCAGCTTATACCCTTCTAAGTTACCATTGGACATTACAGCTCATTCCCGTTAACGAAGGACCGGCCCCCCAATCTTGCTAGGGCATACAGCCTAATAGAACTATGGAGCAGAACAAAATGCAGACTATAGAGGCAATTTGCATCATGTGCTGTCTGGGTGTTATTACCCCATCTTCACAGGTAGGTCTGCGCCTATAACCGGATCTCGAATAAGTAGCAGGATCATCCTCGTTGGCCAGTGTCCCATTACTGATTTCATTTCACCCATCACAAATGTATGCCATGTTATAGCCACTGGTAAGTGATTACTAACTTTTGCAGGCGGGTAAACCTCTGACGTGTATATCCCCCGACAAACAGCCTTTGTGGACCCTGTTTTAAGAATCACATTCCATTAAAAAAAATGTTCCATGTTGACCTTCCAGTGACTTTGGAAATGCCTACCCATTGTTTTCAGGTCCAACTGTAGTCCACACTCTCAAGTTTTGCATAGTTTCATTTTGACCTCCTCTGGACCTGAAATGACCTCATGTTGTTTGGGACTAACACAGTTCATATCCACCAAGTTTTTGTTCCCATCCGACTGAGTTATAAAAAAGTTGCGGAAAAAAAGAACACAAAATTTACCTCTGGTGACCTTGAATCACCTCATGTCTTCCAGGGACCAACTTTGTTCCCCACCTATGTTGTTGAATCGGACTAACTCGGTACTTTTCCCTAGAAACAAACTTTGAACCTCTGGCGACCTTGTAAATTGACGGTCATATTTTTGGGACCAACTTTTCCTCACCTACCGAGTTCATGTAAATCAATAAACTCAGTATTTTCCTCATAACCATACAAAATAGAGGGCAGCAGACTAGAGTGATGGCCCACCTTCGAACTCATCCAAGATTTCACTAGGGTAGGCATGTGTACCGAGTTGAATCAACGGAAAAAAGCGTTCAGCGTTTCCCGGTAGTGGACGGCGGCGACTACCCACCCAAAACCATAGCGCTCTGCAGTTCAGTATGTTGGTTAACAAAGAGTTATATAAGGTAATGATAGAGTTGTATTTTCGTTTTCTATTAGTTCCTATCGTTGCCCTGTTCGTTGTAGACTAGGGAGTCATACCCACCCCCCCCCCCAAAAGAACCCGGGGGGCCGAGTGATCATAATTTTGGACACAAAACTGGTTTTTGCAGTTCAGAGAAGTTTTGGCAGCGTGTTTTCAGCAAATTTGCAGCAGCTTGTTCTCAGGGGCCCATAATTGTAGGCCTACTCTATTGCGTTGCCAAGAGGGAGTAGGTGAAGGCCTTTTATTAAGGGCAATCCCTTGGGTTCCTACCTCCAAAACCCACCCCCCCCCCTCTCCAATGAACCAATCTCTGCGAGCACTACTGTACCTGAATCACCCTGTTAGTGCATTTTCTCATGAGTACCGATGAAGGCCCCCGCCCTCCCCCCCATTTTCACCTTTTTAAAAGGCATGCTTGTGTTCTTCTTAGCTCGCTACCATATTTTACTGCCCCTCAGCTATATACATTCATTGTAACAATCCTCCAAGAACTAATTGGTATGGAATCCCCAATGAAATACTTTCTCAGTGCACATTTCCCCCTAGCTATATTCAAACTGGCAGAAAAATTAGCACCTGGCACTAGTGCTGAGGTAATGACGACTGTAGTGAATGCTCATTCTTCATGAAAACAAACTATTTTCTGTTCGCTAACATCAGCATATCGGAATTTGAAACTAAACAGTCCCTTTGGACCGAATTATTTCAATGGTGACTTCTCACATCAATGATGTGATGCAAGCAAACATTTTTTGAGTGGCAAAATCGTGAGTCGGCACGCGGAATAACCAGGTGGTTTAGGTAAGAAGACAGGATAATGCATCCAATGCCATACATTGTGCATTCATGTAACTTCTGTATGAAATAATACAGCATAATGCATGTATCCAGAGACCATATGCACTACACAAAGGCCCAGTGAGTTGCATCATGCCCCCAATTACTGCAATCAGCAACGTACAGTGTTGTGTACACATACATACATATCAAAATTATTAAAGATGGGGTGGCTCGCTTGCCGTCTATATATATAATGCTACAAGCAATAAAACAGGCGATGTAGGCCAGGGTATTAATGATTCATAGAGGTGATTACGCTTTTATGCCCTCGTTGTGAAGTTGTGGCTTGGAGAGTGGGCGTTTAACAGCGGCATAATGGTGCATCAGTTACCTTCGCCAAAGAGTTGATGGGGGTGTGAACAGCCGCGGCTATACACGCTGGACGAACAATTTATATGATTTCGGACAGTGGCTCAGGTGAAATTCAATCTAATTGTAATTGTACAGAGGCATGTGCCAGTTACTAAATTCTACCATATGACTGGTCACATGACTGTAATGCTAGGATGAGGATAGTGGACCGTGGCTCCATAAGTAAAATTAAATTCCTTTCCTATGGGCCTGCTAGGGACTCGAGGGTTGTGAATTGGAGAGGTTAAAAAATGAGATAAAAAAAACGTAAATTTACTGTCTTACAAACTCGGTAGTATGAACAGTAATTTTTGAAAATGGAACACGTCAGTGAAAGCTCCACTTGGAAGATTATGACCAAGGAGATCTAACTCTAAACTGATCTAATTTTGAATTTTTGTGAGTTCACTTAGGTGTTAGTCCTAATATATCATCGAGCTATTTTTGCCATGACCTCATGTAAAGGGACCCATCCACTACTTGTTGCAAAATATAATACTTCTCTAAAAGAGTGCTGTTCGGTATCCAAGCACAGAGATTTGTGTTTGAAAGAAGGTGGCATCAGGAGTTTATTGTGCTGCAAAAAACATTACCACTTCCGTTCTTCAAGTACAGATGAAAGCATCTCCAGGAAGCAAGGACTGCCACTGTTTCCCCCCGTTGTGGTATCACACCTGTGTTGTTGCTAGGAATGCGCCACCAGTTAAATGCATATCATGCTGGCCAAATTATCTCCACCTACCTGTAACTTGACCCTATTAACTGGATAATCAGGTACTGGAAGTGTCCATACTCTACTGATAATTAGGAGGCATGAGAGGCCAATGTGATATGCATTGTTACACATTGTTCACAGGTAGGGAACATATGGGCTATGTTATACAGTATGTTATCATGTAGGCTAATGTATGTACAGAACACATATTGTATCCATTACAGTTCTCAACTGAATATTGTAAGAGTTTGCGTTGCGCATTTGTTGAAAATAAACTGAAACTGAAGTTAAGCTATGATTTTGTTGCTAGATCCCTATATATGCTGATTGTTTTTTCATCAGATGAGACACCTACTCCATTGCATATTGAAACACCTCCAGGATGGACCCTGCTGTCTAAAACGCATGAGGATCATCCTGAAAAGGTAGGGAGACCTGTCTTGAAACATCCCCCTCCCTCCCCCACCTTTCCCCCTCTCATGTTTGATGCCCATAGGTGAATAAAAAACTCTCCAAATATTTCTTTCTTGCACTGTTAGGAGAACACTGGTACTTGAGTTGGTCAGTGATATTGATTATCGTGATAGATTTTCTGCACCACACATTTAATTGGGGGGGGGGGGGGGCTGCTAGTCTCTGTTCAAACCAGAGCTAGACAGTGACATTGCCACACTATCTGGGGGGGGGGCACTGGGAGACACAGTGATTTAGAAAGGGGTCACTGCAGGTAACTTTGTTATTGCCATCCTGACGAGGGGTCTTAAGGGAAGAAGGGAAGTGGTATGACATGGTCGCCACTCCTTTCAAAACATTTTTGATATGCATAGGTTCTACATTTGCTATTTTTTGCAGTGGATCGGTGCCAGGTATATACAAAAAAATAAAAATATGGAAAAATCTATAATCAATGACTTATTTTCTTCGGGGCACTTAAGGGAAACACCAGCTCCTAGGGGGGGGGGGGGGGGACAGCTGCCCACATCAACACTATACTGGCACCAGACTTAAGTCATCATGTTAAAGTACAACTGTATCTGATTGTTTGTAGCTACATACATTTAAATGTAACAGTATATTTTGCTGTATATACATCAATGAACACATATAATACCTCCAGATTAGATGGGATTTAAAGGATAACATTCAAGATGCTGACAAGATTCAACTGCTTGAGAAGGGGGGGGGGGGATACAAGTATGTAAATCTAGGCATGAAAGGCATGAATTAGTGTGGTGGGAGGGGGTGGGGTATGATGCTTCCCAGAGTTAATGAGAAATAGGTCTCTGAGCAGCAAAAAGTTGGTCTTTGAGCACCATAGTCAAATGATAGCATGAGAAAGGCGACTGATGTTGGTGTAGTGCGGGGTGAACTGTACTGAAGGCCCTCCATGTGGTTGCCTCCAATGAAAATTCATCTTTAACTAATCTATCCTCAACCCCCTTCCCCGGATGCCCTCAATGTGGGCCTCCTGCCAAGAAAAAGGTTGGGGAAATACGAACAAGGCGATCGCCCCCAGTGTCTCGCCTGGTTGCATGATCAGTGTTTACTTCCATTAGTCACCTGCAAACAAGGACAAGGTTCCATGTGTCGCTTTTTTTAGTTAAAGATGCAGTATTAGCATTAACAGAAACAGCCTACGAATCAGTGACCAATTTCAATTTCGAAAGGACTGATTATTGACTTTTCGTGGAAATGTGACTAAAATGCCTAAATTATGCAATTCAGGCACTTCTCCAAGTTTCACGAAAATCGGCAAACTTCAAAATTATGCATAAATTATGCAAAATAGACACGTTGAATGACCTCCAGTGACCCTGAATCCATGACAGAAATTTTTAGAACTCAAGGTACCATACCAAAATCTAATTAATTGTGTTTAACCGACCCCAATGCTACCCTGAAAATTTAAACACAATTGCACCTACCGTTCGAAGATATCCTGCTAACGAGAAAGTGTGACACACACACACACACACACACACATACACACACACACACGCCATAGTGACCCCTAAGTCTCCACCCCTGAATTTCTTCATGCAGACAAATATAAGAGGGAAAAATGTCTAAAAGTCTTGTCAGTCAAAAACAAGTTCACCACCACCTCCATGGAAAATGCTAGGCCCCTATATACACCCTGTCCGTTAGTAGTCTACCTATGGGAAGGTGCAAAATATTTGATAATAAAAATAACGGGGCCCGATATAGCAGAAGTTTTGCTTGGATTCGGGGGTACCTCATGAAGCTAAGGGGTTGGGTGGTTAGGCCTAAGCCTGTCACATGCCTAAGAGAGAGCTTTGATGATGGGAAGCTTCTGGTGGAAGGTGTCTAGTTACAGTTCTCAGATTGCACTAGTGATAGAGTGAGTGGGGGAGTGATGAGTGTGGGAGTAGGAGAGTGAGTGAGTGCAATATCCATGCTGTTCGAATGCTTGGAGCCATTCACAGATCTGTATTACATGAATATATAGAAACTGGTACCCTCTCAATCAGAGGTCCTGTCCAAGAGTAGGCTGCTGCCACCTTCAGACACAACGTCTTTACTCAGGCTCCATACAGATACCCAATTGCCTGGGTGGGCTTTGAGCGGATGGACGAAAATTTTTCAACCCCCAGGGTACATTGGTGAAAACTATTGAGGGATTTGGAACTCACAGCCCTTTGATCTGCAGTTTGGAGGATAGTGATTAATGAAATCAATATATGTTATCTGTGTCATTGTTATACTAGGAATTCCCAGCTTGGCCACAGACAGGCAGCAGTGCATCCAGCTAACTTGTTGTCCTGGAAATGAGTGGGACTTGGCTCTATCCAATGTGAGGCCCAAGGGCACATAGCAAAGGAAGGTACGGAGTGCATTGAACACATTGATAATGCAGGGGGCACTTTGTTTTAGGCACAAAACCTACCAGGACTGCAACCTGGTGGGTTAAAAGACTTAGAATGTTGCTACAGCTGTGCATGCTGCACCCATCTCTCACCCTTCCTATACACCAGTTTGACCCCCCTACGTACCTCCTCCTCCCTGAGCTGGATCCTGTTTCTGCTGGAGCGTCACCCCCTTCGATGCCACCGGTGATAAACCATCCTGGAGGGTGCAAGGAAGATGGAACAGATTAGAATCAAATGCAGAATAAATATTTTGGACTACACATCCAGTGAGCCCTCCAAAATGGGATGCAGTGACTTTTATCAGTTTATAGAATTTCAAGAGTGAGACTGAAGCTAAGCTAAGACTTTTCTTTATCTCAGTTTGTCGTTTCAAAATTCTTTCTAGAGTGCATGCATCCTGAGGCAGTTGCAGTTTCTTTTATCATGACTCAGGAATTGATTATGTCAGTTGTGATAAATATTGCAGATAGTACTGATAGATATTGGGACATATTAATCATTGTTTTTTGTTGGGGCGGGGGATAAAATTATTTCAGCCAACTTTTTCTCGTCACCTTAACTTTCAAATGATACAGACATTCGACGACAAATGCTCTTTCCTGCAAAATCTACACATTACTGCTCCGTTGAAGTAATTCCTTATTTTCCTGAGTTAGGGGGCGGAAAATTCATGAACTGATCACCATTTTCTCAAGTGATTTGGGTGATGTAATTTTGACTGACGTTTCTTTTCATTGATTGAGGTTATGGAAGATGGCATTATCAATATCATTGAAGCTTATTTCCTTGAATATTCCGTATGCTGAATGGAATTTTGAAATACACAGAAATCCAGTCCCCCTTTTTCTTATGACCTCTTATGATATACAGGAAATACAGGTACATAGTCTCACGCCTCAAACCAAGCCCTACACTGTAGTCAATACTGCTGGAATAAAGCTGAATTGAGTAAGTTTTCCCAACATCACTTGAAACATGTGGCTGAATGAATGACTAAGTGTGTATCTCTCTGCATAATCCATGGGTGAGTTGAGTGAATCATTGTAAATGTCTTGTTGGTTCATGGCAGCTCTTACGCTCCAAGGCAGTACTGTTAGCCTCAGGTGGTTGTAGGATCTAGGCTCCTATAATGATATGACCTTTGCACCACAATACTGCCCATCCCTTGACTCCGATCAGACCAACACTATTTATCCTCATCTGTAGACTGACCTCGAGGCTCTGGGTGATCAACTAGGGATTTCTTGTCTACTTCTTCCCTCTGCTCCATCTCATACTTACCAATGCCACCCCCCCCCCCCCCTCCCCCTCTATATAGCCTTTTTCATTCACATTCTGTCGATTTCTACCACTTCCAATCTGGCCACCCTAACCGTCTCTTTATCCCCAGACATCACCTGTTCCAGTCACATTTATTTTTGCAAGTTGAATTATTTCGAGTTTGCACGATGATAACGTGTTGTACACTATTTCAAAACCTACGAAGATCAAAAGGTTCCTGATGCAACTCATCCTCACTGGAGGACTTTTATCCTTTCTTTTTTTCAAGGGAGGAAGTTTTGACGGGATTGGGTGCATCTTAGCAGTTAGCCTCAGTATTAGGACGGGCCAGATAGCCTAACACGCTGACCGATACTCGTGCTAGCCTCCTGTCATGTGTTTAAGAAAAACGTTGGGGAGTAGGCTCTAACATTCTTGCACTTGTTGCAATGAATTTGGGGATTCAACTCTACATAGATGCCCTTTGTTGTCAGACCACATAGTCATCTCATCATGGAATATTCTTTTTCCTTCATTCTTCTGATATCTACACCTTGAGTGCCCAACACTCACTGTTCTGAAAAAACTACTGCTACATACAGATGTGTTGGATAGGGTGCCACATTGCGTAAATAACCGACAGGCACTTGTACAGGGGAAGTTTTTTTTTCTTCAGATTTCCCCCTTTCCAATCTTGAACAATCGCCACAGCTGCTCAGAACAACCACCAACCACCATAGTGGCACGCTGCTAGTGACACTACAATAGCAGTTGTAATGAATCTACAATGTTCAATCAATCAAGGGATATAGCAGTAAGTCAGTCATTCACTGTGCAAAAACTGCAATAATTGCCCATTCATCCACTTGTCGAACTAATTGACCCACTTTGCTGAAGGGGGACACATAACTCACAAGGTGCAACTTATTTCATATTGTAGACCTAACTACAAATTGCATTTTGAGCCCTTGGCGCATAACACAACAAAACCTAACAAATCTGGAATATAACCCTAACTGAATCCAGTTAGGAGCGGTTACCAGTTCGAGCACGTTTTGTTTTTAGTTTCCCATGTTCTCGCAAGCGATACAGTCTTTTTGCGATCATCAGCACTATCAGCAGCCCTTTTGGGTGGCAGAGTTGTTTCCTTTACTCACCATAATTCTTGCCATTCCATGCATTTCAATATTGTAACAGGTGGTAGTGGCCACACCCTGTAGTCCTCAGGGGTATAGTGTCTGCCATCTAAGCTGGCCTCCTTTTGGGCAGGGCATATCCCTCCAACTATCCTGTTGCTGCCTGTTACCTAACTAGGACGACTGAGACACACATAGTGTACACAGATATAAACATTTTAAAAATGCCCAACAAACACGGGGACACCCATCTCTTCACCTTGAACAGGCTGTCTTGGATAGACCTTGATATTCTCCTGATTTCCAGCTGGCTTTTATCCGGCGTGCACAGCCATCATTACATTCCTGCAGTGCGCCACCATTTCTGTAGTCCGTCTACTCTGAATCAACGGCTTCTGGTCCAAATTGTTAATTTCGCTTCCCATATTGGAAGCTGCAATAACACCACTGATAGAGAACCCCTGCTGGAATATTAGATTTTTCGATGGATGGTTAGACCATTAACAGCATGGTACAATAAGCGACATCGAGGATCTACGGTTTAGCAGTTTGACAATTTAAACATGACTGAAAATAATATCTTTAAAAAAATCTTTACAATTTGAACCAGAGGTTGATACAGAAGACTAATGGTGGAATGGGAGTATACAATGTATCAACGTCCAAACACAATAAACAGGCAGGAAAAGCCACTCTGAAACTACCAATTCGAAAACCACGGGCAGAAGAACTCTGCTAATATACAGGCAGTTAATTTCACCCGACCTGCATAGATGGATGGGTCTGAGCTTAATGACTGGCCTGATTTATTGCTAGTTTATTAGGGACATTAAATGCTCAGACTTGGATAATACATCATAGTATGTTGCCATTAACACTGACCTTGTTAGCTGATTATGTTCTGACAGGAATGTTTTTTGTAGTCTCCATGTGGAGTTATGAGTGCTTGCTGGGAGCATTAATTCATGAGCCGAGCCTACATGCAGGGGCACACCCAGGGTGTAGACTTCCAGACCTCTGAAATTCCATGGCAGGCCAAACAAATCTTGGATTTTCAATTCTTCTCCAACATTTTTCATAACAATAATTCATCAAACTGTCCCCTCCCCCCAACTTCAACCTAGCAGGTCCAGGAAGATAGATTGGGCTTTAGTATATCAGGCACTGTTGTAATATAAGATGTGACCATGCAATGGCATGAGACCTAAATCCCTGTCCGAGTTTGGAAGAAAATTTAAATTGTTTAAATTTGTGTCATTTTAGTGCGGGTTTAGGTTTAAAAATCACATAATTTTGACCTTTGAGGCCTTATATTCTGCACATAATTTTTTTTCCTTCGGGGTGGTAGGCAAAAGCTCAAAGTAGTAATTCACTATGAGAGTTTAAATACCACTGGAGTGTTGTAACTCCTGGAAGAAAGAAATAATAATTTGAGCTACTTAAGAAGTGGAAAAAAAAATGAGAGAGTGACCATACAAACTGCAATTTCTGTTTTTGGGGTATTCTTCAACTGATGGATATGGTGATCACCCTGGGAGTGGCTCAAGAGTGTCGAAACTTTCAGATAATTAACGTGACACATATGAACACAGCCCTCAAAGACCATTTTCTAATTTTACCTCTGATTCAGTACAGTTTACCATTCATATTTTCTGATAGAAAATCCAATCAAGACGATACTATCTGTTTAATTTCAAATTCCAGCTGATCATTCTTGAACAAGGAGATTTCCAACAAAATACTGAATAATGTCTAGGTCAAAATGGAAATAATTAAACCAAGTTATCAGGACACCTCAGTTGACAACCCAGGGCATTTATATAATAACTTGCCTATTACAACCTTCCTTCCATATTAATTGCAACTGATAGATCCTCATCTATAAATTTAGTGAAAATTATAACAGAAAGACAAGGGAAACAATGAATATGTTTGCTGGGCCAATACATAATCACTACGAGAAACCAACATGTTACAGACAAATCTTTCAGGCCGAGGGAAGACTGGCTGAGAATTTTGTTGGTAATCCATAAACACTATTCCTTTAATCAGCACAATCAATGTTAGGCATCGAAGGTGTACAATATATAGCCTAGTAGTAGTTACCCTGATAGGGTACGTAGGGCCTTGTGTGACAGGCACAGTGTGTAGCCTGTCGATGGCAGTTCCAGCCACATAGCACAGCTAATTATCAGCCACCACTGAGACCCATATAAGGTTTGCTTGCGTCAACCACGCTCCTCCCTTGGGGGGATTAGCGTGCACGACTCTGATGCTGGGACGGCAGCGGTAGTCCCAACGAATGACGGACTCGCGGGAAGTGAGTACCGGGATGGAGACGCACGAGAGCAGGACGCACCACTCTATCAAGAGCGGATTGGCGTGGGGGGGACTAATTTACACAGATAACAGACCGCTGATATATACACGGCACTGTGCACTTTACGCTGAGATCTTGAGTGCAGGGTCCGATATCGGGTTCGATTAGCTATAGCTCAGAGGGGGTTAAATATATCAAATTAAGAAGGATAACCTAGCTGAGAGTTTGATATTAGTTAGGCTAGGTGAGGAGGTGAGTGTGGGACCAGAAAACGCATATAAATCTACTGCAGGTCTGTGAAAATAACTCTTAGCAAGGTTTCTTGAACCAAACCGTTATATGCGCTACTGTATATGTTCATACAAAATAAGTGTGGTGTGAAAATTCATTGACTCAAGACAATGACATTCAGAGTTTTCTCCTTTTCTGGTGTTCTGCATAGTAATTGTAATTCTGCAACTTCCCCCCCCCCCCCCCCAATATCCTCAAGAAATGTGAATTAAGAACAAATCAATATAATGTGTAGAGACGCCTAACTGACAGATTAAAGGGAATAAGAACCCGAAGATATACTCATATAAGAAACAACAGTGTAGAATGAGCTTTGCAAAAAAAAAAAAACAAAATATTCCATATATTGTTATGTGGCCCTTCTAAGTTAGGTTTGCATAAAAACCAAAGATATGGAGCACCGCCATTTTCCCCTCAAATAAATGGCAAGAGACCAATATCCATTATAGTCCAGTTATGATGTAACACAACCTCTACTAGAGGTATTAATGTACGCATTTCCTTATTTTAGTAACCTATATAAGCACTAATGAGCAATCCTATGCGGGGGCGTAGCGAACGGTTGGTTATTGGGGGGAGGGTGTTTGTAGGTATGAGGTTTTGCTGACAGATTCGGCCAATGGTGACTGTATGGGGACGGAGGGTGGAGGGGTCTAAGGGGAGGGGGTTGTCCCTCTCCTCTTTGGAAAATTGGAATATTGGAAACGTCATCAGGTGCAATTCTGGCTTGCAATATTCTTAGTAAAATTGGGCATTACAGTCATTTTTACTCGACCACCGCTCACCACGTATTTTGGAACGCCGAAAATCCTTTCCAGAAAACAAAACCAATGCCCAATTTTTAGTGCAGCTCGTGGGTATGAAGCAGACCGTCAATTACCACACTGCGCGCAAAGCGCGCAAAAATAAAATGACACTCCATGGGGCAATTATCAAACTTTCAGCCATTTAGTACAAATTTCAGACATCGTTGCACTGTTGCCACTCGCACGATTTCCGCCTAAAACCTGGGATTGTTCATTGTTCAAGTTCCTAGGGAAATTCTTTTCTAATTTTTTTCAGCAAAATGGGCTCAAAATAATGTATCTTCTCTGGATAATGGACCAAATATGAACTGAAAACTGTCAAAAGAACTGACAACCTCATGGAAATGAATGTCAACCTAAGTACGCCTTTATTTCCCCTTTTCCCGAAATGCCGACAGACTCGTTCACTCGTCCCATTACACCGACAGCGACAGGCCGTCACTTATCTAATTTTGCCGACGTTCCATTCTCTTGCCAGTTTGCCGATGCGAATGGGTCAATAAGAGAAGAGCCAAAAGTCGAAATAAGGGCCGATAATAAAGTCTGGCTTCCATTGTTTTTCTTTCTATTTCCCCTTTCCAATCCTGCCTTCCCCCTTCATTCCCTTCCGTTTCCCTTTCCCCTCTTTCTGTCTTTTCCTCTCTCCTCTTTTCCTCCTCCTTCTTTTCCGCTTCTCTGCTCCTCCCCTCTTTTCCTCTTCTGTTCCTTCTTCTTTCTCTTTCTCCTTTTGGCCGACAGACGAAAATTTGCCGCGACATGAATATTAGGGGTGTGACACACCCCCACACCCCCCCCCCCCCCCACTCGCTACGGCCCTGATCCTATGCACACTTTTGCAATGAATTACTGAAGTATATACTGTGGAGATCAAATTAACGCTAAATTGGGCTCAAATATGTACACTATTTTTAAACATTTGGCAACTAATTATAATGAAAAACAGAACCCATATATCTACAAGGGGTTGAGTGAAAGCAAAAATCCTCATCAAATTTGGCTGTAACGCGTGCTGAACAATTCACACTGTCATACCTTGTAACGTAACAATATTTTTCGATCCAAATTTGGGGATTTTTTCAATAAATTTGGGGGAGATGTGCAAGACCTTTTGACATTGTTCGTTCACTTTCGGAAAATCAGACTTACCTTCTCCTTTTATATGGTTGTAACTGACTGATCATATGTGGCTACCAGCAGCCAGACAGAGGTTGGACACAAATAATACGACCACAAATAAAAAGGGTGGTGCCATATGTAAAATCCAGGATCGGGAGGATACTGCCACAGAGTCACAGTGAAGGAGCGGCTGATTAAGTCCTCCAAAAATAACTCTATTTAGCTTACTGCGATTTTCGGTAAAAATCCTCAAATAACAAGGCTATCGTCTTGCAAAATAAAGAAGGGTGATGTGGCACACCCGGCTTGTTTAACTTACCCGGTATTTGATTAGAGCATGTGGGTGGGTGCAGTTTTTTCTCTTGTGAGTAGTTGAATAACTGAAATAAATTTGGACAATGTTTGGATGTAATCACAAACTGATCCATTGTTCTAACCTCAATTGCCACTGAGCAGTTTTCACTAATAATTTCTTATTAAGCCCAGATCATTAATCACATATTTTCAGGATAATACAAATCAGTAATTATGGGCGATAATAACCTCCATGTATGCACTCACTCAAGATTGGACTAGTTGCTGAATTCAGGATGGAATTTTTCACATTTCTAGATATTCTTATCATAGCAGCCCACTGAAACAATTCCCATCCAGAATTGTTACACAACAATTAAGAACAGACACAGGGTATATAAGGGTTATTTGCCATAGGCAAAGGGCAGTACCAGGGATTTGTCTTGGGGGGGAGGGGGATTGAGGTCTGAACCCAAGGAAAGTGCAACCCTTCATAAATTACCTCACCCTTCTTAATGGCAAAAATGACAATTAATGGGCCCTATATGCGCTGTAGCTGCTAAAAAACACTGCAAACCCTCTCGATCCCCACCCTCCTATGTGGATATGCACTTGTAAAGGCTAACAGTTTGGGCTTTGACTTGAGTGTACTAGGGTATATAAATCAAAGAGTGCACGAATTGAGTTATCGACTATTCAATTTGTGCATGTTCATACAAGACCATCGGCCATGACCTTGATACGGTAGTGACAACTAACCTCCAAATGGCCTATATTGAAAATTGACTCACTGACGCATCTGTGTGTGTTTGAGGCGGTCCGACGTCGCATCGATCATTTACAATCATCGTCCTGGGAATAAAACAGGAAATTGAACAATGAGAGATGCCCCATTATAGGAGATGTCATGATGGTGTGAGGGTGATTGCAGAAAGACTGAGATGAATCTGGTCACCCAGGTACTCCTTGGAGATAGCGAGAAGCCTGCTTGGAACCATCCAGGTCAAAGGTGGATTGTCGATAAAGAGGGGCTTTTCATTCCGCCCCCATCCACCTATGGATGATCGCAAGCATGGGCAGTTTTCAATGTTCCTTTGTCCTTGCAGTAGCCACCCCCCCCTCCCATTATCCAATTGGCAGGAACAGGGAATTAACTTTCCCACCTGGGAGAACAATTACTTTTTGCCCAATCTGAAGCTTTTTTATGTCTGTGTCCAAATAAGAGGAGACGTCACAATTTCTTTATTAATGCCATGGCAGTAATTTTCCTTGCTGGACATTGCCTCTCATCATGGGCCTATCCTGAGTGCAGGGGATGGGCCCAGCCAATTGATACCATGGCCCCCTTCGTAGCTATGGCCCTAGATTTGAGTGACTAGGGCATTTTTTTTTTTGCGATCTCCTCTCCTTTTTTTTGTTAAATGCCCTAGTCACTCAAATCCAGGGCCAAGCTACTAAGGGCCATGGTACCCCGTAGTTTGCGGGCCCATTCTCAGAACTCAGGGATAGGCCCATGCTGAGAGGCACTGCCAACAATGAAAATTACTGTCATTGTCCACCATGTGGCAAAGTTCATTTCCCTTCTTGAGCAGTAGAAAGACTGTTCAGAAGGGGGCTACCATACATCATTCAACCATTGCGATTTCTCTAATTTGAGGCGTACCTCCAATTAGGGCCAGGTTGGTGATTTTTTTTGTTTTTTTTAAATAAAAAATCGGATGCATTTGCTTTTTAAATTGGATTTATTTGATTTAAATCGATTTCATTTGATTTTTTGCAAAATCCACATCTCTACTCGGTCTCAATGTTTGCCTAAACCTTCGTGAAGCACCCATACACGCTGGCATATTACCCCGTATACACTGCACTTCTAATCTGGTATCATGAAGGCTCTGAGGCGAACTCCTTTGCACATCAGACATCAATGTCAAATCTGGTGGTCCCTTGTTTGGTATTCACCTGGATGACCCCATTGGGTTCCTAATTTGAACTTGGAATTGGGAATTCTTCTTGAAAATCAGACCAGTCGTGTGATATCAATGTCACAATGTCACCATATTTACACAACATATTCAGCAAATCGATGAAAATTAGGGAGCCTGAAAAATATGCAACCCATGCCGCCTATCTAAGTCACTGAGTTTAATTTGTGTTTCCTGGTATTCTTTCATTACCGAAGGTTTTAGCTGATTGGTGAATTTGTTTCTGGCCCAAAATGCATAGTGCAACAATTGAACACAACTATAATATTTTGTAATTACAACCTGACCTAATGTTGTTGAAAGCCAGAAATGCTATTAAGGTAGGTACAACAGGCACAGTGCACCAAATAGTTGTGAATCCTTGTTTTGGAATATATATATCAGTCTACTCAAAAATTCAGAAATATTACTGTGGTGGATATAGCAAACGTTTTTGAATAGAAACGAATATACTGTTTCTCATTCATATTGGGCCGATTTTAGTACAGTATGGCTATACTGTCCCTTTTTCCACCAATCTAATAACAACTATACTTATGGAAGGACTATGGCATTTTAAATGAGAGAGAGCATAGAATTCCCTTCATCAGAGCATTGAATTCCAGCCAAAAGATATGACAAAACATGATTTTTAAACGGATTTGGGAGGGTGTAACCTAATTCTTGTGTATGGCTGTTGAGTTATTGAATGTTAGGGTAGGGATACCTAGATGTGTTTAGACTCATTCTGCAGTGTATATTCTGTATTTATAGTTCATTCCCATGCATTTCACTTCAACTCAACTTTTCCTGACAATAGAGAGAATCTTTGAAAAAGTGAGTTAAATCAGGTGGCTTTTTTTGAAAAATCTTGATTATCATGATTTAAATCAGTGATTTAAATCAACGAGATTTAAATCAACCAACCCTGTTTGAGGCACTGATCTTGTACTCTGGGCACTTTGAAGAAATTCAAATCAACTGATAACCCTTTTCCCAAGCCCAGTTTCATCTCCCTCCTCTCGCCCCCTACATATAGGCTACTGAATACCATACATTCATAATATATAACCTCCCTCATACTACCCCCCCCCCCCCCCACTCACAACTCACAAGTCAGAAGCAGTAAAGTGGGCTACTATGGGTCGGCTATAATACCATGCAGTTCAAGCTTGGGTATTAATTTATTTCAATTGTGTAGTCTTTAGGTAAGGCCAAAAAAAAAAAAAAACGTTTCTCGTCCCCGCCCGCACTTCTTTTCACTCCGCATGGTATTTTTTTTTTTTTTCAAATATGCCAAAACTAGAATATTTTAAAATCCAAATTGCTAGCCTGACCGCAACAACCATCTCCGCTAGTCTCAGCGTGTCTGATCACATGTTTGTTTTCAAAACGTTGGAAATCTTTCCGTCTCTCTGCGCAGCAATGACCAGTGGCTTATGTTTGTCTTCCACCATGACACATCCGTCGCATGGTTTCTTCCGCGTCCCACCTACGCACTTGCACGCTCTGATGGCATTCTTTTCGGCAGCGCCGATTCCGCTCTTCGTTGCTCCCCGATTTCATTTATAAAACGAGTAGGCACTGCGTATCACCCTGAGCCTGCATGCCAATCCTCTCCGTGTGGCAAGGGCCTGTCTAGCAAATGTCAATGAGCAAAGGCTTTTGATGAATGCATGTACGGGGGTGTTTCCTAACTACTCGTGCCAGGTTACTTGTCCGATCGAAATCATTTCAACAAGTGGCGATTTAGGATCTAAATTTCAAAATGGTTTTTGTGTGTGCATGCAATGCCGCTAGAAATGGGACTTCTTCTAGCATTAATAAAACCATACGCTCGGACGATCGAAGGGGGGGCAGAGTTTGTCAGATATGTTCAATAAATTTGCTTGCGGAGAATTATGACGGAAACGGCCCCACCGATGCCAAATACCAGACCGTAACGGTGAGATACCATCCACACAAACCTAACGCCGCTAGGTGTGTAGGCACCCACCACGGTTCACATGTCACGTAGGCTAACAAAAAAAATGTACGGCAGGGGATGCGGTATTTTAAATGAGTTGAGGTTTGTTTGTAGCTACGTTGCACAATGTCGGACTTTTTTTAGGGATTCTTAAATTGTGATCAAAGACAAGCCCAAAAAATGTGTGCCAATTTACATGCATTGCAGGAATTTCTTTTTGTGCAAGACCTTCCATTGTAAGCTGAAATTGTATTTGGCAAACAGGCATGTTGTCACCATTACACAAAGAAGGCAAAACAGTGGATTGCGTTTAGAGCTCGGTGGGCGAGTCCTCTCTCCAAAAAAAAAAAAAAAAGCCAGGCCCGCACTCCCGAAAATTGGGAAAAGTTAGGACGAGAAACTATTTTTTTTTTTTTTACTTCGCCTAATAAATCATTCCATACATACTAAAAAACAAAATAACTGAATATGCCTGCATGACTATGGGGGTACATGCTCAACGGTCTTGTTATTCCAAACATATAAAAAGCCAGATGGTTCGTCGGTCAACCATACTGCCAATGAGTGGTATGCCCAGATGTGCAGATTATTATCAGCCACGAATGTGTCATAGTATCCCCCACATGTATACAATAGATGCTCAGGAGCTAGGGCCCTGCGTCAGTACACAGTGTTGAAACCTAAATTGAAGTTCAGTGTCCAATGTACAAACTAGCAAATACCACAAGCCTCCTAATTAAGGATCAGCGGCCCCAGGGACCCATGTCAGAGTGCACCATAATTATATTTCATTACTAATTCATATTTGCAAGGAGTAGCTGAGATTCAAGTGTATAGGACATATGTTTGTACAACATGAATACTATGGAATAGGAAGCACCAGCAACCAGCACATTGCTTAATGGCTTCATCTATTGAAACAGCCCCCAGCTGCTGACAAGAGTCCCAACACACTGGACACAGGGACACAATGGGATTGTGGATTGGGATGTGATATAGTCTTTATCAAGGAGCGTAGTATGAACCACTCTGGTTCAATAGGCTCCCATGTTGAGGAATTAATGAGTATATTCACACTCTTGAACATGTCACTATGAAGGACATGCAGTTATTGGACATATAAACAAGGGTGGCGTCCCGTCCAGTGGGGGGGGGGGGGGGCAGGGGGGCCTTGTCTGCACATCCCCCCCCCGTCGGGGAATTTTCCCATTCTTGTCGGAAGCCGAGTAGTATGCTAGATAGACATGTACACACCCGGAGATGGGTCCGATTGCCCCGACAGTTTAAATATTTCCAACATTCTTTATAGCGAAAATCCTATATCAGAGCTGACAAAAACTAGTGCAATATCCTGTTATAATATTGCCAGGTCATCGCTCAAATTTAGGATCAGCGTATCCATCCCTATCTTACTACAGACCTATACAATCGTCACATATAGATAGGATACACAAGCCTCATGGATATCTCTTAAATGACCCTGCAAGAGCTTAACGTTACAATACGTTGAGGAGAAGATCGTTTTGCCATCTACCCATTGTTTTTGCCTTTGTGTTAAGTGGTGTGCTCTCACAACGCAAATACTCACTGTGCCCATGCATTCCTCTGCATTTTTATCGGGAAGACATGACCCTATTCTACTAAGATGCTGATTGCGTGAAGGATGCCATGAGAGTAAAACACTTGCCTCCAACAATGTGATTTATTTTTTCGTTTCGAGGAAAAAATGTTCAAAAAATTGAAAACATCAAAACAACAAAAAAACCCAGTCAGGAAATCAGGCGCACCACTGGACCATAAACATTTCATATGCGTGTGGTTAGAGTCCTTCCTCAAATAAAACTGAGCCATTGAAAGGTAAAAAAGTTGGACATTTCAAAAAAACTGATTTTTTCTTTCCCTATGGGTGGTGTAATGGATAATTAAATTTGCCTGGTCTGTGCTGGTTAGGAATGTTGTTTACATGTCCAATAGGGGTACAGAACCTTGTATGTACATTGAAATAACTTCAATACTTGATCTTTGTGCCACTCACGTGGGAATTATTCTGACAATATATAACTTCAGGTCTGTGTACAGTATAACCAATGTATACTAGGTACAAGTACACCTAAGAAAAAATTTACCAGTGAATGGACCAACTATAGGGGAGGGAGGCGTTACTTATCGAGGCAACCGCCTGAGGGAAAAGTATCCCAATGGTCCCCTTATCCAGACTACTACACCTAGAACTGGTGAGTCAGTATATCTATATGGAACGATCTTCTAGGGCGTACTCAGTACAGCTAGTGCCAGGGTTGTGAGGAGGTTCCACCTAGAGAGGCAAGCCCACCCAACCCTGTTCAAAAGACCTCTCGTGACCGTATGGCATGCAGACCAGTGTCCAGTGTCCACTGTGGCCCAAAATATCACAATACCCATAAAAACGTCTGTGCACATGAAGTAGCATTCCTGTGTGGAATGGACCCGGCTTGCCACCTCCCCCCTGACACACAGTGTTCCACCATCTGACAACCTTCCCCTTCCCTTTTGGACACAATAGACATTTGATTGTGAACCAGTATTAATAACACTTCTCATTTATTGTAAGATGCATCCCTAATATCTGAGGTAATATCATTTAGAGTCTGTCAGTGTGGGTCTTGTCCAAATCCAAACGACTCCCCTGGGAGTCCTTTCCCTAGGTGGTTCAGTCACAAGGCTGACTCTGGGTGAGTCCTCCACTGGGATCATTGAAAATGATGAGAGAAGTCTGCCTACTAGTCAGACAGCTTCAAGGATTGTGAGTCCTCTAAGTGACTGAGGGGTCAATTTACAAGAGTTGCATGACCCACCTTTGACAGACTCACACTGTCTGGGGTAGTGGGGGTGCATCTTGATCAATAATTCATTACAAATTTGCATTCTAGACATCGAGATCGGACCCATTATTTACTCCAAACATATCCCCTGAATCACTCTTGCCTAAAAGCTTTTTTTGGCATGTTGGTACACTACCCACCAGACTTGCTTATCAAGTAGGACACCAATAATGGACAACAATTGTGGTCATTGTCACAGTGCCTAGGATCTAGTGTAGATTATGGCATCAAGACAGAACTGTATAGAAAAATCATACAACATCATCGATAAACTTGAAAATGATAAATTCCACAGCTACAATTAAATAAATAAATGATCTACAAATACAATGGCATCAGCGGCCATAGAGGTTACAAACTTCGCAAATTCGGCGGAAAATACACTGCCCTAGGAGCATCAATTCACCCCATACCCCCCCACCCCGAACAACTATCAACAATAGTGAAACAAGAAATGCATTGGATGCCCAAGGAGTTTTTCAAATAGTGTGACAATTTAAAAAAAAAAAAAAAAAATCCAAAAAAGCCTATTGACAGCGCCTTTGGGAAAATCTTGTCTGTCTAAAATGTTAATTAATTGAGATGTTCGCGGCCCCTCCAAAACCGGCCAACCACCAGCTTCACCCAACCAAAGCACAACCCCCCACGTGCTTAAATGCCAGTAACTGGGTATATTATGTGTTGAAGCCTTGTAAAAACTATCTAATCAAGCAATTATAATTCAACAAAAATATCCCCAATCAAATATTTGCTGTGCTATGAATAAATAGATAATATCTGTTTGTCTGCCATTGCCCCCATCATACTACTACTTGCCATTGTACAAATGGCAATGTATGTATACACAAGCCGAAACCCGCCCCCAGTGTCTCGCCTGGTTCGCGATCAGTGTTTCATCTATTAGTCACCATTCGAACAATTACAAGCATTTAATGAGTTGCTTTAAGATTCTGGTATTGCAGTTGACAGAAACGTCCTACTAAGATCCTGACCATTTTCAATTCGAAGGACTGATTTTTGACATGTCTACCATTAAGTTTTGTGGAAATGTGACTAAAGGGAGGTACGATTTGCCTAAATTATGCAAATTGCCACTAATCAACTCTCTGTTGACCCGTTTTCTCACTTCACTTATCGCAGGACCAATTGTGAACCACACTTAATAATTTCATCGGAATTCAACAAACTTGAACATTTGCATGAATCAAGCATTTATAACTACACTACTGCATAACCCTTAGTGACCTGATTCAATGTCAACACAAACATTTTGGCGAGACTAAAGGTAGACCACAGCTCATAGTGGAAGATAGTCCTATCTAATTAAGTTTATCTGTATATCCTCAATGTCACCCAAAAAATTCCCTCAATCCTTTAACCCCCTTAATTTCTCACACAACAAGAGCTACTGCAGGTGTAACCTGACACCCTTGCATTCTTGAAATAGGTGCCTGGGAGTAAGCTGAACAAATGACTGAGTGTTTACACTTAATAGGTCCAGTGTAGGGGCCCAGAATGGTTCTGACAGGCAGGAGTGAATCTCAAGGTAAAAAGGCAAGTGTTTGACAAGAGTGAAAATCTCTCGCGGTCTGTCACAGATATGGATACTAGTTAAGATGAAATAACATAACATGGCCTGAGGGGTGAGATGAGTAAAACTCGGCACATTTTGGTTATTGAAGCATGCTAACAATAAGTGATTTCAGCATCATGCTGGTCGACTAGGTTTGCCCCAAGACTATAAAATTCTTACAAAAAGAGCGATACCGTCTCTGGAGGTTGTTGCAGGAAAATGTTATTTTGGACAGTTTTGGCTATAAGTGACCGTGAAGACCTTTGATTCATTTAACGGTTTTTATGAAAAATGTGACCCTTGATCATATTGCAGATTGTCCAAAATTTAGCCATATCAACACAGTCACTAGAAATGATGCAGAAAGAAAATGTTATATTTTTGGCAGTTTCCTTGACCTCGAATGACCTTTGAGGACATGATGGTTTTATGAAAAAATGCTTTGCCTCAATGTGATGCACCAAGCCCCAAAAGCATTATGTAATCAGGTATACATGCTCTATGCTATCGCCAAAAGGTATTTTATAAATCAAAACTTTTGGCCCTTGTAACTTGGAGACCAGCTGTCAGATCGAAGCTGGGCGTGATTTGACTTCTATGTAGCAGACAGAGGACTATCACATACCCAAAATCGGACAGTTTATTTCTTTGGCCTGTAACTCTAAAATAAGGACATGTTCTTAAATCTTGACCTTTTACCTTTGGACTTCTTCAGATGTTTGTGTTGTACTTGAACCAAAAATACCATGGACAACATATTTACGAGCACCTAACTGCATTCATTCTGAACTAGTTAATAGCCATTTAACCAAAAATCGAAAAATGGTAATATATGAAATTATTCATAGTAAATGACCCTTTAATTGACATTTACACTGTTGTTAAATTATCGGGATCAAAGGTGTCCATCTCCACCAAGTTTCATGAGGATTCAACACTGAAAAATGCATAAATTATTAGCAAATGGAATAGGTAAATGCAGATTTAGTAACATTAAATGACCTTCGGGCCCTCATCCCTACGGTAAAATTTCATTGGGACTATAGATAACACATCTCCACCGAGTTTGTCAAAATCCAACAAACTTCAAAAATATCGCAGAATTATGCAAATCAGACTACTTACTTAGAATAGTATAATGCCAGGAATCTAACCAATTCGTGTACTCTTCATAGTTGTATATACTCCGAAGGGCATCACCAATGCATCTAACGATCAAGAGAAATTTTGATGCACAAGCTCCCGGGCCAAATTTCATTAAATATGCAAATTTATGCAAATGGAGTACGGTCTTTCGGGACGAAAAGGGATGCACATCGGGCAACTCTTCACCACGCACCTCAAAAAGGTCCCAGCATAACGGCTTTCACGGTTCAGGAAGATCGGAACCGCACATACGGACAACGATGGACAGACGGACAGACGGACGACAGAAAGAACAGACAGACCGATGGACAGCAGACACACACACAACAAAGTGACACAATATTCCTCCTGGAACAAAGTTCCGGCGACGAGACAAAAATGAATAGCAGACGGAAATCAGAGGGATAAATCAATGTGGCAATATATTCCCCTCTATATATTATTTCCCCCTCTCCTCTTCTTGCAGGAATGTCACCTCTCCCTTTTGGGGTGGGTCCCGGCCCAGGAACATTTCCCTCCTGTCGGGCTGCCTTGACAACTGTGCATCTAAAATTTGTCACATTGTAACCCACTTCCCATGGCATGCCGTTTTTCACACCAGAGGTTCAAAACCATCTGGAAGACAAACTTTTCAAAAGTACCAAATTTGACATTCCCCTCTGCCCACAAACCCCAAACATATGCCCTAACCCCCCTCCTTCTCTTGCCACCACAGAGAATTCCCACATGTTTGTGACCCTTATGTCTGAATAGGCAAGGGGGTGTTACCATATCGGACTATTTTGAAATACAGCGTAGTTCACATAAGGTATGAATATGGGTCATGGTATGGTAACATTATCAAAATAGTAACGATGCCAACAAAATGTTTACCACACATGTGGACCTTCATTGTAGAGCTAATTCCAGCAGGGAACCTAGTGGGGGATTCATGATGAGGTAATCACCAGTGTGAATGTTCAGATGCACTTCACTTCACAGTTGCTCCAACCATATTTTTTATACAATAACACAGTATTCACACCTGGGAGGGGAAGCTAAAACTGTTGGGGAAAGTCCCACCAGCTTTTTATTCTTCAAATACTGGAATGCAGTTCCTACTGCAGCTGGGGGTGGGGATTGTTCGGTCAAAATTTCTGGGAGGGTGGAGGGATGTGGTATATGGAGGGGTAGGGATACGACCAAGGCTAAGCAACCTGTGAACCACCAGGCAATGGACAGTGATGAAGAAAACCGAACAGGAGAACATGCCCCATTCACGTTTCAGAGCGGCACCATAGAGAAGCAAATGTCATCTCGCAACACCCAGTGAGAAATCAACCATGCGATTTATTGAGCGGGTCCCGAGGAAAATGTTTCAAAGTCTATTGACATTCATTTTACACTAACATAGAAGTTGTAATGATATAACAAGCTGATAATGAATTGCATTGAACAGATTTTCCATTGTGGCGTCATACAAATGCTGCATTTCACAATTGCTAACGGGATGATGATACCTCTTTGAATTGCCCTAAACTTTTCTAAAGTACATTTGAGAGCAAACAGCTTCTGTTTCTGGGCGGTGGTATATTTTCCCCAGAGAAGAAATTTTGCCCGTTCTATATAATTGTATATACAGCTCCATATTGAATTGACACTGAGACATTTTTTTTATGGTGACATCACAAAATGTACCACGATTTTACTGCCAGTTACAACAAGATGACAACGCCTCTGGAAGCTATTTTTCACCTTCAAATTATTTGAAATGCTCATATTACTCAGAATGCTTGTATACATTATCCTAAAACAAAGCATGACTCTAATTCATGAGTAGGCAGAAATTACAGAGTAGGCACTCCTCAGTCCTAGTTGCCAGTGGTAGATACAATACCATTCTGAATATCTGAAGCCTACAGAATCCCACTGAAAAAGGCCAACCAGGAACAAAAAGAATGGTTTTGGACAATTAGAGCTCTGATTGTTGGGGAACTTTGCTGGGTGTATGGACAGCCTACAGAACAAACTAACACCACTGTTGGGATGGAATGGTAACCAATTCAATATGACCTATGCGATGGAACTTGCTGTCAAGATTAACAATGGGTATATCAAACAATTATGGCTGATTCATATGCCAAAAGAGTAGCATAGATGTGCTGCAGGACTACACCTCTGCTTGGCTGCCTGTCCCATAAAACTGAAAGGGGTTGTCAAAAGCAGACATGTATGAAATGAATACTGAATTGATTAAGACTAGGACTTCGATGATTGCAATTGCAGGATTTGCACCCACCAGGGAGCTGGATACTGGGAATAAGAAGGAATTACTTTACTGCAAGTGATTCTTGCGGGCCACCGATACCATTAGCCTCAGAAAGAGAGAGTTTGACATCCTGCTCAAGGAATTTCAGCATTCAAAAAATGGTGATGTTCACAAGGTTTCAGACTTGACCCGGCTGACCTCAGGATGGTGTGGCCGACCTAACGTGATAGGGTTCTCATTATGGAAACCAACCATAATACATCACTGGATTACGGAAACCCACCAAAAACAGTATGATCTTGGGGTTGAGATAGCCAATCAAAAGCCAAAAAGTTAGCCGAAATTTCAATTTTTCACAAACTTTGCCGAATCTCCAATACAAATTACGACCTGGGTACAGGTACAATAAGCCTTTTGTACTCCGCATTGAAAACGAGGTTGATACCCAAGTTTCAGCCTCATCAGACCCAGCACAAGCATTCTGGACTTAATTGTGCTCACTTTATTCTTTTGTATTATGTTGACCTCTAGGTTACCTTTATCCTAACCCCAAAATAATTTAATCTTGCAGATACTCATTGTTTAAGCAATGCCTACCAAGTAGACTAACTTGCTCTATCCAGGTGGGGGCAAGTATCCATAAGCCTGATCTATATCCGGTGGGGTTGAAGTTATTGTGTTTCACAAGCCGAAACCGGATCTCTTTCCACCAGATTGTTTTTTTTTTTTTTTTTTTTCTCACTGAATTGAGCCACGGTCCACAGCAAAAACAACTAGACATGTGTAGCAGCTAAACACCCCCAGCTTGTGAGGCAATCATTGTGGGGAAGACCGTAATCTACACCCCATAAAGACCAGGTCAGGAAACCAAGACATCCTTCATCCACCATGTTTTGTGTAATTCCTGGAAGTTACAAAAAAAAGATCATATGAATTATGCAAATTTGCCACAACAACAATGGCCATGAAATGACCTTCAACTTCATCAGGAACAAAGGTAGTCTCCCCTCCAATACCAGGTTCGTTCAAATCTGAACAAAGTTTGGAAAACCACCAACTTATATGCAATTGACCTCTGAAAAAAAAAATGACCTGGAAATGCCCTTCACATTTTTCGGGATCAACTGTAGTCCGTACCTACGCAGTTTCCATCCAACTTTGAACCACTAAATTTTGCGTGACTAATGCAAGTAAGCAGCCCTCAGCATTGCAGTGATACCCACTTTCGAACTCGTCCGCGATTTCACAAGGGCGGACTGTGTACCAAGTTTCAGAATCAATCGTAAGGTGTTTTGATTAGCAAAATTACAAATTATGTTATAGCTGGAGACTTACCGTTTTTGGATAGCACGATACAATGATGAGAACCTTATAGTCCATACGCTGAGGAATCCCAACCAGTGTAGCTCTCTCAGAATAGGGGTAACATGTGTAAATTCTTAAAAACCCTGCGAACTACACGGGCAAATGTGTTTTGAAACATCTCTGGTAGCCTAGGAGATAATTGGTTAGTGGGAGCCCCCAGCAGTAGAGATTTCCATAGTTCTAGTCGCTCGATTACAGCTTTGATAAGTTTCTCGGTTGCTGGCCTATCAAGATGTTAACTAAGCGCCATTGCCCCAAAAGTCTAATATGAAACACATAACTTGCATAGCATATTGAATTAATGTTCCTATTAGGACCACTTCATGATGCTAATTTAATAGCTGGAGAAAAACTGAATGGTCGTCCAACAGGAAGTTCTAGGACTTTTCGTTACTGGGTTTATAGTCATTTGAAGTTTGTGTATGTGAAGCATGTATTTGCGCAAGATCGAAATGCATCCCATCAATGCAATATAACGTGTCAGTACTGCAATCCTGCAAACAATCTCTTTGTTTCCTAAATTGAAATTCACAATTCTTTTTCACTTCGAAAACCATTTATTCTATGGGAGAGGATTGCTGTCGTGGTGTGGGTGGTGGTGATGGTTACTTGGTGAGAGAAATACAACAGAAACTTTCTGCTAAATATTGACTTATTCACAAATGAAACAATCAAATACAATAACATAATTTTACTGTGGTGTCACTTTGTGACGTTATGCATTATTGCACAATGGGATTCTCCCCAATTGTTCTGCTTAATGGCCCAAACTCTAAGGACTAATAACTTCACATAGGAAAAAACGTATTGAATGGGGTTTGGGACCAACATATACTGGTTTTCCATTCTCCACCAATACAACCGCATGGTGTAATCCCAAGCCTGCATTTTGCCTCAAAAGGACAACTTGGAGGATGAATCATAAAGAGGGTGATATATTAGCTGCGAAAACCTAATGCGGTCAGTCCATCCCCCTGAGTTCATACGAGTTTCCGTTACTGATTACAGTTCTTTGAAGTTTTGTGCAGTGTAGTATGCTCAGATTGACAAAGCATTCCCATCAGGCATAAATAAATGAGTCTACTTGCACAACCTGGTGCAAACAACTTTGCTTCCGATTGAAATTCACACATGATTTTCACTTTGAAAATCATTTAGTCTATGGGAGCGGATTGCTGTATTGTGTTGGTAGGTGATGGTTACTTTGGTTAGAAAGACCACAGAACTCATGCTAAATTGTTACTATTCGACAAATGAAACAAAGAAATACATGACATAACTTCCTGGTGTCCCAAGTGCAACGTCAATGCATCATTGTTGCACTTGGGATTCTCCCCCATCTCCTTGCATAAAACGAACCAAACTTTGGAAGGCCAATAATTCCACATCTGAACATCATAATTAGAATGGTGTTTGGAAACCTATAGATAAGTTTTCCCCCTACCCCCTCTTCCCCCCCCATTCTCCGCGATATTCCTCTGCTGTATTCCGAACCTGCAGTGTTCTTCAAAAGTGGTGCCCTGTTCACACTAATATCTCTGACAACAGGAACAGCCTGGGAGAGTCCATATGTTTGTGTAGATACTTTGATTGCCTGAGTAATTTCTGCTCTCTGGACATGCCTATCCTTCCATTCTTAATGCGCCAAATCCTGCAAATCATGCTCTAATACACGTGTATGCTCAAGTGTTTGCATTTGTTCAGTGCAACTCCATTAGAATGAATATGAAATCACATTTTCCAAGTAAAAAGTACTACTGGTAGTAATAATCTAGGTGCTTGCTATTACTGTTAACAATTTCCCTTCCAAGGCGTGCAAATCAGACTCCCTGATTAATTTCCTAGATATTTCAAATTCACATTCAGTGGAATACATTCCATGCCATTTGGTGAGTCCCAATGTGTATATCATTCCTTGCATTTTTCATTGGTCAGTTCACATTCTATGTTTCTAACCAATTGATTCTATGTACCACCTTATGTGATCCATATATCATCTTATTCCTATAAATCAGTCCCCGGCCATATGTTTTTGTTTGCAGACATTTAATTTTTCTTTACGAGGAGGCAATAAAGTTTTATCCCATCTATCTAACTATCTAAACCTCTCGAGTTGTGCTGGAAACCTCAAAGCGTACTGACAACATTTTATGATTGCATGAAAATACCACATAACATGCTGATTTTCATTTGAATGTCAGACAATGGCCGAGGGACCTGGGGAATTGTTTTTTCATAGGGGTCAACCTTTTTAGGGGAAACGAGCGAAGGTTCAACATAGTTTGTCGAGACAAGATATGCGAGGGGGGGGGGGAATTTACTATGAACCGTTTTGAGCTGACGCTACCCCCACAGGTTTTTCCAGGAATTAAACTGATGTCCAGCACTCCAGCTCCTTATCAATCCATGGGAAATGTAACATGAAAGAATGTTTGAATGATTAACTGGGCTAGTATTTTGTTTTCGATGTGGATGAGCGCCCATTATTTATAGCCCCTGATATTTCTGACACTTAATACAGATCAACAATAATTCAAGTATTTTCCAAACTGTTTGTTACTTACCACCGATGTCCGTCCTTATGTTGCAACGGCACGCCACCTGTAACATCTAATCAAATCACCTCACTCATACTGCCCAA
Source organism: Sclerodactyla briareus (assembly GCA_026419785.1). Classification (NCBI taxonomy): domain Eukaryota; kingdom Metazoa; phylum Echinodermata; class Holothuroidea; order Dendrochirotida; family Sclerodactylidae; genus Sclerodactyla; species Sclerodactyla briareus. Next base: position 222,429 of record JAODTK010004999.1, on the reverse strand, counting down.
TGACCGCTCTCCCGAATTAGCACAATATTTCAGCAACACCCTGCACTGGAACTGTTCAGCTAAACTGTAATGGACTGTTGATGATTGTTACGTACTCACATAAACCTGTTGCGAATGCGCGGCACAGTAGCCTATGTCACTCACATGATTCTGGCAGTTAATATACACTTACATTGCGTATTTGCAACGCTTGTAATAGTATAAAAGGCATGGATCCAACAGGCATTAGTCATTTATATCACATTCATTGGTGAACCTTCCATTGACAGCAGTGGTTGCTCCGTGTGTAACACATATAACAATGGATCGGACTATGGTGACCGTCAAGTTGAACATAACAGGTTTGTCACAAATGAGCAATGTGATGATGTATTATTGATGTGGTATGTGAAGGGAGTTAATTATTGATTGCACTGAATATTCAGTTTAAAAAACAACAACATTTGCAGGGATTCAGGCCTAAATTCAAATCGGCCAGATAATGTTCCGTCCATATTACAAACGTAACAGTATGGTCGCCTGTGTCACAAAGAAACTTGTTGTGATGATGTGAAGGCTGTGGGGGGAGGGGGAGCGGGGGATATGTGTGGTTCATTGCTTAGTGAGGCTCTTCATTTGGACCAAACCAAAAATATCTGCTAGTGTTTTTTTGCCAAATTTTCGAGTCCCTCCACTGGTGGAAAATAATGAGATGTACACAGACGATCTTACAAATGGTGTTTGTATAACTGATCAATTGGCTGAGCAGACAGAAGGAGCTTAATTCTTCATATGCACTTTGCCCCAGAAGCATTGTCGCTGATATCCTTCTCGAGAAAAAAAAAAGGTTACCGGCCTAAATTATTTGTTTGTTTCTCGGGAAACCCCGATTTATTGCGGTGAAAGCCCATATAAACAGAAAATGTGGAACTGCCGGACACAAGGTTAAAGGCCTCCAACAGGTGTATATATGAGGTGTTTCAAAAAATTATTAGTCTAATTGAAGCATCATGTTCTAGTTGGGGGTATTGGATTGATGGTAGTACTGACTCAATTTACTTTTTGTTTAACTCCATATCAATCTATACGAAACTATGCCTACGATACAATAGCAAAATACCACCGTACTGACGTCGCTCGTTGTAAACAAGAGCGGAACTCTGTACAAAGTCCATGGGACAGTTTTTCTTGACTCGAGTATCAGACTTTCAGGTCATGTACCAGTTTCCAGTCTGCACAAGAGGTTAAATAATTCCATCAATATTTGCACCCGCTACAGAAAAAATGACTACATGCATGTTAAAAAAACAAAAGTAATTTGACGTAGAAATTAAAAGCCTAGGATGAGCCCTTCAGCGTGTAACAAATGGCATTAGGCCACCGTGCGTACACGCACTGACGTAACAGCAAATCTTGTGAATCGAAGACTGTCAAATGGAGCCAAACCATTAGGCTACAAATTAATAACTATTCAGTGGTTAGGCTAGGTCCACGGTTGGCCAGGGCTGTGAAATGCCATGTGCTAATCCCCTATCCTCGGGCAGGCCTATGACCCAGTATACAATATGAGTATGAATTGAACATAGAACTTAGGAGGCAAGCTAGGCAGTCATATCGACGATGAAATGAAAAGTTAGCGAGGGTTCGTACATCAAGTACAACTATACCAGTGCCACGCCGCTTTTCCATTTCTTGAATCTTCCCTTACCCCCCTTTCCACCTTCTACTTGGCCCCACGGGCCTTTTTTCTGTTGCCTCCAACAGCCAACCCGCTGCATCGTCTGCCATTTCGTGTTTTTTGTGTTCAGTAACTGAGGGTACACAGGTGTATTGGTCACCGTCCCGAATTGTGTACTGAACAGTGCACTAAGGTTAATTCAGTAGGACCACGGGTTTTGTTACTATGTATGCCCTAGATCCGAAATATTTTTGCCCAAATTTGAATTTTCCCCGTCTTTACCATCACGAAATCTGTAGAAATGTGATCTGGCCCATATTATTTTGTGTTCCAAAAGATAATCCTCAGAATTATTCCAGCAGCGACCCAAAGCCCGAGTCATAAAAGGTCAAAAGACAGCTCGTAACGACGCTTGGCTCCATGGAAATGACAGTGTAGGCCGAGCCTGTGCCGAATCGAAAAAGGAGGTTTTTTTTTTTTTTTTTTTTCGTGAACGGGACCCTAATGTGGCTGAAGCGATCTTATTATTCCTCAATAAGTACCCTTTACGAACGTCCCGATTGATCAGAAATAAAACAACGTCATAACAATTTATAATACAGCAAAATTCGAAGGAAAAAGAACCTCATGATTAGGCCTACACACAACAAACAACCACACAATTAGTTGACGTTATTCAGCGGCTATATACCGTGTCCTGAGAGTCGCGGTATTCAATGGTAACCACAAAAACACATTGAGATGAGTCACGGAGTTCTAACAACGGTATTCAGTGATTGATTCTACGCTTTCGTTCTCAGCGAGGAATGTGGCGGACTCGCTCTGATTCAACGCGAAAGTTCAAAATACCCTGCCCGGATGTTGGGACCTTTCAGCAGACGACGTAACACGAGTTGAGATAACGAAGACAAGCGGCCGACGAAGGACTTTGACAATAGCCTCTAGTGGGGACGCTAGATAAAAAACCTGGAACAAATAGTTTCCCAACTTGGAGAATGAGGCGCTATATTAGAATCGGCTGCTAGAACGAGGGGACCAATTTCGAAAACCGACAATGCCTCCATTGAGAATAAATAAAAGTTTGACACAAGGACATAGAATCCGTGCATGGACCCGTGGAATGGACTAGAGAGAAGTGGGCTGAAGATGCAAGTTCAAATTTTGTTTCCCGACGATTGTATACCCGGAATGAAACCATTGAGCATCAGGAAAAACACCGCACTGATTACATAGACGTGGTAAGTCCGTAAGTGTTAGTTTCCTTGTTGTTGCACGATTTACGTATTCTTGCGTGCATGGGGAGTCCCCTGCTTGGGAGATTCATACGATCAGTTGACATACCGAAGATTAGACTAATTTAAAACCTCGAGGATATCAGGTGACATCCAACAAACAAGCAATGTATAGATCAGATGTTTCCCATTTACAACCATTCCCGAAATTCGTATTCGCTTCAACTTGTGCTGCGACCAACAGCTTGTATTTTGTAACAATTAAAATATTCCTAAATGTTTCAATGATTTTCAAATAGACCAACAGCCTACATACTTAATCTGTTGAAGGAAAACTTGCATGATGAACTATTAAGAGGCTAATATACTAGCTGGATCCAACTGAATGTGTCAGTCCAAACACTAAGTTCATACGACTTTTCCGTTACGGAGTTACAGTCTTGGGTTGTGCATGTGTATTGTGCAATATTGAAAAGCCTCCATTATGCAATATTAAAGATGTCCACTTGCACAACCCTGCAGCATTCTTTTTTGTTTTCTATGTAAATTCACACGTTATTTTCATTTTTTGGAAGCATTTAGTCTATGGAGAGGATCTGCTGTAGTGTGAATTTGGTAGGTCAAGTAGGTTTTGATGGTTACTTTGGTAAGAGGACAAAAGAACTTCTGCTAAATGTTGACTTTTTCAACGAAAATGAACACAATGAAATACATGACTGACTTCCCGGGGGTGTTCTTGGTGACGCCGTCATCCGTTATTGCGCAAGGCGGGTTTGGGATCTCCCCCTTTCTCTGCATAATTGGACGCCCACTTTGAAGGCCAATAACTCCACTAGCCACAATCGTATTGCATATGGGGTTTGGACCTATCGATACGGTTATCCCATTCTCAGTTGCCTTTAAACTTGAAGATGCCTTATAGTTTGTAGCAGCATCTGGCGGGAAAGCGACATCCGTACGTTTCCTGCCTGCATTAAACTCCGGTCACAAGTGCAAATCCATATATTACGATACATCCGTCACTATGATGCAAGTATACATTCAATTCCGATAACATGAGGGATTTCATTGTGACTCATACAAGCAGCACACTGTTGGCCAGGTGTGTGAGACGGTGTTTCCCCATTCAAACTATTCCCTATACCACAGAAAATACCACTTACACAGAACCTTCGCATTTATTCACAAGACAATTGTGGCGGATACTTATTTTACCGAGGAAGCTTATGTTTTTTTCCCCCCGTGCGGTAGCTCAAGTAAGCTCAACTGTTAACTGTTTTGTCAGGTATCGAAGCATGTTAGACGTAACTCTGTCATTAGTGTACACAGACCGATTCATTGGGAAGTCATACTCTGCTGTGTGGAATAAAACCAAGTACCGTTCAGTTTGTTAATTTCCGGAAGGCCATCGCCCCGCTCCTCGATTTTCTGATTCCATTGTTTTAACACCTACCGACAGCTTCTTCAATCGCCTGAATATGTTGGCAAATCAAGGGGTAATTTGCCTGATAAACACATACAGGAGCAGATCATGTCTCCGTTATTTGGTGTTTTCTTCGTCTGATTTTCTTCTTCCTGTTCACATCGTAAAAGGGACTCTATCTAATCACGCGTTGTCATGTCCTGACCTTCTACTATGACCCTGTAAATTCGACGACAATATTGACGAGAATATACGGATATCTGCCACTGAGTCTACCTACCAAGTCAGACCAATAAAAAGTCATCCCTCCATGAGAGCACTTCAGGCATATAGTCGTTTACTAGAATATATATTACCTCGAATACGCCATCATCGTCATCATTCTATCATAGAATAAAACCCCGTTTGGAGCCCCTCTATTTACCAAGTTGTATAATTGGTGACGTCCATTCATCCTCAATTTCATCTACATGATGTAAGCTAGACTCGACAAGCTCAGCAGATGACAGGACCCGACCAGGAACTGATTTATCAAACCAGGGGCTACATGAACCCTGATGGGTACCAGCTGGGAGACCACCAATTACAACACGTTCACTGGCCGCCCTGTTTTGCTACATGTCCAAGTCCCCATGGTGTTCCATGCGTTCGATCTTCACGTTTCCAATTGTGATCATGAAATTGTATAATGTTTAAAACAATGTAATAGAACCAGGTATTGTGGTTGTAGTCTCAGTGACCCACTTTATATGACCGTAACATTTTAGGCTAATTATTGGCTATTGCACATACTGAATAACAAGTTGTAATTTAAAATTCCCCTCATCCAGTTATTGAGGTATCTAAAAAATATTTCGCAAAGATGACTACAGTAACTCTGGTAGCCTACTTTCTTATCAACTCAACATTTTCTACCATACAACATACGTTGCAAGTATAACGGTTCAACGATCTGGTTATTGGTTTCAGCATTATTTGATTGGTCAAATGGCCCGTTATCACAGCGTGTCCACGATTTGTATCAAGCATAATAAATACACATACTTAAAAATTTGGGCTCACTGCAGTTTCCATCCACTGCTGAATTATTGGGTGTTATAGAAACGGCTGAGAGGTCAGGCCGTTGACCTCACTGCCCTCTTTGAAATTGATTTCATTTCAACATATGGAAAGCATGTGCCTAGGTAGAGATGTCGAACGTTTGTTTCACAATTTGTCACACCGGCCGGCGCCGCATGACCTTCAACATGCATCGGAACCCTCAGTACCCCCCCCCCACCCACCCCCTCCGTCTTGAGGCATAATGCATTATGTAATTCCACTATTACAATCATTCCCTCAATGTTCCTTATCTGCTTATTGAGTTCTGACAAACGGACTGAGCTCACAGACAGAACAGATCAGAACAGCACCTAAATTATATCAATGACCCATTTTCTCTTTTTTTTGAAACCAACGGTAGGATGATTACTGCTGACACATTGCTCTTTATTCCTGAAAAGATTGTTATAAGCCTCACTGTAAAACCCACGCATTGGGGATAACTTGAATACATCTGAGTTAACTTGCTGCTGGAACATTTCGGTGAACTTGAAAGGGTCCAGGCAGCAAGTTACCTCTATGTATCAAGTTATCCCAATGCGATTGAGTTTTACAACAATGCTCTGAAATGTTGTAGTGGTAGGGTTGTGCTTTGTTAACGAATACGCGACAGAATGCCCCAGCCGTCAACATGCAATGCGGCGCCCCATTATCGTGACCGCTGAGGGCGCGCAACTTCAAGCTAATCCCCTTTCGTTCAAGGATTGTTCCCTTCCTTTAGTCATAATAATAGACGTTGCCATGTCTGAGGAAATGAAAGCCTGCGGCCTGGCGCTGCAAGACTCTCCCTTCTTTTGTTTTAGCAGCACCTATCTTACATTGCCAGCTACGGATCAATCACTCACGGCTCTAGAACACTGTTTATGAAGCTGGCGCCGAAAACCAAAACAGGTGCCGTCTGCGTAAAGATTCTGACAGTATCCATGGTTCTGGAATCATTACATTTATAGTATCAACCTGGTTACATAACGTTGCAAGGATCACTCCAGCACAAGTCCCCATCACAGTTTACTTCACTACACTATACGCACCTGTAAGTCATTTCCCTCTTACTCTCTAGTCGCTTCGTCGTTTATTGGTGCTGACAATGGGGGCATTGTAACTCCCAATTTGGTACATACATTCCATCTAATTTATTCATTTCCTATGATCAGTTCCTTCTAAATCTAATCAGTTATAATCAGTTTCCTCCACCGGCTTGCCATGAACCCCAATTTGATTTCAAGAACAAGCTTAAGATTTGAAACAGCTTCCCAACACTGTTTTCCATACACGTGTACTCTGGAACAGTTTTCGGATACTTGTCCCAAATGACCAGATGCTGAACCTAGCATGCAATTAAACGATCAGGAATTTTGTGTTTAGGCGTTAACCGAATATGAAGATAATCTAGTGTTTTCCGACATTGTTAAATTCCTGAGCAACTCAGTATTGCTATCAGAGCTGTTATAACACACATTAGCCGGTCAGAGTACGTATGAAACAAAAAAATTGTCGTTACCAGACGATAGTGATAGTAAGCTATGTTGTGTCTTCCGTCACGAAAAGTAACCTCCACTTACAAACCTCCGTCATCTGTTTAGTTGCATAAAATTCGAGTTTGTTTCAGTTTAGTAGAAACGGATCAGGAAGGCGTTGAGTCCTCATGAAGGACTCTGAAACCACAACAAGCCCAAAGGAAGAACCACAGAACGAAGATCTCCCCATAATTCGCTGAAATCAAGTCAAAAGACTCCTTGAAGACGTTAACAGTCCTAAATCAAACACGTCACCTGCAGGGAGGCCAGTCCACTCATCATCAAACTCTTTGCGGAAACGATACTTCCCGAATGTACAAATCTGCCACGTTTCCCACGAAGCTTGAACAATAGGCCCTATAAGTGATACATTGAAGAAGAAAAATGTTGAAAAAAGTAATCGAAGCCATGGACGATTCTGAAAACTGAATCAAATCAACTCGCCTCAGCTCCATTGAAGTCATACCAAGACGGCGCAAGTTTTTCTCGGCAAGTTCTTTGTACCGCCTTCATTTTCTCATTCTATACTGTTTTCGTTCGTATAAGTTGAATCTCAAATAACACTTGATATTATACCCACAAATGAAGTATTATTCACCGGTCTAAATTCATTGACACATTATTTCTTAATATTTATTGAAAAGTGATGTACAAACTTTTCAGTCTTACGATCCCCTCCATCCTCCATCGATGCTGATATATCGATGTTATGGTTCCAATTTTTCAGCAGTGAATGCTTTTGATGCATTTATTCCCTCCGTTTCTTCAACCTTTTTCCGTTTCCCATCTGGTTATTTGTGTGTTCTCCAAATTCCTCTAAAACCCTGTCTGAATCATCGGCGTTAGGAACGTAATGGTTCCTCTGTGAATATACGTTCGCAAAAGATTGTTGAAAACTTCCACCACTTTTTCAATAACAATTTCATCTAATTGCCATCTTCATCCTTCTGTTAGACCCATCGTGCCATTTAATGTGCGTTCTGACCCTACTTACGCATAGGTCCTCATTCACTTTAAAAGCTAGTTTCATTTCTCACTTTGCCAATCTTAATTTTCTCTGAGGAAATAATCTCTTCTTTCTTTTTTTTCTTTCTTTCTTTTTTGTTGAAAGTGGCATCCGTGATATCCGAGGAGGTTTAGGGCCTGTTGACCGGCGCTATATTCCGATTCTCAACACCCAGACTAAATGCAAATACAGGTTTTCGACTCACACCTTTTGATATAACGATCTTACCTAGACCATCGTCATTTAACAATCACCCTTCCCCTGGTCTCGCAATATATCATTTCCAAGCACTAGGAAGTTCCCTGTGTGAACCTTCCTATTTACTCCATTAGATCAACCATTTCGGTATGACGTTCATCGCTGATATCTCTTTTGTACGGTCGTTCGGGTTTGGAATAAGTGAGGCTCAAATATTTTCACTTAAAGCACTTCCGCACGTGCCTTTTCGTTTTTCACTTCCGTCCTTGACTATCGCCTAAGTTCAATACATAAACTTCCCACCCGCTCACAGAATGAAATTCTGCATGCATGTTAAGTTTTTCTCTGGGATTTTTTTAAAGCCAGAACTGTTTTCACTCATGACATTAATATATGGTTTTACGCATGTGGGTCACAGCTTACCTCAATATCTCCTATTCATACCGTTTTCTAGTTAAAGCAATAATTCCATAAAACCCTAAAATTGAGCATGTTTTCACATTTTGAGCATCTTCGAATCTCGCCTGTATAGTGTCTCCTCCCACTGGCTTATCCGCCCAAATGACTCCCCAATTCCTCACACACACTGTTCTACCCATTATAATTCCCTGTTGCACATTCGTTGGATCTCTTTTGCCACCTCTTCAGTTTGGCCTCTTACGATTTCGAAATGTGTTTCTTAATATTCAACCTCGTTTTACCTTCCTCTCATTGCTTAAATGGTGAGGTGCCCTCTCACATTAGCTGCTTGGCTTTTCCAGTATTTCTTTCCTGCCTAATTTCCACACCTATAAGTCTTGGCTCCTGTAGTTTGATACCTGAACTATTTACTCAGGTCACATACCAAAAGACCCGTGGCGTACGCACCGGGGACCCCCCCCCCCCCAATGACTCAGTGATCAATGAATTAAATGATTTTTTACAAATACTGGTTTTTGCAGTTCAGTGGAGGTTTTGGAGCTGTTAATTAGCAAATATGTAGCAATCATGTGTCAGGGGCCCCAAAATTGTACTCATTTTGCAAATAGGGAGGATGGGGCCATTTATGGGGGGCGCACTCCACTTGAGTCGGACCTCGCCCGCCTCCCCACTCCCGCCCCCCCTCTCCGCCCTCCCTCCCCTCCCCTGGACAATCTCCTCTCCGGTACGCTACTGCATAGCGTCTCTGAAACAGCTGCTGCGACCCACAGACCGTATCCTCGCTCCTGTGAGACATTTCCTGCTCGCCGCCCTCTTTTCGCTCTCTCCCGGTGCGAGGCCTCGGTTATTTTTGGGGGAAATGCAGGTTTGTCGGGGTTATCTTTTGTACAATTTCTTAGACCTTCCGTTCCACAGTGCTCCCGTTCTATTTCAATAATTGTTTTTAGTTATTGTATCCTGCTTCTCAAATTCTCACAATACCACACACGCTACGTTTCCAAGTGTTTGTCACATTTTCCCACAGATGTCCCCTCTTCTTCCTCTGCCTTCTGTCTCTCGTCCCCATTCCGCCTCGGGTTGTCTTAGATCTGCGAGACTAGGACTCCTTCCATATGAAGCGGCTTTCACAAAGTAAACGTGAAACGTGTTTATAAAGACTGTAATTGTTTGCGGAGATAGAGACAATGATTTTCGTGTACGCAACGAGTCCTCCAAATTAAGATGATTGTCGTCAATTAAATTGAATCTTGTAAACAATATACTGGCACAACAGCAATTTAGAAACTGACACCAAATGGTAGAGTGCACTCATTTTTCCCGTCCTCATAAAATTGATATAGAATATTGAAAGTATGTGATTCCGATATACCGGAGTTGCGCTGCCATTACGGTATTTTGTCGTGACGTCATGCAAATTTGCCGTCGCTTGTTCGCTGTAACGCTAGCAGACGAAATCCATCTTTAAATGGAACGAGCTTTGAGTAGGTATTGTACAGTGCCTTCTTCCTTTTTTTCCCCACAGATTGTGCCATCACTTGATGAGCCAGATTTTGCGAAAATTGACTGGACAAATTCGTGTCTTCAGTCTTGGGGTTGAGATCCACGTGCCCTAGACGAAAATGCGTTTTCAACTGATTGGAATTTTTATTCTGTGCTCTGAAGATCGTTGGAAACAATAACGCAACTATGCGTAGTGATTCCATTGCCACTTGACACCTTGCTGATACCCAACTTTGTAATAAACAAGAGCACCAATGGTGCTGTAGCTCAAACCGCACGAATGTACCAAGACGGATGAGACAATTATGTGTTGAAAGGTCAAGATCATGAGGCCAAGCGGCAGTTTTCAAGCAATGGCCATTGTGTCCTGTACAACTTTGACAATGATCTTCACCAAAAATGTCTTAGCAGTCAATGAACATTGTTACTCACTTTAGCAAACATCCATCGGAGAATGTCCAATTGAGAGAGAGAGAGAGGCAATTTCACACACTGGCCTATTGTGCCCCTTTAATGACCTCTGACCTTGAACTTCACAAATCATGAAAGTCGAGAGCATTATTACGTTTTGTTGGCCGCATGGGGAGGTAATACAACAGTAAGAGACATGGATCGGCAGATGAGCTTCTTACTATGACAGCACAAATAAAATTAGTCAATCAACGTCGTGCGAACACCCTTTAAGCAGCCAAGGTTAATAACAGCAGTCGAACCGGGAGCCGATTGTTATTAAATGCTGAACCGAGATTATAGACCGTCTTTCTTGCCCAGGTCTATTTATATAAATAAAATCTTGCCAATGAGTTTTGTAGAAATAATTATGTGCATGTGCCAGAACGTTGGAGTGGGTATCAGTCTCGCTGTAGTTTTGTACTTTATTGTCTTGAAATTGTATTATCGTATTCCTAACTGTTTTATGTATGAGATGAAGTGAAGTTTAATTCCTTTTGTGGTCAATAAAGATTCTTATATATTTTCTTTATCTTTATTCACCACTTACCACATGGAGAAATATATTATGCCTATGATGCCTACATCTCCGAAATAGCAGGTTTTTCTGCTTATGTTGGTAACGAGCAATTGCAATACATTGACTATATTCACAAGCTTGGTCCGCCCCAGGATTGAAAACAATATGACAGGAATCAGGGGCGTAGATTTTTGTTTTGAAGTGGGGGGATGATTTGCTAGATGCTATTTAAGCGGAGCGCCACAATAGGTTGGCGCGGAGCGTTAAAGAAAATTTTTGCTTTTCACAACCTCCAGACGCCCGGAAACGGCATCTTGATGGTTTTTTCAGCTGTGTTACTCAGCCTTCAAGAAATGAATATATTATCTACGATTTGTGGTAGATGTTAAAGAGAATGGTGGTGTGCATCTTTGAAAGCTATATTACATTTGATCAGTTAAAATGACGCAAGAAACGCCGTAAATATGTAAGGGTACGACATAACCTGTTACGTTAATGAGGGCAGACCTCAACGACAGTCAGTCACGGGCAAGTACATCCAATTAAGTGATAGGACGATCAAGTTACATGCGCATGGGCGTGCGATGGAGCTCCAGTTTTAAAATCGTCCAAACACATTTCGTATCGTCTCCGAGCCCGATATAAATGTTTCGGCCAGTTAGCATGAGAGTTCCGTTACACTGCCCCTACACCATGTACACTGCCCGTATAAGACGCTAATACTATGTCCATAATTATAACGGGCGAAGACGGCAATTACGAACTGTTATAAAAACGACCAAGCGGCGCACATAACTACATGCACGCTTGGGCGGACGGCCCGCGAACTTGGCGGTGACTCACATTTCTTGTCCTCGTTTGTTATCAGGTGGGCAAAGTGCAGCGGAACCATGGCAACCGGCCAGCCGGCTCGCGCTCAGGGAAAAATCAATCAGATAGGGTAGTTTAGGACTGTCAGGTAAATGACAGTTTATTGGCTGTTGGGTAACTGATCAGTTACTGAGCTGAGCCTCTTCAGTAGGTCGCCTCAACAACGAATATTTCGTTGTATAAAAGTGGAGAATTGTCTAATTATGAATGAATATCATTGTCAAAAATAATTATTGGGACTGAGAAAACTGGGGGGGGGGGGAGTTTTGTACAGGCCATCCCCCCCCCTACCTCAAAAGTGGGGGAGGGGGATACATCCCCCGCATCCCCCTGCGATTTACTCACGTGACAGGAATTAAATGACCGCACCGAGCGATGTTCACCTCTTGATCCAAATATTTTAGGGCTAACAGAAAATCACTTAATGATACTTCCCCAAAGTAATTTAACATCTGAAAATGAAACGTGCGGAATTGTGCAATGGGGCTAAGATCTCACAATCATCCGAAACGACACATATTTGGGGCAGAGTATATGCAAATAACAGTGACTCCCACACATATTTGGAAGTAAAATCAATCTCTAATTGATTATTTTTATTCCCCCACATTATCTGCCAAAACAACTGAGAAAGGACAATAAAATATTGGATAATCAAAATTGTGGCAGAGGAGGTTGGTTTGAGGTGACGTCAACTATTGTGTGGTACGGTATATAGTACCCCTCGATTTATATGGTGTTTGTATATGACAGGTCGGCAATACCATCAGACCATGGGCAAATTCTACATACCCAACCCACAGAATGATAAAATTGGGGCACTGGGAAATCATGGTCATAGTTACTGTATGTTGAGGGATTATTGTATCTATTTTTTCCTGCTGGATGTTTGCTTTGACAGATGAAAATTAGTGATGCCCCACTAAAGTGTCAGGGTTTGTTCACCTACCTGAAAAATGCTGGATTGGGACGTTGAAGTCAACACAATTAGAAAGAATCGGGTAAAGGTCGTTGACCCTGATGTAGAAAATATATCATTTTTGTGTGTGATTGCTATCGAAAAAATATAATAGTGTTTTCAATGGTATCAGAGATTTCAATTGAACCCCATCAGATGCTGTAACTCACTATGACCTTTTAGCAGTTATAATCTAACTTGCCCAGCTTAATCTGACAATTGTAGGTACATTTTGCAACTATAACAATCTAAAGCTGAAAGGATACACACGTAGCAGGGTTGAAAAATTCCCTAAATATTCTAAATTTAAGCGTACTCGCGATCGGACTCTTCGTCGACGACAAAATCAGTCTAATGAATTGACGGGGTGGAGGGGGAAGGGGATTTGTTGTAGTGAGGAAGGGGGATAGGCCTCCGATTCCTGGAACAGTTTATTCAAGTATATATGTGTGTCCTTGACTGATCACAGACACCAACATCACAACAGCCACACAGACAATTTGGCTATAGGTACACCATCAGTGAAGGATTATGTTGACTAGTGTAATAGACTGTTGATAGACTTACCGATATAGAGACAATTCGCGTAAATGACTAGCAGGTAATAGTGGTTAACCAAGGACTGTAATTTGCATAATATGTTCAGTTTTATATGGGTTGATGGCAGCAGCCTGGAAGAAGAACCTGGCATTTTATCTGCAGGTTGGGTATTACTCACCCCTGTCTAAAATCCCCCCCCCCCCGATTTTTCCCCTTTTTTAAATTTATTAATGAATTAATGTATGCCTCAAGTGAGGCACCTTTTTGTCTAGGAGTCTGTTACATGCATGCGTCGTGCAGGTGTATTCGAAATAACACGAAAATGTATATTTCACATATTTACATTGGGGAGGTGGAAGCAGCCTGAAAAGTGCAATTAACATTTTGTCTGCCGATTCACTTCAGTGAACCTGCTAAAACTTCCCCCATGGATATTCATTCAGGGAATTTCCGGTTCATTCATATTTTTTGTTAGCCAATTCGGCGTCGAATCAGTTGAGTTGTAATAGCAATACGCCAATTTCCATCCAAAATATGTCTTCTTGAGGCATCATGTTCATAATTAGTTCAGGACGGAATCGAATGTATAGCCTACGATTAGGCGCCTGTAGACATTAGCCCTGTCTTGAGCGAACATGGGAGGGTCTCCCCCCAGGGGGGGGGGGGGCATCAAGGTGACTGCTCTCTATTTGTAAGACAGATATATGTGTATATGTGTGAAATTTTGCCTCATGTATTCATGTTCATGTTCTCCGAGGCCACTCCTGCCTATTTTGACTATCCGTACTTGTTTCCTCCAGATACTGTGCTGACATCCTTGTAAGCTCTTACCTCTCTAGAAATTTATTGATTCTTAACTGATGTCCGGAGCTATAACGTTTTATTCCCATCTCCATAATGCAACCTACTATACCTACATTGAGCTTTATACATGATTGTGATCTTCAATATCACGCTGTCGACGCTGACAAGCTTTTGAACTCTTTCCTTGCCTTAATCTACCGGACAAAAGCAATGAGGTTCCCCCTCATTATGTGCAATCCACTCACCTAATGACTCGATACATTCTTGCGCTCATTGGGACTTTTTAGGTTTCAGATTATTTTCTCTCATGACGATGTCCCGATGCCAGGCCCAATAGGTTCATCCTCTCATTGTGTACAACCCATACTTAATTTGAACTTGCTAGCGTTCGCTAGATATCGTGTTACACACAGTTACCCGAAGTGATACACACAAACTCTCGCACGCACACTCACAATCACCACCTCTCGGCGTACGTGGAAATGCCCGTTAAGGCAGCGTAGATTATTTCCCCACTTGCTCCGCGCCTCGACTTCTTCAACGACTACGTGTGGTCTGGCGCACCTTCAGGACAGGCTCAGGCTGCGTGTGCTCGAGCGTGACGTCCCGTTTTTTCACATGAACCATTAAACGATGCTCCGGGAAGTCCTACTGCGCATTTTCGATTCCCGCTGGGAGTGAGGCGCACGGAAGATACCAGCAACCCTACGGACATGAACACCTGTCAAGGTTAGTGAATCACGCACACATACACACCCACCACACCCACACACATAACCACACAGACACACACATACACATACCCACACATACACACACATACACATGCGCGCATGCCCCCCCCCCTTCCTCGCCTCCGGCGAGGAACAAAAAAAAATGATAGAACGATTCAATAATGTTCTGTCCTACATCGCCTTCCATAGTAGTGGTGTGTTTCGAACAGAAGACTTGCAGAGATTCCAAATAGATATCGCTGTTCGTCGTATTACGGGTTCATACATTTCCGTTTCTTCTGTCTTCTTATTGCTAGAATGGAAAGAAGAACTTCCGTGGCTGTCATGACAACAGCAATCGACCAATTAAATTTCGATTCACCTTTCGTGAACCAATGGGAGAAATCGGAATAAGAGAAACACGATTTGTTACAACTATGTTTTTCCATATACATGGCCACTTTGTGCATGTACTCTTCTGGGTTGTCTAGCCCGTCCTTCTCATGAAACGGGAACCTATTAATTTCCACATTTCGAGACAATTCCTTTCAAAGGAGCATTGAAAACAAAAAAAACGTACTTGTGCTCAGCGAATACATAATTTTCAATTCCAACCAGCGAGTCTAGTTAGGTTCAGTGAATCAGCACATAAGCTATCAATATCCTGTTCAGTATTAAACAAGCAAAGTGCAACTAAAATGTGTTTGTAGGACGTTTTTTAAATTCGAACCATGTGAACAGTCTTTCAATTACTACGCCCCAAAATGCAGTTTGAAAAGTGTTTATAAAGCATTTTGAAAATGTCATCAGAATATTTTTTTTTGTTCTAAGTATGTGGCCTACAACGGCCACCATGAAATATAAGGAAGCCTACATCTACAATAGCACAACATTTCGCCTAAACGGTCGCGGAACACTGACATTGATTGGCAGCCGAACCGTTGAACATTTGGAAGAGATGCGCCTAAATGATGGAATTGAAATATACAGAGTTTGAAAATCCTCCAAATACAATACACTTTCGTTTCAGAAACGTTTTGCACGCCCTTCGTATCATTTCATGTATGTGAAGTTGCCGGCTGGAAAGAGTGAACTTTCAATCACCCTGAAAAATGTCTTCAATACACGTACATAGAGGCTTTACACGATACAGATGGTTTCACGCAGACATAGGTCCTCTCTTCCCCTGAACACCGTCGTTGTGCTGTAATATTGAAGACCCTGAAATCAATCAGGCGAATACTGCCTAATGACTCGATACATTCTTGCGCTCATTGGGACTTTTTAGGTTTCAGATTATTTTCTCTCATGACGATGTCCCGATGCCAGGCCCAATAGGTTCATCCTCTCATTGTGTACAACCCATACTTAATTTGAACTTGCTAGCGTTCGCTAGATATCGTGTTACACACAGTTACCCGAAGTGATACACACAAACTCTCGCACGCACACTCACAATCACCACCTCTCGGCGTACGTGGAAATGCCCGTTAAGGCAGCGTAGATTATTTCCCCACTTGCTCCGCGCCTCGACTTCTTCAACGACTACGTGTGGTCTGGCGCACCTTCATTACAGGCTCAGGCTGCGTGTGCTCGAGCGTGACGTCCCAGTTTTCACTGAACCAGTAAACGATTGCCTCCGGGAGCCCTCTGCTCTTTCGATTCCCGCTGGAGTGAGCGCACGGAAGATACCAGCAACCCTACTGAAATGAACCCCTGATCAAGGTAGTGAATAGCAACGCACACACACACACACACACCACACACATACACCCACACACACACATACACATACCAACACATACACACACATACACACGCGCGCAATGCCCCCCCCCCCCCCCTCTCCTTTTCGCCCTCCCGGCGAGGAACAAAAAAATGGAGAATCGATTCAATTAATGTTTCGTTTCCTACCAATCGCTGTCCATAGTAGGGTTGTTCGAACAGAAACTTGCAGAGATCAAATAGGATATCGCTGTTCGTCTATTACGGGTTCATACATTTCCGTTTCTTCTTATTGATAGAATGGAGAAGATGAACTTCCGTGGCTTGTCATGACAACAGCAATCGACCAATTAAATTTCGATTCACCATTTCGGCACTCAATGGGAGAAAATCGGAAGAAGAGAACACGATTTTGTTGACACTATGTTTTTCCATATAACATGCCAACTTTTGTCATGTACTCCTTCTGGTTGGTCGAGAACGTCCGGTCTCATTAACGCACACTTTATTCACATTTCGATACAATGCCTTCAAAGGAGCATTACGTACTGGGCAACGAATACATCTATTTCAATTCACGAACTCAGCGAGTCTAGTTAGGTTCAGTGAATCAGCACATAAGCTATCATTATCCTTTCATTAATTTAAACAAGCAAAGTGCACTAAAATTGTTTTGGAGACGTTTTAATTTCGATACCATGTGAGTATGCAATTACCCAAAATGCAGTTTGAAAAGTGTTTATAAAGCATTTTGAAATTTCTCATAATATTGTTGTTCATAAGTAGAGTGGCCTACACAGGCACCAGGAAATAGAGGAAGCCTACATCTAGCCATAGCACAACATTTCCCTCACGTCGCGGAACACTTACTGATGTGGCAGCCGAACCGTTGAACATTTGAGATATGCTCCTAAATGATGGAATTGAAATAATACGAGAGTCTGAAAAGCCTCATACAATACAATATTCGTTCAGAAACTTGGCACGCCCTCCTTATCATGTCATGTATGTGGAAGTTGCCGGCTGGAAAGAGTGACTTTACATCACCCTGAAGATGTCTTCATACCGTACATCGACACGATACATATGGGTTTCCACGAGACATAGGTCTCCTGAACACCGTCGTTTGTGCTGTATATGATACGCCTGAAAATAATCAGGCGAATACTGGCCGAAAAGACACGAATAGTTTCGTTTGGCGAGACCCCCAATGCCAAGTAGAAAACCCGTGGAAAGTATACATTGGGTCGCAGACATAATGGTGGAATTTACACGAGCAAATATCACGGAAAAGTATCCATTCTTAAGAAACAATGGTCTATAACATTATCCATCCCCGATCACGCCACTTCGGCAACACACTTATGTAGCAAGAGCAGCCCCCTACCTCTAGCCATGTCTGAAGAGGAAAATGAAGACTTGTGTGAGTACTTAATCTGAAGTGAGTTTGTCCAAAATCTTTACATTTGAGTTAGGTTCGCAGGGGGTCCCACACGGGCAGTGACAGATGGAGAGCCACCTCTGACATTGACTGCTGTCTCCACATTAATCTCCCTGGGTCCGGGATGGTCGCATCTGGCGTTGCTCCCATCAAGTTTTTGCTGATGACACGGGCTCTCATTGGCAGGGGGAAATTATCATTTAGCTTTAGCTATCTACTATCTAGCTAGCTATCTATCTATCATTCTATCTACCTACCTATCTATCTATCTACTACTATCAGATCTATCTATCGATCTATCTATCTCTATCTATCATTTCTATATTGTTATAAACAGCCCAAAGACAAATGAAACTGTGCAATATAAAAAAATCGCAATTATAAAAAGGATCATGCACGGTTCTGTGACTTCCGACAATCTCTCTCGAAGACGCAGTGTGCACTTGGTCTGATCTAAATATAGGCCTACTGTGTAGTAACTGACGCCCATGGTGCCCCGGCACCGAGTGAACCCCGTGGAAGAGAAACATGCATGAACGATTATTGGGGATAGTGATCGTAGCCTAAATAGTCAGGATATTGTAACGGCTTTCTAAACTAGTAACCCTTTATTGGGACTAGACGCCTACCAGGTTACCTGTGCCTACACAGGTTAACTGTGTCTACACAGGTAGGCACAGGTGTGTGCCGCGTGCTTTCCGGTAATCCTAGAATAACTCTTCTCCTCCAAACCCAAGAAACATAATCAACTAGAACCATGGTTACGGAGACATTCGACCCACACTGTCCATGTTTCATTAGGCAGTGGCGTAATCAGAGGGTTTTTACATGCACATCATAACCTCTCAAATTTCCTCCAATGTTACATGGGAACCTCGCGAACACAGGTACATTCCTCGCTAAAGACCATGCCCGGGCCTCCTGACCTGACATCCATTCCTATTGACGATACGCGGAAAGCCACCACTCCGGGAAATGCACTGGTAAAGTTTGCGACGCTCATCAATGGAAGTTTTTATTAGCGCTCTCCTCCCAATTACAAACTGAGCGCGCATTCATTTAAGTCGCTATCTAATCCAGCCGGCATTATTCCCACCCGTACAATTTTTCCAACCCGACAATTGCTATCTCTGTTTTATAACAAATTCCACACGGATAACCTAACCCCCCAACACCCTTAAAACACCCCACATATGAGGCGGCGACGTTTTTCCCAGCCGGATAAAGAAAACCCACGTTTGCTCGTCAACTGTCTTGTTTCCCTGATGCTGTGTTTTGTGTTGGTGTTCCCGGACAACATCCCACCCCCGGACAAATGCTCAATCTCACCCGGGACAATTCCCACCCCAACGTGACCCTAACTTTAACCCCTAACCCTAATTCTGAGCATAAAAAACATGCCGTGAGGGGGAATTGTCCGGGTGGAATTTTTGGGGTTTTTCCCGGGTGGGAATTGTCCCGGTCACGGTTTGGTTATGTAGACATGGTACAGGTTCAGTATTGTGGTTTTTGTTTCATTTTTTGGGGTAATATGACAGGTCACGCCGCCTGCGGAAGGCTGAAGCTAGGACTGCGTTACCTTCGTCGTAGTTTCGTTTCTACGGAGACCAGCATTTATAAAGCTGGCTAAAAGATTGCTAACTTCCAAGGGATGTTCTGAATATACACGTACCCCTACGGCGAGTAACAGTCTGCATTGTCTCGTAACATCAGCTAACTCACCACAACGCGAACGTACAACCATCGATATGTTCTGTTGTATGCATACGTCTGGGAATAACGCAGACGAGTAATATGCCGGTAAAGCAGACGCCCCCCACCGTGCGATTATTCAACTGGCCTCTGGCTTTCACCAAGGCGTATATAGCGTCAAAACGTACACTCTGTTACGTGAGAAGGGGGGGGGGGGGTGTATAAATAACTTTGAACAAATTTCGGTGGAATACGAGCAGAATGTGATTCATGTGCCGACTGTAAGACCCGATAATATAATACTTCATTGTCACAGCGTACTAGACGAGAAAAACGCGCTGAAATTACTTGTTACCTCCGCAGGCCTACTGCTTAGAAATACTAGTAATTGAGAGACCTTTCCACAATTCGTCTTTGTTCCTTCAAATAACGCATAAACGTAATGTTTTTCTCTCATGTCCGAGGGCCAGATGAGATATTTAGTCATTTTTTACCATTTCACCTATATAAACTGGTGATGGTTGCCATAGCAATGACGGTTGCTTGGTAATGATGATGGTGGGTTAGAACTATCCACTGAGGGTACCCGCTGGTGGTGTGCCCTATGGTGTCGGGTGGTCCAGCAAATGAGGTGCACTCGCAAAGTGTAGTGAGACATGTTTAGGTGTTTGGTAACCCGAAAAGATTTGGGATTCTAGAATTGGGAATCTACCCTCACCCACCCTAATTCCTAACATAAATCTCATAACCAGTTAAACATAGCTATACATTATACAATCATCCAGTTTAGCCTAGCCTTGGTCCTAATGTTCAGCTAGCAGTGTGAATTTACCTTTTCAAGCACAGTCATACTAGCCCAGGCCTAGGCTATCACGATTATACTAAGTCTAGGCCTAGCTAAGTTAGTTGAACTCCGACATTGAGTGTTTTCTCCCCATCAAAATCCTGTCTTTGGCCGAAAATGGCACTGGTAACCTACACTTTACAACAAAACCCTTGTTTCGAGCCCAGAGCAAGATTATTCCAGGTATACTCCACCCTCCCTCCGTTTTGAAGCTAACACACCCCACATGGCCTTCTCTTGAAGTCTGACTAGTCATGTTTCGCGCTGATGAACTGCTTGAAGTTGCTTGAAGGTAGCGAAACTTTTAGACATGCTGGCACAGGATGAAATCTAAAATCATAATAGGACAGGGAATATTTCGGGAGAGAAGACATCAAACGCAGCAGATTCATGTAAATGTATACAAATGGCACAGACGAATGTGTTCGTCCGAATAAGGGCAGAATGGAACCAGCCTAAGGAGGGCTAGACCCCAATTGGCGAAAAAGCGAAAACATATGGGTCTATTTTTTGAAAGGAACACCTGGCGGATGTACATCAGGTGTGAAGGTGGTGTGCTGCTTTATTCAGTGTTATTCCTCGAGAGAAGGTAAAAATTGACAGCACAGTCCGGAGGTCAAATGAAAGGCTCAAGAACGGAAAATGGAAAGAAGGGAAAAGCAAGAAGATATAGTGGAACTTGCCCCCAAAATGCAGTAAAGTTGGGATAAATGGAATAATCTAGAATCTAGATAAGGGGAAGCCTGCTTTTATGACGC
Organism: Sclerodactyla briareus; assembly: GCA_026419785.1. Classification (NCBI taxonomy): domain Eukaryota; kingdom Metazoa; phylum Echinodermata; class Holothuroidea; order Dendrochirotida; family Sclerodactylidae; genus Sclerodactyla; species Sclerodactyla briareus. The sequence continues at coordinate 201,060 of JAODTK010004999.1, read as the reverse complement.
TCTCATAAAGGTAGAGGTCACCCCACCCCCCCTCCCCCAAAAACCCTACTTCCGGAGATGGGATATTGAGAGATGGCATTCATTTTCAATATCATTGATGCTTTTTTCATCGAATATTCCAAAGGCTGAGGAACTTTAAACTAATTTGCCTAAGTACAGCTTATATCCATTTCCTAGAACCAATCAAATAACAAAATGTTGACTTTAGTGCGTTGGGTCATGATCATTTATATAACTATATATGTGTTGTAAACGCAGCAGAACATGAGTATTTTCGAAGGGACACAGTTGGCTCCAGTTGGTTCTGTGAACAGTAAACGCGTAGTCAAAGGGGCACCCCCTAAAGCCAGGTCGAACGGCCCAGGTATATACTTTTTCCCGGTGGAGGCGGCCTAAAATGTCCAGAACAGGAAGATGGAAAGGAGGGCTGGATTGTGATTCCCGGTAGACAACCTCCCCACCGTCTGTGTGGCCCTGGAAACCAAATGTGGTAAATGCCATTGAAATTGTGTCCGATATCCACGATCGGATGTGATCGGAATTTTCCGCTGTATGTTTTGGGAAGCTACAGGACCGGACTTCGGTGACTGTGTTGTAAAAGAATTAGACCCGTCGATTTAATGTCAAATGGCCGATTATATATTGTCAATGCGGCCTGTAAAATACGACAGGAATAATATGTAATTGTAAAGAACAACATGCGAAGGTACATTTTTTTTTCTTTCTAGGATTACAAATCGAATGTGAAAATCTGTAAATTCACGAAATAAGTTTTTACAAGACGGTTTTCCAGTATTGTGTATTTCTGTTAAGCGATTTTCATAACCTCCCTGTTGAAAACACATTATAGCCACTTTTCGACCATTATTACAGGATGATTTAGCCTAAAATAAACATCACCTCATGGCACAATCATGCTACTTGAAGGTAACAGTAGTACCAAAATAGGCGTCCTGATGCTTGACACAGACGCTGGGAATCAGGCAAAAAGCGCTGGGAAGAGTACATTAAAAGATGAAGGCGTCTATGATCTGAGATTCCATCAATTGCAGTCACGCCACTTCCATTCGATAACCTCAACAGTAGTAACATCAGTATATCTGGAGAGTGAAGATACGAATGAAGACCCAGGTGAGTATTTGTTGTAGAGTGGAGTTCAATGCAGCTTGGAGGAGCATGTCTTTGCCATGGGCCCTCTGCCGTCAAATCCTGGTCGTACAGATTCATCCGCGATTTGATTTGCTGTAAAGTGGTGTTCCATTTAGGGGTCAGGAATAGCAGTTCTTCTCCGAACTCGTTAGCGTAGTGTCTTCCCGACATCGGAGCCATTACTCCTCGACGTTACCACCAAAGCTCTGAATCGACCTGAGCTTGAAAAGTGTTGGGAATTGCAGTCAGGTTCCCCCGACAGCTTTTCAGTTCGGTAGCCAACTGAAGTATGGGCGGCCATCGGGGCAAAATAGGCAACACAGTGAAAATAAAAAAATATGCGCCGAAACAATATTATCTGTCCCACAGAATAAACACTCTCCCCCCCCCCCTCTGAGAATCAAATGTATGACATCATTTATTATTGCATGGTGGGATGCTTTTCGATCTTGCGCAATACACATGTGCAAACTTCAAAGAACTGTAACTTTGTAACGGTAAGTCGTATGAACTTCAGGTTTGGACTGACGCATTCAGTTTTTTTTCAACTAATATATCAGCATCCTTATAATTCATCCTGCAGTTGTCCTCTAACCAGACCGCAACAGTTATAGAATAGTATCAGGGGCGGATCCAGGATTTTCGGTTAGAGGGGGCGCAAAAATGATCAACATAATATATTGGGAGAAGATATGGGAGCTCAGGAGGCGCGAAGCCCCAAATCCCCCAGATCCCCTAGATACTGAACTGTCAATTTGATTTGAACGCACGTATCTGATCAGTGGCGTAGCCAGATATTTTTTGGTAGGGGGCCATGGTGTGCGAGGTTGGAGTGTGTGGGGCCAAGGCATATGCGATTCATCTTGTTGACATCTAAGCGGAGCGCCACAGTGGTTGGCGCGGATCGCCCCAGGAATTTCTGGTCTAGAGACCTCCCAGATGGCCGGAAACGGCATATTCGCGTGTATTTTGTTGAAAAAAAGCACAATCAAAAAATTCTGAAATGATTGTTTCATGGATCTTGGAGGAACACCTGGTGGTCCATTAAGACTAGCTCCTGTATTTTACACACTTCAACGTTAGTACTAACGACAATTCTGCAAGTAGTAGTGATTCCCAAATATACACATTCACAGAGATGTTCCACTGCGCGTATGGATTTGACTCTTTTTATAATCGCAATCGTGATGAGTGAAATGAACAATTGGATGAATTTGAAGGTAATCTGAGACACGAAAGGTCTACCACTCGCACACAACGAGCACAGAATCAATTGCCCAGAACAAGGATAAATTGACGCCCAGGTCGAGCTATCTGGAGGGGAGGGGGGGTACAAGAACTATATTGTTTTTGGTGTGCGTAAATATGGGTCATTTTGAGAAAGATTGTGAGAATGTATTTCTCGCCAACATCGGATTAGCCCAGAAGCTTGCCCCGAAAAACGACCTGACACGCTGGCAAACCTTTCCTACTGAGTGGACAGGATCCTGTGATGTAGAATGAGGGCAATTCTTAGAGAAAATTATGAAAAAGTTTATATTTTGTCAATTTTGGTGTATGAATAAACACGATAACACAATCCCACCAAATGCCATGTTACGGTTGTATGATCAATCCCCATGGTAAGTAAAATGGAGTGTGGCACCTTATAGCACAATACTTTGATCAGGCATGGATCCAGATTTCTTCAAGAGGGGTGGGGTGAATTTCGTGATGTGAATCGATTACAGACAGACCGATCCCTATGTGCGCGCATGCAACCGGGAAATCCGTATGAGAACATAGCCAAATAAACCGTATATCAATTATTCGTCTTCAAGCAGTAGCTATCTACGACGAAGGATCCTCGTGGGACATTTACCCACGCGTGACGACAAAACAATGTAGCTACAAACAGGGGCGTCGATCCGTATTGACAAGTGGGGGGGGGGGACACATCGAATGCAAATGACCATCTAAGCGGAGCGCCAGCATCGGTTGGCGCGAAGCGTACCAAGAACATGTCAGATTCTCGTACCCTCCAGATCGACGGAAATGGCACTTGCCAGGCTCAATAGCACCGTCTACTTGTGTGATTTGAGTAAAAGACACACCAAAAACTTGTCATTGTGCATACTAAGATGATTTACCGAATTATATCACACATGGTATTTTTTATTACCTTTTCTACTCTGGCTTTGTTTGCTAGGGATCCAGGGGTCTACCGAACAGGTGGGATCGAAGGGAAAAAGCCATAGGCGTACGGGACTCATCCCAATTCGGGAGCAAAAGAATTTAAACCCGAATTTGACAAGTCAGTCATCGGAACGGGCCGTCGCGCGCGAAGCGCGCGAAATTTTTTGCAAGTTTTCCGGCATTTTATCGAAAAAGTCTGCAAAAAAAATACCGCATTTTTTCACTTTGCTTTTTTCCTTCCCAGATTTTCCACAAATTTTCATCTCAGAAAAATTGGGAGGGGGGCAGTCTTCCCCCAAGGCTCCTGAAATTATTCGAGGAACCAAATGCTTTGAAGCATTACATCGCATATTTAGCCTACAACACCTTGATAAAAACGACATTGCGCGCAAAACAAATGATGCACTTGGCTATTCGATTTAAAATTCGAGAATTCGGTATGAAACATGGGTAATCCTTCGAATTCGGCCCTGTCGGGTCCAGATCTTCAACTGGGGTCCACACCTGGAATTAGTGGACCTAAGACAATTTCCAACGCGATTTTTGTTTTGGTTAGACAAAAATTCGAATCAGTTAGAGTGATCACAAAATCGGGCAGGTGCCTATTAATTTTATTACGGTCCGGAAAAGTATGGGGGGGGACTAACGATATGATATCCCCCCCCCACCAATTTGAAAGTGGGGGCATGCCCCCCCCCCCGGTCCCCCACCTTTGGGACGATCCATGGGAGACAAACTCTGCCGACGGAAATGTTTCTTCAGCTCAAAGAGATGTTTGTTTTCGCGCAAACATTCAAAAGCGCGATGCGCTCTAACGGGGGAATCACCCCACAATGTCGTCGCCAACTCATATAGCATGGACAGCGCAATTGTACCCGTAAATAATAGTAGAGTTCGCCGTGCCTAGATACGCGATAGCTTTTGAGGAGCTAAGGCTACCTAACATAACAACCCTCCACATGGGTGCTTCTTCTGAATGTGGGACAGATGGCAGAGAGGCTTGGTTCAACTTTAACTCAATTAACGGCTCAGGCCGGCAAAAAAAAATCCTCTCGAGATTTTTAGGGGGGGGGGGGCGCGTATAACTAGAATTAGTAATAACTGAACCTCAGCAGGCCATCACATTACCAACTTATCTGATCGTCATACAATTTTTATTGGTATAAGTTCGGGAAGAGGCTTAACGATACTGTGCTGTGTAGTGTGTGTGTGGGGGGGGGGGGGGGGTGAGGTGGGGGTGCGGTGTGACACGATGCTAGCGTGTGTCAACATTCACGGTAGCAGATGACCGACGGCCGTAGGAGCTATGGTTCATGTGTTTGGCACATTATGTACAGACGGCTAGTAGATGAGCTAATTGGAATTCCAACGTAAAATACGCTAAATAAGTATTCAAATAGGCATGTTTGCGCAAATTTATGACGAATTACCGCGAAATTTGTTGAGGTCAACAGAGGTCGAAGTATGGTGAAAGCTTGTGAGTACGATAATTATTCGTCGAAACGATGTCGAGAGATCATACCGGAAATCAATGGATGCTATATGGAGCATAGATGATCCCTGCTGTTTTGAGGTCAGGTCCAAGATCACCAACAGAGGTCAAAGTCTGCCAAGCTTGTGGGCACAACAATTGTGCAACGAAATTATGTAAAGAGTTCATATACGTGGCACGAGGAGTTGCCAGGTGGAGTATAGACGATCCCTATTTTTCAAGGTGAGTTCCGAGTTCATCGAGGATCAACAGAGGTCGAACGTCTGAAAATTTTGTGAGCATGTTACTGTGCAACGGAATGATGAAGAGAACTCACATACTTAGCACGAAGGGTTGCCATTTTGAGTAGACGATCCTTATCGTTTGGGGGATCGGGTTTAAGTTCACCTAAGGTCTATTGCAATCATTCTGAAAACCTTAAACACCATAACTTTTTTAACCAAAAGAGGCGAGGAGGTACGTTAACGGGTAACCTTCCTACTATACCGAATAATCTCTCCATCAAACTTAGATTGTCCTTTTTCACAGGCAACTTTCAATTTTTGGGAGAAATCGTCACATCCCTAAACCTATTTTCCCTTATCGAGGTATCCCAAGTGTTTGATTCTCTCCTGAACACTCCCGGTATGATCAAGTGTATGGGGCTGTATCAACAGTAGAGTGTGCTGAATACCCTCTCCACTGAAGACTTTGTCATTGGATCTACTACTCTGTGAGTGGCACTCCCCATCAACATAGGAGTAGGCAGAACAATCCACTGTCTCATAACTCGAAAATGTCGGGACGCTAGATAGCCTGCCCTATACCCGCCCCAAAGTTCGCTAAATCTTTCCAGAAAAATTCATATAGGAAAATACTCTCATTCAATATACAGGATTACATTATTCAAAATGCTCTCCTGATTTTCAAGAATATCTCACAGAAACAGCAGGTGGGGTTTTACCAGAAATCAACCCCAAATAATACCAAAAGCAATAGTACAAATTTCAATAGTAAATAGTTTTCAATAGTTTTCAATATTTTTTTTTTTTTTTTTGGGGGGGGGGCGGTTGTTGCATACAAATCGCGACGTAAGATTCTCTCTTGTCAATAGTACAAAGCAATAGTAACTTCCAGCTTGATCGGACCAACCATTCTGGACTTGATCACAAGGTTTTCAAAATTTGACCTCTGATTTTCTTTGACCTGACCCCAAATCAATCGGGATCATGTACTCACCGCAAGGTACACATATACCATATACTAAGTCATGGCGTCATCCATCTAGTTACCGTGAGTACAGGTCCTCCATACATACAAACACACACACGCGCGCGCACTGACAAGACTGGATAGATTCCTCGACTGAAGTCAAGGGATGGAAAGTCATGAACACAACGAAATTCTAACATAGTATACTGTTCCATATAATTGCTGCACAGTTCCATAAAGACTCCCTATTCCTGCCATACACCTGTACATTGAATACCAAACTCAGCTGTTTTTTTTTTGGTGGGGGGGGGGCGGTTGTTGCATACAAATCGCGACGTAAGATTCTCTCTTGTCATTATTGTCTTTTTTTCTCTTTTTACAGATTATGCTCATAATGTGCCTTGCCCATTTGGCCAACGTTGCTATCGTTTCGGCGGGTGGTGAGTTTAAATAGACAATGTCACCATTTTGTATCCCGCCGGACTTGTGGAACAGACAGACTTGTGGAACAGTAAAATATGTTTCGCCACAGGGATATCCACGAAATTCCGTATTTTGACCTATACTATCATTAAAAAAAAATTGTAGTTTTTGTATAAGTTTATACAATAGTGTACTACAGTATGAGTAGCCTCAGTTGCTGGAAAGGAGAACATGAAATAGAGGCTGAATGGAACTTTAGGTGGGGGTGGGATATATCACACGGAGGCAGCAACTTACAAATTGCCTACCCCTCGTCTGTCCCTGCTCCAATTAATGGGTAAGCATTGGGATGAGTGCCAACGAGAAGGCAACATGTACCATTTGAAAGTATCCGGTATGACCCAACGAGATTCGAACCCAGATCTCCAGGGAGGGGGCCGACGCCCTGTGCCAACCACTCATACTCGGTGATTTATTTATCAGAATATATTGTAATGTCAGCGTGAATGACCTCGAATATTCTCAGTATGGATGCTCCACTGGTCCGTCAGCTCCGCTTAGGCTCTCATTTTGGTCAATCTTGTCCCGGGCGAACCTCTATTACTACTCCGATTAGCTAACCAGTATCCCCATACCTGGGTTAGCTTCTCCGTGCTGTACATCGGCAATTGTTATCTGGGGTTATCACTGAGTCTGGTTATAAGTAGTTCATCTCTCCTCATTCACTGTTGGCAGAGTAGTCTTGGGTCACTGGGTCATTGAATACTCTCATTATTGAATCCCTCAGTACTTTTTATTATTCATTAATATAATTAATGTCATTTGCCTGACTGCGTAATCGCACTTTCAGTTTCGTTGTTTCGGTCGGTTAGGTTTTTTCCCTCGATATTTTTGTTGTTACATCCTGTAATCGTCACCGACTACATATCGCCTGGGTATAAGGGAGGCGAGACGATAATGTCCCTTCAAAAGTGTATTCAATTCATGAAGGCTCACGGTATTCTGTTCGCACTGCGATACGATACGATAAATTTATCGGATGAAAGGTTCACACTTGTGCGATGAAAATGGTCGTACGATAATTTCATCCCCCTTTGTCGCTTCAGGCGGTGGAATAGCTTGGTCGGCAGAAATTTTGAATACCAAGAATTGTAATTTCAAAGCAATTCGAAGCTTGTGTCTGTCTCAGTTCTTGTAGGAGGCGTGAAATAGTGTTTATCGACCCATTTTAAAGCAACCAACAACAGTTACAGCCTTTTCTCTAGAGTTGTGGGGACATCACGCGCAAATGGGGACACCTGATTAAACCGTTTTATGGACATTACTGAACTTCATTCCATACATTAAATTTCTTCATGATTCATTGCCGAAAACACAATCAATTTCATGGGGCGATGCCCGGAAGGCACTTAGCTGCCTCCATCCGACGTTCCATCAACCATACTCCTTCTGAGGCAAGTGACCAGGCTGGAGTTGTCCCTCCCCCCCCCCCCCCTGACTCTCCGAGGTACGCGCAGCTGCGACGATCATGGAGCTACTTGGCCGTCCCAGCAGATGCTCTACCAAGGCGGTCTCGTGGAGGACAGAACACGGTGGACGGTATCGTCCCCCGGGAGGCGCGCCATATGCCCAAGAAGCGCAATTGACGATCAAGACGTAAGGCAGTGACCTCACCATTCCCGCCTACCCTTTCGTTGGACACTCAGTCTTAATTAGCATCGGTATCCAAGAATCGTCGAAGTGAGGTAGCCAAGAAAGCATTCAGTCTCCGCCTCAGTTTAACAGTGAGCATTCACGCCTCACTAGTTTATAGGAAGACTGGAAGCACATTGAGCGAAAAATGGAGCTTGGCTACTCTGCTCAGAACAAGCATGTAAACTATGCTACGGCCACCTTGGTACCCTTGCTACATTTCTCACTGACCTACAAAATATTATTTACTTTGCGTTAGATAGACATTATACCCTCCCCCCTATAGATTATTCCCGTTTTTGCCCTTTTCGTTTCTTTTCCCGCCTCTTTCTTCACATGAGGGTTAGAGTGAAGTTCCCATTAACGTCAGGCTGTGGTCGACCCCCTCTGGAAAAACTTCCTCCTAACCTGCCCATCTCAAACAGCCACAATACCCACTTCCCCGGACACTCACTACCAACCGCAATCTCTGCTAGCACGTCACATGATAATTGGTGGACGCCGACGCAACATGACCCACACCATTACCTCACTAGTCACGATACTATGTATACCACAGACGCTTGGACGATGGCCTAGGCCAAGTTTGGCCTACTAGGCCATCGATCAAGCGCCTGTGATTGTAATGGGGAGGGCTCCATGGATTTGAACTAAAATATAGTTTTCGTAGGTCCCAGGCATGGCGGGGGCAATAGGACGAGCAGATCATTCATAGGCCATTTCTTCCCAGGGGTACGTCACTACCCAATACATTCATAAAAACTCCTGATTTCATCACTAAAACCCACTTTCACGTCAAACTTCCCCCAATAGCATGTTTGGCGTTCCATACCTTCTGCATTGCGCAAGTTTATCACTGCATTGCGCAATTTGGTCGCATCCGATAAATTTATCGTACGATAAAAGTTGAAATATGTTTCAACTGACTTACGATATCCATCGTATCGTATCGCACAAGTTTGCACAGCCCTTTACGATAGTCCCAAACTTGTAACAACGATATTGGTAGAACAATGGCTATTTACCCATCTGATAATGGATCAGTCCTACACCAATGAATTTCTCACATACCTTGCACTAGATGTTTTTTTTTCTCTTCTATAACAGTCGGAATTCCTCATTTGCATTTCAGACTATAGATATATTATGCAAACTAACACAGTTGATGACTCCACAACACAACCGAACAAAGACAACACTGCAAACTTTTAGAGAAATGAATTATACATATTAGTCACATTAAATGGCTTCCAATGACTCTACTGTTACATTGCTCGATGCTGCTGGTAGACCACATCCCTAAGTTGGGTGAAAATCCAGCCAACTGCCAAAAAATAATCACATAATAACGTATCCAATTAAACTAAGGTACTTTAAATATACTACGCCCAAAATCATCTCATGTAGTAACTTTTCAAGTTGCTATACACCGAACTGTATCACCAATGCCTCTACCGATGTTCCCAGGTCGTCCGGGCCGAATTATTATCCGTCTCGATATCATCATTACAGGCAATTATAGGTGTCAACATCATACATTAATTGTTCTTACTGTCATCAAGCCATCATATCACTCTATTGACAAATTGTTGTTGACATCGTCACAAACGTTATCATCATCAATCCCAACATCCCTATTATTATTATTGATATTATAATTATTATTATTATTATTGTTGTTGTTAATATTATTGTTTTTTTTCTTTCCTGTAGATTGTCCTTGCAGGCAATACCACTGTCGCGGGATACCTGTACTATTGGACGGGGCTAGTAAGTCTGATTTCAACTTTACTCTCAAACCAAGAAATTCTGTCCTTTTCGGCCACCCACACACCACACTTCATAACCTTAGCTACGGTATGTGTGTTAGGATGATATCACGGACTATTTTTTCCCAAGCGATCAGGATGCAGATTTCCTCATTCTACAACAGTATTAGCTTGGCCACACACAGAACAGGAAAGAGTGCACACCTTTAGTGCACTGCCACGGTAGTCAATCATAGTTACGTACAGCTGTGCTAGGAAAGGTCACATTATAACGATTTCTGCTGCACAATCTTTTTAAATTTCAGGCTGAACAAGGAAGAAGGAGACATATGTGGTAATGAATGTCATGGATACTAGAGTATTCCATCACGATACCGTCGTAAAATCAGGAGTGTTTCAAAAGAACTACATTCCTAAGTGACATCCTATGTATTTTATAACTATCGTTTCAGTGTGACCGTACCTTGATCGTGACGATTATATAAAATTAATCGCTTCACACCACGAACCCAATAGCGCTGGTCATACATCAACGATACGATAATGACAATACGGATCGATCCGTGAGCGATACACATCCGATGAACTTGAACATCAGTGACGTATATCAGAGACGTAGGCCTATTATAAACACGAGCCGCAGACTTACCTAACTAAACAAGTTTATTATGTCTGTGACGTCATTTTCCTGCTGATCTCTGGTTACTTTCTCGCACATTCCTAAAAATGTATATGTTTTATCGTTTCTTTCAGACAACCACGAGTGAATGAGAACTGCCTCGGTCATTCCGCCTGCATGGTACCCTCATACACTAATGACGGGGTTAACAATGAAGGGCGATGGTAGCGATCACGTAATTACGGTGACGGAAAATCATCAAGGATTGGCAATTAACGTTCGATGAACATGTTTCCGGTAAAATAAAATGAGATATAGTTAATCAGAATCCTTGCCCCTGTCTCACTGTATACAGCAGGATGGACTTCACATGATGCATTTGCACTACTGATTGACCAGTAATCATCACATCATCAATCGTCATCATCATCCTTATCTCCTTCATTGTAGTCACTATTATCATCGTTGTTCATTATTAACATCATCATACACACTCGGTTCCATTCAGGGTTCAAATTGAAATTAATTCATTTCAATACCCCGCGGTCTTCGAACACATCATTATAGGCAAATATAGGTGTCAACATCATGGCTTTAATGTTCCCACTGTCGTCGATACAATCATTATCAACCCGTATTATCAACATCGTTGTTAACACCTTCATAAACGTTACAATCATCAATCTCAACATTCCAATTTTTATTATTATTATTATTATTATTATATTATTATATTATTATTATTATTATTATTATTATATTATTATTATTATTATTAGTTTAGTTTAGTTTAGTTTAGTGAGGAAGGGTCGAGGATGGACATAGTCCGCATGACCGACCCTGAAACCACTACCCCAAAATTGCAAACGAGCCCAGAAGCTACTCATTCTCCCACAATTTTTGAAGAATAAATCAAGGGCGTTCGTGAAGGCATTCACACTACTGGACATAACAATATTTTCCCGGAAGGCTATTCCACTCGTTTATGACTCTCTTGAAAGAGTGTTTCCGAAGGTCCAATTTACAGCGAGTACCGTCGAGCTTGAAGTGGTTGCCCACGAGTATAGTCACATTGGAAACTCCAAAGAACCAAACCAAAAGAAGGTCAAAACATCAAGTCTATGGACAACTTTGAAGACCTGGATCAAATCACTCGAACCCGCCCTCAGCTCCATTGAAGTCAGCCCAGTCGCCTGGGTCTTTCCTCGTACGGGGAATCTCTCAGCTACTGATTAATGCGGTCGCCCTCCTCTGAACATTTCAATCCCACTGCTTATCTTCACGAAATCAGGGTTCCACACTTGGACTGAGTACTCGAGGGAGTCTCACTCACGGTTGCTTGAAGAGGCCTGAGAACTAAATCCTCATCCCAAGGAGTGAAATGCCGCTTTATCAGCCAAGAATCCAATTGCTTTCCTTGCAGCTTCAGCACACTGCTTAAATTTTCAACGAAGCCTCGAAGCACACACCGAGATTCTTTTCCGAGTCCCCCACCTGAATATCCTGACCAAGGCAACTGAATGAGGCATTCCATTTTTGGAAACCACCATCATGTACTGTTACACTTGCCAGCGTTGAAGAACCTCTGCCATCAGAAGACCACTTGGAAATCAGTTCAAGATCATTCTGAAACCATTTTACAATCGTCCGTCCGACGAGACCTCTCGGTAGAACTTTGTTTCGTCGCAAACTTGTTCACTCTGGTGGCACTGAATTATCAGATTGTTTTAATGTAGTCCCCAGGAAACAGTATAAACCCAGAAAGTGATCCATGTGGAACGCTACTAGTGACCTTCTGCCAAGTGAGCACACCGTTTAATTACAACCCGTTGTTCCCTGTCGTGAAGCCACCCTCGAATCCACCTGAGGACATTCCCGTCATACCAAAACTCGCCATTTGATCACCAGACGTTTTATTGGGGACTTTCTCAAGCTTTCTGAAGTCCAGAGTATATCAACAGCGTTGCCTCGGTCAACAGCATATAGTAACATCTTCCATGAATTCTAAAAGATTATAGACAAACACGAACGCCTTTTCTGAAACCCATGCTGGGAAATGCTAATCAGATTCGTCCCATAGAACTAATAAATACTAAAAAAAAAAATTTCTTTTTTTTTGCCTTTTTTATGGCCTTTCTATCGATTTTCGAATATGGGGCTACATTACAAAATCCTATAATTATAACATATATCCTCAACGTTGTACCAGTAAACTGGTAAATGGAGTGTAAATGGAATATAAATATATTTTGGAGTTTAGAGTTTCTCAATCTCTGGAGGTCAATGCACTTTTTGTTCTTCTTTAATATGCACTTCCAACCTCTAGGAAGAAATTTAGTTTATATTAAGCGTTTCGTAAGTTAGAATTGCTTTGTTAATTCTACTAGTAAAAATATAAAACTTCAAAAGATATACAATGCTATAACAAATGCATCTCTTCTCGTAGTACCGAAAAAAACATTTTCAAATTAAACATTAACATGTCGGACCTAAAAGAGCTCAGAAAAAAAGTCTGTTCCCAGATAATCCTACTTCCTGACATGCCAAAATAAGTGGTTAATGTTTCTATGATTCAAAGCAGAAGTGCAAACGGGGTTGGTTATCACGTTTATTTCATTGAGGACAAAGGGTCGTGGAAGACATCCGAGGATAAACTGGTACTGGAAGAAACGAACTTTAGTGTCTCCTTATTTTTTTTTTGTTTTTTTTTGTAAACAAAGTACATGAGGAAGGGACCACATAATTCCTAAACAAAAAGGGCAACCTCCAAGCACAAGAAAACTAAAAAACAAAGAGGAGAGATCCAGCTTGTGAATTCTACGCTGAACCGTTGGAGGCAAAATCAGGAGAAATACATCCGAGGAAGCCTATTCCAGGCACGCGAAGTGCGAGGGAAAGGAAAACGGAGCGAGCATAGGTTTCGGTTGCGATGACGTGGAAGATGTGACCGAAACGGGTGGCTGGAAGAAGACGAGCGAGTCTGGCGAGTAACCTCGAGTAAAGGAGGAACAGAATCCCCAAGTCAGAAGAACATTGACCTAAAAAATAACGGTAAAGGAGGAGGAGAGATGAACAGATCTGGATGGGATGGATCAGAGATTAAAAGTAGAGGTTAAGATGCTCATCGTTGATGAGACGAAATGGCGTTTCTCTGAATACGATCAAGGACAGTGAGAGAGGATGGCGAAGCTACACCCCAAAATGTATGGCAAAAAACCTATTCCATTTAGGGAGCGAATTTGGGCTTTGTAAAGCAAGAAAGAGCTGTTGTGGGGTGAAGTATTTCCTTGTTGTTGGGCGGAATAAGAAGGCCAACTTCTAGAAGCATTAGTAGCGTTAGACTTGATATGGGAGAGTTCCAGGAAAGGGTTGTTGCTGCATTTCATACCAAGGATATTAAGAGAAGTAGACGGGGGGAGGATCTGGTCAGCCATGAAAAAATGAGGCTGGTGCATCAGAAACACGCAGACCCAGAAATCAGCAAGTTTAGTTTTAGATTGGTTGGAGGTAACAAGATTAGCAGTGACCCAGTTCAAAATAGAATGAGATCAGTGTCGCTGAATTGGCAACTAGGGCACGTTGTGACAAATCGTTCCTTCCGCGTCCGGGGGCGAGGAAGCACAGAGGAGTGGGAAGGTAGAATCATCAGCAAAATAGTGAAACCTATAGAAGGTAGAGCTAAGAAGATCAATGATAAAAATGAGAAAGAGTGTAGGAGAGAAAACACAACCTTGAAGAACACCCAGCAGTGATACAGGAAAGGTCGCGGAGAGAAGCCCATCAACCCTAAACAGACGATATGGACGACCGTAAAGGAAACTGGCAGTCAGTCAGAGGGTTAGAAGGGGGCTGAAACCAATGCAGTATTGGCATAGGAGTCGGGCGTGCCAAACCACGGTCAAAGGCCTTAGAGATCTCAAGGGCAATAGCCTACTTTCACCGAAAAACAATGGCTTGGGCCACTTGAGGTGGACAAAAGAGAGTAGGGTCCCCAGTAGATTCGGCCATGCCGGGAAACCCCTACTGGTGGTCACTGATGAGAGAGGGAAACTCAGAAAAGTTCAAAACATGCTTGTTTAATATAGTTTCCATAACTTTGGAGAGGACCGAGCTGATGGCAATCGGCCTGTAATTGGAGGGGTTGATTGTCACCTTTTTTAGGGACTGGGCAGACATAAGCAGTTCCCACACAGAAGGGTAGCATCCCAGAGAAAAACAAAGGCGGTTAAAGCTTGCTAAGGATTAGGCGCAAGTTCGGGGGGCACACTAAGGGGGACTATGGAGGAATAATGCCATCAGGACCAGATGCCTTGATTAATGTCTAAACTATGAGTGTTTGGCGGAGACCATGGCGAGTAGTGAAACAAAATCCAAGATCGTTTCACAAAAGCAGGCAAAGAGATGGAGGAGGATGAGCATCTGTTGTAAATAATGGAATTAGAAGAGAATAGATCGGCAAAAGTATTAGCTTAAGAGTGGATCACTAGCCAAAGAGCCTCAGGTTTGACAGCGGAGGGAATTTGGAAGTATTGAAATTCTGGGACAAAGATTTGGCCAGCGACCAAAAATGAACGACTACCAGAAAGGCAAGATGAAAGTAGATTAGCCATACGTAAATGACAAGAATTTTTTGCCTAATCGATAGTTCAGAGCACACATTACGAGCAGTCACATAGGCTTGACGGAATCAGGTGAAGGAGACGATAGCCAAGCTCGAAAAGTCCGGTTCTTCTCTGGGACGGCAGTTAGTACATGATGGTTGAACATGCAGGTGATGAAGAGGAGCCTGATCTTAAAGTGTTAGGGAATAAAGGTGTTCATTCTTAAAAGAATAATTTCCCGAAATAGCGAAGCAGAGGTTAGAGGGGTATTGAGAAGGTAGTTTCATCCAAGGGGAAGACTGAAAAGAACCCCCGAAGACCAAACCAGGTCAGCGTTGGAGTAGTTCCAGAGTTCTGCCTTTGGTGGGAGCCTGCATATAGGAGTTAGATGGATGAGGACAGGGGAATGAGGGCAACGGTCAGAGGAGCCCATAGGGGAGAGACAGTGGCGGACTGTAAATAGGGGCTGAGCTAGTGAGAAAGAGATACAACAAGTTAGCAGAGTCCGAGGTTTCAGATCTGGGATAAGGGTGGGAGAATTGATGATCGGGTGAGACCATGGTAATAGCAAAAGACTCAGCTTCGAACCAGCTATATAGAGCCGTTAGAGGTACTGAGGCCTTCTGAGTTAATGGACATGAAATCACCCCAGTTATAGCAATTTCCAAGTTCGTATATCGTTGAGTAGTAATTCAACAGCCAGAGTGAGATGAGAAGAGAGGCTCGTGATATTCAATTGGCTGCGACGGTAAAACACAACCGAAAACCTTAGTCAAGCGAGAAGAGAGACTTTGAGCCAGAGAAGTTGAACGTCGTCACAACAGAGACATCATTAGAAGGCGGCGGACGAGGATGCTGGGTGGACAAAGGCGCACACCCAGCCTTCTTAAAATGAAAACAATCATGAAGAATATAGTTGCGGACACTGGAGATGTGTTAAATCAAGAGGTTGATTAATCTGTGTTTCAGTAAAAAAAGGAGAGGAGGATGCTGGGCCATGAGGAGTTGGTGACTGGTTGAGAATTGCGGTGGAGACCGGTATATCGCCAGAAAAGGGGGAGAAAGAAAAAAGCGACAGAGTCACGTGAGGGGCTGCAGAGTGTTCGTATGAAAAACTGAAATAAACCATGAGAAGGTAGTAAGAAGGGAGGACAAAGGGAGGGCAAGTGGAAAACCCACGGCATCCGACAAGACACAAACAAAGACAATTCGGAGAGCACGGACGTCGAGTGGGCACCCCGAAACACCGACCTAGGGTGACACCGAGTCGCGAACTAGCAGAGGAGGGTGCTCGGGATTTTATACTATTACATGACCCAAACATCTTGGAACAATCGAGACTTCCGCTTGTAAAAATATCTTTCCATTTTCCAGCAGCCGGCTTTGTGATATCACGTTAAGGAATATTTTATAGTGTACGACAGAATTAGACGGATGAGTGGGTACTCCCATAAGAGGCCTGAACGGTCGCCAGGCGACTGGAATGCGTGTAGTAAGCCGTTTAAATTGATGAATGGGAAATTTGGACAGTGGCATTTAGAATAAGTTCATTATACTGGAGTGGTCAGCCTTGTTTGACAAATCCCTAACATAAAGGATATTTGAATGTAGCACCTTCTATACCAGATAAGTGTCATTGATTTGATACGACTATTGTTCCGCTTCATCTGATCACATTAATTTGCAGTTGGTTCTTCAAAAGTAAGATCACTCCATGCAAACAGCAATTTAAAATGGAATTCATTTTTAATTTTCGTCAGTAGATCTTCCCCCTTGAAAATTACAGTGAATAAAAGGTTTGCCTACACTTTTCAAAAAGTAGTTAAAAAGTATCTTTCCAATTCCCTTCCAGTATGATCAGTGTACCTCTTAACACAGGCAATTTTGTTACTCTTTATAAAATCAAACACAACCTCAACCATTAATGCCACCCTCGATGGTGACTGTGTAAAAATAATTCTTTTAATCTTATCCTTCCCATTCCAAATAAATTTAAACAGCAAGCCATTCAGTTCCCTTAAAAAAGGATTCTGGGGGTATATATGAAAAAGAACACTAGCTGTGACAAGCAAAACTTTTCATATAGTCATTTTACCGATAGGAGTAAGGTCTCGTGCGACAACAGATTCAAAAGGCCTTTAAGTCGGCGATAACTTTGGCAGATATATGTTAAAGCGAAAAAGGATCATCCCGATCATTCTGAAATGGTGTGACACGAGGGCCCTGATTAGGGCCACGCGAAATCGATATGTTATACCGAAGAAGGTAGTTGTAAATTGCGGAAGAGTGACACCCAATTTGGGAAATAGACTTGATTATAAAATGACTTTCAAGGCCGGCATAACACCTAAAATCCTCCAAAATTCGATAACCCTTTTTAACGATTGGTCATCATATCCAAGAAAAAAATGTCGTGTCATCGCATACATTGATAGTTTTATAATCGCGTAACATCTCAACAGGAACCACTTGAAAATACGATCGTTACGCAGTTTATTGGATAAAATTTCGCACACATAAAAATAAATATGGGCTCAGGGGGACGCCTTGCAGATCCCCTTTTCAATCAGAAAAAAGCCAGAAGACACTCAGTTGTTCAAAACAAAGGCGGAGCTATTAGTATAGAACGCCTTAACCCAGCGAATAACGTCATCACCAAAATTAAAAGAACACAATACATGATGTAAGGAGTCCAGGTGACCACTATCAAAGGCCTTCTAGAAATCAATGAACAGAAGATAAACCTGGTATTGGATTATCTTCTGGCATATTGTATGGTAGTATCTAGAATGGGCGGATATTTTCACCTAGCTATGTGGTTTTTAAGGAACCGTTTGATCAGAATGAATAATTCCTGGCAATTACGTCCTTAATTCTCTTGGCCAAGCATGAGGCAGTATTTGTAGTCAAACATTTCAACGGGTTTGGCCTCCAATTGGGTAATATAATTAGGGTTTTTCCCCTCCTTTGGAAGTAAAGTAATGATACCTCTGCCTTGTTCCTGGGACATCTTTCCAATACAACATAACCGGAATTTAAGGACATAACAACGAATTGTTTAATTTCTGGCCAAAAAACTTCATAAAACTCAACTGCAAAACCGTCACTACCAGGACTTGCCAGATTTCATATCGTAACGCTGACAGCACGATTTTCATCAAAATCCCTCGCATGATGCTCTCACAAATCTTCGATATCATGGGGATTTCTAAGTTGGCTGTAAAGCTAACATCACATGGAATGTTGCTACGAGAGATATAAATGGTGATTAGAATTTTTCTGCTCATTTAAAATAGCAACGGGATCAGTGATATCTCACCGTTGTCATTCGTCAATAATTTAATAGCTCTCTTTTCATAATTTGCGTTTTCTAAATTAAGACATACTGGGTTATCCTATCGCCATGACTCACCCAACTTGCCTGGACGGATCAAATGCCTTCAATTTTTCTCTCATAATATCATCAAGTCGAAGCTTATCATTTAAAATTTGTTGCCTAAGAGCGGGCGAGGGGTCACAATTAAAACGTGGTTCCAAGCTAGCCAAGATTTTTTGCAATTCTGAATCCAATTCTCGTGTTTATCGAGGACTTTCTCTTGAATATGCTATGACCAGAACAGAATGAGAAATTTTAAATATTCCCAAAAGATTGAGGACTAAAACGAAATTAGATCCCAATTGATTCTGCGTCATTGATAATTTTTCGGATCTCTGAAATATAAATACCGTCCTTCAACCGTGGAACATTTAGTTTCCAATAACCAGGACCTTTCTTGACGTTAGAAGTTCGTATTTTAAAATAACAGCATTGTGATCGGAATTAATCTCTGCCAGGTATAACCGTCGTTGCAATACGTACGTAGGAGACGATATAAGGAAAAAAGTCGAGCCTACAGCAAAGTCCATCACTACTATTGAAGACCAGTAACTGGTTCTTAGTTGGATTTCTCTCCCTAAAAGAATCAACTAATCATCCAACTCATACAATCTAATAGTACTTCTCTAGCCCTAAACTTTGTTCTCATGATACCTCCAAGTTGTCTTTAGCCAAATCGAGACTAAAAGTAAATCACCGCCCCATATAGATTAGCACAGTGAAATTAGAAGACGGAAGTTCATAGCTATTTGGAAAAAAGATGGACTATCTCATTGGGGGCGTAGACATTCACAATGGTAAAGATAACGTCATCAATATCCATATCTATCATAATATAAACGGCCTGTTCATCAAAGGCTTGTGTCACAACATTGAAACTAGGGGAAGGTTTGGAACAAAACAGCGAAAAATGCGCTTCTCACAAAGCAGCAGGAGAAGAGAGACTTCCACCCCACTCATTTCCCCAACAATGTGAGCAACTATTGACACAGTGCGTTTCTTGCAATAAGGAAATGTCAAATTTTTAGTATGCGCCATGTGCATACTTTTTCTGTTTTTGGGGTTCATTCATGCCACGGCGTAAGCTACAAAATTGTAGTACGTCAGGCATTAAAAAAAAAAGCGAAAGAAACGAACAAGAACGCCTGAACAAACAACAAAACGGGTAAATCCATCGTCAGCGTGTGGATTCACGAGGAACAAACAAAAGATCACAGGGGTGAAACCAAGGGATATGATGCGGTATACACGCACCCCACAAAAAAAAAAGGGAAAGGGCAAACCTGGATGTCTT
Organism: Sclerodactyla briareus; assembly: GCA_026419785.1. Lineage (NCBI taxonomy): Eukaryota > Metazoa > Echinodermata > Holothuroidea > Dendrochirotida > Sclerodactylidae > Sclerodactyla > Sclerodactyla briareus. The sequence continues at coordinate 181,279 of JAODTK010004999.1, read as the reverse complement.
CCGGAACCTTCACCACAGAGGGATGCACGGGAAGTGAAAGCTATTCTTCCATGAACACCAGGAAGAGCAATTGGAGGGATGGACCAGAATAATTGCAGGATTATGAGCCTTGGCCGAAGTAATAATCCTCACCATAGCTTCCTCTCCATCTTCCAGCATAGAAACGGAGCTTCACGCCACTCTCATAGAAGGATTTGACTTTTGGCGACCATCGCTTCTTTTCGGTAAGGTCCCGCTTCGTTAGGTCATCCACGATGAAGAAAGAGGGTCCTTCAAACGGTCTCGTCTCGGCTTCATGATCTTACCTTATGCGAGTGGGACACGACTTTGACAACATAGTGCCGGGCTTTCCATTCTTTCCCGCCGGCTCTGAAAATTTCTCGATTACAACATCGTTGGCAAATGGGAACTTCGAGATGACCTTGCTTTTGACGAGGTTGGTACAATCTTCTCTGAGGACGCATCAGTCCGAGACCGGACGTTAATCTGCGAGATTGTCTTCCATTCGATGAATCTCTTTCCTTGAAAATGCTACCTCGATCTTTCAGGCGTCTCTCTCGGCTGTGAACCATTCTCATATATTAGGGAATGATGACTGATGTCTCTCTAATTTAGAAACAAGTTCGTCCAGCTGATCGATGGCTTCGACCAGATTGGTCTCCAGAGCTGGCACCCCTCTCTCGAAGTCTTTCTTAAGTGCCTCTTAAAAGATTCGAACGCATCTGCCCCCAGCTGATAGACTATGGGCGGAGTTCGACGCCGATCTCTAAGTCAGGTTCTGAGTCTTGGACTCGACGGTCGTGGAACTGGATCTCTAGGCGTGCCTGGACCTTACGCTTCGGCAGTAGGGTTACTCTGTCTGAAGTTCGTGAAACAGGGTCAAGCTCTATGGCTCCGTGTAATAGGTCCGAAGCCAGCTTTGGTGGGTTAAACATCAAAGTTTCGCTATCTCCAGCTGCCCAAAGCCTCCCTCTTACCATAATTGATGAATATACCAGTTCCCCAGGATGAGAAGGTTTATTTTACCAAATATTATATCATGTATTATTATTATATTATTTAATTATTATTATTACTATTATTCGGTAGTCACCCTGTTTTTGATTGCTCGGATCTTACATGCCAACACAGACAGACTTAGTTACATATCGTGATATGAGTAACAACATAACCGAAAAAACACAAATTATTAACAAGGAACTGAAATTCTCAATGCCTTTATGTCTTGGGCCTTATTCTTATCATAGACTGGAATCCGTTCTCAAGCCTGCAGATAAATATAAAAATACTTGGCATAAAATATTGTAAGATGGTATGTCTCTTGCATTTTCTGTACCCAAAACACACATTGTCATAGTCTAGGGTATCTGAATTGAACAGATCACGCATTTTTCTCCTACATTCGCAACGTTTACACTGCGAGAACAAATGAGAAAACGATTACACTGCCTCACCGCAGACGGTATAGTTACGGATTTATTACATGAATTCTCAAGGAAATGGTGTGATATAATTCTATGGATGAATTTATATGAAAGTATTATAATTTTGGATCTCGAATACCATCAATATATGAAAAATCTGCCCCAATCCAAATCTCACTTTCGAGTTCTTGTTCCCATTTCAAGCAACAACTTGGTTTATAACATTACAATTCCAGAAAAATGTCATACGCATAACGACCGGCCTTTTTCTTACAAACTAATTGCGCCAGCGTCTCTTGTTGACTAGATATGCGAACTGGCGACCCCAGTAATCTCCCAGACGACCTCCAATCCGAAGGAATGGCATGAATAATTCCATTCAGCTTTGTAAACGGAAAGTGTGGACAGTTGAATCGACCAATAACTCATTATAATGAAGGGGTCTTCCAGTCTCGTGAAAAAAAATCCCTTACATACCGAACGTTAGCATTATAACACTTCTTACACCAGATAATCTGGTTGTTAACCTTGATAAAGCTATTGTTCCAAATGAGCTGATCACCGAATTTAGATGTTGAAGTAACAAAAGTGAGGTCACTCCATGCGCAACAGCAGCTTAAAATAAATTGATTTTTCACTTTCTTGAACAAGTCTATGCCTCAGAAGTTACAGCTAAAAAGAATATGTTTACCAATAGACTGGTTTGATTTTGAGGAAATATGACTGCACGAGGCATTTTGAGGAAAAGCAAACAAATAGGTGATTCTGAACTGTATTTTGTCTGAATATCAATATCTTGTTTGTGTTTCTAAAAATCGTCTGATTAGGTCCGTAATTGAGGTCAAAGGTCAATAAGTGTAAATTTCCTCTTTTTCACGAGAAATGATTTATTTTACCTCTTTAATACACCGGTGTGACTAATTTGGCAATTATCTTTTATAATAAACCACGAACAGTCTATCCAAATATCGAAATTAATGCAGAGGGAGCGCCACTGGCAAATTGGGGGAAGGGAGGGGGGGGGTGGATGAGAGGACTTCCCTACTTTCCGGAGATTTCAAAATGACTCCCTTGAAATTGTCTAAAAATCCATTTGAGCGAGAGGTTCTCTGAAGAGAGTATGGTGAGGTCCACTTCTGTCTAACTACAATTCTCAAAGTCCCCTCCTCCCACTTTTCAAAGGCTGGCGCCACCGCCGCCGGAAACTATAGCCGTTAGCGCAATAACTCTTTGATGTTTCATCCGATTGATCTAAAACTGATTTAACATCTTCGTTCTGGTGAAATTTCGAATGAATTCGAAAGTGGGCATGCCTGTATGTCTTGTGCCCTTGTTTTTTGCATGTTCCACACGAAAATACTGAGTTACCGATTTACATGAAACTTGGTGGGTGGGATAAAAGTTGGTTCCCCAAAACATGACAGTGATTTCAACGTCACTAGAGGTAAAATTTATGTTATTTTTTCTCTGCGAAAATACAGAGTAAGACCGATTCACATGAAACTTGGTGGGTGGTGACGGAAATTTCGAGGTTAATTTTTTCCGCATTTTTCTAACTTCGTCGGATTTGAACACAACTCGGTGGATGTGGACTGTTGTTAGTTCTGAACAATATGAAGATCATATTAAGGTCACAGGAGGTCATTTTGTCATAACTCTCATTCGATTCTTCTACTTAGCGGTTTTTTTTAACAAACTTGGGATATGTGGACTCGGTTGGCCTTGAACAACAGGTAGGGCATTTCGAAGTCACTAGAAGTCAAATGAACATAATTCAATGTGCTTCCTCTAGATGAGGTTCACAAATGCTGTTTCTGCGTGGATATATACGTCGGCGGTTTAACCGCATTTTTTTTTTTTTTGCATCGCACATTCACGACTCACTGTATTGCATGCCTCTGGTAAATTTGAATTTTCCACTTCCCGCAGGACACGCTCACTCATGCACACAACCCTCCTACAGTTACTTAGTTATATGCCTTTGAAGCCGGATTAAGTCGGTGGAGGAAAGGCCTTTCATTTGGGATGAGAAGACCTCTTAACACTCTGACAGGCCAGGCTTTAGGTAGTGGCACGTGTGTGTGAAACCTGGCAGCATCACTTGATAGTGGAATCGAGTCTGATGCCTAGCACCTCGAACAGCTTCGCCCGGGCTTAGTCACAATTCTAGAATGAGCGAGGCGCGAGATGGGACAAGATGAAGCTAGCTGGCATACCTCTCACTCCTCTGACAAGAGTTGGAGACTTCCCAAGATCCTTCAGTAAATGATGGTGTGCAGTGAATAGATCCCATGATACGTTCTTGGAGTGTCCAGAGAAATTATGAAACAGCATCACCATCCCGCGATGGCATGGAATGCTAGGAAGGTTTGATGGACTCCGTCACTGGGCACAAGCTGATCCCTAATGTGTGAATGGAGCAATCTTGGTGTGCCCAGCGTACCAGCCTTAGCCACAACGTCAAAAGTGTGGCAAAAGGACTAACAGGAGATGCGTGTTAAACCTGATTTGAAAACATTCACGCTATCGCTGACCTAACAGAAATAGGAAGGACTTTGAATAAACGAGCAGCAGCATGGGAGAAAAATAGTTTTACATAGCTGGCGCGAATAACAGGAGGTACATGTGGTAAAAGTTTTTCTAGAGTAACGAAGAGAACGGGCAGGTACTACTTGGTCAATTCTTCGCGAATTGTACTCGACAGTTTCTTGACTGTTGTCGGTAATGTGTTCTAAGGTTGAATCATTTATATCGGGATTGTCGCCCGAAAAGTAGACGAACAAAATTTGTAAGCGGGGGGTGTCACATGCATGTTCACTGCTGGGTTTGCTGTTGTATTACCAGTGGCCTACATTCTTGCTACGGTTTTATTACCGGTCTTGGTCGGTTTTCGGCCCGGATCCTACTTTCCGAAGCCAAGACCCATTCATTAGGAATCGAGACCAAAGCCAGCCTAATCGATACTGAGAATAGGTCCCAATACCGGTCTCGAAACCATGCTTCACACGTGAGGCCTAACTAAAGGAACAGAAGTGGCAACAGTGTATGCTAGCTAGCTGGGGCATTCGATTAAGTGCTCCGAGGCGAATGTTGCCCCGAGCAGATGGGGCAAGCCGGATCCTCGGAGTTCATCCTTTAGCGTCCCTGGAGGACTACTGGGGCAAAAACAACACCTGGCAACGGGCCGGCTACCATCTGTGCAGAGCGCCACTCCGTCCACTCGGCTTCTGGAGTGTGCCCACATGCCCGCTATCATGTAGATGAACTTCATTGTTCTTGACCGAAGTAATCAATGTGGGAGCCCGTTGGGCTGGGTATTTTGAGAATTCGTACAAGGCTGAGCCCCCAGGTCTAGAAATTCGGATGGATACTGTTGCAACTTCAGAGGCTGAACCGCCTGTATTTTGTGACGTGCCGGCTATCAAGGAAACTTGTGAGGCATTGGAGCAGTTGACGGGCTGGAAGGCTCCGGGGTTGTGGCATATCTCCACATATTGGCTCTGGACTGGTGACCTGCTGCCCTCGAGTTGTTGCAACTGGCTTCTACTGCTCTGTTTTGGAGCCTGTGGTCATCCCAACGGACTGGGAAAGGACTGCAAAAAACACAGGGGTACTCTCCTCTCAGTAACCAGCATAGTCTTTGCTAGGATCATCCTAAACAGAATCCGTTGTCACCTGCTTGCACACCAGCGTCCTGAGCAGTCGGGTCTCACACCCAAGAAGTCCACTGTCGATCGCATCTTGGCTCTCCGTGTCTGTTTAAGTGAGCGGATGTGGGAATTGGGTAGAGACTTGGGTAGACTCTCGTGCCTTCAGCAAGGTCTTCCATTCTGTGTGTAGGGAGCCTCTCGGGAGACTTTTCGAGCAGCGCGGTGTGCCAACTCGTCTTGTAAACCTGATATCCTCTCTGGATTCTGGAAGTGGGATGCTGTGAGTGTGCAGGTGGAGTCTCTGACTTCTCCCCGTTGTCACCGGTGTGATACAATACGCTGGCTCCAACCCGTTTCAACGGGGATGGACGGGGTCATGGAGAGGTTGTGCATGGTACCGACTGCGGAGTCTCTTCCGGTGGAGTCGGGTTTTGGGAACTGGATCCCCGCATGAAGATGCATTACATCGCCGAGTTTCGGGATTTCTCGGGGTTGATGCCCTTGGAACACTTAGTCGGGAGGCAAATCCGTTGGGCCTCAGGTGTTATAGGCCAAGTGTTGGACGAGAACGTGGGAGTCACCACGTCATTCGTTTACTCGCAGTGAGTCATTAGTGCTTTGATTGGAAGAACCAGATCCGGTGTTTAGCGCGCCAGTGTGCTTCCAGTCTTGCTGCATTCCATATAGTTATGCTTGGACGCTCACTTCTGAGCTGAGACGGCGGTTGGAATCCTATTTCACTTCTCTCGGTTACCGCTGGCCGGATCCACGTATCTAATCCCCAGGGTTCTCGGGCGGAAGGCGGGGTGGTGAAGGTTAGCTGCCTAATTCATGATCGTCAAATGCGTTTCTCTGGCATATGGCCGTCTTTCCCGGCGGACAATCCTGCCCACCGTGACCTGTGTGAACGGGAACCAGTGGGTTGGGCTGACCGCCGGGACGCCCCGTAGCTCATGGTTAGCGCAGCTTCGAAGGTACCTCAGAGAGTTGGAGGAGAAGGACCAGGCCCAGGCCTGGTCGCGGAGAAAGCCGGCGATTGGAAGCGGCGGTTTGAAGCGACGAGGTCCCCAGCAAGGCTCCAATGAGTAACGTGAGTGAGGGGGGGGTGAGTTAGAGAGTGATTCAGACAGTGACGGGGTGGTGTCAGGATTTCCCTGCGGGTGAGTGGAGGAGGTTTTCGAGTGGGAACGTGAAGGTGGCAACACAGGAGATGATGTATGATGGATTTCCGTTTATTCGATAGTTACAGTGCTCTGTTTGATGTGTGAAGGAAAAATGCAAAAATTATTGACTAATAGTAGTTAAGGAAGTAAAAAGATCCGTCACCTGTGAAAAAATACTGGGCGATCTACCCTAATGACTATTAGGTCAAATTGGGAAATAAAATTGATTTGGAAAAGTTTATTCTCAAACCTGCAAATGTTCGTAATCTTTCAAAATTGCAGTAGAGTTAACTTTCGCAAGGAAAGCTCACTGTCTAGTATCGTCGCATTACATGGCAAAGTTTTTTAACTTCAACATCGCCAATATGATTCTGATCCTTTGTTTCTCGTAATTTCTAAGTCAGTAGTATTCTGAATTGTATAAAAGATAGGGACTTCCTTAAAAGGGATCTCTGCATCATCCTTTCAACACTAAAAAATCCAGAGGAAGTCCGTGGATTAATGAACGCATGTAATACAGTTAGGAATAAAACGTTTTTACCCAACGTATATTACTATCACCAAAATTGAATAAATATAGAGTATGATAAAGGAAATTCCAGTATACTAAGGGAATAGACGTTCACCAAGTTGGCAATGGAGTGGATGGCGCGATCATTCCACAATTATTTCAATTTTGTTCGCCCTTAATTAATAGAAGCGAGGGTTAAGGACTTGGCAGACCTCCCGTAACGATCTTGCATACACGACTGATTATGTCATCAATTATTTCCACTTGAGTTTTGTCGCAGTTACCAGCCCAACGGACATCTTGCGTTGAAACGTGATATTCCCGATGAACCTGCTGCTGCCTTTATTATAATATTATACATCACTCGCGAAATTCTGCAGAGCGCCACACTCATCACGGACAACCCAAGTTCAAGAAGGGCTTAAAATAATAATAGTCTTAACGCAAGACTCCCCAACGGCCAACACAATAGGGTCAAGACTGAACAGATAATAGAGTCATAAGTCATGAAGGATGGCATGAATTGTCTGATAAACATAAAAAAAATTTAGTTAAACATATGCAGTACAGACGGGGTTTTGCCCCTTTTCACGTACATGTTCCTTCCATTCCAGCTCATCGTCAAGGACCCACCTAGATAAGGCTACTGTATATTTCACTCAAAAGAGCAGAAAGGGGGGATGTAACTGAACTATGTTGTAGTGATTCCTTGTCATTTCTTGCGAGTTAATATCCAACAACATGACGAGTCTGGTCGTAAGGAGGAATTGATCGAAGGACACAGGTCATTAGGTCAAATGAGTCAAAAGAGTCAAAGTAGGTCACATATGTAGTATGCACAGACGAAAACAAAATTGTTTAATATTGCCATCCCCCTAAAATATTGCGGTGGGGAATATATATAGTAAAAATTGAAATTCATCAGTGTTTTAGAGGCGCGGCTCACCCTTGGAAGCATAACTGTAGATCGTGTGATAGGAGTGTTTGAGTATGTCAGTGCAATCGATTTATTGGTCCGTTGCAAGGCGACGAGTCGTCACAAAAAATGGACCCATAGATCACAGGTATGTAGGTCTAATGAGGGTCAAAAGGTCAAAAAGGAGATCAAACTAGGTCAACAGACCTAGCCGAACAAAACTTTCAATTACGACATACGTTGTTCTGAAATTTTTCGTCCCCAAGATGACTCTATGGTGACGAACAGACATGACTGCGTAAATTCCTTTCGCCTTCGGCGAGGAATGAAAAATGGTGCAAAAATTGTGCCTTTGGTTGCCTCCTTTACCAGTGATGTCACAGCCCTGAACTTGACCATACTGTTCAAGGGGGGGGGGTCGAATAAACTGGGTACGTTCTGTCGTTTAGTGAGACGTGCGACTTTAGTGCGACATTAGTGAGACATTTGTGTGATTTTCGGGTGTAATTGGTATCATATGGGACAATTAACGTCAAGCATACGCGAAGAGTTCGCGAGGAGGTAGTGAGACGTTACAGTGCGTCTGACACACTGAGCGGGCGACGTCTGAGTCGCACGTCAGTTCGCGTCAGTCGCACTGATGTTGCACTAATATGATATCTCACTAATTTTGCGACCAAAATGCGAACGTTTCGCGGTACATGGTTAGTGAACATTCAGCATTTCGAAATTACATAATAATGTACCATTTCTACATATTGAAACCAATTAAAGGATTGACTGATTCAATGACTGTTATTGTAGAAGACGTCGTTCTCTTGAAAAAAAATTCGACACCGCTTCTTTCTGGGCCTCAGTCCAGTAGTAGTGCAGCAGGCTCGCCACCAGTCTGAGCGTTTTTTTTAAAGGAAAAGAGCCTGTGGGTAGGGAGATGAAACTACCTTGTAAAATCTGCACTGTGCACTGTGAAGCCCTCACGGGCAGAACCTATTAATGAAAGAGGTGTATAATTGTCAGTACGAGACACTAGAGCTCTCAGTCTTCGACTCACAGGATGAGACCAGGATTCGTATATCAAGAATAATAAGACACATATTAAAAATGGGCTCAACTGAAGTTTTCACTGCTGATTATGGGTGTAATAAAAACAGCTGACCCCTTTTCATTTAAATTTCCTCTCAACATATAGAAATCATGCCTACCGAAACGCAAACAATATCAAGTTACAGATGTCAAAGTTCGTTGTCACCAATTTGTCAATTTCCGACGCCGCATGACCTTAAACATACATCGGAGACATTTGTACCCCCTTGTCTTGCGGCGTAATGCATAATTATGTAACTTCCATGACAAACATTCCCTGGCCTCACGTCCCCATTGAGTTCTACAAACAGGACTGAAGCTCACAGACAGACAGTCAGACAGATCGCGAACATACACGCATACAGACAGACAGACAGACACCTAACATTGTTATCGTTCAAACTATTAATGACCCACTTTTCTCTATTGTGTTGAGAACCAATGATATAAATGATTATTGATGACACATTGTTTTTTTGTTTTGTTTTTTGAAAGAGTGCTATATACCCTCTCAAAATGTTGTAGTGTTAGTTTGTGCTATGGTTAACGAAGAAGCGACAGAATGCGTCAACACAAAACCGCTTATACCCGCCCCTCCTCCCCTCATATCACTCAACAAATCATCATTATAAACAATTGGACCAGCCGTCGAGGATGCGCGCCCTCATCATCGTGACGCGGATGGCGCAGCACCTGCAAGCTATAGACCTTTCGTTCAAGATGGTACCCTTCATTTAGTCATATAGTAGACGTGCCATAAAGTTCTTGAGGAAATTGAAGCCTGTCGCTGCGCTGCAAGACCTCTTCCCGTCTTTTGTTAAAACTATCTCATATTGCCAGCTTGCGGAAGCAATCACTCACGGCTCTAGAACATAGTTTATTGAAGCTGGCGCCGAACCAAAACAGGTGACCGTCTGCGTAAAGATTCTGACAGTATCTAGGTTACTGGAATAATTACATGAAAGTATACCTGGTTACAAACGTTGCGAAGATCACTCCAGCATGACGTCCCCATCACAATTTACTTCACAGAACAATACGGACCTCAAGTCATTTTATCGGACTCTCTATCGCTTCGTCGTTCATTGGTTGCTGACAATGTGGGTCATTGTAACTCCCAATGTGGGTCCATACAGTTCCATCTAATCTATTCAGTTCCATATGATCAGTTCCGTCTAATCTAATCAGTTAAATCAGGTCCACTGGCTTGCCAATGAACCCCGATATGATTTGAAGACAAAATTATAGATTTGAACAGCTTCACAACACGTGTTATTCCATTACACGATTTGTACTCTAAGAAACAGTTTTCGAGACTTGGTCACAAATGAACAGATGCGGAACACTATACACCTAGCATGCAATCAAACGATCAGCAATTTTGTGTTTAGCGTTCAAAGCGTTTCGAATATGAAGATAATAGTGTTTCCGACATGTTAAATTCCTGAGCACTCAGTATGGCTATCGGAGATGTTATAACACAAGTTAGCCGGGTCAGAGTACGATAAAAAAAAATCGTCGTTACCAGATGATAGTGATGAAAATCATAAGCTATGCTGTGATTTCGATGGAATAAATAGCATCCACTGACAAACCTGTCAATTTGTTCTGTTGCATATTTCGAGTTTAGTTTCAGTTTAGGAGAAACGGATCAGGAAGGAAGTGAGTCCTCATGAAGGACTCTGAAACCACAACAAGCTAAAAGGAAGAAAACAGAACACGAAAAATTCTCCCATAATTCCTGAAAACAAGTCAAGACTGTCCTTGGAAGACATTAACACTCTTAAATCGAACACGTACATCTGCAGGGAGGCCGTCCATCATTAATCACTCTTTGCGGAACGATTAATTCCGATGTACAATCTGCAACGTTTACCACGAAGCTTGAGACAATAGTCCCTATAAGTGATAACATTAGAAGAAGAAAAATAGTTTTGAAAAAGTAATCAAACCACCCGCCTCAGCTTGAAGTCAGACCAAGACGCGCAAGTTTCTCGGCAAGTTCTTGTACACGCCTTCCATTTTCTCTATCCGTAATGTGTCGTTCGTATAAGGTTGAATTTCCCAAATAACACGTGATATTATTACAATGAATTTATATTCACCAGTCTAAAATTCAATTGACACATGTATTTTTATTGATGAAATTGATGAAAATTTTCAGTCTGACGAGCCCTCTCAATCCTCCATCGATTGCTGAGATATCGATGTTAATGATTCCAATTTTGTCAGCAGTGAATGCTTTTGATGCATTTATTCCCTCCGGTTCTTCAGATTTTTTTCCTCTGTTATCTGTGAGTTCTCCAAATTCCTCTAAGAACCTGTCTGAATCATCGGTGTTAGGAACGTATGTTCCTGTGTTTAGGCCTGTTGGCCGGCGCTGGTTATTCCAATTCTCACACCCCAGACTAATAACTTGAAGTAACAGTGGTTCTACTACCATGCCTTTTGATTATACGATCTTCCTCAGACTATCTTCAGTTAAACAATCACCCTTCCTCTGGTCTCGCAGCCATATCATCCCCAAGCACTAGGAAGTTCGAACCTTCCGTCAATCGGCTGGTAATCTCTTTTTGTAATGGCCGTTCCGGTTATGAACATGTGAGCTCAACTATTTTCAATTTAAAACACTTCCACCTTTCGTTCCGCTTCCATTCTTTGACCTATCGCCTAAGTCTAATGAATAAACTTCTAAACTTCCCACCACCCCGGCTCCCCCCAAGACAAATCTCAGTATCAGACAGTATCCTCGCTTCCTGTGTGACATTTCTGATCGCCACCCTCTTTGTCGCTTCTCCCGTGGCAGGCCTCGGTTTATTTTCGGGGAAATGCAGGTTTGTCGAAGTTATCTTTTGTACAATCTCTTGGACCTTCCGTTCCAGTGCTCCCTTGTGTCTAGTCAATATTGTTTTTAGTTCTTGTATTCCTGTATCTCCTCCAGTTTGTTAATTACCTGAGTTTGTTCGACCTGAGTTATTAGTTCATCAACCGCCTTCGTTACATATCTTCCCCATACTTTACCATTTATTTACATTGTCAGAGTAGTTGACCTGATCTATTTGGTCAAATGATAGTTTTAAGTTATAATATACAGTTCACCAGTTCACACCCATTTCTCAATACCACACACAGCTACGTTGCAAGTGTTTGTCACATTTCCCACATATTTTCCTCGTTCCTTCGGCTCTCTCGTCCACATTCCGCCTCGGTTGTCTTAGATCTGCGAGACAGGACTCCTTCCATATAGAAGCGGCTTCACAGTACAAACGTGGAACGTGGTTTAGAAAGACTGTAATTGATTTGCGGATTAGAGACAATGAGTTCTGTAACGGCAAAAGAGTCATCCAAATTAAATAGAACGAGCTTCGAGTAGACAAAATTACCACGTGTTCCAATGCGGCATTGACAAAGTCGATTCTGTCTAATAGAATTCTTACTCATTTTTATGTCCTTATCATGTGTGTGCTAGAGATTCACTAATAAAACCGTTAAACCCCTCCCAAAAATTTTCCCTACTAAACTGATTTTTATATTCATATCGCACACCGCATCTGAATCTAAGGATTCCTAGCCTTAGCCACCACAGTCACACTGCTCTCTTCGCCATGTCTCCAAAAACAATCATTGTTCACTTTAGAAAGCATTTCAAAACGTAAGTGTGTTGTTGGCAAATACCAGTTAGCATGTAGTAGCAACAGTGCCACACACACGAGTAGTCTGACATCTTGGGTCACCTGCGGGTGGGAGAAGTTCTTATCACCGGATTTTCATTATTTTTTGTGAATGACTATAGATGCAATGATTTTCTGTCGAACAGGAACCTCGCGACCGCTCGCAGATACTCTACTTTACATAATTATATGGTATAAACACGGGCTGGTTCTTTAGTTTCTCTGTTTCGCTCCTTTGTATGGTAGACTCTTGCCAGACAGCCCAGAACAAGTATCGACCTCAGACAAGGCCCGACAAGGGTGCAGTCTGGATACTGCAAGAACAGATCTCTATACCAGCATAATTCAAGGCGACGTCTCCAGCATAGGCTGGGGAAAGTTTCAAAGGATAACAGAACAGAGAAAGGTTATGGAATAGTACCGGAAAGATACATTGAACTAATGGCTAGCATATTACAGCTTGAAGACCATGTGTGGTTCCTTCACTAAATAAACATTGCTTTTTCATAGTCCCACAGCAGAACCGCTATTAATCTGTATTCGCAATATGAGTCGTCCGAGATCACATAGTTGTAATGACATGAGAAAGGAGATTTGGCAATGTGTGAGACCCGGCATTCAGATTTCTGCAATACTTATTCCGGGTAAAATTATTCTGAAAGCCGAACATTGTAGTAACACTGAATGGGGATTGAACGTGCCTCTCTCTTCTTTCTTTTCTTCCACAAATTGTGCCATTACTTTATGAGCCAGATGTGCGAAAGTAGGACTGACAAATTTTTGTCTTCAGTCTTGGGGTTGAGATCCACGTGCCCTAGACGAAAATGCGTTTTCATCTTGTTTTGAAATTTTTATTCTATGCTCTGAAGAACTTTTGGAAACAATACGCGCAAACTATGCGGAGTGATTCTCTGCTACATCTTCGGCTGATACCCAACTTTTATACCAAAAAAAAGATAAAAAATGGAGAAGACTTTCAAAGGGAATGTTCACCTAAAATCTCCATGTGACATGCAGCAGAATGATTCCCAACCTACAGTCCAGATTGTGTTGTCAGGTTGTGTTTTATGTTCAAGTACAGTCATTTTCTTTAGACCATTGGTCAATTACAAACGAGCAAGTATAATCAAATTCACATTCCTTTATAAATATCTGGGAATTACCATTAGCTGGGGCGAAATTGTAATGGGGGGTGAACAGTGTAGAACTGTTGGAACTGGCTAAAACTAACCGACATATGTTCTTACTACGGAGCTCAATTCCATTCAAACATGCGACAATCAGATCATTATTCCGTTTTGTTTGGGCATGGGGAGGGAATACCACAGTAAAGACTGGCTAAGTTAATTACTACAAGGCGAGGCCGAGTTTTGCCAGTCCCAGGACCTCAGGTCGGTAGATGAGCTTCTCACTATGGCAACACAAAGAAACATTAAGTCATCACGCGTCTGAACACCCCTTAAGCAGTCAGGTTAAATACAACACTAGAACAGGCAGACCGATTGTTATTAAATGCCGAACCGAGGAAATATATGACCAGTCTTTCTTGCCCGGTCTATTCTAAATCTTGCAATGAGTTTTGTGTTAAAAATAATTATGTGCATGTGCCAGAACGTTGGAGTGGGTATTATTCGTTGTAGTTTGTATTTCATTGTCTTATGCAATGTACTAGTTCGTATTCTTAACTGTTTAATGTATGAGTTGGAGTGTCACCACTAACCCACATGGAGATAAAATATTATGCCTATGATACCTACATCTCCGAATAGCAGGTTCTTCTGCTCATGTTGGTACGAGTCTATTAACATTACACTGACTATATTCACAAGCTTGTCCATCCAGGATTGAAAAAATATTGCCAGAATTAAGTGACCGCAACCAGCGATTTTCCCTTTTTTTTCTCTTTTCCAATATTTTAGGGCTAACAGAAAATCACTTAATAAATTTCCCCATGGAATTTAACATACGAAATTACGTAACGTAAGTTGTGTTCAATGTAGGATAATATTTCACAATCATCCGAAACAACACATATTTGGGGCAAAGTATATGCAAATAACAAGTGACTCCCACACATATTTGGGAAGTAAATCAATCTGTATTGATATTTTCGTTCTCCCCCCCCCCCCAGAAAAAAACTGCCCAAAACAACTAAGAAGGGACAATAAAATTAGTTGCCTAATATTTCAGTTTATGTTCTCCAGAGGCAACCTGCCTGCCTATTTTGAACATGCTTCCTACTTGTTTTCTCCAGGTACTGTGCTGACAGTCCTTGTGAGCTCTACCTCTCTAGAAATTTAGTGATTCTTAACTGATGCCGGGCAATACGTTGCTTCCTCTCCATACATCACCTAACCTATACTAATTGAGCTGAACATGATTGTGATCTCAGATATCACGCTGTCGACGCTGACAAGCTTTTAACCTTTTTCCCTGGCCTTGATCTAACGACAAAAGCAAGAGGTCCCTCTCAATTTGTGCAATCCACTCACCTAATCGAACTCGATACATGCTTGCGTTCATTGAGGCTTTTTGAGGTTCTCAGATTCTTTTCTCTCATGACGATGTCCCGATGCCCAAAACCAATAGGTTCATCCTCCCAATATGTACAACCCACATACTTAATTCGAACTTGCTAGCGTTCGCAGATATCGGTTGACCACAGTTACAGGAAGTGATACACACAAACTCGCGCACGCACACTCACAATCACCACCTCACGGCGTACGTGAAATACCGTTGAGGGAGACGGCAGATTACCACCTTGCTCCGCGCCCTCACTTCTTCAGACGACCACGTGCGGGTCGTGGGGCACCTCCGGACATGCCAGGCTCAGGCTGCGTGTGCGCGAGTTTTGACAGTCCCATAAACAGTAAAACGATGCTTCGGGCAGCCTACTGCTCGTTTCGATTTCCGCTGGGAGTGATTATAAGAAAAAGAGGGGAAAAAAGGAAAATGAAAAATTGAAAAACATGAAAAAATAGGTTTGGGTTTATAGGGTAGGGAAGAAGGCCAAAAACGTGTTCTGAGGGTATTCGAACAGAAGACTTTCACCCCTGCAGAGATCCAAATTTCAGATATCGCTGTCGTCGTGTGAGCGGGTTCTACATTTTATCTTCTTGCCTTGCAGCGCCGTGACCTAAATGGAGAAGATGAAAACTTCAGTGGCTGTTATGACAACAGCAAAACGACCAACTAAATTTCACCGATTACCATTTCGGAACTCAATGGGAGAAAATCGGAAGAAGAGAACACTATTTTGTTGACACTATGTTTTTCCATAACCTGCCAACTTTTTGTGCATGTACTCTTTTGGGTTTTCTAGTATCTTCCGTTCTCGTGAACGACATATTATTTCCACTTTCGAGACCATGCCTTTCAAAGGAGCCTTTGGTACTTGGCAACGATACACTAATTTAAAATTCACAACCCAACGAGTCTATAGCGTTTGGGGGAATAGGAATACAGTTAGCTCAGTGACTCAGCACTTGCTATCATATCCTGTTCATTTTTGAACCGGCAAAAGGGCAATTAAAATGTTTTATAGGATAGGACGTTGTGGATTCGATACCATGTGAAGTATTCAATGAACTCAACATGCAGTTTAATAGTGGTTATAAAGCGTTTGAAAATGTCCATCATATATGTTGGTTCATAAATAGAGTGGCTCGCAGGCACTCAGGAAATATAAAGACCTACAACCTGCAATAGCACAACATATCGCCTAAAGGTCGCGGAACCTGGCATGATTGTGATGCTCCTCAAACGATTGAATTGGAAATTATACCTACAAGAGCGAAGTCTCAAATACAATGCAATATTCGTTCAGAAAATTGGCACGCTCTTGTTCGTACATTCCATGTATGTAAATGGTTCTATGCACTATAGTTCTTGCTAAAAAGTGTGTTTCTCATCAACCTGAAGGATGGCCTTCATACACGTACCGATACAGAAAGATTATTGCAGACACAGGCCTCCCTGACCATGTTAGTATCCTGGGTAGTCCCGACACTGGATAAAAAAAGCGGACCTGTTTTTCGATCGAACTGTTACCTTAGCACAGCGATAAAAGAACAGTTTTCGCGGAACTAATCAGGTAGAATTATTATTAATCGAATGGGCGATTACTAGTGAGTACTTAACAATGGCCGAATGATGGATTCCGACTCGCTTTTGACAGTGACCTTTATCGTAGCAATTGTTGTTTCAAGTTCCTAGCGCTGTTAGTATGGAACTACACGTGGATGCATACATCAGTTACTTACTGCATTAGTATGTCCGCTTTTCTAGCCAGGTTCTAGGATCTGGATGTCAGGCTACGGACGCCTGGGAAATCTTGAAATCCACCTTGAATTCATCATTTTAAAAAGTCGATCGATCTATAATATGCTTGTACACACCCTACTTTGACCATTTAGTGCGTTTTTTCCTCTGTATTTCTGCGATTCGGAATCTTAGAAAAATTGACGAATACCCTTAAGTGTCCGTCCAACTGCCAGGGACCAGTGTATACATGACGATAACACCGTCCTTGTGCTGTCCGCACAGACGCCTGAAAATTATTCAGGCGAGTCTGCCGAAAATACACTCACAGTGTCTCTTTTTGTTGGCAGACCCCAACGAAGTATACCCGTGGAAAGTATACATTGGGTCGCAGACATACTGGTGACACCACGAGCAAGATATCCGATATCCCACGCAAAATATACTTTTTGAAGAAAAAAAAGTGGTCGATAACACTATCTCCAATCACGCCACTTCGACAACGCCTTATTAGGAAGAGCTAGTAGCCTGTATCCATCTCTGGAAGAGGGGAAATATGAAGATTTGGTGAGTACATAATCTAAAGTGAGTTTGTCTAGATCGCTACATTTGAGTTAGGTTCGCAGACTGTGTCGCTAACTATTAGTTTTATATATAATATATATATATATATATAATATATATATATATATATATATATATATATATATATTATATATATATAATATATATATATATATATATATATATATAGATATATATATATATATATATAATATATATATATATATATATATATATATATATATATATATATATATATATATAATATATTATATATATATATATATATATATATCTATATGTACCGAGACTTTGTGAAACCCCAAACAATTCCCCACACATGTCCAGTCCACACTAGCTCACTATCGACTATTGCACAATTTGCAATCGTGACGTCACAGGGAACCACAGGATCCTTTGTAATACGGCGTGGATTGTCTGTTTCCGACTATTCTCATATTTGCTGTTTCATTTGGGAACTGGTGTTGTATCTAATGTTTACAGGGCCAAGATACAAATTAACAAATGTTTCATTATAAAATAAAAAGTCGCAATTATGAAAAAAAAGGACCACTGTGTGGTGATTTTCGACAATCCATCGTGAAGACAGGCAGTGTAAGGTCTGATTATAGCCTGCTGTGTATAGTCCTGACGCCCACTGTTTCCCTCCTCTCACCGATTTATTAAACCCCGTTGAAAGAGAAACATGAAACGATATATAGGACCAGTGAATCGTATCTTAGATTGTCAGGATATCGGAAGGCTCTTCCTAAACAACTACTAACGCACTTCTTGGGATCTCGACGGCCCTACAACCATACGCTTACCTGTTGCCGCGTCGCGTGATGTCGTATCCTAAGAATACGGTCTCCCAAACAAAAGAAAACATAATCAACTAGAACCATGGTTACGGAGACATCCATACCACACTGTCCACAGTGGCGGCACCACGGGGGGTGGGGGCATGTGGGGCGGCATTCCCCCCAGTAAGAAACCTCACCCCCTACCCAGTCCCCCCCCCCCCCCCACCCACTCGTTGCTCATTTCTGAAGTATAGTGGTTCCACCGTGGTGGCTAGCCTGACGTTTTTTTACTCCAAGACAGCAAATTCGTTACAGTAGGAAATGAATTCTGTAGCCGATCCTGCCGACCAAACGAGCGAGAACGGCACATTTCTGTTAGGCACGCCCTTCTGAGATGCCTTCCTCAAAGCTTATTGATTGTCCAACGGAGGGGTTATGAATTATATGGTTGCTACATGATGATATGTAGGACATGGGTTCTTGACTAGATAACCCTTAGTTTCTATCAGCATTCATCTTTCACATCTTTTCAGTTTTGTGTTGTGTGTTGGCGAAACCTGCTGAACTTGGAACATACCACCCGGTAGGAAACGTACTAAGCATAAAGATGTTTCCCGTACATTTGTTTTTAGCTTGTGTTATTAATTTTGTTTTTTTCGACATTTGAATTACCTGGCATTGGTTGTTTTTTTTTTCGTTGGCTGCATGTTTTTCTGATGTGGTGGGAAAATACGTGAATGTAGACTATGCATGCCTGAAGATAAATAGGCATCGCATAAAAGCTGAGTTGTATTACCTGCTTCTATCATACTTTTTTCTATTTATCAAGTGTAACAGATACTGGTATATGTTCCTTGTCCATATATGCATATTCACCTTTCTGTTTCAAGAAATGTCTAGAAAGTCAACAGAATGCTACTCATTTGCTTTTTGGTGTCTTTTCACTACCCGGTAGTGTTCATTGTATGTAATGGTTCTTCCCCCAGCACTTCCGATTTCTCCCTCCCCGAGCAAGGGCGGATCTAGCCCAACACTGAAGGGGGGGGGCAGTCGATCAGGGACGCCAGATTTTTTGGGGCCCCCAATTATTCTGCGACCATCTAAGCGAGCGCCACCATCGGTTGGCGCGGAGCGTTCCAGAAAATTTTGAGCCTCTCAGATCACGGGAAAAGGCCCTTTTCCCAGCTGACCAAAAAAGGGCACTGGATAATCCGTCTTATTTATAATAATTCAAAATACTATTAACAATCTATTATTGTATATTTATATTATTTTTTTTTTGGGGGGGGGTATAATTTTGGGGGGAGGTTTAAAAGCCCCCTAACCCGACGATCGCGCGTGCGCCAGATTCTAGGGAGCCGGATGGAGTATAAAATGAAACAATATATGTATCCCAGGCCAGAACCGGGACTAATTCGGATAAAACACACATTTCAACTATGATTAACGAATGTTGACCGTTTGCACGATCAAGTGGTAAGTAGGCCCCTATGAGTCAACGTGTGTATAAACCGGCCAGTGGAAGACACCAGTTAGAATGAAAACATGGCTAGTGACATAACAGGAATCGCGTTTCGTATTGTTTAGTTTATCGTCCTTATAGACATACTTTTCGTAGGTGCGATAAACTAGAATACCCAATCTAGTTCATGCTGATCTAGCTTTTCGATCTCTATCGGCTTGTCTGCGATATACGATACGGATGCCAGCTGAACATAGGTGACGGACAGTCTTCCGAGGCGGATCTAGGAATTTCGGTTAGAGGGCGCAAAATATTTTGACAAGGAGGGGTTCACGATAACATTTGCCACTATCTAAGACGGAGGGCCGGCCCCACCACAGGTTGGCGCGCAGCGCAGCGTACACATGGGCGCCGAGATATCAAGACTGTACTTTTCCATGACTTTGTGTTTTCCACAACTGAGTTTTTTTGTCAAAGGCAGTTCCACCACAATATCGGAGGACAGATCGGCGCCAATGGCGTACAAGAAAATTTGTGGCTGGAGTCTGGGGTGGCTTAGAAGCAAAAAACAATAAAAAAAAATTCCAACAATTATTCATGGCATGCCTCTATGTTCGGTATCGTAATGAATGACAAGTTCATATACATTACCATCCATTCCCCATGCATGCCCAAGGTCAAGCTTGAACCATCATTTGTCCATTCTCTAAATAAAATGTATTCTGCAAAAGAGGTGCCTGGGCAGTGTGGGTATCACCAGACTTCCTTCTGGAGGGAGTAAGGGAGGCACAAATGGTGCGACGCTGTACGAGCGCCCCAGATGGCCGGAAATGACCCTTCCAGGGCGTTTTAAGCTGCTGCATGTCCAAGCTTCAAAACATCTCAAGCCGGCAAAAAAACATTACAAACAAAATAAAATCTTTAAAAAGTCCTTTCATATTTTTTAGGGGGCGCGCGCCGGTGCGCCCCCCCCCCCCACGGATCCGCGCCTGGCGTTGTGTTAGTGTAGTGACATTTTACAGTCGTCCTACGCGTATACGATGGGCGCGGTTCATTTAATAGACAGCTCCAGTCTATGGGGCCAGGTAGTCAGGTTAGTGTGTGCTCCAGTAGTTTGTCATGGCATATACCGCTGACCAGAAGTAGCTTAGATCATTCGGCTAAGCTAACAAAATATTGTATTTATTGCTGCGGTTTTCAGCACGAAATTTCATGGGGAGCTGTACATACTGTAGGCCTACAACATAGTGCCCTATGATGTCGGACACAGGCTTTGATACATGGAATTATGATTACAATAGAACTTTCGAAGGGGCAAGGGGCGCATTTTCCTGGATGGAGGGCGCAAATCCACACCCGAAATCGTGAAGGGGGAAACTGTCCCTAGTTGCCCCCCCCCCTGTATCCGCCACTGCCCCCAAGTGCTCTCAGTCTTTTGAAATCCTGGTACCGGCACTGATAGACCCCGCCAAGGAGTTTTGCTTTTTGCCGCACCTCATATTTGATTCAAACTGCCTCCTTTCCCTTTTACTGTATAGGCTACGCATTCGACATATAGGCCTATTGACATCAATATGTTCAATGCCTGCTTAGTTATGTGTGAATGATGGAATGAGGTGAATTACGAGAAAGTTATCCAATCACATGGGGCATCTCGAGTGATGGGATGCCTCACTTCCGCACTGCGCACAAACCATCCCCCCCCCCTCCCACCCCCTTAACATTTCTTTCAGCTGTCAGCTGCGAGTGGGACACGATAGCAACGACAGAGACCTGAATCAACAGGAGCGATCGCGCCCAATAAAACTCTCCCAACTACGCAGGCCACGCGGCAGCTATCCGTCCACAAAGAAAGGAAAACAAACCATTCTGTCTCGGTTTATTCGGATGACCTAAAACCCTCCAAGCACAGCAATCACACCACTAGGCGACGTTAATTGCTCAGCCGAAATAAAGAAAACAACGTACTTGCTTCGTTCACGGCATGAGCTGTTCCTGAATGATTGCTTGGTTGTGTAGACATGGTACAGGTTCAGTATTGTGTTTTTGTTTCAATTTGGTGTGGGTAATATGTAATGGTCACGCCGCCGCGGAAGCTATGTTTGTGTTACATGTGTCGTAGTTTCATTTCCACAGAGACCAGGATTCTAGATATTTGCAAATGCGCTAGAAAGCAACTTTAGCATTTAGAAAAAACATACCTGGTGAATGAACCATACAGACGATCGGATCTACTGTCTCCGTGGTATAGTCGTGAACGAAGAAATTAGTGCACGGATAGTGTCTTTTTTTTTATTCAAAAATTCCTAATCACGCCTCACTAGTATATTTCGTGAACTCTTGTCCCTATCTACCAGAGAAATCAAGCTCCGAGGTACTCGCTGTGATTGGATCTTCGGAAACACTTCTTTTCACAGAGAGTCAAGAAACGAGTGGAATAGCCTTCCGGAAAGTTGTTATGTTAGTAGTGTTGAAGGCTTCAAGAACGCCTTGATTCATTCTTCAAAAATTGTGGGCGAATTATGTAGCTTCTGGCTCGTTGCATTTTTGGGGTAGTGGTTTGTTGCGGCACGATTATGGGATAACTATAATGGAACCGAGCCTATTTTATTTTTATTAATAATGCTCTAACTAGTTTCCTCCATATTTCATGCACTTGATATCGTCAAGGTGTCCTTCCTCCATTGTTTGTGCGTGAGCCATGGTAAACTTTGAGGTAAAAAAAAACAACAACAACACCTACACCACCTTTTCCTAATTAAGACTTTACAGACAAACAACAACCCCGCCAGCATCATCTACAGATCTTAGCAATTGCTGATTGCGACAGCTGTCATGTCACTTCCAGCTGAGGTCGAAGCCGATATCTGGATCAATGTTTCATGGATCTATTTTGCTAATTCATATCCAAATGGCCTGACTGAGTCACACACAGGTTTCACCAAGGTTATACCAAGACTAGAGATCGCAAATCTCAGCCCAAAACGTTCATGTTAGGAATCTAAACTGAACGACGCGGAGATAGTATACTGCACGGGACAACGCAAAATCCCTCCATAGGATACTGTCCCTAGCGGTTGTTGCGCAGTCCAGATACCTCTCCATTCCGATAGTCAAACATTGTTTATTGTGGAATCCATATGCTGGTCAATGGAAGTCAATCGTGATTTTTTTTCATGCTCAAATGTTATTTTTTCATACAGGTAGTACTCGTAGTGTACGCTGTCCAGATGGCAGACGTTGCTATGGTGTCTGCGGGGGGTAAGTTGAATCCATTTACGACCCAGTTTGAAATATATGAACTTGTGTATGTACGTTTGTTTGTATTAATGTTGCACCTCAATTACAGAACATAAGCCTCATACATACAAAACCACCCCGCCCAAAAAAAACATATATCCACATTCAATATATTTTGAAATTAGTATACACTTGTGGAAATCATTAATGTTTTGAGTAGATCGTTATAATATGGAGGGTATAAGTTGGACCATGAGATGGCCATGAGATTGTCGAACTGCATGGTGAAATAGGTATGGATAGATGATTGTTGGTAGAGAGCCATTGACACACCATAAACTAATCGTAACAACTTATGAGGATATCATGTCCTTCAGATTGAGACTTGCTTTCAAAGAAGCCACCATGGGCCACAAGATACGCGTTGCAGCCAGAGTATATTTCGATTGAACTGATATGCCTGGCGCGCACAGAATTGAATTATACGTAAGATGGTAAGAGATTAAACTACAAATGTTCCAAGAATCTTCATCGGAAACATGTTTCCCAGCTACACAATGCGCCACACCCGCGGATCTTTGCCTGGTAATATACGCACAATCCGCCCTGTTCAATTGAACAGCAGCGAATAACTTGGCCACGCTCCCGCCGATGATCGTCTATGTGGTGTGAGGCTTGCCAAGGGTGCGCTACATCCGTTTTATACACAAATTCAGCATTATTTTCCGTATGGAATGGCTACGGTCCCTCCATTAACATGAGTCGCCAAAAGCTTGTTCCGCACTGATCTTGCGCCATTAAAATCCCTAACTAAGGGTGACCCCTTACGACCTACAAGCTTGAGGTGGATTTGTTTTTTGTCATCCCGTTTTATTATACGCAATTGGGTTTAACCCGTCTTCTTTGGATGTTTTCAGGGTTTTCTGGGTTCGGCGGCACGGAGTTTCTACGTGCTGCACAGGTTATGTACCCCTGGGGTCCCTATCGACCTAACTTCATTACCTCGGATATATATTGAATATTGTGTTCCTGGTTCACTACAGACCAAGACGTAACAGTTCTCTCACATCATGTATATTATGATTGTCAAGGATTTGTGGTCTATACTGAAGCTTCAGTCGGATCAATTGGTTGTTTCGAGTGAAACTCGCGTTGTCACTGAGTGTAATTCTTTGTTAATACTAAACCATTCAACACTATTTTAGATATTTTGTTAACAGAAAAGATTAGAAATAAGGTTAAAACAAACTCTTCCTTGCCACTTTAGCTGATCAGGAAAGCCCCCCGACCGATAAAGGGGTTTAGGGTAAATATAGATTGCTATCTCAGCCGCGTGTGGTTGGAGTTGCTCAAAACACAGCATGTTTCGTCTTCAGAGATTTAGAGGTAACTTTGGCTGCACGTTTACCCAAACAGGAATCTCAAGCAAATGAATCTGGACGCTCTACAAAAGAATCAGCTGAGATAGGCAGTGAGCCTGTGTTCACAAATAATCATTAATATATCAGATGGATTGCCTGGTGGTGTCATTGATAGCTATCTATCTTCTATCATCTCTCTATCTATTATCTATCTATCTATCTATCTATTATCTATCTTCTACTGTTGTCTGTCTGTCTGTCTGTCGATCTGTCTACTATCTAGCGTTTGATTGGCTGTAATTTGGCGTGATTGGCTGTTTTCGACCACTGCGTCTCATACAGTGAGTCCGTTGACAGATTGTGGAATGTCTACTTTTAACTCTGAACTTTTTCATGTTGTTTTTTCTTTTTTGCACGATCTTCCATCTTCATCTCTATGACAGCGCTCCGGGTTCTAAGTGAAACACGGTGGTGTGTGTGTGACAACTGCAAGCTACCTACAATGGAACTGCTCTGCTCATTCGCTTCAGTAATTTTATTCTCTTCTATGGAAGTATTCCATTTTCTTGTTGTCTAAGGAAAGTAGGAGTTCATATAGATAGTTAATACGACACTGGGGTTTGTTGAAAACTATGGGCTGCTTCCCCCCTGGACCTGGTCCCTACAGGTTTTGAGTATTGATCCTTGGAGGTCGATATTGTAAGTCCTTGAACATTAACGTATCAAGCAGCTGTTACCTTCTGTCTTGAGGCGCTGTCATTCATTTCTTTCAGGAGTTTAGTGCTGTTTTCTTTCACATGTCTTGAAGTTGTTTTACAAATTCCTCACTTTCTTCTTGACTCTTCGATCTGATTTGGTGGAGGGTCCCAAGTAACATGATATTATTCCAAATGAAGTCTAACATGACTGGTATAAGCATTGCCTTTAGTTTGTTCCGACATTTGGATAGATTCCGTTTTAACAATACCTATACATCCTATTCTTTATGATCATATTAGTGACGTATTCAGCACACGAGCCGCATATTGCTCAAACGAACGTAATTCTGTCACTGCTGCTCTAGATCCCCCGCCACATCGCCACCTATTCCTAGACTAAAGACTGTTCGTTTTTTTTAATTTTTCAGACAACCACGTGTAATAAAATTCATCGGCTCTCTCAACTCTGATACAGCTTATATTATTAATGGAGGTTGTACATTGGGGTTTTTGGTGGTGTTACGATGTCCGGCCAATTGTCGTCTGGAACATCGCTAAATTACATGTCATACGAGAATAATTTCCCGATTAAATAAAATTTGGCAATGATAAATTTTACTCACTCATAGTCTCCCGTGTACAACTTATAAGACTTTATTCAATTATCCCCACCTTCCCGCATACTCGTTCCGGTTCAAATTTGGTACGGACCAGTTCAAAGAAAAATGGGATAGACCTATACGGCGTCCTGTGCATGTGGCATGTACAAACTAGAAACTTCCTGTCCCTAAAAGTCATTGAAGGTTAAACCAGAAATTTCTAGATATATAATCGACCTACTTTTCAAAACATTCCAATTGGAACTGGTTATCAACCCGCCATCTGAATTGCATGTATAGTGCCACGGAGTGCCCCGCGACACAATCATTTTGTGTTCAAACGACATCAAATCACCCCCTTTCGAACGGTGCAATTTAGTTGAATGGACCTGTTTCTGTGGGAAGAAACCTTGTCTTAATTAAAAAAGCTATATTATTCTGAGGCTGTAATTTCTGAGTAATTAGCAAGACGATAAGCTAATAACTATCGAACTCCTAAAATGAAATGACTGGTCGCTGCAACTTCCAACTAAACAAGAATATTATCGGATTTCAGCGGCTTCCCTGGTATTCGCCTTTCCAGATTCCGAAGTGTTGTCAGTTCGTGTTTGAGTGGAAATACATTCGCATCAGACAAATTTCCTTTGGTTGAAGTGAATTTCTCGGTGTTCTAAAACTAGGAAACAATGATGAAAAGAAATAGCGATACGAATCAGCTCTGTTTTTGTTTTCGGCTACATCAGTGAGCTAAGATGTATCCTAACATTGAAGCTATTATATTTGACAGGGACCAAAAAAAAACCAAAACAAAAAAAATTGGGGGAATCGCTGTTGTTTAACGGGCTCAGACATTTTCGTTCCTTCGTATTGATAAATAAAACATACACGTCATGCATTTTTCATGCTGTTGATAAGGTTAGCCATCTCCGCCCAATTTAATATGTTGTTTGCCGATGCATACTTTTCAAAAGTCCTTTTTTCAGCTCCTGCGTGGAGCGCCATATATTGGAGAAGTAGAGTCTGTGTTATAGAACTCCATGAGCCAGTTTCAACGGACACTTTTCAATGCGTCGTCCCCAATTCCTGAGCGCCAACAGCATGCCGACTAGCGGTAGTTGAATGTTTTGCAAAATCACCCGTCTCTGATGTCCGTACACCTAATTAATTACTAATCTTCTCCACTTCTCAGATTATCGCAAGTACTTTCCGGATTTTTCGAGAGAAACCGTGTGTTCAGTTTAAATGGACTTGGGTATGAGATGTTTTTTAATGTTGGTGAGACACTTGAAATCTTTACAAAACTCCAAGAGCATAAAACCAATCGTTCAATTCTCGGTATCGGGTCTAGCAGTTTATCTCATGTTCAAAGTGCCGTCAAAATAATAATTGCTAAGTTACTTATACTGTTATTACCATTCCGGAGATTCGCCTAGTCGGGAATAAAATTGGCTCTTGTATTGAATCCTTGATTATTCTGATACTGCCATCAACAAAAATAAACAAGAAACCAACAAAAAAAACAATCAGCGATTGAAATGTCAAAATGTCATAACATGTCAGTTCGTTAGGGGGATCCGTCAAACATTTGAAAAATGCTCCTCAATGACTGGGAGTGGCCTGAACGAGAGTGTGAAATGTGTCCCTCGCGTGGTTCAATCATTTCGTGAATTTCTTGTACCAAAGCCATATCCTACCACCATTTCACCACTTTTTCATCAGATGAATATTGGCATTGCAAATAGAATGTTACATTACTGGAAACATGAGCGTCGAGAAAAAATTATGCACAAACTGGACGAGCGGAAAAGCTTGTTTCAACAGACCCCATACTATTTCCAGCACATGAGTGATTCCTAATTAGATGTTTCTTTGTCCATGGGTATTACTGTGAATATATGTCTGTTAATATCACTTTGTAATTGTTTGTATGAAATGAGAATGAAAATGATGAGATGGAAAAAATCGTGAATTAGTAATGAACGACACAGGCTCCATTCTTCTAAGAATACTTAATACGGTTTCCGTTTAGAAGGCTGACACGCACTGGATTCAATTCATATATCAATAATTCTTCATCGTGAACCTCCACACTAAAGCTGGCCCAAATAGTGCTAACTTCCAATGGATGTTACTGGGAATTACAATTACACGTACAGCGAGGAAAGTCTGTTACTACATCCATATACTACTAGAACTGTTTTAATTCATCGATGATTCTGTTTTATCTACGTCTGGAAATAATTCGAGTATATGTCTTGGAAAAGTAGACGCCCGCCCAAAGTGCATATTTATTCCGATCTCCTGGTAAAAAAGTACACTTTATTACCGAAGTATAGGCCTACATTTAAAAGTTCATTCAGACCATTTCCAATCGAGGGTTAATGCATCTCCCAAACAAGAATTTTCGGTGAGAATTCGGGAGGAGGAAAAATGTGTTCATGTTTCGAACATGTACAGCGTACTGGAAGAGATGAAGCTCGCTGAAATCATTGTTAGTCTACGCAAGCTCACTCTTGTGAAAAAATATTTTTAATTGAAAGACCATTTCCACATTTTGTTTCTTCAAATTAACGTAAAAGTTATTTCACCAACAAATAATAATAGAGGTGAAATATTAATAATGTTTGGTCAGTTGTTTTACCGCTCATCATACCAATTAATATGCAGATTTTACAAACTTCACATATTCATTCAATCCGTTATTTCATCTGTTCATCAAAACTTGGAAATCGACACTGAAAAAAACCGTTTCTTAACATGTTTGACATACAAATGTGCGATTACAAAAACTATATAAAATGGATCCATTCTTTCACGGAACGTTCATATTTTCAAATCGAATAACGTTAACAGGATAAAACGTCAGCTGACTTAGCTGAATACTGCCAGCTTTTTTTTTTTGTAAAACAGTGACAAAATCTTTGTCGGGACATGCCGCAGGTCACGAGTTTTACGAGCACAAACTGTGTTTTCCACTGTTTCAATCACTCACTCTTGGGAGCATTTTGCATTTGGGAGAATCACTTGACTCTGCCTCTTCCCGGCATCCCCCGGGCACGAGACCAGGACTAGGCCTGATGGCGCCAATCTTGTAGGTATCTCAGGAAACTCCTTGAATGGAACATCTGTCTGATTTTGTTTTATCCAGTTGAAATTTGCGTTAGCGATACCCGACATGCAGCAGCACACCCCACATCACCCCACATCAATCTAGAACACAGAGATAATACCAGTGCACAGACGATTGAGCAACCCCACGGCGCTCATGTATCCCCCAGAAATCTCTAATAAGATCGAAAGCGAGGCTCCCCCCGATCTACCTCATCGCTCAGAAGAGAGCCATTCCGAACGATGCACTCCATCCTGTCAATACGTTTACTTCCTGGAAGTGAACCC
Source organism: Sclerodactyla briareus (assembly GCA_026419785.1). Taxonomy (NCBI): domain Eukaryota; kingdom Metazoa; phylum Echinodermata; class Holothuroidea; order Dendrochirotida; family Sclerodactylidae; genus Sclerodactyla; species Sclerodactyla briareus. The sequence goes on along the minus strand of JAODTK010004999.1, from coordinate 152,475 downwards.
CGACTGTCTTCGGAAGTATTAAAAATACCAGTGATTACAATATGATCCCCATCGTATATCCACGTTCCTCTCCATTCGTGTGCATTACTCGACCTGTCGGAAGTGCAGTTTCCGAAATTATATTCCATAAATACATGATGTGTTTTTTACATATTTGTTTTCTGCCTAATGCGATCTGTCAGCCTCCATTGTTTAACAGCTAAGACGTTGGGCAAGTGTCAACACGCTCAGAAATTTGACAAAAATTGACCAAATATTATAAATCCATTCCATTGATAAGCCCTAGGCCACATGAATTGCCTGCTGATTATCATTTGGTTCACCCAACTTTTGAGGTTGCTGAGTCTTGCCCACCTTCCAAGATTTGCCCAACTCTTACATGTTATTTCATGTCCTCCTTTTCAGCTACAAGGCTACCCATACTGTGGCAAATTATTGATTGGACTGATACAAGAACTACAATTAAAAAAAACATCGGTCGAAACAAAAGTTTAGGTGCCAAATTTGTAAGTGCGTGGAATAGGTCCCTGTGGCGAAACATATATATTTTTGCGGCGGCCGGGCCTTTCTTGAAAAAATTCGCAGACTGATCATCATTTTCTCTATAGAAATTATTTGAGTGTGGATAATTTTGACTGAAGTTTCTTCTTGTGATGAGGGATGGCATTTATTTTAATTCATTGATGCTCAATTTTCTCGAACATTCCAAAGTGCTAGGAATGGACTTTGAACCAATTGCCTAGAAAATCAGATCAAATGCCTGACTATTTGTGCGTTGTTTCATGTTTATATTGTAAACGCGTTAGTAGTACGTGATTATTTTCGAGGGCCCACAGTTGCTCACGAGTTGTTCTTGTGAACAGGAAACCATATAGTCAAAGATGCGGACTACCATGATATAAGCGGCCCAGGGTATTATTAGGAGTTTCCCAGTGTAGGGCGGCCCAAAATGCCGAACGGGAAAGATTGGGGGCTGGATCCCCCGTTAGCACCCCTCCCCACCGTCTGCGTGGACCCTGGAAATCAGTTGGTAAGTGGCCATGCAATTTCCACCGATAGAGGCCTATTGTCCACGAAAAGTTTTGGACCGATTTTCCACTGCTAATATTTTTAGGGAGCTACAGAACCTTCCTTCTGATTGTTGTAGTAAAAACTTCACACGTCGATAATTCAAATGGTGATTTAATAGTGTCAATGTGGCTGTGAATACAACAGGATCAATAGTGCCAAGTTTGTCTGTAAATTTATGGAATTTTTTAACAGTGCGATTTTCAAGATTACTGTGTGTTTCTGTTAAACGATTTTTTCACACCTCCCGTTGAAACCCCCATATAGTAAGGTTTTCTGACCATTGCGCAGGCATTTCGCCTCAAAATAAAATCATAATGTTGGCAACACCCATGCTAATTTGAAGGATTGGACAGTGTGATAGGAGAAGCACTGCCAAAAGTACACATTGCCTAACAAAACACTGGCTACCAAATCAGTGGCCTTATCAAATCACTGAAGAGTGCCACCTAAGAAATGAACGGTCTATGATCCCGTCAATTGCACTCACGCCACTTCCAATCGATAACTGATCAACAGGAGTAGTTATTCCTGTATCTTGGAAGAGTGAGATTTTTTTAAAGGAATGACGATTCTGATATTTGCTGTGAAGGGAGTTCAATGCAGGGTGAGGGGCGAGAGGGTAATGGTCTTTCCATGGGTTCTCTTCCCCGTCAAACTGGTCAGCATCAAGCTTCCTCCCCGATATTGTATTTGCCTGTTGTTGTAGAGTGGGTGACTGGGGTCGTGGGTCCGTCGATTGGTCTACTCAGGCAATTGTTAGGTTTTGTCCCCGAAATCGTAGTCAATCAGGGTTCTTGGCACCGACATCGGAGCCTCACTCCCCGACGTGTGTTCCAGCGGAGCTCAAATTCGACCTTGAATGTTGGAAATTGCAGTCAGGATTCCCACGAAAAGCTTTTCAGTCGATCCCCAACTGGAGGGGGAACACTCCTCAATCCCGTACCCCCCTCCCCCCTTCCGCTTAGCAACACCCCGACACCTACTATGACCTAGATGCTACAGTACGTGCGGATCGTGTCTTGAGTTGCAGACCGCTATGCGTCTTCTGGTTGCAATTTGTAAGTGTGAAAGTTAACCCACGAACCGCCACAGAATATTAGAACTCAACTTCATCAGGCCATCATATTACCAACTTATGATCGTCATATAATCTTTATTTGGTTATAGTTCGGGAAGAGACTAACGATCACTCGTTGTGTCTGTTGTGTGTGTGTATGTGTGTGTGAATGTGGGGGGGGGGGGGGCGCATGTCTGTGTACTATGCGTATGTACTTGCCCGTTAGCAAGCTTACGGACAAACTGTAGGAACTATGGTCAGTATAGTTACAGACACTCTATAGGTAGCCTGAGCTAATTGAATTTCACTGAACACTCTAAATTAAGCATTCGAATATGCATGTTTTACGCAGTTTTTGGCGGATTCCACAAAACGTTGTTGAGAGAAAAATTCAAATACAGAATTTGAGTCACTGTCAGTCATTTCATTTGTGTGGCCAATTGCATAATTCATGTAAATTTGTTGAATCTGGGTGAAACTTCGGTTGCTGGGGTCCACCTTTGCTATGAGATATTTTGAAGTGGAACTGCGTCACTGGGTAGTGATGACAAAGCCACTTCAGAGGATGGCAAGCGTCTCACCTCTGTATGCTCTTGTTAATGGTTATGTACACTATCCGCCACTAGCAATAGAAAACGCTCTCTTTCGACCTCTGAGATCAGGGTAGTCGAAAAAAAAACAAACTCGAACAACTGAAATACAATAACAGCACCATCCATTCGCGACACGAAACAACGGTTCGAGAACCATATATTTCTGTTTCAGTGTCATTGACGTGCACGTGTGTGTGTGTAGCGTGTGGTGTGTGGCGCGCGCGTGGGCTGTGTGTGTCACTTGATTGTGAATGCGATAAACGAGAGACAGGACGATGTACAGTGTTGTTGCTCCCATACTTGGGTGGAATAGTTCCCTAGTTATCCCTATTGTTTTAAGTGCTGATCTAATAAGAAAATCATTGAATTGACCTCAAAGAAGCAAAATCAGTACATGACTCATAACTGGAACGACTGTCATCGAGTTGTCAAATTAAAACGTGTTTAGGCGACGACAGTACTTAGTACTTATTATACTAAACACCTTGTTTAACCAGAGAGCCAAGAGGATTTAGTGATTCCTTGACGCCTTCATAACCCATTCACTTAAGTGGTAATCTAGATTACCTTTGACATGACTCCAAGAGAAATGTGGATACAGAATGATAATATCTGTGGTTACTTCAACGAAGAAGGCATATAGCATCAGGACTTTGACCTCTCCTGATGCCAGCATGTACGATGGTAAGATAACCCACATACAAAGCATGAGTTATTGTGTTACCGAGCCGACATCGATACAGTGTATGAAAACAGTTTCCTAATCTCTCCCCAAAAATGACCCAGTCTACACCAACATTAATGGGGTAAGTGTACTATAAGGAAAGCTGCGTACCAAACTTGATCAGCTCAGGCATTCGGGACTCATCGTGTTAAAAAGATTTTCGGACTTTGATTTTTAATGACCTCTCAGATGACCTTTGACATGACCTGACCGGGTCGGCGGTATGCTTCCTCACAAGCTAAAAATGCCCCGCCGCCGAAAATTCATTTCACAATTGCACATGTTTCCTCTGAATAACAGGTGGTCTGCCACCAAAAACAATAGGGTGATTGTACTCCCAATAAGGAAAGCACACACAAATTCAGCTTGATGGAACCAAGCATTCTGGACCTTATCCTCCATCAGGATTTTTCTACTTGACTTTAATGACCTCAGATACCTTTGATCTCACCCAAAAACACAGGGATCGTGTATTTATTTATTTTTTTGTTGGAGGAAACCACATACCAAGTATGAGCTTTCAACACCCAGGTGGGGTCGCTTGGTGATGCTATTCACACGCTATAAAGATTGCCAAATCTCCCAATTTTTCATAATTTCACATTTCCCCCTGAAAAATAAACGCTGGTCCTGCAACCAAAAAACAATAGGGTGATTTACTCCCATAAGAAAGCTACCACACAAAATTTCAGCTTGATTGGACCAAGCCTTCTGGACTTATCCTCCTCACAGGATGTTCATATTTAGACCTCTAATGCCCTCGATTACCTTTGATCTGCCAAAATAACAGGATCGTAATCATTATGAGGAACCCACATACGAGTATGGAGCTCATCCATCCAGGTGGGGGCGGGTTTTTTATGCTCTGCACAAGCTAAAATTTCCCAAAAATTCTCAATTATTCACAATAGTTCCAATGTTCCCAAAATGAACCGTTGCGTCTACACAAAAAAACAACAGGGTGCTTTGTACCTCCATAAAAAGCTACAAACCAATTTCAGCTTGGTTGGACCGAGCATTCCTGGACTTTATCCTCTTCAATTCACAAGATGTTCGCATTCGATTCGGTTCCCAACACGACCTCTAACTCTAGACTCAGATGACCTAAGCCCTGACCACAACAATAGGTATGTGTTACTCATGAGGGGAAACCCACCTCTAAGTATGAGCTTCATCATCCAGGTCCGGCGGGTCGTTTTATCTTTTCACAGCTAGAAATTGCCCAAAATATCATTTTTTCAACATATTCCCCCATTTCTTCCTTCCCCCCAATGGACCCCTGGTCCGCACCAAAAACAATAGGGTGTTGTACTCCCCATAGAAAGCTACACACCAAATTTCAGCTTGGTTGGACCGAGCATTCTGGACTTATCCTCCTCACAAAAAATTTTTTTCCACTTTTCACTTCCAATGACCTCAGATGACCTTTGACCTGACCCCAACGCAATAGGGACAGTTCTCAATATTGGAAAAACCAATCCTATAAGGAGCTTCCCCATCCGGGTGGGTCGAGTTATGCTACTTCCCACCTGAAATTGGCTTCAAGACTATTAATTTTTCACCTCCCCCCCCCCCCCCCCCCCCCCCAAAAAAAAAAACCGACTCCTGGTCTGCACCGACACAATGTGGTGCTTGTACTCCCCATAAGGAAGCTCCAAGTATGTTTCTTCACAAGCCAGTCGTCACACACACACGCTTACATACATACAATACATACATACATACAATACATACATACATACATACATACATACATACATACATACTACATACATACTACATACATAATACATCCACACCTGTCATGACGGCACAGATTCCCTGACTTCAGTCAAGGAATGAAAAACTATAACTTTTTAACCAAAAAGATGAGCCGAGTACTTAACGGGGTGACTTTTCTATTATAACGAATAATCTTCACATCAAACTTAGATTGTCCTTTTTTACAGGCAACCTTCAATTTTGAGGGAGGAATAAGTCCATCCCTAAAACCTATTATCGGAGAATTTCCCAGAGAAAAATTATATAGGAAAATACTATTTCATATATTCGCATAACAGGTTACATTATCTCATCAATTACTATTTATCATTATTCAAAATCTCCAGGAAACATCAGAAACACCCCAATTCCACACAAAAGTAAAGGGGTCTTTTACTCGAGATTTCAGGCTCGAGCGGATCAACCATTTGCTGAACTTGATCACAAGTTTTCAAAATTTTTACTCTTTAGACAACCTCTGTTTATCTTTGACCTGACCCCAAATCAATAGGGTCATGTACTCAACATGGAAACCCATATACTAAGTTGAGCTTCATCCAACTTGGTGGGGTCGGGGGTGATTACAGGCCGTCACATACACACAACACACGCGGTGCGCTCTGAGAAGACTGAATAGATCCCGACTGATGTCAAGGGATGGAACAGTCGCTTGATGACACGCAGCTCATTTATAATTCCGCTCCTTCCATGGAGATCACTAGTCGGTTGACGCTTCTCCCATAGGAGAATGGGTTCAGAACTCAAGGACGTGGATGATTTCAAGATGGCTGAAACTGAATGATTCTAAGACTGAATTCATCTTATATCGGAACCCCCACCCAACTTAATAAGGTCAGACTAGGTCTGTCATCGTAGGAATAACCCCATAGCAGGCATCCCCTCAGGCTCAGAACTTTAGTGTCCTATTGGAGAAGAAGAAACATGAAGATGCTCAGCATGTTGACGGTTTGCCAAAATCACTATTCTATATATTCAATCTTAGGAAAAATTAGGAAGCCACATGTCTGCTGAAACCAGTGAGGATCTGGTCATTTTTTGTCATAGTCAGTTGGACTATACAACAGTTGTTGCATGCGATCCTATCCATCATGCGTAAGTTGCAACGTCTGCAAAATGGGCTGCACGTCTGGTTGTGAACTGCTATGACTTTAGGACTTCATCTTCGGTTATCTGCACCCCGCTACAACTGGATACCTCTATTGAATTCAGGATAGGTTTAAGATGCTACTTTTGTATACAAGTGTCTCCATGATGGTTGGGACTCCTCTTTCATGCGTGGTACTCCTCGTCTCTGGAACTCTCTTCCTTTAGGACGTCAGGAGAAGCAAGTTCGCGTCGTGTCAAGAGAGGGCTTAAGACTCCTATTCGTAAATCACAATGTGTTGTCTTTCTGTTTCCCTCTGCATTTCTTTCATTTTTTTAAGGCGCTCGGTCTTCGTAGAGCGCCATTTAAGTGCTCGTAATAAGAATAAAAGGTAATTCATAATAATGATTGGCTGAGGCATATTTAGCTCGGTTAATTGCGATCATGAATCCCCGTTATGCCTATGAAGTCTAGTGACTGGTTAGATTCATGATCCCCCGATAGGCTGAAAATATAGGACGAGCTGTCTCTGTTGTGGGTCCTACCCTGTGGAACGCCTTGCCGAAGTGTGTCAGGAAGTTTTCCTTCTAGGACTCAGTTCAAGTCCAGTCTCAAAACTAACTTCTTTCGAGTCGCTTATGCGTAACTGTGCAGCGCCATTGAACACCTTGTAGATTTTGGCGCGCGCGCCCTTATAAGTTAATGTATTATTATTAACGAATGGACATGTCTGTGTATATTTCTGATCATTTATCTTGAAAGACAGGCCAGTGTGTGGTCTACTTTATGTATTCTGTAGTCAGTGATAGTGACCGCCCGATTATTAAATACCCCTCTCGGCCCAAAGTGAATCATGCGGAAAGCGAAACAGGACACAACACCTCCAGACCACTGCAGTAGAGAACAACGAAATCGTAACATAGGAAACTGTTCCACACCTTGCCGAAAGTGTGTCGAAGGTCTTCCTCCCTGGCTCAGTTTCAAGTCCAGTCCTGTAATGCACCTGTACATATAATACCAAACTCGCTGTGATGTTGGGATCGGACCGTAATATCTTGTAATATTCATGTCCTTTTTGTGTATCTTTTTACAGATTATGATCATAAATGTGCGGTTCCAGTTGGCAACGGTGCTATCGTTTCACGGGCGGTTGAGTTAAGAGTCAATGTCACCATTTTGTATTATCCTGTTGTCTATTGGAATATAATGTCCCTTTGAAAGTTAGACTATCTAACTCATGGCTACAGATACAGATAGTATTCATGCTTCGTTTGAACTCTCCGAACAAAACTTTACCCATATGTAGGTTCATAAAACGTCCAGGGGCGTCACGCTCGCGCACAAGCAGGCTGGTCCTTGTCACGGGGGGGAGCCGCGGCATGGTCCCAGGTGATCGGCTGTCTGAAGCCGTGAGGCGACAGCCGACCTGGAAATCCGCAGCGTCCGTAACGGTTTACTGGTTACGCTTAACGTAGTGCAAATGAGCGCGCGTGCGGCGTGCAGACCCACCATTCTGGACTTATCGTGATCACAAGGTTCCATACTTTAGACCTCTGGTGACCGCAGATAAATTTCACCTGCGTCAATCAAGTTGAATTTTGGTGTGAAGCTTCCTTCGATAAAATAGAAAGTTGTTAGGAATCGATATTTTGGTCAATTGGGACCAGAGGTCAATTTTGGTCAAAGATTCTGTCAGAGGACGCACAAACACCACACACACGCACACGCACCTCCCCCCCCCCCACACACACCCGATATCATGGTTTATCACGTTGGTTTGCATTATGGCTTCATTGTCTCTACAACACGGATACAAGAATGAATACTACGAGAAGGGAAGGATGGATTACCATATAAGTTAAGAACCAGCAGACTGAGACAGGCAAGGTGATATCATAGCAAGACACTATCTAACTCATTACCCGGAATCGAAAGTACCCGTGACACAAATGAGGAGGGGGAGCGGCCACCAGAGACACGCAAATTAATGTATAGGATTAATGCCAGGGATTATTAATGCGAATATAATCACAACGCACACGGGCAACTTACAAAATTTACCTACCCTGTCTGACTCTGCTCCAATGGGGTTAGTCTTGCGCTGAGCACCAGCGAGAAGGCAACCTTGTTCCATTTTTAAAGTACTTCGGTGTGATACCCGACCGAGGTTCGAACCCCATTCCGGGAGAGGAAACGACTCACATACCAACAGACTTGCAACACTCGGATCGGTATGAGATATGTGTTGAATATATTGGGAGTCAGTGTGGTAAGTTAACTGGGTCGGTATCATCATCTATATTGCTCCATTGCGCTTCAGCTCGCGCTAAGGGCTCTGACCGTACGTTGCCAATTTGGTACCGGTAAGGGCCACCACTTTACTGCGATTATTAACTGGCCCAGGGTATTCGCCTCTTCCTGTGCTGTACATGGGCGCAAGGACGATGTTATACTCGCTGGAGCGTCTAAGGTGTTATGCTATTACAAGCTATACGAAGCGAGTATACCCTATTTCTGCATGGAGGAGTAATGAGTTGACTATGTAGAAATTGCGAACCCGTATATCAATAACGTAACGTATCAGTGACGTATCCGTGACGTATTATGACACGAGCTGCAGAGGCAAATCAAATAGCCTCTAAACGAGGGTAGTGGTTGATTGATGTCATGTTTACTGCTGATCTCTTCGTTATTTCGTCGTTCATTCCCCAAAATCTCTCTTTTCGTTTCTTCCAGGCAACCACGAGTAAATGAAAACGGCAATCGACCTTTCGTGAACCAGGGTCATATACGAATGACGGGGTGTACAATGAATGCGGGGGTGGTAGGGACAGTGAAATGGTTGTAGCGCGGAAATCAGCAAGGATTGGCAATTAACGTACGACGAACACGTTTCCAGCCGTTCAACCACACAACCACTGGTTACAGGGTGAACAGAGAGTTTTTGGCCATGCATGCTCACTGGATACCGATGATGACTCCCACCTGATACATTGCATATTGATTCAACAGTAATCATCATCATATATTTATCATGATTATCACTATTATTGTTAGTATATTATTATCGTTGTTCATTATCAACATCATCATACACACTGGTTCCTTCCGGGTCAAATTGAAATAATTAATCGTTAACAGTTTAATACCTCCACGGGTGGCGCAAACACATCATTATAGGCAAATATAGGTGCCAACATCATGTTTGATTTCTCTACGGTCGCGATACAACCGTATCACCCTTATTATCACGCCAACCACATCGTTGTTAACACCACATCAGTAAACGTTTTACAATTCATCAATCTCAACATTCCATTATTATTATATTAGATTATTTATTATTATTATTAGATATTATTATTCTTATATATTATTATTATTATATTATATTCTATTATTATTATTATTATTATTATTATATTCGCGTTATAAAACAGTGTGAAAAAATGTAAAAGCGTGGGGGTATGGAGATGAAACTACCTTTGTAAATCTCACTGTGCCCTGCGAAGTCTTACTGCAACCTTCTGAATGGAGAGGGGGTTAGTCAGTACCGTGACAACTAGCGCTATCAATCCCAGCAGAGGGATGAGGAAGATTAAACATGATTTCACTTTTGTTCGCACTCTAAGACACGGCCACCTCCGTAAAACAATCTGCATCACACGATGATATGTCATTCAAGTTATGTCCATGTGAGTGTTGTCACAGTACCAGCCCAAGGATAGTCTTGCGTTGAACGTGGATATTCCCGATTACCTGCTTGTCATAATTATCATCACTCGCGGAATTTCTGCCAGGCGCCATCACTCATCACGGAAAACCCAAGTTCACGAAGGGCGAAACAACAAAGTGTAGCTGTTATGTAGCCAAACACAGGGGAAGTGAACTTTTACAAAGAATCTTGAACTGGCACTTTTTTACGTCTCTTAGATCACATTAGGGACGTAATAAACCAACGTTTTCCATTTTTTCCAGCAGGGTACATACTTAATCAATGATGGCGGCCGTTTAGCACAATAATCGCTTAATCGCCAACCATTTGGCATTTGTAATGGAATAGAGGCCAATATATCGTTTTATAGGTTTTTTGGGGGTACACTGAATCATTGAAGTATTATACATCGAAACACAAAGTATAAAGTGAATAAATCATCCAATATGAGGCGTAATTGAAGCCAAATGCATGGACCAATCGTCGATGTTAGTTTTGGGCTCGTTAGTTTTTGACAGTCTGTCTTATTAATGGCCAGAATGTCATAGGGAAGCAGTTGCCACGATACATACATGACGTGTTCATTGAAGTAATATATCGTCAATGACACAAAGAATGAAGTGAATAACCATGGGCATAGGATGCGGGGGGGGGGGGGAGGGCTGGGGGCTGCAGCCCCCAGCAAAAATATGTCAGCAAAAATCGGGTTGGTAGATGCGCTGTGATAGTTTTTCGGGGCACATGAGCAAATATAAACAGTTATTTTCGGGCAAATCACACAGTGCACCCAGATATAATCGGGCTCTACGCCCCCTGTGAATAACAATCCAATATAACACGTCAGAATCATTCTCAGAACTAATAGCATGCTGTTCGGTTCTTTTATCACTTTCATACGGGGTGGTTAGGAGAGAGAAATTGTGTATGTAGGGGTCGGGCTAATTGAGTTTGCACTTCCAGCTTCAGCTAATTTGGTATGAAAGTTCATTAATAGATATGTTGGTCATTCGTGCGAATTGAGTGAATTTGTGCCAATGGAGTCTTATGTAGTGTTGAAATAGCTTTATCGTGGATTGTAAGATATATGTACTTGTTTCAGTCAACGATATGCCTGTCAGGAGTAGGAGACTCCCCATCGTCCGTTCAAGTACAGATAATGTACATGCCAATCGATTTTCCTTTTTAGTCAAGTGTGATTATCAGCTTATGGCGTTTTCTCGTAGTGCGGGGTTTGATTTGAACCTAAGGTTAAGACATGTTTGACATATCATGCCATAGAGAGGTGTTTTAATAATTCTTTACATGTTACCCTGGCAAGTGCATTTTCCAATGTTCTTATAGTTCCAGGAGTCACCACAGTTGATTGGAATAACTTTGACTTGAGTAGGCGTTGTTTGGTTTGCAATAAAAAAGAAGCACAAACAGTACCCAGACGCCTTTCCTTCTATAATATATATTTGGGTGATATTAATGATTATGTTATTGTTGGGCGAGAGCCCCCCCCCCATGTAATAAATAATAATAATAATAAAATAAAGTAATAATAATAATATAAGAAAAGAATATCATATAATATAATACTAATAATAATAATAATTAATAATAATAATTAATGAATATAAAATATAATATCTCATTCTTATTATAGCGCTTTTCAGGTCGTAGACTTTGCCCAAAGCGCGGTACAGATAGTACCTCTGACATTAGTGACTTGTCACCCCGTACCATACATGGCATCGCCCACTGCTTGTTCTCTTCTCTCTCGATGCAACTTTCGTACTTCACTTCATCGTGTCCCCCGGACTTCCATATCAAGCAGCCACGATCGTTGAAGGATGTTCCCATGAGTGTTCGTCCACTGATTCCCAGCAACATACAGGCACTCCTAATCTCCCACTAATCCGCTCTCCCCTGAATAACACAGCGGCTCTCGGTGATGAAGTGGATTCATGCTCGACAACCAACTGGTCGCCCTGTCTGGGCAGCATATAATTAACTTCTGCGTATGTCAGCGTCCAACACGGAATCTATCAAACTGGTCAAAGTTCATCCACTTCCCCTTATAAATGCACCAGCCCATGAGTGGACGCCCATCGCTACACCTTAATCGGAAACGAATCTTCAACAACAAAGCTGAATGTTTCTCGGAAATCTTGACGATGAGCCGATACTTGTGGGGCTATATATGGACTTGTATACAATGGTTTAGACAATTAGCTTCCTGTATCCTCACATCCAAGCCACATATCCCAATCCCGGTCCTTTCCATGTAGTTCTCTGCGCCTTATATGGTGTCTCGATCGCCTGTTGAGAGCAGCGGCTAAATGAAGCATGGATTGAAGCCGGCCTTACTGTAGCGTAACTGTAGTACTGATACTGAGTGGAAAGCACCACAACAGAGCCTTGGATGATGTCACCGCGATCATCGCAAATCTTGTTTTTGTGGATCGAAGCATTCTGCACGCAGCATCCAGTGCTACTCAAACAAAATGACGTCTGCAATAGAAGAGTGAGGAAAAGAGGTTCAAAATGTTCGGATGTATCAAAGCTTAATCGTGAAATTGCTGAACTTGGCCATCCGATCTGAAGCTGGTGGAAACGGTAGAAGCATTTGACCTACAGAGAACAGAGAAGTACTGATGTACAAGTGGGCTCGTATGTATATGAGGACAGGTCAACAACCTACTCCACTCCATTTGAGGTAGCCGCGACCTAACTGCGCTTGAAACCTTGGCCTCATTGGAAAGGATGTGCATATACTTTTCGTCCAGCTAACAGGCCTGACTATGCAAAGACCGTTCCGGGGATTCATCGCACACCTGCGTCACCTGGAAAGCATGCGGCATCCCATTCCATATGGCAAAAGAGCTCAAAAGTGGGGACTTTGTCGTCAGTACCAACCCTGTTCCATTCACATCCATTGACCTGACCACGCACAGGGGAGGAACATGTGAACAAGATCTACAAAGGTGAAGGTGCCATCTCTGGCTTGACCACCGATCCCAGGGTATGCTCAAATATGACTCAGCTCCAGAAATGAGAAGGCTTCGCTGGAGAAACAGAGTTTATGCGGACATAAAACGATTCTATCCGAAAGAAGCAATACCAAACACAGTAGCTGTTCCAAGTCTCCAGATCCTGTACGGTGGGAGGAATCAAACTAGATATGACTGCGGACGTGTGTGCCTGGGACGTCGAAAAGTTCCACTGCTACCAGAAGCATGTTCGTCCGAACTCGTGAAGGGGCGTTCATGTATTGCGCAAATGCAGTGGACGGTGTTCTTGCAAGACATAATAGCCAAGCACAGAGCTTTGCAAGGGTGAAGGTTGCTGCCGTGTCAGTTATATGTTGCGAATGAGGGAGACAGAACGTGAGGTTGATGATGATGACAGCGGCAGTGATGACTAATAACGTGGAGGTAATGGCATCAGGGTACATGTATAATTGAGCATCCAACTTGATGTGTATGAAAACCACTTTTGTTCCCTCCATGTGTTGTTGGACACTAACGGTGATTCCATCAACACAAATATGGTGATTTGCTAAAATGGTTTGAGTTTCTGTATGTGGTGGCCACCGTGAACTTGGACATATCCTCGGCATCAACGAAAACATTGAAAACCTCTTGAGAAGTGGCATACTTGCAGGGGGTTTAGATATGAGATGAGTCGAGGGGGAATGGAGGAGAATTCAAATTAGGTGGGGGTGGAGCTCCTGGATTCTGCAGTTTTGCGGAAAATGGGTCATGTCATGTTTAACAACTAAGTTTATATCTCACCATACCCCCCCCCCCATAGTCCCCATTTTCCATCATTTTTTTTATCTTGTTTCTTTTTTTCTTTTTTTCTTCAAAAATATGGGGGCTATTGCCCCCAGATATTTTTTAAGCCGCGATTTACGCCCTGCACACTGGAAAAAAAAAATTATCCTTAGGTTATCTTCTACATGTACGTGATAATTCGTAGGTACAGAGATAAAAAATAGTCGATTTTCGAAATTGGTGGACGCCATCTTAGATGTGTCAATAGATAGGAATGAGAAATCGAAAAAAAGCATATCCATAAGCTTATCATTTTGCACATATATTGATTACGTGTTCAAATATAACGATTTATTGCTTTCTTTTCGGTATGTGCTGGCGGCCATCTTGATTTGGCCACGGACATGAAATTAAAAAATTGGAAACAGGTGGTTTCGTGTTCAGTGTTGATCATAGAAAATAAAAAAGCACCAAAGTTTCCAGCTCTATATGAAATGTTCATTAAATAACACCAAGAATATACTATTAACCACAAGACTACCCCCAACGGAGAACACATAGTCAAGACTCTAACACAGTAACAGTCTAAGTTCATTGAAAGATGCAAGTATGTCTGGATTACAATTAAAAAAAATATTTTAGTTTACGTAGGCACAACAGAAGGGGGTTCAGCCACCTTTCAACGTTACGTTCATCGTCAAGGACCACACCTATAGAATCGTATATTCGAGACTCTCATTTCATCACAGTGACAAGTGAACTGTGACACAGTGACTGCTTCTAAAGTCCGCGGTACATTTTCTTTGTTCGGGAAACATTAAATTGTAAATAGTTCTGATCACAGTAATCCACGAATCTTGTTATTCGAGAACTCAGCGAATTAGCCACACAACGCGGGTGTGTCCTGCAAATTTTCATGAAAAAAGAGGCAGGGAAGGGGGTTATGTCAGATCGGCCGGGTATATTGGGACTAACAAAGAAAGCAACAGTGTGATAGTTGATCCTTGTCATTTACTTTGCGTAATATCCAAACATTTGTAACAGACGGAGAGACTTACCAAGATCACTATTAATCTGAAATTTATTCTAAGATCGCAGCGGGTTGCAGAATAGTAAGCTTTTGCCACACTCGGAAACGTCCAGATTGTGTGTCAAGTTGAATTTCAAATAACACGTCCCCTCCTTTGGTTATTAACTACGTGCAAGTACTATTACTTGGCCTAGAATAATAATCATAATACTAATAATAATAATAATAATAATAAGAATAATAATAAATTAATAATAATAATAATAATAATACTAATATAGATAATAATAAACACAAATTTATAAAGCGCCATTAGATCTAACAACCTAATCCGAGGCGCTGTGCAGAGAAAAAACGGGACAAGCAATAACCTGACAGCAACATGAAATAACCTCATGATGCAAAGCGATGGGTTTTCAGCCGCGATTTAAATGAGTCACATGTCACAGGTTCTTAGTACAGGGGCAGATATTGCACAAAGTGGGTGCCCGCCACAGAAAACGCCCTTTATCCCCGAAGGAGGATTTAGTGGACGATCTGGGAATCTTAAGGAGGTTCTGTTTAGAGGACCGCAGAACCCCTTGAACGAGTGTCAAGTACAGTGAAAAGCTCCGAGGTATTGAGGGGAGCTGCCATTTGAGTGTCCGAAGTGAGTAAGAAAAACAGCAAATTAAAAGATGATACGTTGTCGATGGGATCCCAGTGTAGGGCAGCGGAGTGACGGGCCAATGTGATCATTGGTTACGCACCTTGAGACAGTCCGGGCCGCATGCATTCTGGACAGCTGTAGCCGATTGCAAACAGATTTCTTAGAGATTTTTTTTTTTTTTTTTTTTTTGAATGCATGGAGGAATTCTCAGTGTGACCCTTGACAGATGCTACGGATACGATATGTACGGAGTATGAAATACCAGACTGGCATACTTTCTTAACATGGTTATCCAAGCCAATTTCATCAAATCTGACACCTAGGTTTCTAACGGAGGCCTTTGGGAGAATCCAAATTCATTTCCACGTGCAGGGGGATGAGGTTACATACTTTCGCATGGACGAGACGAGAAAACAATCATTTTCGTTTTGTCGCTAGTTAGTTGGAGCTTATTGACTGTTATCCAAGATTTAATATCAGCCACGCATCTTTCGATTGTGCTGAGAACTTGCTGCTCATCTCCACTAGTTTGGGATTGCCATGACATGTTACCAATTGTGTTGTCATCTGCGTAAAGTGCACGCGAAAAATATCACGGTGCATAAGCGATAGGACCAGTTGTACATACGAAGAACGGGGACCTAATACTGATCCCTGGGGTACGCCATAAAGTATGACATGGGGAGGATTGTGATCCGTCAATACATACTGTCTGAGACCTTTCAGTCAAGTACGAATTTATCCACTGCAGGGCCGAACCCCTAATCCCAGCGCATTTCCCAGGTGTTTTAAAAAAACCAGTTTTCGTGGTCGAGGGTGTCAAAACGCGGCGGATAGCTCGAGGTAGACGAGAACAACAGTTGTTTGTTGTCGCAAACTACGTAGAATATCCTTCTGTACGGAGAGTAGTGCTGTTTCACAGTCTCATGAATTTTTGTCTGTACGCTGACTGAAAGGTCTCATACAGCTTGTTATTTGACATGTGATTTACAATTTGTTTAGAACACTGTTTCGATAATTCAGAGAGGAACGACGGCAAATTTGACACAGGTCTATAGTTATTTTAGCAATGTTCTGGTCAAGTGTGGAAAAAAGCGAAAAAAAACTTCTTCAAATGGTCTCACCAAGGCTTTTCTTCTCTTCGATGGGAACACTGCAGTTTCAAGTGGAGGTGACCTACTGTTTTCCCCGAAATGGTAAGGAAATTTCTTTCTATCCTGATACTGCTTGAAGAGCAAGCACAATACACCTGATGATATAATATGTATTATTATATCCCCACGACACTAAGTGTCCCGGGGATACTATGGTTTTTTGGGTGTATATAGCGCCATGCGCGGTGATCCGTCCTCCGCCGCCGGCCGCAGGAAAACTCAGCCGTTAGCGCAATAACTCTTTAAAACGCTTTAGCCGATCGATCTGAAACTTGAAACACATGTCCCGCCCCATGGATCTCGGATGAGTTCGAAAGGTGGACCTGCATCACTGCATGTGTCTGCTGCCCTCTATTTTGCAGGTTCATCCGATTTGCACAAAATTGGGTGGTGTTGGGAACACCAAGTTGGTCCCGAAAAAACATGATGGTGATTTCAAGGTCATTGAGTCAATTTGTGTTGTTGTTTCCGCGAAAATACAGACTTAGTCTGATTCACACGATACTTGTGGAGTGAGACAAAAGTTTGTCCCGAATACTGACATTGATTTCAAGGTCACCGAGGTTAAATTTTGGTGTGTATTTTTATACTAACTTTGTTCGATTTGAACAAAACTTGGTGGATGTTGACTGTGTTAGTCCTAAACAACATGAAGGTCATTTCAAAGGTCACATGGGGTCAACTTTGCCTAGATTCAAGGTCATTCGAAGGTCACGGGTGGTCAAATTTGCTAATGTTCCTGCTAATTGTAAAATGTTTTTTTTTCGTTGTCAATTTTCAATTTTTTTGCTGATTGATTTTTCGAACTGGAGATGTGGGCTACAGTTGGACCTGAACACGGGTGGGGCATTTCAAAGTCCACCTATGATGTCAAATGGACATAAAATAATGTGCTTCCTCTAAAATAACGTGTACACACTATGGCTGTTTCGTTCTTCTTCTTCGGGATAACACGTCGGCCGGTTTACCCGCCTGCACACCAAAATTGACAAAGGTAAAGAACTGTTCAATGTCCCAAAACCATCCTTACATGATGTGCCTGCCCCAGCCTCTTATTTTTAACGCTTGCTGAAAATCAATCAATGAGACTTTCCAAAATTTTACGCATCAGAATAAAACGTACGAAACCAATGGCGACAGGACAATTGTTGAAGTGGGGGAAAGGCTCCACTACCCCCCCCCCCCCCCCCGTTTACGGGCCACACTATCCACTAAGCGACAGAAATGTGTACCAGAAGGTTGCCGGGTGACCAAATAGCATATTTGTTCAAGTCTACCATAGATTAAGAGAAGGGAGTGTGGCTATACACTGAGGCTTTGATAGGGACTTAGGCTAGGATTCCATAGATGAGTATGGCATGTGAAAAACGCCAATGTACGTAATTTAGCGGGGGCTAGTGTTTGAATATGTTCTATTTAGTTTGCTGTAAGATAGATATTGGTCCCACAAAAGACTAACATTCATAAAATGAAGGCAGGCAAAAAAAACCAACGCTGAAATAGCGACAAATGCACATGCACCCCAACGCGTATGCGGATGCGTATCACGCGAATGAATTTATGGAATATCTTCCTTTAAAAAGCCAAGCAACGACAATATTCATGGCCTGCTGCCTTTTTATAGTTCTTTTCGCATATACTTGTAGTGTGTCTCTCTGAAAAAAGACGTCGTTTTCTTAAATAGGTGATTTCAACATCCAGCCCGGATACGAATACGCATCTATGGAATCACAGCATTAGTGAGGCCTCCAAGTACATTGTAGGTTGTCCCGACTGGACAGTATAGGGGCGGGTTATAGGGATACTATAGATACTTTATGAAGGATTAATGTAAATGGTTTTGTAAGAACTGAAGTAACTGCAGTGTCAACGTCTGAGCATCTGGACAATGTGTGTGTATGCATGGGCGTATCGGGGGGGGGGGGGGGGGGGGGGGTGGGTTGGGTTGTTGTCGGGGGAACGCGTCTCCACATTTGAGGTTGCTGGGGGGGGGGGTGGTGTCGGGGGACGTGGTCCTCACATTTGAGGTTGTACCATTGATTTTCATTTTTTACACAGTACTTTGTCATGTCCCCCCCCCCTCCCCCAGTCTGAAGATGATGGCGCCGTGGGTACATGGGAAGATTTCAAATTCCAAGTGTGCGAATATTTAGAAAGGAATTTCAAGTAAACCAACATTCATTCAGATTGCCGTAAAATTCCTGCCCTCTGATTGGCTGAAACAGGTCAGCTGACCGGCATAAACCTGCGTTATGCACGGGGTTATGCACGGTGCCTCGACACAGGCGAATAAATGGTGTATATGAATTGTGATTGTGCAATGTCACGCGCATATGTTACAAAGCTAATTAAATCGAACGCGCTATCACGTAGGGGCTTATGGTGTGAAGGGATCCATTGTGCAATAGATGTTAAGATTGTGCGCGATTACCAGTGCCACGAGGCACATAGAACGGCTTTTTGAATAGAACTTGTATGTATCATTTACGGCCAGTACATGGACAATAACACGCGCGAGGGAATATTTTTCACGCGCAATTAATGCGCGTTGCTCACAGAGACGCGTTGGCGTGAGACAATTAGTTATACGCGTATGCGTCGACATTCGTCCACGCGCTCTGTGTGCGCTTATATTTCCATATCGATTTGAGAGACGCGCGATTGTTGTTGTTAAGTATTGGGCATGTACAACTGACCTCTTTGAATGTCATCAGGCTGGTTCCTAATTTATCATAAAGTGGTAAAATTGATGGCCGTTTGAAGCAACATTCAACTACATTCGAGTTGTATGATGAAGGGGTTAATCAACCAGTCGATTGTGTTCTATCCACATGATAATGCACTCCTAGGGGGTGTATTCTAACGCTGAATGCACTCGGGTTGCGCCCTCGTGCATCGCGTGAATTAACCCCCGATCGTGCATTATCCGTGGAGTAACCACGCTCGGGGGGACCGTTGATTAACCCCTAAAATCTACTAGGGGTCCGTTGATACAAGGTTTCTGGTTGGGTTTTAGTAGCCTGTCAGTTATGGCAAGGGATCGCGACACAGTGTGTGTTTGTCTGGTTTTCAGACAGAAGGACATTTCTGCAGCAGTGGATTAAAGGGGTTTTATACGTCATTGCAGTTTCGTTTCTTTGTTGCAACAAAACGAGGTATGGGTCGTCACGGAAATGACTCAGAAGGTCACAAGGTTAATAGGTCAAATGAAGTCAAAGGAGGTCAATAGAGTATAGTAAACAAAATTCTTAATTATGCCAACCCCTAAAATATTTCGTTGGGAAGATATATAGAAAAAATGAAATTCATCAGTGTTATTAGAGGAGGCCTCACTATTTGGAAACATAACTCGAGATAGCGGTTGTAGGAGTGTTTAGATGTCAGTGCAAGCGATTTATTGGTCTGTTGCGAGGAGGAGGGACGAGTCGGGTCGTCACAAAAAATGGACCCAAAGATCACAAGGTCTTAGGTTAAATGAGGACAAAAGGTCAAAGGAGGTAAAAACAGGTCAACAGACCTAGCGAACCAAAAACTTTCCATTACGACATCATCGTTCTGAAAAGTTCGTTGCAAAGATAAAAAGGATTGCCCTATGGTGGAAAACCACAGAAATGACGTGCATAGATCTTTCGCCTCGGCCAAGGGAAAGAAGAATGCGGCCCAAAACTGTGCCTTTGTGAGCTCCGCTACCAGTGATGTCACTACCCTGAACTTGACCGTACTGTTCAGTCGAACAAACTGGGTACGTTTCCGTCGAGTATTCCACCCAATTAAAGGGACAATTGCATGGCCGGAGGAACAACAAGCGGTTATGTCGCGGAGAATGGAAAAAACAGAATCTATAGGTCCAAACTCAATTTCAATTACGATGTTCCTATATGGAGTTATTGGCCTTTCGAAGTTCGTCCATTATGCAGATAAACTGGGGAGAATCCCATTGTGCAAATGACGCAGGATGTCATACTAAGACAACACAGGAAATTATTGTTATGTATTCATTGTTTAGTTTTGTTGGATAAGCACATTGAGCACGGAAGAGTAACCATGAACAACTGTCAATCCTCTCCCAAGGACTAAATGCTTTTCGAAGGGAAAATAATGTGGAATTCCAAGGAGAACAGCGATTATTTGCAGGGTTGTGCAAGTATGACATTCGTTTGTTATTCATGATGGGTATCTAGCGATGTTTGCGCAATACACGTGCACAAAACTTCACAAAAGGGACTGTAACTCCATACGGAAAGGCGTTATAAACTTCGATAGTTTGGAGTAATAATTTCAATTTTTCTTTAGCTAATATAATAGCCTCTTTATAATTCGCCCTGCAGTTGTCATGTGGAAGGGAAGTGGAAGTAGAAGTATAAATAATTGCGGGAGACATAGTAGCTCGGGTTTCAAATCAGAGTAGACTTTGTCGAGTCCGGCATTTTCTTACTCCGACGGTCCGACCCTTTGTGTGTACACACATGAAGGGGAAGATTATCCAAGTGATTTGGGGAGCAGAAACTGGTGGGAGTAATTGCGCAGGGTTTGAGCTGCTATCACAAGGAAGAGACAATTCGCACGTCAGTTTCGCGACTCTCATTGCATTTGATAAAGCGGAAATAGTCGCAGATATTTTTCACGGTCAAAAAAGTTCCAAACATGCGTGCCCGAAGTTATGTGCGACATTAGTGCGACATTTGTGCGAATTTCGGGGGTATTTAGGTACCGGTATAAATAGGACAATCAACGCCAGCATACGACGAAACGTTCGCGGGAAGGTAGTGAGGCGTTAGTGCGTCTGACGCATTAACGTCGCGGGACGTCTGAGTCGCGCGTCAGTTCGCGTCCAGTCGCACTAATGTTGCGCTAATATCTCACTAATTTGCGACCAAAATGCGACACGTTTCGCGGTGCATTGTTAGTGAACATTCGGCATTCGAAATTACATAATATTGTACCATGTCTGCCTATTTGAAACCAATTGAAAGATTGACTGTGCTTTTATTGTACAAGACTTCGTTCACTGAAAAAAATAAATCGACCACCGCTTCTTTCTGGGCCCCAGTCCATAGTATGTAGCAGGCTCGTCCCCAGCCTGACGGGGACCTGCAGGCTAGACTTGGCATCATCAGCAGCTTCAGCACCAGAAACACCGGAAACTTCCTCTTGCCTTGAACCGTAAAGGCTCTGTTTCTTTTTGGCAGGAATGACGGTCGGTCACATAAATTCTAGCCTACACTCTCACGAAGACAATATACCAAGGTCAACATACGGCGACGTTTTGTGTACGCGTGCATACGTGCGATTTGCGCACGTGTTCACTTGTTCGTGAGTATGTCTCCCGTCCAAACATGGACGCCAAACGTCTGTCGCAAAATATTAGCACCAACTTCGCACTAATGTCGCGACGAACCGGGGCACCGTCCAGACCAGAGAGGATTCTCAAAGAAAAGTGCGACGTTATTGCTACATTAGTGAGAATGTTTCACTACCCTTTGTTATATTTGGCGTTTCAAACATTCGCAAACATCGCACAATTTTTGAACATGTTTAAAATTGTTCAGTTCGCGTAGCTTTCGCGACTCCTCGAATTTCAGCGCAGGTTTTGCGACCTTCACTAATATTTCGCGAATTTCAGTCGCATTTCAGTCGCAAGCCATACGCAAGTGAGTTTTTCTTCGTGTGACAGTAGCATGGGCGTTATAGGTGGGGGACGAGGGGGGACATGTCCCCCCACACCCTTTTTTGACACTGCTCGCCCCTGACTTTAACACTTTTCACACAGTGAAATTTTGAAAAAGGGGCCATACCGCCCCCCCCCCCCTCACACACACTTTTGAGAGGGTGGTGACGCTAATGGACAGTGGCTTTAGTAACAAATCTAGTCACAAATTCAGGTAGGACCGTCATATTTTCTTAATAGACTCACAATGGATGACGCCCTATTTAATTAGGTGTTTAATATTAAACAACCTTGCTTCCGACGAACCCCCTCTATTGCTTTGGTCCAGGTAAAGCACAAGTGGGAGCCTTCGAAATCGAATGCGACTTCAACTAGCGATGCCACCCTCAGGAAAATTAGTAAAATACATGTCGTCGATTTTGAACTCGCTGTCCTCTCATTTTACCGATATAAATTGTATGCCATGGACCTCCATGGATATCGATGTAATGAGGGAAAACGGGTATGTGATTGTGTTTCTAGAAAAAACAGGCATTAAAAAATCAAGTGTACCACTCCGAAACAGCGTTCACAACACCCACCGATAAAGTTAGATCTAGCCGGCCGGCCGGACGTACGTACCGCGAAGATAAGATAAGACTACACCGGTACATACGTATGTCTTAGGGGTTCGCTGGGCGAAGGAAGTTCAATCAGAGTCACTTTAACTAGGCCTAAGTAGAATACGATAAGAAGGATTCGAAGTTATCATCTCTCCGGTTCATGAATAATACCTATCGGCAGGAAACGTATTGGGATACACACATCATCTAGCGAATGTGAGTTTTTCATGCGGCTTGTTCAGTTGTTGTTAGCCTAACTTATCTTAGAGTAGACTTTTTCTTGGCCCTAGGGCCTAGGCCCCTAAGTTAGGCCTAGTTACACTCAGGCTTACAGTACAGTTACACTGTGGTAACGTTACTGTCACTGTGTTACTGTTAGGCTAATCGTGTACTGCTCGAGTGACAGGAAAAATTACTCAGGCCTATGCTATTGCTAGGTTAGGTTAAGCTTGACTCTGTCTAAAATTACGTTCACGCTTATCCGGGAATGGCGACTGCCACAGCAAAAAATGTTGCATACATAGGCTACAGATACAATGCTTCGATAGGCCTTAGCTAGGCTACATCATACAGTGTGTGGATTTTTTGCCGTCCTCTGTTTGCTGGATAGTCCAATTGGACTATCCCACCCCTCATGCTATTAACACTCGTGTTTTGCCCAAGGTATACTGATAAATGGTTCACGAGAAAAGACACTTCCCTGTCGCCATTATAGGCTAGCTCCAAGCAGAGAAGGTACTTCTGCCAGAATTCTGTAGAATTCAGTGCAGATTTGCAGTCAGAGGGTTAGGCTCGCCATGTCCCCATGCGCATGTGGTGAGTATCCCCCATTGCCTTCCCTGCTGTACATTAATGATCTTCCTGATAATACAGAAGTTAAGTCATCTGTTTGCAGACAACTGCATTTATCGGGAGATCAGAGTGATGGAGATGCAGACTTGTTTCAAAGTGACCTTGATTACCATCCTCAAGTGTCATGTCATGATCTATAAATCCATGCTAGGTATCCTAAGGTTTTTCCTGATACTCTGGCTGGTGTTACCCTCTCTGTCGTTGAACACTATCCTCACCTAGGTGTTAATAATTTCCATAATCTCAGTTGGAATAGGCATATTTAGCTAATTTGAGGGAAGGCAAATAGATTGTTAGGATTCATTGGACGCAACCTGTTCACTTGTAACCAGTCGACCAACATGAGTACATATTTTGCTGCTGTTTTTGGGACCCGTACATGAAGAAGAGTTGACCAAATTGAATTAGCGCAAGAAGATGTGCGGTTCATCTTGAACATGAAAAACTTGGTAGTGCCACTCAGATGGTTAGTTCTCCCAGGCTAGACACTCTGGCAGTAGAAAAGAAGGTGAGATGCCTGTGTGTTTTTAAACAGGCTATTTTTTGTAGTTGGTTCATGTCTAATTTCCTTTTGGAAGCTTCCTTCAGCCTGTCTAGCGTTAATTGTGAAATAAGCATTCGGATTCCTATTTTTACATCATACCCCAAAACAGAGACTGTACAAGTAGGCCTATTCTTTTGTGCTGAGGACAACCTGTTAAATAGTGTTCTCATAACCCTTTCGTAGAATGAGACCCGTTCGCGTTAATTGGGATGCCACAAACACAACACCAATACATACAGTGAGAGGGCAATATATGAGTGTAGGTTACCGTGAACAACGAGCAGCTTACTGGTAATCTTTCGGCAGGCTCCTTCTCTCAAAAAAAAACCTTGTAAGATAGGCACCAGGTTGTAGAAACCTTTATCTCCAGACAGGCGTTGGACAGCAGTGATAGTCCCTTGATTAAACAAGGCCGATATCCCAGCTCTCAGCGACTCCAGTAACCTACCCAAAGCTTGTGTGTTTACATCCACTCGGCACTACACAATGCCGAGTGCCTACCTTAATACTGCATGTCACCCAAGATCCTGAAAATTCAAGATCGCAGTTGGCACCGGTGTGTGCTCAGCTAAACTCAACCAGGCTTTGTTGCTTGTTTTGCTGCCAGTGCGAACCCATATCATGATATCGGATAAGTTATCAGATGATGTTTCCTCTTATATATATACTTAGCGAAGGTCATAACATTCTCTTCAAATTTGGGAGAAATCTGGCTGATACATTTTCTCAAAATGGCCACCAAATGCTAATACAGTATAACACTGATTTTTCTTTTCAAGTCTCATGACATGCGAAAAGAACATATCATTAGACATATTTCCATGTCATGTTTTGTTCATGTTTGGCAGCAAATTGCCAGGGTTGGCAATTTTCCGGAAATATTAATATTTCCCATCCGGGTGGGAAATAGTGGTAAATACCGGGAAATAGTGGGAATTACCGTGAAATAATGGAAATAATGGGAGATATTGGCCAGTCAAAAAAAGTCAACTAGCCATGTCAGATAAATTGCTCAGAGAATGGCTCACGATGCGAAACGGGTATCAATGCACAGGCCAAATATTTGCCACAACAGCATGTGTAAAAGAAGTAAACTCAATATACCGTACATAGTCTAGATGAATGTGGTAGGTTGACAATTTTTCTGTCTCACCAATCAGTAATGGGGGGGGGGGATGCCACATGGTTCTGGTACCAGTACAAAAACGTAATTGCCACTGAATAACATTGTCAAATTATTGTGCCATCCTCTCTTGCATATGGATAACTCCTTTAGTAGGCCTTCTCCTTCCTTTTTGCAAAGACCAACATGTTTGAATGGTTGTGTCATGCAATGGGCATAAAAGGTCTTCTGGCGGTTCAGTTGGTCAGCCTACTTATGACAGACCGGGTGACAGACCGGGTCTACTGTAGCAATCAATTGAAAACTAGATTATTAGAACATTTCTAGATTACGATATTATTCTAATCATTGTCGTTTATTGAGACTGGAACAATCATAGCTATCGTGGCTTTTCACTTGTAACTTAATGACATCTTAGTGGCACTCAATTGTCGTAATACAAATTTGACTATGATGTTCCAAATATCGTTCCATATGGCCGAGGTAATCATGTCCCATGTCCAGTAATTTGGCAGTTTTTTCAAGATGAAGCGATGGCTTTTGTCAAAAAGTTTTGTATTTAACAAAAAAACATTTTAGTAACTCTTTTAGTAACTTTGACATTGGATCTTGGTAAGCTAATTCAGTTTTGACACCCAGTATCTGTCTGCACCCCCCCCCCCCCAAGTGCTGGGATGAATGTTGAATGCTGTTTTCGCCTCATTTCTAGAAATGAATATAGTTCTCTTACTGTGGTGAGGAAAGTGCATTCAGAAATCATTTGGAAAAAATATGGAAAATTGAAAATCATTATTACCAAACTGACCAAAACCAAAAGTTCTACATTGATGACAATGCAATTTCAATTTCACATAAAATGATGAAAATAACAGATTCTTACTGTGCAAAGGGTATTGTTTGCACCTACTGGTGCAAAGGGTTGAATACTGGGCCAACTAGGTTGAATACTGGGCCAACTAGGTTGAATACTGGGCCAATAGGTTGAATACTGGGCTTGAAACAACTTAATTTCAAAGTTGTCATTATACAGGAAGAAGCTGGCAAATATCTATTAGGATTCAGGTTGTCTATGTACATTACGGGGTGCCAGGACACCATGATGCAGGTCAAGTGAACGAAGGCATGAGAATGAGGAACAATTTTTCCTTAAAAGGGTTGGATACTGAACACTTTACCCTACACCTAGGTGCTGCAATTCACATTAACTAACTCTGGTTTATGTTTGGACAAGAAGTACATCAATAAAGTAATGAAACCTAAAAATTCTACTCTTTCAATATTTCCCAGTATGTCCCAATATTTCCCGTTTAGGGGTAATTTTATTTCCCGGTCGGGAATACCGGGAATACGGCGGTATTTCCTGCCCTGGATTTCCGGCCAACCCTGCAAATGAGATTGCACAACTGAACCTTTAACCTTGAACGAATATTGGCCAACACTCCAGCGGGGAGCAAAACGACCATGAATGGGTTGGCACCAAAGGAGGAAATAAAAGAAATGTTATTGATCCAGCTTCATTGTAGTAAGGGCCTGGTAACCGCAGCCATATAATTCCCGATTCCCGAAATCAATGCGATATCACAAAGGAGAACTTCTCATAACAATCCTCATTTGCTGCAATAAAGGAATATGATCCTGATGGTGCTACCGCGATTGACGCAGAACAGGCTGAAGAAGGTTCCCAACTCCATTTGATTTGATAGGTGGCCAGCATAGACCTGATCGAATAATAGGGCGCCATATTTTTCTACTATCAGCTAGAGTGCATGATCGACAGGGGCGATACATCTCATCAACACAACCAGGATTTCTGGAATCATAATACGTTAAAATAAAGATGCTCCTCTTCTTTGAACAGACTCAAGTTGGTCATATTCTTTTTAGTGTACAGTAATTCAAAGCAATGGTGGACAAGGGAGCTATATGCCTCAGCTTTGTGACGCTACAAGGAAGGCACAGTTCCTCCTCATGATCCTAATCATTAAGCATGATTAGCTTTTACGACAGATGTTTGGATGGATCATCCAAAGTCACTTAAGAGAAAGATAGTGAAGTGGGAGTAAAAAAATACAATTTACTAAATGTTGGTTTAAAAACTTATGGAAAACAGGTACAGTTTTGGTTTTAGTCTTTAAATGTGTGGAGTGGGATTGCTTTAAGGGGACTCCAACAAAAAATTATGTTAGAAAACATGGTTCTTCATGAAAATACTTAGAAATCATACTAGCATATCATAACATTCTAGTTAAGCATTATCTTTATAGAAGTCAAACAAAATGGAAAAAAAAATTGTTAGTTCGCAATTGGGAGGAGTTGTATGTATGCATGTTCGGCATTATACTTACTGTGCAAGGACAGTCGTTAGCAAAAAGGCGAACAGATGAAGGAACCACAGTGGGGTGATCTGCAATTCAATTGGTGGCTGTGCTAAGCTATGAAATAGTGGCTGTCTTCAGATGCTATGTTCATTATATTTCTTCATTCAGGCTGAACCACTCAAATTACCTCAGGTTACCTCTCGTTGGGCCTGCCAGTCGCTCAGACTGTAAATTAGGGATGGCAATAGACACCCATAGCAAAAAAGGGTATTCAAATAGGTACAGTAGGTAGGTCCAGGTCCCTTCCTACTGGTATGTTTGGTGATATTCCAATCGAAATCCATTAAGGTGGACAGGGCTAGACTACGCAAAAGTAAATAGCTGCAGTGTGGTATTTCACTTAGGTAGTGCACATAACATGTACAGTACTTACCTTTTTTTTTTAGGTAATGAACTTGTAGTCCATGGTTTCTATTACACAAACATGGCAACCTTGTAAATCTCGTAATCATGGATGATCATCTATCAGTGTTTCCATTCTATAGGGCTACATGTGTGTGGCATATAAATAGTTGTGGTTTTCCTAGTTCAGATCAACCTTTCCATAGTGAGTCCGTCCTCCCCATGTACCGTCACTAGTCACGCTCTACATACTGACACTGAGCCAAACCAGTGACCCACCCACAGAGGCAAAAGGTTAATGTCCCACTGGCTCATTTCAGGGTGTCGACTGCTGGTGAGTATAGAATCTGACAATTATTGCACAGCATGATGCACTCCCAATACGATTTTCAAAAGTTTGTCAAAATAAATTCGATAGGTGTAAACTACATTGGTCCTGAACAAAAGTTAGGAGGCAGTCTGAGGTTACCACGAGGTGATTTGAATTTGCATAATTAATGTGATACCTCAAAGTGTTGAATTGGAACAAAGCGTGGTGTATTTTATGTTCTTTGGGTCCTGGATATCTTCCAAAATGGAATTAGATTGACATTGTACCCATTGATCGATCAGAAACTGAGGATCCATGTCGGCCGTTGTACCAGCCTGCGATGTTTAGTTGATTGTGACGGTATGTCAATGTTCTAGAATGTATGGGGGGGGGATAACATTGCTTACCTGACCCGGTGGTCAGTAATGGGGTATAGGGGGTGCAGCATTGCAATTCCCAGAGAGTTCATTAGAGGTCAATAGTGTAGTTAACCAACTCTACGCCATATCCCAAGGGAGAAGGGGATAATTCCATCAAAGATGACAATGATGCTTCACAAATATATGTGCGCCAAAAGTACATAATAGGTAGTATTCCCAGATCCTCCAGATGGCAAGATTTCCCAGGGGCCTCAGGGAGCTTCCGCATTCCCATTGTTCAAGCCAGTGTGTATGATTCCGTGTGGGAAGACCACCTCGCAAGTCGCGACACAGACAAGGTGGCCATCGCTGGGCTGCTGGGAGGATGCTGTAGAGATTACATGTACAGGCTTTGCATGCTGCTTGCTAATTTTTCGTGGGTGTGGTGTCAATGGCCACGCACACACACACATACATGTTTCAGAATCATCTCAGTACTCCCGTTTGGAGGATAATACCAGTTTGAGGATCCATCTTGGGAAGGTGCTGCCGAGTCATGTCACATATTTTCAATTTGAACTGTGTACACGTGCTCTGCATTTAACTTCAGAGTAGAAGAAACATAACGTCTACCAGTGGCGTACGTACCGAAGGGAGATTTGTCTAGGGGAGGGAGGGGGTCTAGGTCGGGAAAGTGTGCCCTCATTTACAGCCGCACCCTCCTATTGGCAAAGAATATGCGATTTATGTAGACCTAGACCCATGCTGCTGAAAAATTTTGTGTTAAAGAGTTATGGGTCGCAAGGGTTGGGGGGTTTGCCACCCCCTTCCATCTTCGCATACGCCACTCCATTTCAAAAATGGGAAAATAGGTCTCTCTTTAAAAGAGAAAAAATCTCTACTGAAAACAAATTGGTTGAACAGGGAGGTAACTTTGCTTGTCCTTAGGAGGAGACTAATTTCAGTGGTGGGATTGGGAACATGCACGAAGATTGCTGTTGGTGTCTGGTGTTTATCAAGACTAATGAGTAACTCGAGTTGGTGAAAACGATACACAGGCACAGATTTTTCGGGCCTGATTGATTGAAGCTTGTGAAATACCACATCCATGCGGATACTTCTTCCCGCCAGCCGTGTGGAAGGAACTCCTTAAGATAGGGGGGAATTTTGGATGAGGATCAAAGGTTCGTACACATGGGCTGGTATAAACACCAAAAGATTGGTGGGATCGGCGAGTCAGTTAAACATACATTCATGAGAAACTTGGCGGCTTTCTAATCCCATGTGGAGAGAGCTCCCTTGATGTGGGGGAGGGGGGGGGGGAATCTAACTTTAGTTGATATCATTGACAAGAATGGTATGTAGTAAAGTATAAACAAGCGAAGAGTGTTGGTGTCGTTGCGTTGAAACGGGACATTGAAGCAACTTGTTGGCGCTCATTCAGTCACAATACTTAATACTCAAGGTTTGCGCTAGCTTGCTGAGTATGTCTGGAGCTTGTTGCATCTATTTTCGCAAGTTGCCAGGAGCTGTGAAGCTCTTTTATTGTTCCTGGCTTGTTTCAGGTGGCCGTAGAAGGAAAAAAAAGTGAAATTATAGAATAAGTTTCTTTCTCGATTGTTTTTTTCTCTCCAAATTTTATTATGCTCTAATGCAGTGTCCAAAGTGAAAGATATACTGGAATGAGCTATATTAAGAGGGGGTTATGAACTTAGATAAGTGAAAACTCCTGTCTTGATCCTAAAAGTTTCCATGTTAACCTGTTGCATTCATGCTAGTGTACCCGGATAAGGGCATGGTCAGCAGCTGCTCATTATCTACAACCAAGAGTTTTTTTGAATCAATATTTCAATGTCTGGAGTCAATGCCAAGTCAACAAAGCGACCCAATCTTACCTGTAGCTACAGTAGTACTGAAACTGCAACCACTCATGTCAGCACTCCACAATTTTTATTGATGAGAGGTGGTCCATCCTCTAAAACAATAGAATTACTCATCGAGCGGAGAGGAGCGTTTTGTCTTCTAATAATGATATGAAGAGGTGCTGTTCAGTTATGCGAGAGTGTTTGAAGCCAATGGTCTTGGACACTGAATTGGCTTTACTTGGATTTTTTTGATTAATCATGCCAGCAAATTACTCAGGGAATTTCAAGCCCATTCTGAATGGACCTATGAGGTTCAATTAGGCTTTTGTGAAACTACCAAAGCCACATCACAGGAGGAACGGTGGAGTCCCATGTAATACTGTACAAGTTGATGTCGACTATGTATAGTCAGTTGTGTTTCGTTTTTCTCCCCCCCCCCCACCTGCTTTTGGGCAGGTCAATTCTCATGAAATGTATCCTGGATCATGCTATCATATCATCATTATCTTTGCTTACAATTCTACAGTAAGGCTGGTTCCCAGCCAGGTCATGTTCAAACTATCTTTCACACTGTCCAGTGCATATGTGCTATAACTAACTCTAATGCAGTGCAGTGTATAGTCAAATTGCTGGAAAGCTGTTTAGGTAAGTTTTTCTCGAATAAAACATTGCTACACCTGAGTCCCTTAACACTATTTCACTCATCCCTTGAACAGTCAAATTGGTTCCATTTGGGTCAAAATATAAATTTCCGAGCTTGCAATACTTTTTTCACCCTTTTGGTTGGTGCAAGGAAGTCGTATTGCTCACTTCTCGCATGGAGCAGGAATGAGGTGAAGTAATTAGATCCCAGCAACAGTTTAAGTGTGGTGTTATTCCCCACATTCAGCATTTACAGGATGACTGGTTTTCATTGAATGGCCCAATGTGATTAAATCAGTTTTGGCAAGTGGGACTGTGTGCAAGTTTGTGGTACTTCACATCACGGCTTATCATCATCACAGACTTTAACGTCATGGTGCCATGCTGCATGGGTCAGACCGTCAACGGATCTGATGGCAAGCCCGCTTTCCACTCTACCCCTATTTGTGCAGAAGCACGGTCTCCTACCTACTGCTGCTAAGTCACTACGACAACCTCATCCAGGTTTCCGGGCCATACTCTGCCATGCCGCTAGTCACCTATCTCCCTAGACTTCTTCACCCAGTTAGCATTCTGATTTTTTCGACATGGCCAACCACCTCAATCACGACACTGAACCATCGCCAATCTTAGCAAGACCCAGCGATCTTTCAGCTCCTCATATGGCTTTATCCTTCAATGCACACCACACATCCTCGAATCATTCTCATCATTTCTGTCCATTTCTATCAAACCATGTATTGGAAAGTTAAATTGGCTAACGCAAAACCTCACAGCTGCAGAGTGGAGCCATCCAGAACATATGCCAGGGTTGCCTGTGGTCATGGAAACCCTGAAAGTCATGGGAATTTCATATAATCCAAGCCTGGATAAGGTTTGAAATTCATTGAAAGTTTGTTGATCATGGCACGTCAAGGAAATTTTCATGATTGATATTATTGTTTCCTCCCACAGTGTTTTGCGCTAATGCGCGGGGTTGCGGGATTTCCCGCATACACAGGCAGAATCCCGCAGAGAAATCATTGTGTGCGGGAACTTCCCGCACAGATTTCTCAAACCCGGTATCACAAAATAGTGTGTATAATAGGGTTTGCCGCGGTTCCTATATTGATCGATAGCTCAAAAGAAGTCCCATGACAATCGTACATATGGCAACAGCACATGCATGTGCCTGGTAGTACCTGGTAGTACTAGTACCCAGGCAGAAATACATGTAAAACAACTAATTTTCCCATACGTATGTACTATATACGTAACCAGCCCAGCCCCTGCCCCACAACAGGTTTGCTAGTGAATTCCCAGTAAGCCCTACGTCGTACATGTAATAGTTTGTCACGGACGGCACAATCTAAAATCTCCAAAACCACCAACATCAATGCTAAACCTTTCATGTATAATTGTTCTATCAGCCACTGTCTCATGACACGTTCGTTGTCATTTGAAGATTGTGGCTAACGGCAAATTATATTGCATAATCGTTATCATGCGATCGTAAATGAATCCACCCCTTAAATCTAGAGTCTATGGGAATCCACTCAGAGTTAAGAGTGTGTGAGAGGTTTCGTTGGCGTCAGTCCCGTAGCCTTGGGATATTGTTTTGTTTAGCGTGCAGTTGGATTGGGAAGCACACATTGAATGCTCGTGAACAGCATTGGTGAGGACCCCGTGGGCCTATTAGTAAGTGCACAGCATTGCGTCTAGTGAGCTCGCAACCTAAGCCTTTGTAGTGTTAAGTAAATACTATAGTAATATGGGAGCTGCGATGTCCGCATCAGCTAGGATATTCGGCAAATAATGCAAATGCACAGCTCCCAACACGTGTGGCAGTTTATGAATTTTAACAGATCGCATATAAAGTTGCGATGTACGCGGCGGCTGGGATTGGCAAAAATACAGCACTGGGTTCTTGTAATTTCAATTAGTACGCGGGATTTGGTAGCCATACGTAATTTCCTCCGCCAGTACTGGTATATTTTGTGCTTTGACCCTCACAGTGCTGCGAGTACTACATGCTAATATAAGATACCGTATACCGTGCCACCTAGTGTATAGTCCCACAATATTATTTTGACTTCGATCGCGATCTTAGCACATTGCACGATGTTTGCATGCATACATCGTTCAGACGTTGCAGGACATGGAGAAAACACGGTTTCCAACCAGTCACGACG
This sequence comes from Sclerodactyla briareus, assembly GCA_026419785.1. Taxonomy (NCBI): domain Eukaryota; kingdom Metazoa; phylum Echinodermata; class Holothuroidea; order Dendrochirotida; family Sclerodactylidae; genus Sclerodactyla; species Sclerodactyla briareus. Next base: position 118,999 of record JAODTK010004999.1, on the reverse strand, counting down.
TGTCACACAGCTTTGTGTATTATGATTGATCAACTATTGCTTCTCGTGAACATTTCACAGAACTGGCACAGGTACAAATTCTTTTGCCAGTGCTCTGGTAGCAAATCGCTGGTAAAATAACGAGTAACACAACTGCAATCTGAGTTTTTTCCCCAAATAACATCATGGTGGAACAGACATGTAAATGGGTTAATATAAATACTTTTCAACCTTTTCAAGTCTGAAGCACATTACTCCATGAGGTGTCTTCAGACATTGGATTTTAGTATTTTTTAGGCTGACTGGGCTCAATGTAACAAAGTGATAGCAAATTCCAACACATAGTCCTACCCTCTGAATTAAGGTGATAATTATTTAGATTTGTCACAATTTCCGCAAATAACAATTTTGCCATATGACAACAAAATGCATGAGGATCAGAAAAGAATTGCCAGATGAAAGATGGTGCTTTTCGGTGGGATATGGTACCTTTTTCGTGCTGTAGGCTTTGAAAATAGTCCTCAGATACCAGGGTATTTAGGGCTCCATGTCCAAACACAGTATATAGGCTTTTAAGAGTGCATGAGTTAGTTTAGTGTAAGGGACATGTATAATGTCGTTACCACAGGGTATCATAAGGTTTTAGTTACTAACTTATTATTTCTTGTCGCCGCTCGAACTTCGTGAGGGAACTTGTGCGAGAAATGGCCGGAGATAGGTCCCTTCTAGATTTTGAAAATCCCTCCCAAAAATTATATTCCTTATGTGGCTAAACTGTCCTCACAGCTGTTTGCTGTTTTTGCTTTGGCTCTCTTTTGGAAGGGGGGGGGGGGGGGGGGGGGGGGGGGGGGGGGGGGGGGTGGGGGGGATGTTCAGTTGATAATTCTCTGCATATGTCCATACGGAAGTAATGTCATGATGCCCATAATCTAGCAGATTACTACTCTGACTTATTACCTCCCCAGTGGGGATATAATTATATGTGTATCAGATAATGCAACAAACGATTTCACAGTTTCTGGAAGTTGCATGAGTGTCTGAATAGCTACAGGTGAGAAATAACCCAGCGGGATTGTTTTTGCGTTCGTGTTTGAAATATTCCCAAGAGGATTCTGCCTGCCCAAGGCACACAAACTTTAATGTTCTAAGATGAGGAATTCTAAAATTTCTAGGGAATTTTTTATGCTATTTTGGTTGACTCCTGGCACACTGTTGATGTAGGTCTATAGCTTGTAGGTATACCGTACTGTACAAACCCCATTTCATGGAGAATCTTCTCATTGCCGCAACAAATTGGTACTGTGTGTACCTACTTTTTCCAACCAAACTAAATATAAGAAGCATTTGTTGCACATTCTACCAGACATAAGAAAGTCCGCACCTTTAATAGAAACTGACGAAGCCCACCACCCTCTGTAGCCAAGCTGTGCTGAAGACAACGCTAAATTTTGGAGCATAACCGGTTCAATAAATGTTAGATTTGAATAGATTCGTACTGTACATTGCTAATTGATAAGTTTAATAAAATGGGATGGGGGGGGAGGCTCTGCTATATACACTCAAACACTTGCCTGTCAGTATGCGGTGCACACTGCCAAATGTTGAGTGGTTCAAAGAAAAAGGAACTCATTTGATGTGGATGCTCATCTAAATCTGGAAGAAAGTGCGATTGAATCATCATAAAACCAAATTCTGTTGAAATTTGGTGTCAATCTTGCAATTTAATTGGCACATTTCTTTTTTGACTAAAAATTAACCCTGTATCTACCGATTGTCTAAACCAATAGGTTCTTGTATATCTAGTAAGAAAGATACATCAAATTTCATCTGATCAAACCATCCATCATGTTAGGGTCCTGCATGGTTTTCAGATTTTGATCTTTAGTGACCTCAGATGACCTCGACCTGACCCCAAACAATACGGTTCATGGGAGACACACATACCAGGTATTAGCCTAATCCATCCAGGTGAAGTTGACTACACACAAACACATACTGACTTGACTGATGCCATCAAGTATTAAATCGAAAAGCAGAACCTTCGTATTATGTTTTCAACCCTAGTATACCACCTGGTGTTTGCAGACATTGATTATTTATTTGCTTTTCTCTGCTGCCGAAACAAAATAAAACACGTACTGTATATTTATTTTCCAATGGCGACTTGGCTAGCTTGGCCAGACATCAGGCTTTGGTACGTTCAAAGTAAAGACAGTACATGTTACTGTCTCTCTGAAAATATTACCAGTGTTTTAGAATCTTACTAAGGTTGTATTCAAACAGTATTATTTGTTTCATGAAATATATACAGAACGAGTTGTTACTTTTGGACATTATGATTTTTGAACTTTTATATTGTTCATGCCCCATGGGGAGTGAATATTTTGAGGTACCATTAATTGGAGAATCAATTTATGACGTCTCGTCATTAATCCATGTCCGGGTCACTCTTTGACAGACTGATCAGAGGGTGATCAAACAAAAGGCTTTATTATTTATTCACATGGTCCATAAATTGTCACTGTTTGAGTTTCTACATTCGCATGCTTGCACTCAAGTTGGGGAATGTACCTCTTTCGGGGGTCTGCATCATCACCCCAGCTCCCTCCATCCCAATCCCCTCCTTCCAAATACATGTTATGTATGTTAATGAGAATTCTGACATATATTACTACAAAATGTGTAACTTCTGTTAAGGGCATATTGTGTCATTTTCCTGCACATCACAGGGCATTGCATCCTCCCACAGTACACTCCCCCTCTTTTGATTGGTTTTAGGAAAACAAGCCATGCTTTCCCTCCTTGGTTTTTTGCCATTGCCGGGATTGATATCGATTGGGGGAAATTACCTCTGCTTGTTATTTCCGTATCACTACATCATGTACATGTGCAGAACACTCTGTATATTGTGGTATACTGTACATATTAGGCCTCTATTCCAGACAGCCTCGACTTCTAGGGTAAGGAGCCCCAAGCCCTGTACCCAGTAATATTACATTATTGTTTACAAAAGTTCTCCCTATTAGTGATGTCTTTCTGACAGAGTGGTCAAATGTTGTCAAAGGTGGGTTGTACAATTCTTGTACATTGGCTTATCCCTGATGCACTTATATATAACTCTTGGAATGCCCCAAAGTACAATAGGCCTGCTTTTTTGTCTCGCCTGAACAAAGTTCAGGAAGAGACTGAGGGATCACTTTGTCGTGTGTCGTGTGTCTCGCCTGAACAAAGTTCAGGAAGACACTGGGGATCACTTTGTCGTGTGTCGTGTGTGTGCATGTGTAATTTGTTAACATGAAACTTGGTGGTATGGCTTACCTTTACCCGCCAACATTTTTAACATCGAGGTCATTCAGTGCATCTATTTTGCCATATTGATTCCAATTCCAATTTTTGTTCATTTTCATGAGCTTGATGGGTATGGTCTAGCTACCTTTAGGTCCCCCAATTTTCAACATGAACTCGAGTCACCGGGGGTAACTTAATGTACACCGTATAATTTTCTTAATTCATGCAAATGGTTCTTCAAGTTTGTTGGATTTTCCCATGAAACGTGTTGGTCGGAGATTAAAAATGAACAATGGGTCTAGGGAAGTTGAGTATCGTGTCTCGATTTGCATATTAGGCACCATCCAATCACATTCCCCAATTGAAACTTATACGCCTTCGGTAGACATTGTTCCTTATAATTTGAAAATTAGTTACTGATTAGTAATATGTTTCTGTTGAGTGCTACTGAGTGTGATTGGAAGCAACACATGAATGCCCTGTAAATGTTTTGGCATGGTGACTGATGGAAGAAACCCTGATTTGCACCAGGCAGACACTGGGGCGTTGGCCTTGTCTATAAAAATTCTCCGTAGTCAGTGTTGACTATGTAGGGGAGAGTAGATCACAGGTATCATGTATGCGATAGCCCCTCAATACATCAATGAACCCCAGGTCCCCTAATGATCATTGTAGAACCATGGGCTCTTTTCTGTAGGAATAGCCCCTGCATCTTCACTGGTCACCCTTATGTCATACTCTTATTGCACAGCACTATTTCAATGTTTTGTTGTCAGACAGACACGACACTTCAGTGTATGTGTTTTATAGCCTCTGTGGTTGATTTCCTCATTTGAAGTCATGATCCTCCTCGATGCAGAAGTCGAGAAATGATACTTTGAAAGTAATCCCTTGACTCTGATCCCTATTTCGTCCCTGTGATGGGGCAGTAGGGCGCATCTGCAATTGACAACGACTATGGGTTAGTTTACGCTATAGTGGAGGATCGGGCATCAGCGGTCCCTCTGAAAATGATCTAAATTTAACTTAATCCTAGTTGCTGCCCTCAGATTTGATTTGGAGAGAAAACAAATCATCTTGGACATGTGAAAATGCAAAATTATTTCTGGAATGAAGTGAGCGTTTTGGAGTGCTGTATTGCACCAAATTGCATCTACGGTCACAGGGAAATGCAAAAATTTTGAGAGGGGAGGGGGGACACCCCCTCCTTTAGACCCCATCCCCAGATCCATTATCAAACTTCACATCCCCGCTCCAAAAATACGTTCTTGCGCCTTGCTTGTTACTAAGATCGCACTGCTGTCAGTGAGGTGTGTCAATGTGAGCTTTGTGGCGACCGCCGGCCACTACCCTCCAACGTCCAAATACGAGAGTGCCACTAATGCCAGTATGATGCACTATAAATAGCCTTGGGTTATAGGAGTAGGCTTACAGTTATATGCGTTGTGTTACTTGGGTATCTCACTCGAGCTTTGATGTCCAGTCACCATCTTCCGTACATTAGCTGCATGTCCACAGTCATCCCGAAAGCAGTCCAGATGAGATGGGCTCAATTGACTCTCACTGAAACCATATCTGTGAAACTCTCGGTTCTCGATTGATACATTTTCACAAAGTTGCCAAAACCTCTTCAAAATAAAAAAAGCCGGGCCCCCCCCAGATGACAAAAAAGGGAAAGCCAAAATGCACCCTTTCAGGATGAGGTGAGTTGGAAAAAATGAAGCTAGCCAGTTGATTTGTTACTTCTTCACCCCCACAATCATATGACCCTAGCTACATCCCTAGCAATTCATGATAAGTTAGCGGTGTGCAAAAAGTCATTTCAGCCCCCTAACAGATGAAATCACAGTGAGTAGCTTCTGCCTGAAGATGTGAATAATTTTGGAAAACAACTATTTAATAAATGTGTATAGTTCCAAGAATACCTAAAAAGCTTTGTGTATGATTAAAAAACTGCAATCTACCTTTAAACTATACTGATGGTGGTGGTGCTGTCTGCCAGTTTGCTTGGAAGACACAAAAATCTAATCAGAACAACCATACTGCACTTGTACAATGTATGAGTAGGGGATAGCGGGGTTAGTTGGAATGCGGGGTTAGTTTACACATGGAATTTTCTCGGATGCACAAAGAATTTTCACGCTAAGTATTACTACATAGAGGTAGCCGTTGCTTAACATCATCCACCATAATACTTTCAGACCTAGTTAACCAACATAGGCGACGAGGATTGTGATGTTCGTTTTTCAGCCAAAAAACATTGTTCACAAAAAAAGTGTCTTTATACACAGAGGGAAAGAACCAAAATATCCTGGTTTTGTGGTTTCTTCCACGCTTAAATACTACGCTTGTAATATGAGGCAAAAAAGAATGATTCAGCTGGTTCCCATTTTGTGTAATGAGCATACAAATGTTGCTTAGTTCTACGGCTCCTTATTGGGAAATTTCTCCAGAATTACGGTAAAAAATGATTTTCTCACATATTATATTATTTTAGTCAGTCTGGGCGTTAATATCATTTGATATTATGAAAGGCATATACCAAGGTAACAATGTAGATAGGTGGCCAAGGAGTTCCAATTTATTCTAAGAAGCTGGCAGTGTTTAAAAACTAACCCCGGAGGCACAACCATTCTTACTGAATTATTCCCAGCCAATAAAGAGCAACTTGTCTGCCGGCTGCATTCGGGATACACCCTAGTAGTCGCCTATAACAGGATAGGTTGGTTCCTGAATGCATGTCATTTTCGGAAAATACAGTTTCATGAAAATGTTCCAACTAACCCCGCCCTCCTCTACTTACTGTACATTGAGATGTAAACATTCAATTTAACAAGGCCTGACCACCAACCACAATTTCTCCCCATTCCACCAAGTATGGTTTTCGTCAAGCATCGAACAACTGGCTCAAATAATCCAACAATGTTTTGTATTTTGGCTCAAGGATGAGCCTACTTCGTATCTTCTCAGATCGATATGATAGGATGGTTAAGTAGTATTTACACAATGCGATGCATGATCACACATTAGAGGTAGGCACTCCCTGCTCAGTCTATTGATGATAAAACTGAAAAAATTTCAATGTGGGGAATCAGCGTTCAAAATAGCAGGTGTTTTTTGGAGCATCGCAAAATGCTCCACAAATGAGCCCGATGCTACACCTGCATAGCAGTAGTTTGTTCCACAAAACTCTAGACACACAGGTTTGTCTCGCTGAACTTTGTTCAGGAGAGCATAATGGTCACTTTGTTGTGGGCTGTGTATGTGTCTGTCTGTCGTCTGTCTGTCTGTCGTAGATGTGGTTAGATATCTACTGACGTGAAAGCCATCATGTTGGGAACCTTCTTGTGAGGTGCGCGGTGAGAGTGGCCGATGGCATCCACTTTGCGCCCAAAAGACCATTCTCATTGCATAATTTTTGCATATTTAATGAAAATTGGCCCGAAAGAGGGGTACAGATATCTTTGATCGGTTAGATGCCTTTGGTGATGCCGTTCAGGGTTATTAACAACATATATGAAGAGTACACGAATCGATCAGATTGCTGGCATGATATAATCTAATTCAGCACCCTAAGATGAATCCCAGTGGAGTCATGCTTCTGCCTGAAGATGTGAATTTCTGAAAAACTTTATATAAAATGTGTATAGTTCCAAGAATACCTAAAAAGCGTCTGTGTTGATTAAAAAAACTGCAAATTCTACCTATTAAACTATACGATGGTTGGTGCTGTCCCTGCCAGTTTGACTTGGAAGACCAAAATCTGAATCAGTAACAACCATACTGCCACTGTACAATAGTAATGAGTAGGGGATAGCGGTGTTAGTTGGAATGCGGGTTGTTGGAACATTGGAATTTTCTTCTGGATGCAACAATAGTTTCACTAAGTATTACAACCTCGAGGTAGCCTTTGCGAACCTCATCCACCATAATACTTTCAGACCTAGTTAACCAACATAGGCAGAATGAGGGAGTGATGTTCGTTTTTCAGCACTCTGAGTAATTTTCACAAAAAAATTGTCTTTATACACAGAGGGAAATAACCAAAATATCCTGGTTGAGTTCTTCACACTTAATACTAAGCTTTATATGCAGCAAAAAAGAATTATTCAGCGGGTTTCCCATTTTTGTGTAATGATCATCAATGTTGCTTAGTTTCTACTGCTCCTTATGAATTTCTCAGAATTCGTAAAAAATGATTTCCTCTCACTATTTATCATTATTTTAGTCGTCGCTGGCTTTAATATCATTTGATATACCTATGAAAGGCTATACCAAGGTAACAATTATATAGTGCCAGGGTTCCCATTTATATTTCTAGAAGCTGGCCTTGTTTCAACTAAAACCCATAGCACCACCACTTTCTTACTGAATTATTTCCCAAGCCTATAAACCAACATTTTTCTGGGCTGCATTCGTGATACACCCTAGTATCTCCTAACAGGATAAGTATGGTTTCCTGAATGCCATGTCATTTCGAAAAATACAGATTTTCATGAAAAATGTTCCAACTAACCCCGCACTCCCCTACTCCTGTACATTTGAGAACTGTAAACATTCAATTAACAAGCCTGACCCACCCACACAATTTTCGCCGCATCTCCACAATTATGGATTTTCTTCCAGCATCGAACACCTTGCCTCATAATAAATCCAACACATGTTTTTGTATTTTTGCTCAAGATGAGGCTACTTCTGTATCTTCTCAGATCGATAGTAACTAGATTTGATTAAGTAAGTATTTACACAATGCGCATTGCATGACTCCACATAAGATGTTGGCACTCCCCTGCTCATTCTATGATTGATAAACTGCAACAATTTTCAATGTGGTATCAGCGTTCAAAAGATCCGGTGTAGCATCGCAAAATGCTCCTCAAATGAGCCCGATTGCTACCACCTCATGCATAGCAGTCAGTTTGTTCACAAACTATAGACACACAGGTTTTTGTCTCGCCTGCAACTTTGTTCAATTGAGATACATAAATGGTCACTTTGTTGTGTGTGTGTCTGTCTGTCTGTCTGTCTGTCTGTCTGTCTGTCTTCCGTATGTGTGGGTTAGATATCTCCTGAACCGTGGAAGCCATCATGTTGGGAACCTTCTGTGGAGGTGCGCAGTGAAAAGTTGCCGATGTGCAGCCTTTTCGTCCCAAACGACCTTCATATTTAGCATAAATTTGCATATTTACGATAGTGGCCGAACCTTGTTACAGATATCTCTTGATCGGTAATTCTTTGGTGATGCCGTTCAGGTATATAACAACTATGAAGAGTAACACACGAATCGATCAGAGTGCGGGCATGATCTCTGCTATTGATAGTCTAATTTGCATCATTTCTGGCGATATTTTTGAGTTGTTGGATTTTTGACGGAAACTTGGTGAGATGGTTTATATCTATAGTCCCAATTGAATTTGACAGTAGGGACGAGGCCCCCAGAGGTCATTTAATATTACTAATCTGTCATTCAGGGTCCCTTAGGGTTCAAAACTGTTTTTTCTGCCATATCAGAGAATTGAAATATCCGTGAATGCTGAAGGTTCACATTGTGATATAATTGTTGACCTTGCATGTGTGTGACCTCTGACCTCAATTTGACCTCTGTCGGGTGGTCATGTGGTTAAAGGTTTAGTCTTGAATAAATGTGCTTATTTCAGGAGTACGGCGGCCAAAAAAATAGAAACTGTTAATTTTTGGATAGGATAGACCTTTGTGTGCGCTTTATGGAGAGACCACTCCGCTTCGATCGGAACCTTACTTTGGTAGTTACAAGGGGTCAAAGTTTATTCATAGCTTTTTTTCGCCATAACAATGGGCGTGTTCATTGGATGCAATATGCTTCTAGGAGTGGATGCATCATGAGAGTAACATTTGTTATAAAAACCGCCCTGTCATTGAAGGTCAATCAAAGGTCAATTAGGGGTAAAAAAACTGATTTTATTTGAGTAACTTGTTGACTATAGCACTGGGCATGTTCATAAGAAAGCAACAATGCGCCTAGGAGTGGATGTCTCAAATGGAGAGTTACAATTTTCAACAAAAACGGCCATGTCAGTAAAGGTCATACAAGGTCACTTAGGGGTCAAAAACTGTTTTCTGGCCATAATCAAAAAATTGGAATATCTTGAAAGGCTGGAAAGTTCACCATGTGATATAATTGTTGACCTGCATGTTTGTGACCTCTGACCTCAATTTGACCTCTGTCGGGTGGTCATGTGGTTACAGGTTGATGAGTCATATCAAAAGGTCACTAGGGTCAAATCTGATTTTTTGTTTCGCCTGAACTTTGTTCAAAGGAGACATAGTGGTCACATTGGCAGGTTACCTTCAGGTAGCTCGGTGTTTGAGATAGTCTTGGGGGTGGGTGACACTGATGATATACAGACAAAAACTTTATAGATAGGACCATTTTCACTATGAGCTGTGGTCTACCTTTAGTCTCGCCAAAATTTAACATTGAATCAGGTCCACTAGGGTTATCATGTTAGCAATTGCTTCCTTCATCCCATGTTCAAGTTGTTGAGTTCCGATGAAGTGTAGTAAGTGTGGTTCACATTGGTCCCTGAGAGAGTGAACTGATAATGGGTCAACCGAAAGTTGATTATTGTCTAATTTTGCATAATTTAAGCAGTCTTAGTCACATTTCCACAAAACTTATATGTCGACATTGTCAATAATCGTCCTTATGGATTTTAAACTTGGTCACTGATTAGTGGGTGTTTCTGTTCAATGCTAATACCAGAATCTAACAGCACCTCAGTTAAATGCCTTGTATTGTTCACATTGGTGACTAATAGATGAAAAACTGATCCGCGTCATGGTGATGATGCTCCAATCGACATACATTCAATGCCATAATTTTGGTCTGAGGTTCCCTACTTGGGGCTATGGACCCATTTCATGAAATTCCCCACAATGGTGCTTGATGCATCTCCTCTCTTCTAGCTAAAACTGATTTTCTAGGTGCAAACTGTTATTCCCTCCCTCCCACAACTCAAGCTTGCTTTTGTCCTAGGGCTCATTATATGAAATAAAAGGCAATTTAACTCTCTTCGATTTTGTTTTACTGTGTTGATGGTAGTCCTAAGTAGCTTGGCCATGGATACGAAGAGGGGTTCATAATTTTGAGGGTAGGTCCGTTTTTAATTTTGTTTGAATGGTTAAGTTGCTTCTACAGACCAGATTATGTCATGAACTTTGTCCAACATTTCATTGACCGATAGTTATAGGGGGTGTTTAATGGCTATTAGTTTCCTGTGCCTCGCTGGTCGGTTTCATCAGTGTTCAAAAGTATATGATTGTTTGAGGATGTTTTAAGTGAAAGTTTCAAGAGGCAAGGTCATTTAGGTCAATTATGTAATTGCTAAACATTCAGAGAAAATTGTAAATGGAGAAGGGAAATGGGAGGAGTAAAGAGATGAATGCAAAGAAAAAGTAGAAAAATAAAAACGAGGGGAGGGAAAGTTAATTAATGCACATAAACATGGGGAAGGAGTCATCCAGTGAGTGAGAATGCCAATGTACACCTCAAGCTCTCACGTCACTAAATTCGTCTTGGTATGGGGGCTGCCATACCACTGCCAGGCCTTCTCTTTAGTTTACCAATACCTCAATCCCAACACTGGAGTTTCAGTTACACAATTTTTTTAAAATGACTGATGCGTATTCGTTAACCTGGCTGCTACAGTAGTCTGCATGAAACTGTTAAGGCACTTGAAGCAATTGGGTCATAAAGCGATTGTCAACGTGCTAGTGGAGTTCCAATGGTAGATCTTCTCTATGATGTACTGTATTATTTGAGGTCTTGTGTTTAATCTAAGAATAGTAAACAAGAAACCAAAAGGTGGAACTTGCCGATTTGTTTACTGAAATGAATTAATTCACTCTCTTCAAAGAAAAATTTGTCTATATTGTTAGGTGAACAGCATATTTGATAATAACAAACTCATTTTAGTAGTAGGTCCTGTATCATAGCAGTTATGTTAAAACTCAACTATACACCATTGCTCAAATCCAGCCAGCATGACCGACATTGAGGTCTGCATTGTTCCTGGGCGATGCTCGGATACCTTTTCGTGTTTGGTTGACTGTGTTTAGGTTGTGATTCATTTTCTGTTGAAAATCAATTGGCCATTGTTCTCACTCGGGGTCTGTTAAACAAAGCTTTTGGTAAAAAGTAGGGTAAATTCATGTCGCCTATAGATCCTCCTACGTGGGAACCCAAGCCTTGGTGAAGCCATCTGGTTGGTATTACAGTAGCTTTGCCCTCGTCCTGAGAAAGTTGTGAATTTGGGGCAAGTTTCACTTTGGCAGACACTTTTGATTTCCTTGCGAAGGTAAAAGGAATCTATGCAGTCCCAGCACCGTGCGATGCGTGTGTGTGTTGTCACCCCCCATGGGGGGGGGGGGGTTTTGGGGTTTTTTTACTCACCACCCTTTTAGCACGATATCTATAGAACGCGAGCATGTATGATGTTCAAATTAATAGGGGGTTGGACATATAGAGAGATGACCCCTATTTTTTTTGGTGCCACTTCAAGGTCATTCCATGTCACGAGAGGGCAAGTTGAAAAGCTTTGTCAGCACGAAGGTACAGGACTATGCAGTCACCGCACCGTGCTCTGCGTGGTGTGTGTGTCCCCCTTGTCAGCACGATATCTAAAGAAATGCAGCATGTATAAGTTCAAAATTAAGTATGTGGGTTTGACATATAGAAGGATGACCCCTATGTTTTTTTTTTTGTGCCCATTAAGGTCTTCAAGGTCCCGACAGGGGCAAGTTGGAAACGCTTGTCAGCACGATAACCAACGAACGCAAGTCATGTATCCAGTCAATTTTGTATGTGGGTTGAACGTATGGTGAGGATGAACCTTATTATTTTTGGTGTTAGGTCAAGTCCATTTAAGGTCACCATAGGCCAATCCTTATATAGTCGGCAAGGAACATTTTAGGAGGGATTGCCGTACTGGAGGGTTTGTTCCTCTGGTTTGGCCTTAAAAGCCACTAGCCGGTCAGCTATGGCAAAGGGAATCCGCGCACCGTTTTGTGTCTTGTTATATTTTGTGGATTGTGAGTAGGAGTTCCCCAATGATGCAGACTAACAGGCATCTCCTCTCAAAGTGTGTCGATTTACCTGCACTGGTTTAGTAGGTAAGCAAGAGAAAAACTACTGGACAGATTTGCCAGCCCCTATATCTGTGGCAATGAGCTCAATGTATTCCCTGTTTGTCATATGTACCAAAAGGGTCGACTTAAGATGGTCATGGGTGTGTGAACCCAATATTCCTGGGTAGGTGGCATTTTGTTTTTTGTCCTGCAAAACTTAGTTTTTCGATATTTGCACGTTTTTTTGAAGCATAGCTATCATTTTTGAGACTAACTTCGTTTACGCCCCATACACCCAACAGGGTGCAATTTTGGAATTATGAGAATTTTTGTTTTTTGCAGATTGTCAAAGCATGGTGTGGGCATTGGAACCACCCCCCCCCCCCACGTCCCTGGGTCATAAATCCGCTTCTGATAAAAAAGAAGGCAAACAATGTCACCCTCGGATTGATCCAAGTGGAGTATACACGTGGCGGTTTTACCCGCCAGGCGATGTCTAGTTTTGTACCGGGTCATGGGAATGATTCCTGACACACATGTACTCACGGTTTAATAGCATATCATGCCGGTCCGGCTATTGTTGCCAGTGCCTAAACCTACTTAGCCACGATTGGACAACTCTTAACCTATGTGACCCACTGTTTTGGGCACCACAAGATTGGATTTTTTGTTGCTCAGGGTCCCTGTTGGGTTTCCAACAGGTTTTGTTGGTTCAACTGTTTGCTGGTGTCAATTGCATCACACCTACCACTCCATAATGATGGTTCGCCATAAAAAACACTAGACGGATTATGACATTTTTTGAAAATTTTTCTGGCCCTTCCCTCCTGACTGAGAACAGGGATGTCTCTTCAGGGAACTTATGCTACTATTCATGCTTTTAGGCACTGTATACAACCTTATTATCCATGACTAATGTACTAAATACTTTCTCATAGGTCCTGTGAAATGGAAAATTCTGGAATTTGCTACTCTCCATGTGAAACAGAATTTCCTTCCTCAAATTTGTGAACGGAGAACAGAATTTGAAATTCTGTGAAATGGAAAATCAATGCCCTATGGATCCAGTGAGCGTCAAACTTCACTTTTGGTCTCGAGTTCAATTGGATGAGAGCTTCCTCGATAATAAGCTATATCTCAGGAGAACAAATGTTGCATCGATCACTCTGATGTAGTGTTTAATGGCATGGTAAGGTCAGTCATATAGTAAAATGGTTTATTGATAGGTGTGTAGGGGCTATACCCTGACATATGGCCAGTGGGGGTGCACACGTGTTTGAAGAACAAAAGGATCCCTGGGTGTTCCCACTCTCCCTCAGGCGATTTGTTCATTTTAGCTTCATAAAAAGCATCACAGTGCAGAATGGTGGGTCATATCGAATGAAACCTATGGCACCTTCTCAAGCTGATTCAGGCGCTATTTATTCCCACTGCTCAACATTTTCATCACTGTTTCATAACTGCAATAACTAAATTACCTGTTTTCTGCTACGCTGGACATAACACACTTCTCTATGGTTTTCTCCTCAGTGGCCGTTGGAGTAATCTGTGATGCAAATGTGAGGCACCATGATATCTTGATGTAATTTATGCTTATTGGTATATCCTGGACTTTGTTCATGAGTGCAGCCCCATACTAGTTTTTTTTTCCTGCACTGACTTGTACTTGTAATCAATTTCAGCCCTTGAGCCTGTGTGGTTATATCACAGTAATGTCTATTTTACCCAGATATGATAAATTGTTCTTATTATCATACTGGATTATAACCAGTGCGATTGGCATCACTTCCTTGTGTTCACTGACACCCTTTAGGGTCCCAGAATAGGCCTACCCTAATATATACTATCTACTCAACTTCGAGAAAAAAAAAAATCACCCCACATGCCAATGAAGATTACTTAATAAGAGACCACCTCATGGCACTTTTCCTCTAGGTTGGCCATATGGAGTGGAGGATCCCTATTTTCGAGGGTCAGGTCAAAAGGCACCCAATGTCAACAGAAGTTAGAGTTAGAAGTGGATTGAACCTTGATTGGACTGAAAGAAGGGAGTTGAACAGACGGGAAGTTGAATAGGACGGAAACTTGGCATATAGAGCTGCCATGGTGAGAAGGTGCTGCCAAGGAATCACCCAGCCATGGCTTCCTTCTTGTACAGCTATCAAGGTATGGGGTATGCTTGCTAAAACACAAAAAAACCTAGAGGAAAATCGGTGTGATTGTGTTGTGATGGTCACAGTCTGGCAGTTTTCCTATGTTCGGTCGCATGTGCAGTATGGGATTCTGTACTGCAAATTCGTTCAGGGAATGTTTTTCATAATTTGATGTAAAGTCCCTAAGAAAATGGTGATATATAATATTTTTTGAAAACATGTGCACATTTTCCAAGATAGAAACCAATGGGGCCTGCACACATAATACCCACAAAACATCTTGGGTAAAAAAAATTTATGTGATCAGGAAGGAAGGGCCAAACTAAGCTTATCGCACATTCTGCGTGGAAGTGTACAGTGACATTTGGGTTTGTTTTCTTCTTTGAGCACATGATCAACCTCAGTAGGAATTAAAGTGCCTTGGGCATTGTTCGAGAGGGCTTACGGTAGTCTCTAAGAGTTGCAAAAGTTGGGAGATGTGAGGGTTATACAGTTGGTTTGTAGGTGGCCAGTACCTACAGTTGGCAGTTCACTTTCCTATTATTTTGGGCGGTCGGCACACTAGTCCACTTGTGATCTACAGTGGTCGAAGACGAAAATCCTAGGATTAACAGCCTGCAGGTGGGGTTGGTTTGTACAATAAGGACAATATATTGGCAACCACCTAGGTAGGCTAGGTCAGTGTTAGTTCTTGTTTATATACTGTAGTCAATATTCTGGAACCAAACCATTTGTCCCACAAGTAATAGCACAATTGGCTTTCTGGTAAAACCAAGCCCCGAATGCTGTACTGGAGTTCGATGCAGAGCAGCAGCAGTGTGGAGCCTTGCTGAAGCCCCCACAGACGCTTCTCACTGACAGTAGTGTTTTAGTTGAAAATGTGATTGGCGTCATGAATTCACATTTTGCAGATTATCAAGTCTAATAACGCGTATCCGATTGATCTGAAATTAGGCACACAGGTAGGGGGCCCTAGTGAACCTTGGATAAGTAGGAAGTCGGCATCACTGCAAGCGGGGCGCATAAATTTCTCAAGTTAGTTGGATTTGAACGAAACTTGGTGGGTTAGGGACTATGGTTGATCGGGAAATATGGGAGGTCATTTCAGGTCATCGAGGTCAAATTTGCATAATTTAGGCAATTTCCCAACTTGTAGATTGACCAAAACTCGGTGGATGGGGGCTATATTTGTTCACTGACAGAGTTAAAGTCATTTCGAAGTATTGTGGTCAAATTTGCATATTATGTGAATCTTCTGTCTCCTTCATAGATTACAGCAAAAACTTGGTGGGGGGAGATGGTGGGATGAAGGCTATCTTAGTTCTGACCAAAGGATGTCTTTATGGGGTGTTCAGATACTTTTCCAATTGGTTGATTGCTTCAAAGCGGGGTATAAACGTGGTCGGTTTACCCGTCCGCACAAAGTCACCAGTAATTAGCTCTAGTTTGACGCCAGTAATGTCAACTTCATGCCTCGATGGTGTTCAGCTAGACGCGATCGATTTGTATTTTTGAATTATGTTGTTCTGATGGCCTCCATAATGGATCGGTGTAGGGTAACACTCACTGAAGCTGTTCCAGAATCTTGCACAATGATATACCATCTTAACTATGAAGAAACAAAGGTACGCGTCGGGTCATATGGTAGAAGAAATTCGCAGATAGAGTAAACAGGCGGTGGTTCTTAATTTATACACAATAGGGGCCTCCTCACTTTGAGTTGTGTTCCTGAGGGACGCTGAAAAGAAAAAAAAAAAAAAAAAAAAAAAAAAAACCACAAACAAAAACGGCACACAATAAGCAGTCTAAGTCTCTCCAGTTAATATAATAGTACTATGCGTAGAAAAACTGTTGACCTAATAGTTAAACGAAATCATCAGAAGCATGGGGGGTACGTAGGCTTCCTGTCTGGATCACAAGGGTGGGTAAGCACCTCCCCCCCCCCCACTATCACATGTAAGGGCAATTAAGATTCTTGCAGGTGACCAAAAGGACCTATATTTATTGAATGTTAGAGACATTTGAAAAAGGGAGTGTGGACCACCCTAGTCCTCGTTCAGGCCAGTGATAAGGATCAGTAGTGACCCTCCTCCCACCAAAGTCCTACCTACTGTAGAACTTGGCCAAGAGAACACTGTTGGGTTTGTGATCTCGAGTATGTAATGCTAACTACGAATTACGGTGACTCAGAAATGTCCTAAATGACCACAGCACTGCATACGCTGGCCAATGGTTTGGTTTGTATTAGCTCGATTCGTTCACACCTGGTAAAGGCATATTTTGAGGAAAAGGGCGATGAGGAAATGTTGAGGATCCCCTAACACCATGTTGTTGGTAGGGAACATGCTGTACTGTGTTAATGCTTGCATGCCCTCACAAACCAATGAGGAAACCATGCAGTGGCTGATCCAGAGATCAGATAAACTAGAAGGGGGAAAAAATTCTACCTACACTCAAGAGGTCCAAAGTCTAAGTGACAATGAAACAGTGGGACAGATGAAGAATGTTATGTTCTTGTTTATATACTGTAGTCAATATTCCTGGAACCAAACCTTGTCCCACAATTAATAGCACAATTGTCTTCTGGGATAAACCAAGCCCCGGACATGCTGTACTGGAGCTTCTATGCAGAGCACGAAGTCAGTGTGGAATCTCTTGTTGCTAAGCCCCAACAGCGCTCTCACTGACATAGTGTTGTAGTGAAATGATTTGGGGCGTCATGATTCCCATTTGTCCATATTACAAATCGATAAAACGCTTTTCCGATTGATCTTAAAATTGGTACACATGTACTCCCTAGTAAACCTGGATAAGTCGGAAGTGGGCATCACTGCATGCTGGGGGCACTAATTTTTTTAAAAACAATTAGTTGTATTTGAACGAAACTTGGTGGGTAGGGACTATGGTTTATCGGGAAATCTGTGGGGTCATTTCAAGGTCATCGAAGGTCAATGGGTTGCATAATTTAGGCATTTCCCAACTATTTGTTAGATTTGAACAAAACTCTGTGGATGGGGGCTATCTTTTGTTCCTGACAGAGTTAAAGTCATTTTCGAAGTCATTGTGGGGTCACAGTTTGCATATTTTTGTGACTCTTCTGTCTCTTCCATAGATACAGGCAAAACTGGTGGTGGATGAAGTGCTATCTTAGTTTCAGGACCAAAATGGATGTCTTTATGGGGTGGTTCAGATACTTCTTCCCCAATTGTTGATTGCTCTAAAGCTGATATAACGTGGCGTTTTATCCCGTCTGCAACAAGTTCACATAATTACTCTAGTTTGCTCCATCTGTCATACTTGTCATTGCCGGATGGTGGTTCAGCTCGACGCGATCGATTTGTATTTTTGAATTATGTTGTTTCTGTGCCTCCATAATGGCTCGGCTGTAGGGTAAACACCACACTGAAGAATGTTCCAAGCTTGCACCACGTCCATACTATTATTAACTATGATCCACTACGGTCCCTTCGGGGCATATGGTAAGAAGACATTCCCGCCAAAATAAGAGTACACCAGGACCCCGTGATGTGTTCCACTTATGTTACACACATAGGGCGCCTCCTCACTTTGAGTTTGTGTTTCTCTGACATGACTCTGAACAGGGCAACCCAATAAGCATTCTATTGTCCTCTCGTTAACTAATAATAGCTACTGGTATGAACTTGTGACCTAAATAGTTAAACCGCAATCATCAGAAGCATGTGGGGTTACGTAGGCTGCCTGTTCTGGATCCGGGTGGGTAAGACACCCCCCCCCCCCGCCCTCATCACATTTAAATCAATTAATCTCTTTGCAGTTGACAAAATGACCTATAGTTACTGAATCTTCGAGGAACATTTGAAAAAGGGGAGTGTGGACACCCTAGTCCCTCGTTCAGGCCAGTGATCAGGCTCAGTATTTGACCCTCCTCCCAACCAAAGTCCTACCTACTGTAGAAACTTTCAAGCGCCAACACTGTTGGGTATTTGTGATCTCGAGTTTAGTAAGCTATCCAGCATACTTTGACTCAGATGTCTCAATGCCACAGAACTGCACTACTCCTGGCAATGGTTTTTTTGTTTGTATTAGCACGATTCGTGTCACACCCTGTAAACGCATTATTTTTGAGAAAAGACGATAGGAAATGTTGAGACCCTTACTACATGTTTGTGTTATGGATACAGGCTGTACTGTGTTAATGCTTGCCTGCCCTCACAGCAACCATGAGGAAACCATTCAGTGGCTGATCCCGAGATCATATAAACTAGAAGGGGGAAAAAATTCTACCTACATCAGAGGTCCAAAGTCTAAGTACAATGAACAGTGGACAGATGAAGAATGTTATGTGGGTTCATGGTGGTTGGATGTTAGGTCCACCTGTTTACGTGGAACTCCATGCAAGAGCATTTTTTCCCCTACTTTTCTGCATCTTTTCAAACCTTCTCATCCGTATTTTTGAGCTTTAACGAACGACCCCATCATGATCGCACCGAGTTCAAATTTGTGCCTTTGGGCTATGGCACCATACCACAGCGCTACTGTGCACAGGCGCCATATTAGCATATTTTTGAAAAAGTGCTCCTTAATTGTGACTTCGCGTGCACCCGGCGGCTATTATCACCGAATACATGATACACTGCTATACTAGTCCAACTTTAAACTGTAATTGTGCACAAGTCTTCCGAAGTTTTAGAATGGCCTTGTCAAAACCAACATACTTTTCAATTTACTACCCCTCACCCGTCCCATATGAGCATTTTCCCCCACAATTTCTTGATGAGAAATTCCAACACAATGACTGAATTTTGCTAACTAAATCAATTCCGACCAACAAGCAGTCAATGTGATTTGAATGACCAATCAGATTTTGTCTTCACCGACGACTGTCATGGACATTTGTGAAGGAATCTCCACATACACTTAAGCTATGGGACCTCTAAAAACCTTGTGTGTAAAGTCGGATCGAGCGAGGTCGAAAAAATTGTTGGGGTTGGCAATTTATTGGTTCTGGTGACCTTTTCTAATCAGTTGTAGCTAGGCCATAAATTCACTAGAACATTCGGAGATCTTCCCCAACGTGTTGTATGCATCCAATTTGTTCTTGTTGAAACTATTCTTTCATTCTTTTTGAAGGATTAGATATGACGTGATCTGCTATTCTGGGCACTGACGCCAAACGTACATGCACACAAGCTAGTATGCTATTCACCATTTATTTGCTTGGTTGTCTGCTACGTCACAATATTGGGGATATTCGAAATTGTGCATAATAGCGATACTGTGCACATGCCGCTGTTTTATTACCCTACACCAAAGGCAGTGACATTTTTTTTAAAAACAAAAAAATTTTATTCCTTGCCTAAGTCAGAGGACTCTATGCAGTCATTACAGTGTGTGTGTGTGTGTGTGTGGTGTGTTGTGTATGGTTGTCATGTCTTGTGTGTATGTACTCTGGCTTGTGAACACGATAACTCGCCTCCACCTGGATGATTAAGCTCATACTTGGTATGTGTGTTCCCTATAGTAAGAACCCTATTGTTTTGGGTCCAGGTCCGAGGTCATCTGAGGTCACCAGAGGTTGAAGTCTGAAAACCTTGGTGAACACGATAAGTCCAGAACTGTTGTCTGATCAGGTTCAAGTTTGTTGTGTAGCTTTCTATGGTGTTCAGTAACCCCAATTGTTTCGGGTCTAGTCGGGGTGAATTTTGGTCAAAAATAGGAAATATTAGTGAAAAGTTAATAATTTGGGCCATTTTGGAAATTGTGAACACGATAAATCAACCCCACCTGGATGATGAGCTCAGACTTGGTATGTGGTGTTTCCCCATGATGCATCATGACCTATGGTTTTGGGGTCAGGTTCGAGGTCACCAGAGTCAAGGTCGGAAACAGTGTGAACACGGTAAGTCCTAATGGTTGGTCTACAGGTTCAAAGTTTGGTGTGAGCTTTCTTCTGGGGAGTACAGGAACCCTATTGTTATTCGTGGTATATGTCGGGGGTGAAATTGGTCAGAAATGGGAAATTTGTGAAAAGTTGATAATTTGGCCAATTTTGTTCTTGTGGAACACAATAACTTGACCCCACCTGGATGGATGAAGCTCATACTTGGTATGTGTGTTCCCCATGATGAGACATGACCCTATTGTTTTGGGGTCAGAGGTCAAATCTGAGGTCACCATAGTTCAACCGTCTGAAAAACTTGTGAACCGATAAGTCTCAGATTTTGGTCTGATCAGGTTCTACATTTGGTGTATAACTTTCTTATGGGGAGTACAGGTCTTTTAAACGTCCATAAACACCGTTAGGACTGTCTGAAAAGTTATGCCTGGAGTTCCCCCTGTAGAGGCATTCTATCAGAACCTAAGCAAGACAGAGACTTAGGGAATTTATCCACTCAGGTCTTTTAACCAGCAATGGTTTTCATATAAAGCTGCAGTCAACCTTGGCGCATCAGTTTTTAATAGGCTGCTGGCATGACTGGTCCAGTAATATATAACAAGTCCCTCAATAAGTCTTCAGAGAGTTTCAGATACAGTCATGGTTTCATGCAGGGGCAGCGCCAGGGTTTTACGACAGGGGGGGTCGCAGATTTGGCATGGATGTCTGACATGGGGGAGGGGTCCAAGGGGAGTGGGGTGCGATTTTTTTGAGTCATTAATACTGCTTATATGCAAATTGTGGACCACATTTTTGCCAAAAATCCATAAATTTCTGGAAAAAATTAAAATTGCTGACAATTTTTTCCAGGCAGGTCATATTTCATTTGAGACACCTTACAAAAAGACACGGGATGAAGCTGTACCTACGTTCTGAACAGGTAGGCCGGCTTTTACTTTTTTGAAAAATGCATTTATTTTATGCTAAAGCTGGTGGTAAAGAGATAGAAAAACAAAATGACCAGTTGACATTGGTTAATTAATTTTCTGTAATGCCAAATAGAATCACTCTAGGAAAAGGCAATTAGAATCAGTCTCAATCAGATATCCACATTATATCAAGCTGCCAAAAAACCCTGATATTTTACTCTTTCAGCCGTACACTCTAAAAAAATGCTGCGAAGTTTTCAAGTTAACATTGCTCAGTTCTTTCACCTAATATTAAAAAACGGTGGCTCATAATGACCACCGTGTTCTCAAAACAGTAAACATACGCTACTTTGCGAACGCTATATTACAGCAACCGTTATTGAGTCCCCGATTTGAGTCTCGATGAGACGAATAGAAACTAATCTAAGTTGGATACGTCTTTTGCCCCACCCCGTACGAAAACTGTGCAATTAACCATCATTCTGATTGATTTTCTTTTTTCGGCCCCCAAACCCATGAGGGGGGTCAGCTGCCCTCCCTGCCCCCCCTGGTGGCGCCGCCCCTGGTTTCATGGTCTTCCTGGATGAGCTATTCTAGCAAAACAGACCACATAATTGTTCCTTAGACTTTTGTGACAATTATTCATTGAAAAACACCAACCTGTTACCATGGTTAATACCTATTTGTAAACATGGACAGATCTGTTTTTTTGCCCTCCTTGCCGTCCTCATTCCTGCCCATGTATACAGTCACTACATCTAACAATACAGAGTTCAATGGCGCATGTGGCCATGCCCAAACAGGCGTGTTTGTGATTTGACCATCTTAGCAAAACGCCATATAGCGGCCTGGCAGCCCCACATCCTAGGATGTTTCAAACAAAAGTGAAAGGAATGGAGGGACTTAAGCCAATCCCGAACGCCAGAACCTCGCGCAGATGGCTTACATCTTGGTGGCGAAATATAACTGAAGGGCTGGTGTAGATGGGGTTCCATGGCAATTTTTCATTTTTCGCCAGATTACGGACTAGAAATACGCCATAGCATACATGGTGTCGTACAAGTATCCCCCTTAGTGAATACCTCTACATTAGTTAGGGGGAACCCTACATGTAACAACCTCTTGTTGTCAAGTTTCCCCTTTTATGGTACAGTAGCTGTCCATGACTGGGAAGCAAAGTTACATTGAAGAAATATGATAGGTTGAGGAAATAATCAGATTTCCTTTTCGCTATTACTTTCTGTCTATAAACTTGTATTCTTCCACATTCTGGCCTATACTCATTAGCCTGACCATGCATTCGTCCAACCATGCATGGCCGTAGGCTTTCTGATATACTGATCTATGCTTACTCATTCCTACGAGAATAGGTAATGCGCATGTTTTCCAGGTTTCTTCAGCGGATGGTGGGTGAAAAGTCAGATCTTACCGAATGGGGCCCATGGACCCACGCAAGCAGTTACTAGAGACCTTGGAACATACACGCAAGCATCATTTGCTGACAAATGATTTCTTAATCAATTCAACTGTATACCCCATCTTGACCCTGCACCCCACACCACACGCCATTAACATGCCAGTCTGGCAAATAACAAGGTCTGGGTTGAGCCTCCCCCATTGCCCTTCTTCTTTTGCCCAGTCTGAAGTTCTACATGTTGAACACTTGGCGTAAGTTTTCGATCAAGATTTCACTAGCCAGTTCTCTACTTCAATCATCAATTTGCATCCAATATAAAGGGTCACACCTTACTTTGTCTAATCTTTCATCAGGTCCTGTTGTGCCTCATTGGACCATTGCACTATGGGCTACGTACTGGCCTGGAGATGCGGTACGGAATCAACACAGTTGACGTTCCTGCCATATCATGCACTCCGACTGTCCAATTCCCCTTCATTGTCTTCACACGGGTTTTGGGAGTACCATGAACCCCAATCCATATCTTAATTGACTTCTCACAGATTGAAGATTTCTTGTTTCGAACTATGTGCAGTGAATAGAATTATCAGACATGCACTGCAGGCTGGGTTATTGTGTGCCATGGTGAGTAGCGCTGGCATCATACAGATTTTTGCACTCCAGAAGACACCATGTTAACTTTTGTGAAGATGGGGAAGGAGTGAATGCTCAGCCCCTACTTTAACTCCTGTTAAATTATTAGTCCTCGAATGGAAAAGAGTTTCCCACCCCAATATAACTGGCTTATGGAAAGGAATGTTGATATGCTGTACCATGCCGTGAATCCAAATTATGTCAGCTGCCTGCCACACATGCGTAGTTCCCTCCTCCCTTTGTTCAGCACCTTTACCTGATCACGTGAATGACCTTACCATGATCAATTATTCAACTATTTTTGTTTTTGCGTTTCTATGTTGTAAGTTCAATATATGAGGCATCAATTGCGCTTTGGTGGAACGTGTCTTGGTTCACTTAGTATAGTTGGCCCTGGCATCACTTCTTAGAAGGTCCATGTACATCACCCCACTTGTGTTTGTACAGGTTTATTGCATACCGTACTTCAGCTTTGGTTACGTAACATGCAGCAGGTCCTGGCATCCGCACCATACACCACTTCCTTATTTGCAATCGGAGGAATATATAAATCTAGCCAAATGCCCAATTGCAACTATTTGCAATTTGCTGAAGATTTTAGTCACAACACAAGTGGGAACACTGTGTGACGGACTGGGTGATAGTTTCCGCATGCCTTGTTTGTACTTCAGTTCCTTTCTGGGTTTTTTTTGATTCCCAAGAGGGGTGTTCCCCATGAATGATACTTAACCCATTGTTTTGGTGTCCATGTTCGAGGTCATTTAAGGTAACGAGAACTTGTAAACACCACGATACGTCCCAGCAGTTGAAATTTGATATATAGCTACGTTAGAGATACCCTATTGTTTTTTGGTGGGATAAGGGCCCAGGGGTATTGTTGGTTTCCTAATTTAATTTACAACTGATAACTTCCCTTCACACTGTCACGGTTTGCAGTGAAACTGCGCAGGCCTACTATTTGTATCTGGCATCAATTCCTTTTTTGCTATTCGCTCTGTTAACTGTCCATGGCAGCCTCCACGTAATGTTTCAAAAAGAGATCTAAAGTGCTGACAAAGATTATCGACTTTACGCGACTTTTCTTTAGTTATGTAGTTGGTAGTAATGTTTTTGGCCAGTTTGAGGGCCTTGTAAGGCAGTTACAAGGTGATATTTCTCTTCCCTTTTTTGGCGGTCAATTTCTCTTTCCTTTTGTGTGCTCGACAGTCTTAGCCTAATGTAGCCTTCCCGCCTAAAATAGGGCTCAGGAATCCAGTGGGCGCGGCCCTCCTGGAGAACTTTCTCCCTATGCCTTAACTTTGTGCTGACCCTTGTAATGTTGTAAATAGGACTGAGCACACAGGGATTAAGGCCTTGGCAAGGGACTCCTTAGTCAGAGGTTGCAGCTAGTACAACATCTCCACTGTTGCATGTACAATTTCCCTCTCGCTGAGTACCAACAATTGCCACGTTTCACAGTGGGTTCGCTGATGGGTCCGCGATCGGCATAATGTATCATCAGCCACTCCTTTGTGACATGTTTAGCAAACCTCGCCCCTCCCGAATGCCTCCCGCCTCGTGGACCCTTGGGTGTACTGGCTCTGCTCGGGGAGCCCCATATGGACCGATGGGCTCCTTCAATGCTTGCGTATCTCACACACAAGATGTTTTCTAGTCGCGGCGGCCTCGATCCATGCAGGAGTCTCCATGCTCTGACCACTACATTACGGCAGTTTTCTCCGCCACGATCGATACATAACATATAAATTGACCCCATCCTACTGGATAAAGCTCATATTTGGTATGTGGTTCCCCATTATAAGTACAGGGGGTCATCTAAGGCCATCTGAGGCACTGCAGTCACTGGCAGGCCGATGCAGATAATAATCCTTGAACAAATGTAATGTTTTGATTGTGTGCTTTCTTCTTGTCCAGAGCAAATGTAACCTGTTGTATAACGGTAGTTATAACCTATTTGGGCAAAATTTAGCTTGTATAAACATAACCTCACTCCACTTAATGTATGAAGCGCCACTCTGTATTTGTGTTCACCATGATGACTACATGAGCACTGTTGGTTTGGTTCAGGTGATGGTCACAATGCCACCGTTTGGGAAAATCGATCCTTTTATATGTGATTTTTCGCTTGTGAACTTGATAACGTGACCCCACCAAGACGGATGAAGCTAATACTAAGTATGTGTGTTCACCATGATGCATCCATGATCGCCATTTGGGGGTCATGTATCGGTCGACAAGGGTCACAGTTGGGTAATCCGTGTAAACTGTCCAGAATGTTTTGGCTGAAGTCTCTTTCTTACATGTAAATATGTATTAAGGAGTACAGCACTCCTATTCGTCTGCACTCTGCTTCTGAAAATTATGAGTCAATGAGAGCCAGCAGGGGTAAGAAACCCACCCCATTAATTCATCCTCTCAATAATTGACAGCATGTAGTGGGAGGAAAGTAATGTTTTCACTTCAGGACATTTTCTTCTTCATTTTTCTTCTCACCGACCTGATTCTAATTTTGATGAAATTTGTACATCAATTATTGCCTATTAAATCCCTGGAGGTGTCAACTTAAACACTCTGTAGTTATAAAGTATTCAATTGTTCTCATCTGCCCTGTTTTTCCCAGTTCAACCCTCTTTATATTTCTGCCACTATGGTTTGGCTCTTATTCTGTCTGGCATCCACTGTAGCGTTTCAGGCTTTGGTTTGTCTGTAGCATGCAGTAGGCTTGTGGCACTTGGACTACCTATATATGGCTCCTGTGTCCGCCTCACAGAACATCACTTTTTTTTTTAATCGGGAGGAATGATAGCCACATGCTTACAATTTAACCTGGTGATAAGAACTGGAGTCCGCATGCAAAGTTAGAAGTTAGAAGTTTTCGAAGGCCTGTACTAATTCATATCCTTGGCGTTTCTGTTGCCATAAACTGAATAGCTGCCTCGCTGTTCTTGTCACACCATAGCAGTTTATAATTCTCTTAGCAAATGTAATACCTATCTAGTCCCACTCAAATTGATTGCCTCACCTAAACAGTGTTTGAAATAGCTGGTGTAGCATCGCGGAATGCTCCTCAAATGAGCATATTGCTACACCCTTTTGGGAGTGTATATCAGTCCAGTTTGTACACAAACTATGGCCACGCATACAGGTTTTCCTACAATTCCTCCTCAAGTCTACCACGATTGGTCCCAGCATACAGGTTTTCCTACAATTCCGCCTCAGTTGCTACACGGTGTCGGACACTATCCTCAAATGCTACCTGAAATCCATGTCTGATAAAGTGTTTTTTGAGAGAACTCTGCCCAAAAGTTTTTTTGTGGATGAATTGTACGTACCTGTCAGTATAACAACTATTGACTGCAGCCATAAAATGACTACTCTCCATTTGGCGTGAATTTCCTGGGGAATTGGTGTTTTCACACCAGTCTGTACCAGGCAATACTTGCATATAATTTGGCAGAACATAGTTGCAATAAAATTATCTTGCCCAAAAAATTGTATGTGCTACAATTTCCTTTCCAAGCTCCCGCCACTCCCCCGCCCCCCCCCCCCCCATGGCAGCCCATTTTGCCCAATGAAGTGATGGGCTCTATTATATGTTTCTTCTTCCCAACACAGATACTTCTAGCCTGCAATATCAACTGAGTGTAGGTCTCCACTACGAATGAAATGGTAACTGAAATTGTGACGGGCTGACTGAACCGATCCATCGCCCACACTGCAAAACCGGTCTGTTCTTCAAATAAAACTCACATAGAGGTCATTTTTTAAATTTTTTTTATTACCTGCCATACATTATATCCCGCAACACTGTAAGTTGTTCGGGATATTATGTTTGGCGTGTGCCCCCCCCCCCGCCCGTCTCCGCCGCCGCCGGAAACTTTTAGAGTTAGCGCTCTCATCTCCTTTACACTAATATCGTTGTTTGGCTATAATCATAGAATTTGAATACTGCGAAGGCTGGGTGGTTCCCAATTGTGATATATAATTGTTGACCGCATGTGTGTGACCTCTGACCTGATTTGACCTCTGTCGGGTGGTCATGTTGTTAAGGGCGAATCTCTAATAAATGTGCTTATTTAAGGAATTACGTGGGGGCAAAACATATAGAAACTGGTTTATTTTTTGGATATGTGATAGAGCTTTGTTTGCCTTTTGGAGGGAAACAACTCCCCTTCAAATCGGACAGCTTACTTGGTAGTTACAAGGGTCAAAGTTCAATTTTCAATCCTTTTTTGCAATAACATTGAACATGTTCTGGGAATCAATATGCTTCAAGAGTGGATGCATCACATTTGCGTGTAAACAATTTCCTAGACCTCCATGTCCATTGAGGTCATCAAATGTCACATAGGAGTCACAACCCTGATTTTATTAAACTTTTTGACAGTAGCACTGGGCATGTTCTCAGAATGCAAAATGCTCCTAGGAGTGGATTTATCAATGAGAGTCATTCTCATAATATCTGTCATATCATTAAAGGTCATTCGAGTCACTTAGGGGTCCCAAACTGTTTTCTGGCTATACGAAAATTGATATCTGCGAAGGCTGGATGTTTCACCATTGTGGCTATAAATTGTTGACCTGCATATGTGGTGACCTCTGACCTGAATTGACCTCTGTGCGGGGTGGCATTTGGTGACAGGTCGAATCTTGAATAAATTTGTTATTTTAAGGAGTTACGGGCAAATAAATAGAACTGGTGTATTTTTTGATATGTGATTGAGCTTTATGTGCTTTATGGAGAGAACAACTCCCGCTTCGATCAAACACTTACTTGGTAGTTACAAGGCGTCAAAGTCAATATTTTATACAATAATTAAACCTTTTTCGCAATAACATTGGCCATGTCCATTGGAATGCATATGCTTCTAAGGAGTGTGATGCATCACATGGAGTTGTAAACAATTCCCCTAAAAACCGCCATGTCATGAAGGTCATTAAAGGTTCACTTAGGGTCATAAACTGATTTTAGTACTTTTTATGTGCAAGAGCACTGGGTGTGTTCATCAGAATGTCAAATGCTCCCGGAGTGGAACGTATCACATGGAGAGTACAATTCTCATGAATCTGTCATATCATTAAAGGTTCATTCGAGGTCACTTAGGGGTCAAAAACTGTTTTTTTTGGCTATAATCGGAGATTGAAGTATCTGCAAAGGCTGGATGGTTCCCATTGTGAATATAATTGTTGACCTGCACATGTGTGTGACGCTGACCTGAATTGACCTCTGTCGGGTTGTCAAGTGGTTAAAGGTCGAATCTTTAATTAATGTGCTTATTTACGGACGCACCTTGTCCGGGGGCTGTAGGGGTGCCTCAGACAATTAACAAGTGCATTCTGGAATGACCCATTGACCTGTACACGTTGTCTCCTTCACAAGTCCATAAATGTCTTCTTTCCACGAATAATGTGCCCGGTTTTTCATTATACGTCTGGCGGTTTAAACCCCCCCCCGACTTTTCTAGTTTGAGGATTGAACTTTAGTTCCTAGCCTCAAGAGATAGCATTCTTCGTCTTATCCTACTAACCCGAAACTTGTATCTGCGGTTTATTTCTCGTTGCTGAATTGGGTACGAGGAGGCAATAATAGAAAAATTGCACAGATTGCACTGCACTCACTCTTTACCAACAGCATATTGCAATAAATCAAACACTACCAACACTGGCATATTCTTCCAGCACAGAGGTTGCCTCACCCCATTACTGAAATTTGACTGACAGACCAACTAGACTCATTAAGAGAAGGTTCCACTTCTCCATTGTCATGGTAGACAATTGACAAAACCAATACAACTTCTTGTCCTGATGATTTGCAATGCTTGATTTGTTTTTTTGTTGCATTAGATTCCAAACTTCTCCCAGGTAACCCTCATGCATTTGGGTAGGGTTTTTTGTGTTAGACATCTAATCACCCAATCTCTCGGGCATGTACCCATCCTCGTCCAACTCTTTGAGGTACCCTGCGCAGTTGTGCCAACCTGAGAAACGGGTGACCCAGCAGTTGGCCCCAACCCACCGGATCCCAATCAGACGGACCCGATTACGTGATCGCCTGCCATAGGCGCACCATATGCCCAAAGGAGCACAGTGCTGATGCACAATTCATGAAGCTAACCTTCACTCATCCCTACCTTCCGGACAACCCTGTACACTATTAGGCGCATGGTCTGCCCACGTAACCAAGGATGTGGCCAAGTGAAGTGATCCAACGGGAATCCAATCCGTCTGCCTGTCTGTTTGTCCATCCGTCCGTCGTCCATCCATCCCATCAACCTTTGCCTTCCTTGGGCCAGTGTTTGCTCGGTCTCCAATTGATTTGGACAAACTCAATGTTGACCAAACACAATGTTAATTGACACATGAGAAATGTTTTTACCACAAAAATTCCATTGTGAAAGTTTATTGATCCTTGCCGAGGAATCTCTGCATCATGGACAGTGTGTGTGGTGTTGCGATGTGACGCCCGCTTGTAAACATGATAACTCACCCCAACCTTGCTGGATGAAGCTCATACTTTGAGTCAAGGAACCTATTGTTTGTTTGGGGTCAGGTCATAGGTCACTGAGGTCCCCAAGTTCAGCTGAATTTGTGAAGCGTTCTTATGGGAAGTACAGGAACCCTAATTTGTTTTTGTTCAGGTCACGGTGAATTTTTATAAAAATTAGGAAAATTGTGAAAAGTCAATAAATTAGCCAATTTGGCTTGTGAACACGATAAATCGACTCCACTTGGATGATGAAGCTCATACTTGGCATTGTGTTTCGCATGATGAGTAAATGACCCTAATCATTTTGGGGTCGGTCAGATGGTCATCTGGGTCACCAGAGCTCAAAGGACAGTCTGAAAACTGTTAACATGATAGTCCAGAATAGTTGGTTGTAATTTTGCTTTATACCTTCTGATGGGGGGGGTACAGGAAACCCTAGTGGTTTTTTGTCTCCGCCTGCTTTGATTCAAGAGAACATAGTGGTCACTTTGTTGTGTGTGTGTGTCTGTCTGTCTGTCCTGTCCGTATGTGCCGGTTCGATATCTCTTGACCGTGAAAGCTATCATGCTGGAAACCTGTTTGTGGAGGTGTAACGGTGAAGAATTGTTGATGAGCATTTCCACTTTTCCCATCCCGAAAATCCATACTCTTTGCATAATTTGCAATATATAATGAAAATTGGCCTAGAAGCTTGGGCTACAAGATAGCTCTTGAATCGTGGATGCATTTTGGTTGATGCAGTTCGCATATATACCAACTATTAAGTGTAGATGAGCTGATCAGATATCCCATTATAAGTAGCTATTAATTAGTCTAATTTGCATAAGTTAATATGCCATTTTTAAAAGTCTTTGTTTTGGATTCCTCATGAAACTTGGTGGAGATGGTTTATTCATAGTCCCGATAAATTTTTTTTGCAGTACACTACCGAGGTCACCATAGTATTTAATGTGACTAATTGGCATTTAAGTAGTACAATTTGCAAAATTTTAGGCAGCTTTTTGGAAGTTAGTTGAATTTCCATGAAACATCATGCGATGGACACCTTCACCAATCCGTATCATTTAAACAACCGTGTCCAAGGTCACTGAAGTCCTTTAATGTGACTATTTGCATAATTAAATGCAATTTTTTCCAAGTTTTGGTGAAAAGGTCAATGATCGAATGAGTGCATTAGTGTGTTCCTACAGATTAGTCATGGTGATTTTTGGATTGGGTGAATGAACACATTGAATGCATTGTCAAGGTGAAGTCTTGAGAAAATGTGCTTATTTTAGGTAGTTTAGGGCACAGAAATTTAATCTGTCAATTTTGGATGTGATAGAAATTTTTGGACGTGTGCTACATAGGCAAAACCAACGCTCCCCGCTTCATCTGACACTGGTCTTCAGTTTTAAGGGGTCAAAGGTTGGTTTTGATACCTTTGTTGGAATAGCACTTGGTGTGTGTATCTGATTACTAATCCTTTTAGGGCTTGTGGTGCCTCACATGAGTCAAGCATTTTCCTAAAAAACGTCATGTGTCATCAAAGGTCATTCAAGGTCAACAAACTGCCAACTAATAACTATTTTCTGCAATACCTTCTAGTGGACTGTGTGCGATTGGGCTGAAATTTTGGGACTGCGCATATTATCAAGGGTAACATTTTTGTCCTAACAACGTCTGTCATCAAAGGTCCTTCAAGGTCACTTATGGACCAAAAACTGTCACTAGTAACATTCCTGCACTGGCCATAAATTAATAAAAACTGGCATCTGACCCAGGAAAACTGTGGCTGAATTTTATTAACTGGAGCCTCTCTTAAACCGTGTTCAGATTACCCTACATTATTGTACTCCAGTGCATATATGCCGCTACGGGGCCAGGACTTCACATAATTAGGGAGGT
This sequence comes from Sclerodactyla briareus, assembly GCA_026419785.1. Classification (NCBI taxonomy): domain Eukaryota; kingdom Metazoa; phylum Echinodermata; class Holothuroidea; order Dendrochirotida; family Sclerodactylidae; genus Sclerodactyla; species Sclerodactyla briareus. The sequence goes on along the minus strand of JAODTK010004999.1, from coordinate 87,264 downwards.
TGGAATGAGACTAAGGCTGCACGTTATTTCTGAGCAAAACCGTCCCGGTTCCCGAATTTGCCTAACCGAGTCAAACGTTTTTTCCGTTTTGCCCGATGCGTTCGATAGAACAGCACATCAAACGAAAGGTATTCCGCGCCAAGGGGGACGGACTACTCCGTGAACCCCAAACACGGTCCGCCCGAGGCGAGTGGTTACTCAGGCGCATAGGTATGGTATCTTCCGTTCAAAGATATATATATCCCTTAAGCATTATTTTGTTATTACTGAATTGTAATTTTCTAACACAAACAATGCAGTGCAATACCAGTAAGCCCTAAATGAACTGTGATTATTTTAGACAAGAAACCGAAGCAAGGCAAGATCTAAAATCACTCTAAACCTTTATGTATAATGTTTTATCCACCAATTTCCTGATTAATCACTTTCATTCATTCATATAATTGTAAGCCAACGCGAAGATAGTGCAGTATCAGGGACGACGATCATAAATAAATGCACTGAGTCCGATCCTCCATAGGAGCGCTGCGAGCGCACTGTACATTGTAGTGGGATCGGTACCCTGTGTTCCAAGCAGGCTATACATCTGAATATGGGCGCCATCAGGGCAAAAAGACAAACCGCGAACGCAAACATACACAACTTCGCAGAAGAAACAACAATCAATTTTGCAAACGAACAGACACCCCGTTGGCTAACACCAACACAACTCCGCAAAGGAACAGATATCCCGTGACCGAATAAAGAACAGACCCCTGCCTATGAGAACGTACCATCTCGTTAACGACATCATACACAACCTCCGCGGCAAACAACAGACACAATCTAGGCATACACTGCAACAGACATATATACCGAACGGAGTTAACTACCGAAATTTACAAAACAATCACTCGCACTATGCGCCATCGGGGCAAAAAAGACATTTCACGTTAGCGAACGTTTTGCAGAAAAATACAATTTACGTGATCGAAACGTCTGTAGAAAAAAAGCCATTTTATGTGAACGAACTTTTGCAGAAAAAGACGATCTCCGTGCTGCAATTAGAATGGAAATCCCGCGTACGAGTAACAGACAAAACACCGCGCGGCCACGTGCACACGATATTATGAATGTCTTCAGTAATTCACGCCCTTCAGAATCTGGTCACGCCCACAAATTCCCTACTACGAGTTTCCACTTTCCCGAACGTTTTCCGTATCCGCAGATATTCCAACAACGACAAAATCTAAGACAGACCGTCGTGCTATAAATAGAAATTTTCCTATGGGCGAAAGAGATGCATCTCTTTGTTCAGAGTGGATGTGATTCTCAATGCCCTTAGCTGATGCTTTGGAGAAACGTATTGTGAAACCTGTAACTTTTTGATTCCTTGACGAAGTCAGAGGAATCTATGCCAGTCATGACAGTGTGTGTGTAAAAAAATTATGTTGTATGTAGTATTATGTTGCTGTGTGTATGTGACGCTGGGCTTGTGAACACGATAACTCGACCCGCTCTGGATGGATGAAGCTCATACTTGGATGTGATGTTCCCATGATGAGTACATGAACCCTTATTGTTTTGGGGTCAGTTCAGAGGTTCTCTGAGGTCACCAGAGTCAAAGTCCGAACCTTGTGAACATGATAGTCCAGAATAGTTGGTCTGATCGGTTCAAATTGGTGTGGTAGCTTTCATATGGGGAGTACAGACCCTATTGTTTCTGGTATCTGGTCGGGGGGTAATTTTGGTCAAAATAGGAAAGTTGTGAAAATTCACTAATGTGGCCAATTTGGCTTGTGAACACGATAACTCGACTCCACCTGGATGGATGAAGCTCACTACTTTGGTATGTGTGTTCCCCGTGATGAGTACATGAACCCATCATTTCAGGGTCAGTCAGAGGTCAGATGGTACATGAACACTATTGTTTTGAGTCACAGAGCCAAGTCTGAATCCTTGAATTAGTGTGGCGCTACTTATCAAGAAGTATAGGAACCATATTGTTTGGTTTGGGGAAAATGTGAAAATTTGGTCAGAGATATGTTTCCCATAATGAGCTGGTACATCTTCCATTTAATCCCCTGTGGGTCCCGGCTAATAGTTGTCAGAAAGAGTCAGGAATCACTAAGCCTTTTGTTTTTTCTGTTTTTACTATATTTTTCTAGTTCTAAGGCCTCCCTACCACTTCTCCATGCTTGCACTTACGCATGTGCACGAGTCAATAGCGGAGCCCTTGTGTATGTCGGCCCTATACTGCTCACACTAAGGAACATAGGTGATCCCTCAATTTAATCACCACCGGTTTCATTGAGAAAAAGACACTATATTTCATGTTGAAGAAAAAAAACCTTTGAAATCTCAATGGGGCAGGGTGTCCCTTCTGCCGGAAAGTATGTGCGTAACATGCATAGGGTCACGGTCTCTCTACGACACATGACATACCCCCATAATTTTACTTTATTTTTTTTAAATACAGAAAAAAATATTCATGCCTGGCCCCGACTCGAAGGTCCATACTTATGTTTCTGGTTCCTCTCCAACTCAATCGCTATATAGAAGTGTATTGTATATTCCGTTTTCAGTATTAGTCCTGCATGAAATAATGTACCACTGAAGGGACAGTGCATGTTTGTGTGGAAGGAAATAAATACCCTGTGGGTCCCAAATATTTCCTAGCTTTCAACCTACCCCCCCCTCCCATTCCTTTTCGACTTTTCCTTTCTTCTTTTCGCTGAATAAAATCGGCATGAGGTGTTCACTGTCAGTTACAACCGGGCTCTTCCTCGCCGTGGTGTGTAAGGTTGAACGCAAACCAACTGACCTTGGGCTCCCCGACGAAATGGGAAAAATACCCAACGGGGGGGGGGGGGATTTTTATTAAAAAAAAGTATATCAAAAAAGGAAAAGAACAGGGGGGAAATAGGGGGAAACAATAGCCCAACAGCTCAGTGACTCCCTTTGCTTCTCCACTATTCCAACCCCCGGCTGTCATTAGGCCCCAAATACTCCAGAAAGAGTTGCCACACTGCATGCTCAAAACCCCCTGCCGCATATAACATACGTACCTAATCATCACCGCCCCCTACTTATTTCCAAGCAAACACAGATGGGCGGGCCAGAAACAAGCACGTAACCGCTACGGCTCCGCCTGGCTTAGCTAGCTGGGCCTGGCCGTTCTCCCCATGCGAAGTTTGTTGTCCCTTGTTTTAATTTCACGCCGTTTTGTCTGTTAATTTGCAAAGTTGTGTCCGTTGCTAAACGTTCGTCGTTCGTCACTTAACTTGTCTTTTTTTGGCCCCGATGGCGCATATGGCGGGTTACTGTTCTGGTTAAATTATCGAGTTTCACTCCGTTCGGTATATATTATTGTGCTGCTATTGTGTCGTTTTTGTTTCCCTCGGAATTGTGTATGTGTCGGATGCACGGGATGTTTCCTCATTGCCACGGGGTTTGTCTGTTTCTCGTTCACGGAATTGGTCTGTTTCCTCATTGCACGGGGGTTCGGTTTTATTCGTTTTGGGATATCGGTTGTTTTTTTTGCGCAGGGTTTGTCTTTCTATTGTTTCAGGGATGTTCCTTTGTCGTTGTGGCGGGGGGTTTTTTGTCTTTTAGTCCGTTCTGCAGACTTTCGGGTTTCAAGAAAGTGTGTTTGTTGTTCGTCACTCTGTCTGATCGCTCAGAGAATTTCCTGTTGTATCTTGCGGAGTCGTGTCTGTTTCTTCCACGGTTTGTCTGTTCGTTAGTCAAATTGTCTGTTTCTTTGCGGAGTTGTGTCTGTTGCTATTCGCGGGGTGTCTGTTCTTTTGCAAAATTGGCTTCTGTTCTCCTTCAAAGTTTTGTGGGGTCTGGTTGTTCGTTCGGTCGGGTTTGTCTTTTTGTCCCGCTGGCCTGCCCATAATATCGGAACGTAGTGCACAGCTCGGGGCGAGTGAGCTAAAGCGACATGCATGCAGTTTTATCATTACAGTCAGATAAAGTGCAAAGTCGCGCGCGTCTGGGCCTGGGGATAGTTCGTGAAAATAATGTACAACACTGATGAGTACTTCATGACAGTTATTTCGTGGTGATTCCAGCATGCGATTTTCGTGCCTCGTCCAAGGCGATAACTGATAATATTTCATTATTTTCAGGGCTCTATGCCGTCTGTCGCAGCGCGGTCGGACGTGCAGCGGACTACCAAGATTTTTTTTCTCTTTCTTTTTGAGACTCGGTTGTCCGCGATTTTCAAAAACGGATGACTCGGTTTTTAACGATGACTCCCACGGTTAGTCGTTCTCTGTAAATTACGTAACCGAGTCTAACCGAGACCGAGTCAAACCGTTTTCACGGTTTACTGGGAACCCTGGCAGCCTTAGAATAGACTGTCCCCAAGAACAATTTAAATCCCTAAAAATTAGAAATTACAACCATTTGCTGACAACTACTTGTTATCCAAATGGGTTGGGTTTTTGGCAGGACTAGAGTTTTCAGTTTCTGTGTTAAGATTATATCAGTTTTATTCCTCACTCGTTTGAGTGTATGTTGCCTTATCTGGCTGCAATAAAATATGCACTTTTCATTGAACCACCACAGCTCTGTGGATATAATTGTCTTGTCCACTTTGTCTTGGGGTGTGTACTCTATCTGTTCCCTGATTGGACTATCCCTCCAATATTGGAAGTCAACTGGTCTTATAAGAGGCCTGCTGGGGGCCCTGGCAATCTGCATGGACACGACGTTTGTTACGGTGTGACACATGCAGGTTTACGGCGGCGCACCTCAGAAATGTGAAAAAGCTTACACATAAGCAGCGAAATCGGCAGGGTTTTGTCCACAATTGGTCTTAACAAGTGTTCGAGTGGCATGGTCACATTCCATTGTTATGGGAATGCCCTTTTGAGGGTGAGGGTCAGGGCACAGGCCAAGCCAAGCCTTGAGAAAATGTAATGCTTGAAGAACTTGCTGGGCTGAAGACAGGGTCAAGTCAATGAGTCATGTGGCAGAAATGATATCCCAAGATAAATTGGAGTTAGCCCCCCCTTCCCCTCCTGTCATCCTCCCCCAGGGACCCCCCTCTTTTCTGTGTGGCTCAAATGATGGTTGGAAAGCACATTGTGGAAGCCAAAATAATTGTATATTTATTTGCATGGTCATTCCAAATTCCTATTTTGCAGGGTTTATTCCAATTCAGTTTATCGATTAATGAAGTTTGATGGGTTATGGGCTACTTAAGTCCCAAACAAATGGGAACATGAATTGAGTCACTGGGGGTTATGGGGGGTATAAATTGCAAATGCACAAAAGTTTGTTGGCCTGAGATTTTAAAGTGAGAAATGGGCAATGAAGTTGAATATGTGTTTAATTCAATTCGTTTTTGTCAAAAATTGAAAATTGTTGTGAAAAGTCGAGATTTTGGCCGTTTTTGGCTTGTAAACACGATAAACTCGACCCCCACCTGGATGGAGGAAGATCATACTTGGTATGTGGTTCCCCATGATGAGTACAGTGAACCCCTATTGTTTGGGAATCAGGTCAGAGGTCATCTGAAGTCACCAGCAGAGGTCAAAGTCTGAAAACCTTGAAATATGTTTGCTATCCTCCAAACCATACGGCACAAGGTTGTATTGTATTGAAAAATAATTAGCTAATGGAACAGACAACCGGCGGCGAAAGACTTCAATAAGAAGGGGTAAACTCCGTCAGCAGAGGCCTTACCAACTTTTTATCTTTCTGCAGTTTCTCCTTCAAGTAAATCAGGTGAACATACCTACCAATCTAAAATGACTAAAATGACTAATAATACTGAAAAACTGAAATGATCTAAATAGACAAGGAACCAGTAGGGTTTCCTGTACTCTTGATAAGATAGCTACACACTGAATCTCTTATTTTCAAGAAAGGCATGGTCTTTCCTTGTACATACAGGCCGTGGAGTCTCCTAGTTTGTCTGCAAAGGTGTTGGGAATCATTATCGGGATAATATGGTCGATCATATCAATGAGTATAGTCTATTTCAGGGTTCTCGCATGATTAGGAAACAAGGTCTTGTGTTGAACTAAGCTCTTGGGAATCTATGGACGATGTCACTAGTGCAGGGGACAATGGCAGCAGGCTGTCATATAAGTTTCCTAGACTCCCAGAAAGCTTTGACAAGGTTCCTCATAAGGTCTCTGCTCAAAACTGAGAAGTTTTGGCATTAAGGGGAATGTCTTTGAGTGGATTCGTCAGGGCCCTTCTTAATTGGGAACAATGTGTTGTCATCAATGGGAGTTCGTCACCTTGGCAAAAGGTCACTAGTGGTGTTCCCCAAGGATCAGTTCTTGAGCCGTTTCTTTTCTCGGCATATATCGACGGATCTTGAAGCTTCAGAGCATTACAGAGTTAGAAAGTTTGCGGACGATACAAGTGTATTGGGAGGTTGCCTCGAACAAAGATTTCAGTTTTCAAAGGGATCTGATGTAATCTCCAAATGGCCTTTGATTGGCAAAGGTTTTTTAATTGCACTAAGTGCGAGGTTTATATGCTATTGTTTTCCACAATCGCAAGGCTCCCGTTCAATTTGATTGGCCCAATATAATTGAATTCAGAAAAGGATCTGTATTTCTTTGTTTTTTCTTTGAAACCTTCTGAGCCGTGTGCGGAGCTGCTAGGAAAGGTAATTGGATTCTTGGTCTGGCTTAGACGCACTTAGTTTTCCTCGGTAAAGATATTGTGTCTGGCTGTTTTAGCAACTGTTGCCTGGCGTATTCGTCCGGGGGTATTGGGATCTCGCGAAGATGAGCAAGTAATTGGGAAGATGTTCATCGGAGGGCCTACTCGATATTCACGTCTGGAGACTTACTTATGATTCACGATGGAAAATTAAGGTTTCTCAGTCTAGCTTCGATGGATCGACACAAATCTGAGGTGATTGATTCAGGTTTTCCAACTTGTTCATGGATTAGAGGCTTGTGTTTACTAATTCTTTGAGTTACACGCATAGGATCATTGCTCAAGCTTCTTAGAAACGCTGTATATTGGAACATTGGTAAGTATTTTATTCTCCCAAAAAAAGAATTATTAATGAGTGGGAATAGCCTTTCCCAAAAAGTTGTTCTGTCTAGGAGTGGTGAATGCATCAAGAAAGTCTTTGTTCATTTCTCCAGAATTGTGGGGGAATTGATTCTCTGGTATGTTGTTGCTTTCTGGTCTTTTATGAGGATTTGTCCTGCCTGACCCTTGTTTCACTGAACTAAACTAAACTTTACGAGTGCAATTCGATTTTCTTTCCTGAAACTGTCATATTGTTTCCGGGTGGTGCTACTTTCAGCTTTTATGTGCAAAGTAATTAGTGCCAGTAGGTGAAAACAGTAAAATTTGTGAGAGGATTATTACAGGTCCCCCAATTCTTCATTATTTGATGGATGTTTACTAAACTTGGATACAACGTCATTGACTCTGGGGACATATGTGACCATGTAGGTCAAGGGTTTTGTTTTTTCAAAGGCCTTAAAGTGGCACAATGGGCCCTTGTGTAACTGCTTTTCTTGGTCCCCAAATTTGTCATCCTGTAAAATGGGTGTTGTCAAACTAGAAACAATTTTCATTGACCATTGGGACATCTTGCCCTCAAAGGTCGAGGTCAAGGCCATTAAAGGGTTGCAATGGGCCAATGTGTGTCAGATTTACAAATGATCTCCCCTCCTACAGTTCATTATATTTCTTGAAATCATGTCTAATTTCCAAGGTTCTGATTGGTGCTGCTTTCAGTCTTGTACACAGATTTTTTGATAAATGTCACATATAGTGCCATTGGGAATGAAAACGTGCAATGTGTGAAAAGATTATTATTGATACTGTAGGCCCTTAAGAAGCAGTCCATTCTTGTGGATGTTGGCTAAAACTTACTTTGACCAACATCATTGACTATTGGGATATATTTGACCATGTGAGGCTGTCATTGTCGAGGTCATTAGGGACACAATTAGGCCATCGTGTGGAATTAATTTGTGGTATTCTCATTCAATTGAATGGTGTTGATAGAACTTAGTTAGACACCAGTTATCATTATTCTGTTCAACCTCTTTCTATCTTGATGAGGGTCAAGTCAGGGGTCATTGAAGGGGCACGCCCACAATCTGCTGTATGCAGTGGGGCTTCATTTGTTCACTCAGGTGCTGAATCACTGACTGCTTGGCTTTTTAGATCCATCTATCTATCTCCTATCTATCTTATCTATCTAGCTATCTATCTATCCTCCTGCCAGCCCTCCATCCATCCATCCATCCCTCATCCAGCAACCAGTGTTTGGGGCAAAGGCCGCATTATGTGAACTGAGCGCAAAATCTTGTATCTCCTACAATTTATGTGTTTGCACCGTGCTGATGTTCAATCATAATGATGGTTTCAATGATGTTTCCATTGGGTATTCAGATTTTTTGTTCCAGGTTTTCGACTTGGCCGGAGGGCCATTTTATGATACTTTACCCATGATGCTTGAAATGCCTCTCCTTCCCACAAGCTTCGATTGAATTTCTTCAAAGTTACGTGTAATGGTCCATGGGTAGAGAGGGCCATTGGGTTGTTCCGGCAATTTGGGCCACTAGGGCCATATTGAAATACTGGCAAATCTTGTATCTCCTCAATCTAATTGCACCATGCTGATGTTCGTTCATAATGTTTGTCTAATTAGCTTGTACCTTTCTGGTGCCATGATTTGGGACCCACCGCCCAGTGTGGGCCTGAGGGCCCATCATGTGGAATATGCAAAATGTTTGGTGTCACAGTACTGACATAGTCAGAATGATGGTCTATCAACTTCTTTTGGGTGTTCCTGATTCTTTAAGCCAGGTCCCACTTGGGCCTGAGGGCCCATTTTGTCTCTCCTGAATGAAATTCAGGAAGAGACTAGTGGTCACTATGGCGTGTGTGTGTGTGTGTTGTCACACTTTCTCTTTAACTGGGTTTGTGTACACGTCTTATTAGATTTTGGCAGCAAAGTCGTAATTAGTTGGGGTAATTAGCTTTTTTATGTAATGTAATTGTTAAAGCTCGTTAGCGAGAGATACGCCAGAACCGTATGGGCTACAGGGATGTAGTTTGGCACTGTAGTGACCTTTTATGACAGGTAGAGGAACTATTAGATTTTCATCAGCCTGAAAATATCTAATTAAGTTTGTCGGATTTCACGAACTTGGGTGGATGTGGTTCGACCATGGTTCCCGAAAATTTAAAAGTGATGTCGGGGCTGGAGGTCCTTTAATGTGTCTAAAATTTTAGCATAGTTTATTCAATTTTTGAAATTTTTGTTGATTTTGCACCCAACTTGGTAGATTGGATCGCACCTTTGATCTATCATTTTGAGGTACCCTGGGTCAGTAGAGGTCTTGTATTTGCGCTAATTTGCATACTATATTCTCAATTTCCAACTTGGTAGAATTTCGGCAACCTCGTATGTATGGTCCGTTAACATTTTCCGTAGTCTGTTGTTTGATGTTCAGGAATTGATTAATTCCGTCATATAATAGCTCCTGTTAGAATAAGCACCGAGGAAAGAGTAAACCATAGCTCTGTGACATTTACTGCCTTTATAAGCTTTCATGTATTGCCTAATTTGCCATAATTTAGTCCAATTTCCAACTGGTAAGAATTTCGCCGAATTCAGTAGGTATGGTCCATTAACATTTTCCCTGAATCTGATGTGTTTGATATTCATGAATTTGATTGCTTGACTGTTGTGGTGGGGATAGTTTGTTGGTGGGTGGGGGGGCGGGGGAGGGTGTTTGCTGCCTGGCAAGAGGGGGGTGGCATTTCCTGGCGCTTGAAAATTAACGGCAAATGAATAAATGAAGGGACTTAATTTTAAAAAGGCAAAATAAGCCCGGGCCCTGCTTCGGGGATTTAGAACATTTCAAGTTGGATTTGGTGTCAAAGAAGTGAGTTGACTGAGTGATAAACTTGTTCAAATTTGGGTATTTATGGAGAGAAGGTGGTTGGGGGGGGCATGAGAAGAAAAAGCATTAAGGGCCTTTTGGATAAGAGTCAAACTTATTGTCAGTTTCTTTTAGGAAGTCTTTGGAATTTTTATGTTTTATGTGTGAAAATATGTGATGTTTCGTTGAACATGAGATGGTCTGCATGAACCTCGGTTGTGTATAGTAGTAGTAGTGTAGTAAGTAATAGAAACCACCGATCCGGCAACCAGGCGAGACACTTTGGGGCGGTCGCCTTGTATGAAATTTTGGAATCCACACATTAGTACTTGAATTGCATCTCCTTCCTCAAGTTCTAATTGATTTTATTTTAATGTACATGCACTGCTCCCCGGTTAGTGGTCCATCGGGGGTGTCACCAGAGGTCAAAGTCTGAAAACCTTGGTGAACACGATAAGTCCAGAATGGCTGGTCTGATCAGGTTCAAATTTTGGTGTATAGCTTTCTACGGGGAGTACAGGAACCCTATTGTTTTTATTCCTTGACAAAGTCAAGAGGAATTATGCAGTCATGACAGTTGTGTGTGTATGTACCGCTGGCTTTGGAACACGATAACTCAACCCCACCTGATAGATTGAAGCTCATACTTGGTATGTTGTGTTTCCTCCCATGATGAAGTACATGAACCCTATTGTTTTTGATTCCTTGACACAGTCAGGTAATCTATGCAGTCATGACAGTGTTGGTGTGGATGTAACGCTGGCTTGTGAACACGATAACTCACCCCACCTGGATAGATGAAGGCTTATACTTGGTATTCGTGTTTCCCATGATGAGTAAGAACCTAATGTTTTGGGGTAAAATACTGTACAGAATGTCAGCTGAGGTCACAGAGGCCAAAGTCTGAAAACCTTGTGAACACGATAAGTCCAGAATGGTGGTCGGATGCAGTTTAAAATTTGTGGTACTTTCTCATGGGGAGTACATGACCCTAAATCGTTCTTCCTGGTATAAGGTCGGGGTGAATTTTTGTGAAAATAGAAAATTTGTGAAAGTCAATATTTTAAAGTCCTATTTGTCTTGTGGAACACGATAACTGACCCCACCTGGATAGAAGCTCATACTTTATGTGTCCCCCAATGATGAGTGACATGAACCATTGTTTTGGGTCATGTCAGAGTCATCTGAGGTCACTAGAGGGTCAAAGTCTGAGAACCCTTGTGGAACACGATAAGTCCAGAATGGTTGGTCTGATCAGTTCAAAATTTTGTTGTGTAGCTTTTCATGGGAGTAAGGAACCTATTGTTTTTGGTATAGCTCGGGGTGAATTTTGGTCAAAAATAAAAATTTTAAAAGTCAATAATTTAACCCATTTTGGCTTGATAAACACGATAACTCGAACCCCCACTGGGATGGATGAGCTCATACTTGGTATGTGTGTTTCCATGATGAGTCATGGCCCCCTATTGTTTTTGGGCTAAGGTCAGAGGTCATCTGAGTCACCCAGAGGTAAAAGTCTGAAAATCTAAAAACCTTGTGAACCTAAACAGTCCAATGGTTGGTCCTGATCAGGTTCCAATTTGGTTTGTAGCTCTCTTATTGGGGGTACAGGAACCCTATTGTTTTTGGTATAGGTCGGGTTGAATTTTGGTCACAAATAGAAAATTTGTGAAAAGTCAAGAAATTGGCCAATTTTGGTTGTGACCCGATAACGCTACCCCACCTGGATGGATGAAGCTCCTACTTGGTATGTGGGTTCCCATGATAGTAAAACCCTGAACCCTATCATTTCGGGGTCAGGTCGGAAAGGTCATCTGAGGTCACCAGAGGTCAAGTTGGTGGGAAAATCCTTGAAATTAGTGGGTATAGCTAATCTTATCAAGAATATCGGAACCCTAAGTTGTTGGTTGGAAAAATGGGAATTTGTCAGATGTTATTTTCCCCCCAATGAGTTGGTACAATCTCCCTTTGTCATTGAGTCTGCTATAAGTTTCAGAAGAGTCAAGGAATCACTAAGCTTTTTGGCTTTCGGTATTTACAATGCTAATGCAGTTGTGTTCACTATATTCTATTCGGTGGCAGATTGAGCACGTTCAATATTTTAGCTTAATAAAAATTAGGGTAGGAAGTGGCTTATTTGATACTTGCCTGATACTTGCTGTTTGTATTTTGAAAATAACTGGCACCAAAGATCATGGTACTCTCATTTGTATGTCTATAATGCAATTCAGCCCATTTTATTGCCAGAAATGTCACACTGATAGAGTCAACACAATTTTAATGTGTCGTGGGATAGCGAATAATGCGCATACCGTCACTACAACATCACCATCATATCTGGCTTGCAATAGGCACATGGATGAGGTACAGTCCAGTGAAGACTTCCTAAAACATAACTGGGAGAACACCGGGCCAGACCTACGATGTTGTAGTTGCATCTGTGCGTGGATCAGATGAACGAAACATCACTCCCGAGAACATTACCCTAAGTAAGTTGTAATTTAATCTGTTCTGGTTTCTGGTTTATTGGCCTGAGATTTGGGATAATATTTCAAGGAAGCGATTAAAATGTAATTGTTGAGTGTGTGTTTGTAGCATAGGCCGTTTCCTCCATGGTCAATGGTATGACAATACCATTGTGTCAAAGGTCATACACATGGCCTGTTTCAATGTTGCAGAACAGTGTGCATAAATCGGTTCCCAACTGGGGGGGGTGGCCCCCCCAAACAATGATTAAGCCTATCCTATGAGCACAAAACTCTAACAGACCCCCCTCCTGATAATTATCAACAATACCAATACTGAAACATGGATGAAATTGATTAGTTTTCAAGTGATTGGGCAGGTGTGAAAATAGGCCGTTATGATAGAGCTCACAGGGGACCACAAACCTTGTGAGATCATCAGTATATTTTTTAAGAGACCATAATTTTAACTGCAACACTCTCCAGCTCAGGGAATCATAGTCTATAATAGGCTGTCTTCATGGAGTATAATTAGCAGCTGACTACCCTGTACCAGCCCTCTGTGTATACAGTTTAATCCTTCCTAAGCCAATTGGGATAATCAGTCTATGAAACCAATGAAGGCAGCAAATTTTCTTATGGATGGGCAATCAGTTCATTTCCTTGAGCTTATCTCAGTTCATTGAGCACAAGAGAAACAAGAAAAATGTAGGGCGGGTAAACCGCGAACGTATATATCCCCGCATCTCTTATCAAAGAAATTTTAGTGAGCATGCAACTGGACAATATTTGTAGAAAGAAGACATTTTCTAGACTTATGAAGCGACAACGTGTACCGTATATGGGTCTTCCATGATGAAACAGAAGGGGCCAACCTATGACATGGATATTTCAGGCCCAAAAAATCAGTTTTTTTCATTCATCCATTGCTCATATCAATTCTACTCAAGACGAAGGACTTTCTTTTGTGATTCTTCATTCTACTGATCAAACGACTATTTTGCTTGAACCTCAGGGTTTCATATGTAAGGTGATACTAAAGTATAAACTTAAATCACCCAACAAGCTTTTAATTTGTTTTAAGAATTGATCTGATTATTTTGGTCAATTTCTGACAGGGATATTATTAAACAATTCTCATTTAATGGTAGTTTGTCAGGTTGTTAGGGGGCCATAAGAACTATTTTTTTCCTGGTTTCATATGTAACGGAGTGGGAAACCCAAGTGATTTTGCTGATTTTGGAAACATAGGAGTAGTTACCAGAGTCTTGTGTGTGTGGGTTTTGTAATAAATCGCATGACTACAGATCTATTTTCAGGGAACATTCTAAACAAATCTTTTTAAGAAGTGTTAGTTTGTCGACTTTGAATTTTCAAAAAGTCAATTTATGGGGGGATACCACGTCCCCTGTCAAGATTTTTTAAAATCTTTTTTTCCCATCTTACTTTGAGTTGGTTTGCTTCAAACGTTGCCATCATTTGTTTGTCACATGGTGTCCGGAAAATGAGAAATAACAAACATGAATTTAACTTTTCCTGTTTTCAGTTTAACAACTACTATAAAGGGTTTCTATGTAGGCCATTTGGGGGGGAAACCAAAATTTACATAGTGACAATAATTCTTGGATCATGATTTCGTCATGAAATACAAGGATATCCCACACTAGTACCCTCGTTAATAATATTTGAAAATAATAAGTTTGCCGGCCTAAAAGATAATTAGATATCTCACAATGACGGGCTAGTTTAAATGTCCATAATTTTCCGGGCCGAAAAATGGATGTTTCATGTCATTTTCCCCCACTTTATAAGTCCCAACACAATTTTGCACTACGCGCAATTTTGATTTATTTGTTACATTTATACTGCAGCACAATTTTAAGACCATAAAAATGACAAGTGATACACAGGGAATTGACAATCCCTCATAAAAGGCATCAACAGGGGGCCATTCTGCACTGGCACCGCCCTAATTTTAATTGAATTAGTATAATTGAGCCAAACTGATTACCAGGCCAAATGGTGTACTGCCACTTAAGTTGATCCATTGGATTCTGGGGGCTGGTATGAGATATTATGTTTTGACTAATATATTCCTAGGGTAATCGAGGGCGGGAAAATACCCTCTACGGCATGGTCAAATCTTAATTAATATCTTCAAATTAGCTCCATATATGGGAATCCTGACTTCACAAAATCGTACAGTTTCACAAGTCTACCATCCACACAGATGACATTGACTGGTACTTGTCACTAAGTTTATGGTCAGGCCAAGTGTTGTGAATTTCCCCTCAGCTGATTTGTTTGCACAAGTGCTAATGCACACTGTACCATCAGCCATTGAGGTAAGAGCTATTTATGGCCTATATGTTTTGGCCTGGGTTAACAAAAATATGGAAAGATGAATAAGGGGTGTGTGAGGGAGGGTAAGAAGGTTGTTATGTGGATACTTTTTGGGTGGATGGTCTATCTAGTGGGATAATGGTAATTGGGGCAGTTGACAGAATTCATGAATATCACGGTTATAACCTCCATGTGATGCAATATCCACTCCTATAAGCATAATTGCATTCCCAATGAATATGTTCCAATGGTTAATTATTGCGAAAAAGGTATAAAAATTTGAACTTTTATTTGACCCTTTAAACCTACCGAATTAAGTGTCCTATCGGAGCGGGAGTTGTTTTCCCTCCATAAAGCACCACCACAAGCTCTATCACTGTATTCCAAAAAAATATCCAAAAATAAAAAAAAACCATTTTCTATTTTTTTTTGCCCGTAACCTCCTCCTTAAATAAGCACTTATAGTCAAGTTCAACCTTTAAAACAAAACCACATGACCCCCCTTACAGAGGTCAAATTCACAGGTCAGAGTCACACCATGCGGTCACCAATCATATAGCAATGGTGAACCATCCAGGCCTTCGCAGATATTCCATTCTCCGATTATATACAGAAAACAGTTTTTTTGTTTGACCCCTAAAGTGATCTTGATGGTCCTTTAATGAAATAATGACAGTTTTTGTGAGAATTGGTTACTCTCCATGTGATACAATCTCACTCCTAGGAGCATTTTTTGCATTCTGATGAACACAACACCCAGTTGCTAATTGCTGAAAAAGTACTAAAATTAAATAAAAATCAGTTTTCGACCCCCAAGTGGACCTTTAATAAAAATGACCTCAATGACATTGGGCGGTTTTTTTATGAAAATTGTTACCAAAAATACAAACTCGATGTGATGGCATCCCACTCCTGAACCCAAATATTGGGGGGGGGGGGGGGGGGCATTCCATTGAAAACGCCCAATGTTATTGCAATAAAAGTATTAACTCATCATTTTTTGAACTGATCCAGAACAACTAATAATTCAATTAGGTCCCCACCAATTTACCCCTTCATTGATCTTAATGCGTATTGTAAATTTATCAGATGGTGGTAAGTCCTATTCACAAAGTTTCGCAAATCCCTAAAAGTGATAAAATTAATTTGCATTAATTTATCAATTTAATGCAGGGGTTTTAAAATGCGGTAACGAATATGTAAATTGAACACAATAATGCCTTCATTGATTTCACAACCAATTCACAACGCAATTGATAAATTTAATATCGGACCGTTGGAAGGTCCTCACTCAACCAAGTTTTCATCATGAGAATCCAACAAAGTTTATAAATTTGCCTATTGCTAATTGGGCCACTATTATGTGTATATCCCCCCGCTGTGTGAGTCAATCATTGGGAAGAAAGTATTTAACCTAAACACAACCAAAAAAAAACGAAAAACAAAAAAAAAACACAACACACCCCCATAAAGACCCGCAATTTGGGTCAGAACCAAGATAAACTTCGAAAAAAACTTCACACAAAAATCCACCAAGTTTTGTAATCCATGGAAGTTAATGGGCATATGAATTATGCAAAGTTGGACACACGATGGCTCTTTGAAATGACTTTCTAACTTTCTACCTTCCGTGAGGAACAAAATGAGCCCATCCCCACCAAGTTTCGTCAAATCTTAACAAGAGTTTGAAAAAAACGCATAAATTTCACACAAATTGTGACCTTCGATGAAGGACCTCCAACATTTTTGGGTTACTTATCAGTCCCTACCTACCCACCAAGTTCGTTCAAACATCCGAATACACTTGAGAAAATTTTTTCGCATAAATTATGCAAATTTGCAGCGGCCCCCAGCATGCAGTGATGCCCACTTTCGAACTCATCCACCATATCCGATATTTCACTAGGCAGACATGTGTACCAAGTTTCAGATCAATCGGATGAAGTGTTGAAAGAGTTCATGCGCTAATGCCCTAAAGTTCCGGCGGCGGCGACCTAGGGACGGGCGGGCTGCTACAAACAAAAAACAAACCCAAAACCATGCAATCTCCCATCCCATATCCCCCGGACACTTCCACGGTCGCGGGGATATAATAAGACTTGATAAATGGCAGTCAGGCAGTTTATCTTCCTCTGTTGATTAACAACTGGGTAGGAGCTCAGTAAAATGTAAAGCAGGAAGTAAAAGCTTTGGGAAGGATACGGCGATGGCCAATATGCACAAGCATAATGAAAGCTATTCCAAATCGTTTTTCTGGGGCGGTTTGCCTGAAGTAGATTTTGACAAATGAGTCACATGCCCCCCTAAAATGTAATTTAATGCAGTCAAGCTGAGGCAGCTAAATCTTGCAACTAATTCTGTGATTTAATATTAGTCTTGCCTCCAACTCCCAATCCAGCCAAAATGGTTGACCTTTGACATGGCACAGTTCACATATAGTGTAACTGCTTTACATGTGCTGGTGTATGTTGAATACTGGTCTTTATTCATACATATTCATCCTGATCTACAGCTTAAGTGGCGTTTTTCCACACAGGCGGCCGGGCGAGTAATAATCATCTCCACACTCACCGTTATTTCCAAATGAAGCTGTTTTTACATGCACGCGGGCCCGGCTGGGGCCCTTTTTTCCCCCCTTCCCTTTTCCCCTCTTTCTCTCTCTTTTTTTTCTCGAAATTCGGTCATGTAGCGATCTTTTTCTCCCCGCATGAGTGCACACACTACCGAGTACAAAGTTCTTTCCTTTGGGCCATCAGTATGATAAAATAATACCATCTGAAGACTTTGGGTTAAGGCTCAATGGCTCAAACAAGAAACTCCTGCCAAATAACCTATTACTGATTGTGGATGAGCACCAGCAATAACTCGCATCCTATTTCCAACTAGTGCGCAGACGATGCCGAGTCCGAGGTTGTAAGCAGGCATGTTCTGCTCCGGGACTTTTGCGATGTATTCAACCCCCCCCCACAACCGTCCCTCCATCGACCAGAGTTTGGTATCAACTCAACTTCAAGCGCCATTTCAGCTACTTTCCTCCTGAAGGCTGGGACGGTGGTATCAATTGCTGGCCATCACTTCAAAGCAGCCAACGCTGAATTAACCAACATATGGCGACATATGTAGGTAACCAACGGTCCCACAAAATTATTCGAGCATGCATTCGACTATTACTATATATTACCCTAATAAACAGTGAGTAATGCTACCCAGCTATGATTTTTGGATTCTTACATACAAAACCCGAGGTACGAGTACGAGTACATCACTCACACTGAGTACGAGTGAGAGTACGAGTACAAAACCCATGAGTTCGAGTAGAGTACGAGTACAAAAAACAGTTTTTTTCAAAAGCTGAGTGTCCCGATACGAGTAGATACCAGAGCCCATGAGTATACGAGTACGAGTACAAGAAATTGTATACTCGAGTACGAGTACGGACCAAGCTGCCGCGTGGTTATTTTGTAATCGATTTACGGGGATTTTCCTGCAATCTTCCTGGCTTGTAGCCCGGTAGTGTAGAAGAGAGAACATGTTATTTTCAATCAATGTCCAAGCAACACTCTCCTTACACTGTTTCATCATCAACAGACATCCGTAATGAGATCTTATACAATTCTCTCCTCTCCATTCTCTCTCGTCCCTCTCTCTCTCCCATTCTCTCCATTTGTTAAACGGCCAGACACCTATTTGAACACATATTTGCATGTTTTAAAAAATAAAAAAAAAACAAATTAATAAAAAATAAACAAAAAAAAACCATTGAGCGTGTCAAGTTTATGCTAAATACATCTCCAAAAAAAACCCTGGCCATTGTGTGAAAGTTTTAAAATAAAATATCAATTTAGGCAGTTTCAACTAAATCCGTTGAAGTTAGAACAATAGTCTAAGAAACTACACACCGGTTGTTAGGTTTGAACACCAGTAGGCCTTTGTGTCCCGGTGTTCGATAATGAAACATATTAATAATAATAAAAATAATGATAATAACAATAATAATAGTATGCTACATGGTTCTTATATGGCGCATATACCACAAAGGTGAAAGAGGTGCGTGATTTTCGAGAAAACGCGGCGCCCCGCCCCAGCCCGCGTGCAGGACACGTGGTCACTCTTTGTATTGTCCCGCGTGACCCCGCCCCGACCGCGGTGCATGGAAACTGGTTCACTCGTTATGGTTCCGCGTGACCCGCCCAGGCCGCTTGCAACCATGGAACACGGCTTAAGTTGCATTTAAGTTTAGGAGGCCATCTGCAGCTACTGTATGCTTGCAGCTGCCTCAGTTCCCATGAGACTGCAATCCATAATGGGTTTTATACTTGAAGAACATTGCCTGGCAGTGAGATTATAAATGTCTGTCGCATGGATTGTACAACATCTGGTTTCTGCAATTTGGTCTAATTGTAATACACAGATGCTAATCTGGGCACTGTTTCACAAGCTACAACAGCCTCCATAGGCTGATGCGTCGAATGTAGAAGCTCAGCTGAAACAACCATTCCCTGCAGTATAGTGTGTGGCAGGTACATGTGTGCAAATCACGTGCTCTCAAGTTCTGAAATGATTCAGTACAGTAATCATACAGCTGACTGGGAATGGCTGATGACTAACACTGTATCCCCTATATACTCCCCCAAAAAATCATGAAATAGGCCTGATTGTGGATTCATAAGTGAGAATCCATTGTTTTCGTGTGGTAATTATCAACAGCTTTACCTGCAGGCAACAGTCAATCTGGCTGTAGCATATCAACAAGTCTGACATTCTATCTACTCTAACATGAAAACCTAGCTCTATAGGTGGACTCAAAGCCATGTACTGTCAGTTTGGGCTTGGGGGTGGTGAATATTTGCTTTTTTGCACTGCCCCCCACTTCACATGTTTTTGAAGTACATAATGGGTGGCGTGCTGTGCTCATTTTGTTTCTTCTTTGCAGTTCACTGTAATTAGCTGAGAACTCTTCATATGTATGCAATTTATTGAACAAATGATACTTACCTTTACCACTTACGGTTGCAGTTAACCCCACCTACTAGCCCCCTCTCTGGGATTCCGGCATAATTTTTTTCTAACTAAGAGCTGGCCCACTAAAGGTCATATTCTGTGTTCATGTGCCAGCCCTTCACGTAAATTTCTTTTCCTCAAAAAAGTATCAAAAGTGCTGACAAATGTTTTTCGACTTTTAGAGTGATGTGAAGTTTACATTTTTCATCCAAACCTGTTTTCCTCTCTCCTTTCCAGGCCCAAGTGCAGTGGTCGACTTAACTGAAGTCCCTGACACGAACATCACACTGGTTCTGCAACCTGGGCCAAGGGAAATTGGCATTGTCGATAGCTAACAAGATTAAGCTGCTCTGAAGGGACGGTCAGTCCCAAATGCTTTGACTGAGAATCAACCTCTCTCTCCTGTTCTGGCAACATAGCAGGGATGATGTTTGAACCATGAACGTGACTTGCTCTAAGTGGGGGACAAAAAATCAGACCCTCAAATTATACAGTTGTGGCCAATCCCACCCACTGAGAACCTGAGAGACTAAATGCTACTACTGATGTTAACTGCTTGTGTGGGATTCCTCCTGTAGACAGGTCTCTTCTCCATTAGCGCAGGTGTCTTCCCCTTAGCTCAGGGTTTTCCATATTGATTAGACCTGGTATGTCACAGGCCACAGATTCTTGCAGTATCAGCATTCCAAGGGAACAAGGGCAGCATTTGTCAGTGATTCTTCACATGTCAAGCTCTCTTCCGAGCAGGAACCACCACGATATTGTGGCAGCGAAAAGCCTCACCACAGTGTCCGTGTTCATGTCTCGCTGCCAGTTTGAGAGGGTTTTCAGGATATGCTATGAAAACCTGCGAATGTCTTCATGTCATGTGGGAGCATTGAACCTCCATCATGTCAACATCTCTATTCCTCACCACCTGAGGAGATCATTGCTAGAGGAATGTTTATGGTGAGTAGTTTATTCATGGGGCATCCCTCGATGTAATAAAAAAAAGAGTACGAAGAAACAGAAAACAGAGTTGTGGTGAAGGGGCTGTTATTGAGTCAGGTTTACCAGCATGGGAAATAGTGCTCATGCAGATGCATTTTGCATGATTGTGAAGATTCGAGTCTCAAAGCATTTGTGCAGAGAGTTCTAAGTACACTGCTTGTTAATGATGAGGAACTAAAGGGAAGATGTGGAGGCTACATGGTGGAATGCTACCATCTGGTACCTTCAAAGCAGAAAAATGGGGAGTGGTCTTCGGTCATAAATAGGGTCTTCCCCAAGTTTTAGTCAGTTCCAATAATTCAAATTTGTTACCGCGTTTTCATAGAGAAAAGTTTTGCATCAAGTCAAGTTTTAGTCACAGAAAAACAATCCATATTATGTTACAAGGGGTGCATTGAGGTTGTTATTACATGAGACAGTGTTCCAATAATGTTACGAGGTAGTCGCGTGATTTTGTATATTACAGCGACAGTGCCCCCATAAGTTACAAAAAGGTTGCTTGAGTTGTATATACAGAGGGCAGTGCTCCAATAATGTCCCAGGGGGGTTGCCATTGAGTTTGTTATTACAGAAACAGGCCCCGTAATGTACAGGGATATTTGGAATAGCAGATTATGCACTGATTTTCCCACTGGTATTCAGGTAGATTCAGTTTAAGGGAAGAGTTCAGTTAGAGGGTTTGCATCTTCTATGTAATGAATACCGACTAAAGGTCGTGTTCACTGGACCATTGTACTCAAAGATAGGACCATAGTAGCTGTTACTTATATGGTCTGTTGAAACAGGTAATATTGAGGACTCATCATCAGGTCACATCTGTGTATCTCAGAGTATAGTTGTACAGGTTAACTCCTGAAACATGGTGGTGTAGGGAAGCGTGTGTGCTCCAATTCAGGTAGAGAGGCATCAATAGGTATGATATTCTTTCTCTGCATCCACACAATTGATTGCCGAACAATCACGCAAACAACATTATTGTGAAAATGATCATATTGGAGCATGTCCAAGTGGTAAAACAGAATATTAAAATTAGAATAAACAACAAATTCCCTTTTTCATGTTGGAAAATCTCTTTCTTCAGGATTATAGTGCCAATGTTGATGTGACGTAGACTGTTGGCACAGCAACAGCTAGAAAAGTATAGTCATTGCTTTGAAACCAGGTGAGAGATACTTTTTATCCTAGACAGAGGAAAGTCAAAGGAATCTATGCAGTCATGGCCAGTTGTGTGTGGGTTGTGTGGGTGCAGACACCAAAAATAAGAGCCAAATTGAAATTACCGAAAAGGGAGATGCGTAATTCTGGAAAACGTTCATAATTAACGTGTTCTTCAAAACATTTATTTGGTTATCTACACTGTAATAATCTCCCTAACTATATTTGTGCGTGTGTGCGTGAGAAAACGGTTGTGTCACGATAAAAGAAATTAGGCTCCACCTCGATTGATAAGTCCCTACTGGGTATTTGGGTTCCCCATAATGAGTATAGGGACCCTAGGTTTAGGGTTAGTTAATGTCATCTTAAGTCAGCAGAGGTCAAAGAGTCTGGTGTGGACGGGGGTCATATTTGGGTGAAAAAAATGTGAAAAATGATATTTTCTTGAAATTTTGGCTTTCATGTTGGATAAACTTGACCCAACTTGGATGGATGAATCCCATCACTACAGATGTGGGTACCCCTTATTCCACACACATAGTTGAACAAATTGCCAATCTTGGAATTATGTGCTACTTAGCAAATCTTAACTTGAGAGGATTGGAATAAACCAATTGCAAACCGATTGCAATTCTTGAAACCATTTAATTCTTCAATCCTGAGTCGGACACACAAAAACTACTAGTTAAGTACTTGTAAACTTTTGACAAAAACTCAACTAGAACAAAATTTTTTGACAAAAAAACCCTTAATTTCTTTTTTTGCAGAACCTCCAGAGCTCTTATCTTTTTGCCGTGTGGACATCAACGTTCTGACAATCTACCAGACAACTTCTGTGTGCCACTTCTTAGCACTCCTCGTTCAGGTGTTATCTCACAGCTCAATGTTTGTTTCTGTAGTACTCATAACACGGTAACACCCAGCAGTGCTGGGAGCCCTACCCTTTTGAGTAATAAAAGTCAAAACAATTAAGCAGGGATAAGATGGCTATTTTATTAATTTTATTGTTCAGGATCGTTAACAAGATCACAATGAACCGTAATTGTAGGGTGAAAATTAGGTCAGATATAAGGTAGATGAAATTTTGAAAGCTTGTCGGATTTTCATAAAACTTGGGGAATATGGTTTACTTCAGTCCTTTTTAAACAAGATTCAGGGTCCACTGGGCAGTCGTTCAACGTGTCGAATTTATGCATAATTTGCAAAGTTTGTCCGGTTTTCAGTAACTGTAACCATTTTTAAAACTGGACTTGTATTACTTTGCGTGGGTATTCAAATTTCAGATTTTTAGATTGTCATGAGGCTTGATGTGTATGGTCTACCTTTAGTCCCCAAATATTTTAACATGACTGAAAGTCCACTGGGTGTTATTCACTTTGTATAATTTGCTTCATCCTTGTGTTGGTCAACCATCGGTCCGAGATTATTTAAAAGTGAAATGGTGTCAATGGAAGCAGTATTGTGATAATTTAGGCAATTCCAGTCTCATTTCCACAAACATGTTTTACTTCTTGGGTAGCATGGTCAATATTCAGTCCCTATGAATTTGAAATACAGTCAGTAGGCTGTTCACTGTTGAATGCTAATACCCAAATTTGAAAGCGCACATATGGTGTTTATACATTTTCAATGTTGACTGATGGAAGAAACACTGATCGTGCAGCCAGGCGAGACAATGGGGGGAGATCACCTTGTTCAGACATGGTTGAGATTGTTTATAGGCAAAGGTAACAGAATTAGAGTACACCTAGGACTGACTTACCTTGTATGTTTCCACAAATGCTCCCATTCGGTGTTGTTAACAAAGATCTGGTATGACCTTACGTCTGCCTATTGTACTACTGCTTAAGTTTATTTTTGGTGACCAATTCGTTATTGCTATTTCCTTTGATGAGTTCGCTCACGATGAATAATCCTCATTTTACAGAACTGCTTTGGTCACAAGAATCTTGTTTCTGTTTTGGGTTATCAGTAATCACGTTTTAATTACCTTTTCATTCTCCTTTCTTTTTTGTAGTCCCTTTCTTTGTTTAGTTCTACCAACAATTTTCGTTGACCTCCACGCCTCCAAAAAGTACATCAGGCGTGTTTTTTCTGTCTTTCACCTCAGCCTCCTCAGATGATTTTAAACAGGGAAACAAACATGTAACTATAGTGTGCTATATCAGTAATGAAAAAAATAATAATAATAATACATGGTTCTTATATAGCGCCAAACAAATTACAAAACGTAATGCTCTTGGCGCTTAACAGCAGAAACAATTAAAATTTATGCCTTAGTGGAAAGGTACGTTTTCAGACACGACTTAAAGTTATTGACAGACTGGCACATTTCACATGTTCAGGAAGAGAGTTTCAAAGAAATGGTGCATTGTAAGAAAACATTCTTGAACCATAACGGACGAGTAACGCTCTATGTAAGCCGTATCGGAGCGATCTCGTATCTGCCGACCGAAAGTGGAGCATATTAGAGAGGTAGCTTGGCACCTAGATGTTCAGGCATTTATAAAACAATTCCAGTAGAATCTTATGATTGATTCGTTCACGAATCGGAAGCCATGAAGCTCAATCATGGCCGGAGTGACATGGTCGTATTGCCAATTCTCGACACGAGACGTGCAGCTGTGTTCAGTACACTTGTAATCTGTCTGCAATCTGGAAGTCCATACAACACACTATTACAGGATCAAGCTTTGAGGTGACAAAGGCGTTAATAAGCTTCAAGCAAGAGTCCCTGTCAAGATACTTCCTTATCTGGCCAATGGCAACGGATACTGTATAGTGCACTACCGCAGACTTGACGAATATGCTGATCAAATATCATATGGTTATCGAATATTACTCCAAGATTTCGGAGTTGCTTGGAGTAGTCGATACCAGTATTACCGAAAGACAACAAGTAGACTGAATCGGGAGACATTTGCATCACCTCGGTTTTCTCTCATTTAGTTGTAACTTGTTTGCCAGCATCCACTCCCTTATGTCAGACAAACAGTTAGCCGATGCAATAGATCTGAGGAGGCATCATCATCAAAACTAATATACCGTTGACTGTCGTCAGCGCAACACATGTACGAAATTTTGTGCTCCGAAAGACATCACCAAGTGGCCCCATGTACAAACTGAATAGTGTAGGACCAGTGTAGGCGCTAAGGAATAATTTTTGGGAGGGAATTCCTTCCCAAGAATTTTTTTTGGGGGGGATTTTCAAATCTAGGAGGGACCTTATCTTCGGTCTTTTTCCCACAAGTTCCCCACGCGAAGATAGGCCGCCCATGGGCGTCTTAATTTACCCTGGTATCTGAGACTTTTTCAAATCCTACAGCACCGAAAAAGGTACCATATCCCAACGAAAGGCACATCTTTCATCAGCATTTTTTTCTGATCCATATGTACGTTGTCAATAATTGATTGTGCAGAAAAAAATGTACAAAATCCAAAATTATTACCATTAATTCCAGAGGGTAGGACTATATGCTGTTGAAATTGCCATCACTTGTTCATGAGCCAGTTCAGCCTAAAAACAAAAATCCACTGTCTGAAGTCACTCGTGATAATGTGCTTCAGACATTGGTGAAATTGGAAATAGTATTAATATGTACCCATTTAATGTCTGTTCCACCATGTAATGGTATTTGCGAGAAAAAAAACAGATGCTGCCTCTCAGATTGCAGGGTTACTACGTTATTTTACAGTGATTTGCTACCAGAATCACATGGTCCTAATAGAATTTGTACCTGTGCCAGTTCTGTGAAATGTCAACGAGGAAGCCAATTGTGCTCAATCATAATAATACCACATGCTGTGTGCATACTGTCTTGACTGCTAGCAAACAGTTTTCTCCCATGTCCTGCAACGTTGAATGATGTACGGCAGGCCAAACATCGTGCATGTGCTAAGATCGCGATTGCGATTTGTCAATTCATATGGTGGACTTAACACTAGGGTTGCGCGGTTAGTTTTTTTTTTTCTTTTGAACCCCCGGTATCGTTATATTAGTACCGGGTACCTGGCAGCACCGACGGTTAAATAAATGCACAATTATTATTACCAGAGTACTGGCGGAACAGGAAAATACCGGTATGGATACCAAATCCCCGGTGGTGGTCAATTGAAATTGCCAAAATCCAGTGCTGTCATACTTGTTTTTCCTGCCGATTCCAGCCGCCGCCGCTGCGTACATCGCAACTTTTCTGCAATCTGTTAAAATTGATTAAAACTGCCCGTGGGTGTTGCGAATGGAAGGTTGCATTATTGACCGAATATCCCAGCCGATGCGAACATCGCAGCTTCACCCTAATGTAACATGCAAAACTTATGTGCTAGCTCAGTCAATCGCCCAATTGCTGTGCACTAATTTCAATTTAAAACAAGCCCTGCTTGGAACATGTGGTCATCACCTATGCTGTTCACAGCATTCAATGTGCTCCCGATTCCCACTGCACGCTACACAACGATACCGAGTCAGACCGACGGCAACAAACATCTTGACACAGTACTAACTCAATTGGATTTCCCGAGGACTCATGATTTAAGGAGTGGATTTATTTACGATCGTCGATCAGCGACGATATCAATATTAATGCATTTAGCTACATTCTTTGATGAACAACGTGATATTTAGACAGTGGGTTGATTAAAACAATCATACATGAAGGATTTAGCATTGATCGGGCGTTTTACGACTAATTTTAGATCGGGCTTGCTTGGTTTCCTTGCTGAAAAAATCACAGTTACGTTAGGAGCTATTATGCTTTTGTGGGGCTGGGCTTGTCACATATCTTATCATAATCGTATGGAAGAAGTAGTAGTTAACATGTATGTCCTTACCTGCGTACTAGTACTACTAGCACGCCCGGGGCACATGTAGTGCTGTTTGCGTACGTACGTGTTCAAAAAAAAAAAAGATTCTTTCGCTACGTGATCGATATAGGAAACGCGCAACCCTATTAGACACACTATTTTGAAATCCTGGTTGGGAAAATCTGTGCGGGAATTCAGGCACACAATTTATCATTGCGGGGATTCTAGCTGCGTATGCTGGAATCCTGCAATCCCGCGCCTTAGCGCGAACACTGGGTAGGACCCAAAACAGAACCTTGGGGTACACCCCACTGCAGTGAAATTATGTCAGACATATCATCACCCTAGGCTGACAGCTTGTGGGAAGAGCCTGCAAATAGGATTCAATCCATTTCAGGATTCCTCCATTGAGGCCATAACGGACCCTGAGATGGTTTACCAGTATAGCATGTCAACGTGTCGAACGCTGAACTCAAGTCAAGCATTACAAGTACAACTTGACGACCACGATCCAGCTGCTGCAGGATGTCATTGTTAACACGCAAAATAGCAGTTTCAGTAGAAGATGGCGATAAGCCGCCGGGAACTATCAAGAAGTTCGGAGTGTGAGTAGGAGGTAAGTGTGTGTTGGCCTAAAATTGCTCAATGCAATTTAAGTCATAACAGAGATTTGCCCCTGGACGAGAATTGCCCAACACACTTGGATCTAGACCAGGCTTCTTGCGAAGCAGGGTTATCACGGCATGCTTAACTACCTGAGAGGAAACTCCCCGTGCCAGTGACTCGTTATCATCTAGTCACAACAGTTAACAAGGATGTTTGCAAGCTGAAAGCACCATGAGGGTATGGGATCGCAAGCAATGATTGCAAGCTTGGAATTGATAACAGTCCAACAGCTCCTGTTCAGTCCACCAGATTCCGTTCATTCAATGTTGATTTACATACAACCTGATCAGGAGGTACACACGCAGGCCACCATTTCCGGCTTCGTTGAAGGTCAAGGCGGATGCAGCGAATCGTTCTCGGGTGAAGACATATACTTAAGGACTCACACTGACTCCTCCTTAACTGGCCGGGCGTTGTTGGCACCACTCCTTGTTGATCAGGGGCGAACAGAAGCGTTTGTGTCCCAACTGCAACTTGTCCCATGTTAGGAGCATTTTGCTTTCTCGAGAGCCACAGGTACTCCTGCTCTTCTCTTGAAGATCTGGTGATGACCTCCCGTCCGGGTCTGCTTTTCCTCCCAGATCCACTCCTCCTTGTGGAGTTTAACGAGCTTCGCCTTATGAAGGTCCTCGGTGGTCCCAGAGAACTTGGGCGACAGGTTATTGATCCTTGATTTCCTTCTCAGGTGCAAACTGGTCCAGTAGCTTCTTGATAACATTAGTAGTTTCGCTTGGCGTCATCTTAATCGGAAGAAATTCCGATTAGAGCATATGACCCGTCAATTGGCAGTTGCTAGCGCACTGTGTTGTTATTACCCTTCTTCTTTGCCGTGTGAACACACTGAGGGCATTGCACACCAATCCACATGAATCGCTGCAGAGCATGGAGGAAATCAATGTGATTGACCATGGCATTCATCAAGCGCGTGATCACAGGATCCAGATGTGAACCTTTGTTTTGGGTTGGTGGGCCCATTAACATGCTGTTCCATATTCCAGAGTCTAGGAGTTCGAGGAAAGAACGGGCCTCACTGGACGTCGGTGCCTATCAACATGATGTTGAAGTCCCCGCTATGATCAATCGGCATAAGACGAGAGTTAGCGATTCCCAGTAGCAATTAGTTGAACTCCGTCATGAACGCACCCGGCTGTTAGTTTGTTGGCAGACGAGGGGAGGAGGACGATGACCCAGAATCATTAGGCGTAACGCCCTGACGTAGACACCATCGACACATCCATCAGTTCAAACGATGAAAAGGGGCGGTTTGTGTGTGTCTCCCCTCAGTTTTAGTGTGTCACTATCGATCACCCCGATACGCCACCACCGATTTCAGATTTGCGGGGACTTGAGAGAATTGTATACCCATTGAGCACAGTGGTAAGATTGCCAATTGAACCATTCATCGCTGCATGCCGCACAACCATTTTTCCGGGTATGGCCATCACGTCACAAGAATATTCGTGACGACATCACAACACTCGACCCTTTTTTTGTTTGTTGTTCGGACAGATCTGCGTTTCCATAAACAGAAGTTCATGTGAGCTTGCTCCTTGGAGGATATACTAATTGCGGGGTTAGTTACATCAGATACTATACTTACTTCATCCGTTAAAGGCTCCATTTAGTGTTTTGGTGCCGCATAATGGTGCGATTTCACAGAACAATGACTTGAATAGGTTCTTTGTGAACGACAATCCTCTACTTCACGGTGGTTCGGTAATACTCCACTAATACCTAAGCCTTAATATTCTTTGTACATGTCCAGAGGTATGATGCTTGAGGGCTTAATGAAACCCCGGTCTCATCGCCATATCGCCTTTTCGCGATATCGAATAACGCCTATTTCATTGCCATGTTTAGTAACAACCACTAAGCCTAGATCTCCAGTACAACTGATGCAGGTGATCACAACGTCAAAAATGAAACTTTATCTTGAAAATCTTGTCCATAGTACAACAGGTCAGTGTTGGCACACTCGCTCCCGGAGTTAAATAAGTATTACACCAAGGGCAAATACAACAAATTAGGAGAGACTTCGCTGTGGCCCCAATACAGGTGCGACACTCACTTCGTACTAGGTATACTTAAACCATCTTTAAACTTGGATTCCTAATCGGTGTGTAAACTCAACCTAATCGAACACATGTGTGCCTTGAACACAGTTCTCCGGAGGAAATGGGACGGAGCCAGAACCATAATTATAATGACACACTAGGGCTCCTTAGCATGGTTGAAGCATCTATCTTGCTCCAGGATATCTAGTGTTTTTAGAGCTCTTTAGCATTTTTGGCATGTACCGAATATCTGGGGCGGCATACACATATCACTTCACTCGTTTCCCGTATCGCTAAACAGGGCATCTGACCCACAGAAACAGCGCATCTGGGGGGGTATGTGGGTGTGGGGGGGGCATTATATAGTCCCTGAGCACTGCCTACTCTTTTCTGAGATTTATGGTGGGAGAGAGGTTCTCTGAGATCTTTCCATACCACCTTCATCTCAACCACTGGATTGGAATTAATTCAGATGTGGTTAGTCTTTCTGGTTAATGATGGGATTAGCCCTCTTGTTCTTCTTGCCCCTGTCCTGTTTAAATGTACTGTAGTTTAGTTCCTCATTATTCCGTACTTGTTATAGGGTGATGAAAGGTTCCGGCTGTCATTATGTTAGTGACCTATATAACATGCACATTGATGCACTCCCTATATCATTCAGTGTCGTTTAGCGGGGGGGGTACTCTCCCATCCCAAAATGTCCAGATGGCCAAAATGTCCCCATTGCCCCTAAATTCTATTTTGAAATGTGTGAAATATTGAGTTTCACCTACGTTGTGCCTCGCACAGTTTGCCCCCCCCACCTCCTCTAATTATATATTTTTTTTAGTTCCCCAACTATCTAGCCTCTACAACTTTTTTCAGGTGCGAGCTGTGCAGTCACTGATGTCTCCACATACATACTAACGCCCGTCTGTGGCGCTTAGTCTGGGACATAGCTGAACCAGTGCAGGTGATGCCAGCGTTGGCAGTCCTTGTTGCGAGTGGAATTCTTATGACAATCAGCTACTCCACCTCATTGGTGGCAGGATCCCAGTGCCTCCTCGAATGAAACTGAACTGGTCCAAAAAAACTAATTGTGGGTTTTGATTCCTGGGGAAGCGTATGACTTCGTCTTATTGTTGCAACAGCGGAGAGGAAGAGAGTGCCCCAATGCAGGTCACCCCCAGCGGACAGGTGAGTCAATCCAAGAGCCATAAACATCGTAAAGTGTAGGGGGTCTCCACCCAGGCACTGTGGTCCTGGTGCTGAGTCTGGTAGGATTGATCCAGTTGAAAGTTGCCTAGAGATGTCCTAACGAGACATCCCCACCCTGCCTGGCACTGTTGACATTGTGCATTTCAGTTCAGTTCATTAGTTCCCGCGAAATAGCACGCTACATATTAACCCACTATAGTGATTGTTTGTTGAGGAGTTCTATAAAGCAAAGCTTGTACAAGTAGACCACCAAAATATGCAAGTATACGATGTAAACATACTAAAGACATGCTGCATGGCAGTTGTCCCATTTGGTATCATTGCAGGTAGGTGTTGCCCGGGAACTGTCTTACAGAATACCCTCCACCCAGTCAACTGTTTAATTCTGATCTTTTTTGAAACGATTGACGTAGTGGATCCTTCTTGGGTTGCCGTATATCATCTGGGAATAGGTTTAGCTACTGGAGCTGTTGCAATTTTTGGATCGACCTAACAGTAGTTCCAATCCAGAAACATGGTTTACAATCCTTCTCTGCCACCATTGAAGCGGTAGGTGACCTTCTGCCCTGGCTGGGAATTGTCCCTGTTAAGTTGAACTTGGTCCGTCTATTCGTCAGTCAATCCAAGACAATAGGTTTACATTGTTCTCTGACCACCATCAACTGTTATGACCGTCTCCTACTGGGATTGTCCCTGTGAAGTTGTCTTGGATCTTTCTAAAATCAGTCAGTCCAATCCAACAATGGTTCACCCACGTCTCTGATCACCATTGATTGTTTGGCATTTTCCTGGTGGAATTGTCTCTATAGAAGCTGTCCTTGACTGTTTAACTTAGTCAGTCCAATCCAAACCATGGTTACCATTGATGTTTTATGGGCAGTTGTACAGGTAAGACAAGTCACTAGGGGAGATGCATGGAACTGTTTTTAACGAGATTGCGAAGTTTCTGCTGTTACCCTGATCTCACTGATCTCAATCATTGTAGTTCACTAGGAAGTTTATAGGGAAAACAGAGCCTACCTTCACAAACCCAGACAGCTGTGGACAGTGCTGGCTGTCCAGAGGTGAGTTACCCTGTAGGACTTTCCTGTATAAGGCTTGTGACGATAAATAATAAACCTGTGGTCTCAGTGAAAATGTCACCTGAACACATTTTCCCAACAACTGTGTGGACACATGTGGTCTTAAGTGACCATTTAGGGAGTAATGAGGACACTTTTAATCAGACAAGTCTTCTGTGGTGAAAGAGACCCGTTTTACAGTTTCAGGGGGACCATTAGAGGTGCCAATATCAACTTTTCCTCTCTTCCTGGTATTCCTCTCTTTTTTCACAGGAAAGTTCAATGGTTTCAGTGGAATGAATATGTATATTATTAACAGGTTCTGGCTTACAGCTTCCTCTCTTTTTCCCAGTGCCTGAAGCTGTGGAAGTCAGTGATGTCTCTACTTACAACACCAAACTCTGGGTGTCTGACTTGGGTTGTGGCCTGACGTTATGTGTTCAAAGTCAACTGTAATGAGGGAAGAACCTTTGCTGCGTGTGGGACTATACCGGATGATACATTCAGATCCTGGGTGGAGCACCCATGAAATAATGTCAATCTTGAAGACGACACACCGGGATCAATCACTGGTTCTGACCCCACTGGGGGAAGAGTACAAACTTCACTATCAATGTAGAAAGTGGAAGAAAGTGGAAACGAAGAGAGTGCACCCATGTCTGTGAGAAAGCGTACTAGTAAGTAAGACTTGGCTGTAGAAAAAGTTCTGGTTCATTGACTATTAGGGAACAATAAACTATAGCAAAGCCTAGGTCAAAGGTTCATAAAAGGATCATTAAGTAGCTATTATCTTACCGATTGAAAACCATGTACCTCCTGGTTCTTAAAAATAAGGCTGTCTGAACAACATAAATAAGTAGCTGTTGTACGAACCATAAAACCTCAGCGAAAGTCAGGGTAGGCTCACCAAAGGTTCATTAAAAAAGGGATCATAAGAGATTATATCACCAGATTTGAAACATGTACCTCCTGGTTTTCTTACAAATAAGGCTGTCTGGACAACATAACTAATTAGCTGTTGTCGAACCATAAATCTCAGCGAAGGTCAGGGTTGGGCTGACAAAGCGAAGCTGTCCTACATTAGGGCTGTGTGGATTTCCTTGGAATCAAGTTTGTCAGACAGGATCAGTTGTCGGACAGCATACTATTAAATATCGAACCCACAGAAAAGTCTGCATAATTAACTGTACCCACACTAATCCGCGGCGTAAAATGGCATTCAACGGCGGCCCTCTATCTGCCCATCCACGACAGTGGCGAAAATGCAATTTGAATTTATGAACAGTAAACAATACTCCAGAAAGGGGAAATACACATTAATCAAGATATTTCAGAGAAAACATGTGTGGCTTTCCAACCATATACTTTGTGCAGTTTTATATCATCCAGTGTCTTTCGCTAAGGTGCGGGATGCGTGATCGCAATGGATGCATATTTAATATCATCGTGTTCAGACCATGTAACGTTGATAAACACTGCAGGGCATGAGAGAAAAACCCCCTTTTTATTGGCACATCGATACTGTCGGATTTTGTAGAACTGTGCATGCACAAGGCTAGTAACCATGTGGAATGGGACCACATTCACTGAAAATAAAGTTGACATCGCCATCTGAAAACATTTTAAAAATCATCACATAGTGGAACAGGCCTGTAGATGGGTTGATAATACAATCACATTTCACAAAAAATTTGAATAGTTATTTTCGCGATTGGTTGTTCAGTGAAGTTACTTTTTGAATCTAGGCTAAGTGTGGGCCCTGTACATAAATGTGTAGCAAGTTCAGTAGCTAAGGCCTATGTGGCTATTGTGGGAATAATAATAATGCATCAAAATGATCATATTGTTTTCTCATTTACTCACAAAGAGACATTTTTGCATGGAAGAAAATCACTGTGGGCCAGGAAAAGGTTTGCCATGTGAAGGATTTGGCCTTTCGGCGGGGACCAGTCATGAGCTATGGGATGGAAAGCAGGAAGGTATTGGCATGTGTGAGTATACCCAGGTGCCCACTGTCTATCATCAGTGAAAATTGTGTAGAAATAGCTTGCAATTGCAGTCGACGGAGAAGAGAGGGAGCAGGGAGGAAACTGAGTCCAACAACAGGGAGGCTAAACCCTTAGCAAAAACATCCTTCATATCTAAAAACTGGCAATGTTCGTGCGGCTGCCAGTGCATGTACAGAAGAATTCGCCTGATTATTTCCTGAGAACCCGCCCCCCGATTTCAAATCCCCCTTTAAAAATTGAGAGGGAGAAAATCCTCCCTCCCCACACATTTTGGATGAACCTAGCGTAAACAAGCTGACCATCCACTAAATTGCCTCAATTTCATCAAAGCGTTAGCATGAAGTAAAACAATTTATTGCGCCGATGTATTACCTTTACCACTGACATCTGCAGTACGATAGCCTACTAGCTACGGAATCTGGCCTGTTCTTTAAGCACAGAGGGGGTCGTTCCGCCATTCCGTTTATGCAGCCGAATCAGGTTCAAGTTACGGAATTTGAGTGATATGCTGACCATATTACTTTGCAAAGTGAATTTTGGGACAATCTTACGGTTTTTGAACTATTAGGGAGGTTCTTGGTGGATGCGTTGTTTCATGTCGTTTTTACTTGTTTGCGATGTGAAATTTGTGACTCCTCTTTTTCGTGACTTTGTTTTTTTTTTTTAAAGGCGGTTTCGTACCCTAGCCTAAGCGAATAGCCTGACAGGCTAAGACGGTGCTTAGGCTACGTGGTCCAGGCTTGTTCCACAAAGTTACCTTCACGTTATATCTTGGTATAGCTAACGCGATTGAGGATCAGTAATCGTGTACCGGACTTCGGTTTGATCTTTATTATATATTGTTTTCAAATTCTGAGCTTTTCACGGTAGAATCGATTCGAATCCTTATACGCTCCGTTATAAGGGACGAATTAGGTTCCAGGGACTCCCAGTCGAAGTCAGAGACAGATGTTTCCATGCAGGGAGGATCGGGTCCCCTCCCGAGGGATGACCCGGTGGTATTGGCACAACGTCGGATGTGAGTATAAAGATGGCCAGATGGAGGCCTTCGTTGCTAGGGAGATCGGGGGTACCCTCCCCGAGGGATCGACTCCTGTCAGAGGTAGGAGAGAGAGAGCGGAGAAGAAAAAGAAAAGAAAAAGACGGGAGCCGGGAGACGGTCGGGTATATACACGTGCCGGGAGTACCAGAAAATGGGCCGGGAGCCTGGGGAAGAGGGTTCCGGTATCAGCATGTGAGGGGAGTGATGAACAACAATTTGAACGCCATTTGACGGACTTCTTTCACCTATGTGAACAGTGGCACCAAGTTTGATGAGTGCAAATGAGGACCTGTGATAAAAAGGTTGGAAAGTGAACTGTATTGAAAGTGTGAGCCTCTGTTTCCAGTGTATTCTTCCAACTATTCCGGCAATTGGAGAAGAAAAGTTCTTATGATATGGGGAGTACACCAGGTACAAATAATGGTGCTCCCCACCTAATCTTGTGGGCTGGGGAGCCGTATTTTGATACACGTGGGCAACGAGGCTCGATGTTGCCCATTGCTAAACATATAGCAATCTTGTCCGCAACTTCAATCTTTTGTAATATTGGAAGGAGTCCCTATGGAGTACCTATGCACAGTTTCAGTCTGCAAACACACTGTGAATTACATCGGAAGAGCAACCATTCGATTGCATTCAAAATCATCATCCAATCGAGGATACGGGTCTCGCTGAGGGGATAGAACGAGATTTCACACCCCCCTCGCTTACAGTCCCTTTCTACCAAATCCAGTCATGGCTGGGAAATTGTTTTGTTTTTTCGGCAAGACACGGAGGGAACCCTATCAGGCTCCCTTAGGATCGTGGCTTGACTAGTGGCAAGGTATTCATCCTTAGAAGCTGTGAAAGGCCTACCCATTTCGAGACAGGTGGCTATAAGCTACATTTATCTCCAAAGGGAAACCGGTTGTCGATGGAGATTCAATTGGGAACGAAACGTAACGAGCATATGCTAAGTCACCGACTCAAGCCTGGTCTATCTGCCTCCTATTCAACCAGGCCAACAGATTACAGTGATTCTGACCAAGATTGTCATCTCAGTCCCTGGTTAATAATCCATTTGTCTACCAGGCGAGTGGACGATAACCAAGTGTGGCCAGGGTCATCGATCCAGTCATGATTAAGGGCTGGACCAGAGGATCTGTAACAGATTGTAACAATGACTTAGCCAGCTGGTTCACCGCCATCTCTCCAAACTAGCCCAGCAAGCCACACTATTGTGGTGTTTCGTCGCCTGTCCGAATTGTCATTTGCCAGCGACCATTATGTACATGATACAAAAATGTTTCCACCAGTGTACGTATCCGATATTTGACACCTAGGGCTCTGACTCCTGTGTAATGAATTAGGGGGGAGTAGTTAGGTTTGGGTTGCTCTTGTTCAGCCGAAAAGATCGCAAGCGAGGGTGGTATCAGCCCAACGAAGCTGTCAGGACGATTATTCAATGAGGGGTGAGATCCACTCATTACACACATGCTACGCCCGATCTCACACACCACTCTTGCACCCCCTCTTCCTTACTTTGCCTATGCCCACCTCATCTCCGCTCACTTCTCCTCGCTACGTCCTTCATAAACGGAAAATGGCGGTGTGACCACCTGTGGCTTAAAGAACCATGCCAGATTCCGTTAGCTAGTAGGCTAGCGTACTGCAGTGTCCATGGTAAAAGGTTAAGTGAATCGCTTATAAATTCCCATAACAGGGGGTTCTGGACCATTTTAAACACCAGAAATCATGGACACCCAGTCGGCCTTTCCGGGCTACCAAATTCAGTAATTGGGAGCCACGAAGGGCTACTAATGTCCAAAATATTTTCGAGTACTGTATTTGAAACATGTACCTCCTGGTTCCTACAAATAGGGCGTTGACAATTACTAGTAAGTTTTGCAACCACAGAGTCTGCCTAATTAACTGTGGGGAGCCATAAACCTTAGCAAGTCACGTGAAGCTCAGCGAAAAGAAACACTCCCTACTAATGATAGGGCGGATTTCTTGGAATCAAGTTGGTGGTAGTACGCCAATAAGTATTGAACTCACAGAAACAGGGACACTCCTACTCAAACAACTGTGCTGTGGAGTGCCAAGACATCCATTTTACAGTTTGCCTGGGGGGCCAATGGAGGTGCCAAATTTACTTCTTTCTCGAATGGATTCCTCCTTTTTCACAGGAGTTTGATGGTTTCATTAGAATGAGTATGTTATATGATTGCACTCTGGTACCAGCTCGCTCTCTCTATCATGTTTTCCCAGAGCATGAAGCTGTGATGAAGCATTGAATGTCTCTACTTACAAACACCAACTATGTGGCTCTGACTTGGGTTGTGGCTGACGTATGTGTTCAAGGTCAACTGTATCTCAGGAGGAACTTGCTGTGTGTGGTGGGCTCTTACCGGATTGATACTTATTCATATCCCTGGGTGGAGGCACCATGAATAATTTCACTCTTTGAAGATGACACACAGGATAAATATGAGTTGACCCATGGGGAAGAGTACAACTTCACTATCACTGTTAGAAAGTGGAAACGAAGAAGAGTGCACCCATGTCTGTGGACAGCGTACTAGTAAGTAATGACATGGCCTGTAGAAAAGTTGGTCATTGACTATAGGGAAAACAATAAAACTATGGCAAAGCCTAGGTCAAGTTATAAAAGGAACTAAGTAGCAGTATATCAACCAGACTTGAAACATGTACTCCGGTTCCTACAAATAGGGCCTGTCTGACAACATGACTAATAATGTTGGAAACCATAAACCTTAGCGAAGTCATGGTTAGGGCTCACCGAAGGAACGCTTTCCTACTATAGTGATGGATTTTTCTTGGAATCAGTTTGTGGACAGCATTACTATCGGCAATGTTTTTCAATGTCGACAAGTGCAAAGTTATGAAGTGGTTTTTCCAATCGCAACGCTTCCTTCCAAGTTAAATGGCAAAATATTCAGGAGTGATTTCAGAAAAAGATCCTTGGGTGTGTTTTGATTATTCTTTGAAAAACCTTCTAAGCAAGCTGTGCCAGCTCTTAGAAGAAGGTAATTGGATCTTGGCTTGATTAGAACGTCATTTCAGTTCCTTGATAATTATATTGGTTGTAGGCTGTTTAAGCAACTGGTGAGGGACGCACTGAATATTCTGATTCAAGTGGTGAATCCCTACTGGCTCAAAAGACAAGGCAGGTTGATTGAAAACGTCAGCGTAGGGCAACTAGAATTGATTGACTGTCTGAAAAAAAATTATCCTCCAAAGGAAAAGATATAAGCATCCGGTCAACTACCATGGAGTAAGGCGAATTCGGGGGTGAGGTGACTTGCTCCAGGTTTTCAAATTGTCCATGGACTCGATGGCCTTGCCTTCCACTACTTTTTGAGTTTCCAATGTTACTGCAAATAGAGGCACTGTCTCAAGCTTGTGGCGAGCGCTTTGCAGAACGGACATTCGTAAATATTTCTGCTCGGCCAGAGAGGATCAATGAGTGGAACTGTTTCCTGAATGAAAATGTTGTTCTTCTAAGAGTGTGAATGCGTTTCAAGAACAGTCTTGATTTATTTTAGGAATCAAGGGCGAATTAGTTAGTGGTTTGGTTCATTTTCTTCATGGGATTTTGTGATCCGGGGGCGTTTATGAGGTTTTGTCCTTCCTGAACCCTTATTCACTAAACTAACTAAGACTAAATGAGTACTGACTTGGCCTGAGAAAGTTGGTCATTGACTAGAGAACAACAAACTATAGCAAAGGCCTACGTCAAAGTTGTAAAATGATCGTAATAGCTATTATATCACCAGAGGTGAGTTACCCTGTAGGACTTTCCTGTATAAGGCTTGTGACGATAAATAATAAACCTGTGGTCTCAGTGAAAATGTCACCTGAACACATTTTCCCAACAACTGTGTGGACACATGTGGTCTTAAGTGACCATTTAGGGAGTAATGAGGACACTTTTAATCAGACAAGTCTTCTGTGGTGAAAGAGACCCGTTTTACAGTTTCAGGGGGACCATTAGAGGTGCCAATATCAACTTTTCCTCTCTTCCTGGTATTCCTCTCTTTTTTCACAGGAAAGTTCAATGGTTTCAGTGGAATGAATATGTATATTATTAACAGGTTCTGGCTTACAGCTTCCTCTCTTTTTCCCAGTGCCTGAAGCTGTGGAAGTCAGTGATGTCTCTACTTACAACACCAAACTCTGGGTGTCTGACTTGGGTTGTGGCCTGACGTTATGTGTTCAAAGTCAACTGTAATGAGGGAAGAACCTTTGCTGCGTGTGGGACTATACCGGATGATACATTCAGATCCTGGGTGGAGCACCCATGAAATAATGTCAATCTTGAAGACGACACACCGGGATCAATCACTGGTTCTGACCCCACTGGGGGAAGAGTACAAACTTCACTATCAATGTAGAAAGTGGAAGAAAGTGGAAACGAAGAGAGTGCACCCATGTCTGTGAGAAAGCGTACTAGTAAGTAAGACTTGGCTGTAGAAAAAGTTCTGGTTCATTGACTATTAGGGAACAATAAACTATAGCAAAGCCTAGGTCAAAGGTTCATAAAAGGATCATTAAGTAGCTATTATCTTACCGATTGAAAACCATGTACCTCCTGGTTCTTAAAAATAAGGCTGTCTGAACAACATAAATAAGTAGCTGTTGTACGAACCATAAAACCTCAGCGAAAGTCAGGGTAGGCTCACCAAAGGTTCATTAAAAAAGGGATCATAAGAGATTATATCACCAGATTTGAAACATGTACCTCCTGGTTTTCTTACAAATAAGGCTGTCTGGACAACATAACTAATTAGCTGTTGTCGAACCATAAATCTCAGCGAAGGTCAGGGTTGGGCTGA
The DNA here is from genome assembly GCA_026419785.1 of Sclerodactyla briareus. Classification (NCBI taxonomy): domain Eukaryota; kingdom Metazoa; phylum Echinodermata; class Holothuroidea; order Dendrochirotida; family Sclerodactylidae; genus Sclerodactyla; species Sclerodactyla briareus. The sequence goes on along the minus strand of JAODTK010004999.1, from coordinate 47,768 downwards.
CAAAGCGAAGCTGTCCTACATTAGGGCTGTGTGGATTTCCTTGGAATCAAGTTTGTCAGACAGGATCAGTTGTCGGACAGCATACTATTAAATATCGAACCCACAGAAAAGTCTGCATAATTAACTGTACCCACACTAATCCGCGGCGTAAAATGGCATTCAACGGCGGCCCTCTATCTGCCCATCCACGACAGTGGCGAAAATGCAATTTGAATTTATGAACAGTAAACAATACTCCAGAAAGGGGAAATACACATTAATCAAGATATTTCAGAGAAAACATGTGTGGCTTTCCAACCATATACTTTGTGCAGTTTTATATCATCCAGTGTCTTTCGCTAAGGTGCGGGATGCGTGATCGCAATGGATGCATATTTAATATCATCGTGTTCAGACCATGTAACGTTGATAAACACTGCAGGGCATGAGAGAAAAACCCCCTTTTTATTGGCACATCGATACTGTCGGATTTTGTAGAACTGTGCATGCACAAGGCTAGTAACCATGTGGAATGGGACCACATTCACTGAAAATAAAGTTGACATCGCCATCTGAAAACATTTTAAAAATCATCACATAGTGGAACAGGCCTGTAGATGGGTTGATAATACAATCACATTTCACAAAAAATTTGAATAGTTATTTTCGCGATTGGTTGTTCAGTGAAGTTACTTTTTGAATCTAGGCTAAGTGTGGGCCCTGTACATAAATGTGTAGCAAGTTCAGTAGCTAAGGCCTATGTGGCTATTGTGGGAATAATAATAATGCATCAAAATGATCATATTGTTTTCTCATTTACTCACAAAGAGACATTTTTGCATGGAAGAAAATCACTGTGGGCCAGGAAAAGGTTTGCCATGTGAAGGATTTGGCCTTTCGGCGGGGACCAGTCATGAGCTATGGGATGGAAAGCAGGAAGGTATTGGCATGTGTGAGTATACCCAGGTGCCCACTGTCTATCATCAGTGAAAATTGTGTAGAAATAGCTTGCAATTGCAGTCGACGGAGAAGAGAGGGAGCAGGGAGGAAACTGAGTCCAACAACAGGGAGGCTAAACCCTTAGCAAAAACATCCTTCATATCTAAAAACTGGCAATGTTCGTGCGGCTGCCAGTGCATGTACAGAAGAATTCGCCTGATTATTTCCTGAGAACCCGCCCCCCGATTTCAAATCCCCCTTTAAAAATTGAGAGGGAGAAAATCCTCCCTCCCCACACATTTTGGATGAACCTAGCGTAAACAAGCTGACCATCCACTAAATTGCCTCAATTTCATCAAAGCGTTAGCATGAAGTAAAACAATTTATTGCGCCGATGTATTACCTTTACCACTGACATCTGCAGTACGATAGCCTACTAGCTACGGAATCTGGCCTGTTCTTTAAGCACAGAGGGGGTCGTTCCGCCATTCCGTTTATGCAGCCGAATCAGGTTCAAGTTACGGAATTTGAGTGATATGCTGACCATATTACTTTGCAAAGTGAATTTTGGGACAATCTTACGGTTTTTGAACTATTAGGGAGGTTCTTGGTGGATGCGTTGTTTCATGTCGTTTTTACTTGTTTGCGATGTGAAATTTGTGACTCCTCTTTTTCGTGACTTTGTTTTTTTTTTTTAAAGGCGGTTTCGTACCCTAGCCTAAGCGAATAGCCTGACAGGCTAAGACGGTGCTTAGGCTACGTGGTCCAGGCTTGTTCCACAAAGTTACCTTCACGTTATATCTTGGTATAGCTAACGCGATTGAGGATCAGTAATCGTGTACCGGACTTCGGTTTGATCTTTATTATATATTGTTTTCAAATTCTGAGCTTTTCACGGTAGAATCGATTCGAATCCTTATACGCTCCGTTATAAGGGACGAATTAGGTTCCAGGGACTCCCAGTCGAAGTCAGAGACAGATGTTTCCATGCAGGGAGGATCGGGTCCCCTCCCGAGGGATGACCCGGTGGTATTGGCACAACGTCGGATGTGAGTATAAAGATGGCCAGATGGAGGCCTTCGTTGCTAGGGAGATCGGGGGTACCCTCCCCGAGGGATCGACTCCTGTCAGAGGTAGGAGAGAGAGAGCGGAGAAGAAAAAGAAAAGAAAAAGACGGGAGCCGGGAGACGGTCGGGTATATACACGTGCCGGGAGTACCAGAAAATGGGCCGGGAGCCTGGGGAAGAGGGTTCCGGTATCAGCATGTGAGGGGAGTGATGAACAACAATTTGAACGCCATTTGACGGACTTCTTTCACCTATGTGAACAGTGGCACCAAGTTTGATGAGTGCAAATGAGGACCTGTGATAAAAAGGTTGGAAAGTGAACTGTATTGAAAGTGTGAGCCTCTGTTTCCAGTGTATTCTTCCAACTATTCCGGCAATTGGAGAAGAAAAGTTCTTATGATATGGGGAGTACACCAGGTACAAATAATGGTGCTCCCCACCTAATCTTGTGGGCTGGGGAGCCGTATTTTGATACACGTGGGCAACGAGGCTCGATGTTGCCCATTGCTAAACATATAGCAATCTTGTCCGCAACTTCAATCTTTTGTAATATTGGAAGGAGTCCCTATGGAGTACCTATGCACAGTTTCAGTCTGCAAACACACTGTGAATTACATCGGAAGAGCAACCATTCGATTGCATTCAAAATCATCATCCAATCGAGGATACGGGTCTCGCTGAGGGGATAGAACGAGATTTCACACCCCCCTCGCTTACAGTCCCTTTCTACCAAATCCAGTCATGGCTGGGAAATTGTTTTGTTTTTTCGGCAAGACACGGAGGGAACCCTATCAGGCTCCCTTAGGATCGTGGCTTGACTAGTGGCAAGGTATTCATCCTTAGAAGCTGTGAAAGGCCTACCCATTTCGAGACAGGTGGCTATAAGCTACATTTATCTCCAAAGGGAAACCGGTTGTCGATGGAGATTCAATTGGGAACGAAACGTAACGAGCATATGCTAAGTCACCGACTCAAGCCTGGTCTATCTGCCTCCTATTCAACCAGGCCAACAGATTACAGTGATTCTGACCAAGATTGTCATCTCAGTCCCTGGTTAATAATCCATTTGTCTACCAGGCGAGTGGACGATAACCAAGTGTGGCCAGGGTCATCGATCCAGTCATGATTAAGGGCTGGACCAGAGGATCTGTAACAGATTGTAACAATGACTTAGCCAGCTGGTTCACCGCCATCTCTCCAAACTAGCCCAGCAAGCCACACTATTGTGGTGTTTCGTCGCCTGTCCGAATTGTCATTTGCCAGCGACCATTATGTACATGATACAAAAATGTTTCCACCAGTGTACGTATCCGATATTTGACACCTAGGGCTCTGACTCCTGTGTAATGAATTAGGGGGGAGTAGTTAGGTTTGGGTTGCTCTTGTTCAGCCGAAAAGATCGCAAGCGAGGGTGGTATCAGCCCAACGAAGCTGTCAGGACGATTATTCAATGAGGGGTGAGATCCACTCATTACACACATGCTACGCCCGATCTCACACACCACTCTTGCACCCCCTCTTCCTTACTTTGCCTATGCCCACCTCATCTCCGCTCACTTCTCCTCGCTACGTCCTTCATAAACGGAAAATGGCGGTGTGACCACCTGTGGCTTAAAGAACCATGCCAGATTCCGTTAGCTAGTAGGCTAGCGTACTGCAGTGTCCATGGTAAAAGGTTAAGTGAATCGCTTATAAATTCCCATAACAGGGGGTTCTGGACCATTTTAAACACCAGAAATCATGGACACCCAGTCGGCCTTTCCGGGCTACCAAATTCAGTAATTGGGAGCCACGAAGGGCTACTAATGTCCAAAATATTTTCGAGTACTGTATTTGAAACATGTACCTCCTGGTTCCTACAAATAGGGCGTTGACAATTACTAGTAAGTTTTGCAACCACAGAGTCTGCCTAATTAACTGTGGGGAGCCATAAACCTTAGCAAGTCACGTGAAGCTCAGCGAAAAGAAACACTCCCTACTAATGATAGGGCGGATTTCTTGGAATCAAGTTGGTGGTAGTACGCCAATAAGTATTGAACTCACAGAAACAGGGACACTCCTACTCAAACAACTGTGCTGTGGAGTGCCAAGACATCCATTTTACAGTTTGCCTGGGGGGCCAATGGAGGTGCCAAATTTACTTCTTTCTCGAATGGATTCCTCCTTTTTCACAGGAGTTTGATGGTTTCATTAGAATGAGTATGTTATATGATTGCACTCTGGTACCAGCTCGCTCTCTCTATCATGTTTTCCCAGAGCATGAAGCTGTGATGAAGCATTGAATGTCTCTACTTACAAACACCAACTATGTGGCTCTGACTTGGGTTGTGGCTGACGTATGTGTTCAAGGTCAACTGTATCTCAGGAGGAACTTGCTGTGTGTGGTGGGCTCTTACCGGATTGATACTTATTCATATCCCTGGGTGGAGGCACCATGAATAATTTCACTCTTTGAAGATGACACACAGGATAAATATGAGTTGACCCATGGGGAAGAGTACAACTTCACTATCACTGTTAGAAAGTGGAAACGAAGAAGAGTGCACCCATGTCTGTGGACAGCGTACTAGTAAGTAATGACATGGCCTGTAGAAAAGTTGGTCATTGACTATAGGGAAAACAATAAAACTATGGCAAAGCCTAGGTCAAGTTATAAAAGGAACTAAGTAGCAGTATATCAACCAGACTTGAAACATGTACTCCGGTTCCTACAAAATAGGGCCTGTCTGACAACATGACTAATAATGTTGGAAACCATAAACCTTAGCGAAGTCATGGTTAGGGCTCACCGAAGGAACGCTTTCCTACTATAGTGATGGATTTTTCTTGGAATCAGTTTGTGGACAGCATTACTATCGGCAATGTTTTTCAATGTCGACAAGTGCAAAGTTATGAAGTGGTTTTTCCAATCGCAACGCTTCCTTCCAAGTTAAATGGCAAAATATTCAGGAGTGATTTCAGAAAAAGATCCTTGGGTGTGTTTTGATTATTCTTTGAAAAACCTTCTAAGCAAGCTGTGCCAGCTCTTAGAAGAAGGTAATTGGATCTTGGCTTGATTAGAACGTCATTTCAGTTCCTTGATAATTATATTGGTTGTAGGCTGTTTAAGCAACTGGTGAGGGACGCACTGAATATTCTGATTCAAGTGGTGAATCCCTACTGGCTCAAAAGACAAGGCAGGTTGATTGAAAACGTCAGCGTAGGGCAACTAGAATTGATTGACTGTCTGAAAAAAAATTATCCTCCAAAGGAAAAGATATAAGCATCCGGTCAACTACCATGGAGTAAGGCGAATTCGGGGGTGAGGTGACTTGCTCCAGGTTTTCAAAATTGTCCATGGACTCGATGGCCTTGCCTTCCACTACTTTTTGAGTTTCCAATGTTACTGCAAATAGAGGCACTGTCTCAAGCTTGTGGCGAGCGCTTTGCAGAACGGACATTCGTAAATATTTCTGCTCGGCCAGAGAGGATCAATGAGTGGAACTGTTTCCTGAATGAAAATGTTGTTCTTCTAAGAGTGTGAATGCGTTTCAAGAACAGTCTTGATTTATTTTAGGAATCAAGGGCGAATTAGTTAGTGGTTTGGTTCATTTTCTTCATGGGATTTTGTGATCCGGGGGCGTTTATGAGGTTTTGTCCTTCCTGAACCCTTATTCACTAAACTAACTAAGACTAAATGAGTACTGACTTGGCCTGAGAAAGTTGGTCATTGACTAGAGAACAACAAACTATAGCAAAGGCCTACGTCAAAGTTGTAAAATGATCGTAATAGCTATTATATCACCAGATTTGAAACATGTACCTCCTGGTTCCTGCAAATAGGCTGTCTGACAAACATAATAGGTAAGTTTTGAAACACAGAAAAGTCTGCCTAATCAACTGTGGACGCATAACCTTAGCAAAATCATTGTTGAAGCTCAGCGAAAGAACACATCCCTACTAATAGTAGGGCTGGATTCATTGGAATCAAGTTTGTTGGATAGTACGCCAATAAGTATTTTGAAACTCACAGAAACTGGACCACTCTCCTGATCAAAAAACTGTTGAGTGAGTGCAAGACATTCATTTTACAAGTGTTCCCGGGGGGCCCATGACGGTGCCAATATTACTTCTTTCTCCGATGGTATTCCTCCTTTTCAAAGAGGAGTTTGTGGTTTATAATAGTATATGAGTGACACTTGTTACAGATTTCTCTGATTTTTCCCCAGTGCTGAAGCTGTGAAGTCATTGGATGTCTCTACTTACAACACCAACTCTGTGGCTCTTGACTTGGGTGGTGGATGAGTATGTGTAAGTCAACTGTACTGAAGAGAAGAAACCTTGCTGCATGTGGGGGACTTCATTACCGGATTGATTACTATTCATTCCCGGGGTGGAGCACCCATGATAATTTCACTCTGAAGACGACACCACAGGATCATAACTGGTCTGACCCCTGGGGAAGAGTACAACTTCACTATCACTGTAGAAAGTGGAAACGCAGAGAGTGCAACCCATGTCTGGGAGGACATGGCTCGTACTGTACGAGTAAGTAATGGCATGGCCCTGTAGAAAAGTCTGCGTTTCATTGACTATTAGGGAAAACAATAAAAGTATGGCAAAGCCTAGGTCAAAGGTTATAAAAGGAACCTAAGAGCTATTATTAACCAGATTTGAAACAGTACTCCTTGTTCCTACAAATAGGGATTCTGACAACATAAACAAAAATGTTGTCAAAACCATGAACCTAGCGAATCATGGTTAGGGCTCACCGAAGGAGCGCTTTCCTCTAATTAGTGCTGGGATTTCTTGGAATCAGTTTGTCGGACAGAATGACTATTAAGTATCGAACCCACCGAAAAGTTTGAATAAAATAACTGTTGAGGGAAACCATTAACTACAAAAACAAAGCAAAGGGGCGTTGATTGTTTGGTTCATTCATCACTTATGTTTGTGAATTTCATGGCACCCGGAGGATAATTGGATGATTTTCAGGGCAGTGTGATAAAAATTGCAATAGAAGAAATGAAATTAAAACTGGGGGCGATGTTGATACCAAAGCGAAGTAGTTTGAGAAAGAAAGTTTACGAGGCTGAGGACCGACACAAAGCCACTTCCCAATAATTGAGTTTTGCCTTTGGCCCATGTAGGTTGTTCCCTTTCGGGCGTTATGACCTTCATCCCCATCCCTAACCTTCCTCCCCACCCCCCCACTCCCTGCACGCCATTGACAACCCTCCCCCTCCCCCCCTCCCCCCCCACCCCAGCTTATGCTGTTTATATCAGGAAGGGAGGGATCTAAGCTAAGGTTCTGATTCTGAAATATCAGGCAGTTAGGAATCCCTTCCTGAGTGAACTGAAAAAACATGAAATATCCAAAACCATTCATGGACAAACATGGAAGAACCCTCCATTAAATTGAATCAGGGACTCAGTAGTAGCAAAGACGACTGAATTTGCGGCAATTTCCCTCCCGAATCACTGTAGAAGTGGCCTCAAAGAGAGGTTAGAGAGTTCACCTATGTCTGTTAGACAGGGCCTCTAGTGAGTAATGACTTGGCCTGTTAGAAAAGTCTGGTTCAATTGACTAATTAGAGGAACAAATGAAACTATAGCAAAGCTACGTCAAAGTTTAATAAAGGATCGTAAATAGCATTATATTACCAGATTTGAAATAGTACTCGGGTTCTACACATAGGGCTGTATGACAAACATACTAGTAAGTTGTGAAAATACCAGAAAAGTCTGCCAATAATGTTGGGAGCCATAACCTTAGCCAAGTCATGGTTGAAGCTCAGCAAATTAGGAACACATTCCATAATAATAAATAGGGCTGGATTTCCTTGGATCAAGTTTGTGCGATAGTAGCCAATAAGTATTGAACTCACAGAAACAGGACATATCATACTCAAAACAAACGTTGCTGTGAGTGCAAGACATTCATTTTACAGTTTCCTGGGGGCCATTGAGGTGCCAAGATAACTTCTTCTACGATGGTAGTTCCTCCTTTTAACAGAGAGTTTGATGGTTTATTAGAATGATATGTTATATGATTTACACTCTGGTATACCAGCTTCTCTCTTTTCCCAGGCCGAAGCTGTGAAGTCATGGATGTCTCTACTTTACAACACCAACCTCTGGGCTCTGACTTGGGTTGTGGCTGACGTATGTGTTAAAGGTCAAACTGGTACTGAAGAGAACCCTTGACTGAGTGTGGGACTCATACGGATTGATTACTATTATTATCCCTGGGGGGAGCACCCATGGAATAATTTTCACTCTGAAGGACGACCACCACAGGATCAATCACTGGTCTGGACCCCTGGGGAGAGTACAACTTCACTAGCACTGTAGAAAGTGAAAACGAACGCGAGTGCACCATGGCTTGTTTGAGACAGGTACTAGTAAGCAATGGCATGGCCTGTAGAAAAAGTTCTTGCTCATGACTATAGGGAACAATAAACTATGCAAAGCCTAGGTCAAAGGTTTATAAAAGAAATAAGTAGTATTATATCACCAGATTTGAAACATGTACCTCCTGGTTCCTGCAAATAGGCGGTTGACAACATAACAAATTAACTGTTGTCAAAACCATGAACCTAGCGAAGTCATTGGTGAGGCTCACCGAAGGAGGCTTTCCTACTAATAGTGCAGGGATTTACTTGGAATCAAGTTTGTCGGACGCATACTATTAAGTATCGAACCCCAGAAAAGTGCATAAATAACTGTTGGGGAACCATTAACTCAACAAAGTCAAAGGGCTGTTTGATGGTTTGGTTCATCATCACTTATGTTTTGAATTTCTGGCACCCGGATGGATTTTCAGGGCATGATCGAAAAATTGGCAATAGAAGAAATGAAATTAAGAATGGGATGACTGTGTACCAACGCAAGTGTTATGAAGAAATGTTACAGAGGCTGAGGGACCGACACAAGCACTTCCCCTAATGGAGGTTTGTACTTTTGCCATGTGTTCCTTTCGGGCGTTATGCCCTCACCCCATCCCTAACCTTCCATCCCCACCCCCCCAACTCCCAGCAAGCCATCCGCAACCCGCCCCCTCCACCCCCATCCCCCACCCCACGCTTATGCTGTTTAATTCCAGGAATGGGATGGATCTCAGCTAAGTGTTCTTGATTTCTGAATATCAGGCAGTTATGAATCCCGTCCTGAGGAATGAAAACCATGAAATATCAATAACACATTCATGACAAAAATGGAGAACCCCCATTAAAGGATTCAGGATCTCAGTAGTCAAAGACGACTGAATTATGGGCAATTCCGCCCGAATCCACTGTAGAACAGTGGCCATCAAAGAGAGTCTGCTATGTCTTGTAGACAGACGACTAGTGAGTAATTGACTTGGATGTAGAAAAGTTGGTTCATTGACTATTAGAGACAATAAACTATAGCAAAGCCGAGTCAAAGTTATAAAAGGATCGTAAATAGCCTCTTATATTACCAAGATTGAAATAGTACTAGGGTTCCGACAAATCGGTGTCTGACAACTATAGTAAGTTTTGAAACTACAGAAAAGTCTGCCTAATATTTGGGAGCCATAAACCTTATCAAGTCATGGTTGAAGCCTCAGCCAAATTAGAAACACATCCTACTAATAAAGAGGGTGGATTCCTTGGAATCAGTTGTTGGATAGTTGCCAATAAGTATTGATCACAAACACAAGGGACACATATCCGACTCAAACAATGTTGCCGTGAGTGCAAGAAATCCATTTTACAGTTTCCTGGGGGCCAAGGTGGTGCCAATTATTACGTCTTTCTCCGATGGTATTCATCTTTTTTCACAGAGTTGATGGTTTCATTAGAAGGAATGTTATATGATTGACACTCTGGTTACCAGCTCTCTCTCTTTATCAAGGTTTTTCCAGTGCCTGAAGCTGGGAAGTCAGTGAATGTCTCTACTTTACCAACACCAATACTCTGTGCTCATGACTTGGGCTGGGGCTGAAGTGTGTGTTCACGTCAGCTGTAGAGGAAATCCTTGCGCCTTGTGGGACTCATACCGGATTGTTACTATTCATTATCCCTGGGTGGAGCACCCATGAATAATACCTTGAAGACGACACCCCAGGATCACATCATGGTCTGACCCCTGGGGAAGAGAAAACTCACTATCCCACTGGGTTAGAAAGTGGAAACGAACGAGAGTGAACCCATGTCTGTGAGACGCGTACTAGTAAGCCTAATGACATGGCCTGTAGAAAAGTATGGTTCATGACTATTAGAGGAACAATAAACTATCTGCAAAGCCTTGGTCAAAGGTTATAAAAGGATCAAAAGTAGCTATTATATCACCAGATTTGAAACATGTACCTCCTGGTTCCTACAACTAGGCTGTCTGCTACCTATTATACTACCATCAATTACGAACCCACAAAAGTCCTGCCCTGATTAACTGGTTTGGGGACCATACACATAGCAAAGTCTGGTTAAGGTTTCAGAAGATCCCTTTCCTTCATCAGGACGGATCTCTTGGGTTGGGTATTTCATACAGCAAACCCCAGTGAGTCTCGAACCGACAGAAAAGCAGCAAAATTACCTGTTGGGGGGAACCATAAAACTACACGGGCAAAGTCAAAGGGCTGTTTGACCCTTTGGTTCATCATCCACTTATGTTCGTGAATTTCCAGCATCCCGGATGATTTTCAGGCATTAATACAAATTGGCAAAGAATAAGACTTACGAACCGGGCTGACCTGTGTACCGAAAGCAAAGTGTTTTGAGAAATATTACAGAGCTGAGGGACCGACAAAGCCGCTTCCACAAATTGAGTTTTTGCTCCTTGTCCCTGTTTTTCCTTTCAGGCATATGCCCTCACCCCCATCCCCAACCTCCCCCTCCCCCCTCCACTCCCAGCACGCCATCCCCAACCCTCCCCCCAGCTTATGCTGTGTAATATCCAGGAATCGATGATCTCAGCTAAGCGTTCTTGCATTTCCTGCAGTATCAGCAAACATACGGAGACCCTCCATTAATTGAGTCTGGACTTAGTATCAAAGCACGAATAAATTTGGGCGATTTTCTGCCAAAATAGTTTCCCATGTTAAATTTGGGCCCATCTTGTGTAGCATTTTGCACATTACTATTAATAGTTAAAGTTTATGTTGATATTGACCGGGAGCCAATGTGTTTTCAGTGCGCTAACAGTTGACTGAACCAATGCACCTCATAAGCAGGAGGCTTACTTTCTTTAATGTCTCTCTTGAACAACACTGTCGGCCATTTTCTCTTTCAGATCCCACTGCCTCAACAACATGCGTCATCACGCTCTGGCACATTGCTTGCTCGCCAGCACCATATACTAACTATGAGCCACATCTTTGCTGCCATCCGAAGCTAACCTCAATTCCTTTACTTTTTCCATTCATGACTTGCTGAGCTGTTTCCTAACTGGAGACATATGCGCAGTTAAATTTCTTTCCCTTTTTACTCTCTGTCTGTGCAGGAACTCAGATGAAGTTTATTGAAATGTAGTCTTTTGCTATGGGCCTAATGACCATATTATTGAAGGACACAATAATTTTTGCTCCAATTGAGAACGTTTGATTACCTCATTGTTTACTTTTATCACTTTGCTTTTTTCCATATTGTGTACTGCATTTGACATCCTCCTTGTCCTTCAGTTTGGATAGTAGCTTAGGCTAGCTACCTTAACCCACTGATAGTGGGAAAGCAGATTTTCTCTAACATTGGTTTGGGAATGATCCCCATTGGGGGGTGTTGAATTTCCCTGCAGATGTCTCACTGGTGGCATTTTATATTCAGCAAAATAATGATTTAGGGAATAATGAACGGATATGAGGCTTTGTTGCAGAATTAAAATTGGGATGACATCATAATAGGTTAGAAAAGCCCGAGGCTCAGCCGACAGCTCTCTTCTCGACTATTATGACGTCAAAAACTGGTTTTCTTTCGAAAACAAAGCTCGAGTATCTGTTTCATTTGTTCCATTCTGAAATACCCATTCCTTTACTATTGTTCCTACAAAAAGTGGTGATATCAATGCCTGAAATTGGCAGCAAACGTTCCAAAAAGTGTTTGATAACTGTGCAAGCTACACGCGCGCGTGCAACCTGTACATCACGTATCGTGTTTGTGACAAGCCAACCACGTCAATTACTTGCTGCGTTCAACTTGGCGCGTAATATCTGAACCATAGAGCATAATAAAGAACTAGAGTGTGGACTGTTCAGCACGCGCACGTCAAGGAGACCTACCCATACACAAACATTTATTACAACTCCATAGTTACATCTCAGCATACGCTTATATTGCCATCATTAATTGCATTGGTTTTCGTACAGTATTCCGCTCATCGGAACACGCGCCAGGATCTTGCTCGACAATCTTTGAACGCACTTCTGTAGTAACAGACGCGTGTATCCTATCGTTAGGCTACGGCGATTGTGATTTCAATGGGGAGAATGTGCGTGTCTTCCTAAAAAGTATGTTTGCGTCGGGCCAAGCATAGGGATTTTGTACATAATATAGCGCGTTAAACAACGCCTTCTCATGCAGACACAACCAGCTGGATGCGGCAAGGCAAATTTGTACATAGCTTAGGCTCCGGCCATCATGCACGTCTGTGAAAACAAGTGCAAGCTCTAGCCGTTATATTATACTCTATGATCTGAATGTGAGGCATTGCGTGTCGCGCGCTCATCCCTATTTGGTCAGCTGGTGCATTAGGTATCAGAATTATAACCAGTTGTAATACACGTTTACAACTATTCTACTTACATAGGTCACTGGTTTCTCTAAATGAAAAATAATAATATATTATTTGAGAATTTACATAGCGCAACTTTACGGAGTTGTAATAGAGTGCGCTTACAAATCTTACCACTGAGTCATTGGCAACAACCTGTTGGTCTCACACAAACGTAGGTATACGCTGCACCGAAGTGCGCTGTGATTACCAGGTCGCACCTCACAGGTACCCATTAGCACCTGCGGTTGGGATGAGAAGCGACGGGTAAGCACTTGCTCAACGGGCACAATGGGACTCGAACCCACAACCTCTGGGTATCAAGCATCTCACATTAGCCGATTTAGGCCACCATGCTGATTATCCAACTGGAATAAATTGATATGATCACAACTTCTAATCATATGACATGATTTCATAGATGGAACAGTTGATCGAGATTGAGCACCATGACGGCAGTCTGGGGTAGGAGCATACTTTCAGGGTATGCCCTGCTCATATGGAGTTTTGTTGTGATGTTATCCTGTGATTTCAGGAAGGTGTTGGACTATAGTCGCCATAACAGCTCACAACCTCACAACAAGTTAAGTTGCAGTATTGCATGGGATTGTATGACCAACAAAGTTTGTGCCTGCACAATAGTTATTGTAAATACTTTGTGCTGTAGTTTCTACATTTCTTTCTCTCTCCTCAATTTTTCCATTTCCATCATCTTGCCTTTGCTATTGCTATAATTCCAAATTATCCATTATATGTATATATCTAATCTATATATTATTATAGTTTCAAAGCATTTAAATTTCAGATCATATAACCCAGTAGAATCATCCCGATTATGACTGTACATTATTTTATTAGTTTCCCTATTATGGGGGACTTGCCTTAATTTTCTCATGTCTCCTTTTTTATTTTGTGATTTCATTCTATTCTATTCCACATTAAGCAAGGTCACTTCATAAATGATTGGTTTCTTTGCTAGTTACTAGCATCCTTCCGAGCACAGGTTTATGCACACTCTACATGCACACTTCAGAATTTATGTTGATATAGTGTTCAATTGTCAGCCATACTGATTGTACTATTTTCATTGATCTCTTTTCCAGTGCCTTTGTCACCTCATTGAAGATAGATTCTAACCACTTTATTATATTCCTTTTTCCATCAAATTCCTTAAAAGCACTGCATTATCGGCACTACTATCTCTTTGACAAAACTGATCTTTTTGCTTCACAAATTTTTGTACGTGTATTTTATATGTTCCTTTTCCTTCATCCTACTGGCTAGGGACTGAACTGGTTTGTTCGAAGATATGTGTTCAAGGAACATCCGTTTCTAGAATCTATATTTATAACTGCTTAGTGCTCAATATAGTTGCCTAAGTCAGTTTTGTTTGCAGATATAGTCCATTCCATTATATATTCCTACCAACAGATTGTAGTTATGGTTATCATGTACTTGGCCATTTGCAGCTTGTTCCTCCCCTTGTGTAGGAATTTGTTGATAAATCCACCATTAACTGGGCATTTTTCCAAATCAGGTGTGTATATGTAGGGTACTCTGCATAAATGTATATAATCCCTTATTTTGACGAACCTTCCCACTATCTTAATATTTTATGTGAGTGAACTGAGTTGGCCATTTGATGCATCTATTAGATTTTTTGGCACTAAGCTTGAGAAAATGTACCTGCTAGTCATTGGCTTGTAACAGGAAATGTTTTTTTGACAGGTCATCACCATTCAAAGAATGTTGTTGTATTTCAGCATTGAGCTTCAAATTTTTGCTTGTCAATTGTATTATTCACTCCCCTAAATTCTAGGCAATGGTCAGTTAAATGTGGGTCAATGTCCAATTACCCTCACAGGTGCATCAGTTTCCCTACATGGTGAGTCACAAAGCTGACTCGGGGTGTGTCATTCTGACTCGGATTCTGTAGGAAATAATAGAAAGATGGACTATTGGGTTTGTCATTTCAGGACCTTATCATACCTCATGTGTGAGAATATGCGACTGAACCCTAACAAAATGACTCGCCCTGTGTGGGGTATAGGGTAATGTCTCTAGATGAGTGGATTTTGTACTGCTCAGAACACATCTTTCATCAATGGCACTAGTGACTCAATTTTCCCAACAATGGAGTGCCCTGTAGATATTCCATATCCTATTGGTGGACCTGAGAGTCCAAGTATGCTAATTTTCCAAGCTGTTTGCCAGCTCACCCGGCATGGATTTATAACGACGGTAATATTCGCATGGAAACAGGTTGGACAATCCTTCCACAATATTAATTAATCAATGTAGGTGTTATTAATAACCAGTCATGAAGTTATAATGACCGTTGACAATTGACCCCAATTGTGTAAAGATAAAAGTCAAAAACCTGCTCAATCACTGATCCATTTGTTGGATCCATAGATTCTGAGGTATTGTTTGTGTGGCCCAGCCATTACCAGTTGACTTTGGTTCCAGATGTGTAATAGTCACTTTCCTCTCTTTGGATCCACCTCTGGTCATATTTGCTAGAACTATTGGTAGGCGAGATATCATTGGTGTGAGCCATGACTGCATGACTCTTTGACTTTTTTTTTCGTTCCAGGTGTGTAAATTTTCACTTTTCCTCCTCAACGATACCTCGGCATTTTCTAAAACTATTGGAAAGGATCGCGTATCATTGACCCTGACTGCATGACCAGTTGTACCCGGTTCCAAGAGTGCATCTGTCCATCAGATCGATGAGAAGATGTCACATATTTCTTTCAGCTCCGGAGTCGGTGAATTCACTCCCTGTCCTCAACGACTACACAACACCAGGTCAACCTTGTGTGGTAAGTGGAAGATGCTTCAAGAAGATGGCTGTGCTGGATGGATATGATTTGCATACACTGGGAGCACTAGTGGCCAGTGCGAGTTGGTGAAAGCATCACTTCATTGACTTTTGACAAAAACACTCACACCTGGAGACCTTTACACCTTTCATCACATTACTGTAATACGTGATGCGGAAATAGCTCCACCGTTTGATACTCTCAGCACGATGTGTGATTAGTAGTTTCGCTGAAGATTATGTTGCTGCTTTATGATAACTGAATTTCTTG
Source organism: Sclerodactyla briareus (assembly GCA_026419785.1). Classification (NCBI taxonomy): domain Eukaryota; kingdom Metazoa; phylum Echinodermata; class Holothuroidea; order Dendrochirotida; family Sclerodactylidae; genus Sclerodactyla; species Sclerodactyla briareus. Next base: position 31,981 of record JAODTK010004999.1, on the reverse strand, counting down.
ACTACTTGTCTGGTGTTGCGTGCTGTTGTAGTGTGTGTTTTATATACAGATTTTTTCCTCTTTTGATTCCTTGACTAAGTCAGAGGAATCTTATGCAAGTCACTTGTTGTGGTGTGTGTGTGTGTGTGTGATGCCCAGCTTGTAAACACAATAACGTGACCAGGTCTGGAGGTCGCGGCTCATACTTGGTAAGTGTGTGCCCCATGATGAGTACATAACCCTATTGTTTTGGGTCAGCAGAGGTCCCTGAGGTCACAGATGTCAAAGTAAACACGATAAGCTCAGAATGGTTGGTTTTGATCAGGTTGAAATTTGGTGTGTATATTTCTTATTGGGACACGGACCCTACGTTTTTGATAGGTGGGGGGGTTAATTTTGGTCAAAAATAGAAAAATTTGTGAAAAGTCGACATTCTGGCTAAATTGGGCTTGTGAACACGCTAACTTTACCACCCCGCCAGCAATGAATGAAGCTCATCTTGGTAATGTGTGTTCCCCATGAGGAGTACATGAACCCTATTGTTTTTGGGGGTCAGGTCTTAGGTCATCCTGAGGTCCCCAGATGTCACAGTCTGTAAATCTTTAAACTGATAAAGTCTAGAATGGTTGGTCTCATCAGGTCGAATTTTTTGTATAGCATTTCTTATGGGAGTGCAGAACCTATTGTTTTTTTGGTATAAGGTTCGGGGTGAATTCTGGTCAAAAATAAAAATTTGTGAAAGTCTAATTTTGGCCAATTTTTTTGGCTCGTAAACACGTAACTCGACCCTGCCTGGAATGGATTTAAGCTGCCTACTTGGGTAGTGTGTTTGCACCCACGAGAGTACTGAACCCGATTGTTTTGGGGGTCAGGTCAGAAGAGGTCTCTGAGGTTCCCATAGGTCAAAGTCTAAAATCTAGAAATTCATTGTGTTAGCTTTCTTATCAAGAGTATATACCCCATAGTTTGGTTGGGATAAAGGGAAATTTTGTCATTTGTTGTGGTGCCCATAATGAGCTTGTGGCAATCTCTTTGTCCCTGTGTCTGACCATAGGTTGGCAGGAAGAGTCAAGGAATCACTAAGCCTTTTGGCTTTCTAGGTTTCTCTTTTATATGATATACTTGCTGAGCAAAGGAACAAACCTATTCAAGTCCCGCAAGGATGCAGGCCTAGATACTGATGTCATTGTCAGGTAAGGCAATTCCTCTTTTGGCGGCTAACTTAATGTGAAGTTTGGGATAAGCACTCAGAGACAAATTGCCTACCCTTCCTTTGTCCCTGCTGCCCCAATCTTGTGCTTGAACTCCCCCAAGAGGCAGCAGGTACCCTCTTTAATGTCTCTATTAATGACCCAACCACAGGTTCGAACCCTGATTTCCCAGGTGGGAGGCCGACGCTTCACATTTGCAAAGCCACTACGTTGGCAGATAAGGCGTGTTTGGTACACGCCATATCCTGCCCTATAGAAATCACAAATGAGGATTATGTGGCCGAGTAACACTCCAATACTCAGAAAAAACGATAAGAATATGGAAGAAGCAAAAAATCCAGTGAGTTTGGGAAATACATTGAATATAGCGGGAAGGAAGTGGGCCTAAAATGGCATTACTTTGGAATGGGGGTAATCCGTGTGGTACAAGGAAGCCTGCCTTCTGTTCCTTGCCTGAACTCAACCCGAGAAAGAGGTGTTCTCAATACTTGATTACATTTTTCCACAACTAGTCACCAACATCGAAAATTTGCTCTGTTACTTGAGGAAATTTAACATTTCCTGATGCATTTGATTGACAATAGTTTGTTGGTAAATTAGCTTTACAGGGTTGAAATTCCACTGTTGCCGGTAGTTAACTATACAATGAAATTTATGAGTTTGTAATTTCTGATTGATGGTATTAGTTTCAAACAGTTTTTCTTTCTCTACATGTACCATATTTCGTTTAATTTTACATGTGTTTGCTTGTATAGACGTTGCTATAATTTATCTTCATAGAAATTGACAAATTGGAATGACTCTTGTCTTTGACATTGCGGCAATGTCTTCGAAGCATTGTCTTGGTTGTCTCTTTGTCCATAGGCTGAAGAAGACTAGTTTGATTCAGCTTGAAACAGCGATTTTAATTCGACAGTCTACATAATCCTTAATTAGGTTATGCACCTGCAGTGCAAACTGCTGAAACTTACTCTGCAACTTGGATATTGTGTACATTCATTGCCACCTAATATGCCATTCCTTGCATTTTAAAGAGGTCATACCTAGCTTTTAACTGCATTTCTGAGCAGGTAAGCTAGCCGTCGAGTTGGCCAGGTCCATTGTGTACCTGTATTTAGTAATAGCTTTAAAGTGGCATTCTTCTGTTACGAAACAGATTTGCATCCCTCATACTCTTGAATAACTCAACATCGGGGGAAAAATGGTTTGAGACGTAATGTATTTCTCAAATTTTCACTGAACAATCCCGAAATGAAAAATGTAGTATACTACAGCAATGCAGTAATATGCATTTTATCTATAAGTTTAGTTGTGTTGCACTTGTAACTGTGTTGGCTCAGAGTGGTAGTTCAACAGACTTGCGTTCTTGCTGCTCTAAAAGTTCGAGCGCCGTTCTCCCGTCACCTCAACGAAGATAGATAGATTCTAACCCACTTGTATTATATCCTTGTTCCATTGCAAAATTCTTAAAAGCACTGCATATTCAGCCACATTAATGAGCATTTCCAATGCAATGTGATTATGTAATGTACTTTGCATATATGTATATAATTCCGTCTTTTGACGAACTTCTTTCCACAACCTTTATATTTATGTGAGTGAACTGAGCTTGGCCATGTGATGCATCTGTTAGATTTTGGCACCAAACTTGATGAAAATGTACCTGCTAGTCATGGCGGTTGGTAAAGGAAATGTGTTGGACAGGTCATCACCATCAGATGTTGTTGTATTAGCAGCATTGAGCTTCAATTATTTGCTTGTCAATTGTATGATCACCCCCAAAGTTCCTCAGGCTGTCGGTAAATGTGGGTCAATGTCCAGAGTGACTCACAGGTGCATCAGTTTCCCTAAATGGTGAGTCACAAAGCTGACTCTGGAGTGTGTTTCTGACTTGGATTATGTAGGAAATAGTAGACACGATTGGACTATTGGTGTGTCCTTTCAAGACGGAGTCATGCATCACTGTGTGAGATTATGTACTGACCCTATGACTCACCTTGTGCGGGTTATATTGTAGGCTCTATATGAGTGGATTTTGTACTGTCTTCAGAACAAATCTTTTTCATCATGGCCACTATGACTCCTTATTGCCAAAACAATGAAGTGCAACTGTAGATTATTACATCATCCTATTGGCGGACCTGAAATTCAGTATGCATTTTCCAAGGTGTTGCAAGCTACCCGAATGGATTTATACGACGGTACTAATTCGCAAAGAAAACAGGTTGGACAATCCTTCCACAATATTAATTAATCAATGTAGGTGTTATTAATACGCATCCCAATGATTTATCTACCAGTTGACATTGACCCCAAGTGTGTAAAGATAAAGTCAAAACACCTGCTCAATCACTGATCATTCGTTGGGTCCTATGGAATGCTGGTATGTTTGTTGCCCCAGCGCATGAACCAGTTGACTTTGGTGTGTGACCAGTCACTTTCTCTTTGAATCAAACTCTGTCATGTTGCCTAAACTATTGGTAGGCGAGATATCATTGGTGTGAGCCAATGACTGCAATGACTCTAGTTACTTTAGTTCCAGGTGGTGTAAATTTTTCAACTTTTCCTCCAATCCGACCTCGACCCTGGTTCATTTTCCTAAAACCATTGGAAGATAGAGTATCATTGAGCACGACTGCATGACCAGTTGACCTGGCTCCAAGGACATCTGTCATCAGATTAATGAGAGACGTTACATATTTCTTCAGCTCCTTAGTCAATGGGGTCTCTCGATGTCCTTGAATGACTACCAACCACCAGGGTCACCTTGTGTGGGAAGTGCAGGAACTTGCAAAAACTATGGCTGTGTCTGGGAGGATATGATTGCATACAATGGGACACTAGTGACCAGCGCAGAGTTGTGAAAGCAACAACTTCATTGTTTGACACCTCACCCCTGGAGACCTGTACACTTTCATCCCCATCACGGTATTCAGTGATGAAGAGGAGTCTCAGCGTTGATATCCCTCCCAGCGAATTGTAAGTATAATTTTGCTGAGTTAATTTGCTGCTGTATTAAGATATGGAATTATTTTGACATACTTGGTGTGTTGCTGTGGTGTATTGTCGTATAGTAATTTGATGACCTCAGTTCTTTAACGCTACCAGGTCATTATTATTCATTTTGATAATCTAGGTGTTTTCCAGCACACATGGGCTCATCTTTCGCTGAGCTAAATAATTGAGGGCGCGTTCCTTCCTTGTATTTCTTAGCCCACAGGTCTCGAAGGCGCCAAGACATTCAAGAAAACTTGCATAACATTTACCGTCCGATGCTTTGATGTTCCATCAATGTGGTTTGCAGCCAGCTGTTTAAAGAGCGCTAAATTCCCATGGCTTCCTATTGTCTAATCTGTTTATATTTAATTTCTAGCTCCTGTACAGTTGTTGTATTTTGGCAGCGTTTAAGCGTTTGCCGCGACGAGGGGACCGCTGGTTACTCGCCTCGTGGAGATTCTTGGAGGGACAGCATTGCGCCATTGGGTTCAATTTCGCACTGTTGTGCTGACCGTCATATTATATATTAGTGTTTTCGTTGTTGGACGTGATTAGTCACGCTCGTCCATACGTAGCACATTGGCGGAGCATAGGCTCGTCAAGTGTAACTTATCCTTAGATCAGTTACTGGGACATTGTGGGTGGAGCAATGTCAATATCTTGTTTCCGCCGATAAATCAGTATAATGGGTGGTTGAGAGACAGTCGTGAAGGCAGGAGTGGTCGAGGAGTGATCGAGGCCTGTCGGTCGGTCGAGAGCAGTCGGTAGATGAATTTAAAGTCGGGCACAGAGTTCAGTATTTAGATCAATATGTAGGGGATTTCTTAATTTTATTACGGGAACAATCATTATTTTCAATCAGAATATTTCAAGAATCAATAAACGTTCTAAAAGTTCACAGACTCCTTTACGTTTCCATCAAGTGTTTTATGGAAGGAACATTTACTTTTACCTTACCTGAGAAGCGTTGTCTCGCCCAGATTCGCGAGTTTTTCCAAGGCAGCTTATAATGTTCGCTGGATCCGCCCGAATAAAAGGGAACAAACGAGAACACAACACGACAGCTATGTTGTTTATACATTTTTTTCCTTTTTTTTTCTCTTTTATGATATACTTGCTGATCAGAGGTAGCGAACCTATCACGGTCCAGCAAGGATGCAGGCCTAGATACTGCAATGTCTTTGTCCAGGCATAAGGCAATGCCTCTTTGCGTAACTTAATGTGATGATGGGGTTAATCACACTCAAGACACATTGCATACCCTTCCTTTGTCCCTACTCAATCCTTGTGCTGAGCGCCAGCCAAGAAGGCACAGGTACATCTTAATGTCTCTATATGAACCACCCAGGATTCCAAACTCTGTACGCCGTGGGAGGGCGGACACTTTGCACATTATGCCAACCACTACATTGGCAACATAGGGCGTGTGTCTTGTACAGCCCTATCCTGCCTATAGGAAATCACAAAATTGAGTATTATTGCAGAGTACACTCAATCTCAAAAAAACGAGAAGAAATAATGGAAGAAGCAAAAAATCCAGTTAGGTTGGAATACACTTTTGAAAATATTGGGAATGAGTGTGTCCTAAAATGGCATTAAGTTGAATGAGGGTATGGTGTGGTACAATGAAGCCTGCTTTCTGTCTTGCCTGAACTCCTAGAGAACTAGGTGTTCCTCTCAACTTGATTACATTTTCACATCGAAATTTGCTCTTAACTGAAGATATTTATACATTTCCTGATGCATTTTGATGGACAAATTTGTTGGAAATTAAGCTGTACAGGGTTAAAATTTCTACTGTTGCCGATAGTTAAACTTATACAATAAAATTTTAATGGTTTGTAATCTCTGTATATATGGTAAATAATGTTGGCCAACAGTTTTTTTCTCTAAAAACGTACATATGTTTGTATTAATGTTTTACATGTGTTTGCTGTATAGGACGTTGGTATAATTTAGCTTCATATAATTGAAAAATTGAAATGACTCTGTCTTTGAACATTGCAGCAATGGCCTCGAAGCCTTGTCTTTGTTGTCTTTTTTCCATAGGATGGCGAAGAGACTAGTTAATTCAGGCTGAAAACAGCAATTTGTATCGAGCATTCCTAAATTAAGTACGTAAGGTTATGGCAAAACCTGCAGTGCAAGATGGCTGAAACTTACTTTGCAACTGGCAAAATTGTGTACATGATTACCACTAAAAGGCCAGTCTTGATTGTAAAAGATGTCATAATAGCTTTAAGGCATGTCTGAAGCAGGTAGACAGGCCTCAAGTTAGGCCAGGGTATGTGTACGCTGTTGTTGTCTTTAGTAGAGCTAGATAGAGTCTTCTGTTACGAAACATGCATCCCTACATACTCTTGAATACTCAACAGGGGAAAAAAAAATGTTGGAGACGTAATGTATTCCTCAATTTTCACTGAACAATCCCGAAATGAAAAAATGTAGTATACTATAACGCAATGAGTAATACACATTTTATCTATAAGTTTATTTTTCTGCACTTGTAACTGTGTTGGCCGAATGGTTAGTTCAACAGACTTGCGTTCTTGCTGCTATAGTTCGAGCGCCTCTTCCGTCTCCCTCAATGGAAGATAGATTCAACCCACTTAAGTAAATTCTTTTCCATCAAACCTTCTTAAAAGCCCTGCATTATTCAGGACGTCTATCTCTTTGACAAGACTGATAATTTTTGCTTCACCAATTTATGTACATGCATTATTTTAGGTGTTCACTTTTCTTCTTCAATCAATCTGCCTAGGGGACTGACGGTTTGTTTGACGAATAGGTGGTTCATAGAACATCCTGTTCTAGATATCTATATTTAGAAATGCTAGTGGCTCACTATATCAGTTTTGTTCAGATTCTATTTCCATTTCAATTATATCTTCCTCACCAACTAGATAGTAGTGATGATTATAGCATGTACTTGGCCATTGCCGCTTGTTCCTCCCCTTGTTGGATTCGTTGAATAAATCCCATTAATGAGCATTTTCAAAATCCATGGTGTATTATTAGTGTAACTTTGCCTATTGTATATAATTCCTTATTTTGACAAACCTTCCCATACCTTCCTATTTCATGTGAGTTGAACTGAGTGTTGGCCATGTGATGCCAATCTGTAGATTTTGGCACCTAAACTTGTGCAGGTACCTGCTATTCATTGGCTATCAAGGCCATGTGTTTTTGACAGGTCCTCACCCGATTCAGAATGTTGTTGTATTAGTAGCATTGAGCTTCATTATTTTGCTTGTCAATTGTTATGAATCCACCCCCAAATTCCTAGGCAATGGTCGGGTAAATGTGGGTCAATTCCCTAGTGACTCCAGGTGTCATCAGTCTCTTGACTGGTGAGTGCACAAACTGACTCGGGAGTGGTGTCTTCTGACCCTTCGGATATGTTAGGACATAGTAGACAAGATTTGACTAGTGGTGTGTCCTTTTCAGGACGGATCATGCATCAATGTGGGAGAATTATGTGACCTGACCCTATTACTCACCTGGTGGGGGTATAGGGTATGCCTCTAGATGAGTGGATTATTGTACTGCTTCAGAACAAATCTTTCATCAATGGCACTATGACTCAATTTCCAAAACCATGAAGTTGCACTGTAATTATTACATAATCCATTGGTGACCTGAAAGTCGAAGTAATGCTGAAATTTTCCAAGCTGTTGCAGCTTAACCCTGATCGATTTATAATGATGATAATGTTCAAAATGAAACATGTTGGAACCAATCTCCACAATATCAATTAATTGTGTAGGTGTTATTAACATAAACCAGTCATGATCAATAATGACCAGGGACATTGACCTAAGTGTGTAAAGATAAAGTAAATAACCTGCTCAATCCACTGATCCATTTTTGGATCTATGGATCTGTAGCGTATTGTTGGTGCACAACCATGACCAGTTGACTTTGGTTCCAAGTGTGGGATATTCACTTTGTCTCCTCAATCAATCTCCTGGTCTTTGCCTATAACCTTAGTAGGCGATATATCATTGGTGTGAGCCATGACTACATGACTCGCTGACTTTAGTTCAAGGTGTGTAAATAGTCACTTTCTCTCAGTCAATCTCGGTCATTTTCAGAACTATTGGAAGGAAGGATAGAGTATATTGAGCACCACTGCATGCCAGTTGACCCTGGTTCCAAGAGCATCTGTCATCAGATTGAATGAGAATATGTCAATAGTTATTTCAGCTCCTGACGGTGAGTCACTTCATGTCCTCGATGACTAACAACAACCAGAGCCAACCTTGTGGGGTGGTGAAGATGCTTGACAAAAACGATGGCTGTGTCTGGGATGAAAGAATGTGCATATTCTGGGAACAATAGTACCGGTAACCACAGCAGAGTTGGTGAAAGCATACTTTTCATTGACTTTTTGACAACCTCACACCTGGAGACCAGTACACTTTCACCATCACTGTATTCAGTGTGATAAAGAGGAGAGCTCAGCCGTTGGTACCTCCCAGCGAATGTGTGAGTAGCATTTTGTGAGTCGTTGCTGCTGTATGGTGTATGGAATGATTTGACTATTGTGTGTGTGCATGTGTGTATGTGTGGTGCGTGTTTATACAGATGTTGTTCTCTTCTTTCACTTTCATGATATTACTTGCGAGCAGAGGAGCGAACCTATTCAAGGCCCAGCAAGATGAGGCCTAGATACTGCATGTTATAGTAGGCTGAGGCCATGCTCTTGCTAATGGAGGGAAGGGCTGTTCGGGTACAGCCACACATGCCTATAGAAAAATCATTAAAATGAGGATTGGGGCAGAGCACACTCCAATACTCACGAAAAAACGAGAAAAATAGTGATGCAAAACCAACAATCCAGTGTGGTGGGGAATACATTGAATAATTGATGAGGAATGAGGGGGCAAAACATGGTGATCAAGATTGAAGGGGGTATGGGGTGGTAAGGATACTGCTCTGTATGCCTGAACCAACTAGAGAATAGGTGTTATTCAATTTGTATTACATTTTCACATTGGAAATTGCTCATTATGTGAAGATATTTAACATTCCTGATGCCTTTATGGACAGGTTTGGGGAAATTAGCTGGACAGGTTGAAATTTCACTGTTGCCGGGAGTTAAACTTATACAATGAAATGTATGAGTGTGTAATTTCTGATTGAATTGAATGAATTATTGTCCAAATTGGAAAGTTAGATACACAGGTCGTTAACATAAATAACCCATATTACATATAGACGATATACCACAACAATAACATATGCAGAAAAACTTCAACGGAATTACAATTATCTGAGCTTGCGGCGAATTAAAATATGTGGATAAGTTCGGCACAAATGAGATCGGCTACAAGCTTGAGTGTACGCGGGGCACAGGCGCAATCCAGAACGGTTGAAACCGTAGTGCCTCAAACAAGGGGTGGGTGGATCCGCATGATTTGGTCACCCTTGTGCGGATGGTAAAGTGCTGCAAAAATAGTTCTCTAAGAATATGTATACTGTTATATTCATGTTTTACATGTGTTGCTTTGTATACATTGCTATATTGTTAGCTTCATATAAATTGAAAAATTAAAATGACTCTTGTCTTTGAACACTGTATCTGGCAGCAATGCTTCGAAGCCTTATTGTCTTAGTTGTTTTTTTTCCATAGGCTGAATATGCTAAAATTTCTAGGCTTTCTGAGCTAACCGTGAATGGAATTCATACTGATGAAATAAATTCACAATAAAACAAGTTGGACATCCACCCCACAATATTAATTTGTAATTACAATGTATGTGTTATTAATAACCAGCCATGATTATATGACAGTTGACATTGGCCCCAAGTTTTGTAAGATAATCGAATCCCGGCTTGTCAATTGCTGATCACTTTGTTGGCTCCATGAATTCTGAGGTATGTGGTGCCCAACCATGACGTTGAATTCAGTTCCAGGTATGTGAATGAATCGTCACTGTCTCCTGGTCAATCCTTGTTCATTTGCTAGAACGAATTGGGAGGCGAGATAACCATGGTGTCCCATCCAACTGCATGACTAGCTGACTTTAGTTCTAGGTGTGTGAATAGTCACTGTCTCCCTCCGTCCATCTCTGGTCATTGCTATAAATATTGGAGGATAGAATCACCTTGAGCCCTGATTGCATGACAGTTACCCCATAAGTGGTTCCAAGAAGGACTCTGTTATCATATGAATGCGAAGATGTCCACATATTCTTTCAGCTCCTTAGTCTGGAGTCACTCACTGTCCTCAAAGACTACACAACCACCAGGCCAAACCTTGAGTGGATGGTGAGGATGCTTGCAAAACGCTGGCGGTTCTGGGATGACTAATAATGTTTCATACTCTGGGAACACTATGACTAGCGCATTGTCAGTGGAAACACCAATTCATTGACTTTGACCAACCTCAACCTGGAGACCTGTACACTTTCACCATCACTGTATCATTGATGAAGAGAGAGCTCGCCTTAATACCTCCCAGCGAATGCGGAGTAGCATTTGTTATTTGTTGCCGTCTGTATGGATGACTGGAATTATTTGAATACTTGTGTGTGATCGTGATGTGTATGGTGTGTGTGTGTGTTTATAAAGATGTTTTTTTTCTTTTTTTCAACTTCCATGATAGACTTGCTGAGCGAGGAGCGAACCTATTCACGGCGCAGCAAGGATGCAGGCCTAGATACTGCTGTTATAGTCAGGATGAGGCAATGCCTCTTTGCTACAGAGGGGAGGCCTTGCTCATTACAGCCATATCCTGCCTATAAGAATCTAACTTGAGATTGGGACGGTTATAACTCAAATCCAGAAAAGCGAGAAGAAATCATGGAAGAAGCCAAAAATCCAGTGAGGGTTGGGATACATTGAATGATATCGGGAATGAGTGGGCCTAAAATGGCATTGAGTTGAATTTGGGGGTATGGTGGCTCCAAGGAATCCTGCTTTTTGTATTGCCTGAACTCAACTAGATAATTGGTGTTTATCAATTTGTTACATTTTTCACAATCGAAAATTTCCTCGTTCACGTGAGATATTTAACTTTCCTGATTACAATTTTGAATGGACAACGGTTTGTGGGAATTATCTGGCAGGGTTACAATTTTTCGCTGGTTGCCGGTCTTGAACTATACAATAAAATTTAATGAGTTTGTAATTTTCTGTTGAATTAAATATGTAGCAAACAGTTTATGTAATATGTTACATATGTCATATGCTATATAAGGTTGCTATGAATTAGGCTCCATATAAATTGAAAAATTGAAGTGACACTTGTCTTTGAAGAACACTGTAGCGATGTCTGAACCTGTCTTGGTTGTCTTTTTTCCAAAGGCTGGGAGAGACTTGTTTTAATTTCAGGCTGAAAGCAATTTTATCGAGCCAGCAGTCCTACATTAAGTACTTAAGGTTATTGCACCTCATGTGCAGGACGGCCTGAAACGTACTCATTTGGCAACTTTATTTGTGTACAGGTTCCATTGCCACTAAATCATGCCAGTCTGATTTTAAAAAGAGTCATAACTAGCTTAACTGGCACTTGAAGCAGGATAGCTAGCCTCAAGTTAGGGCCAGGTTATTGTGTACGCTGTATTTAGATAGCTTAGATAGCAGTCTTTCTGTTTACGAAACATGCAGCCCTAGTACAACTACGCAATGCAAGTTATACAGTTTATTTTTATATAGTTTATTTTTTGCACTTTAACTGTGTTTGGCCGAGTGTTTGTTTCAACATCTTGCGTTCTTGCTGCTCTGAGTTCGAATCGGCCTCTTCCGTCATATTTTCCCTTTTTTCATTGTTATTTTCGAGGTCTGCTTCAGTGCCATGGTGTTTCTTTGGATTGTGTAGGGGAAGGTGGTTTAGGGAATTAGAAGGGAGATTGCTTCGATAGGGTGCCCTGGCAAATGCTATTCACAGTTCCTCAATATCTGCGAGATACAGAATACAAATGTAGACATTCATACAGATTGTCTCTTACTTACGCTGGTCACATGGAATGTTGATGCTGTGCACATCCTGCCAAGAGTATTAGAGGAGTGTGGTAGTAAGCGACAAGGGATACAGGTGAGGACAGAACGCCTGGAACACAAATTTCCCTTGGTGGAGGCGGTTACACCCACACACCTTCAATCCCGATAATTTTAGCAACAGTGTCAAGGTCATCGAAGGTCATTTATGTGACTAATTTGCATGAATTATTCAATTTAAAATTAGAATGGTTCAAATTTTGTTGAAAGGGCAATATAAGTCAAAATGAGTGCAGTCCGGGTTCTCAATGGAGATTTGTGCCATGGTATTCTTCATTCAGTGGTTGAACAACATCTCCGATGAGGTCAAAAGGGCAGAGTCCAAGTCTATAGAAAATGGGTGCTTATTTATAGGAGTTACAGTAAAAAGTCAATAAAGTTTTGGATGTGTGATAGACTCTGTGTGCTAACCTAGTCACAACTACCCCTGCTTCAATAGCTCCTGTGTTCGAGTTCCGCGAAAGTCAAGGAGGTGTTCTAAACCGTTTGGCTATAGCATTAGGTGTGTGCTCTGATCACATAATTTTCCTAAGACTTGTGCATCACATCGAGACAGACATTTTTCCATAGACCGCATGCATCAAAGGTCGTTCAGAGGTTTGGAAAACTGCCAAAAAATACCTATTTCGGCAACAACTTGGGCGTGGGGTAGAGGAGGCTATGCTTTTGTTCATTAGCTGAAGAAGGGATGCGGTGAAACTGGGAACTGCTGGCATAGTGACTGAATTAAAACCCTCGATCGCACCACCAGGCGAGACACTTCAAGCGATCACCTCTTGTCTTTTTTGATGCCCCATGAAGTCCGAGGTCGCACCCCCCCCCCCCTTCTCCCTGCTCCTCACTTCCTGAGCATGAGAAAACCTTGACAAATGTCGCAATGGGGGAAAATAGTCTTGCCCCCTCTGATCGACGGCTGGTACACGGCTGCCATCTATGCACTCAGCATGGAAGACTGAGCACAAAACTGCTTGTTCCACGCGCCAATACACTAATTTTCTGCAGTTCACTTTGGTGATATTTAGCTGGAACTAAATAGTAGCCCTACTGGTATCCATTTCAAGTATCTGCTAGACAAAGAGGTGTTCAATTTTTTGGAGTTTCCCCTTATTCATGGCATATCACATTATGATCAATTCCCATTTTTCCCCACAAGGTCCAGCAGAGGCACTGGTGCTAACGCGGGGCTGACTCGCGAACAGAGACAATTCAGCCACCTGGGGAGACCTTACGGTGGTTGTTAGGCTACATAATTGCTGAAATCACTAAATACAGAAATCTGAAGAACCCACTCTGGAGAACCAAACGGTCACAGAGGAGACTGCAACCTTTGAAGGACTTACTCCAGGTGTCAGTTATACAGTGTGGTCTGCTCTCGCAGTGTGCCAGAGTGCATGGCGGGCATCCAAGAGTCTATAGAACCCTTAGAAGATGGAAGGTGCCTTGTATTTCTTGCTCACTTGCAACTTCTTGCCTGGATATTTAATTTTATATTATGGAACATGTGGTTTTGATAATATCTGACCTTTTGAGAACATGCAAGGAGAGTTCTAGGGAGGCAGCTTCTTTAAGACTGTCCTTGGGTGGCCTATGGCAAGACAGCATCTATGCTATGGTCCAGACCTCACAGTCCCCAGGTCCAGGTGTGTGTGTGTTTGTGGCCATGTATGGTGCAACATGGCTTTGATCCCCAACTTAATGTATGAGGCTCTACTTGGTCTGTGTGTTCACCATGACTAGTACATGATCCCTAGTTTTTTGAGCCAGGTCCTCAAGATCAAAGCTGGAAAAGGCATCGGTCCTGTGAAACCTTTGTATCCATTCCTTCGTGTTTCACGGAAACTCTCAGCAATGTGCTGGGGTTGTAGGATGGCTCTGTGTGTCCCCACCTGCAATTGAGAGGTGAATAGCTCACGACTGTAAACCCGCCCCCTCACCCCACCCCCAACCATAGTGAATTCCACAGTTTTTTGTTTGAATGTGGCAGTCACATTGTCATGATTGACCAAATGATATGGAGGCACCCCTATTCCATCCCTCATGAAATACAGCTGCCCATTGCTGCTGCAGATCATGTGGACTGTTAGTACGTATGGCTTTTCAGAACACGTGGTAAAAAACTATCAAGATAAGTAAAGCTTGGAATTACTCGACATTGCACCTTCCTCGAATCCCAGCCAACCTGACCACTGATCCGTCGGCTATATTATATAAATATTCCCACTGAAAGATTGAAGTATCATGCCAAGAAATTAATTCATCATGTATTACCCATTACAATTTCTTCAAATTATCATTAAATTCAAGTAGGAACTGCCCTGTGATCTTGCCTTTTTTTAGTAATCTACTCAGGTTCTTGTCTTTTTTTATTATATACTCAGGTAATTGGTGAAGTCATCACGCTAACAAATATTTCAATTGAAAAAGAAACCCATTATTGTGAGTCCATCACCTAATTATGTCCTTGTTCTGATGTCCCAAATTTGGGAGTATACTGACTCCGGAATGTCTTGAATTGGGAGCTATTTACAGGCGTATGTTTGCACCCTCCCTGCAGTATGAAAAGGACATGCTGATTGCTCAATAACCAAAGTGTGCATATTGACTATGAATCATCTGCAAACAGGACCCTGACTGACCATGTGAATTCTCTCAGCAGAGTTGGGTTGGTAAAAACTAGCTGCTATTCCTAAACTGCAAATTTGAATTTTCGTCAGGAAATTGTGACGTTTGAACACGGGCGTGTTAATATGGCACCAGTGCTTGGTTGGTTTGGAGTCATCACAAACACATGACGCGATGCTGTTGTTGGATGGTATAGTTAGTATTTATCCAATTTTCTTGTGATTATCATCATAAGCAGTCTCTTGAATCCTGGGAAGAGTCATATAAACCATTTTATTCAATATTATTTTTTCATACAATTTATAATTCCTTTTCATAGCTCAACCAATTTGTTAGAACTCTCATGTATAGGGTGATTCACACAAACTCCTGAGGAGATATGCTAAACATGGAGTTTTGTCTTCATTAATTGACATATGCGATTTTTTAAAGCGACTTCCAAGCTACTATCCAGCTACTAACCACACCCTCAATTAGTTGTTTCTCTCTAGTTCCTTCTGCACCTCAGAACGCTTAATGTCATTATTATTTCACATACTCTGTGGAACGTCAGCTTCCGGCCCACCTGATACCCCAATGGGAAATAACGAGCTAGCATGATCGAATTATGGAGAGGTATGTATTGCCCAGACACATAATCCAGGAAAAATATATATTCTCAGATTCCTTGCTCACCAAGAGGCAAAAACCCTTCTTTTCTATTTTCCTGTAAGAATTGTTTTTTCATACATATTTAGTAAGCTTGTACCCTAAACTGGTAAGCTTTGTACCTAAACTGGAAGTTCAATGGACACTCTGTTTATTCAGGCAATTGTCAAAAATTTGAAGGAAAAAAATGCTTGATAGCAGCAGGGTACCCAAACACATCTATTTGAGTTTTAGGGAAGCGAAAATCAAAGTTCCCATTCTCAGTGAGAAGCCTGCCATGAGGGTTGTTTAAGACCATCCAACTATTAAAGAACCCATCCTATCACGTTGCAAACTGTATTCTGGTTCTGGTTCATTTCCATAACTTTCATAAGTTGCTTGCAGCTAACTATGCAGGGAATGTAGTCGAGGCCGACCTCAGCCATCGAATTTGGCCGGCCCGGTCGGCTGTTGTCCGGCTCGACTACACTCCTTAAATCATAATCATTGCATGGCTGTGTATTGGGGAAATCTCACATGTTTAGCAACTTGCCAAAAAAAAAAAAAAAAAGCATCTGTTTGCAATACTCTGTGAGAACACATTATACTGAAATCTGGTAGTAACTAATGAATTTATATTTATTAGGATAGCAGTTACTGATTAGCTTTGGCATTTATTCACTAGTGATATCAGATTATATAATTATTTGGGAATTGAAGGTAAACTGTTTTGTCTGGCTGTCTGCTCGCCCTGTGTGTGGAAAGGGGGCCCCACAGCTAATTGGCCCGTTGACAATTATATTGAATTACTGGCGCCATTGTTTGTTCCATGTTGCCACCGGCGCCGCCATGGCCGTCTGTTCCTCATGCCAAGCCATTACTTGTTGGTGTGCAGTATAATTGCATTTATCGTTTGAATATCCTGACTTCAACTGGCTGTCTGCATACAAAGGCATAGGTGGGTGAGGCTGCTTGTACCGCCACGCCGTAGGCTACGTAAAAGTATTGTTGCTCAATATCATTGTTAGGAGAATCTATGGTTATGTTATTCACCTTTTCAGGGAACAAAGGACAACAATTTTAGGTTTATAAGCTTTGGTCGCCTCCCCAGAGAAATCATCAATTTTGTGATTTTCCCGAGCAGTATGTGGGTTCACCTTGATGGATGCATGTTATCACAAACTATTTGAAATTGCCTCGTCTACTGTTAGACAATGGATTACACATTTTGCACAACTCAATATCAACATGAAAGGAATTTCCTCAATCTTGTAGTATCCTAGCTCCACAGACCAGGCTTCATTGAGGGAAAATCACTCCCAAATGGGTGTTCTAGTTGTTGAAACCACTATGGCGTGTTAAGTGCGTAGCTTTAACGAGGCAGGCACGTGAGTGCAATTGTTTGAGTTCAAAGGGTCTTTAACTTATTCAACAACAGGGTGATGAGGATACTCATTCACACGAGCAGGGAGTTCGGGAGTTCAGAAATAGAACTGAGGCGATTACGGCGGTACTTACAAAGAAACTGTAGACAACCGGGAGAGCTGGATATGTGTACTCCTTCACTGTAACGTTTTCAGACTACCCTGTCAGTTACCCTGTTGTCACTCGCTAACATGTGGTAAAAGTACGTCTGGACTTAATTACAGCAAAATCTTCCAAAATTTCCATCAAAGTTCCATATCCTATATCAAGAACAACCGTTGTCAACATGGCAATAACATATACGATAATTGGGAAATATTTGGCGCACAAGTGAACCTAACCTGTATGGTCGGTTGTACAGGAGCATAATTGAAAAAATTCTCAAAGAGAGTCAATCACTCCAATACTAGAACAGCAGAACATTACGATGCCCTCAAGGACAAACAACGTCAATGCATACTCCATGCCTCCATTGGGATCTTATCGTGGGTATACAGATGATTTGTTTTCACAAGATGCCTGGATCACAGACTACATACATATTCGGTCATGGACCTGGACACAAGCAGGTCCAAAATGGTGCACAGTTAGAGAAATTCAATTGAGTATGGTGTGGTACCTATGCCTGAGTCAAAACCATGTCAGTAGTCAATCCTCTGAATATGATTGCAGAACGGAACGTACATACTACCTCATCGGTTTGAGTCTCCACTGAGTCACCAAAGTTTAATATAGGTGTCCGGGGGTGTCAAAGTTCAGGGTGGCGCCAACACAAGCCCAAAAATTTAGTGGGTCCGAACCTCGGTTTGTTGGACCCATTAATAGAAAACCCACTTCTGATTAAGGTGGCCAGCTGCATTTTCAAAAGGGTCCAATCATTGGACGTCAGCATTTCTTAATGCATGATTATGATATTGATTTCATATCTAAAACTAGGTCTATATCATTTAACCCAGTAAGCGCCACAAAATAGGGGGACGTATCCAATCCCCAACGAATTTGAGACGTGCACGACAATTAAGTCTCCATTGCCACTATGAATTTCAAGATGCATTACAGTAGGATAGCACAGAAGTAAGCGCTAGAATAGGACCCCCAAATACCGGTCCTCGATACGAAATTTGAAAAAGGTTAACCATTGGTGAGTTTCCACATGGGTGAATTTTAGCACTTGTACCAGTAGCTATTAGGTTTGCCACCAGTACTTGCCCACAAAATGTGATGTTGTTCTGTTTGATGACAAACAGAGTTTCGTACCGAGGTAACAATCATTATAATCTCTTAGTAGTAATGATATGGGTACTCAAGGGGTTGTAGAGATGTTAAAATTCATGGTGTCGGTTGTAACTCCTGCATATTCATTGATAGCAGGATCCACAATGAAGAGATTGGGTCTATATATACAGTATGGGTTATTAAACGCATAGGTTCTAATGGATCATTCCTACCAAGTTCGCTGATCTCAGGATAGTTACCAAACAACACACACACACACAAACACACCACACACATAAATACAAGGACACCACAAAGCATAGAGTACTTTGGCCTTCTGCTAGAAAAAAAGTACTGAATTGGTTTAATTTCAAAGAGAAGGAACGGTCACAATATATGAACACGATATCGCCCAGGGATTGATTAAACCATATAAGACTTCCATTATGAGTTGCAATCGCTACATTTAATATTGTCAGGCTTCCAGTGGTCGTGGTGCTAAAACCGGCTGGAGGGCCAGCGCCCCCTGCTGAGCGCACTCGACTGGCTAGATCCGGCCCACGGCTCGAAAGGGCCAACACGCGGAATGAGCGGATCAACGGCTCGGAAACTCATTGGAGCAAGTTGAGGCACTGGTCTCGCAGCCGGAACAGAAAACGAATGGAGGGTGAGTATTGGCGGCTTGGAATGGGCCTTTGGGAAGCCAGGCCCAGCTGGAAGAACGGCACGGACGTTGCAAGCGGCAGCGTCGGCCAGCGCAGCAACCAGGTCGGCCCATGCGAGCGAACACTTGGATGTCTCCGGATCGGCCGCGGGTGGTGGCATCGCCTGTTTCCAGGTGTATCAAGGTTGCGGCTCGGCAGTTACCATGGCCTCCTCCACGGCAAAGGCTGTACCCACCGCGGGTGAACAGTTGGACGGGGACGGAGTAAGCAGGTCCTCGGGTCCGACTTTATACGAGCTGACTATACCGAGTGGAGCCAACAAACCAGCATGCGCGGCTGACTGGCCTCTCCAAACTCTTCTGCGTCTACCGAGACCGAACCAGCTTTCGGGCCGGGGCCTTCCGTAGCAGCAAGAGGAGTGTGGCGTAAGGGCAGGTCCCCCGGCCGGGTCTGCGGCCCATCGGCTCCTCAAGGAAGCGTCCGATGGACCGACTGCAGGAGAACCTTGGGTGTTCACACAGCGACAGCCAGCAACAGCGGGGGGCGCTGGACCCGCTGGTTCTCAATTGAAGCTCCCGCGACGGGCTCAGCATATACAGTTACGATGTCTGCGGTTTCCGGCTAGGGATTCGACCCAGCGGGGTCCGGCTACGAGACTTCAAACCTTCAGGTCCCGCGGTCCGCATCATTGGCACGGTGACCCAGGTCTCGGACAGGAGAAGGGCTAGTGGCTATCGCGGTTGGGCCACGTTAGAGGTCAGCCGAAGAGCTGTTTTCGTTCTGACTCTGAATGTCCAGCAGTTTGTTTGGGGTTACGGCGCAGGCTGGGACGGGTTGGATCTGCGGAGCGAGCCTGTCGGCCGTGCGACCCCGCGCCGAACTCCGCCTAGGGTGAGTGAACATGCCGCGCGAGCGAAGGTTTCGGCTGCCTTCCCTGTGCCGATGAGCGTGACATCGAGCCACTGCCTCGAAACCACCGAGAGCTGCTCGTTTCAGGCTCTCTCTGACTGGCACGAGGGTGCAGGCACGACGTAGCTCTAACCTTCGGCACCTTGCGGTCCACCGCTCCGGTGCCGCGGGCACAGGCTTTTGACTCCGGGCTTCGCGGCTCCGGGGACTCGCGGCTCTACGAGACAACAGCTATGGGCGCGTGGATCGGGGCTGCTGGATACGTTTTGGGCTCCGGAGGGCTTCATGGCTCGGGCTTTGCTGCTCGCGGGCTCTGGAACTCAGGGAATCGTGGTACCGGACAGCCCAATTTTGGGCCCGCGACTACGGGGCTTTGTGGACACGCCGATACGGGCTTTCTGACTAGGGCTTAGTGAATCTGGGCTAGGGGCTTTATGACTCTGGGGTCCGCGCTCCGGGTTCGTGGCTCAGGGCGCTTTATCGACTCCGGGCTCCGGGCCCTGTGGTTTGTGGCTCAGGCCGCAGAGATCCGGCCTCCGCGGCTACGGCATTCGGGGGCTCCAGCCTCGGACATGTCGCCCAAGGCTATGTGGCATCAGGTGCCGCAGCTGCGGAAGGAAAGCTCGGTCTCTGCTGGCCAGCCTCCGCGGTTCCGCCTCCGGGGTTCTCGGCCTTGGGACCTGTGCCAGGCGGTTTGTTGGCCTATTGTGCCGCAGCTGCAGGTCCCACAGCCAGGGACTCGGACCTTGGTCGCCCGGGATGTGTGGCATCAGGTTGCGCAGTCTGCGGGTCCGCAGCTATGGCCTACGCTCCGGCCTCCGCGGTTTTGCCTCCGGACTGGTGGCCCAGGCAGTGGCATAGGTGCCGCAGCGCGAGGAAGATTCGGTCTCTGCGCTCACAGCCTCCGCGGTTCTGGCCTCCGACCGTTGGCATTGGGGACCTTGTGGCCCAGCTTTGGGGCCTCTTGGTGCCGCAGCTGAGGGTACCGCAGGTCAGCATACTGACCTTGTCGGCCCCGGGCTGTGTGGCCTAAGGTGCACGCAGCTGCGGGCCGCAGCCTCTGGCCTCACGCTTCGGCCTCCGAGGTTTTGGCATCCGGACCTGTGGCCCAGGTTTGTGGCCTTTTTTTTTTTCAGGTGGCCACAGCTGCGGGCTCTGCGGCTCCGGCCTCTGCGGTTCTAAACCTCGTGGCTCTGCAGTTCCGGCCTCGCATTTCAGTACGCGGTTCCGACCCTCGGCGGTTCCGGACTCGCTTCCCGGTTTCGCGGTTGGCCTCTGCGGTTCCAGCGGTTCCGGCATCTGGGGTTACGCGAGTTACGGCCTCCGCATTCAAGGTGTCCGTGCTCGCGGCCTTTGCGGTTCCGGCATCTGCAGTTCCGCGGTTACGCCTCCTCTGCGGTTCCCGGCATCTGCGGTCCGCGGGTTTCGGCCTCCGCCTTCCCGGTTTTCCACGGCCCGGCCTCTGCGGTTCCGTGGCTAAGCCTCGCGGTCCACGGCTCAGGTCTCGGCGTTCGCAGTCGTGCAGTTCCAGCCTGAGGCGATCAAAACAATACGCAGTTCGGCCTCCGCGGCTGCCGACCTTCAGGTCCCGCGATCTGGAATCCGGGAACGGGTGACACAGGGACTGGACAGGCGAACATCCCGTGTAGATGCTTCACTGTTTTTTTTCGTGCCTCGTTACGACCGTGACTTGGGGCAGTCCACCCACACCACCCCCCCCCCCCCCCCCCCTGGTTTCTTGGTCGGGGCTGCCCCAGCGGTCACTGGAGCTCATTACAGTAAGCCACCCTCAGGACTAACAGCAGATGGCACCTCACCCACCTCAGTTCCCTGTGCGATTGGGGGCATAGTCAATGTGGGGTAAGTTGAAGAAAGGAGATGGATCACCAAAACAGAAAGGTTGGGAATAGAATTTATGAATATACCCCAAATGGGACATTCCCGCCCGTCCTTCGGCTTACGGGATACACTGCGGTCACCATTAGGGTACGAGCCTCTCAGTTGAAGCCTAGCCTGGAAAAAGGTGGAAGGGCGATGGGGGGGTGGCCAACCCGCATTTGTTAATTGCCAGAAGCTCGACGTGCCATGGGGGTGGGGTGATAGTCCCGTGGGGTATATCAAAATTCACCAGATTTCCCAAACTGTTCTGTTTTGTGATCTCACAGAAAGTAGGAGGGGGCTAAAGGTGTAAAGCTCTGTCAGAAGTATGGCATTTGTCAGTTTTAATAACGCGAGGTCAGGAATTCAAGAGAGAGTTTGAAGAAGATTGCAAGCTCAATGTGCCAGTAGTAGTCTCCACTGCAGAGGAAGCTGTCCAGGACCCCCAAAAGGAAATATGGACCTGACACCACTTCAGGTTTTATACTTAATTACACTTACTTTGCTGATTGCTCAATAGGTTATGCCCCAATGGAGCTGGGATGGTGCACTGCCCAGGGAACCAATTTAAGAAGACTATAGAATGAGAAAAAGTGAGTAATAGTGACATTCTACGAAAGCCAACTGCAGGCGGGATCCAAAAGAGGTGTATGTGAAGAATGGAAAAAAACTGTTCTATAGGTCCAAAACCCATTTCAACATGTTTCCTTGTGGAGTTATGACCTTCAAAGTTTGGGCCATTAGGCAGAGAAAATAGGGAGAATCCCTATTTCACAATAACACATGACGTCACACTGGGCAACACATGAAATTGTGTTAATTATTTGATTGTTTCATTTTGGTTAATAAGTCAACATTTAAAAGAAGTTCCGTTGTCTTTCTCTCATCAAAGTCAACCAAACACCCTACAACACACACCAGCAATCTCCATAGACTGAATGCTTATCGAAGTGAATTTATGCTTGAATTTCAATAGACAGGCGAAGAATGTTTGCAGGTTGTGAAAGATGAATCATGATCATGCATGGGGATGCATTTTGACTACGCAATCACAGGCTGCACAATATAACCCCGAAACGAAAAGTCCTATGAACTTTTGGTGTGGAAAGACACATCAGTGTGTATCCAGCATAAATTAGCCCCTGTATAATTCACCCTGCAGTTTGTCCTTTAAGTCCGTCAAGGAATATATGTAGTCCTTTCTGCCATGTGGTGCCTGTGCTTGTAGTGTCAACATTTCGCGCTGACTTATAATGCTAACATAATTCCATTATCTCTAAAATAGGGGAGGTAAGTGGATTCAGTTCACTTCAGTGAAAGTTTGTGCCTTTTCACGTAAGATGGAAGATACTGTTTTGCTTGGATTCAGAGTCCATCTTGAGAGAAATTAAAATGTCGTTCAGAGCATATTGTACGAAAATCTAAACTACTTCTAGAAGAAAGAAAGATTCTTTCATGCTTAGCAAGTTAATCGGAACGGATAATCAGAACCTGGTGATTATGAAAAATCAGCTTTTTGGTGAGAAGAAGGTCATACGGGAACAATAAGTATAAGAAAGGTATCACTATCAGATAGAGAGATGAATTTGCAGTTGAGGAAAACAAAAAAATGGAAGTGCATGCATATGGGAAAGGGGTGAAAGTGAATGAATCAGTATATTATCAGGAATAATAAACTAGTGGGGACTGGTGTTTCCTCTCAACATCAGGTGCTGGTAGTTGCTTTCTGTGAGTCAGGTTCCTGAGAAACCTTCCAACTATTATACTCTACTATTGCAGGTTCTGAATGCTGCTCATGCGTGTCCTGGGATTGTCAGGGTCTGAGTGCCGGCTCAAGATTAGCCTGGGATTGTCAGGTCATGAGTGCCTTCTAATACAACATCCTGTGGATTGAAGTTTCTGAGTTGCATGCTTCAATAATACTCCTGGGATTGTAGGTTATGAGTGCCTTACTCAGTACTACTCCCGGGATTGTCAGATGTATGAGTGCATGTTAACAAAATAAGGACTCAGTTTTATCATTTTCCCAGCATTTGTCGTTGTATTGGGTGTTGGTATGCTGACTATGTGAGTTCATCTGGGTTGTCTTCACTCTTTGAGAGCTGAAGGATTCTAATTTTAATGGGAATTTGAGACCCAGGCTTTAGACTGTTCATTCTTACTAGTCTGGCATGTCGTTAAATCAAGTGGATTGTTGTGATATGTTTGCTATTCATATAATTGGCTGTTGATTTTGTTAAAATCCATTTAACAGAATATTGTTTGTGGTTCGGTCCGTTGGTCATCAATTGTTCGTCTGTTGCTCTTCATTCCCTCGTAACCATTCGTTAATAGGTTTGACCACAAGCTTCCAGTACCTCAACTGCCCAGAGAAAGGAATGCATGCAACATGCTTAGAATCACGGATGACTGTTTGGCCAATAAAGAATGACTAATGACAAAGTTTCGCCAATCCAAATACATATGATGTTTGCAAAAAGGTGCGGGAGAAGGTTGGCATGTGTGAGAGAAACTCAACACACAACATATGAAATGAGGAAGGGCTTTTCGTTTAAACTTAAGTATTTTTACATGCACTACTCCACCAAACTAAACATGAATACCATAGAACTTAAAATAATTTAGGCGAGTCCGAAGCCACCAGCAGTTTAATCAATTCTCTGACATCGAGAGTCAGAACTGGTGCGGAGCGATGGAACGAAGGGGATAGTCGCTCTCGTAATTGTCACAATCGCTGTAAGAATTCCCTCATGAAAGGCTATAAAGCGTCGACCCAGGTGTACCAGGAAGGTGGGTGTCAATTCAGTATGATAGTGGGACCACAGCACAGTTACAGGGGGATCATGCCAATACAGAAGGCGAAGTTGGGATTTTATAGCACTCACTTGGATCTTGTATATATGTCGGTGTTGTTCGGTCAGTGCTCAGGTCATTTGATTCCCTCGAAGGGATGAATATCATAGGCACGTTGATTCCAGTGAATCGGTTTGGCCGACACCAGAGTGATTATAAAAGCGTATTGTATAGAAATCGCCAGTATTGCGCAAATGATACTTACCCTTTACCACTTACGTTTGCAGTTAACCCACTTACTAGACGCGGGATTTTTTTTTTGTTTTGTTTTTTATTCTGGGGGGCCCCCAAAAATTTTTTTTGTTTAAAGTTTTTTTTAGACTAAGAGCTGGACACGAATGTTCTTTCGTTAGCGTTGGTTGTACTCAGATGACGAGCGGGACCTTCGGCTTGGCGCGAAAGTAATAAAGTATGATAGTTTCATAACAAGTGCCATCTGAGAAATGGGACGGCTTCCAGTACTAGTATAGTGCCCGAATGGTCGTCTTGTAATGCATTGCTCTTCGTCTTGATCTGCTCTGTCGAAGAATACAGTGTTTTAACAGACTATAAAGATAGTAGAAATGAGTATGGCTCTGTCCCGTGAGTTGTAGCAGTTCAATTACATGCCCCACTATAGCACTGTGACGGCAATCACATATGACCCCAAAGACTGTTATGTGAGCAGTGTACTTGCAACGTGGATTGGATATGATACAATATTATTAGGGGGAGGGGGGTCAGACAATCAACCATATTGGACACATTGCGCCAGGCACAAAATGGGCCCATTGCCAAGACACTCTGAATACACGCTTTACAAGTCACATATTATGTGAGGGCGTCCTGTCGGCACAAGTACGAAGCCAGTGTTTATGTTGATAGATCTACCACATTTCGGATCGAGGTAGTGTAACATTCGACTTCGTTTCGATTAGCCTGATAAAGGCACACAAGCATAAGTATGGGTCAGGGTTTCCTCTTCAAATCACCACATTGCGGGGCAAGTTGATTTCCTTGCTTGATCCATGGTTTCACGGTGTTTCTGAAGATTTCAGTGTCCTGTGCAGACTGTAAAACCAGATTTAGTTGATTTCTGCCAGACCGAGAAGTTTTCTGACTAGGTGAGCAGAGGCCCACCCTACCATATTCTTCGTTCGTACCCACAGTCCTTACGTTCAGCCAGCAGCCCTCCATTGTCATGGACCGAGTCCGACTTTACCACACAACGAAATTAGGTGACAGGAAACAAAAGGCCTCAGGCCCCGCCATCAAGAGCTCAGACCCGCTTTAGCCATCTTATCAGCTTCCTCGTTGCCTTTACACCCATGTGCCCAGGAATCAGGCAACAAGAGAAGCGATTGAAAGCTCTAAATTATTTAGGTTTGTCACATAGCAACACAGAATCAGAATATACCATATGGCTATCTATTACCCTAATAGCAGCCTGACATCAGACAGGATGAGAGGTTATGTCTGGGATCTTCCCAACAGTTTCCAGCTACAGGATATGGCTGAGACCTCTGCTTGGAAAACAGTACTCAGGGTTCCGAGATGAGTGAGTCCTCATGACATAAGAGCTGAAAAGGATACTCTAGCATCTGCACCAACTCTTCCATCAAGCTAGGACTGTATAACACCGAACCGAGTCGTGGTGTAAGCCACTCTCAAATTCAGATTGCAGACTTTCGCTCCAGAATAAGGCAATCAAAATTTGATGAAATATCATGGTTTTATTTCAGCCGGTCGCTGGCATAGCAGAAGAGATAGATCTTGTCTAGCACTATTGCAAACGTCACGAAAGTTACCAACAGCGGGTTGTAACGATATGATCCCCTGGACCGCCGCGCTTTCATGAACTTCTCAATCGGCATGATGTTTCAACAGCATTTCTAAGGAGCAGTAGGGGTGTTGGAAAAGCTGATGAGATCATCATGCCTGCTAACTCTGCCACCTTAAGAAAAATATGCCTCAAGTACAGTTTCTTCTAAACCACTAAATCCAAGCCACACACGCATACGCAGGCAGGATGCACATAGCAGTGTATACCCACTTCATCATTTTAGGCTTGATTCCCCCGTTTTGCCACAAGTCGCGTGCATTGCAATGGGCTGCAGTTGCCTTTGGGCTCACATGGGTATGTGCTTTTCCAACGTAGCTTAACTGTCCAGGATAACCCCAGCAGTTTTGCCTCCCATCTTTTGGATAAGTTTAGTTTGCTGACGTTCATCCAGAGGTCACCACATTTGGATTCCTCTTGTGAGTAATCAGGATTAACTCAGTTGTTACTAGGAGAATGGCAGTGTTCTTCGAGCCCAATCGCTGCAATGTGAGCGCCCTTGCGAAGGAATTTTGACCAGCAGATCATTCGTACCTGTACCAAGTATCGGCCAGGTCATCTGTACGTGGGCATAAATGTCATTCTTTTGTGGAGCTCCACTAAAAGGGAGTTGATAACAGAGTACCATAATAAAGGGGACAAAAATACTTACCTTTGGGATTCCCCTTCATCATTCCCGCTTGCCCTTAGCACCACACAATTTTACTTGACATCGTTCGATGCTTCCACCATATTCATCTATCCAATGGATGATCCAGGTGGCCATCTTCAGACTAAAAGTGAATCTGTGATACTTTTGAAAATGTTACATTGTCAAAGGCACTACTATGTCCAAAAAATATACCAAGTGCCATTTTCTTTATGCAAAAGGCTGTAGATACGACAGCCACACATTTATGCAGAGCAGTTTCTGTGGAGGGACTCCTGCTCTGAACCCATAACTGCATCTTGGAGAGGAGATTGTAGATGTCAACTTCCTCATTCCAGTGTAAGATGAGAATCCGTTCTAACCATTTCAACTGAATGATGTTAATGTTATCATTCGGAAAGGACTTTCACTTCGGTAGGTATTTTTTCCTGGCTTAGGGAGAAAGGCACCAGTGCCTTCTTGCCAGGCCTTTTGGAACGTGAGCGCCCGCAGTGAACCCCTAAAAAAGATTACTGTATAGCGCTTTATAACATTCCAAGCCTTTTCTGCCATAGTACAGGCATATAACCATCCGTCCCGGCGACTTGAAGACCGGCTTTAAATCATCCCTGCCGCCTTCATCGCTCTTCATAGCAAATGATTGCCAAGAGGCTATCACAACAAGCAAGTGTTGCCACTCGTGGTCCCATCTGCTGGGTTGTCATCTGATTTCTACTTCCTGGTGAAAGGCTGTCAGGCGACAGTGTCAGTTTCTACTGTGTGTCTGTAAATGCCCCCAACGGAATCCCGTACCCAGCCTAACTTTGGCTGTAGTATACAATTACTATTGATGATAATATTTGTTCTTCTGTCTGTTTCTACAGCTGCTGAGATGCCTGTCCTTATTTATAACTCCTCCGCGATGACGTGGGTGTAAAGGAATTTACCTTCTCCTTTCCTGCCAACTGTTTCTCTGACTGCAACGGTCACGGGGGGGGGGTGAAGAACTATTCTGTCCTTGTCATTCCAAATTCCGTGAGGTGTATCCCTCAGAGTAACATTGCACAATTGATTGTTTTCCTCAAAATGTAACCCCACTTTGGTTAATCACAACTTCTGTTATGATATCTGAGTGACAGAGAGACCAGTGCACGTGTATATATTCTGTGCAGAGTAGTACAGTCATGTCGAAAGCACACTAACAGTATTTTGAATACATTTGATCTTATAGAATGGTGTGTCGGGGAATACCACCAGAGCATATTATAATAACTGAGAGACAATGACAGCCCAATGGCTCGTAACTAGAGGAAGTCCCCTGTGTGAGCAGCATGAAGAGAACAACTGTATTTGCATGAGTAACATTGTATCAGCACATACAGTCCGTGTCACTCTATACTTTGAGATTGTGGAGAAGCTGCAGGTAGAACACCTAGAATGGAAATTGCCAGTATGTTTAACTCACATTCCCTGACCTTGATGCTCTCTAAAAAAAACAAACATATTGTCACATTTTGTGGGTTTCATCAAGCTACAGCACCATTGGTGCTCTAGTTAGAAGGCTTTCATTCTCTTGACTCACAGTTTTGTGAATCCATATTCCAGCCCTCAGCACAATAGGGTATGTGTGCCCCCCTCCTCATCTTCTTACACAAGGAGTGTTGGGTTTCTTTTGTGAACGCTTGAGTACTTGAAAGTTGTTTTTCTGAGAATCTCCCTGCTGCCCTCCCTTTCCTGGGGGTTTTCCTCCCTGGTCAGGGGGTGTTCCCCACCGGTCAATGCTAGGTCAGAACAGGAAAGAGGAACTGGAGTATGCCTTTGTTGGCCATAGAAGGGGTGTTTGTTTGTCAACTAATTGGGGACCCCATCATTTGACCTTAAAAGAGGTGGATGTGATGAGTTCGAAGTTGAAAAAATATACATGAGAATTTAGCATAGTTTGTGAGAGCAACATTACCTCTATTTTACCATGTGCTTCTTTCTTGTCTTGACTTCTCGAGTGAACAAAGTTTTAAGCCGATTGCTTTCTGAAGTTTAGCCCGATGATTTGAGTGTGTGTGTGTGCACATTCACTGCCCCGATCAAGGAGCACTAGTGTGAGATCGTGCTTCCTGTCCACTGGCTCTCCGGTTGCCCTAGAAGTTTTCAACTGGCCGGGGGACTGAATCTGCCGGAGAACCCGCAGGCTAGGTGCTGACTGGATACTGGACATCTCACTTTTGAGCCTTCCAGCTTGACGGCATTGTGTAAGTCAATGCCTCCCTAATGTAATGGGTAAAAGTAGGAGGCCACACGGCTAATGAATGTTGCTGGCTAGGAGCACATGCCCATTCTTCACCTACAAACATTTGTTGAAGTCAGGGGCATTCTGGTGGCAGGCTTTCACGTACAGAAAGAGTTAATTCTAATTAGTTGAAGGTAAGTAGAACTACAAGTTTCCTATTAATTACGATCAACAATATCAATAGGGAGTATGTCACACTCTGTCCAGTCACACTCACATAACTTTAGGGGCACACTGTTAATGCCAACACATATGACAGTTCAATTTCTAATTTTAAACCTGATTTTCCAGTTGTCTTCTCAATGTAATTTACCAGTCAAATTATGATTCCAAATTCTGATTCTTCTATAGCGTACAACGAAGACGATTTCAAACCGAAAAATGTTACAGGTCGATCCCAAAACAACCGGGCTGAGGATCGATGGAGGGGAATACATAGCAATCTCACAAGCACCATGGCCGTGGACCTTGACTGTACGTATCAGAGTTTCTTTCACTTCATACCGGAACCATAACCAGTACATGGTGGCACTTCGGCTGTATGCATTTATGACACAGAAAACATTTGGCACCATAGTGTTATCTATAGTGCCTGCCATAGTGTACAGTATGTCATTTGATTTTGTCAGAGGGTGTTTTGAAATATTGTATTCATGCTGATCTTTCAGGTAGCCATGCACATCAGGTTGTACCGGATTTTGTCCCCTGTCATTATCAATGTTATTACAACGATTAAAATATGTTTGACACATTGCTGATGTACAATGTCCCCAAGTTGTGAAGTTGTAAACCTAATGGTTTGAGTGTGTGTACATTTCCTACCACTCTAAGGATACTAGTGATAAGATGGGGGTACCTCCCTTACGTGGCTCTTAGTGTTCACCCCAAGTCTATACCAGCCCACAAGAATGCAGACCGTGATATTGCCCTGGATACTGCCCTATCTCTGTTGCATGTGAAGGCATGGGTGGTTTGTATGCAGATGCTACTTTGCAATTACCACCCTAATTTATGCGGATCGGATATAAAACTAAGCGGTATGAATGTAACACAACCCCACAGGTCTGGACTACAGCTTGTTGAGCCCTCTGTTTTACAAGCTTCAAGCTAAATAGGTCGGTCCGGTCATCGGTGTCCCTCTTCTGTCCATCTATGAGTTGGTTAGTATTGTCATGGCCATGTATCCTGTGGGGTTTAGAATTAGAGATCTGGCGGCCATCCTGGTCGTTCTTGTAGCTGCCAGGCTAATATTGCTGCATTTTGCATAACGCTTCATGACTTTGATATTTGCTAGAACTCGAGAGACTGGATCGATATCATTCAAACAAACTGAACTAACATTTACAATCACATCAGGTAATCGATGGGTGAAGCTACTGTGCCATTGTTTGGCACTGTTTCTCCTTGATTGTAGATTACCCTCCTGTGAGGACAGTGACTCAAGGAAGAAGAGAGATACTGTGAGGGAAGAAACTGTGGCGTTATCGTGATGACATCTGTCTCTGCGAATGGTACCAGGAATGTCCCACTGCACGGGAACACTGGATATCGGTGAAGTTAATAAATTTATATGGTGATCAAACAATTTGTTGCAGTTTCTATACAGGGTGAACTCAGTTTTTACCTCACTTTTGATTTTTTTGTCTTGCCTGAATGAATTTTCAAGAGGAGACTAGTGGTCACGATGGCGTGTGTTGTGTCGTGTGTGTGTGTGTGTGTGTGTGTCCCCTTCCTCGGAGCAGGATAGCTTTCGAAAGGCAATGCAATTGCGACTAAATTTTCAGGGTACATCGGGGTTGGGTAAACGCGATCTGATAATTTTGGGTCACGCAGTCACTAATTAATAAGGAATTAGCCTATTTATGTAAATTTTTGTTTAGGCTCGGGAGCATATTACCGATGCACCGTAAGGTGGCTATGGTGACATTGTGGGCACATAGATGGGGAATATGAGGTAGATGAACTGATTAGATTTTCAGCGTAAAATGGGTCACCATAGGTCCAATTTGGGTCAAACTGTTTTTTTTGGCCATAACATTGGACCAATGTCTGCTGAGGTTGTGAGGTTGCACCATTGTGATTTCCCTCGTTGACTCCATCTGTGTGACCTTTTGACCTCAATTTGACCTTTACCATGTTTTTGGCCGAATCAAATTTTCGTGGCCATTTCTGATCTCAAGGGTACCTTCCGATCGGAATGAACCATAATTTGACCTCATTGTTAACTTTGTTTGTGAAGATATCAGAGGTCAAGTTTTTCATTCAAAATTAAGTGCAGTTAGGGATGTTCGTAGTGATTTGTCATGGTGATTTTTAGAATGACAGGTCAACTATTCCTGAAAATGAGTCAAAGGTCAATGTTGATTACTGTGCTATTTTTTTTTCGAGTTACAACAGGGCGAAGAAAAATACAACTGTTAATTTTGTCAAAATTATGGATAGGTGGCGAGCTCTGTGTGCTGAATAGACGCAACACTCGCTTCAATCGGGCACTTGGTCCTCAAGTTACGAGGGGGTCAAAGGTTGGTTTCGAACCTTTTTTGGCAATAACATCGGTAGTATACTTTGGGAAACAGAATGCTTGTAGACTGCGTGCATCTCATCGAGAGTAACATTTTTCATAAAACTGACATGTCATCAAGGTCATTCAAGGTCACTTATTACAAAAAACTATATTTTTTGAGACAACTTACACTGACATTGCTTGGCAATGTGAACGTTCAGGACGGTGTACGTCATGGTGGATAACATTTTTCCATAAAAAACCTCATGTCATCAGGTCATTCTGGTCACTTATGGGCAGATAACTGCCAATAGTATGTGTGCCTGCAACAACTTTCCAGTGACCTTTCCTGATTTGGTTTA